>CP125978.1:450498009-451885539 GCA_030063025.1 Avena longiglumis | reverse complement strand
AGTGCTTCGTTCAGTTACATGTTGCTTGAGAGCTGAGAGCGTCCACTTAACAGGCCACAGCGTTGGCGGCGGCAGGCTGGGTGATGACCTTCTTCGCTTCGTGTTGAATCCCGTGAAGGTATGGGCCGGGCATGACCACTTCTGCCGAATTTTCCGCCCGTTTGGCCCGGAGTCGTTATCGAAGTCACTCCCGTGCTGCGCCGCGCCTTCTCGATCTCCCCTGAGGTGTGGCGATTCGGCGGTGGTGTCACGTTCGCGAACTTCCTACTATGAAGCAGCACATGGTTGGATGAGGAGAGCCGATGGGGTCAGACGCTGGCTAGCCTTGTAGTTGCCGCCCGTCAGCGGCGTTGTCCTCCAAATCACGGTGAGCTCTTAGGCTCGCGTTGCGTGTGCACGGCGTTGGCGGCGAAATCGACTACGCCCGTCAACTATGACGCTTACCCGGTGAAAGCCGTCTTTCTGCTGTAGCGTAAATCCGGACCCGTCGTCCGGTATACCGTTTCCACTCGTGCGGCGTTGACCTCACGACTGCGTGATCGAGTTTCCTGGTTTAGGAGTCTTCCTCCGGCGTCTTGGATTTGGCGATCTAGAGGAGGTTGGGGATGTTATCGAGTGTCTTGAGGTGTAAACTTGAGCTTGGCGGCCAGGGCACCGTGGCGGCACGAGGTCTTGAAGCAATCGGATCGCGGTGTCCGGTGGATGCCGACAGCGTTATGCGAGTTCTTGCCATCGATTGGACCAGATTGGGAATTCGACTCGCATGAGTCCACGGTGCTTGCTTGTCAAGTTGTCTAACACAGCAATGCTACCGCCAGTCTAGTAATAAAATGGCCACTTCTCCCCGGAATAATTGTTGCATCATCATCATGTCATGTTCGTATCATCATGCCACCTTGCATTTGAGCATCATACAAAAAACCCTTTTAACTTTGTTTTTTTTATCTCTTGCTAACGCGTTAATATTTGTATGTTGTCTCTTGATATTGTATTTGGTTCTTGATATATTCTTGATATATCGTTAAGTGCCCAAGTTGAGTTAGGGGCATATCTCTTATTGACTCCACCACCTTGTCTTCACCACCACCTTATAATTCCACCATCCAATTAATGAGGTGGCATTTAATTGAGCTTTACCTAGCTCATGTGGGTTGGGTGGATCCAATACTTGTCCTTTTGCTGCTGGCCTTAGTATTCCACCTTCCTCGAGCCGCATGGAATAGTGCCATATGATTTTATGTTGTTTTCACAATATGAATACATGGCATTTATTATTAATTGCATGGGCCATGCAAAACCACCACATCTAGGTCATCTGGATTTTTTATTTGAAGTTCTTGGAGTGGGTCATGCTCTCTCTCTCTGTCTCTCCATCTCTCTCTCTCTTCTTCTTCTTTGCTTGATCTAGCTTCTAGAGCCATGCAAGTACCACCTTTTTCACTTGACATTTGAATTTTATTGTTTTTGCTTGCATGGATCACCTCTTTTCTTCTTTATCTTGTGGCCATCTTGTTGAGCTTGTGTGGATCATGCTTGATCTAATAAACCCACCAAACCTCCTCTCTCTCCCTCTCTCTACCTCTAGCTATACCTAATCACCATCCCCATCCATGCATGATCATGTGGTCATGTGTGCATTCTCTCTTTATATCTTGTTCTCTTTTGCCCTCCTCTTGGTGAACCCCTCATTTCAAAATTCCTGTGAAAAAAGTTCCAAAGATTTTTTTAAAAGTAGAAGCTGGTTTAAATTTGAAATAGAATGAAACAAACAAAACAAATAAAAATAAAGAAAGAGGATAAAGAGGATGACAAACACAACCTTTACAGGCCTCAGCCAAAGACCGGCCCTTGACAGCCGGTACTCAAAATCTCCTCCTCTCCTCGGCCCAACTCACCTCCCGGGCCCAGTGCCCTTCGCTCACGGCGTCGTCGCCCAGACCTCTTCTCAGCCTCCTCTCTGTGAACCTTGAATGAGCGGAAGCGGCGGGAGGAGGCAGTGGTCATCCCGTCGCCCGGTCAGCATCCACCAGCCCTTCTTGTCCCCGAGCCGGGCCCCTGCGCCTAGCCTCCCCTTCCCTCCTCTCCTTCGCCATCCCTGTTCCCCTGTCCTCCGCCGTCCAGCGTCTGACAAAGCCCAGTGATCGCTAACCCGTCGCCATATAGTTTGCGGTGAGCCCCGAAGCAGGGGGGTCGCTCGTCACGCTTGTTGTGGGGTACCTCGAGAGGAGGTACATGCGCGGGAGCTACCTTCCCCTTCTTCGGACCAAGTACCCGGCAGCACTGGCCGTGCCCAAATCTGTCCTCTACTCCGATCACCCCCGCCCTCGAATCCGCTGGGAATCGATCAAGGTGAGCACCACCTCGTGTTCCCCCTTCCCCTTTCCCTTCCGTTCTGCCTCAGGACGCCTGGATTGCCGTCGCCGTCGTCGGGAGCCACTGCCGCGCACGCCGCAGCAGCAACTCCCGCGCGCACTAAGCGCTGCAGTAGAACAGCCGAGTAGCCGTTTTTCTACCTCGTTTTTTTCGCAAGATAGCGACCTGTACAGTCTGCCTCCGTCGTTTCTTGTAACACAAAACTTGTAGAGGATAGTCCCCTCTTCGTTTTTGTAGTTTGTGGAATAGCAAAATTCCCAGTGGAGCGCTCGCCTGTTCGCCGCAAATCGCCTTCGGCCCAGGCACCAGTATGCGATCCATCTTCAGTTTACGTCGATCCTATCAACTTGACCCCGGCGGCTTTTCTGCTTAGAGGCCTAGGGCTCACGGATATCAACCGAGACCTGGACCCACCCGACAACCTCGGGGTTGTTTTATCTGAGCCCTCCTTTTGGGCCTCAACAGGGGTCCCAGCTGGCCTCGTGGCTTCGCTGCCCATGATGGGCCGAACCACATGTGTCCCCCACCCGATTCGGTGGCCGGGGTAGCTCTAGCCCGAGTAAGAAAAGCCCACAGACATTTTCTAAAACCAATAAAATTTCAGTAAATAATTATTATCAGATAAATTCATAACTAATTAAATATTTCGAATTTGAATTCAAACCTTATATGAAAAATGTTTAGTTTTTGAATATTAAATCAAATCTTTAATCAAATATTTTCAGAATTAATTTAATTAGTCAACCTTTGACTTTGACCCTATTTAATAATTTTGACTATAAAATAAATTTAATTTCACAACTCCAAATAATACAAATAATATATGCTTTTGAATCAGAAAAATGTGAGGATTTCAAATATGCTATTCAAATTACCTTTTGCACATTTAAATTCCAAGTTGAGTAAATTACAACAAAATGCCACTAGAACTTAATTAATTAATAACTTTTGTTTTATAACTCCGAATTTAACAAATGATATGTCTAAAATGATCAGCTCGACGAGACCTTTCTGTTTATGCTATCCATGACTTCAATTGCAGCATGCATCATATAAAAATATAGTGTACAGCAACTATCATGACAATAAAATGTGGTCAGACCCAATAAAATGTTATTTCTTGTATTCTACACCTCACCCAGGCCATGCTACATTATTGTCATGCAACTTGTGCATCATTCATCATGGCATGATTGTTTGCTTGACGCATTTATTCCTATGTTCTTGGCGCTCTTTATTTATATTGGCCCTTGTTTGTTTGGTTCTTCTTGATTAAATATTTGACGGCGGGGGATATATCAAGAGAACCGGGAGCACTACGAGATCCATCTCTCGCTTCAAGCCTGAGCTTCGAGCAAAGCACTACCACATGCTTGCATACATCGATACCTATTGCCTCTATCTTATTCTTGCATCATTGAGTCGCGATTGCATTAAATTGAATCCCAAGTATTGCATAGCCTTTACTTTCAAACCCCACCAAGCATTTCCTCCATCCCATGAGCCATTACTACGGGGAGTTGTTTGAGCCATGCGAGGTCGTAAATGAAACGACATGTGTAGGGTATGTGAAAGTCGATGGATAACGAGGTACCTAAACAACTTAACTTTGGTAGTAATGGGATAACTAATGAAAGTGGCACGGTGAGCAACATCGCTATTTGGTTTTCCTGCTCACTTGTGTCTAGTAAGACCAAGGTAATTACTTGATTCATGTTCCAACAATATTAAGCTATCCACATCAGGAGGCTTATGGGACCCCCACGGGCGAGCTTGATTCGATCTTATTTCTTGGGGCCCTGAAACTAGTTTGAGGTTTTATCTACTATCCTGTACTTATGCCATGCTTTACTCATGTTCGATTGTGCGAGGAGCACTGATCTTGTTAGGATCGGGACCGCGATTTTGCGGTGTCGACAAGCCCAGATTTGGGTTCAGGTCATTCATTCCACGGCCGTCCACCCAAACCTCGGGTCCGTCTCGTCAATCGACTAACCGTTGGGTGTACTCAAGGGTGGCCCCCAAATATTTCTGAATCCTGTGATTGCTTTATCGTGAAGGCCTCGTTGGGTTTTGATTTGGTTTTCGAGGTTGATCGTGTGTGTGTTTCTATTTGTGCACCCTACGTGGTAAACTTCTGAAAGCCGTGTCGCATGGTTATGGACGACTTGGGCCACAGTTTCTCGATCATGAAGCATAACTAAAGTACTGCTTTAATCGGACTAAGTCATTTGACTAGTAAATAGTGGAACACTCATGGAATGGTTAATAAAATTGCCAGCGGATGGGGGGTTGTTCGTCCCAGCTTCCTCGTTGGTAGCGAGGAGAGGATGGATCCGATGAAATTCTTTGTTATAAGCGTGGTCATTAATTCCACGGACATCCGTCTATCTTTGGTTAAGCGGATGGTTGGCGTTTATCTATAGAACTGTTAGGGGTTTATCTTCGCTGCAATTCGTCACCCCGGGTTGTGTCCCCTTTAGAGGCATTAAGACTGCGTACCCTTAGGGTCTCCTACGATAAATTATTGGTTCGAGGATGAGCCGGGTACACTTTCATGGGGACGGATCTTTGGGTGGAAGAAATTTGATGATGTAGGCAGCGATGCGTTCGGTGTAGAGATTAAGGAGCGAGGATCCGTGAGATCTGTGGGCGGGATGTGCTTACTTCCATGGCATCTTATGCCGATTTGCTTCTTATCCGTACTAGGACTTGTTTTCAGCCCGCGATACTCGATGTGTGATGTATGAGGAATTATCCTAAAATATTATATCTATCTAGGTCATTTGAATCTTGCCGTATGGGCGTTGCTATATTCCTTTCTTTCTAGATGGAATGGCTCGATGTACTTTTTGTATGGTGGCTTGCATACATACTCATTGTGTATGTAGTTGATCCCTTACTTTGCTGATTCGCCTTGCCGTCTGAGTCGATGAATTGGAAGTTGTTGGGACGGCCGAAAGGATCTACCGTGAGTGGCTTTGGGGCCCCACCGTACTATTTCAACCACTACCGTTCATCCGGGCTTGTATATAGGGCGTAATTCACCGAGGTAGTTACAATTGGTATCGAGCCATCCCGACCCGAGGTCTCAGCCAAGCAGTCGTTGTCGATCTAGCAAATATTTGGTAGTTATGTATACTAGGGAAAAACAAAGCGAGTAGGATCGCTTCCACTTTTCTTCTTACCCACCACCCTTTTACGGTAAGGAAGTGCAGCGTTTTCAATCCTCTTCTTAAAATTCAAACTAGGATTCACGGTGTTGCGGTTTCCGTAGTACCATAGGTTGTGTGTGTGTGTGTGTGTGTGTGTGTAATTCCTTATGCATCTGTTGCATCAAGTGGTTATCTAATCAGCCTTTGGTTATCAGCTGTTGGTACATTCCATACCGACGAGCTTTTGCAAACCAGCCTTAATCTGTCTTACTCTTTGTTATCGGCGTTATCTTGTTTGGGGTGTTAGTTTCCGTGGTTACTAATCTGTAGGTTCGTAAGAAGAAGGGTTAGGATATGTGTTCCACTTGTTCATGTCTTGAGTAATGATTTGAGTGCGGGATGGAGTCGCGACCATACCACTACTCTTATCATTCGCTTTTGTATATTGAATTAGAGTCACTAATCTTGATTTAGATTAAGTGATTTTGCGCATCTATTGGTATTTTAATGCGAAATTTGTGGAAAAATTTCTTTGATATATCTGTGTACCACACTCCTTTTTTCATTAGGTAATGCGATATGCTTAATATCTTCTAGGTTCTTTGAACTTTGTTGATATTTTAATATCATCTTAGTAAATTGTATCCTTTAATCTTGGTTAATTCCATCTTGGTATTATTTTGGATTATTATCATTCTCCATTATAGTAATCTTGACATGTTTTATATCAATCACGGGATGGCTCCACCACGCCCGTTACGATGAGGACATACCACTGGTGGGCTCATGTTCAAACATCGCCAATGCTTTGGCAGCGATGCAGCCAGAACCAGCGGTAGCGCTTTGAGGAAAGTGTCGGGAGGGCGAGTTTGCTCCACTACCTCCACCTCCCAAGAGGAGACATCAAAAGCTTCCTGAAATTCAACCTCGCGTAATTTGATGTTTCGATTGACCCTTTGGATCACGGATGATTGGTTGCGTGAGATGACAAAATTTGCTCGAGGTGCGATGTTCTGGCGGGGAGTGGGTAAAGTGTGCTACTCACCTTACGGGAGGATGCAGCTCTCTGGTGGGAGAATTACTTGAAGGCAAGTTGCCTTGGTTTTCGACCTACTTGGGAAAGGTTCCTTTACTGACTTTCAAAGCGGGTTTCATCGGAAATTGTTATGGAAAGGATGAAGGAAGCTTTTCTCAACCTAAGCGAGAAGCGATAACGTCAACACCTATGAGACTTCATGAATCTTTCTCGTTATGGTGGCGATGAGGTATTGTCGATGACAAGAAGAAGCAAAAGAGGTTCGAGCAAGGGCTCAATGCATCGATCAAGTATGCAATCACACATGCAGGGCGGCATCTTTCACGGAACTACAGCCGCACAAGAGGAAGCAACTAGGCAAGTGTTTGAGAGTCCAAGAAACACAACCGTGATGCATCAAGCTCTTGACTATGGCTCCTTCTAAGCGGTGTGTGGGTTCCTAACACCCGCCCGTCGTCCGGCTCCCAAGACACCGCAAATTCTGGTCAAGGCCACTAAACTCCATCACTTTTGCTCCCGGTTTCTGACCACACCACTACTACAGGCGCTGGCGGTCACAACTCTAGCTCGTTGCTCCCGTCCACAGTGCTTGCTTCACGTGTGGAGATCCACGGACATCTGAGCTGGAATCGTCCGTTGAAAAACAAAGCTCTTCCTCCACCCCCGCCAAGATGCGGCAAGCTCTCCTTTGGTTCGTGCACCACCACCTCGGGCTCTCAACATCAACACCAAGCCGGGTCTCATCGTTGCTTTCGTGCCAAGCTGTGTCAACGCCGCTCAAAGGACATGCACACAGGTTGTGATGGGTATGCTTTCCGTTAACTCAGTCCCTGCACGAGTTTTGTTTGATTCTGGTGCATCGCATTCTTTTGTTTCTCACAAGTTTGCAAATGACAATGAGTTAGTCTTGGTTTCTCTCCTTAAGCGGTTAATGGTCCTTTCTCCTGGAGCAAACATGAGGGCTGTTCATATTAGCCATGGCAATCAAGTTGAGATTGGTGGCTCTTTGTTCTCGGCTTCCTTAATTGTTCTGGGCAATTCTGACATTGATGTCATCTTGGGCATGGATTGGTTGACAGCAAATGCAGCTGTGATTGATTGTCTTTGAGCATCGTTTCCACGAAGATTCTGAAGGCCATATAGTCTTTTCTCCAAGTCGACTCCTGGCTCGACTTTTCTCTTTGGCTCAATGATGATGCTATGGAAGCTATTCGAGTGTACGGTGGTCCGTGAGTTCCAGATGTCTTTCCTAAAGAGTTGCGGTATGCCTCGGATCGTGAGGTTGAGTTTGTAATTGAGCTTGAACTGGAACGCTCCTATCTCCAATGCCTTATAAAATGGGTCCTTCAGGTTGGTTTGAACTCAAGCGACAACTTGATGAACAACAAGAGAAGTTGGGTTTCATTCAACACAATACTTCTTCTTGGGGTAGCCCAACAATCTTTGTGAAGAAAGCAGATGAACCGATAGACTTTGTGTTGACTATCGGGCTCTCAATGCTAAAACCATCAAGAACAAATATCCTCTCCAGCGGATTAATGATCTCTTCGATCAGCTAAATTTGAGTAATTGTTCTCTGTGGACTTGAGAAGTGGTTATCACCAAATCAAGATTCGCAAGGAAGATGTGCCCCAAAAGCGACTTTCACCACGCTATATGGCACACTGTATGGTACGGTCATGTCTTTCCGGTCTCACTGCACCTGCTACCTTCTCGAAAGGGCTTATGAACTCGGTTTCATGGAGCACCTTGATAAGTTCGTTGTGGTCTATCACGGATGACATCCTAGTCTATTCCAAGTCTAAGGAAGAGCATGAAGAACACACAGGTGTGTCCTAAGAAAGCTTCGTGAGGCAAGCTTGTATGCAAAGTTCTCAAAGTGTGAGTTTTGGCTGAAGTAACCTATCTTGGTCATGTCATCTCTGCAGGGCATTACGGTCAACCGAGGCCCTGTGAAGACAATTGTTGAATGGCTTCTCTCCGTTAATGTCAAAGAAGTGCGGAGTTTCCTTGGTTTGGCTAGTTATTGTCGTCGCCGTTTGAACTTCTCAAGATAGCGAAGCCTCTTACGATATCCTCAAGAAAGGCAAGAAATACACCTTGGACTCTGCATGTCAAGCAAGTTTTGAGACACTCAAAGAAGCTCACTTCCACACGGTCTTGGTTCCTCCGGATACATCTAAGCCTTTCCGGATATTACATGACGCCTCTTTGCAAGGATTGGGTGCGGTCCTTATGCAAGAGAAACAAGTGGTTGCTTATGCCTCTCGACTGATTGAAGACACATGAGATCAACTATCCCACACATGACCTCGAGCTCATGGCAGATTGTCTTTGCTTTGAAGCTATGGAGGCACTACTTGCTTGGCAACCGTTGTGAGATCTTTTACGACCACAAGAGTTTGAAGTATCTTCACTCAGCCTGATCTCAACCTTGGCGGAGGAGATGGATTGAAGCAATCAATGACTTTGATTTGACCATCAACTACACTCGGGCAAAGCTAATGTCATGGCCGATGCTCTTAGCACATAAAAGCTTATGTCAACAACCTCATGATGGAAGAACAACGAGACTCTCTTGTGCGAGAATTCCGTCAGCTCAACACCAGAATTGTGGAACAAGGGCATCTCCTGAACCTTCCGCTACTCCTCTCTTGGAAGAAAGATTCGCTCTCGTCCAACCGGGTGATCGCACCAAAAGATCATCTCTAAAGTTGAGCTTCAGTATGAGTCCTTCCACGTTGATGATCAAGGCACGCATTCTTTGAGCACGGATGTTTGTTCCAAACTACCGGGTTTGAGAGAGCAAGTTCTCAAGGAGGCGCATGATTATGTTCTTTCTATCCATCTGGCAGACAAAGATGTACATGGACTTGAAAACACAATATTGGTGGCCTGGTTTGAAACGATATTGTGCCAAGTATGTCTCGGAATGTGATGTACGCAGTGAAAGTTGTCCATCGAAACCTTTCGGTCTTCTCTGACCATTGAAACCTCCGAATGGAAATGGGAGAAAGTGGAGATGGACTTCATCATCTGGCTTTCAAGGTCGCAGAAGGGCAACAATGCAATCTTTGTTGTCATCGACAGGCTTTCTAAAGTGGCTCATTTCTTCCCCGTCAAAGAAACAATTTCTGGAATTCAGTTGGCTGAGCTCTATATCAACAGAATTGTCTCTCTGTATGGGGTTCCGCTTGAGATCAGTTCAGACCGTGGAAGCATCTTCACGTCAGGATGCAGGAAAGTTTCCAAAATGCTCGGGAACAAAGTTGAACTTGATCTGCTTACCACCCTCGACGCATGAGACAAGTTGAAAGGATAAATCAGATTACGGAGGATATGCTTGGGCTTGCGTCATCTCTTTTGGCATGAAGTGGAGGAATGTCTTCCTTATGCTGAATTCTCTTACAACAACGACTTCGAGAAAAGTCGAAGATGGCACCATTTGAGGCTCTCTATGGTGCGCAAGTGCGAACTCCGATTGGTTGGTCAAGTGCGGGAGAAAGAATCTGGTTTGTACGACATTGTAACTCAAGCGAGAGGAGAAGGTGCATATCATTCTTGAGAACACGAAGATTGCTCAAAGTCGCGGAAGAGCAATTATGACAGAAGCACACGGACATGGTGTATGCCCTGGTGATCTCGTCTACCTTCGTATCAATCCCATGAGAGGTACACACCTGCCCGGCATCAAAGGAAAGCTGGCTCCTAGATACATCGGTCCTTTCAAGATTCGTGGTAGAAGAGGAGAAGTTGCTTATGCCCTTGAGCTTAGGAAAAACTCAAAGTCCATGATGTTTTCCCATCTATCAGCTCAAGAAGTGCTTCAAAGATCCCGGCAGGACCGTGGACCATGAGCTAATCGATCTCCAAGAAGACTGTCTTATCAAGAACACCCACAAAAATCCTTGAGACCATGAGAAGAAGGACTGCAAACAAGTCCATCAAGTTACGCAAGGTGCGGTGGTCACACCATTACATTGATGAAGCCACTTGGGGAACGTGAAGATGAACTCCGTGCCAACTATCCTACACTCTTTGTGTCTTCTTCTTCTTCCTAGAATCTCGGCGAGATTCACATTTAGTGGGGGAGAGTTGTAGCATCCCAGTTGTCTAACACCTGTAATGCTACTTGATCTAGTAATAAAATGGCCACTTCCTACAGATAATTGTTGCATCATCATCATGTCATGTTCATGTCATCATGCCACCTTGCATTTGAGAATCATACAAAAACCCTTTTGTTTTGGTTTTTATCTCATATGCATTAATATTTGTATTTGTCTCTTGATATTGTATTTGGTTCTTGATATATTGTTAAGTGCCCAAGTTGAGTTGGGGGCATATCTATTATTGACTCCACCACCTTGTCTTCACCACCTTATAATTCCACCATCCAATTAATATGAGCTGGCATTTAATTGAGTTTACCTAGCTCATGTGGGTTGGGTGGATCCAATGCTTGTCCCTTTTGCTTGGCCTTATTCCACCTTCTAGAAATGCATGGAATAGTGCCATATGATTTTATGTTGTTTTCACAATATGAATACATGGCATTTATTAATTGCATGGGCCATGCAAAACCACCACATCTAGGTCATCTGGATTTTTATTTGAAGTTCTTGGAGTGGGTCATACTCTCTCTCTCTCTCTCTCTTCTTCTTCTTTGCTTGATCTAGCTAGAGCCATGCAAGTACCACCTTTACTTGACATTTGAATTTTATTGTTTTGCTTTCATGGATCACCTCTTTTCTTCTTTCTCTTGTGGCCATCTTGTTGAGCTTGTGTGGATCATGCTTGATCTAATAAACCCACCAAACCCTCTATCTCTCTCCCTCTCTCTTACCCTCTAGCTATACCCTAATCACCATCCCCATCCATGCATGATCATGTGGTCATGTGTGAATTCTCTCTTTATGTATCTTGTTCTCTTTTGCCTCTCCTCTTGGTCAAACCCTCTGTTCAAAATTACCTGTGAAAAAGTTCCAAAGATTTTTTTTTTAAGTAGAAGCTGGTTTAAATTTGAAATAGAATGAAACAAACAAAACAAATAAAAAATAAAAAGAAGAGGGATAAAGAGGATAGAAACGGCAGGCACACAGGCCTCAACCAGCAGCCAACCAGTACCCTCCTCTCTCGGCCCAACTCCCTCACCTCCGGGCCAGTGCCCTTCACTCAGTCGTGGCCTGTACCTCTTCTCCGTCGCCCTCCTCTCTGCAGACGGAACATCACAGACGAGTAGCAGAGAGCGGTATGTCGTCCCGTGGCGTCATCCACCCGCCCCTTCTTATCCCAAGCCACCGGAGGCCCCTGCAACCCTAGCCTCCCCTTCCCTCCTCTCCCGCCATCCCATGTTCCCCATCCTCCGCCCTCCCGTGCGAAGAAGCGGCGATCGCCGCCCGTCGCCATGGTTGCGGTGAGCCCACTGGCCGGGGTCTCGCCAAATCACGCCGTTGTGGGGGTACCTCGAGAGGAGCTGTATGCCAGGAGCTCTGCTTCCCCTTCTTCCGGACCAAGTACCCGAGCAGCGCAGCCGTCGCCGTCCTCTACTCCGATCACCCCCGCCCTCGAATCCGCTGGGAATCGATCAAGGTGAGCACCACCTCGTGTTCCCCCTTCCCCTTTCCCTTAGTTCGCCTCGGGGCTGGATTAAATGTCGAGGAACCCTTTGCCAGCGCCGCAGCCTGACAACTCCTCAGCGCACTAAGCGCTGCAGTAGAACAGCCGAGTAGCCGTTTTTCTACCTCGTTTTTTTCGCAAGCTAGCGACCTGTACAGTCTGCCTCCGTCGTTTCTTGTAACACAAAACTTGTAGAGGATAGTCCCCTCTTCGTTTTTGTAGTTTGTGGAATAGCAAAATTCCCAGTGGAGCGCTCGCCATGTTCGTCGCAACATCGGCCCGAGCTGCCAGTATGCGATCCATCTTCAATTTCGTCAGTCTATCCAACCAGCCCCAGACGCTTTTCTGCTTAGGCCCCTAGGGCTCCTGGATATCAACCCAGACCGGACCCCCTTTAAGCGACCTCGGGGTTGTTTTGCTCGAGCCCCTCCCCTTTTGGGCCTCAACCCCCTTGGTCCCTTTGTGGCCTCGTGGCTTCCTGTAACCCATGGGATGGGCGGGCCACATGTCCCCACCATCGACTTGATGGTAGCCCTAGCTCAGTAAGAAAAGCCTGAGACATTTTCTAAAAACAATAAAATTTCAATAAATAATTATTATCGATAAATTCATAACTAATTAAATATTTCGAATTTGAATTCAAACCTTATATGAAAATGTTTAGTTTTGAATATTAATTCAAATCTTTAATCAAATATTTTCAAATTAATTTAATTAGTCAACCTTTGACTTTGACCCTATTTAATAATTTTGACTATAAAATAAATTTAATTTCACAACTCCAAATAATACAAATAATATATGCTTTTGAATCAGAAAAATGTGAGGATTTCAAATATGCTATTCAAATTACCTTTTGCACATTTAAATTCCAAGTTGAGTAAATTACAACAAAATGCCACTAGAACTTAATTAATTAATAACTTTTGTTTTATAACTCCGAATTTAACAAATGATATGTCTAAAATGATCAGCTCGAAGAGACCTTTCTGTTTATGCTATCCATGACTTCAATTGCAGCATGCATCATATAAAAATATAGTGTACAGCAACTATCATGACAATAAAATGTGATCAAGACCCAATAAAAATGTTATTTCTTGTATTCTACACCTCACCCAGGCCATGCTACATTATTGCCATGCAACTTGTGCATCATTCATCATGGCATGATTGTTTGCTTGACGCATTTATTCCTATGTTTGCGCTCTTTATTTATGTTGGCCCTTGTTTGTTTGGTTCTTCTTCGATTAGACGCTGAGCAGAGGATATATCAAGAGAACCAGGAGCACTACCCAGATCCATCTCTCGCTTCAACTGAGCTTCCAGGCAAGCACTACCACATGCTTGCATACATACAGTACCTATTGCCTCTATCTTATTCTTGCATCATTGAGTCGCGATTGCATTAAATTGAATCCCAAGTATTGCATAGCCTTTACTTTCAAACCCCACCAAGCTTGTTCCTCCATCCCATGAGCCATTACTACAGGAGTTGTTTGAGCCATGCGAGTCGTAGAACAGCATGTGTAGGGTATGTGAGAGTCTGATGGATAACGAGGTACCTAAACAACTTAACTTTGAAGTAGTAATGGGATAACTAATGAAAGTGGCACGGTGAGCAACATCGCTATTTGGTTTTCACTCCTTGTGTCCGTAAGACCCAGAGTACTTGATTCTGTTCCAAGAATATTCGCTATCCACATCCGGAGGCTTATGGGACCCCTGGCGAGCTTGATTCAGTCTTATTTCTTGGGGCCACAAACTAGTTTGAGGTTTTATCTACTATCTTGTACTTATGCCATGCTTTACTACTGTATTTACGATTGTGCGAGGAGCACACAGTACTGTTTAGGATTGGGACACGATTTCGCGGTGTCGACAAGCCCAGATTTGGGTTCCCAGTCGTTCCATGTACCGTCCACCCAAACCTCGGGTCCGTCTGAGTCGGCTAACCGTTGGGTGTACTCAAGGGTGGCCCCAAATATTCTGAATCCTGTGATTGCTTTGTCGTGAAGGCCTCGTTGGGTTTTGATTTGGTTTTTCCGAGGTTGATCGAGTGTGTGTTGCTATTTGTGCACCCCTGCAGGGTAAAACTTTCTGAAAGCCGTGTCCGCGGTTATGGACGACTTGGAGCACAGTTTCTCGATCATAGACAAGCATAACTAAAGTACCGCTTTAATCTGACTAAGTAATTTGACTAGTAAATAGTGGAACACTCATGGAATGGTTAATAAAATTGCCAACGGATGGGGGTTGTTCGTCCGCTTCCTCGTTGGTAAGCGAGGAGGAGGATGGATCTGATGAAATTACTGTTATAACTGTGGTCATTAATTCACGGACATCCGTCTATCTTTGGTTAGGCGGATGGTTAGCGTTTATCTATAGAACTGTTAGGGTTTATCTTTCGCTGCAATTGCGTCACCCCAGGTTGTGTCCCCTTTAGAGGCATTAAGACTTGCTGAGTACCCTTAGGGTCTCACACGATAAATTATTGGTTCAGATGAACAGTACACTCGCGGACGGATCTTGGGTGGAAGAGGGCGATGATGTGGGCAACGATCGTTCGGTGTAGAGATTAGGGAACGGGATCCGTGAGATCCTGGTAGGGATGTGCTTATACGTGGCATCTTATGCCGATTGGCTTCTTATCTTTACTCGGACTTGTTTTGCCGCTTCCGCTTGATACTCTGATGTGTGATGTATGAGGAATTATCCTAAAATATTATATCTATCTAGGTCATTTGAATCTTGCCGTATGGCGTTGCTATATTTCCTTTCTTTCTAGATGGAATGGATCCGATGTACTTTTGTATGGTGGCTTGCATACATACTCATTTGTGTATGTAGTTGATCCCTTCGCTTTTAGATTCGCCGCCTGTCAGGTCGATGAATTGGAAGTGGTTGGGACGGCGAAAGGTCTACCGTGAGTGGCTTTTGGGGCCCCACCGTACTATTTCAACCACTACCGCTCATCCAGGCTTGTATCTAGGGGCGTAATTCACGAGGTAGTTACACTGGGCCTTGTCGCTCGGGTCTGGATGGTGGTGGCGGGTGTAGGAGCACTCAAGTGCTGGCAGGCGTCGCATCTCCTCCTAGGAGTGAAACTGTCTGGGGAGGTGTTGATCCACTGCCTGCACGTCCCTCCATCATCGGGGAGGTAACAGGCTAGCAGTCGGTGTGGCCTGCGATCCCCATCGCCATGAGGTATGTGTCGAGCAGGGCGGGCGTCACAGTCGTGCTTTCTATCTCCTTCGACGCCTTGAAGTTTGGTACTACTTCGCCTCGGATCATTGGTCCGAAGCACTTGGGGCGAAGTCGGTGACCCCATGGGCTCGCCGTCGCGGCGATTGGTTAGGGTATGTCGTGGGTCGTCGGTGGCGTCGCGCTTGACTTTGTTGTTGATGATGTGGGTGCGGCGTCGATGGGTTGCCGTTGGCGGCAACAGTTGGTCGCCCGGCCTGGGTGGTGGAGAGTGCCACGTTCGCGGTCGGTGTTGGAGCTGCGATGGCGGGCGATTGAGGGTGTTGTTTACCGCCAGCCGCGGCGCTGCCGAGGCCGCCTGCTACCGAGCAGCGAGTATACTCGACCTGCGATCGGCGCCCAGCGTTCTGCTTTCGGCAGCCTTTGGCGGAGCAGGCCCGACGTCATCTTGGATCTGTAGGGCTCGCCCATGGCCGTGATGTTGTCGGCTTGCTTTCGGCCACCACGCAGGTTGTCCATCGGGTGGAGAAACGATGGAGGCCGTTTGCGTCTCTCTCCTGTGAAGAGACTACTATCCGTGGCTGGTCCCTGGGAGGTGTGCGGTTGGGTGGAGGTGGGGCGCCCATCGCCATTGATCCTGGCGGGGGCCGGGCGCTTCCTCATGGTGGCGCGTTCTCGCGGTCGCGCCGCGGGCGGGTCGTCAAAGTTCAGGTAGCCCCTGACGGTGGGGAACCGGCAGGTGACCTGATCCGTGCTGGTGGTAGCGCGATAGTTCTGCGCCACCACCTGCTCGGCGCGAAATTTTTTCGCGGCTTGCTCCTCGCGCCGCCTCCGCCAGCGGTGTGAGTTCCTCGACCTCCGTTGCCGTGGCGTTAGGAGGGATTGGGGTGGAGAATGGATCCTCCGGCGGATCGGTTCCGGTCGCCATGTAGGTCGTGGCGTGGTGACCGGTTCCGTCGCGGAGGTCGGCGGAGTTCTCCGACCCGGAGTCGAATTTGAATATCCCGAGGATGGAGGGGTCCTCGAAATCTCCCACGTTGGAGAACTGGGTGATGGAGCCCTTGGTGAAAGCGGTGATGGACCAGGCGAAGAGCCCGGTCGCCGAAGTCGCGGCGTCGTCGTTGGTCGCGTCTTCTGCGGGGGCAGTTTTTCGACCCGTTCTTTGCGGGCGGGTGTACTCGGAGGCGGCGATGGATCGTCGGATCTGGCTCTTGGAGAGCCGATCGCGTGGTGGCGACTTCGCGGATGCGAGCGAATCCTCGAGACGATGGCGTCGGTGAGGCCGACGAAGAGGCTGATCGTGCCGATCGGCAGGATCACGCTTGTCGCGTGACGGGTCGCGCCGCCGGAGTAGCTGACGTATCGGCAAGATTTGGAGCATCTCGCCGATCGCTATCATGCGGTCGGTGGTGATCGCCTCGTTGATGGGCAGATTGGATCTCGCCGCGAGAACACCGGCAGACCGGCCAGGCCCACGGTGGCGCCACAGCCGTGGGAATGGTCACGGCGAATCCGCAATCGGCGAGTAGTAGAACGAGGGCAGGCGGCCAGCCATCTCTGCGAGATGAGGGCAAAGACACGAGGTTTTACCTGTGTTCGGCCCCGGAGGGTAAAGACCTACTCTGCTAGATTGTATTATGGAGGTGGTACAATGGCGAGCCTCGGCTAAGCGGTGAGTCGCTTGGGTGTATGATGGAACGTCTCTCTACTCACCCTATAGGGAGGTTTATATAGGCTCACCTCCCCTAGGGTTTACATATCTCAGCCGATTCAGTTAAAGCTTCGGTACTCATTTAACCTAATCCGACTGGGCCTATCTACTACTTTGGGCCTTGACTTCGATCGCTCGGTTCCTCGCTGGGCTTCAATCCAGTCGCCGTCTTGCATGCCCACTCGCCAGTTCCTGGGCCAGTCGGAAACGTCCTGCTGGGTATACCCCGGTAGGCATATCCCCATCAATAATCAAATGGACAAGTTGAACGGTCTAATGGCTTAGTTCTGCCAGGGATAAAACTCCGCTTAATGGAACCACTCCAGAGGTCACCTGGTTGTTGGATAGAGGAACTGCCCTCAGTGTTATGGAGCCTAAGAACAACTCTGAATCGATCAACGGGCTATACGCCATTTTTCCTCGTGTATGGGGCATAAGCGGTTTTGCCTGCCGACATAGAATATGACTCGCCAAGGATAAGGCAATACTCGGAAGCCGAGGTAAAAGAGGCCCGAGAAGATGGAGTGGAATTACTCGAAGAAGCAAGGGAACTGGCATTATCCAGATCCGGTATATATCAACAGAGTCTCCGACGCTACCATAGCAGGAAAGTTCAACCTCGTGTTTTTTGAGAAGGAGATATGGTGCTCAGGCTGGTGCAGCGCACAGCGGGAATGCATAAATTGTCACCCCCATTAGAAGGTCCTTTCATTGCAAGCAAAGCATTGCACAGTGATTCATATTATCTCATAGATGCTCGCGAAGCACAAAAGAACAAGGCGGACAGGTCAGGAGATGAAACCAAAAGGCCATGGAATGTGGCACTGCTTCGTCCCTTCTATACTTAGGAGAAGAAACGCATGTATCAATCGAACTCTCATATGTCGAACACTTGTGCCGGCTATGTGCTGATAATAAAATGGTATGATTCGAAAAACTGACTCGGGGACTACCCATTAAATTTTCCCTCTCAATTATTTTATGTCGGCTGGCGTGACACCCGAAATTTATCTCGGAACAAGTAGTGTTTACTCGGAAAGAATCAACTCTTTGACTATGCCGTTGTCCGAAAACACGGCTTCATGGCAAGCAAGAGAAAAGGATGTATGACGAGTAAACACGAACACCGGATAAGTATAAAGGAGAAATGCGAGTTAGCTTTATTTCTTTGCCTAACCCACTACAGGTCATATTATACTACGTGTTGAATGATCTCGGCCAAGTGATCCAAGTGTCATACCCGCTAACTATATCCTTAGTACTTTGAGACTCTAATGCTGAACGCCAAAAAAAAAGGTAGACAGGGGCCAAAGTCAAGGAAAAGTGAAACGGAAAAATGAGACTCGGGGACTTGGCCTTGAATAATTCACACTCAGAATGTAACAAAAATATATAAAGCCTTATCAAAAGGCGCATAATTAAACTTAAAATGCAATGTATATTACATCTGTACCCGGCATACCGAGAATCTCATCAAAAGTTCAAGTACTTGTTCTATCTAGCCTAAGAAGCAGCAGGACTCGGAGGAGCAACCTTGGAGCTAGGAGCGTTGCTTGGAGCATCTCCCGAGTCAGGGGCGTTAGTAGCCGAGTCATCAGGACCATCTGACTCGGTTGCTTTGCTATCGGCATCTTCTTCATCAGCAACTTCGACAAGCGGGTCGCCGAGGTCGAGGAAGCTGGGCCCGTCACACCAAGCGTGTACCATAGTGTACTCGATCATTGAGTAGGCTCGCTCCTGGTGTCTCTTGATCAGCTCCGGGTCATTCATCCATTTACCATCTCCCCTTATGCGAGCAAGAACATCCTCGTACCATGAGAGCACGAAGGAGAGAGCCTTGTCCGCTGTAGCTCGGCCGGCCGACTCACGCCACTGATCTAGCCGATCCTCGGTATGGAGAAATCTCTCAGCAAGTGGCTCGATGAGTTCAGGTGCATCCTCATCCGACCAGAGCATGCGAAACGCATGAATAGCCGACTTGAGCAGGTCCACGCCGCAAGACTTTAGGGTCTTGACCCGCTCCGACACCACTTCGAGATGCTCGTCCATGGTCACCTCACCATCAGCCAGAGCGCTAGATTCGGCTCTCACTTTCTTCATGGCCCGAATGGCAAACATATTGGCCCCGGGAAAGTTCTCCGCAAGCAAAAGAGAAAGTTAGCAAAATAACAAAAATAGATGGAAGAAGTCCAGAGCGAACTGTACAGTGCAAAAAGAGTAATAACTCACTGCCGAGAAAGGAGTTGATAGCGTCGAGCTTGCTCTGCCAAATCTTGGCCTTGGATTGGAGGGCGTCAAGGTTCAGGTTCGCTGATTTAACCGATGACTCGGCCTTGTCGAGCAGCCTCTTGGTCTTCTCGGCGCTGGCGGCATGCTGCTCATTCTTCTCGGCAAGCTCCTCCTTCAGCCCCTTCACCTCGACCAAGTGTTTCTGCTCCATCTCGGCCATCATCTTCTTCAACCGAGTCACCTCCTCTCGCTCCTTCTTGAGTTTGGCTTGGTGCTTCTCTGCTTATTCGGAACAAACTACTCGTCAGCACCGACAAAAATATCTGCAGCTACCAGATTAATAAGGAAAAAAACTTACTCTCCGTCTCGCTGATCTGCGAGTGGAGCGTCTCAATGGTGGACTGAGCTGAAGCTGATGAAAAGAGCAAGAAAAGACTTAGAAAATGAACCAAAAGGAAGATAAGCTGAATAAAGATAGGGCGGGTGAGAAAGTTACCTTGACCTTGGTTGTCAATTTGCAGCTTCTCATATGCAAGTTCGAGCTTGCGATGCTCCGAAAGGAGAGCTTGATGCACCTTGGTGCGCTCATTATGCGTAAGCTGTACAAAGCAAACGGACAGTAAGTAAAAGGACAAGGCAAGAAATCGGCTGGATAAAAAGTGACTCTTATCTAAGAGCTTATAGCCGAATGAGTTTCTCATTCGATAGTAACCTCGAGGGATAGGGATCAAAAGCCTAACATGAGAGCTTGGAAAAGGAAATGACAAGCTGAGTTATTGCTTTAGAGCTTACAGCCGAATGAGTTTCTCATTCAACAGTAACCTCGAGGGCTAGGGATCGAAAGCCTAACATGAGATCTTGGCAAAGGAAATGACAAGCTGAGTTATTGCTTTAGAGCTTACAGCCGAATGAGTTTCCCATTCAACAGTAACCTCGAGGGCTAGGGATCGAAAGCCTAACATGAGAGCTTGGCAAAGGAAATGACAAGCTGAGTTATTGTTTTAGAGCTTACAGCTGAATGAGTTTCTCATTCGGCAGTAACATCGAAGGCTAGGAATTGAAGGTCTAATGTGTGAGCTTGGCTAAGGAAATGACCGGCTAAGTTATTACTTAAGAGCTTACAGCCGAGTAAGATCTTCACTCGGCGGTAACCTCGTTCACTTCATCAGCGCGGGCCATTAAGGTGATGGCTTGTTGGGTCATATCAGAGACAGCCTTGGGGCCCAGCACCAGTTTCTTGCCACCGTGCGTGCTGACCTCTTGCTCGTCTACTGCATTCCATGCCAGAGCATAAGGTTCAGCCGAGCCCAGGACTTTCCCGCTGAGCGTCCGAGTAAGAACTTGACCCATTTTCAGGGTAGTTCCCACATTGGCACGGGTGGCAGCGGCACTAGTATGGAGAGCAATAGCCTTAGAGCCATCACCTGACCCGGCAGCTGCAGACTCACCCGCTTTTCCCGTTGGAGCAAGCATTCATGCCAACATCGGGGGCCGGATCTGAGGAGCAGTACCCGGAGTGCAAACCAGCGTGGTCTGCTTGGTGGAGGTGGACTTGTCGGATAAAGGGCGAGCCGGACCAGGAGCCTTAGGCTGGGTCAGGCTCTTTGACAGAACAGGAGAGCGAGCAGGGGGATTTGGAGAAGAAAGTGAGGCTGACTGACTGGGCTCAACACTTTGGCCGACACCAAGATCAGGAAGTTGTTCATTGGCACCAGCCTGAGGGCTGATGCTAGAGGAATCAGTGGCGGAGTTTTTCCCGGCACCAGTATCACTGGCACCAAGATCAGGAAGTTGTTCCTGACCAGTGCCAGAGGTTTTGGGTCGAGTCTCCTTCATCGGGCGCGCCACCGGGTCTGACTAACACTGAGAAGTGTGAGCCTCAACAGTGGGAGCCTCGACTCGGACAGGGCTCTGCACCATGGAGTCAGTCGGAGCGGGTGCGGTCCTTAGCGGCGAGGCAATGCTAGGAGCTGCCTGGTTCGCCGACAGAGGCGCAACACTGAAAAATAGCAACGCACGCATAAGAAAGCAATAGCTGTGCGTAAGGAAGAAAAGTATAACGTAAGCAGAACACGAAGGTTTACCCGGTGACGACCGGATCGCGTGGAGGGCTACGCGTGATTCGGCGCCCAACAGCTTTCCGAGTCTCTGCTAGTGTGGCAGCAGCAGGGGCAGCAGGAGTGGGCTTACTCTTCTTTGTCAGCTGAGTGCTGGAAGAGGCCCCGCGTAGCTTCGTCTTGGCGACGGGGATCTTGCCGACTCCGCCCACAGCGAGAGGAGGAGTATCATGTACCTGGCTTACTCAAATAAGTCAGAAGGAAAAGGTCGCAAGGCATGTACCTCCAAAATCATACAATCATCATCCTCATCATCATCATACCAATCTTGTAAGGGGTTATGTAACTACCTCGGTAAATTACGCTCCTAGTTACAAGCCTGGATGAGCGGAAATGGTTGAAATAGTACGGTGGGGCCCAAATGCCGCTCACAGGTAGACCTTTCGGCCGTCCCAACCATTTCCAAACATCGGGACAAGAAGCGCGGCGTGTCAGCGGCGAAGGATCAACTACATACACAAATGAGTATGTATGCAAGCCACCATACAACAGTACATCGAGCCATTCCATCTAAAAGAAATAGAAATATTACAGCGCCATACGGCAAGATCCAAATGTCCTAGATAGATATAATAGTTTAGGATATCTCCTCATACATCAAACATCGAGTATCGGTAAGCGGCAAACAAGATCCGAGTACGGATAAGAAGCAAATCGGCATAAGATGCCCCATAAATAAACACATCCATACAGATCTCACGGATCCCGTTCGGAATCTCTACACCGAATGATCGTTGTCCATCGTCTGTCTCCTCCACCCAGATCCATCTCGTGAGTGTACATTCATCTGAATCAAATAATTTATCGTGTGAGACCCTAGAAATTTTCGGAAGTCTTTATGCCTCTAAAGGGACACAACGGGTGACGAATTGCGCAAAAGATAATACCTAACAATTCTATAGATACTGCTAACCATCCGCCTAACCATAGATATCTTGATGTCCGTGAATTAATAACAATGATTATAACGATGTAATATAACGATCCATCATCCTCCTCGCTACCAACGAGAAGCGGACGAACAACCCCATCCGCTGGCAGTTTTATTATCCATTCCATGAGTATTGCACTATTTACTAGTCGTTACTTAGTCAATTTAACGGTACTTTAGTTATACTTGTCTATGATCAAGCGTGCTCCAAGTCGTCCATAGCTGCGGACACGGCTTTGAAAGTTTTACCCTGCAGGGTACAAATAGCAACACACACTCGATCAACCACGGAAAAACCAAATCAAAACCAACGAGGCTTTCACGACAAAGCAATCACGAGATTCGAAATATTTGAGGCCACCCATTAAGCTACCATAGCGAAGTTAGGCGACTCGAAACGGACTCAAGGTTTGGGTGGACGGCTGTAAACGACTGGGAACCCGAAAGTGTGACTGGGCTTGTCGATACCACGAAATCGTGTCCCGATCCTAAACAGTGCAGGTGCAGTACCTCGCACAATTTAAATAAAGCAGTAAAGCATGGCATAAGTACAGGATAGTAATAAAACCTCAAACTAGTTTGTGGCCCCAAGAAATAAGAATGAATCAAGCTCTGGCTCAGGGGGGTCCCATAAGTCTCCCGGATGTGGATAGCGCGAATATTCAAGGAACAGGAATCAAGTACTCGGGGTCCTACGGGACACAAGTGAGCATGAAAAACCAAATAGCAGATATTGCTCACCGGTGCCACTTTCATTAGTTATCCCATACTACTCAGGTTAAGTTGTTTAGGTACCTCGTTATCCATCGGACACTCACATACCCTACACATGTGTTCTACTCGCATGGCTCAAACAACTCCTGTAGTAATGGCTCATGGGATGGAGGAACAAGCTGTGGTGGGGTTTAAAAGTAAAGGCTATGCAATACTTGGGATTCAGTTTAATGCAATCGCGACTCAATGATGCAAGAATAAGATAGAGGCAATAGGTACTATATGTATGCAAGCATGTGGTAGTGCTTGCTGGCGCTCGATTGAAGCGAGAGAAGGATCTGGGTAGTGCTCCTGGGTTTCTTGATATATCCCCTGCTCAGCGTCTATTCAAAGAAGAACCAAACAAACAAGGGCCAACATAAATAAAGTGCACAAGCATATTAATAAATGCGACAAGCAAACAATCATGCCATGATGAATGATGCACAATTTGCATGGCAATAAAGTAGCATGGCATGGGTGAGGTGTGGAATACAAGAAATAAGCATTTTATTGAGTTTTGGTCACATTTTATCCTCAAATAAGTTGTTGTACTCTTTATATTTATATGATGCATGCTGCAAAACAGAACATGGAATGCATAAACAGAAAGGTCTCGTCGAGCTGATCATTTTAGACATATCATTTGTTAAATTTGGAGTTATAAAACAAAAGTTATTAATTGATTAAGGAAAAAGGGCATTTTATTGTAATTTAACTCAACTTGAAATTTAAAGTGTTCAAAATGTATTTTGGAGGGCATATTTGAATTCCTCACATTTTTCTGATTTGAAAACATACATTATTTGTATTATTTGGAATTATAAATTTAAATTTATTTTAAAGTCAAAATTAGTCAAATGGAGTCAAAGTCAAAGGTTTGACTAGTTTGAATTAGTTCTGAAAATATTTGACTAAATATTTGAATTAACATTCAAAAACAAAACATATTTCATATAGAGTTTGAATTCAAATTCCAAATCATTTGAAAGTTATAAATTAGTTTAAATTTAAACAGAATATAAACAAAATTCAATTTGAATTCAGGAAAAAGGTTCTCTGGACTTTTGTTACTCGCTGGCTTTCTACCCTAGGAGGATGTGACGGGCAGGGCATAGGGGGCCACGCCTTGTGCAGCCGGTGGGCGACACGTGGGCGAGCCTGGGAGCGCGGGTTAAGGCTGAAATTTTTCCGGGGATCTTTTTATAAAAGGTTCCAGGGGGTGGGCTGGTTATGGATCGAGATGAACTGATGTTTTACTCGCGAAAACAGCTAGCTGATCCCAACTTCGATTGAATATGGAGAGAGAACCACTGCGAATCTCATGTTTCCGCAAGAATAAAAGTTGGAGAGGAAACTACAGGGAGTAAAATTGGTGTTTGGATGTTCTCCGGAGAAGGTCGAGCAGACAGGAAAGCGTGGGGAGCCGATAGAGTGGGAAAACTGAATTTTATCGACAAAAAACCATGAGTTTTTCTGGACTTTAGAGGCGATGGCGAAAACCTTCGAATCTGAAAACCACAAGAACTAAAGTTGAAGGGCTATACAGGCTACAAGTTCCGTGTTGAGTTTCATCAAAGAAGGCATGCAAGCTGCGGGATTTCATTGTGAAAAGAGGGGGAAACTGCGGCAGCTCTGCGAATCACGGCAGCTCTTGCTATCTGGCGTCTTGACGAGCAGCGAGGAGGCGGCTGCTGGATTGCGACCATGCATGGGGACTGGGAGGCGACTCCGGTGGTGGACGTGGGCGGAGGAGAGCGGGAACACAGAGGGAGGCTCACCGAGGTGGAGGTCGGTGAAGTGGCCGAGCTTGGCGATCGATGATGACGACGGAGAGGCGATGGCGGCCACGGTGACAAGGCGAGCAGTGTGCCGGGCGTCGGGTTCGCTTCAACGGCGTCGGGGTGCGCTGCAGCGTCGCAGGGTACTTCTCCTCCGTCTTTGGAGGGTGCGGCGATGCGGGATCACGGTGGCGAGGTCATTGACGAGGTTTACCGGCGACAGGAAGGAATCGGGAGCGGCATGAATGGTGACTGCGGGGTGTTTTTCTTTCCTGGGGGAAAAGAAGAGGGGAGAGCGAGATCTAGATGGAGATGGAGAGGATAGGGACGCCAGCTGCTATGCTGCTTTATGCAGAGAGGGCGCGATAGCGACGAGCTTCTGAAGCACTTGAGGTTGCAAGGGAGAAGAAAAACAGAGGGCGTCGGTCTCCACCGGGTTTGACCGAACCAGGTTGCTGGGAGGGGTAGCTAGGTGGGGCCAGGGTGACCAGGTGGGGCCGAGCTAGGTGAGAGAGAGAGGCCGAGAGATAGGGAGGAACTAGGGTTAGATTAGAGGGGCTCGAGTTAGGTTAGAGAGAGGTAGTATGGTAGATGGTGATAGAGGTGCAGGTGATTAGGGTTAGGGTTTGGATAGAGAGGAGGGATTAGAGAGAGAGAGAGATGTGGTGGTAGCTATGGTTTGAAACATGACCAAAACAAGAGGTGGCAAAAGAGAGGAGAGGTTAGGTAGAGGGATTAGGGTTTAGATACTTGCATGCTCCAAACTAGATCAAGCCAAAAGGAGGGAGAGAGAGAGATGGAAGATGATCCACTCAAAAAGACCAAATAAAAACAAAGGAGGCAAAAATATGGAGATGGTTGCATGGCCCATGCAAAATAGTTAATGCCATGCTTATTCTTGTGAAAACAATAATATTTACATGGCATTATTCTTATGCATTCCCAAAAGTGGAATAAAGCCAAGCAAAAGAATTTAAAGGAAAATTCCAGATGGAGTAGATGGATATGATCACATTTGATTATAATTGGGACTTGCTAGTGTGTATATTCCACTAGATGTTTAATAGTCCCAAAAATATCCCAACATGAGCATCAATCCATGATGATCCATATGAAAGCTAGGAAAAAGGAGCACTACTCATAATGCATGCAAAGGTGACTCCACATATCAATAATGTGAAAACAACATGATGCTTAGATGAGAGCATGTGGAAATAGAATTGGATCCATCCCAACCCAACCCACATGAGCTAGAGGTGAAACCAAATAAGTTGCAAAGCTCATATTTAGTTGGATGGTGGAATTATAAGGTGGTGGCAGAGAAAGGTGATGGAGTTGAATAAAATATATGCCCCCAACTCAACTTGGGCATTAAACAATATATCAATAACCAAATGCAATATCAAGAGGCAAATACAATTTACAATGCATATGAGAGAAGAACCAAAACAAAAAGGGTTTTATATGATGCTCAAATGCAAGGTGGCATGATGACATGAGCATGATATAAGGATGATGCAACAATTATATATAGGAAGTAGCCATTATATTACTAAACCAAGTAGCATTACAATTGTTAGACAATTGGGATGCTACAGGTTACGAGATTGACTCTTACCCGAAGCTGAAATTGCAGCTACATGCAGGATGGGCATGAAGCACTCCAGGTCGAACTCGGCTTCGTCGGATTCGGAGTGATCCTCGTTATAACCGAGAGGAGGGACAGTATTGTCATCTTCCTGGTGAACGAGGTTCTGCGAACGACAAACAAAAGGAGTAACGAAAACTAGACTGGGAGTAGCAACAAGCAAAAGCTGACTCGACGAAACAAATTACTCGGAAAATTACCCACGGGACAGGCTTGACCCGGCTAAACGGAGGACAGCTCCAAGACCAATCGGCTGCCAAGTTCAATTTGAGGATGGAACTCACTCGGCGAGCAATGGAATCGTGGGTGAGCTCCTTCGTAGAATGCCGAGTAGGATTATGAGAGCCACTCATGAAGCACATCTTGTGGCTCCTGGCTTGGATAGGGCTTACCCAGCGTGAGATGATGTAACATCCCAGCATTAGAGCCTAGAAATAAGTTGAACCGAGATGTGTGCATTGCATTCATGCATAGAAACTCCGAGTAATTTTCGCGCTTTTAAACAAAACTTGTCAAAGGGATTGAAGCTTCTCTTAACTTGATGTAATTGAAGTAGATCATCAAGTTAACTGCGATAAGTTCCAATATGACCTTTGCTAAAACCTTATTTGGTTAAACATGATTTGGTCTAAGGGAAGACCAGTTATAAGAAATGTCACTCATAATACATTACTTAAATGATTCATATATGGTCCTTAAGGGATCATACCATATTATTCCTCATACCAATCTATGAATACTCAGTTAAGATTACCACTAGAATAATAAAAATGCAATGATTAGTGTTGACCTATCTTATTTTTATCTATTCCTATTATGAGTATCATAGTAACACATAACCTTGAACTCTTAAATGAGTTGGAGTTGGAAAGAGACCAAGTCAGGATCATCCACCATATATCTTTCTTTCCATATCAATCTTTATGGAACCTATTTTGATATCTGTTGTTCATCAATTTTGAGTAATCGACCATTGATTAACAAACTCTTTAACTATCAATCTTTGATCTATTATTTCCGGATCTTATCATAACATCTACTTAAATCTTTTAAAGAGGGCATAGTTCATAAATAACTTTAATCCAATATGAGATACTAAGAAGATAATTTCCAGACAATAAAAGGTAGGATTTCTAAAGCCCTGCTTAGCCAACTAAGAACTTCTGTAATAAATGATTAAAGTATTATAATGGTAATGTTTTGGCCACCAACAGGGAATGCTAATATGTAGTATAGGTAATATTGGTAGGTAGAACATGATTGGAACCTTAGTAAAGATAAGTGATCCTAGAGAAGTCTTAGCAAACCATATAAATATAATTCAGGGATTGAAGTGTAAGTCATAAGAGTTAAGTAAGTATAAGATGGTGTTATTCAACTAAAGCTAGTATAGCATAGAGTCATAAAAAGTGGTGTATTCATCTTTGATGATAGTTTACTTTAGAGAAAGAATAGTGATGGGGATTAAGGAAGATTGGGAGTAGAGTTTGAAGGAACTACTGGTGGGATGGAAGATTGTCAACAGTAAAATACTAGATACAACCAAACAAGGATAGGAGGAAGCTATGAAGTGTCTTTGAATCAAACTCATTGGATTAATCCATAAGTATTGAAGAATGATATATGGAATAAGAAGATTTTAATAAGTAAGCCCATCAAACTAATCATGTTGATAAAAAGAAAGAGGTATTATATCTAGGAAAGGAATTCCTTAACTAGAGATCCAAGATTGTGAAATGTAGTTATATGCTATAAGTCATTTTCCTAATTAATCTTGGTAAGCAATCAACTCTAAATCTCCAATCAAACATAATATCCATCTCATACCATTGATCCATCATCTGTTGTCTATAACATTTATATAAATATTCCCCTATAATAAATTACATAAGCATATCTCTGTTAATTTCAACCATCATCACTATATGTGCTTAAGTATATTTTTATTAATTCACTTCTATAAAACACTCTAATTATAACTTCTGTTAAAAAGGGAGATTCCATCCAATACTATATACATAAGTCAATATGCTTAGTTATTAAATCTTGACTCTTAAAAGGAATCTAAGCTTATACAAAACCGTAAAGCCAAGGGTACTACTCATAATTTAAAAAACCTAAAACCTCTTGGTTTATCGTAATAGAATATATATATTTCATTTTCCAAATAAATGGGAATGGTAATCACCATATCAATATCCTTTACGTTCTCATACATCAAATAATGATCCAAGATCATGATACATATAAAATTTATATTTAAACTATGAGTTAATCAGAGTTAAATCTATAAACAAATAAGAAGATATCATTTAAGAAATTCCTAATTAAAATTAGAAGAGAAAAATAATAAGAAGAAGTTTCTTCCAATTATTAAAAAAAAGAGTTCTTATTGAGTAAATAAAATGAAGGCATAATAAAAGTTCACAAAGGTTACCAAATGTATTTTAATACCACTGCAAATATCCAGCAAATTAAACCTACAAAGAAATGTTCAAATTATAAATCAAATTCAAATCTGATTTAGAAAACAGAAAATAGAAAAAGGATAATACAAATAAAAATCAAACCTGGCCGCAGCCCAACACCCTACACCTATCTAACGCCTATATGCAGCCCACAACAGCCCAGTACCAGCCCAGGTTCTTTTCTATTTGTGACTGGCAAGTGGGGTCAGGAACGGACCGCGGGTTGAGCCAAAGAAAACGTTAGGGGTTATCTGCAAAATGGTCATCGTCGTCACCGTCACGCACACAGGCAGCTCGCTGGCGGAGCTCGTCGCCGCCCGATGCCGTCATCGTCGTCGTTGCGTCAAGATACTCGCCATCATTGCCAGGAGGGGATAAGAAGGCCACCGCGACGCATCGTCTCAATCCCTATCCCCAATCCCTCCTTATCCTCTCAGATACGAACGAGACCGAACCCTAGCTCGCCGGAGCCACTCCTCGCCGTCGAACTACGCCACCCCACACCATTCTGAGCCGTCATGGAGAAGCGCCAGCCTCCGTAGATCCTCTGGATAGAAGTGTGCATCAAGGGGAGCAATGGAGCGGGTGAATTTGGTCGATTTCTTTCGCGGCAGTTCATCGGAATCCTCGTCGGGAAGCTCGATTCTGAACGCGCCTGTCCTCGTCGACCACTCTATCGTTATCAGGGTAAGCATACGCATCTTTGGACCCTAGTTTTGTTTGCGGATTAGCACCGTAGGTCTAGTTTTGTTGAGCATCGCCGCTGGCCGCCGCAGTAGCTCGTCGCCGATGATCTCCGATGACCATTTCCGAGCGGCGCTGCCACTCCTAGGTTCAGTAGCTTACGCTGATTCGAACTAGACCTATTTCTCTTACTGGGGTGCGGTAGATCGTCGCCGGTGACCACTCACCGACGGCGGTGGTGATGCTGACGTCATCGTGACGTCATGATTGCACCACGTCAGCTAGTTTGACTGGTCTTTGTTAACGTGGCTGATGACGTGGCCTAGGGCCCATATGTCATCGATAGTGTGTAGAGAGGAGCTCGGTAATAAATGTATTTTCATTAACCAGCGAGATGAGGTGGACCATGGCCCACTAGTCAGTGACTGGGGCTAGCTCTGAGTACGGTGTAAAAAGTATTTTCTGTTAAGAGTTAAATTGAATGTTATAATCCAATGAATATTATCCCAGAAATTTAATAAATGATTAAATCTTGTTTAACTAATAACTTTTGAATTAAAATTCATAAAAATATGTATAATATATGAAAATTTTCATAAAAATAAAATCTACAACTTAAAATTATTATTAAATATTATTGAGATAATTATTTAAATGAATATTATTTAATAAAGGTTTTATAGGTAATAAAACTTTAATAATTCATATTCCTATAATGATAAATGTTTATAATATAAATAAAATACCCACAAATCTTAGAAAAATAAGAATTCAAATTTAAAACTATAGTCATGTATTATTACTTCACTTAATTAAATATTTATTATTTACTAAGTAATTGTAAAGTAATAAGAATTATACAAATTATATCTTATTATTTATAAATCACAAAAATAAATATGATATGCCAAAATGATCACAAAAATATTATTTACATGTTAAAAATCTAATAATCTCCTTTTGAGGTAAATAAAAAGATTAAATATTTTAATAACCCAAATTTAAACATATTTACTTCATTAATAATTTATATAAAAATAAATAATATTTATTAATATTCCTAAAATGAGTCAAATAAGTCTAATAACTAGTATTAGTCTTAAATATTAATAATATAATACCATAATAGTTTCAAACATTATGAATGTTCTTATTTTAGAAGAATCTACAACCTTAAATAAAGATTAGGTCTAAGAAGAATTCCACTAATAATAAATCCTTCAAGAACAACTTGTAAACAATCAAATCTTTTCTAAACCATATTAATCACCAAATTACAAAAACCACTACAACACTATATAAATCCATGAGTAGTTAAGTAACATTATGATGGGTTCATAAACTATACTCACTTATCTATAAAAGATAAATGATATTACTCCATACTCACATCAAGAAAACCTTACTCAAGTAACAGAATAAACATTCTTAAGTAACTTAAAGAACACATTTCAGACATACAAGATACCAATGTATAAGTACAATACTTTCAAAACTATCAATAATTTAAAGTTAACTTTAGTCTCCAAAATCTTAATATAACACTATAAGCATTATTTTATGTTTTATAGTTAACTTTGGTCTGAAATAGATAAACTATAAAGCAACTCAAGCCAAACCATTTAAGCAAACAAATAATATCAACCACCACTCACTAACCACAAAGTTTGTTTAGATCTTAGAAGAGAAACCTTTTCTTCAAAGGTTATCCTTTTTGCCACTTTAAATAAGAAACCTTGTATAAGTAATCCTAACTAGTATATCATAAGTATGTATACTTTACAACCACTCATAAACTCTAATAAAAGTACAACTACGAAATTATCCAAAATAACCACACATTCCAAAGTAACCACTTTCGGAATCTAAACCTTAGGACAACGTTATTCTCAAGATTTGCGCTTAAAACTGCATCGCATTACTTATGCATAAAGACATATTGCTTCTTTAAACATTAGTCCTTACCGGACCAATGATGCTGATTTCAGATTTTGGATCTTATACTGACTCGAAGACCGTGAGTGCATAATCTTGCAATCACAAAAGGCAAGTTCACACTTGCTCATGTCCTTTGATTATTTTCTGTAAAGTATTTTATAAATCCAATGTTGTCTTCACCTGCATTTGAAAAAGGTCAGAAAACATTATTTTCAATAATAATGAAAATTATTGATTACTGATCCAGGGTGATCAGCTAACCTATTAAATCTGATAGTTGGGATACCACCATTTAGAACTATATCACCTAGGACTTAACAACCAATGTCGCCAGTGATTCTTGCGCCGTATATTACGCGTCGACCATGAGATTTGGAATGGGACGGAGAAGTCAGATGTATCTTCTTCCTCTCGCATTAAGCCGGATGTGCCGGTCGTGGCTGTTATCCTCGTAGTGTGCATATTAATTGGTAATTCATAGAGGATATGCAGCATATGGGTGGGAACCCTCATCGTCCCACGATAGTTCTGGCACCTAACGGTTTGTACAAACCATTGCCGTAATTCTTTATGTGGGCATGGTGTACACCAAGGAGGCATGCGAGGTCGCGAAGGGGCAGTGATTGGCTTGGATCATCTTCTGGGCCCCACATCAAGGAATTGTGGACAGGAATAAGTTGTCCGGTTGTGCAACAAAGAGTTGATCTCTCATGGGTAAAGTAATGCACCTCTGCAGAGTGTAAGAACTGTAACTTGTTACTCCCTGTTCCGGGAAGGAGCTACGAACGCGGCAGGAAAGGAACCCCATGAAGGTTCTAGTAAACCCGTGAAGGCTGACGGACATAGCTTTTCAGAATAAAAGCAACCTTTGAAGAAATGTTTATGAAAACTTGCATTGCCTACGACCTACGGTCTATGGATGTAGTTATAGTGCATCAAACACTCCTTTTCTAGTGAACTTGTTGAGTACGCTCGTACTCAAAGTATCTTCTTAACCCTTGCTAGATTCTGAAGCCGGAGCAAACAACAACTACATTAAGTTATGTTCCAGGAATCGTCAAGAGGTGAAGCTTTTCAATAAAGACAAGGAAGACAACATACCTCAACTCAAGTGACGACGAACTTACTGATTAGATAGTAATAAAATATCTAGCCAAAGAACCTTTTTCTGTAGTGCGTTGCAATAGCAGCAACACCAAAACCGTAGTTAAAATACTAGTTCTAGTAGTATAAATGTTTTTGCATTGTTTATCTTTGATTCTTCTTCATAAGAAGTTCTTTCTCTCTCTTTAACCTAGAGTGTTCTCTAGATCTTATGTAAAGAGTGAGTTGTAACCTTGAGCCATGTATTGGACCCGCTGTGTTTCCATTGTGCCATTCTGAGGGATGTAATACTAGTGAACGGTGTTTCATTGGTGTTATGTCAACGACTATAGTATACTACATCATGCAGTAGTATGCTGGGTCACCGCAGATGAAGGTGCACATAAGGTCCGAGTCGGCGAGATGAAAATTCTCATCCGACGACAGCAACCTTTCCAAGATCACATTGGCCTCGTTCACCGCAGCGTCCTAGTCGCGCAGGTCAAGCTGCCAGAACTTCTTGCTGGGGACCTCATCCGAGAAAGGGGGAGCCGGATGTTATCGGTGGACCCGTTGTTCTTGACATAGAAGAGGGCCCTATGCCATTTTTTGCAAGAGTCAAGCCAGTGACTCGAGGAAAGATGGAGTCTCTCCTGGGTGTGATACTAGCGGCACCGCACCGAGTCGGCCTTTTCTCGACGGGAGGAGCACCTGGATAGGGAACAACCTGAACCCTAAAGCTAAAATATTTGGCCCACATAAGAACTATAGGCCAAATACCAAGGTAAGCCTCGCAGGCGGAAATAAAGCAAGAAAGAGATCCAATTGCGTTGGCGGGAAGGTGATGGGTTTGCAGATGGAAGGTGGAGATAAACGAGGAGAAGAAGGTGCCCACTGGAAGAGCAAAACAGCGGTCAAAGTGAGAAAGTAAAACCACCCGCTCATTGGAATCGGGTTTGGCAGTCCACTTGCAGCGGGATGCGTGGATACTCCGAGCCCTCCCAGCCGCCGCGCTCGCCGGCGGGAACCTCCTGCTCCTCAGCACCATCGGCACCGTCGCGCGCGTCCATGGTCCTCGCAGATTTTGTCTCCTCCGTCGTCGGGACGGGTTTGGAAGAACACGCACCCGTGGTGGAATGGAAACAGAGGGGAAGCAATCGCAGGGCAGCAGCTAGAGGAAGGAAAAACCGCAAAGGGGGCGGTTTGATTTCGCAGGCGCAAGGAGGAAGAAGAGGCAGAGGAGAACTGAACAGGCGTGGGGGAAGTGTAACCCCCCTCTACCCCTACTTAAGGTCAGTAAAAAACCCAATCGTTGGATCCCTCTGCGCCGTGCGGACTGTGTGTGGCCGTGTACTCGGCCGAGTAAGCCAAACAGCGAGCGCCACGTAGCCAGAAATACACGAAAAATCCCTTGCCACGTCATGAGAGGAAGTACAAGGGGCGCAGACCGATGGGACGGCCACAGTGATAGGGAATAACTGCGCCGCCGTCACTGTGCCGCCAGAGCTTGGAACAAAATTTGAGGCAAGTAATCATAATTACCAGCTGTCAGTGACTGAAGCATGCCAAAAATGACCCAGAATTTGCCAAAGTAACACGGCACGAGGCAAAAAAGATCCAAGAAGTCAAAGAATGGATCCGAAAACTGTCAGACAGACTCGGCAAGATGCAATTGCGACAAATAAAGACAAAAATTAAGTTCCAATCACATAAAAGAACACGAGACGCTAACGTGAGCTGCTAGACCTCACCGACGAGGACTAATGTCGGGGGGATAACCCCCGGTAGGGTCACGAGGGGTGAAACGTAGCATAGCTGGGCAAGCTCCGAGTAAAGAAAGAACCGGGCCGAGTAAGAACGGCCAGGAGAGAGAAGCATGTGCGGCCGACATACGAACTATGTCGGCCCGCATAAGAAAAAGTTGTTATTCTTGTAGGAACCAACGAGCCGAGTCTACCGAGGAAGGGCCGAGTCTTATAGGACGTGTGGCACCTTTCCGAGTAAGGTTCAGGAGGGACCATGGCAAAGCATGGTCAAAAGATAAGGGCGACACCGGGTGACACAAAAGGAGTCGGGTGACGCCCAAAGCAAGGGCTGACGTACAAAGTTACTACTTGACGTCAAAGGGAACAGGAGGCGACGTACTAGAAGACCGTTAGCTGTCAAGCTTTGTGGACTGGGCCATTGGGCTTAGGGCAAGCCCATGACCCGGCCCACATTGTAGGGACCAAGATCCAAACAGTAAACCCTAGAACCCAACGGGGTAAAAGCTAGCTATCGCTACCTATATAAGAGGGGGAATAGTTGTAGTAGGAGGTGGGACCAAGTAGGGAACTTGGGCACTGAACACTAGTTCATACAGCTCAAGGAGCACTTGTAATCCTCGGTGATCAATCAAATCGCTAAGTGTGCAGAGTTCATCTTGTTCTTTGTGCATGGCTCGACTGCGGTGACCCAGCATACCACTCCATGATGTAGTATACTATAGTCGTTGACATAACACCAATGAAACACCGTTCACTAGTATTACATCTCTCAGAATGGCACAACAGAAACACAGTGGGTCCAATACATGGCTAAAGGTTACAACTCACTCTTTACACAAGATCCAGAGAACACTCTAGGTTAAAGAGAGCGAAAGAACTTCTTACGGAGAAGAATCAAAGATAAACAACGCAAGAGCTATTATACTGTTAAGACTAGTATTTTAACTAAGGGATTGGCATTGCTGCTATTGCAATACACTACAGAATTAGGTTCTTTGGCTAGAGATTATATTTCTATCTAATCAGTAACTTCGTCTTCACTTGTGTTGATGTATATGTTGACTTCATTGATTATCTTTAGCTTTGGATGACGAGTCCTGGAGCATAACTTAATGTAGATGTTGTCTGTACCGGCTTCAGAATCTAGCAAGGGTTAAGAAGATACTTTGAGTACGAGCGTACTCAGCAAGTTCACTAAAAAGGAGTGTTTGATGCACTATAACTACAGCCACAGACCATAGGTCGTAGGCAATGAAAGTTTTCATAAACATTTCTTCAAAGGTTGCTTTTATTCTGAAAAGCTATGTCCGTCAGCCTTCACGGGTTTACCAGAACTTTAATGGAGTTCCTTTCCGCGCGTTCAGCTCCTTCCCGAGCAGGGTAACAAGTTCTGATTCGTACACTCTGTAGAGGTGCGTCACTTTACCGATGAGAGATCAACTATTTGTTGCTCAACCGGGCAGCTTACTCCCTTCCACAATTCCATGATGTGGGGCCCAGAAGATGATCCAAGTCAACCACTGCCCCCTTCGCGACCTCGCATGCCTCCTTAGTGTACACCATGCCCACATATTGGATTGCGACAATGCTTTGTACAAACCTTTAGATGCCAGAACTATCGTGGGATGTTGAGGGTTCCCACCCATATGCTGCATATCCTCTACGAATTACTAATTAATATGCACGCTATGAGGATAACAGCCACGACCTGCACATCCCGCTTCATGCGAGAGGAAGAAGATACAACCGACTTCTCCGTCCCATTCCAAATCTCATGGTTAACGCGTAATATACGGCGCAAGAATCACTAGCGACATTGGTTGTTAAGTCCTAGATAATATGTTCCTTTACCACCAGAACTGTTATAGTAAGTTATTACCTCATGGTAATAACCTATAATCACATTATTATAAAAATAGTGTTTTCGGACCCTTTTCAAATGCAGGTGATGTCCACATTGGATTTGTAAAATACTTTACAGAAAATAACCAAAGGACATGAGCAAGTGTGAACTTGCCTTTTGTGATTGCAAGATTATGCACTCACGGTCTTCGAGTTAGTATAAGATCCAAAATCTGAAATCAGCATCATTGGTCCGGTAAGGACTAATGTTTAAAGAAGCAATATGATCTTATGCATAAATAATGTGATGCACGTTATAAACGCGAATACCGGGGATAACGTTGTTCTAGGGTTTGGATACTAGAAATGATGTATTTGAATTGTGTTGTACTTTTGGATGAGTTTTATACTCATGTTTCTTATTAAGGCTTGTGAGTGTGTGTGAAACAATCATATCATTACAATATCATAAAACAATAGAACACACAAATGTGAAATGCTACTCAATATTGCTTATATAAGAGTTTTGGTTTGAAGTGGCAAAACGAATAACTTTTGAAGAAAAGATTCCTTTTCTAAGGTTTAAATAATCTTTGTGGTTAGTTAGTGGTGGTCGATGTTATTTGTGTTTGCTTGAATAGTTTTGGCTTGAGATGCTTTATAACTTAACTAGTTCAGACCAAAGTTAACTATAAAACATATAATACTGTTATAGTGTTATATTTAGATTCTTGTAGACTAAAGTTAACTTTAGAACAAAGATATTTTGAAAGTATAATGCTTATGATATTTGTATATTGTGTATCTGGAATGTTTCCTTTAGGTTACTTAAGAATGGTTATTCTTTTACTTGCTGTAGAGGTTTCTTGATTTTATAATGGAGTAGTATCATTTACCTTTTATAGATGAGTGATTATAGTTTATAAACCAAGATATATTATTACTTAACTACTTATGAACTTAATATAATGTTGTGGTAGTTTTTGTAATTTGGTGGTTAAAGTAGATAGAAAAGATCTCATTTATTCACAAGTTGTTCTTTACGGTTTTTATTATGAATAGGAATCCTTTTAGAATATAATTTTCACTTAAGGTTGAAGATAATTTAATAAAAAGGTATTTATAATGTTTTAAACCATTATGGCTTCATATTATTAATATTTAAGGCAAATACTATTTATTAAACCTAATTTACTCATTTTAGAAATATTAACACATTTTATTTATCCTTATATGAATTATTAATTAAGTAAATAGGTTTAAATTTGAGTTATTACAGTATTTGAATTTTTATTTAACTCAAAAGTGGAATATTATATTTTTAATATGTAAATATTATTTTTGTGATCATTTTAGTATATTACATTTATTTTTGTGATTTATAAATAATAAGATATGATTTTTACAATTCTTATTACTTTATAATTACTTAATAAATAATAAATATTTAATTAAGTGTAATAATGATACATGATTATAGTTTTTAAGATATTGTTTTTATTTTTCCAATATTTTTGGTATTTACTTATATTCTTAACATTTACCATTATTAAAATATGAATTATCAAAGTTTTATTACTTATAAAACCTTTATTAAATAATATTTATTAAAATAATCATCATAATAACATTTGATGATTATTTTAAGTTGTAGATTTTATTTTTATACAATTTTTCATATATTATACACATTTTTCTGAATTATAAATCAAAAGTTATTAATTAAACATGATTTAATCATTTGTTTGATTTCTGGAATATTATTAATTGAGTTATAACATTTTATTTATTTCTTAAACAGGAAATACTTTTTACACCGCACCCACAGCTAGCCTAAGTCACTGACCAGTGGGCCTATGTCCACCTCAGCTCTTCAGGTTAGAAAATGTATTTGTTACTGACTGCTTGGCTACCCCCAGTCAATGACATATGGGCCCAAGGCCATGTCATCAGCTACGCGAGACAAAGACTGGTCAAAATCGCTGACGTGGTTCGAACCTGACGTAGGCATGACGTCACCTGGGTTGATCCTCACTGGTTTAGGATCAATAGATCGATCTGGTGCGCGTGGGGCTGTGACTAGGTGCGTTGGACAGAGGAGATCAAGGGGAACTTATTGGTGGTGGCGCCGCTACCTAATGGTCACCGGAACTGCGGTGACCCAGCATACCACTGCATTTGTAGTACACTATAGTCGTTGACATGACATCCACAGAACACCGTTCCGTAAATATCACATCCTCAGAGTGGTATAACAGAAACATTGCGGGTCCATATTACAAATATACACACATTATTATTATTACAATACCGGAAGTTCAAGACTTCCTAAAGATTTAACTTACAAACCAAAATATAAAGTGTTTCAGCGGAATTTAAAAGTAACAACTCCGACTAGGAGTTGAGCTCAGCAGCTTATTCTATAGATTTCATGTTGCTCGACTCAGTTGGTTACTACTAACTAGGATGCTTAGTTGGACTCGTTATCATCGACACCATAGCGGATTTCGTAATCCACTCCTTCAACACCTACAGACAGATCAGGTTCCTCGTAGAACACATCTTCTTGACATTCTGCTGCATACATTGGCACGTTTTCGGGATCCTCATAGTCTAAGCAAGGGATCAAAGGAAAGAATGAGTAAAAGCGCCAACAAGTTCATTATATGCAAAGTGGGAAGTTTGATGCTCTAACTACCACCTCGGATTATAAATCCTTGGTACAATGCAATTTTTATAAATCTTTCTTCAAAGATTGATTTTATTATGCAAATCTATGACAATCAGCCTTCACAGGTTGACCAGAACTTTCATGGAGTTCCTTTCCTGCCGTGTTCGTAGCTCCTTCCCGGAACAGGGAGTAACAAGTTACTGTTCTTACACTCTGCAGAGGTGTGTTACTTTACCCATGAGAGATCAACTCCTTGTTGCAAAACCCGGCGTACTTTCCCGTCCACAATTCCATGATGTGGGGCCCAGTAGTTGGTCCAAGCCAATCATTGCCCCCTTCACGACCTCGCATGCCTCCTTGGTGTACACCATGCACACATAATGAATTACGGCAATGGTTTGTATAAACCGTTAGATGCCAGAACTATCGTGGGACGATGAGGGTTTCCACCCATATGCTGCATATCCTCTATGAATTACCAATTAATATGCACGCTACGAGGATAACAAGCCACGACCTGCACATCCGGCTTCATGAGAGAGGAAGGAGATACAGGTGACTTCTCTGTCCCATTCCAAATCTCATGGCTCACGCAAAATATACGGCGCTAGAATCACTAATGTCAAGGGTTATTAAGTCCCTAATTTATTATCATTCTTGCAAATAGAACCCTAAGTTCTATTTCTCCATTTTATCATCACTTAGGATGATATCTATGATTTCTTTATTTGTGAAAATAATATTTTATTTCTTTTATAGCATAAATGATAACACACAATTTTTAAATATTTTGATAAAGACTCTTCAAAGGACATGAGCAAGTGATGAACTTGCCTTGTGATGGCAAGTTAGTGAAGTCTGATGCTTGCACTGGACCTTGAGCTTCTATGTCTACAAAAACATCATTATTGCCCGGTAAGGACAATATTTAAATAAGCAAAATGATTATGCAAGTAATGTAATGCATCCTTTAACTGGATATGCATTCTCCCTATTATTATAAAAAGTCTTTTTAACAATAAAGGATTTATAAATATTACTTTTTAATATATATAACATATATTGAATTATTTTATGTCATTTCCCTTTTATTTGACTTTTATTGATTTAATAATTCTTTTAGGATTTATCACTTAAATATCAAAAATTGTTATTAAATATTTATTTAGTATTTTTCAAAAATACTACAATATTAATATATTATGAAAGTAATTTTTATTTATTTTTATCATCTTTCAATAATTTTGTAAAATTCCATAAGGAATATATAAATTACAAAATTCTTAATAAAATTTAAATGTCTAAAATTTTATATCTTATTTTATTTGGATAGTGTGGATTATTATGAATCCCAAAATATTTTATTTATAATTTTTGAATTTTTATTTTATTTTCTAGAATTTAATTAAATTCAGGGGTATTTTGGTCTTTTCCTATTTGTTAAAACAGGCCTTAAAGGTTTTTGGGCTGGCTTAATCTTATTGGGCCCTGGTGGCCCATTAGACATAGTCAAAATATCCACCCCGAAGGGTCTGGCCAAACTCAGCCCACTCCCTCGCTGCCTCTCACCCTCGAGCTCACTCATCTCCTCTCCTCCTCTGCCCCCGACCCCGTGGTTGGTGATATCGCCGCCGGCAATTCCTGTCGTCGTGGGCCGTTCTGGTCGTCGCCGTGGTGCAGTAGGAGGTTGTCGACTATGCCCATTCTTTATATCCAACTGGATTTGAGCATGGGGCTCTCCTACGATGGATCGATGCCGTCCCGAACCCTAGGGTTTGGGGGTTGGCGTGGATCTTGGCGCCGCCCCTGCCGTCGTGCGTCGTGGTGATTCTCCTTGCCTTAAGGCGTGATCATGGTCGCCATCGTGGCACTGTATGGGTTGTAGCGCCCCCTCTGGGGGTGCTCCCCGTGCCGCCATGGTCGTCGTCCACCTCTGCTTCCTCTTCTAGTCTTCAGCGAGGACCTTTGGTGAGTTCTGTTCCTCTCCCCTAGTGCTCTATGTGCTCGCTCATCCTATGCTAGATGTTGGCAGTGACCTCTCTGGCTACTGTCTTGTCCTGATTAAGATGATTTATTCCATTTAGGGTTCTTATCCTATGATTGATCATATACTAGATGAATTAGATCATGTGTGGATGGTCTATAAGCATGCTAAATGGTTATTAGCTTGAGGCTTGTTGCTTGAGATGAACTATAATGGTTCTGGTGGCTTATTGGATGATTTTTATGCTTAGATTTCATATGATCCAGATGATATAGTTGCTCTGGAATCAATGATTGGTAGAGTCTGTGGGTTTGATAACTTACCCCTGTCCTTACTTGATTAAGGATAATGAGTATGGTGTGATGTAATCACTGTCCTAGTGCTGTTGGCTTGAGAATTCATATGTGGTTTGAGATCATAATGATCTTAGATAGTGAAGATTTACATAGAAATGTCCTAATTATGTTTCATGTATTGACAGGAAAATGATTGGTAGATTGATTGATTGAAGCTGTGATGATTGAATGTTTATCCTCATTCATGTAGAATTGTTCTTGTGACACCATCTTGGTATGGCACACAAGATTGATTCTTATTCATTGATTGGGTTGGTTTAAGCTTGAAACAAGCTTGGCTTTAAAAGATAAGTAGATATGTTCTTTTCTAAAATCCCTAAGACCAATGATGTTGGTCTGAGGCTTAGGGGTTTAGGCCTTATCTAGTTGATTCATATAGATAGTCCTGGTAGTGGTACCAGCTATTGTTTCTTGAATCAAAGCTTGGAAAAAATGATAGTAGGCTTGATCATTATATGGATCCAAAAGATTAGCTTCTAAGGTGCTACCCTTATCTTAGGGATGTGCCTAGAAATTAAATCTTAGCTATATTTGTGCTTGAATTGAAATATATAGCTTGACAACCAAATCAATGATGCTATTCTGAGTTTGGTTGGATCCTTGTCCTTTGTTGTTTGCTTTTAGAATTTAAAATCTCAATGATGGATTCACCACACTTGGGTGCTTTCTGAGAGTTTGTTTCATAAAACAACACATGTTTCTGTCTAGATAATATGATTAGATCATGTGAGGGTTTGATGATACTCACCACAAAAACTAATGATTATGGAGTTGGGTGGTGATGTTGATCTTGTTTTGTTGAGCTCCTATGCGTGACCTTGAGCTAGCCTGCTCCTCCTAGCTCCTGGACTTGGTCTTGCTGTCCACCTGATCCTTCCCCCTCCTTATGTCACCATCCTGGTGATGAGATCTTGGGATTTGGTTGGTTTGGTTGCTAGCTGTTGTGCTTGGTTTAGCTGCTGGCTAAGCTGGTTGTTCTTGTGTGTGTGAGCAGTGAAGAGATGCACTAGTGCCTCTCCACGGCTGTGCTGATGGTTTTGTGTGTTTGAGCTGTGTTGTGAAGCTGACAGCACACCCCATGCATTTTGGTGTGTGTCATGCATGTGTGCTTGTTGTGCACTTTTGGATATGTTATGGACTTGAGAGTTACTTTGATCTGATTACTTTTACCTGGCTGGTGAAACTTGCCCCTCCTTGCTGTCAATTTGACTTTTTGGCTTAAAATTTATGAAAGATAGATTCTTTCATATTGGTGAAACTTGCCCCTTTTATAAATTTCTCAATGATGAAACTTGTTCAGTGCATCTCACTGACATGTCTGAGAGTAAAACAATTCTAACTCTAACCTTTATTATTTTTTTATTAGTGTTTGTCTTGCAGGTACAGATTTGAAGATGAAGATTTTAGTTTAGGTTTTCTTTATAGGATAGTTAATGTAATCTTCATTATTCTTTTGTAATTTTCATTTTATTATTTTGTAATCTTCATTTTATTCTTTTGTAATAAAGAATATATGATTATCAATAAAGAAATATTCTTATTCTTTATTTAATTGCTATTATGAAGTTTGTGGATAATTTCAATAAGTTACATTTTTGTAACTTATTTATGGAATGATAATATGAAATAAGTTTTCATATTCTTAATTGTTTTCTTTGGATAAAGTTTGAGTTATATTAATTAACTCTTAATTAAATCAAGATTCAAACCTTATTCATAAATCATTTGAATTATAATTCAAACACTCAAGTTTAAAATTCAAATTTATTTTCCAAAACACATAATTCCTCAAAGATCATATCAAAGTCTATAGCAATCATCCTTTAAGACTAAACCTAATCTCAAAGTATGAAAGAAACCTTGATCACTTTAGGTTTTTATTTGGCGAAAATTTTACCCACATTTTCACAGATGAATGCATGCAACATTCTAGATTCCTAAATCTACCCTTCATTAGTTCCTAAATGCTAGGATGTTACAGACTTTCCCCCTTAAATTAAACTTCATCCCGAAGTTTGTGGAGATGTACCTAAATAGTTCTGGATAGGCTTTTCCTAAATCCTCTTCTTTCTCCCACGTGGCTTCCCTTTCAGGGTGATGTTCCCATTGTACCTTGCAATATTTGATTGCTCTGTTCCTCAATCTTTTCCAGTTTTCTTCCAGAATCTCACAGGGCTTTTCGATATAGGTTAAGTCTGCTTGTAATTCTATCTCCTGGTGTGTGATTGCATCATCCGGAACTTTCAAACATTTATGAAGTTGTGACACATGGAAAAAATTATGCACTGGAGCTAATCTTGATGGTAACTCTAAAGCATAAGCTATAGTTCTGTTTTGACTCAATATCTTGAATGGTCCGATGTATCTTGGACTCAATTTTCCTTTAACTCCGAACCTTTTCACCCCTCTCATTGGACTTACTTTCAAATATACCATATCTCCCACTTCTGGATGCCATGATCTTCGACTTTGATCCGCATAAATTTTCTGTCTACTCTGAGCTATTTTCAGTCTATCCCTGATCTTATCAATAATATATTGTCTTTCCTTGATATAATCTGGGGCAAATTCTTTGCTGCTTCCAGGTTCATACCAACATATTGGTGATCTACACTTCCTTCCATACAGAACCTGATATGGGGCTGCCTTCAGACTACTCTGATAGCTATTGTTATAAGAAATTTTTGGCAATGGTAGATGATCTTCCCATGTACCTCCAAAATCTAGTGCACAGGCTCTTAACATGTCTTCTAGTATTTGATTTTTTCTTTCAGTTTGACCTCCTGCCTCTGGATGATATGTTGTGCTGAAATCTAACTTTGAACCAAGTGCTTCATGCAATTGGTTCCAAAATGCGGAAGTAAACACTGATCCCCTATCAGTTACGATCTTTTTGGGTACTCCATGCTTACTTACTATCTCTTTGACATATACTTCAACTAACTTCTCGGCATTATCTTTTTGATTTACCGGAATGAAATGTGCACTCTTAGTGAGTCAGTCCAGAATTACCCATATGATATCCTTCCTTTTTGGTGTCATGGGCAATCCTGTGATGAATTACATACCTATTTCCTCCCACTTCCATTCAGGAATTTCCAAGGGTTGTAATGGTCCTGCTGGACTTTGATGTTCAGCCTTCACCCTTTGGCAAGTATGGCATTCAGATACATATTTAGCAATATCTCTTTTCATGTTATTCCACCAGAACAGTTCTTTCAAATCCATATACATCTTAGTACTTCCCAGATGTATAGAATATGGTGTTTCATGTGCTTCTATGAGTATGATATCACGAATCTCAGTCACATCTGGAATACAAAGACGGTCTTGGAACCATAAAGATTCATAATCCCCAAGGCGAAAAACTGTTTTTTTTCCTTGAGATATCCTCTGAATTTCCTCAGCAATAAAAGGATCTTCTGCTTGATGTCTAAAAATTTCTTGCTTAAGATCACTGTCCTGCTCTGCAACTACCTGCATAGTAGCTAATCCTCCAAGAACCTCGGTTCTAATGAATTGAAGTTCTAATCTTTCCAAGTCCATCTGTAGCTACTTTGGTAGCTCCCCTTTGGTAGCTCCCTATTGCTAGGCTGAATATCTACACTCTTTCTACTTAAAGCATCCGCTACAACATTTGCTTTCCTTGGAGTGTAGTTGATTGTTAAATCATAATCCTTGATTAGTTCCAACCAACGCTTCTGCCTCATATTCAATTCTTTTTGAGTGAAGAAATATTTGAGACTTTTATGGTCAGTGTATAACTCACATCTGGCTCCATATAGAAAATGCCTCCATCCTTTCAGCTCAAAAACTACTGCTGATAACTCTAAATCATGAGTTGGATAGTTGACTTCATGTGGTTTCAGTTGTCTTGAACCATAAGAAATCACTTTACGATCTTGCATTAGTACACAACCCAAACCTTCTTTAGATGCATCATAGTATACTATGAAGTCCTTCCATGTTTCAGGAACTGCTAAGATTGGAGCTGTGGTTAACCTAGTCTTCAACTCTTGAAAACTTGCTTCACATTTCTCATCCCACTTGAATGGTGTATTCTTCCTTAATAATTTGTTCATTGGTCCGGATATTTTGGAGAAAACCTCAATGAATCTCCGATAATAACCATCCATTCCTAAGAAACCTCGAATTTGCTTCACATTGATTGGTGCAGTCCACTCTAGTACTGACTGAACTTTGGATGGATTCACAGCAATTCCATCCTTACTGATCACATGACCGAGTAATTCTACCTCATCAAGCCAAAATTCACACTTACTGAACTTAGCATAAAGTTTGTGCTCTCTTAAATTCTGCAATGCTATTCTCAAATGATCAGCATGCTCTTCCTTATCCTTGTAATATATCAGAATATCATCAATAAAGACTATGACGAACTTGTCCAAATATGGCATGAAGATTTTGTTCATCAGATTCATGAATATTGCCGGTGCATTGGTCAATCCAAATGGTACTACCAGATACTCATGATGTCCATATCTTGAGACAAATGTTGTCTTTGGAACATCTTCCGGTTTGATTTTTATTTGATGGTATCCAGATCTTAAATCGATCTTTGAAAATACTCCAGCCCCTTTCACTTGATCAAACAAATCTTGAATTCTTGGTAAAGGATATTTATTCTTGATAGTAACATTGTTTAGATTTCTATAATCTCCACACATTCTTCTTCCACCATCTCTCTTATCCACAAAGATTATTGGTGTTCCCCATGGAGTTACACTTTCCTGAATAAATCCTTTTCTGGCTCACTCATCAATTTGCTCCTTGAGTTCTTTTAACTCTTTGGGTCCCATTTTACATGGTTCTTGGGCTATTGGTGTTGTACCAGGAATTAGGTCAATAGTGAACTCTATCTCCCGGTCTGGTGGCATTCCTGGTAGCTCTGCTGGAAAAACATCTTGAAATTCATTTACTATAGGAATCTCTTCCAATTTTACCTCCTTCATGGAATTCAACTGCAGATCCACCATGATATGACTGTGCTTATCTGCTTGGTAAACTATCCTTGATCCACTTGGAGTTTTGATTGAGACAGTTTTCTCCTCACAATTTATCTGAGCTCTGTGTTCCATCATCCAATCCATTCCTAGCACTACTGCAATTCCCTTCAAAGGAATCACATAAAGGTCTGCGAAATATGTACAACCATAGATCCAGATAACCTGATCTTGTTTTATGTGGCGTACAATCACATTCCCTCCTGTCGTAACTACGGTCATAGGTCTTTCTAACATTGCCCTTCTAATCCCGAACTTATCACAAAATTCTTCAGAAATGAATGAAGTAGTTGCACCAGTATCAAATAGAACTTTTCCGGGATTGGTAAGGATATTGAGCGTACCTATCACTGCATGCTTCGAATTATCCACCTCCTCGAGGGTTGCACAGTTCAGTTTCCCAGTAGGTCGGTTCCTCTTGCCATTGTTGTTCTTGCTATTATTTCCTCCTTTATTGAGTTGTCCATTTCCTCCACTGGCTTGTCCTCCACCCTTGGTAGGCCAACCTCCTGGTGGTTTGCTCGGACAATCGGGCTTGATATGCCCCTTCTGACCACAACCGTAACAAATCACTACATGATTTTTGCATTCCCTCTGGAAATGCCCTGGAATTCCACAATTGTTACAAATAACATTCCTTCTTGGATTGGATTGATTTCCACCACTGCCCTTGTTATTGTTATTGTTATTGTTATTGTTATTGTTGCCATAATTCCTGTTTTGAGGTTTGAACTCCAGGTTAGGTTTAGGTTTGCTTGCGTGAATCCTCTTGGTTTCCTTTTTGGCTCTTTTCCTCCTATCCTCTTGGACATTCTTATAATCATCTTCAAAAGTAATGGCTGCATCTAGCAACTGCTGATAAGTTTGCTTATTGGCTAACCTTAACTGCATCTTCACAAATGGATTTAATCCACGCAGAAAATGCTTCTTTCGCTTCTCTTCAGTGTTGACATCCTCCTCAGCATAGCGAGACAGTTGACTAAACTCCTGGATGTACTTCATGACACTAGTATATCCTTGCTGAAGCTCCTCAAATTCGCTCAACTTCAACTCCATAACACTTTCCAGAACATGATATTCACGGAATCTCTGCTTGAAGTCTTCCCAGGTAAACTCCCTTCCTGGTTGTTGCATGGCTAACTGATTCTCCCACCATGATGATGCAGGTCCAGTCAGAAGATGAGTTGCATACCTCAATTTCTCCTCATCATTGCAACCTACAGTTTTCAGCTTCCTTTCAGTATCTGCTAGCCAATCTTCTGCATCCATTGGTTCAGGAGCTGATGTAAAAGGTAACGGTCTTGCATTCTGGAAATCAGATAGACTCACTCCTCCACCTTCAGGTGCCCTCGGATTTGCTCACCCCAGCAACTCTTCCATGAACTTGTTCTGGGTCTCTTGCATCATTTGCATACACTTCATAAAATTCTGCTCCATTAACGCCGCATTGGTGGTGGTGGTGGTAATGCTCCTTGATTTGCTGCATTGGCATCGGTCTTCTCCTTGGCCTCTCGCTCCATCCGCTGCTGCTTAGTTTCCATTTCTACACCCGTATCCATGACCCTCTAGTCCTGCAACATAAAGCGAATACTCATAATTACATCATGCACATGTGTTCTGAGCTCGAGTTTACGCACAGAACTAGTCACACAATGAAGATCCAAAGAAAATCCAAATGTGCATTTCACATATGATACATAATGTCATAATAATACAAAGTCATTACAACATATACCATATAGGTATAATCACAAAACTACCTTATTCATCTCACTATCTTATTTCTTGGAGTACAATACACGGTACTTGATATCACTAACTAATTGCCTCCTTCTAATAGTAACTACGCTCATCGTACATGCCTGATGTCCAACCGTGATGATGTGTTGTTCGTCGCACAGTTTGTGGAATATATGGCCTTCCAGAAGGAACATACTCTGTATCTGAAGTGTCAGGACTTGATTCATTACTCAACTTGAGCGCATTGACTCCCTCCAGCTCAGCTGAAAAGTCTTCAGAAACATATTCAACATTATCCCCAGCCTGCATCTCCTGAGCTTCATTTCTTGAGTTGTCAACAGGATACGCAGATCTTGTTGCTTCCCAGGTGCTCCCTTGGGCAAGATAGTTAAACATTGGATAATGTATATTCCCTGGGTTTTGAGAAGATGTTGATGATTCAAACACTCTCTCCTCATGATCTTATTCTTCATCCTGATTATCTATTGACATGGTATTTCTACTACTGTTATTAGGGTTCATCCTTGCACCCATCCAGCTAGATTGTACAACATTTCTGTCAGAACCATCTGTGGACATCTGGTATTCATGAGATCCATCATATGATCCCATTCTCCAACCATCTGAATTCTCAATAGGAAGTTCTGAGTTAGAACCTTCCTCTGAGCCCTGCGGTACTACATACCTCATATCCATAGTAGGATCATTTATAGGTTCAGGTCTTGGTGAATAAGGATATGGTATAAAAGATTCAGGATCTATAGGTATATCCTTAAAGATAGGTATTGCACTACTACTTGCTTCCTTTTATAACTGGAATGCTAACTGCTTCCTCCTTTCCGGATCAGTTAGATCCTCTAACATGTCATTTTTATCTTCGACAATCACTTGATGTGTCTTATAAAAAGACACAACAAGTGTTCCATATCTATCCATAAACTTGGAAGCTAACTTAGGATGCTTCTTAACCAAAGTAAGATGATCCGGTATAGGCTCCGAGTCTATAGAATCATGAGGTATCACAGAGAATTTGCTACCTTCTAACTCCTTGGTTTTCTGCTCCCGGATATTAGTTATTGCCTCTACAACAGCAACATGATATGCTGCTAAATGACTCCTACCTTCTCCTATAGGTAGATCGTGATATAATCCAAGCTCCTCTGGAAGTTGGATACTCACACGATACTTGGATAACATCCGGCCATCAAGGTAAGTGATAGTGTTCACTAGAATTCTAGTTGGACAACTAAAGAGCTTTAAAAGTTGACGAAGTTAGTCTGTGAATGATCCTTGATAATCATAAAGAGTCTCCTCTTTCCTTACCAAAGTCTATTTTGGAAACTTTGGTGCCATATCTCTGTATATCAGAAAAATAATTTTGATTAGTATCCAATAATATATTGCATCATAACAAAGAATTATCGCACTAAAATATATTATGGAATATTCTCTCATTATATTAATTTCAGAGAATTCTTTATCGTTGCTAAAATTTCCTACAGGTAATACCCTTTACTAGGTTTCCAACCTAAGGTCAAAGCAATTTGCTCTGATACCAACTGCGGTGACCCAGCATACCACTTCATGTGTAGTACACTATAGTCGTTGACATGACATCCACAGAACACCGTTCCGTAAATATCACATCCCTCAGAGTGGTACAACAGAAACATTGCGGGTCCATAGTACAAATATACACACATTATTATTATTACAATACCGGAAGTTCAAGACTTCCTAAAGATTCAACTTACAAGCCAAAATATAAAGTGTTTCAGCGGAATTTAAAAGTAACAACTCCGACTAGGAGTTGAGCTCAGCAGCTTATTCTATAGAGTTCATGTTGCTCGGCTCAATTGGTTACTACTAACTAGGATGCTTAGTTGGACTCATTATCGTCGACACCATAGCGGATTTCGTAATCCACTCCTTCAACACCTCTGGACAGATCAGGTTCCTCGTCGAACACATCTTCTTGACATTCGACTGCATACATTGGCACATTTTCGGGATCCTTAGAGTCTAAGCAAGGGATCAAAGGAAAGAATGAGTAACAACATTACCCAACAAGTTCATTATATGCAAAGTGGGAAGTTTGATGCTCTAACTACCACCTCGGATTATAAATCCTTGGTATAATGCATTTTTTGTAAATCTTTCTTCAAAGTTTGATTTTATTATGGAAATCTATGACAATCAGCCTTCACAGGTTGACCAGAACTTTCATGGAGTTCCTTTCCTGCCGCGTTTGTAGCTCCTTCCCGGAACAGGGAGTAACAAGTTACAGTTCTTACACTCTGCAGAGGTGCGTTACTTTACCCATGAGAGATCAACTCCTTGTTGCACAACCGGGTGTACTTTCCCGTCCACAATTCCATGATGTGGGGCCTAGTAGTTAGTCCAAGCCAATCACTGCCCCCTTCGCGACCTCGCATGCCTCCTTGGTGTACACCATGCCCACATAATGAATTACGGCAATGGTTTGTACAAACCGTTAGATGCCATAACTATCGTGGGACGATGAGGGTTCCCACCCATATGCTGCATATCCTCTATGGATTACCAATTAATATGCACGCTACGAGGATAACAGCCATGACCTGCACATCCGGCTTCATGCGATAGGAAGGAGATACAGCTGACTTCTCTGTCCCATTCCAAATCTCATGGCTAACGCGTAATATACGGCGCTAGAATCACTAATGTCAGGGGTTATTAAGTCCCTAATTGATTACCATTCTTGCAAATAGAACCCTAAGTTCTATTGCTCCATTTTATCATCACTTAGGATGATATCTATGATTTCTTTATTTGTGAAAATAATATTTTCTTTCTTTTATAGCATAAATGATAACACACAATTTGCAAATATTTTGATAAAGACTCTTCAAAGGACATGAGCAAGTGATGAACTTGCCTTGTGATGGCAAGGTAGTGAAGTCTGATGCTTGCACTGGACCTTGAGCTTGTATGTCTACAAAAACATCATTATTGCCCGGTAAGGACAATATTTAAAGAAGCAAAATGATTATGCAAGTAATGTAATGCATCATTTAACTTGGTATGCATTCTCCCCATTATTATAAAAAGTCTTTTTAATAATAAAGGATTTATAAATATTAATTTTTAATATTTATAACATATATTGAATTATTTTATTTTATTTCCCTTTTATTTGACTTTTATTGATTTAATAATTCTTTTAGGATTTAACACTTAAATATCAAAAATTGTTATTAAATATTTATTTGATTTTTATTCATTTTTATCATATTTCAATAATTAGGTAAAATTCCATAAGTAATATATAAATTACAAAATTCTTAATAAAATTTAAATGTCTAAAATTTTATATCTTATTTTATTTGGATAGTGTGGATTATTGTAAATCCAAAAATATTTATTTATAATTTTTGGATTTTTATTTTATTTTGTAGAATTTAATTAAATTCAGGGGTGTTTTGGTCTTTTCCTATTTATTAAAACAGGCCTTAAAGGTTTTTGGGCTGGCTTAATCTTATTGGGCCCTGGTGGCCCATTAGACATAGTCAAAATAGCCACCCCGAAGGTTCTGGCCGAACTCAGCCCACTCCCTCGCTGCCTCTCACCCTCGAGCTCACTCCTCTCCTCCTCTGCCCCCGACCCCGTGGTTGGTGATATCGCCGCCGGCGATTCCTGCCGTCGTGGGCCGTTCTGGTCGCCGTCGTGGTGTAGTAGGAGGTTGTCGACTACGCCCATTCTTTCTATCCAACTGGATTTGAGCATGGGGCTCTCCTGCGATGGATCGATGCCGTCCCGAACCCTAGGGTTTGGGGGTTGGCGTGGATCTTGGCGCCGCCGCTGCCGTCGTACGTCGTGGTGATTCTCCTCGCCTTAAGGCGTGGTCATGGTCGCCGCCATGGCGTCGTATGGGTTGCAGCGCCCCCTCTGGGGGTGCTCCCCGTGCCGCCATGGTCATCGGCCACCTCTGCTTCCTCTTCTAGTCTTCAGCGAGGACCTTTGGTGAGTTCTGTTCCTCTCCCCTAGTGCTCTCTGTGCTCGCTCATCCTATGCTAATGTTGGCAGTGACCTCTCTGGTACTGTCTTGTCCTGATTAAGATGATTTATTCCATTTAGGGTTCTTATCCTGTGATTGATCATATACTGGATGAATTAGATTATGTGCGGATGGTCTATAAGCATGCTAAATGGTTATTAGCTTGAGGCTTGTTGCTTGAGATGAACTATAATGGTTCTGGTGGATTATTGGATGATTTTTATGCTTAGATTTCATATGATCCAGATGATATAGTTGCTCTGAAATCAATGATTGGTAGAGTCGGTGGGTTTGATAACTTACCCCTATCCTTACTTGATTAAGGATAATGAGTATGGTGTGACGTAATCACTGTCCTAGTGTTGTTGGCTTGAGAATTCATATATGGTTTGACATCACAATGATCTTAGAAAGTGAAGATTTACATAGAAATGTCCTAATTATGATTCCTGTATTGACAGGAAAATGATTGGTAGATTGATTGATTGAATCTGTGATGATTGAATGTTTATCCTCATTCATGTAGAATTATTCTTGTGACGCCATCTTGGTATGGCACACAAGATTGATTCTTATTCATTGATTGGGTTGGTTTAAGCTTGAAACAAGCTTGGCTTTAAAAGATAAGTAGATATGTTCTTTTCTAAAATCCCTAAGACCAATGATGTTGGTCTGAGGCTTAGGGGTTTAGGCCTTATCTAGTTGATTCATATAGATAGTCCTGGTAGTGGTACTAGCTATTGTTTCTTAAATCAAAGCTTGGAAAAAATGATAGTAGGCTTGATCATTATATGGATCCAAAAGATTAGCTTCTAAGGTGCTACCCTTATCTTAGGGATGTGCCTAGAAATTAAATCTTAGCTATATTTGTGCTTGAATTGAAATATATAGCTTGACAACCAAATCAATGATGATATTCTGAGTTTTGGTTGGATCCTTGTACTTTGTTGTTTGCTTTTAGAGTTTAAAATATCAATGATGGATTCACCCCACTTGGGTGCTTTCTAAGAGTTTGTTTCATAAAACAACACATGTTTCTATCTAGATAATATGATTAGATCATGTGAGGGTTTTATGATACTCACCACAAAAACTGATGATTATGGAGTTGGGTGGTGATGTTGATCTTGTTTTGCTGAGCTCTTGTGCTTGACCTTGAGCTATCCTGCTCCTCCTAGCTCCTGGACTTGGTCTTGCTGTCCACCTGATCCTTCCCCCTCCTTATGTCACCATCCTGGTGATGAGATCTTGGGCTTTGGTTGGTTTGGTTGCTGGCTGTTGTGCTTGGTTTAGCTGCTGGCTAAGCTGGCTGTTCTTGTGTGTGTGAGCAGCGAAGAGATGCACTAGTGCCTCTCCACGGATGTGATGATGGTTTTGTGTGTTTGAGTTGTGCTGTGAAGCTGACAGCACACCCCATGCATTTAGGTGTGTGTCCTGCCTGTGTGCTTGTTGTGAACTTGTGGATATGCTTTGGACTTGAGAGTTACTTTGATCTCATTACTTTTACCTGGCTGGTGAAACTTGCCCCTCCTTGCTGTCAATTTGACTTTTTGGCTTAAAATTTATGAAAGATAGATTCTTTCATATTGGTGAAACTTGCCCCTTTTGTAAATTTCTCAATGATGAAACTTGTTCAGTGCACCTCACTTACATGTCTGAGAGTAAGACAATTCTAACTCTAACCTTTATTTTTTTATTAGTGTTTGTCTTGCATGTACAGATTTGAAGATGAAGATTTTTGTTTAGGTTTTCTTTATAGGATAGTTAATGTAATCTTCTTTATTCTTTTGTAATTTGCATTTTATTATTTTGTAATCTTCATTTTATTCTTCTATAATAAAGATTATATGATTATCAATAAACAAATATTCTTATTCTTTATTTAATTTCTATTGTGAATTAGGCGAGGTACACGACGAAGTCGATTTTGTAGAAAACCCCTAGCGTTTCTTTCTTCTCAACCTGCGATCCTTCCCTGGCCCCACTCGTCAGTCACATGAGAGAATGAGCCGGGTTGGTTATTGGGTCTTTGTGGGCTGCACCTGGGCAACAGGTTAGTAAAGAGAAGTTGGGCCACGGCCAGGTTTTGTTTTTTATTTGTTTTCCATTTTTCTATTTTCTGTTTTCCTTTTCAGATTTGTATATAATCTTTAATTTGAACTTTTCTTTGTAGAATTTATTTGCTGTATAATTGTAGTAATACTAAAATATATTTAGTGTCATTTGTGAACTTTTATTATATAATATTTTTATATTTCTTTTATTTTCTCTACATGAACCCCTTTTAATATTTTGTAGAAGCTTTTCCTATTATTATTTTTCTTTCCACTTAACCATGGATTTATTAAATGATATATTCTTATTTGTTTATAAAACTTAACTCTAGTTGGCTCATAGTTTGAATAGAAATTTTCATATGTATAATGATCCTATATCATTATTTGATGCATGAAATATAAAAGAAATTAATATGGTTATTACTACTTCCATTAATTTGGAAAATGGCAATGTATATATTCTATTATGATAAACAAAAAAATTAGGGTTTGAATTATGAATATTTACCCTAGGGTTTAGGGTTTTTAATATACTTATATTCCTTTATGGATATGAGTAAAGTTTTAATAACTAAGCATATTGTTTTCTATTTGGGATATTTGATGACATCACCTTTAGGACTAGAAAGTTATATTTAAAATGTTTTATAGAAATGAATTGATAAAGATACTCCTAAGCACATATAATTATGATGATTGGAATTAACAAAGATGTGCTTATTTCATTTGCTATAGGAAAATATTCCTATAGAGTGATGTAGACATAAGATGATGAATCAATTCCCTGAAATGGATATTATACTTGGTTTAAGATTTAGAGTTGATTGTTTACCAAGAATGTCTATTTTCCATTCTTCACCATCCTGGACCTTTAATTAAGGAATTCCTTTCCTAGATCTAATACTTCTTCCTATCCATCATCATAGTTAGTATGATGAGCTTTACTTCACAAGAATATTCTTATTCACCTTTTATTCTTCTAAACTCATGGATGAATCCAATGAGTTTGATACTAAAGCATTTCATAGTTTTCTCATATCTTTGCTTGGTTATACCCACTACTCTACTGTTGATAATCTTCAATCCAATAAGTAATTCTTTCAACTCCACTCATAATCTTCCTTAATCATCTATCCCTAATATTTCTTCATTAGATGTATATATCCAACTATCTTACTCTAATATCCTTTTAGATGAATAACACTAATTCCATAACTCCATGCTATACTAGCTTTAATTGAATCATACTGTCTTATATTTACTCTAGTAACTCATACTCTAACCTCACATTATATTAATGTGGCTTGTAATGGCTACTCTAGGATAACTTATCTCTACTAGGGTTTCAATCATGTTCTACCCACCAATATCACTTATACTTGATAATAGTATCCAATCTTGGTGAATAAGTATGATCTCTAAGATCCTTTAATCATTTATACCTTAGGTTTCCAATTGGCTATTCAAGACTTCATCTATACAACCTTACAATTGTATTGAAATTATCTTCTCAATATCCCTAATTAGATTAAGGCTGTCATTCATGGACTATGCCCTCTTTAAAAGATTTAAGTAGATGCTATGATAAGATCAAGAAATAGTAGATCCAGGATTGATAGTTAAAGGATTTTGTGAATCAATGATGGATTACTCAACATTGATGAACAACAGATATTAAGCTAAGTTCCATAAAAATTAATATGGAAAGAAAGATATATGGTGAATGATCTAAACTTAGTTTCTTTCCTACTCAATCTTACTTAAGAAGTAGGGTTAGGTATTACCATGATACTCATGGTATATGAAGATGATATTAAGATATAGTTGTCAAATTCTTATTATTTGTGTTATATCCTTAACTTGGTACTTATGAGTGATTATAATGAATACTATAATATGATCACCTAAGGATCAAATATAAATCATAATGTATTAGGGTTTAACTTTTATTACATTTGATCTACCCTTAGATCAAATCTCCCTTTCCCAAAAATAGGGTTTTAGCAAAGGTCATATTGAAACTTGTCGCAGTTGACTTGATGATCTTCTTCAATTCCATCAAGTTAAGAGAAGCTTCAATCACTTTGACAAGTTTTGTTCAAAAGCGCGAAAATTATTCTGATTTTCTATGCATGAATGCAATGCGCACATCTGGGTTCAGCTTATTTCTAGGCTATAATGCTGGGATGTTACAGACTCTCCCCCTTAAAATAAACTTCGTTCTCGAAGTTCGCAAATTCTCCTGTTTCGGAGTAAGGAATTGTCTTGTAGTGGTTGCTACATTTCTCCACTCCATGGTGACCTTAAATAGAGTTAATTGTAGTATTCCATAACCTAATTAGATATCCTAATCCAATTCTTTTTATTTAATCATCAAACTTTATTACTATGTTAAATACAGTCTAGAGGGTCTCCTTAAAGCAAGTTTTAAGTTTCTATATGCCTGTGTTTGTGGTCAAAAGACTATATTTCTATTCATGTCATAGTATAGTTGATACTGGTACTCCTTCCAAGATTGGATTTGAACTCATTTAGTCCATACCCATTGGAATTTCTTATTCTCTACATATGCCCAATTGGATGTGCTTTATTACCTCCTAGGGATCACTTAAGAGTTGGAATTGGTTGGTTAGGATTATCCTTTTGTCCCCTTCAAGCTTATACCTTTTAAAGCTTTAGATAATCTTTCATTATCACCTATCGTACTTCTTCAACTTTCATTCATAATGTCTACTCTCCCCCTTAGGGTTTACTAATAGTCTTTAAATTGTGTATATAGCATTTATTGGCTTTATAACTAGAATGTTTGTAAGATCCCTCCTTTATAAAGGAAAAGGATCCCTGTGATTGCAATGCTAGTCCCTGGATCATTGCTAGCATCCACAGTTTAAGATGAAGTACACAAATACAAAGGTCATTTATTACATCCATTCCAGAGATAAACATAGTCCTTACAACTCAAAGGCCACAGGCCTATTACAAGAGTTTGAATAAGTAAATAAATATAAGTCTTCATCTTCATGTGCCACAGGCAAACATGTTGAGTGTAGACTCATGACACCTAATCCTCATCAGAGTAACCTGCAACATCACAAGTTACAGCCACAATGGGTCAATACTTTGGAATAGTATTGGCAAGTGATACCTTAGTACATTTTAAGTGGACTAGATACTATATGCAAATTTGTCTAAGTGTAGCTTGGCTTTCTTTGCTCAAAATAGGTTTTGCCTATTAGTTGAAATCACTAAGTTTTTCTTTGTCAAAACCTTTCCCAAGGAACCACCAATACACATTGGGGTCCTTCACCCTTGTTCACCCACAAGTTTTACTTTAGAAATTGGGATGATGAGATTCTTGATAGCTTCCATGCCTTGATGCTCAAGTTGTCCATTGCCATGGACTTGGCTAAGTACTTAGATTTTTCCATCTGCACAGGTTGTGCACTTTCCCCACCAGACTTGGTTTCACCAAGACAGGACCTTTCAGAAGCCTTCCCTTAGACCAAATGGACGCGCTCCAACCTATCATTCCCACTACCACCAACTGTCCAAATGGCTAAGTTCTAGCAACCTATATGGTCCAGGCAGAGCCCATATTGCCAAGTGGTTGCACTAGAAGCTTCTCAACACTTGGCCTCTAAAATCCCTTTGTTCCTGGGTGGCTTTCCACAAGTGAGATACACAAGGTAAACCATAGCCATGGGCCTTGTGTAACCACTCAACCAAAACCACCAATCAAGTCCCTTTCCACCCAGGTGATTCATTGACTTAGTTGTTTTATCAAGTAAAACAAGTCCAAAGGCTTAGAAATATTTTCATCATAGCATGTATAATTCACCAACCCTTGTTTGCTACTAGCTAGGCTAAGCATGGCATAGATAGTAACTTAACTTAGAAATTTCCTAGCAATTCTACAACTACTTAGGATTTCCCACATGGCATATAGGCAAAATAATAACATGCAAGACTTAGCAAAATATTTCTAATGCTTAGTATAAAATATAGGGATAGAAATATTCATGAAGTACCACTTTCCTTGGTAGTTGGGAGAGTAGCACTCTTCACAATCACAATCACTAACACCAAAGTCTACACAAAGAATGGTAGCAACAAATTACACACAAAACATATACAAACAAACAAAAAAATATATGCATGCATGCAAAATGCTAAGTGATGATTTTCAAAACTCAACTAAGCAAGTGCAAGGTACTGATTCACTAACAAGATAAAAACTTGCCAATCAACCAATATTTATACCCTAAAACAATTTCTAAACATTTCAAATACTCAAATTAGTCCTACACAAGTTTCTGCAAATAAAACCTTTTTAACAGAAGCTAAACATTAAACACATTGCATATTTTGAAAGAGCTTGCTCTCCTGATTCCAACGGTATAAAAATTGTCAAAATCTAACGTGGGAATCAAAAGTTACAATCAAAACAAATTTGAACACAAATATGATTCAAATTCTGTTTTAAACCTAAACCCTAGCCACGCGTCACGCTCTGATTGGCGCGTACCGTTTCGCGTCGGATCACGCTTCTGAGCTGCTATATCTAACTTAATCGCGCAGCTCAGATCTAATCTTACCGCTTCGCTCGCGTTCTATCCTATCCGCACGATCTGGATCCAACATTCCTGAGCAGCCTGACCATCTAGTGGCGGCGCTAGCGGCGGCGACAGGCGGCAGCGCGTCTGTCAGTGGCGGAGCTAACGTTCTAGGTTGCGCGGGAGAGGGAGAAGGGGCTTACCGGAATCGCAGAGGGCTGTTGATGCTCAAGGTGGCGATGGCTGGTCAAGGGGCGCTCTAGAGTGGCCGAGGGAGCTCGTCGGAGTCGTGCACGACGTCAGGTGGTTGCTGTCGAAGTCGTTGCCGAGGTTCCGCGTCGTCCTAGCACGAACCAGGTGGTTTAGGAGATGCGCAAGACAGTGGCGAACAACCTCGTATGCGAGAGAGATCAAGGGGCGCGCTATGCTTACCGTAATCGGTCGTCGGAGTTGAGTGGCGGCTCGGTCGCTTATGGAATGAACGGGGCGTCTGGGTCACAAGCAGCAAGCAAAGGGTATCGAAGATGCACGGTCCTTTGGACAAACTCGTTTGAATCGAGAGGAACGGTCGGGACTCACCGAATTTGCTTCGGAGATCGTCGGAGCTGCGGCGGTGTTTGGCGAGTTGCGTGCAGCCTGGTGGCGTGGAGAGAAAATTGAGTGAGGGGAATGGAGCGGAGTGGGGAGGGGTTTAAGTAGGCAGAGGCTCGACAATAAACGCCTGGTGAATCAATGGCAATTACGCCGCGGAATCAACGCAAAGAACGGTAGCGGCAACATCTGCGCGAGATTTGGGGAAGAAAGAGAGGCGTGGAGAGGGCCCGGTTATGCGAGAGGAAGGGGTGTGGGGTCCTGGCGTCAGCGACTCGCTGGGTGCGTCTGCGCGTGAGAGAGAGAGGGAAAACCCGGGTGGGTTAGCTGGGCTGGTTTCGCTGTTGGGCCCAAAGTCTGGCGCCGGCCCTTTTACTTTTCTTTATTCCTTTTCTATTTCTGATTTGATTTTCTGGAATGATTTTCAAATGAATTCAAACTCTAATTGAATTCAAATCTTTTTAGATATTTTGTAGTGTGCAACAGTCACAAATTTGAGCATAAAACCATGTGGTCACTTTGAATTGGCTTGGTCATTTTGGAAAAAATAAAATAAACAGTGACATAGCACTTGTTTAATATTGGTTTTGAAATGGGTTTTCAAATTGTGTTTGCTTTGAAATTTTGGTTTAAACCTTAGCAATCTAGCAACTCATTCTGAAATCAATAAAGCACAAGGTTTGGTTTCATGAACAACAACCTCTCATAGAAAGAGTAGCATTTGTTTCAAATGATGATCACATAAAATAATGAGCTCATATGCTCCTGTTTTGAAGTGTTTTGTTTGAAATGAAAAACATATGATCATGGATGCATGGATGATATGCATAAGTTTGAAATGTGATTTTAGGGATGTTACAAATCTAACCCCCTTAAGGTGAATCTCGCCCTCGAGATTCGGACTGGCTAGCAAATAGGTGAGGGTGGTCTTTCCGAAGATCATCTTCTCTTTCCCATGTTGCTTCCTCTTCGGAATGATGATTCCACTGCACTTTGCAGAACTTGATAGTCTTAGTCCTTGTGAATCTTTCTGCAGTCTCAAGAATCTTGATAGGTTTCTCTTCATAGGTGAGATCACTTTCCAATTGAACCTCCTCCAATGGTATGGTATCCTTCAAACAAGTTTCTTCCATTTCAGGATGACATTTCTTAAGCTGACTCACATGAAACACATTATGAACGGCTGACAGAGATTCTGGCAGTTCTATTTCATAGGCAACTTCTCCTTTACGACTCAGAATCTTGAATGGTCCAACATATCTTGGTTCCAATTTTCCTTTGACTCTGAACCTCTTCACTCCACGAAGTGGTGACACTCTAAGATAATCTCTATCACCAACTTCGTAGGTGACTTCTCTACGCTTAGGATCTGCGTAGCTTTTCCATCGGACTGCTATCTTCAATCATCCTTCACCAATTTGACCTTCTCTTCGGCTTCTTTGATAAGATCTGGCCCGAATAAACTTCTTTCTCCCACACCATTCCATAACAATGGGGTGGTACGCTTTCTTCCGTAGAGAAACTCAAACGGTGCCATCTCAATGCTGGCTTGATAGCTGTTGTTATAAGAAAATTCTGCGTAAGGCAGACTTTCATCCCAACTGGCTCCATAGTCTAAGGCACATGCCCTCAACATGTCTTCAAGAATCTGATTAGTCCTTTCTGTTTGTCCATCGGTTTGATGATGAAAAGCGGTACTGAATTCCAACCTTGTTCCCAATGACTCATGTAACTGTCTCCAAAAATGGGAAGTGAATTGAGTTCCCCTATCAGACACAATACTCTTGGGCACTCCATGTAGACATACAATTCTACTCATGTAGATTCTGGCTAACTTAGCACTTGTATAGGTTGTCTTCACGGGTATGAAATGAGCCACTTTAGTTAGGCGATCCACTACTACCCAAATAGAGTCGTATCATGACCTGGTCCTTGGTAATCCGGTAATGAAATCCATACCAATCTTGTCCCACTTCCAATCAGGAATAGGTAGTGGTTGAAGCAAACCTGCTGGTTTCTGATGTTCCGCCTTCACTCTACTACATACGTCACACAAAGCAATGTGTTCGGCGATGTCCTTCTTGAGATTATTCCACCAAAATCTTTCCTTCATGTCCATGTACATTTTGGTGTTACCCGGATGAATGGAATACGGAGAGTTATGTGCTTCTTGCAAAATCAGTTTCGACTCTCGGATCTTGTGGAACATGAATCGTTTCCGTGCCATAAAGTACCATGTTCGTCTTCATGGAACCCTTTGGCTTTTCCTTTGCCAATCTTTTATTTAATCTCTTCGATTTCCTTATCAATCTTCTGGGCTTCTTTGATCTTGTCCAACAAAGTGGGTTGAAAATCCAAAGTCATGAGATGTCCTTCAGGCACAATCTCCAATCTGAGTTTTCTAAATTGAGTACACAGATCATCTGGCAATTATCCTTTGGTAAGGCCATTCACAAAAACCTTACGACTTAGAGCATCTGCTACAACATTTGCTTTACCGGGGTGGTATTGCAAACTTAAGTCATAGTCTTTGATGAGTTCTAGCCATCTTCTTTGTCTCATATTAATTTCCTTCTGGGTGAAGATATACTTCAAACTCTTGTGATCTGTGAACACTTCACAACGTTTTCCCAAAAGATAGTGTCTCCATGTTTTGAGTGCATGGACAACAGAGGCTAACTCTAAATCATGAGTAGGATAGTTTACTTCATGAGTTTTGAGTTGTCTCGAGGCATAAGCCACAACTTTACCGTCTTGCATAAGTACTGCACCCAAACCCTGATGAGATGCATCACAATATACTTGGAAATATTTTTCCAAATCTGGCAGACACAAGACTGGTGCTGTCACAAGTCTCTTCTTCAATTCTGGCTGAGTTCACAACCTTCAGACCAAGCAAACTTCTTGTCTTTCTTTAGCAATTCTGTCATAGGCTTAGCAACCTTAGAGAAATTCTCAATGAACCTTCTGTAGTAACCTGCTAAGCCAAGGAAACTACGAACTTCTTTTACGGACTTGGGAGATTCCCATTCAGTCACAGCTGAAACTTTAGCAGGATCAACTACTACACCATCATTTGTCATAACATGACCAAGAAAACCAACTTCATCCAACCAGAACTCACACGTGCTGAATTTGGCATAAAGTTTATGCTCTCTTAACTTCTCAAGTATCAAACGTAAATGTCCCTCATGCTCTTCTTTGCTCTTAGAGTAGACTAGAATGTCATCGATGAAGACGACAACAAACTTGTCAAGGAATTCCATGAACACCTTGTTCATCATATTCATGAAGTATGCTGGAGCATTGGTCAAACCAAATGGCATTACGGTATACTCATACAATCCATACCTTGTAGTGAACGTTGTCTTAGGTATGTCTTGCTCTCTTATCTTTAGTTGAAAATAGCCTGACCGGAGATCAATCTTTGAGAACACACAAGCTCCTTCTAGTTGATCAAACAAGTCATTGATTCTAGGCAAAGGGTATTTGTTCTTGATAGTTACCTCGTTGAGTGAACGGTAATCTATGCATAACCTTTGACTTCTATCTTTCTTCTCCACGAACAAAACTGGGGCTCCCCAAGATGAAGAACTTGGTTGAATAAATCCTTTCTGCAACTATTCTCCAAGTTGTTTCTTGAGTTCTTTCAGTTCATCAACTGACATTTTATAAGGCCTCTTTGCTATTGGTCCAGATCCTGGTACCAAATCTATAAGAAACTCCACCTCTCTATCTGGTGGCATTCCCGGCAATTCTTCCGGAAACACATCTGGATACTCACTCACAATTGGAACACTATCCATGCTAACCCCCTTAAGATAATTTAGCTTACTTCCTTTTGATTCAAAGTTGGACTTGAATTTAATCCGCTTTCTTTCCGGGGTTGTGAGTGCAACAGTGCGATTAGCACAATCTAGTACTCCTTCATACTTAGCCATCCAATCCATTCCCAATATTACGTCCAGTCCTTGGGAATCTAGGATTATCAGACTCACTGGAAATTTATGCTTTCCAAACTCTATTAATAGATCCCGGCATCCAAGACTTACTATCATATCTCCACCCGGAGAACTAACTTTTATTGTACACCCAATGTTTTCAGTTGGAAACCCATTTCTATCATCAAATGCTTTTGATATGAATGAATGTGATGCTCCAGTATCAAAAAGAACAAATGCTGGAATAGAATTGAGTCTGAACTTACCAGCAACAGCATCAGGTTCCTCATAGACCTCCTCCACACTGATGTGGTTTACTTGTCCCTTCTGAAAAGGGTTGGGCTTGTTGGGTCCTTCAACTTTATTTTCTGGGCAGTCATTTGCATAATGCCCCATCTTCTTGCACTTGAAGCATTCAACCTGACTGATGTCTCTCTTAACAGGCTGGCTTCCACTTCCACTTACATTACCATTGTGGTGGTTCTTATGTCCACTCTTGTGGTTCTTGTACTTGTCATTTTCATGACTACGGTGATGCTTGTTGTCATGACGGTTGTGGTTGTGGTGCTTGTTGAATTTCTCATGCTTGTGGGATCCTGAGCTTCTGCTGTCATCATAATGAGATCGTTTGTGAGACGATCCCGAGTTGTGCTTGTCGGAGTGCTTTCTCTTTCTACTCTCAACTTGCTTCATTTTGTTCTCCAAAATAGCAGCCTTGTCACAGAGCGACTGATAAGTGGGAACATATGCCACATCCAACTGTAGATTCAGCTCATCATTCAAGCCTTCAAGAAATTTTTCCTTTCTCTTAGCATCGGTGTCAACTTCATCCGGTCATGTAGCGCATTGTTGAACTCCTCAATATATTCAGCCACGCTACGGTGGCGCTGCTTCAGATTGTGGAACTCTTTATTTTTCAGACTCATCACTCCAGATGAGATATGAGCAGTACGAAAGCCATCTTCAAAGATAGCCCATGTTACTTCATCTATGGGAGTGGTGATCTGGAAGTTGTCCCACCAAGTGGCGGCTGGTCCTTCCAGCAGATGTGCTGCAAATCTGACCTTTTCACCATCCGTACAGCCCACTGTTACCAAGTCCTTGTTCACAGAACGTAGCCAATCATTGGCCACCATGGGATCAGTCGTCCCTGAGAACTTAGCTGGCCTCAATCTCAAGAACCTGGTAAGCATATCAAAACCCGGTGGGTTGTTGTTGTTATCGTTGTTATTGTTGTTGTTGTTGTTTTGGTTCTGGATGAACGTCGTCATCATCTGCATAAGCTGAGTTTGAGCGGTCATCATTTGTTGCATTTCTGGAGTGATGTTGTTGTTGTTGTTGGGGTTGGGGTTTGCACGACGGGGAGGCATATGTGGTTTGTTCAAATAGAGATAAGAATGAGATACCCATAGATGCTTTCATGCATAATACATCACATAATCAAACACAAAGCATGCAACACAAAGATAAAGGTTCAACAACAAAATAATAAGTTCACAAAGTAAAACACACAAGTAGCAAGACATCCACATGTCGGATGGTCAATAACAAGTTCTCAAATAACAAGTACGATAACAAATGATAAATGAGTAGTCAAATCTACTCCTCGGCATCAATCTCATCCTCGACAAAGGTAAGACCTGTGTTCTCCATCGCGGTCTTGTATTCCTCGACGCTAGTGGTCAAGGTCTCTATCTTGGCCTTGAGAGCCCTCTTCTGGGAACGAAGCCTCTCTATCACCGTCTGCTACTGCTCGAGCTCGAAGTCCTTGGACTGGAGTTCTTCGGTCATGTCCCGGATCTTCTTGTTCCTATCCTGGACACGCTTCTCCTGACTCTTGAACTTCATGTCCTGGGTCTCGAACTTCGCCTCCATTTCCTTGACTATCTCGTCTTGCTCCACGAAGAGCTTGTCCTTCTCGCGAAGCTGCACCTGGAGCTCGTCATTGTTGAGCATGACATTGGTCCTGTCAGTGTCCATGTGCCTAATGAGAGACTCTAAGGGGCTGTTTGGTTGTACTTATTTATGGCTTTTCGCTTTTGGCTTATAAGCCACAAAAGCACCTAAATAGGTGCTTTTTATTTTGGATTTTGGCGTATACCATCATACTACTATGTTCAGTTAAAAGCCAAAAGCCAAAGCCAAAAGCACCTATTTTGGTGCTTTTGTGGCTTATAAGCCAAACTCTAAAAGCTAGATTTAAGCCCAACCAAACAGGCCCTAAGTCCTGGAGGTACAGGCGTATCGGCTCTGCTGCGTCCCTCGAATCGTCCTCGAAGTCGATGGACTCTCCATCCTCATCACGTCTTAGAAGGCGTGGAAGTGATACCTCCCTCTAACACGGGAGTGTCTCTCTAGCAGACGTCCTATCAGATCCTGCATAACTACCTCAAGGCCTCTCTCCCTATCATCGTGCATGAGCTTGAAGACAATGTCCTCCGTGGTAGGCTCAGTCTGTCATCCGGGCTGGTTGACCTTAAAGCCCCAGAGGTCCTTCATCTCAAACTTGGTGAGGGGATGCACCATGATGGTGGGCAGAGGGAGATTGAGCAAGGTAGTAAGCTCAACGATACGAGGACCAAAGCGGGTAACCTGGAACTCCTCAACAGTGCTGATGGTAATAGGCATCTATTTATAATATAGAAAAGTTAGAACAACACAGGTCAATATAAAACAAAAGACAAAACATCACATACATATCCTTGGGAAGCAAAACACACAAGTCATGCATACATGAAACCATTACAACAACCAAGGTTCAATATTATTTTAAAGCAACATTTTGGAAAATAAGGTGATAGGTGGTGGTCCAACTAAAGAAGTACGTTTACAATCCTATCTCACTAGATCTGTTGGATAACACAATGTTTCTAGAAGCAATCAGCATATCTTGCTCACATGACTCCATCAATAAGTCTATAATGTCTCCTCTTAAGGTTTGGTTGGTAGCTTCCAACTCTTGGGTATGTTCCTTCTCTTTTCTTAGATCATTTTGGAGGTTGAGCATTCTGCACTTGACTCTATCACCAAGTTCTTTGATGGTCCTCCAAGCTGCATACTTTGCTGATTCAAAGAATGTAGTGTGCACCACTGAATTGGTGAACATGCATAATCCTTTTTCCTGATGGTTGTCTTCCCTGTTTTTATACAAGTGAAGTTGCACCCACCAGTATTCCACTCATTCATCCATCACAGGAAAACCATTGTACACAGTTGCACCTTGTATCTCTAGTGCAACCATGAGGTCCTTGAGAGCCTTGGGGAATTCTGTCTCACACTCCAAAGTCATTGTCATGAGTGGTCCTTTCCTCACGGCTTCGTTGATGGAGTTCATCTACAAATAGAGATGAGGAAGAGATTAGAAAAGTTTACGAGAAGAATAGACAAGTGTAGAAGTTGCTGAAAACTTTTTACTTAGTGGTTTCCAATCCTAGGGTCATAATCCTACATGCAACACAGTGCTCTGATACCATCTGTAAGATCCCTCCTTTATAAAGGAAAAGGATCCCTGTGATTGCAATGCTAGTCCCTGGATCATTGCTAGCATCCACAGTTTAAGATGAAGTACACAGATACAAAGGTCATTTATTACATCCATTCCAGAGATAAACATAGTCCTTACAACTCAAAGGCCACAGGCCTATTACAAGAGTTTGAATAAGTAAATAAATATAAGTCTTCATCTTCATGTGCCACAGGCAAACATGTTGAGTGTAGACTCATGACACCTAATCCTCATCAGAGTAACCTGCAACATCACAAGTTACAGGCAAAGTGGGTCAATACTTTGGAATAGTATTGGCAAGTGATACCTTAGTACATTTTAAGTGGACTAGATACTATATGCAAATTTTGCTAAGTGTAGCTTGGCTTGCTTTGCTCAAATAGGTTTTGCCTATTAGTTGAAATCACTAAGTTTTTCTTTGTCAAAACCTTTCCCAAGGAACCACCAATAGACATTGGGGTCCTTCACCCTTGTTCACCCACAAGTTTTACTTTAGAAATTGGGATGATGAGATTCTTGATAGCTTCCATGCCTTGATGCTCAAGTTGTCCATTGCCATGGACTTGGCTAAGTACTTAGATTTTTCCATCTGCACAGGTTGTGCACTTTCCCCACCAGACTTGGTTTCACCAAGACAGGACCTTTCAGAAGCCTTCCCTTAGACCAAATGGACGCTCCAACCTATCATTCCACTACCACCAACTGTCCAAATGGCTAAGTTCTAGCAACCTATATGGTCAGTGAGCCCATATTGCCAAGTGGTTGCACTAGAAGCTTCTCAACACTTGGCCTCTAAAATCCCTTTGTTACTGGGTGGCTTTCCACAAGTGAGATACACAAGGTAAACCATAGCCATGGGCCTTGTGTAACCACTCAACCAAAACCACCAATCAAGTCCCTTTCCACCCAGGTGATTCATTGACTTAGTTGTTTTATTAAGTAAAACAAGTCCAAAGGCTTAGAAATATTTTCATCATAGCATGTATAATTCACCAACCCTTGTTTGCTACTAGCTAGGCTAAGCATGGCATAGATAGTAACTTAACTTAGAAATTTCCTAGCAATTCTACAACTACTTAGGATTTCCCACATGGCATATAGGCAAAATAATAACATGCAAGACTTAGCAAAATATTTCTAATGCTTAGTATAAAATATAGGGATAGAAATATTCATGAAGTACCACTTGCCTTGGTAGTTGGGAGAGTAGCACTCTTCACAATCACAATCACTAACACCAAAGTCTACACAAAGAATGGTAGCAACAAATTACACACAAAACATATACAAACAAACAAAAAAAATATGCATGCATGCAAAATGCTAAGTGATGATTTTCAAAACTCAACTAAGCAAGTGCAAGGTACTGATTCACTAACAAGATAAAAACTTGCCAATCAACCAATATTTATACCCTAAAACAATTCCTAAACATTTCAAATACTCAAATTAGTCCTACACAAGTTTCTGCAAATAAAACCTTTTTAACAGAAGCTAAACATTAAACACATTGCATATTTTTAAAGAGCTTGCTCTCCTGATTCCAACGGTATAAAATTTGTCAAAATCTAACGTGGGAATCAAAAGTTACAATCAAAACAAATTTGAACACAAATCTGATTCAAATTCTGTTTTAAACCTAAACCCTAGCCACGCGTCACGCTCTGATTGGCGCGTACCGTTTCGTGTCGGATCACGCTTCTGAGCAGATAGATCTAACTTAATCGCGCGGCTCAGATCTAATCTTACCGCTTCGCTCGCGTTCTATCCTATCCGCACGATCTGGATCCAACGTTCTGGCGGCCGACCATCTAGTGGCGCTAATGGCAGCGACGGCAGCGTCTGTCGATGCGGAGCTAACGTTCTAGGTCGTGCGGGAGAGGGAGAAGGGGCTTACCGGAATCGCAGAGGGCTGTTGATGCTCAAGGTGGCGATGGCTGGTCAAGGGAGCTCGTCGGAGTCATGCACGGCGTCAGGTGGTTGCTGTCGAAGTCGTTGTGGAGGTTCCGCGTCGCCCTAGCACGAACCAGGTGGTTTAGGAGATGCGCAAAAGATGGCGAACAACCTATGCGAGAGAGATCAAAGAGGCGCTATGCTTACCGTGTCGGTCGCCGGAGTTGAGTGGCGGCCGGTCGTTGCGAGGAACGAGCGGGACGGCGTCTGGGTCACTGCAGGCAAGCAAAGGGTATCGAAGATGCACGAGGTCCCTGCTGGACACACTCGTTTGAATCGAGGCACAGGGATCGGGACTCACCGGAATTTCTTTGCCGGAGATCGTCGGAGCTGCGGCGGTGTTTGGCAAGTTCAGCAGCGACTGTGGCGTGGAGAAAATTGAGTGAGGGAATGGAGCGGAGTGGGGAGGGGTTTAATTAGGAAGAGGCTCGACAAGAAATGCCTGGTGAATCAATGGCAATTACGCTGCGGAATCAATGCAACAGCGGCCGGTAACAACGCGTCTGTAGATTTGGGGAAGAAGGAGTCGACGTGGGAAGGGGCCCGGTTATGCGAGAGAGCAGAAGGGTGTGGGGTCTGGCGTCGGCGACTTCATTTGAGTGTCTGTAGCGTGAGAGAGGGAAAACCCGGGTGGGCTAGCTGGGTTGGTTTCGCTGTTGGGCCCAAAGTCTGGCGCCGGCCCTTTTCCTTTTCTTTATTCCTTTTCTATTTCTGATTTGATTTTCTGGAATGATTTTCAAATGAATTCAAACTCTAATTGAATTCAAATCTTTTTAGTAATTTTGTAGTGTGCAACAGTCACAAATTTGAGCATAAAACCATGTGGTCACTTTGAATTGGCTTGGTCATTTTGGAAAAAATAAAATAAACAGTGACATAGCACTTGTTTTATATTGGTTTTGAAATGGGTTTTCAAATTGTGTTTGCTTTGAAATTTTGGTTTAAAACTTAGAAATCTAGCAACTCATTCTTAAATCAATAAAGCACAAGGTTTGGTTTCATGAACAACAACCTCTCATAGAAGGAGTAGCATTTGTTTCAAATGATGATCACATAAAATAATGAGCTCATATGCTCCTGTTTTGAAGTGTTTTGTTTGAAATGAAAAACATATGATCATGGATGCATGGATGATATGAATAAGTTTGAGATGTGATTTTAGGGATGTTACAATGTTGGTCTCTGTTCAGTTTATACTTTACCTAATTAGGGTCTGATGAAAGACTATACGGTGTATCCACATAGTAGTGGATCTCCGAAGCAGATATTTTCACATTATATGTCGTACATACTATTGGTTATTTTCGCTGGGATAAGTCTGACTTTGCGAAGCATCTTGAAAGACGATTTCCTTAAATTTTTTATACTTCCTTAAGTCTTACTTAACTTAGGCCAAATTTTATGCTCTTTATGCAACCATTAAGATGATCTGGTTAACTATCTCAACCAACACCGGCTGCGAACAAGATAACAACTGTGGATCGGAATGCCGACTATGGATTAAGTACCAACGGCGGTTCATTCTAGGTGGTAGGTATTACCTTACATTTTCCGACCTACTAGTGGCATTCTCTCTGAATTGTCAGAGTTTGAATACCATTTTGGTTCCAAGGTATCTTCTTGGTACTTATTCATGATACTTCCATGAACTAGGGATTACTACTGTATTAACTTCGTAACAATACTGCCTACTTTGAATGGGCCTTAAGTTTATTATTTCTTGTTGCTCCATACACCTTATATACTAATCTTCCTTCTCATAGTTGGCTAAGAATGATCTATGCTTGAGCTATCCTCCAAATAATGTTAATTCTCCTTATATTTTACTTCCTCCTTTAAGTAAGTCTTCGTCCTGATTTTTGGAACTCGTCACTCCCTTACACGAATTCCCATTTCTATATAGGTCTATAACATCAAGTAATAACTGGGTGTTACATCATGCATTTGCACACCTAATTAAACTTCATGTATAGATCTAGTCAATCAAAAAAAATTCAAGAAAATCCAGAAGTCGATAAACAACAAAACATATACCATGTATTATACATAGGTTTTAAATAATTTATAAATGTACTAGATGTTCCAACGGTTTGCTCCACACCTATTTACACAACTTTCTACAAGAACTTCTTGTTCTTGTGAGTATATCCTCACTTATTTCCGCAAACCTTTCAAACTACAATACGCATTACCCTATATGTATATTATTCAAGCACTCATCCCCTTGGGATGTCGTTCCTTTCTTAATTTCATCTTCCTCTAGTGCTTCCTGGAATTCCGTCCATGATGACGTGAAGTCCTACATCGCCTATACGGGCGTAAGAGCATCCGGAGGTGCGTATTCTTGGTTAGAAGTATGAGATCGAGATTAGTCATTGAAAAATGACTAGAGTTGGCATAGTCTTCTCTGTATATTCCTGGTTTTCCCAATGCTTACTCATAGTAAGTTGGATCCTTAGCTTTTTCTTGGATCGATCGTATATTGGTATAGTATCGGAATACTCTTCTAAGTCGATTGGATTGGTATCACCCCCATATGGTCCATAAGGCTCTCTATGGTTATAGTTGGTCTCTTCTTCAATACCTGTATCACAAGGTATAGGGTTTCCTATGGTTCCACCTTGATATTCTACTTCCCATCCATACTTGTTTGGCTCAGGGTTATTTGGAATAACTCTATTCCATTCCTGTTGTTCGGAGTTGTACTTGGTCCATAAGTCTTCAGGTGGCTGGGTTTTAGTTTGGTAGTAGGCATAATTTTCCGAGTTTGGATCATCAAACTCAGTTTCCTCATACACTTATCCTGAAGGTATGTATTTGTGATGCCTAGCTTCTTTATCTAACTTCTTCCTACATGCCATTGCTTTATCAGGATTAGTAAAATCCTCAATGACCGTATCCAGTTCCTGAACAAAGACTTGGTGAGTGTTATGATAAGTGTTTAGCAAAGACCGATAACAATCCATATACTCTACAGCTAGAGTAGGTTCATCTTGGACTAGGGTAGAGTGATCTAAATCATGCTCCGGGTTTGAGGTTTCATGTGGTATAATGGTATGAGTACTACCTTCTAGAGCTTGGGATTTTTGTTCTCGAATCATTGTTATGGATGCTGCTACGGCAATCTGATATGCAGATGCCATGCACCTTGCCTCTCCTGATGGCATTTATCCCTTAAGTCCTAACTTCTTGGGTAACATGATCATGACACGGTATTTAGCTAATACCTGCCCATCATAGTAAATGTAAATCTTGACCAAAAGTCTCGATTCACATTCCAAACTCCATAGAAGTTGTCGGAGATTATCTGTCCAATCCCCTCCATAGTCATTCAACATCATGTTCATCACTTGAACATTTCGGGGTGGATATCGAGGTGCCATGTGGAACTGTAGATAATCAATTATCATCAGTCACATAGAGTTAAAACTCTTGGGTAATGATCAAATTTGCAATCATGCTAAAGAATTATCGCACTAGTAACATAACAAGTGAATATCCCTCATATCACTATAGAACTCTTTATTATTGCTAGGATGTGTCCTACAGGTTCTACCCATTTAATAGGTTTCCAACCTAAGGTCAGAGCATATGCTCTGATACCAACTGCGGTGACCCAGCATACCACTGCATGATGTAGTATACTATATTCATTGACATAACACCAATGAAACACCATTCACTATTATTACATCCCTCAGAATGGCACAACAGAAACACAGAGGGTCCAATAAATGGCTAAAGGTTACAACTCACTCTTTACACAAGATCCAGAGAACACTCTAGGTTAAAGAGAGAGAAATAACTTCTTACGAAGAAGAATCAAAGATAAACAACGCAAGAGCTATTATACTGTTAAGACTAGTATATTAACTAAGGGATTGGCATTGTTGTTGTTGCAATACACTACAGAATTAGGTTCTTTGGCTAGAGATTATATTTCTATCTAATCAGTAACTTCGTATTCACTTGTGTTGATGTATATGTTGACTTCCTTGACTTCATTGAAGAGCTTTAGCTTTGGATGACAAGTCCTGGAGCATAACTTAATGTAGATGTTGTATGTAACGGCTTCAGAATCTATCAAGGGTTAAGAAGATACTTTGAGTACGAGCGTACTCAGCAAGTTTCACTAAAAAGGAGTGTTTGATGCACTATAACTACAGCCACAGACCATAGGTCATAGGCAATGCAAGTTTTCATAAACATTTCTTAAAAGTTTGCTTTTATTCTGAAAAGCTATGTCCGTTAACCTTCACGGGTTTACCAGAACTTTCATGGAGTTCCTTTCCTGCTGCGTTCATAGCTCCTTCCCGGAGCAGGGAGTAACAAGTTACAGTTCTTACACTCTGCAGAGGTGCGTCACTTTACCCATGAGAGATCAATTCTTTGTTGCTCAACCGGGCAGCTTATTCCCGTCCACAATTCCATGATGTGGGGCCCAGAAGATAATCCAATCCAATCATCGCCCCTTCAAGGCTCTCCTTGGTGTACACCATGCCCACATATTGGATTACGGCAATGGTTTGTACAAACCGTTAGATGCCAGAACTATCGTGGGACATTGAGGGTTCCCACCCATATGCTGCATATCCTCTACGAATTAACATGCATGCTACCAAGATAACAGCCATTACCTGCACATCCGGCTTCATACGAGAGGAAGAAGATACAACTGACTTCTCCGTCCCATTCCAAATCTCATGGTTAACGCGTAATATACGGCGCAAGAATCACTGGCGACATTGGTTGTTAAGTCCTAGATAATATGTTCATTTACCACCGGAACTTTTATAGTAAGTCATGGTAATAACCTATAATCACATTATTATGAAAATAGTGTGTTCGGACCTTTTTCAAATGCAGGTGATGTCCACATTGGATTTGTAAAATACTTTACAAAAAATAACCAAAGGACATGAGCAAGTGTGAACTTGCCTTTTGTGATTGCAAGATTATGCACTCACGGTCTTCGAGTTAGTATAAGATCCAAAATCTAAAATCAGCATCATTGGTCCGGTAAGGACTAACGTTTAAAGAAGCAATATGCTCTTATGCATAAATAATGTGATGCACGTTATAAAGGCGAATCCCGGGGATAATGTTGTTCTAGGGTTTGTATACTAGAAATGATGTATTTGAAATGTGTTGTACTTTTGGATGAGTTTTATACTCATGTTTCTTATTAAGGCTTGTGAGTGTGTGTGAAACAATCATATCATTACAATATCATAAAACAATAGGACACACAAATGTGAAATGCTACTCAAGATTGCTTATATAAGAGTTCTGGTTTGAAGTGGCAAAACGAATAACTTTTGAAGAAAAGATTCCTTTTCTAAGGTTTAAACAATATTTGTGGTTAGTTAGTGGTGGTCGATGTTATTTGTGTTTGCTTGAATAGTTTTGGCTTGATACTCTTTATAACTTAACTAGTTTAGACCAAAGTTAACTATAAAACATATAATACTGCTTATAGTGTTATATTTAGATTCTTGTAGACTAAAGTTAACTTTAAAACAAAGATAGTTTGAAAGTATAATGCTTATGATATTTGTATCTTGTGTATGTGGAATGTTTCCTTTAGGTTACTTAAGAATGGTTATTCTTTTACTTGGTGTAGTGGTTTCTTGATTTTATAATGGAGTAGTATCATTTACCTTTTATAGATGAGTGATTATAGTTTATAAACCAAGATATATTATTAGTTAACTACTTATGAACTTACTATAGTGTTGTGGTAGTTTTTGTAATTTGGTGGTTAAAGTAGACAGAAAGGATCTGAATTATTCACAAGTTGTTCTTTACGGTTTTTATTATGAATAGGAATCCTTTTAGAATATAATTTTCACTTAAGGTTGAAGATAATTTAATAAAAAGGTATTTATAATGTTTTAAACCATTATGGCTTCATATTATTAATATTTAAGGCTAATACTATTTATTAAACTTAATTTACTCATTTTAGCAATATTAACAGATTTTATTTATCCTTATATGAATTATTAATTAAGTAAATATGTTTAAATTTGAGTTATTAAAGTATTTGAATTTTTATTTAACTCAAAAGTGGAATATTATATTTTTAATATGTAAATATTATTTTTGTGATCATTTTAGTATATTACATTTATTTTTGTGATTTATAAATAATAAGATATGATTTTTACAATTCTTATTACTTTATAATTACTTAATAATAATAAATATTTAATTAAGTGAAATAATAATACATGATTATAGTTTTTAAGATATTGTTTTTATTTTTCCAATATTTTTGGTATTTATTTATATTCTTAACATTTACCATTATTAAAATATGAATTATCAAAGTTTTATTACTTATAAAACCTTTATTAAATAATATTTATTAAAATAATCATCATAATAATATTTGATAATAATTTTAAGTTGTAGATTTTATTTTTATACAATTTTTCATATATTATACACATTTTTCTGAATTATAAATCAAAAGTTATTAATTAAACAAGATTTAATCATTTATTTGATTTCTGGAATATTATTAATTGAGTTATAACATTTTATTTATTTCTTAAACAGGAAATACTTTTTAAACCGCACCCACAGCTAGCCTAAGTCACTGACCAGTGGGCCTATGTCCACCTCAGCTCTTCAGGTTAGAAAATGTATTTGTTACTGACTGCTTGGCTACCCCCAGTCAATGACATATGGGCCCAAGGCCATGTCATCAGCTACGCGAGACAAAGACTGGTCAAAATCGCTGACGTGGTTCGAAGCTGACGTAGGCATGACATCACCTAGGTTAATCCTCACTGGTTGAGGATCAATCGATCGATTTGGTGCGCGCGCGGGGCTGTGACTAGGTGCGTTGGACAGAGGAGATCAAGGCGAACTTATTGGTGGTGGCGCCGCTACCTAATGGTCACCGGAACTACATCGGCGATGAGCTTCTGCGGCGGCCAACAGCGGTGCTCAACGAAACTAGGCCTACGGTGAGAATTAGCAAGCGAGAATGGTGTCCAGAGATGCGTAAGCTTACCCTGATGACGATAGAGAAGTCGAGGAGGCTTGGGGAGGTGTGACGACGGCGAATCAACGATAATGGCCACGGCGGCCGAGGAAAAGGAATGCTCGATTTCACATGATTCCCGGCGTGTGGGCTTTCGTGCTTGGTCCTAGGTGAGTAAGTCCATGACGGCGCGTCCAACAGTGGCTATCACGAGGCGAGGGGTGGTCGGACTTGACCGGAACGATGAACTCCGACGAACTAGGGTTTTGGGTGAGGAAGGAAAATGGGTCTGGAGAGCGAGATAGAAGATGAGATAGGTATGAGAAGATAGAGGAAGACGCGGCGATCTTATCTACTCCTCCCAGAGACGGTGGCACGCATCGTAGCGCGACGGTCGATCGACGGCGGAGCTCCGGCCAGCGAGTTGCTTCTAGTAGGCGAGGTAGACGACAAAGTCGATTTTGCAGAAAACCCCCTGGTGTTTCTTTCTTCTCAACCCGTGATCCTTCCCTGGCCCCACTCGTCAGTCACAGGAGAGAATGAGCCGGGTTGGTTATTGGGCCTTTGTGGGCTGCACCTGGGCAACAGGTAAGCAAAGAGAAGTTGGGCCATGGCCAGGTTTTGTTTTTTATTTGTTTTCCATATTTCTATTTTTTGTTTTCATTTTCAGATTTGTATATAATCTTTAATTTGAACTTTTGTTTATAGAATTTATTTGCTGGATAATTGTAGTAATACTAAAATATATTTAGTGTCATTTGTGAACTTTTATTATATAATCTTTTTATATTTATTTTGTTTTCTCTACATGAACCCCTTTTAATATTTTGTAGAAAATTTTCCTATTATTTTTTTATTTCCACTTAACCATGGATTTATTAAATGATATATTCTTATTTGTTTATAAAACTTAACTCTAGTTGGCTCATAGTTTGAATAGAAATTTTTATATGTATAATGATCCTATATTATTTGATGCATGAAATATAAAAGAAATTAATATGGTTATTACTACTTCCATTAATTTGGAAAATGTCAATGTATATATTCTATTATGATAAACAAAAAAATTTAGGGTTTCAATTATGAATATTTACCCTAGGGTTAGGGTTTTTAATATACTTAGATTCCTTTATGGATGTGAGTAAAGATTTAATAACTAAGCATATTGTTTTCTTTTTGGGATATTTGATGACATCACCTTTAGGACTAGAAAGTTATATTTAGAATGTTTTATGAAAGGAATTGATAAAGATACTCCTAAGCACATATAATTATGATGATTGGAATTAACAGAGATGTGCTTATTTGATTTGCTATAGGAAAATATTCCTATAGAGTGATGTAGACATAAGATGATGAATCAATTCCCTGAAATGGATATTATACTTGGTTTAAGATTTAGAGTTGATTTTTTACCAAGAATGTCTATTTTCCATTCTTCACCATCATGGACCTTTAATTAAGGAATTCCTTTCCTAGATCTAATACTTCTTCCTATCCATCATCATAGTTAGTATGATGAGCTTTACTTCACAAGAATGTTCTTATTCACCTTTTATTCTTCTAAACTCATGGATGAGTCCAATGAGTTTGATACTAAAGCATTTCATAGTTTTCTCATATCTTTGCTTGGTTATACCCACTACTCTACTGTTGATAATCTTCAATCCAACAAGTAATTCTTTCAACTCCACTCATAATCTTCCTTAATCATCTATCCCTAATATTTCTTCATTAGATGTATATATCCAACTATCTTACTCCAAAGTTTACTATCCTTTTAGATGAATAACACTACTTCCATAACTCCATGCTATACTAGCTTTAATTGAATCATACTGTCTTATATTTACTCTAGTAACTCATACTCTAACCTCACATTATATTAATGTGGCTTGTAATGGCTACTCTAGGATAACTTATCTCTACTAGGGTTTCAATCATGTTCTACCCACCAATATCACTTATACTTGATAATAGTATCCAATCTTGGTGAACAAGTATGATCTCTAAGATCCTTTAATCATTTATAGCTTAGGTTTCCAATTGGCTATTCAAGACTTCATCAATACAACCTTACAATTGTATTGAAATTATCTTCTCAATATCTCTAATTAGATTAAGGTTGTCATTCATGGACTATGCCCTCTTTAAAAGATTTAAGTAGATGCTATGATAAGATCAAGAAATAGTAGATCAAGGATTGATAGTTAAAGGATTTTGTGAATCAATGATGGATTATTCAACATTGATGAACAACAGATATTAAGCTAAGTTCCATAAAAATGATATGGAAAGAAAGATATATGGTGAATGATCTAAACTTAGTTTCTTTCCTACTCAATCTTACTTAAGAAGTAGGGTTAGGTATTACCATGATACTCATGGTATATGAAGATGAGATTAAGATATAGTTGTTAAATTCTTATTATTTGTGTTATATCCTTAACTTGGTACTTATGAGTGATTATAATGAATACTATGATATGATAACCTAAGGATCAAATATAAATCATAATGTATTAGGGTTTAACTTTTATTACATCTGATCTACCCTTAGATCAAATCTCCCTTTCCCAAAAATAGGGTTTTAGCAAAGGTCATATTGAAACTTATCGCAGTTAACTTGATGATCTTCTTCAATTCCATCAAGTTAAGAGAAGCTTCAATCACTTTGATAAGTTTTGTTCAAAAGCGCGAAAAATATTCTGATTTTCTATGCATGAATGCAATGCACACATATGGGTTCGGCTTATTTCTAGGCTATAATGATGGGATGTTACATCGACGGTGCACTCCCTCCCCGGTGACCTCAAGCACCCATTCGGCCCCCAACTTAAGCCTGCCCATGGCATCTGTCGTGCTATCACCACGACAATTTTTTTGCATATCGTTTCCTCAATATCTCTCATGTGCAATAGTGAGTATTTTTAGAAAGGTGATTTCTATCTTGTGATACTTGTTGCCTTTTTCCATATATTCCTTCTATCCCCTTCTTCCTTTGGTAATAGTTGTTAGGTATGGAGTTTGTTGGTGTTTGAAGCCCATCGATGTACAATAAGATATATTTGAGCCCTTGGGCATGCTTTCAAGCAAAACATCTTATTGGTATATTCTATGACTTCCTCTTTGCCTTTCTTGTGCTTTCTTGAGTATCTATCTTGTTTGTGCATATTTCTTTGTGGACATTTGTCTTTGTGATATTTTCCACCTAGAAATTTACACACACAAGAGAAGATCATTCTTTGGTTGTTTTTGCATTTCTTGGAACCACCTCCTTTTCTTTTTGTGATTCTTCGATGGCTTCCAAATTTATTAAACTTTGTGTGCATTGTTAGATGAGTTTGTAGGAGTGAGGAGTCCATGGTTGTGCACGTTATTTTCAAATACAATTACTATAATTGGTGCACAATCTTTGGGGAGCTTCTCTAATTCATTTAATAGTGCACATTTTCCTTCTTTCTCATTTCGTTTGGTTTAAATGCTTATGGGGGAGCAATGATTCCATATTTGTGCATATTGTATTCAATACAAGTTTTCTTATCTTTGCACAAAGTTTGGGGAGCTTCTCTATTTTCATTTAAACACTCTTTTTGTTGTTGTTTCCATTTGATATCATTTGTTGGTTTCTCATTTGGTCCTTTTGGATCTTTTGGTTGCTCGCTTCATTTGTTGAAGTTTACTTGTCTTATTGTCTTTTTGCAATCTTTGGGTCCTCAATATAGTTTTACTTCCTCCCAAGTACTCATCATTTGATTTGTGCTTATGCACACCTTGGGAGGAATTCTCACTATATTGGCCATCTAGAGCTTTTCACCCATTTTGGCAATCGATGCCAATGGGGGAGAAGTTTTGGAGGGTTTAAGGGAAGTTGGCCTTTGCTTTGAGTGTGTTATTAAGCATTTGCCTCTCATGCTCTTGCATCTTTGTGGTTGTTTTGCATGTTGTATATATATAGGAAACTCAACCAACGGTAACGGTTGGCAATCTATGCAATGAAATTCAAGTTCATCACACATGCATAGATTGTGGGGGAGTTTGCTCTATATATTGTGGTTGTACCAACATCACATACTTGTGTAGTATTTGATGTTGGGGCAACCGCTTTGGTCATTAATTGTCATATTTAAACCCTTGCAAAGGGATTGTCATCAATTACCAAAATGGGGAGAATGAAAGGGCATGTATGCCCCCATGTGCGGTTTTGGTAATTAATGACAATCTCTATGGACTAATGTGTAAATTGAGTTTCACTTGTAGGTTTGTCCATTGGCATCGCTTGGGCCATGTGTTGGTCTCAAGGTTGGAAGATGAATAAATGTCCAAGGGCTTTGTGCCCATTGGAATCATGAAGAAAGAAGGAGCTTGAAGGTTGATCAAGGCATGTGCAACGAGTTGCATCAAGTTAGATCAACCTCAAGAAGGGATGAAGAAGGGCGAGCTCAAGATGCGCCATCTCTAGAAGATCTCATGCTTGAAGCTTACCATCCTCGTGCTCATGGAGTGTTGAAGATAAGTTCAAAGAAGAGGTTTCCCCATGGTGTATGGGGGAGCAATTTGCAAGTCTTCATCTTCATCAAGCAAGAGCATCCAAGAAAGCTGTTCCCACTATAGAAGAACAAGACGGTCTACATAAAGTTCAAGTGGGATGCTCAAGGCAAAGGTATGTTATTGATTGGGCTTTTATTTTGTCGGTCTCATGTTGTTAGTTGGGAGACCGGGTTTAGGATAGATAGTCATTGTAAGGGTCCCAACCTTTAATAAGGTAGAGTCCCCTGTGTTTACAATGCTAGTCCCTGGATCAATAGCTAGCATCCACAGTTAAGATGTAATATCAAGAAACAAAGGTCATAATACAACTTTATAACCAGGAATAACATAATTTTATTACATCTTACATAGCTCATTTGGCTATTACATTACATTGCAGCAGAATATCTATAGCATGGGGTCCTTCATCTTCAAAGTGCCACTGGCAGACATGTTGGTTGTAGACTTTGTAATCCTAATCAACACACTTCACTAAATCAATCAAACCTGCAACATAACAAGTTACAGCCACAAGGGTCAATACATTTGAATTGTATTGGCAAGTGATACTATGGTAGTATAGTGGAGTCTGTCATCTATATGCATTTGGCTAAGTGGAGTTGAGGCTTGCATTGCTCAAAATAGATTTTTAACATTTGAAAACACTAAGTTTTTGCTTGACAAAAACCATTTTTCTCAATCAAAGATTGAAGATCCTTTAACCCTTGTTCAAACCACAAGTTTTTAACTTAGAAATTTGGATGATGAGATTCTTGATTGCTTCCATGTCTTGATTCTCAAACTGTCCTTTACCAGGGACATGGCTAAGTACTTAGATTTTACACTCTGCAGAGGTGGTGCACTTTCCCCACAAGACTTGGTTTCACCAAGACAAGATCTTCGTAAGCCTTCCTTAGACCAAAATGGACGCGTTCCAACCTATCAAACTCTACCACCAACTGTCCATATGGCTAAGTTCTTGCAACCTATATGATCCAGGCAGAGCCCATAATGCCAAGTGGCTGCACTTGAAGCTTCTCAACATTTGACATCTCAAATCTCTTTGTTCCTGGGTGGCCATCCACAAGTGAGATACACAAGGTCAGCCATAAACATGGGCCTTGTGAACCACTCAACCAAAATCCACCAAGCAATTACCATTCCACCCAGGTGATTCATTAGCTTAGTTGTTTTATTAAACAAAAACACAAGTCCTCAGACTTAGAAATTTTCCATAGTATGGTTATATATTCCACCCTTGTTTTCTATTAGCTAAGCTAATCTTGATAGTAGTAGGAATCTTAACTTAGGAAAAATTTCTACTAAGGTTTCATCTACTAGGTTTTCCTATAGCAAAGTTTATACTTAGCAAAAATTCCATGCAAGTTTTACTTAGAAAAAATCACTAATGCATAGTGAAAGTAATGGGACAAAAGTATGAAGCATCACTTGCCTTTTTGGTAGAGTATAGGTTCACTCCTTGATCTTTGCAATGTTCACACACTTCAAGTCACTACAAATCAATCAAGCAAACAATATTTCAATCTACCATTCAAGCAAAACAACACATCAAATCATAAAGTCAAAGTAATGCATGCAAGCATGCCAAGCTTTGTTTTATTTGAAAAGGTGGTTCCTAATGGGTCATAAACATTTGAAAACACCTGTTGGTCATTTTGTAAAGTGTCAAAGTCATTTGCAAGAGGTTTCACTTCCTAAACCATTTTCAAAACAAAGTATCGTTTTATGTGGTGTAGAAATGTTTTTACGAAGGCATTAATCTATAGGGCTCACAAAATATGTTTTCAAACCACAAAACTTTGTGTTTAGGGTCAGAGAGTTTAAAACAAAACATTTCCCAAAAGTTTTCTTCCAAAACCATTTTTAATAAATAAACTATATTTTTATTTGACTAGAATTGGTTTTAAATCCAAGAATCATTCTTTTTCTTCACCAATACATTTTTGAAACCACAAAGTGTTTCCTATGGTCAGTAGGTTCAAATCACACCATTTGCCAAAGATTTTATCCCCAAAATCATTTTTGAACAATTTTTATAATCTAAACAAGCATACAAATGTTTCTGCAAAAACAAACAATTTAACAGAAACTTTTTACTAAACAAATGGCATGGTTGGCTAGGGCTTGTTCCAGTGATTCCATTGATATACAGTTTGAAATTTTTGGACGTGTGGATCAAAAGTTACAAGAGTTTCAAAATTGCATCTAAATCAGATTTCAAATTCTATTTTAAATCAGCTAGTGCCACGCGTCTTAATTCTATTCGTCCATACCGTTTCGCCTGGATCGGCTGCTCTGGCGCGTTGGATCTAATTAAATCGCACGGACCAGATTGCTTACCCCTTCGCTTTAAGTGGTTCTATCCTATCCACTAGATCGAGATCGACGGCCGCGAGCTTGACCTAAACGAAAGGGCCTGTGGCTGGCGGCGAGCGGCAGATGGTGGCGGTGCCGCGATACAGGAAGCTAGAGGCTGGGAGATGCACGTCGCAGGCTGGGAAGCTCAACGTGTTGTTGGTTCGACGAGGGGCGCTCTGGTCCGACGTGGATTGCTCACCGGAGTTCGCTCGGCGTCGGGCACGCTCTGGTCGATGTTGGGGCGGGGCTACAAGTCACAGGAGGACGAGACAAGGGTCTGTTAGACGCACGAGGGAGAATAGAACTTGCGTGCATGAACGAGAGGGGAAGGTGCGGATGGAAACTACCTGGGGCACTCGCCGGAGTTAAACCAGACGGTGGCGGCACTGGGAGTCATCGTTGCCGAGGCTCAGGGGCGTGCGCGAGCGAGCTGTGGCTGCAGAAAGGTTCGCCGGGAGATGGTGATCACAGCTGCATGCTCGAGGAGGCAAGAGGTGGCGTGGTGCTGCCGGAATCCTCGCTTGAGCGTCATGGGCGTGTTCGGAATTCTGGCACTGGGGCGACTTGGGAGGAGACAGAGGGGAAATGGAGAGGAGGGGGAGACGCTTTATCGTGCGTGGTCGCAGCGAGTAATGGCGTTATAAGCGAATTTAATCATCATCAGGAAAGCCGTGGTCGTCGTCATGGGAGGAAGATGAGCCGGAGTGGGGCATGCTTGTCGTGAGAAAGGAGTGAGAGGGAGGGTCCACTTGTCATTCACTATGCGTCTGGTGAGTGAGAGAAAACGCCTGGGGAGAGAGGGAAATGGGTCTTGGGCCTAGTTGGGTCAATGGGTCGACCAGATTCTATTTTTTTTCTTCCTGATTACTTTTTCTTTTTCTAATTCTATTTTCGGTTTTGGAAATTCAAACAACAAAACAAACATTCAAAACAATTCAAACATTCACCACACTTGTAATGAGTTTTGGTTCTGTTTAACAACATAAACCAAATCCCAAATAAAAAATATTAATTTTATTCTTTTAGGATCTATTTAATAATTAAATAAAATAGACCTTAATTATTAATTCAAATAGGTTTTGATTTATATAATAAAATATCCATTTGAAAACTAAATATTATCAAAACCAAATCAGTAGGTTTTATTTGAAAATATAAGATACTTGAAAAACTTATTTAAAATAAAATAACATTTTTATTTTAGGGTCCATTAATAATTAAATAAAATGGACCTTAGTTATTAAATCAAATAGGATTTGTTTTATTAAAATCTTTATTTTGAAATCTAAAATAAAACCAAAACACTTCAGTAGGTTTTATTTGAGAATAATAAACACTTGGAAACTTATTTAAAATAATTTAATAAGTTTTAGTGTTTATTTTAAAATGGGAAAAGCCTTTACTTAAATAAAATTGGATATTAAATCCTTATTATTTTATTTAAATAAACCTTTACTATTTTAATCAAAGCAAAACATTTTAATTCAAAAGCTTGGCCAAGGTTTAATTTGGCTTATAAATTAATCCTTATTTATAAATCTACCTTTTCCTTTGAAAACCAAATCTTTTATTAAAAGATCCAAAATAGTAATTTCACTTAATCAAAATATTTTCTTTATTAATTGTTTAACTTTTCAAATCCCTTTAGGATTTGTTTGATCAAAAAGGTTTGAAAGCTTCTAAATGTATTCAAAAAGTTTCTTCTCACCCTGAAAATCAACAAAGTTTTATTTTATTCATTTATTTTTCACATTACAAGATTTGGAAAATCTTGGGATGTGACAGTCGTTCTATCAAGAGGGGCTCTCAAGCGGGTGTATCGTTTGCATCGTTCGGAGAGAGCTTAAACATTTGCATTCATAGCATCATCTTTCTTGGTTGTTATTTGGTTATTGTCTATGAGAGGATCTAGAGCTTGTGGTCATCATCATAACAAGATCTAGTTCATCCTCTAAGGATTTACCTTGCATATCTCTTTGCGGTTTTTGATCTTGCGAGCTTTTCCGGCTCCACACCTTAGGAGATATCTCACATATATAAAATTGATATTGTATCCCTTGGTGGTATCCAATATTTCACGTTTTCTTGGATTCTACTTGGTTTTATCTTTCCAACAAAATTGGTTTCATCCCAATCGGAGTTTCCAAGCTCAACTTCTTATGTTTTGGGTTTTGGGATTTTTACCGGTTCATCGCTTATAAAGAGGTCTTACCTTTCTCCATTTGGTTTTATCCTTACATGCTGTACTATGATGTTTCTTTGCATAATCTTGTAGAGATTTTCGTTCTCTTCAAAACGAGCCCAAGATCATCAAAAACGGAGTCCGGAATCAAAAGTTATTAAAGTTTTCGTGTTATGTTGTCCAGCATTTTTGCTTAAGCGGAAGTTCCGGCCGAAGTTCCGACCCAAGTTCCGGTGAACGTCTGTTTTCTTCCTTTTTTGTGTCTCTATTTACCAGAAGTTCCGGTGGGGGCCCGGAAGTTCCAGTGGTGCGCGAATCTGACCCAAACGGGCATATTTCTCTTGTCCTATTTAAGGGTCCCCTCTTCCCTAATGTTCCCTCAACTTTTAAGGTCATTTTTGCTAGCTCTTCCACTCTCTCTCCTCCATTGTTGACCTTCAAAAGCTTGACCTCTTCCCTTCTCCCTCCAATGATTCTTGCATCTCTTTGAGGGATTTGAGAGAGGAGATCTAGATCTACAATCCCACTAAACCAAATCCCTTCTTTGTGAAGGAATCATTGGGATCTAGATCTTGGAGAGTTTTGTGTTCTCCTCTTGTGTTCTTCCTCCCTTATTCCCCCAATAGCTTTTGTAGCTTTGTTGGAATTTGGGAGAGAAGGACTTTCCCTTGCATTTGGTGCATAGGTTTGAGTTCTCCTTGGAGATTCAGCGAGTTCAAGCTTGTGGGCTTGTTTCTCTTGGGTTCCTTGGAACCCTAGATGGTTGTGTGGTTGGATTGTTGACCTTTTATGGTCTTGTAGCCTTTTGTGGCTTTGTTGGACTTTTGTGGCATTGTAGCCTTTTGTGGCTTTGTTGTTGGGAGCCTCCAATTGAGTTGTGGAGTTAGCCCCAATCTTGTACGGGTTCGGTGACCGCCATCAAGCGTCCCATAGTGGAGCAAGTGTCTGCCTTTTGTGGTGCGCACTTGGGAGAATAGGGTGAGCCTTTTGTGGCGTCGGTGAGTTGCATGCTTCCGCATCCGGGGTGAGGCCTTGTGTGGCGTCGGGTGAGCATCGAGCCACCACACCTCGAGGTGAGCCATTTGTGGCATTCGGAGAGCATTGTGCCATCGCACCTCTCCAATGGAGACGTAGCTTTTTTGGAAGTGAACTTCGGGAAACAAATCTTCGTCTTCGCGTCCATCGGTTATCTCTCAACCGAGCACTTTACTTATGCACTTTACTTTGTGATAGCCATCGTGCTTGAAGTATTTATATCTTGCTATCACCTTGTTGCTTGTATTGCCTAGCATAGGTTGTTGGTGCACTTAGGTGAACCTAGTGGTTAGGTTTTGTGCTCAATAAATTAAGCGTTAGTTTTATTCTGCATTTACTTGAGCCTAAACCATAATATTTTTAAAAGCCTATTCATCGCCCCCTCTAGGCGACATCCATTGCACTTTCACTTGTGTTGTAACCAACATTTTGAATTTCGTAACTTAATCCTTGCACATCGAAAATTGCATATGCTTCCATGTGAATGATCAACTTCAACCTTGTATCTACTTAAATGTTGCATGCATGTTGAAAATTCACTTGTATTTCCTACATTGAAAAAAGAGTAAGCATGATGAATTTGACCAAATTCAAAAACAATTGACTTTGCAGGTTACATAGAAGAAAAACCATGGATATAGATCAGATTTTAGCGATGGATGGGTCTAATGGTGATGTGTCATTGACTGGAGCACTGAATAATGAAGGTATATATATGGTTGACATAGAATAGTAAAAACTCATAAAAAATGAAAAATGCCAAATTATTTATCAAATGATTGTCAGGTTATACATGCAGAACTACCAGCTTATTTATGAATTGATTACCAAGTTATTAAAACAAAGATAGAAATTCAAAAACTGTCAGAATATTTATCAAATGATTGTCTGGTTATACATACAGAACTGCCAGATTACTTATGAAATGATTAGTAGGTTATTCAGACAAAAAGCTAGAAAAAACAGAAATGCCAGATTGTTTATGCACTGATTACCAGGTTATACATGCATAACTACCAAAATTAGCTTTGTACATGTAGAACTACCAGAATTATCAGATTGTTTATGCACTGATTACCAGGTTATACACTATCAAATTGTTTTACCAAAATTAGCTTTGTACATTAGAATTCTAATGTGCTTCATACTAATGTGAAAAAATATGCAGATATGATACTTTTTGGTGCAAACAATGAAGAAACACTTTCTAGGCGTGGTTCGCTCGGGATTACAGGCCCTGACATGAGTCTAGCATAGTCAAGTACTGCTCACACACCTCCAGCAAAACAAAACAGTGGTAATGATGGCATCCCAGAAGTCATTTCTACACCCCAGCTGCCAACTACACACATGAGGTTCGATACATTGGAGGAAGTTGAAAGGCACTACAAGATGTATGCTCGGAGGAAGGTATTTGGCATTAGGTACAACTACAGGAAGAAGTCAGAAGTAACTGGAGGGTACATAAGGGCAGCACTTGTTTGTCACAAGGCAGGTCACCAGAAAAAAGAACATGAAGACACTCAAAATCCTAAGCCTGCTGTGCCGGAGAGGAATATGAGTACAAACACAAGAAGTAACTGCCAAGCTCGAATGATGATCAAGTTTAGGGATAGCAGCTAGGTTGTGATGGACTTTTGTGATCAGCACAGTCACCCGCTGATTAACAAATGGTCACTAATAGGGTTCCTACGATCACATAGAGAAATCCCGCAGGAGGACCAATATTTCATCAAAGTTCTTCATTTGGTGAATATGGAAACAAGTAGGATGATGCAAGTTATGGCTACACTCTATGAGTCGCTTGAAGGAGTTCCGTATACACCAAAAGACATGGCAAACTTCAGATCTTCAATTTGAGCTGAGAACAAGTACACAGATATGCAAGATACATTTAGTTACTTTGATGAAATGAAGCAGCGAGATAATGATTTTTATTACAGATTCACGCTTGATGATGAAAACAGGGTTGAGAACTTATTTTGGGTAGATGGAGCTGCTAGAAGAGCATACAAACACTTCAATGATTGCATATCTTTTGATACAACATACTGTACAAACTAGTATAAGATGCCTTTTGCTCCATTTATAGGCATAAACAATCATGGGCAGTCTATCCAACTTGGATGTGGGTTCTTAAGGAATGAGCTTAGTTCTAGTTTTGACTAGCTATTTGAAACTTTTCTAATTGCCATGGATGGTCTAACTCCAATAAATATAATTACAGATCAGGAATTTGGAATGAAGTCAGGAATAGATAACAAGTTTCCAAACACTAGGCATAGGAACTGTCGTTGGCATATAGTTGACAAGGCAACAAAAGAGATTGGGCCATTAGTTGCAAGGATTCCTGGCATACGAGAAGTGATCAATGATTGCCTAAATTGTAGCCTGTCACCATAGGAATTTGAAGAGAGGTGGAATGACATGATACAAAAGTTTGGCTTGCAAGGACATACTAAGTTTATGGCACTGTATGAGAAAAGAAGTTACTGGGTCCCGGCATACTTTATGCACTCTTTCTACCCATTCATGCAGACAACCCAACGGAGTGAAGGATTTAATGCAGTGCTAAAACAATACATTAGTCCTTCAAACTTAGTCCTCGAGTTTGTTCGGCAATATGCTGCTATCCAAGAAAAGATAATGAAACCACAAAACAAACAAGAAACAGACTTATCCCTAACTATAGCTAAGACATGGTGCTGGCATCCAATTGACCATCACTTGTCAACAGTGTACACGCGTGGCATATACAACCATTTTCAGAAAGAAATGCTATACACAATGTCCTACAACTTATTACAGACTGTTGGCCGTATTTACAAGCTCGAATTGCATCACAAAGTTTGTGCCCACATACCACAACAGAAACTACCAAGTTTATGCAGACCATGAAAATATTGAGTACAAATGTCAATGCTGCAAATTTGAGAGGGATTGCATAGTGTGCTATCACATTCTAAAGGTAATTTAAAAACTTGTTGTCAGTTCCAGAATAACTATTGCTAGTTACCTGTTAGGAAAATAAATGATTGCCGGGTTTTAAAAAATATAGGAGCTTGCAAATTATATGAAAAAACTGCCAGATTAAAAATGAACACAGTTAAAAATTTATTTAGTTTTCACATATTATGTTTTTGAGAAACATACTAACTATGCTACCCTACTATTTTTGCTTTTACAAATGAAGACCATGTTCTATATAGGATTGACAGTGATGCCACCGACATATATTCTTAAAAGGTGGACTTGGAGCGCAGAGGAGAATTTAGTGGAAGAAACACCAGGCAAACCAGCGGAGCTGCCGGAGGAGTCTAGGAAGAAGATGTCAGTAGCAACAATGTGCAATGAGTTCAAAAGCATGGCACTATACAGAAATCAAACAGATGATGGCAAGAAGATATTAAGGATGCATCTAAAAAATATGAAGAAGGATTTGGCTACACTAAAGAGAGAGACAGAGAAAATAGCAAAAAAAGCTAATGCTAATTTTGCTCTCCCAACAAATTCTTCACAACATACTACAACCTAGAGACATCAGCAAGATGCAACTACAACAAGTATGGATGAACAACATCAAAGATCTGGGCCAGAAACACATCCACCCAAACGCAAGAAGGCTGCTCCCAAGTCATCAACACCCACATCTGGTCCTAGGGCAACTAACAGTCCTAACTTCACAAGTTCAGACCCAATAATACCTCCAACCACTGTAGCATCTTCAGAAACATCCCATGCTCACATACGTGATCCACGCAAATCAAACATAAAAGGAAGAAAGAGAAAGTATGCATTCGAGAATGCACTAAACATTGGCAGGAAGGAACTCCGTGTATGCAAACAATGTGGCTCAACGGAACATGATTTAAGAACATGCCCAGAAATATCACAGCTACCAAACCAGAATTAAAAATAGCCCTCTGGATTACCACATAAACAATTACTAATGTTCTACATTTTGTTGTTATTTCATGTTGTAAAAGACAGTGCGAATGTATGACCTATTTACTTCCATCTATATTTATATATGTATGGAGAATTGTAGTTTTACTGTATCACATTGTTGTTCAAATTATTCCTCCAGTTGTCCTTTTCCTCATTGAAATCAATAGTGATCCACTTGTATGGTATGATCCTCCTCAGTTTATAAGCATCACCTTTGCCAATTTGTGGGATGTTCTGCCCATCCCAATACTCGATGTTGTACAACACATGAAAACCACAATTGAAACTACAAGGGGAAAAACAAAAAACACATCAATATTATCTGGAAACTGAAACGACAGTATAAAAAATTCAGAAATCCTAATCTGGAAATAAAAAAGACAGAGGAAAAGTTGACATACATATTTTCCTGCACTGGCACATTGATAATTGTAAGTTCCCAATCCTGTATCTGGACCTTTGAGGTGTCATAATGAATTTGACATAAAGCCTTGATCTTACTGATTAGAGTGTTTGCATGTTTAGTGAGACTTTCACTCCCTTCGCCACGCATGGAGTCAAGTGCTTCAAACATTTCAGCTTGAAAGTTCATAGACAAGCAATACCAGTGATTGCCTTCCTTAGTTCCTCTGCTAACCTCTTAAGGACTGGGAAAGAAATCTAGACAAAAAACAGACAAGAGAAAAACAGGTAACTAATCTAAATTAAAAAAGGCAACTTAGCATTGGTAATATGATAATTAACCTGATGAAAACACACACAAAAGGAAAAAACAGGTAACTAATCTGAATTAAACCGGCAACTTCTCTGAATTAAACAGGCAATTTAGCATTGATAATATGGTAATTAACCTGATGAAAACACACAAAAAAAGGGAAAAAACAGGCAACTTAGCACTGCTAATATGGTAATTAAAAGCTTTCTACTAATTTTAGAGTAGTTGCTAACCTGTTTCATTACACTGAGAGAGTAATCTGATCTTCTTTTGAAATAAGAAACAACAACCTTCTTCTCAAACTATCCGGTAATCAAAAGAGTGGAGAGATGATATGGCATTATCGTCTTGCCCTCCACTTTGTTTGTACGGCGCAGATACTCAATACCAACTTCCATGCAGTGATTTGACAATTCACCCCTAACGTGTATAGAATCAGCCAAGTCACTTGTTACAACCCAGTTGTCCGTGTATTTTATAATCTGGTACCTAGTTTAAAAAAGAAGGAATGAAAACAATTAAGCATGAACAACCACCATGTTAAAAAAGATAAAAAAACAACACCTACCAGATTAAAAATGAACAGTTACCACAATAAAAGAGGAACAACTACCAGATTAAGTTTGAACAGCTACCAGTTTAAAATGTGTTTAGTGGATTTATGTGCTAACCCGGGGCACCACATAATTTTTCTCGAGTGCGTGCAGAAGGACGGCTCGGGTTCCGTACAGCGTGTGGCAACTATCATTAGATTTTCTCTTTAGTGGAATAGCTACCAGATAAATGTGAACAACTACCAAATTATATTTGAACAATTACCATATATATTTGAACAACTGTGACAAAAATAACTTCCATATATATTCGAACTACCAGATTATATAAGAATAACTATCAGAATATATAAAAAACAACTACTAGAAAACATATATTATGTTTACCTTTTCAAGTTGGATTGGCTTGGCCTTGCATGTTTGCTGCTCAACATTATCTTCTGGTATACATTCTCCTGGTCTGAATTGATTGTAATCAAGTTATCAAAAGGAGACACCAGGAAACGGGACACATTGTTTACCCTCACTTTGTGAGCTTGCACCTTCGGTGTTATGCTTTGAACTGCGGTACCATCCATGGTGCTTGCGCGGGCTGCAACTTTTATCAACTATCTCCTCATTTTCTAGAATGCTTTACAATAATCCTCATACTTATTAAGCTTTATCGCAGCTTCCTCACTAAGGAAATCAGTTTTATTGAGTATATAATCTTCTAGCTCCTTTGACAGCTTGAATTCTTCAAAATCAGAGTCAGTGCATGTTTTTTCAACAGGTTTGCTTGCTACTTCTGTGTACAGCAACAAATTTTTTATCAAAAACAGTTATCCTATATACACTTGGCTCTCATGTAAAAAAACTTGATCATAGCACACAAATTATGGCAAAAAATGCGGCTACCTAATTAAATAATATTGGCTTCCAGATTATTTAAACTAGGTTACCATATGATTAAACTTTATTCCTATGTTTTACCGAAAGGTGATCACTACCATGTTTTGAACACATAGTTATCAGATGCAAAAAAAATGAGAGAAAATACAAAATTACAAAGGTTTATATTACTCGATATTAGCATAATATTTGCTTTATACATGACCATGCATGTTTATTATCATACTAGAAAAATTCCATAGATGGAAAAAACTGCTCAATACAAACAAAAGGGGTTACCTTGTGGGTTTGTCCAAGCTATTGGAGCAACATCTTGCGCAAATACAGGCATTGAATGTTCCTTGGTAGAGATTTTGCAATCCATTGGAGAATCATTACCAGAATCTTCTTGTGAACTAAACCCCAAGTTGAAAGGTGGAGGTGTAAACATTCCTAAATGGTTATCTCTGTTTGAAATAGTGGATGGACCTCCTGCATCCATATATTTCCTTTTCCTAGAAGTACCTTCTATTGTGCTTGCCTGTGTTTCATCAACCCTAGGAAACACTCCTTGCTTTGTTACTGATTCAGACAAACCTCTAACAAGTTTTTGAATTTTTGGTGGTATTGCAACTGGTTGCCCACTAACAAAACCAGGAATCCCCAATTGAGCACCAACTAAAGGGGACAACTTCCATGGCCTGTAATAGCTGCTCCAACCCCTAGGGAATGTACCTTGTGCTACCGGTGAAACCATCATGGTTCTGCACATGTTATCACTTGCTACAACTGTTTTTTATTTCAAGTTGTCAACAGTTGGTGATATCTGGATTGCATTGGCCTTGTTTTTTCCATCGCCTGAATTGGTTTTTTGGCTGCCAACAGAAAGTGTTGCGGGATTTCTAGCTAATGGCATCTTTGTGGCAGCAGGGTAAATTGGGATAGCGGGATTGCTAGCTGAATTTGAACTCTTCCCATCCTCGATGGTTGGAGATAAGCTAGTAGACTTGCACTTGACATCACTAACATGATCAGTACTAGGGTTCTTCGTATTTTGAATCTGAGCAAGCCTAGGAGATTTCCTTGAAGGTGTGTTGCTTGACAAACTACGTCGTTTCCTACAGGCAAAAAAACAAAAAAGCAAAAAAGAATGTTAGACAAAAAACTATATATCTTACATACTATAAGGAAAAAAAGTTGATTGCAAAAACTCTCATAAGAGTAAAAAAAGCACACATTTGATAGGTACTCACACTCTCAGATACAGGAGAATTTTGTGCTTTATTTCTACCCCCGGACTGCTCATGAACCTTCTTTGAATCAGCGTTGTAGTATAAAAAAGTAAAAATAAGGTTTAATTGCCAGATTAATTATGAACAATTATCATGTAAAAAAACTTGACTAGCAGGTTTTTACAAACATGGAGTTGTAGAAAAAAGGAAAAAGTATTTAATTGCCATATTAAATAGTTTCTACTGCCATAAAAAATACATTGGCTTATCAGTTTATGGCAGAGGTAAAAATATTTTTAACAAAAATTGAAAAAACAAGGTTGAAAATGCCAGATTAATTATGAACAACTATCATGTAAGATATACTTCACTACCAGGTTTTTACAAACATGGACTTGTAGAGAAAAGAAAAGAAAAATTTAATTACCATATTAAATAGTTGTTACTGCCAGAAAAAATATATTGGATTATCGGGTTGCTGCCAGAAAGTAACAGAAGGTTTAACTACCATATTCATTGTGAACAATTATCATGTAAGTAATATTTGACTACCAGGTTTCAACAAACATGGTGTTGGCAAAAAAAGACACAATTTCCAGATTACTTAGATATAACTGCCATGCAATTTACACTAGGTTGCCAGGATAAACAACTAGACTATCTTACCTCCTTTGTGGATTCTTCAAAACATTCTCTTCAATTTCAGTGTTGAATTGTCTGTGCCAATGGGGCCTCCTGCTTCAGAACACTTGTTGATAGGGATCCCCGAGCTCTTCTACAACTAAACACTTGATCTTGTTATGCATATCCAATTCACTGGCTCTTGATTTAAGTGGCTGCTCTTTCATGGCACTTAGCCTTTCTACAAGACATACTGCATCTCCCTTTATTTCTTGTTCAGCTTGTTGGATATAATCCATCGGAGAATCAGCAGCAAAATAAGCATGTCCTTCACTCCCGTCGGAAGCATCAGTGTCACTAAATGATGGAACCTTGATTTGAGAGTGCATAGCAGGAGGAGATGCGCTTGTACTAGCCGCTGATTTGGATTTGTTTGGTGTTCCATATGCTTGAGAAATGATTCTAGTGCTTTCACGGTGACTAGGTTCTGCGTCATCTTCATTTCTATCATTTTCCTCATCTCAATCTGATGAAGAAGAACCATTTTCTTCATCTGCATTTGGCTCTTGAGCATCACCATGTGTAGCTCCCTCATTTTCTTCTGTTTCATCTGACTCAGTCAAACCTTGAATAAGGTTTCTCAGAATACTATTAAGCCCAGATGCAAAAGTCCGCATGAGATTGAATGCTTTGCTCTTTTGCTGCAAAAAAGGTACTAGGTTAGACTACAAAAAAAGTTTCATACCATGAATTTAATTAGCTAGTATGTAATATAAAAATATCAGCACCTTCTCCTTGCATGTAGCATGAATATTAAGATTCATCCAAACATCAAAACCATCTGGCCCCCCAAAAAGACCCATTTCCCTAGAAAAATCATCTTTGAATTCGTCCCTTAGCTGCAAAAAAATGTGGAGGCTATGATGTTACATAAACACATGAAAAAACGGGAACATGTAAAAGAAGCACAAAAAAGGAACGAAGAAAAGGCAAAACACAAGAATTCCTAACCTTCATGCATCAAAAAACGGTTGAATCAAACTCCCGCGCATCCATTTCACCAAGGACATCGATTGCATCTTTAGTCCAGCAATTAATAGCAAACTGTGAATGCTCAAACCCAAGATCCATATCATCGGTATTGAGAGCAGAAAAGTATCGCAACTGCAAATTTGACAAAAAAAATCATAACGTTATGTGGCTACCAGATAAAAATTGCCTTGCCTTCCACAAATAAAAACATGGCTGCCACAAAAAAGTACACTATGATGCCAAGTAAAAAAGTGATACGGCTATCTGGCTACCAGATAAAATTGTCTTTACCGCCAGAAGAAACACATGCCTGCCACAAAAAATTACAGTAGGATGCCAGGTAAATAAGTAATAAGCTATGTGGCTACCAGATAAAAATGCCTTGGCTGCCAGGAAAAAAACACATGACTGCCATAAAAATTACTATAGGATGTCAGGTAAAAAGTAAAAAAGGCTGTTGTATATGAATAGAAGCTCTCACCATGCAATACAACAAACACCCTTTTGTGTATTTTTTGTTGGATAGGTGCTTGTGTAGTTCATTAGCAATAAACTTGCACATATTTATTTCTTGAGCTTGCCCTACATCTCCCTAAATAAAAACATTAGATCACAAGATTAAAAAATAGGAACATGTATATAGAGATGTATAAAACTCAAAAAGAATTTAAAAGGAGCTGTAAAATGTAATAAATAGTGACGTGCCAGCATTGGATAACATTTGTTACTCATTCTAGTATCAGTAGTAGGAGCAACAACTGTCGATGTAATAAACAACATCGAAAGCTCTCTAAATGTTTCATCCGCCTCCTTGTACTCAGCTACCTTCTTGCCAATTTCAGAAACTTTTGGCCTACTACTTTCACCAGGAAAAAACCTTGCTACAATCTCAGCTTCCAAATCATAATCTATATAGTATTTGACAGCCAGCTATCCACATGAAAGCCCAATCATATCATGGACAGACTCCGCTGTCAAAGGGATCACTCCACGGTGAGGGATTACAAAAGATCGCCTAGCCGGATCGTAACACTGTGCAAACCAGTAAATGATAGGATTGTGCAACTGCTCACACTTGATATCAAGGAAACTACCATGCCCCATGACTACTATGACATTGCGTTGATCGTCAGTTAAACTCTTGTACAACTTTAAGATAGGTGCCGGCGAGGCCCTGTTCCGTTCTCCAGCGAAAACCTATCAACAAAACATGAGAACAAGAAAAGGATGAAAACAGGAAAAATATTCTTTAAATACACCTATCAGATTAGTTTGACATAGCTACCAGAATTTTTAAATGTAGCTATCGGATTAGTTTGACATAGCTACCAAAATTTTAACATCAACTACCAGATTTTTAAATGCAACTACCAGGCTAATTTAACACACATATTAGGTTTTTAAAATCAATTGCCAGAATTTTAAATACAACTATCATGTTAATTTGACATAGCTACCAGGTTTTCAAGATAAAAATGACATAGTATTACATGCAGTGATTCTTAGTAGATTTTTCCTAAACTAAATGCAGATACCAACATAATAAAAAGTAGCTTAACAAAAAATATTTATATTACAACACATCCAACTTACAATACGCTTCTTTCTTGCAAATTTTCCATGCCGAGCAATCATAGTATCCCTTTGTTTTTCCTTTATCCGAGCCATAGCATCCAGGTTATCTAGAAAAAACAAGCTACCAAATTATATATAAAAAACTTCCAGATTGTATACATATACTTCTAAATTATATTAAAACAACTAGCAGGTTGCTCACAGTAAAAATGACTACTAGATTATGCAGGAGAGCCTAACAGATTCTTCATAGTTGAACTATCATATTAAATACAAATCTCTACTAACTAAAAAGAATGACCTCCAAAATCATATTACTTACAGAAAACATAACTACCAGATTATATATAAAAAGAACTACCAGATTAAATACACACAACTACCAGATTATTTTTAAGTGACTACCAGATTATATATAAAACAACTAGCATCTTATTCCTTAAAAAAAGGTTTACTTATAAAACAACTATCAGAATATGTACATACAACTACCAGTTTATTGTTGAATGACTACCAGATTATATATAAATAACTAGCACTTTATTCCTTTTAAAAAGGTTTATTTACATAACAACTACCGGCTTATTTTTACATAACTACCAGATTATATATGAACAACTAGCAGCTTATTCAACATAGCTTTCCTTATAAAAACTACCAGATTATATACAACATAACTACCAGTTTATTTTTAAAAGGACTACCAGGTTATTCATACTTGATGAAAAATAGATCAATTCCTACTTGATGAAAAACAGCCACACAAATTTCTCAACCACTTGCTACCTACACACTCATTTCAACCCCCAAAAACTCCTTATGGCTCTTGCATATGAACTGAATCCCCTCTATCACTTGGCTTACCCATTTACACTTGCACTTTACACTTTTGATCCATTCAAAACACAAGAACTAAATGATGTTGTTTCCCGCGATCAAAACTAAATGATGTATCTCTTGCATACTACCTGCACCCACCCAACAGAACCAAAATCAAAAACTACCACAACCAGAACCAAAAAAACTAGGACTCAAAAATCTAATCAGAACCAAAAACGAAGAACCACCCACCCAAATGACCAATCAGACAACAAAAAACTATCATGCACGGACGGGAGTTGAATGAGGCAACGCAAAATCGACCAACTACAAGCAAATCGACCATCTACAAAGCAATATTCCAGATCATACAGACGCGAACTCAAACAAAAAAAACTCGGATAACCATATATCGTCTACACATCGCAAACTAGCAAAAACCGCCGCCCCCAACCATATACAACCGAGCACCACACACCGGAAAAGGGGAGGGGAGAGGAGAGGAGGATTGGTGAGGAAGCGAAACACAACGACGAAGCTACCCTTCGCCAAGAAGTCACAAAATCACCACCGCATACAACTCCGATTAGACTTATTAGGCGACGGCTGGGAGAGCGAGCATCGGCAGCATGAGCACAAGGCCGATTCAGATGAGGTAAAGAGATGCGGATGGACTCACCACCGCAAGTGGCGGATCTATCATTTACGGCGGCGGCGAAATGAGCGAAGGCGTCGCCGGCGGAGTTGCAAACCGCTCTCGAGCGAATGTGTGGACAAAAAATGACCTGAATTGATTTTCCGGACGGCACGCCCCCCTCCCAAATTTAAACACAGTATCACAGATAGGTTGGGCCCACGTTCTATGCCACGTAGGCCACAACCAGAGAGAGAACAAGCGGCGACGCTATGTAGAAAAATCAACTGTCATGATGTCACCCGCCGCACAAAGTGCCACGCGTGCAGCGCCTTGCGATAGATTTTTTTATAAAAGAAACATTGCTGCGGGAAAGGGGTGCTTCTCATGGCACGTGTGGTCCGCGCCGTCCGATCGGGATTCTCACCGTTCTTTTTTCCTCCTTTTTTTTCTCACGCGCAGAACAGCTAGCCATCCCCTACGAAGTGTGGGCCTGCTTCTTCCGGGACTCGGTCGTCAGCCATCGTGGCTACGTAGCTGCTCGGTGTGTCTTCCGAACGGACTGGGGGGCGCGGTCGTTGCCCCGTAGTTTGGCTCGCTAGTCAGGGACAAAATCGTCTCATTTCATTCTTACCGGTCCAGGCCGTACGTGCGTGGCGGACGGCGACGCGTCGTCGTCGGGTACGCCCGCTACAGCGGCGGCGGGCTCCCTCCTTGCAATGGGGAGAGAGGGGCAGCGGCGGTAGAATCCATATCCTCTGTTCTCCCAATCGTGCTCCCATTTCCCTCCTCGAACCCAGCTGCTGCCGGAGCGAATCCCATCCCACTAGTCGGCACCACCACTTCTCCTTTGCCCTTCTTCCTCAAATCCGGCGGCAAGGATCTGCATGTGGGCCGTGCTCGCCGGCAATGGCCTGGAACTCACGGGGCAGGCGAGAGGAGCCCCGATCCGCTCCCCAATCGTCCGGCGGGCGGCGAGCAGCAGGTACATAAAGGGGTGAAAGGGGCAGCGGGCTGGCCGAGCTGCAGGGGCGTTGTCCGGTAGGAGAGCGGCGGCAGCCTTCTCTACCCCAAGCACAGCGGCAGCGTTGTGACCAGGTGTGCAGCCCTGTGGTGTGGCTGGGTGCTCCTCCCCGATCACGAGTGCTCGTCCCTCCCCTGCTCCTTGCCACCTCGGCCGCGACGGCGGAGGTGCACCAGCACCCTCCTCCGCTTCTCCATGCCCAGATCGAAGGTATGCATCTGCCCTTCTCTCCCTTTCTCTTCTCATATCTGATCTTTACATGGCCATGCTCATTCTCTCTCCTATGTACTAGATGGTGTATAAATGATGTATATGGCTTGATCTAACCCTCAAACGAACACCATATGTCAACTAGAGGATTTAGATTCAGTTTTGGTTGCTTTTTTGTTGGGTAACAACCATTCTTCATTTCAACACCACTCTGTTAGTGTAGCTAACCCATCTACAGAGATACACCGACCATCCATTTCTACATGCATTGTGCAGGCAGTGTTCTTGGCTAGTGGTTTACTTGAAGATTCATGGGTTGTGTCCACACAAACCAACGAGCTCAAGTTCAGATTGCGGGCCATGGAGCAGTAGGCGCAACGTGATGGTAGGCTAAATTTCTACAATAGAAGGGTTCATTGTCTAAGAACTAATGTAGGTTTCTTACCAGATGGATAACAATAAATATCTATCATGCAATTGTCCCTACTATCCAAGTGTAGTTAGAACTTATATGCAGTGTTGTATTATCAAGACATAATTTAGGCCATATTAACCATAAACAGTCCTGGTTTTGTTATCTCATCTGTTTCCAATGGAACATCAGAAATGCAAAGATATTTAGAGTTAAAGACCATATTAAGATGACATCTTAAATAATTTGCAAGCTCCTTCGTCTAGGTGTTAGTTGAGGATGGTCTCAACCATGTCCCAGCTCGAGATTTTATTTTGGGTGGCCAAGCCATTATCTGAATTGATTTTATAATGTGTTACACCTTGATATTGAAACTTAAATGTTGAAGCTTTTGATATTATTTGCTACTCTGTCCTGAAGAATCTTGTTTCTTCTTATACAGAGATGAAGTCTGTGCGTTTGTGACGCCGCCGCGGACATCGTGCACGACCACATACAGACGAGGAGGTGCTTGTGGCCTTGTCGTCGGCATCGCCCAGAACAACATTTCCCTTTTCTCCCTTTTGACCCGTCGCTCCGACCCTCTCTTTAGTTTTTAGGTATCATGTTTTGCTTTTTTATCTGATTCAACTGCTCCTGGTTTGTGTCTGTGGTGGGATAGAGAGGGGAGATCATGACAAGATGCTCCCTGGTGGCGGTGAACTACACACTGTGGCTACAAACCAAGAGGGGTGTGCTCCAAGGTATCTTGCCCCTTTTTGCACTTATTTTCTGTCTCTTCTAACTCTCCTTTTGTTGTACCTGAACCCAGGTGATTAGCTTGGAGAATCAGGCCAAAAGCACCATGCACCGAGTTAATTTTTGAGGAAAAATTAGAGAACCAAAATGAAGTAATTGTTTCTCTAAATAATTGTTGGGACCTGAGTGGAGCTAGCTATAGATACTTACCACTAATATGGGTCAACTTAGGTTCCCGGTACTGAACTGATGGTGTTGGTTTGTTTCATTTTTCCTCTCTGCAGTTCTACATAGGGATACACACTATCTGTTGTACAGAAGTTCTGATGGTGATATTGTGGCATGGAAGACTGATTCTAGGCAAGCAATATATTTTGGTTCACCATTTTGTAGTTATTGTCTGAATTCTGTTTGAAACCTTTACTGCAATATCTTGACATTAGATTTGTTTCCCCTCTCGTACCCTAGCCGGGAAAATCTTGTTATGGTTATCTTGATCAAGTTGACCGTAGTTGTTTGATTTGATACTTATGCCTTTTTTGCAGTGGTATCATGCTTTGCAACTACTAGCAATGAATAAGAAAGGCGTTACATGTGTTGCTGGAAGAATGGTGTCAGATATAGATCAGTTTTCACTTCAACCTTCTCAGATGGTATAGTGGTTAATTGGGAAATGATTCTGGAGTCGGTTGATTTGCTCATGGGTATGTGTTCCTCCTCCCTCTAATGTCTTTTGTCACTATTAAATTTGAGATCTTGAGCCACTGAAGCTTGCTGTACAGACCGCTAAGATACTTCCACAGATAATTGGTCTAGCCATGTGCTTCCATGAAAAGCTACGGCTTTGTATGCTTCTACTCTCATTCCCTTTTCTTCATGCATGTTGAACTTTTAAACCAGTAATTACTTCTTATGATGATTTGACCATGTTTCTCTTTGTAGTAATGCTTGGAAGATGACCATGACGTCGAACTAAATTGTTTTTAGTTGCACAATCTATATCTCAGGTTCTGACAATACCTTCTTGAGATGGTTTTCTGGTATATTTTAAAAGAATTACTAATTACTTGTACTACATATTTTGATCTGTTGAGATTTTCTGTACAAACTTGTACCTTTTTATTTGTGAGAAGGAGATCAATTTTCTTCTATCAAACTGGGAGGTAAATATTTTTAAACCTTCTGTGTTGTAATATGTTAAATTTCAAAGCTAGAGACTGAATATGGATTGTCCTTATAGAGAGAATTATTTTTGAATATTCAAAGGTTGCCCCCCTTTGGTTACTTGAACAAACGATGCATAAATATGTGTTCTGTGCTACCTCGTATGGGTGCAGCTGTTAACTAATTGAACGCTTGCAGGCATGGAGCCGTGGCTGGGAACCGGGTCCAACTGTGTATATTTCCAAACAACGGTAACATCTAGAACCTGAGCGTGGTTAACATTGTAATGAAGATAAGCGGTTTGTGAGTCTGAGGTATGAACTATCAAGGCAGTGAACAAGCTTGAAGCTACAATGGTAAGCCCTTGAGATATTTTACTTTGGTAGTGGGTTTTTCTTTCCAATTGTGCATGGCCATACTGACTAGAAGTTCTACTTTTCTTCCATGCTACCACAACATGCTTCTTTCTCAACGATATTGTCCGAAAATCTGATACCTTGGTTCTTTTGTTGCATATTTTTATATATTTATCAATGCATTCTAGAGAGTGGGATTGCTCATGTTTATCCCTGTTTCACAATAAAGGTTTAAAGGTCATTTGAAACTACCTTACTTATAAGTGGATTCCATTCATAGCTTCAGTTCAGTGTAGCTTCAGTCTACATGTGAGAGTAGATGTGTCTCTATTCCCTTGACATTAGTCTAAATTAGGCAACGTATGGTAGATATGTTGACCGAAAGAGAAATTCCAGACTATGAAAGAGTTTATGATGTTACATATCGACACACTTTTAAAATATTCTATTTTTCTCGAATTTTATTGGCTAACTCTCATATTTATGTTTTACGCGAGTCTAAAAGAATTTAGCAGCGATGGTTTTAGCAATATTTTCTATTATTCCGTGGACGGTTTAGAAAGGACTACAGAAACATACTATATCCAACACGCATAGTTCTTATTGGCCATAGTTTTTTCTTGCCTCGCAGATCACGGGCCTTGATATAGTAGTGGGATATGCCAAAATATGTATTTCATGAGCTTAGATGAAGAGGGTATGATCAGAATTTCCAGCCTATTGGATTATTTAAGGATACTTTATATTGTCTAAACTTCTCAACCTTAGTTTAGAATGGTAAGAAATTTTGAAATGACGTGCTTCTTTAGCATGCTAGGATGGAAGTACGTTGAGGTATATAACTATATTTAAGTACCTTGAGGTATATAACTACCATCAGAATACCAATATTAAGTGAATTGCTAACTGATTTATGTGCGGAGCTCACGACTATGGTATGATTGTTCATCTACATGCACTCGCTGATGCTATTTTAGAAAGTTGAGATTTCAAGTATGCATGTTAGCCTACACCTTGCTATACACTCAAATATATTCATTTGTTGGTTTTGCTTACGTTGGTTGTTTGCGACTCAAACTAATTTAACATTTGTATCTTAATGTTCAGCTGATGTTATCTCATCCTTCTTATTTGTTATCCATCGTTTTGAGAACACGGTCTTATGCTTCTGTATGTATCCAATGAGATTTTCTGCATTTTTATTATGTCCATGTTCAGACTAAATCCCACCAGATTTTGCTTACTTTTTGTTTCCTCACTGGTTTGAGAAATATCAATAGCATAGCATATTATTTATCATTATTGGTGGTCAAACTTTTTCAGTGTAAAATCCCATCCTTCTGCTGGCAGAAAACTGACTGGATTCAAAAGTATTTATATTTCTTATCTTGGATACAGTTCAATATATTTCACGTTTGTTCTTTTCCTTTTTTATTATGGTAAGAAAATAATAAATATTTTCATAATATCTGTCAAAAATAGTGATTTTGTTTTGTCACTTCTCTAATTCTACCTATTTGATCTATCTCATATCGCTGAAGTTGTCCTTTTGTGTTTTTGTCTGTCTATGTGCTAATGCTTTCTTGTGAACCATGTCACCAACTTTTCTATTTTGTGTCACAGAGGAGGATGACAAGCTGCATATCTAGGTAACTCCCTGACTCCAAGCATGTTACTCATTCTATTTGCTAAAGTCCGAAGCAAATCTCATGTGAATATTCTTCATGCAAGTTAGTACTATTACCCCAGTGCATAACTCTTTTATTTTCTTCAGAGTGTTATGTATTTATTCTTCATTGTCTATCATATGATTCTTTTTTCTTTGACTCATCCAAGTGTTTGTTGAATGCTATAGATTTAGTAGATGCCATTACACAGGGTCTGATTTCAGATGATTTTGCTAGAGTAGATACAACTAGGAGAGGTTGTTCAAGGTAAATCAAAATTCAAAAGATACCCTACTGGCTACTGCTGCTTGTTTTGTAAAATTTTATTTGTTTTCTCCTCTAGAAAGAGTTGTGCATCAAACAATATTTAATATTGTAAGCTAACAATACATCTATATGATGATTAAATTTAAATGATGTGACTTCACCATGTTAATCTATGTGTGGTCTTTTGTATAAGATAAATGATCATGATTCATCTTATATACTAACCGATTACTTAGGAGGATGAAATTGGTACTACCAATATTCAGTTTGTAATGCTCTTATTTTCATCATCTACAAGCACACCATCGTTGCTTACTATTGTTCTGTCCCACGTGGGTTATCTGGGCACACCATCGTTGCTTACTATTGTTCTGTCCCACGTGGGTTATCTGGGCTACGCCGAGCGTTTTCCCTCTCGGCTTTAAACTTCCTTCCCGTAGTGCACCTGGAAAAAAGGAACAATCCCACCTTATAATTTATGCAGGGTGTTTGTGCATCCTGTGTTTTCCACTTGCTATAATCTAGTATTTCTCTCATCTCAAGGCACTTCTATGGGAATGATGGCTTTTGGTAGTCAAGAGATTTTGGAAACAATATCGTCAGCCAAACCCTTTGCCTCCTGCTTGTCCCATGTTTAAAAATGCCAAATAATATGTATGTGATCTTAGTAATTTCGTTCTTCCTATGGTCTTCATGGCATGAACCCCAAGTTGTACCGTTCCATGCTTTTCCCGTCTCAAGTCAGAATATGGTCTTAGGTCCTTTTAATTGTTTTGATTTTGTTTCTTTTCTTTGGCATGCCATTTGGATTTACCTTTCCTCCTTTATGTTCTAGGTATGTGGCTCATGTTTATCATATGCTCGGTGCGTCCCCCTCGCGGTGAACTGTTCGATCAAAGTTCTTCTCTATTGTGTCAATGAAGATGATTATGTCCCTTGTGTTTTTTGTTTGAGTCACGGCAATATCCGTGTGTATGTATGCTATATGTACATATTCGTATGGCCGTATGCTTGTGCCTTTTCTGAAACTATCACGCCAGTTGTTCCAGTATTATCTTATGTCCCTTTTTCCGATGTTGTTCCTTTCTATTTGCTAAATTCACTTTGCATGTATGTATGTGCATTGCGAACAAGTAAGTAATCTTATGTTCTTCCAATATGGCATGGAATCCCATAAAGTAAAATATCTTACAATAGCATATTATGTGTACATATTACAGAAATATGGAGATAACAAGTAGATTTCACTTGCCAACCTAATTGTAATTCTAAATGTACATTTTTAATGTTATTCATATACGCTACGGCAGTCGGCGCGCGCGGCAAGCCGCGCGTTCCTACCTAGTAACTTACAATAGGCCCCCATGGGAGGAGCTAGCACTATTCATGGATATGCAATGAATACCCAATATTTTTTGTAATTTTTTTAGTCTATAAGCTCCCATACGCATAGGTCACTAGTAGAAAACAGACTATCCGTTCGCGCCGTCTAACAGTATTAGTCCCGGTTGCGCCACAAACCGGGACTAATGCTGACACGCGTCCCGGTTCGAGTGGACGATGGCCGGAGGCATGCGTTCCGGTTTGTAACACAAACCGGGACTAAAGGTTGTGCGCCAGACACGTGGCCTGCCACACACCTTTAGTCCTAGTTTGTGTTACAAATTGGGACGTATGATCCGTCCTCTATAAATACGACGCCCACCCTTCTGTCTCCCCTCTGTTTTTTCTTGGTGAAAGGTGTGAGAGGTGTGTTAGTTTATTTTTTCCTATGCATGCATTCAAGGTGTTTGATGAAATGTTTAAGTGAAGGATCCCGTTCAATTTCTCACAGAACAAAAATATAGGAGGTGTCCGAGACGCACTTGAGTTTTCTCCTCTTTATTTCACTCGATCTCTCTATCATTGATATAATACATGTGTCGATGTGAATTGGTCATTTCACTATTTATGATGTTCCGTTTTTGATAAACTTAATTATATGATGCAGATGAACGGTCGGGAATGAATGTACGGTGACCGGCGTGTACCCGAGTACATTAAAGGCATGGATAAATTTATCGATGTGGCTACGGCAAACAAAGAGAATGGTTTTATACGTTGTCCATGTGTTCAATGTCGGAACAACAAGGAGTACTCTTTCTCGAAAATCATTCGTGGCCACCTGGTTATGAAAGGTTTCATGCCCAATTATATTTGTTGGACCAAGCACGGGGAAAGAGGGGTTATGATGGAAGACAATAAAGAAAAAAATGATGATAACAACTATCATCATATGTTTTCTGAATACGGTGATATTGCAATGGAAGACAATAAAGAGAAAGGAGGTGAAGAACGGTCATCAGATGAGCCCGCTGATGAACTTGGTAGGGTCATTTCTGATACAAAGTGAGACTGTGAAACAGAAAAGGAGAAGTTGAAGTTGGAGGGCATGTTAGAAGATCACAAGAAATTGTTGTACCTAAATTGCGAAGATGGCAGCACAAAGCTTGGTATCACACTGGAATTGCTGTGATGGATGGCAGAGTGTGGTCTAACTGACCTCTCTTTTGAAAAGATGCTGAAAATAATAAAGCCAAAGTTTTCAAAACATAACGAACTTTCCGAGAGTACGTACGAAGCAAAGAAGATTCTCTGTCCTCTAGGATTAGATGTGCAGAAGATACATGCATGCATTAATGACTGCATCCTCTACCGCGGTAAGGCGTATGAGAATTTAGATAAATGCCCGGTATGCAATGCATTGCGGTATAAGATGAGACGAGATGACCCTGGTGATGTTGAGGGAGAGCCCCTCCGGAAGAGGGTTCCTGCTAAGGTTATGTGGTATGCTCCTATAATACCAAGGTTGAAACGCATGTTCAGAAACAAAGAGCATGCCAGGTTGTTGCGATGGCACGAAGAAGACCGTAAGAAAGACGGGAAGTTGAGACACCCTGTTGATGGGTCACAGTGGAGAAAAATCGAGAGAGACTTTTCGGACTTTGCAGGTAACGCAAGGAACTTATGGTTTGGTCTAAATACGGATGGCATGAATCCTTTTGGGCAGCAGAGCTGCAGTCACAACACCTGGCCCGTGACTCTATGTATCTACAACCTTCCTCCTTGGTTGTGCATGAAGCGTAAGTTCATTATGATGTCAGTGCTCATCGAAGGCCCAAACCAACCGGGTAACAACATTGATATATACCTAAGGCCATTAGTTGAAGAACTCTTACAGCTGTGGGACAAACCAGGTGTACATGCGTGGGATAAGAACAAACAGGAGCCATTTGACCTACGAGAGTTGCTTTTCATAACCATCAATGATTGGCTTGATCTTAGTAACCTTTCAGGACAGACAAATAAGGGATATAAGGCATGCACGCACTGTTTAGATAAGACTGAAGGTACATATTTGCATAAATGCAAGAAGGTTGTGTACCTGGCGAATCGCCAATTTCTTCCGACCAATCATCCCGTAAGAAAGAAAGGCAAGCATTTCAAAGATGAGGCGGATCACCGGAAGAAGCCTGAACTCCCTGCCGGTGATGATGTATTTGGTATGATCAAGGACATAGAAGTAATCTTTGGAAAGGGTCCCGGCGGTCAATCAGTTTTGAACGACGTCGCTACCGGACACGCACCCATGTGGAAGAATAAATCTATATTTTGGGAGCTGCCATATTGGAAAGTCCTACGTGTCCGCTCTTCAATCGACGTGATGCACGTGACGAAGAATCTTTGCGTGAACCTGCTAGGATTCATAGGCGTGTATGGGAAGACAAAAGATACACCGTAGCACGGAGGACCAAAGAAATTATGAAAGACCCAAAGAACATGCATACACAGAACAAGACGGATAAAGAGCGTCACTTAAGTCGTGCCAGCTATGCTCTTACCAAAGCAGAGAAGGAAATTTTTTTCGAAGTCCTTTACAATATCAAGGTGTCGTCTGGCTTCTTATCTAATATAAAGGGGATAATAAATATGGCAGAGAAAAAGTTCCAAAACCTGAAGTCTCATGACTATCACGTGATTATGACGCAGTTGCTTCCAATTGCATTGAGGGGGCTTCTACCGGAAAATGTTCGAGTACCCATTGTGAAGCTGTGTGCATTCCTCAATGCAATATCTCAGAAGGTAATCAATCCAGATATTCTGCCAAGGTTCTGTAGGATGTGGTACAATGTCTTGTTAGTTTTGAGTTGGTGTTCCCACCATCCTTCTTCAATATTATGACGATCTCCTGGTTCACCTAGTGGAAGAGATTGTCATTCTCGGTCCGTATTTCTACACAATATGTTCCCTTTGAGAGGTTCATGGGAGTCTTAAAGAAATATGTTCATAACCGTATAGACTGAAGGAAGCATCTCCAAGGGATATGGAACAAAAGAGGTCATTGAGTTTTGTGTTGACTTTATTCCTGACCTTAAGCCGATTGGTGTTTCTGACTCGCGGCATGAGGGAAGACTAAGTGGAAAAGGCACGCTGGGAAAAAAAGCAATGATACGAAGCAATGATGTAACTACCTCGGTGAATTACACTCCTAGATACAAGCCTGGATGAGAGGTAGTGGTTGAAATAGTACGGTGGGGCCCCAAAAGCCACTCACGGGTAGACCTTTCGGCCGTCCCAACCACTACCATCTCAACGGGACTCAGACGGCGAATTCCAAGGCGAAGGGATCAAATACATACACAAATGAGTATGTATGCAAGCCACCATACAAGAGTACATCAGAGCCATACCATCTAGAAAGAAAGAAAATATAGCAACGCCATACGGCAAGATTCAAATGACCTAGATAGATCTAATATTTTAGGATACTTCCTCATACAACACACATCGTAGTATCATGGAAGCGGCAAACAAGTCCGAGTACGGATAAGAAGCAAATCGGCATAAGATGCCATAGAAAGAAGCACATCCCAACCACAGATCTCACGGATCCTCGCTCCCTAATCTCTACACCGAACGATCGCTGCCCACATCATCACTTCTTCCACCCAAAGATCCGCCCCGTGAGGGTACCTGCTCATCTCGAACCAATAATTTATCGTGTGAGACCCTAAGGGTACTCAAGAAGTCTTAATGCCTCTAAAGGGGACACAACTGGGTGACGAATTGCAAATAAAGATAAACCCTAGCAATCCTATAGATACTGCTATCCATCCGCCTAACCAATGATAGCGGATGTCCGTGAATTAAGAACGACGCTATAATGGTAATCTCATCGATCCATCCTCCTTCCTCGCCACCAACGAGGAAGCGAAACAATCCCCATCCGCTGGCAATTTTATTAACCATTCCATGAGTGTTGCACTATTTACTAGTCAAATTACTTAGTCGATTAAAGCGGTACTTTAGTTATGCTTGTCTATGATCGAGAAACTGCTCTAAGTCGTCCATAACCGCGACACGGCTTTCGAAAGTTTTACCCGCCGGTGCACCAATAGCAACACACGCCGATCAACCTCGAAAACCAAATCAAAACCCAACGAGGCTTTCACGATCGAACAATCACGAGATTCAGAATATTTCAGGGGCACCTTGAGTCTACCCGAACGGCAAGCAAGCTCGAGACGGACTCAAGGTTTTGCGACAATGGTCAGAAGCGATCGGGAACCCGAAACTCGGGGTGTCGATACACAAAACATTCCGCTTACCTAAAGACAAAGGTGCTCCTCGCACAAACGTAAATAAACAAGAGCATGGCATAAGTACAGGATAGTAAATAAAACCTCAAACTAGTTTGTGGCCCCAAGAAATAAGACGGAATCAAGCTCGCTCTGGGGTCCCATATACCTCCGGATGTGGATAGCGATAAATCAAGGAACAGGAATCAAGTACTCGGGGTCTTACGGGACACAAGTGAGCGGGAAAACCAAATAGCGATGTTGCTCACCGTGCCACTTTCATTAGTTATCCCATTACTACTCGTGTTAAGTTGTTTAAATACCTCGTTATCCTTCGACTCATAAACCCTACACATGTCGTTTCTACGACTGCATGGCTCAAACAACTCCTGTAGTAATGGCTCATGGGATGGAGGAACAAGCTTGGTGGGTTTAAAAGTAAAGGCTATGCATACTTGGGATTCAATTTAATGCAATCGCGACTCAATGATGCAAGAATAAGATAGAGGCAATAGGTCAGTATGTATGCAAGCATGTGGAAGTGCTTGCCGATAACTCAGTTGAAGCGAGGACGGATCCGGTAGTGCTCGGTTCTCTTGATATAACCCCCGCTCAAGTTCATCCGAGAAAACCAAACAAACAAGGCCAACATGAATATAGAGCACAAGCATATGAATAAGATGTGTCAAGCAAACAATCATGCCATGATAAATGATGCACAATTTACATGGCAATAAGGTAGCATGGCATGGTGAGGTGGAAGACAAGTAATAACATTTTAATGGGGTTTTGGATCACATTTTGTTGTCATAACAATTGCTGTTCACTATATATTTATATGATGCATGCTGCAATTGAAGTTATGGATAGCATAAATGTAAAGGTCTCGTCGAGCTGATCATTTTAGACATATCATTTGCTAAATTTGGAATTATAAATCAAAAGTTATTAATTATTTAAGTTCTAGTGGCATTTGTGGTAATTTACATCCACTTGGAATTTTAAATGTTCAAAAGGTAATTTAAATGGCATATTTGAAATCCTCACATTTTTCTGAACTCAAAACATGTATCATTTGTATTATTTGGATTAATATTGGAAAAGTTATTTATAATCAATTATATTTGAATTTGAAATAATTTAAACAAGATTTGAATTTTAAATGACTGAAAGTTTTTATACCAGCCTATTCTAGCCCTGGTCACAGACATGTGGGGCCAGGCGCTTACCGACCCACACGCCAGAGTCTCGAGAGTGAAGGACCGCGGGTTAAATAAACCAAACAAGAGGACCCTTTTTATAAAACCCACTCTGACGCTGACTGTGGGGCTAGGGGCTGCGGGTTGAGACAAAAGAAGGCCAGGGGGTTTTGTGCAAAGTGCACGGCGAGCACTGTTGTTCTTCCCTCTGAACTAACTGACGGATAAAAAGACACGGGCGCGGCGAGGAATCGAACCGCGACGCGCAGCGCAGGCGGCGTGGCGCAACAACCGCGGTGGTTGTGTGGCGATGATGAGCGCACGGGACTAGGTCATTGCGGCGACGCAGCGACGCGTGAACGGCGCCGCACCGCGCACCGAGGTTGTTCGACGGATCGCGGGCGCTAGGAAGCGACGCGAGGGACCTTGTCGAGGAGGAGAGGCTCACCGCGAGGTGGCGGTGGTTCGCGGGGACGCGCTGATCGGCGCAGGCGACGGTGCTAGGGTTCCGAGGCGACGCCAACGCAGTGGCTAGGGCGTCTCCTCGCTCGGGTCCGTGGGCGACGCAGAGGTTCCACGACCACGCCGACACGCCTTCGCTGCGCCCGGATCGATGACGACGAACGGAACCCGACGGTGGCGCCGGAGGTGACGTGGCGAGGTGAGGAAGAGGGAGGCGAGGCCTCGGGATGGATCTGGGGTGCGGTAGGTTGAGAGAAGGGTAGATAAGGCGAGGGGGGGGGGTGCCGTGGTTGCCGTGTGGGGTGGTGGCGATAAGGATGGCCTCGGCCACCTTTTCTCCACCTCCTCACGTGCTCGCACGGCAGCAGGCAGGTGGCTTCCAGTGGGACCAGGGCGAGGCCAAGGAGGCAGCAGCGCGGTGTGGGGCTTCCAGGCAGAGAGATAAGAGGGGAGGGAGGAGCTCGAGTTGGGGTGGTGGTAGCCTCGGCTAGGGTTGGAGCTAGGGTAGGAAGAAGAGGGGTATGGCTCGGGTAGGGTTTGTCTTAGATGGGGTAGCTAGGTGGGGCCAGGGAAGAGGGGGCCAAGCTAGGGTAGGTCATGGTGGTGAGCAAGGTTTAGCTAGAGAAGGAGGAGCATGTTAGCTAGATTAGATAGTTTAGGTGCATCTTAGGGTTTAACTAGGATGGGACTTGGGTATGGGGGTAGGGGTTAGGGAGAGCTAGATTAGAGGGTTAGAGAGAGAGAGAAGGATAAGATGGAATGGTACTTGACTTGATCATGTATGCTCTAGACAAGTGCAAACAAGATCAAGGCAAGAAAAGAGAGGGAGAGGGAGAGAGAGAGGTGTGGTCTAGGTTTTCTTGAATCATGCATGCCCCAATTGGTTCAAGCAAGATCAAGAAAAGAAGGGAGGGTTAATGGTCTTGAGTTGATCAAGTATGATCCACTCAAGCTCACAAGAACAAGACAAGAAGAAGAGAGGGAAAAGGTGGTAGGATTTTGGCAAGATCAAGATATATCAAGCCAAGAGAGAGGCAAAGAGATGGAGATGGTGAACTCCAAAAACCAAAATAAAACCAAAGACAAGCACAAGATGGTACTTGCATGGCCCATGCAGAATGTTTAATGCCCTGCTGATACTTGTGAAGACAATGTCATTTCATGGCATTATTATTTTGCATCTCCCAAAATTGGAATAAAGACCAAGCAAAAGATTATGGTGGAATCCAACCAAGCAACATGAGCTAGAGGAAAACTCAATTAAAATTTCCAAGCTCATATTAATTGGATGGTGGAATTATAAGGTGGTGAGAAAAGATGGTGGAGTCAATAAGAGATATGCCCCCAAATCAACTTGGGCATTTAGCAATATATCAAGATCCAAATACAATATCAAGAGGCAACTACAATTAATAATGCACATGAGATAAGAACCAAACAAGAAAGGGTTTTGTATGATGCTCAAAAGCAAGGTGACATGATGACATGAGCATGATATGATGATGATGCAACAATTATATGTTGAAGTGGCCCTTTTATTACTAGAACAAGTAGCATTACAGGTGTTAGACAACTGGGATGCTACAACTCTCCCCCACTAAACAGGAATCTCGCCCCGAGATTCTAGGAAGAAGAAGAAGACACAAAGAGAGAAGGATGGTTGGCACGGAGTTCATCTTCACGCCCCATGTGGCTTCATCAGCAGAATGGTGTGACCATCGCACCTTGCGTAACTTGATGGACTTGTTGCGAGTCCTTCGCTCATGGTCTCAAGGATTTTGGTGGGGTGTTCTTGATAAGACAAGTCTTCTTGGAGGTCGATTAGCTCATGATCCACGGTCCTCGGATCTTTGAAGCACTTCTTGAGCCGAGATGTGGAAAACATCATGGACTTTGAGTTTTTCGGAGCTCCAGGCATAAGCAACTTCTCTTCTACCGAACCTTGAAAGGACCGATGTATCTAGGAGCCAACTTTCCTTTGATACAAGCGGTGTGTTCCTCTCATGGGAGTGACACGAAGGTACACGAGATCACCAGAACATACACCATGTCCGTGTGCTTCGTCATAGTTGCTCTTCGACGACTTTGAGCAATCTTGAGTTCTCCGAATGATATGCACCTTCTCCTCTCGCTTGAGTTACAATGTCGTGGCCAAACCAGATTCTTTCTCCCACCGACCAACCAATCGGAGTTCTGCACTTGCGACCATAGAGAGCCTCAAATGGTGCCATCTTCGCACTCTTCCGAAGCTGTTGTTGTAGGAGAATTCAGCATATGGAAGACATTCCTCCCACTTCATGCCAAACGAGATGACGCAAGCAAGCATATCCTCCGAATCTGATTGATCCTCTCCACTTGTCCTTGCGATCGAGGGTGGTAAGCAGGCTGAAGTTCAACTTTGTTCCCAAAGCTTTTGGAAACTCTCCCGAACTTTGAGGTGAAGATGCTCCCACGTCCGAACTGATTTCGAGTGGAACCCCATACAGAGAGACAATTTCATTGATATAGAGCTCACCAACTGAATTCCGTAAATTGTTTCTTTGATCGAAGAAATGAGCCACTTTAGAAAGCCCGATGACAACAAAATTGCATTGTTGCCCTTCTGACCTTGGAAAGCCAGGATGAAGTCCATCTCTACTTTCTCCCATTTCCATTCCGGAGGTTTCAATGGCTGTAGAAGACCAAATGGTTTCGATGGACAGCCTTTCACTCTGCAGACATCACATTCTCGAGACATACTTGGCACAATACCGCTTCAACCTGTGCCACCAAGATTGTGTTTTCAAGTCCATGTACATCTTTGTCTTGCCGGGATGGATAGAAAGAACCGAATCATGCGCCTCCTTGAGAACTTGGTCTCGCACCGGGTAGTTTGGAACAAACATCCGGTGTTCAAAGAAAAGCGTGCCTTGATCATCCACGTGGAAGGACTCATACTGAAGGTCAAGCTTAGAGATGAGCTTTTGGTGCGGATCACCAAGTCGACGAGATCGAATCTTTTCTTCCAAGAGAGGAGTAGCGAAGGTTCAGAGATGCCCTTGTTCCACAATTTCCGTGTTGAGTCGACGGAATTCCTCGCACAAGAGAGGTTGCCGCTCTTCCACCATGATGTTGTTGACATAAGCTTTTCGCTAAGCGCATCCGCCATAACATTTGCTTTGCCCGAGTGTAGTTGATGGTCACATCAAAGTCATTGATTGCTTCAATCCATCTCCTCTGCCAAGGTTGAGATCAGCCGTGTGAAGATATACTTCAAACTCTTGTGGTCCGAGAAGATCTCACAACGGTTACCAAGCAAGTAGTGCCTCCATAGTTTCAAAGCAAAGACAACTGCTGCTAGCTCAAGGTCATGTGTGGGATAGTTGATCTCATGCATCTTCAAATGACGAGAGGCATAAGCAACCACCTGTTTCTCTTGCATAAGGACCGCACCCAATCCTTGCAAAGAGGCGTCGCAGAATATCTGGAAAAGCTTAGATGTATCCGGAGGAACCAAGACTGGCGTGGAAGTGAGCTTCTCTTTGAGTGTCTCAAAACTTTCTTGACACGCAGGAGTCCACAGGTATTTCTTGCCTTTCTTGAGGAGATCGGTAAGAGGCTTTGCTATCTTCGAGAAGTTCTGAACGAAACGACGGCAGTAGCTAGCCAAACCCAGAAAACTCCGCACTTCCTTGACATTAGCAGGAGGAAGCCATTCAACTATTGTCTTCACGGTTTCGGTTGAAGAATGCCCTTGGCGAGATAACATGACCTGTATGTTACTTGCAGCCAAAACTCACACTTTGAGAACTTTGCATGCAAGCGGTTCTCACGAAGCTTGTTTAGGACACACCGCAGTGTTCTTCATGCTCCTCCTTAGACTTGGAATAGACCGAATGTCATCCGGATAGACCACGATTTAACTTATCAAGGTACTCCATGAAAACGGAGTTCATCACCTCGAGAAGGTAGCAAAGTGCGTTGGTGAGACCGAAAGACATGACCGTGTACTCATACGCACCATAGCGGGTGGTGAAAGCTGTTTTGGGCACATCTTCCTTGCGAATTTTGATTTGGTGATAACCACTTCTCAAGTCCAAATTAGAGAACACCAGCTCCGCTAGCCGATCAAAAGATCATTTATCCGTGGAGAGGATATTTGTTCTTGATGGTTTTAGCATTGAGAGCCCGGTAGTCAACACATAGTCTATCAGTCCTGTCACGCTTCTCCACAAAGATTATTGGGCTACCCCAAGAAGAAGTGCTGTGTTGAATGAAACCCAACTTCTCTTGTTCATCAAGTTGTCGTTTGAGTTCACCAACTCGAGGACCCATTTTATATGGCCGCTTGGAGATAGGAGCCGCCCGTGTTCAAGCTCAATCACGAATTCAACCTCGCGATCCGGAGGCATACCCGCAACTCTTCAGAAAGACATCCGGGAACTCACGGACCGGGTACACTCAATAGCTTCCATAGCATCATTATTCGTAGCTGCCAAGGAAAGAGCCGGACAGCAGAGTCGACTTGGAGAAAAGGCTATATGGCCTTCGTGAATCTTCGAGACACCGATGCTCAAAGACAATCAATCACAGCTGCATTTGCTGTCAACCAATCCATGCCCAAGATGACATCAATGTCCGAATTGCCCAGGACAATTAAAGAAGCCAAGAATGAAGAACCACCAATCTCAACTTGGTTGCCATGGCTGATCTTAGATGCTACCATATTTGCTCCAGGAGAAAGAACCATTAACTTCTTGAGAAGAGGCTCCGACGCTAACCCATTCTCACTTGCAAACTTTATAGAAACAAAAGAATGCGATGCACCAGAATCAAACAAAACTCGTGCAGGGACTGAGTTAACGGAAAGCATACCCATCACAACCTGTGCATGCTCACTTGAGCGGCGTTGACGCTTGGCACGAACAACAGCACCCGGCTTAGTGTTGATGTTGAGAGCCCGAGGTGGTGGTGCACGAACCGAAGGAGAGCTTGTTGCAGATCTTGGCGGGGGTGGAGGGAGAGCTTTGTTCTTCATCGGACAGTTCCAGCTGAGATGTCCAGGATCTCCACACGTGAAACAAGCACCATGTGGACGTGGAGCAGAGTAGCTGTGACTCGCCAGCGCCTGGTAGTGGTGGTTGTGGCCCCTGGGAGCCGCAGTGGTGAAGTTTGGTGGCCTTGACGTGAAACTCGCAGGTCTTGGTGGAGCCGGGAGCGAGTGGGTGTTAGGAACCCGCACACGCCGCTTAGAAGGAGCTGCCATAACTGCAGAGCTTGATGCATCCTGTTGTGTTTCTTGGACTCCTCGAACACTTGCCTGCTTGCCTTCTCTTGCAGGGCTGTGTGCTGTAGTTCCAGGAAAGTTGCCGGTCTTGCATGCGTGATTGCATACTTGATCGACGCATTGAGCCCTTGCTCGAACCTTTTTCTCGCTTCTTCTTGTCATCGACATACCTCATCACCACCATAACGAGAGAGATTCATGAAGTTCTGATATAGGTGTTGACGTTATCATTTCCTTGCTTCAGTTGAGGAAAGCCTCCTTCATCCTTTCCATTACAATCTCGAGAGAAACCGCTCTTTGAACGCTCCAGTGAACCTTTCCCAAGTTGGTCGGAAACCGGTCAGCTTGCCTTCAAGTAGTTCTCCCACCAAAGAGCTGCATCTCCCTTGAGAAGGTGAGTAGCACACTTGACCCACTCGCCCGGAACATCGCTAGCCTCGAGCAACCTTGAGATCTCACGCAGCCAATCATCCGCGTCCTGAGGTCGGTCAGAAACATCAAACTGACGAGGGTTGAATTTGAGGAAGCTCTTGATGTCTCCTCGCTTGGGAGGTGGAGGAAGTGGAGCAAACTCGTTTCTTCTGACACTCTCCTCAAAGCGCTGGTTCTCTTGCATTGCCGCCAAAGCATTAGCGATGTTTGACAACATGGAGCCCAGCCCGAGGTATGTCCTCATCAAGACGCAAGTGGTGGAGCCATCCTGTCATTGATATAAAACTCAAGTCAGTACTATAATGGAGAATGATAATAATCCAGAATAGTACCAAGATGGAATTAACCAAGATTAAAGGATACAAATTACTAAGGTGATATTAAAATATCAACAAAGTTCAAAGCACCTAAAAGATATTAAGCATATCGCACACGACTGAAAAGGAGTGTGGTACACAAATATATCAAAGAAAAATTTTCCACAAATTTCGGCATTAAAATACCAATATATGCGCAAAATTACTTAACGAATCAAGATTAGTGACTCTACCGATTCAATATACAAAAGCGAATGATAAAAGTAGTGGTATGGTCGCGACTCCATCCCGCACTCAAATCATTACTCCGCACATGAACAAGTGGAACACATATCCTAACCCCTTCTTCTCATGTTGAACCTAAAGATTGGTAACTACGGAAACGAACACCCCAAACAAGATAACGTCGAGTACAAAGAGGAAGATAGATTGCGTCGGTTTGCAAAAGCCTGTCGGTATGGAATGTACCAACAGTTGATAACCAAAGGCAGATAAGATAACAACTTGGATGCAACAGATAGACAAGGGATTACACACACACACACAACCTATGGTACTACGGAAACCCAGAACACGTGAATCCTAGTTTGAATTTTGAGAAGAGGATTGAAAACGTTGCACTTCCTTACCAGAAAAGGGTGGGTGGAAGGGTAAGAAGAAAAGTGGAAGCAGTCCTACTCTCGCGTTTTGTTTTTCCCTAATATACATAACTACCAAAATATTTGCTAGACTAACAACGACCGTTTGGCTGAAACCCTGAAGGTCGGGATGGCTCTGATACCAATTGTAACTACCTCGGTGAATTACGCTCCTAGATACAAGCCTGGATGAGCGGTAGTGGTTGAAATAGTACGGTGGGGCCCCAAAAGCCACTCACGGGTAGACCTTTCGGCCGTCCCAACCACTACCATCTCAACGGGACCTGTACGGGCGGCGTAATCGGCAGGCGAAGGGATCAAATACATACACAAATGAGTATGTATGCAAGCCACCATACAAGAGTACATCAGAGCCATACCATCTAGAAAGAAATAAAATATAGCAACGCCATACCAAGAAGATTCAAATGACCTAGATAGATCTAATATTTTAGGATACTTCCTCATACAACACACATCAGAGTATCATGCGGAAGCGGCAAACAAGTCCGAGTACGGATAAGAAGCAAATCGGCATAAGATGCCATAGAAAGAAGCACATCCCAACCACAGATCTCACGGATCCCCGTTCCCGGAATCTCTACACCGAACGATCGTTGCCCACATCATCGCCTTCTTCCACCCAAAGATCCGTCCCAGAGGGTACCTGTTCATCTGAACCAATAATTTATCGTGTGAGACCCTAAGGGTACTCAGCAAGTCTTAATGCCTCTAAAGGGGACACAACCTGGGGTGACGCAATTGCAGCGAAAGATAAACCCTAGCAATCCTATAGATACTCGCTATCCATCCGCCTAACCAATGATAGACGGATGTCCGTGAATTAAGAACGACAGTTATAATGGTAATCTCATCAGATCCATCCTCCTCCTCGCTTACCAACGAGGAAGCGGACGAACAATCCCCCCATCCGTTGGCAATTTTATTAACCATTCCATGAGTGTTGCACTATTTACTAGTCAAATTACTTAGTCAGATTAAAGCGGTACTTTAGTTATGCTTGTCTATGATCGAGAAACTGTGCTCCAAGTCGTCCATAACCGCGGACACGGCTTTCAGAAAGTTTTACCGGCCGGGGTGCACCAATAGCAACACACGCTCGATCAACCTCGGAAAAACCAAATCAAAACCCAACGAGGCTTTCACGATGAACAATCACGATTGAAATATTTCAGGGGCCACCCTTGAGTCTACCATACGGCAAGCAAGCTCGAGACGGACTCAAGGTTTTGCGACAATGGTCAGATGGCGGGAACCCGAAAACTGGGGTGTCGATACACAAAACATTCCGCTTACCTAAATAATGCAGTGTGCTCCTCGCAAACGTAAATAAAAGTAGCATGGCATAAGTACAGATAGTAAATAAAACCTCAAACTAGTTTGTGGCCCCAAGAAATAAAGACGGAATCAAGCTCGCTCGGGGTCCCATATACCTCCCGGATGTGGATAGCGCGATAAATCAAGGAACAGGAATCAAGTACTCGGGGTCTTACGGACACAAGTGAGCGGGAAAAACCAAATAGCGAGATGTTGCTCACGGTGCCACTTTCATTAGTTATCCCATTACTACTCGAGTTAAGTTGTTTAAATACCTCGTTATCCTTTCGACTCTCATAAACCCTACACATGTTGTTCTCGACTCGCATGGCTCAAACAACTCTGTAGTAATGGCTCATGGGATGGAGGAACAAGCTTGGTGGGGTTTAAAAGTAAAGGCTATGCATACTTGGGATTCAATTTAATGCAATCGCGACTCAATGATGCAAGAATAAGATAGAGGCAATAGGTCTTGTATGTATGCAAGCATGTGGAAGTGCTTGCACGATAACTCGATTGAAGCGAGGGACGGATCTGGTAGTGCTCCCGGTTCTCTTGATATAACCCACCTTTCGGTGTCTATCAGAAAAACCAAACAAACAAGGCCAACATGAATATAGAGCACAAGCATATGAATAAGATGCGTCAAGCAAACAATCATGCCATGATGAATGATGCACAATTTACATGGCAATAAGGTAGCATGGCATGGTGAGGTGTGGAAGACAAGTAATAACATTTTAATGGGGTTTTGGATCACATTTTGTTGTCATAACAATTGCTGTTCACTATATATTTATATGATGCATGCTGCAATTGAAGTTATGGATAGCATAAATGAAAGGTCTCGTCGAGCTGATCATTTTAGACATATCATTTGCTAAATTTGGAATTATAAATCAAAAGTTATTAATTATTTAAGTTCTAGTGGCATTTGTGGTAATTTACATCCACTTGGAATTTTAAATGTTCAAAAGGTAATTTAAATGGAATATTTGAAATCCTCACATTTTTCTGAACTCAAAACATGTATCATTTGTATTAATTGGATTAATATTGGAAAAGTTATTTATAATCTAATTATATTTGAATTTGAAATAATTTAAAAAGATTTGAATTTTAAACAGACTCGAAAGTTTTATACCCAGCCTATTCTAGACCTGGTCACGGACATGTGGGGCCGGTGCTTCTTGACCCACACGCCAGTAGTCTCGAGAGAGTGAAGGACCGGGTTAAATAAACCAAACAAGAGGACCTTTATAAAACCCACTGACGCCATTGTGGGGCTAGGGGCTGGGTTGAGACAAAAGAAGGCTGGGGTTTGTGCAAAGTGCACGGTGAGCACCGTTGTTCTTCCTCTGAACTACGACGGATAAAAGAGATAGCGGTGGCGAGGGGAATCGAACCCGCGACGGCGTGTCGTGGCGTGGCGCAACTGCAGTGGTTGTGTGGTCGATGTGAGGGGAGCGCAGGGGACTAGCTAGGTCGCTGCGACGCGGGAACGGCGTCGTACACCGCGCACCGAGGTGGTTCGACGGATCGCACTGGCGCTAGGAAGCGGCAGCGGAGGACCTGTCGAGGAGGGAGAGGCTCACCGCGAGGCTGTCGTGGTGGTTCGGGCAGGACGCGCTTGATCGGCCAGGCGAGCGGTGGCAGTGCTAGGGTTCCGGCGGCGTCGGCGTGCAGGGCTCTTGGGCGTCTCCTCCTCGGCGTCTAGGGGCGACGCAGAGGTTCCGCGACCACGCCGACACGCTCTCTCCGCTGCGCCTCTGGATCGATGACGACGAACGGAACCCGACGGTGGCCGGCGCTCGGAGGTAGACGGTGGCGAGGGTGAGGGAAGAGGGGAGGCGAGGCCTCTGGGATGGATCTGGGTTGCAGGGTAGGTTGAGAGAAGGGTAGATAAGGTCAGAGGGGGGGGGAAGGGGGTGCCGTGGTTGCCTCGGCCACCTTTTCTCCACCTCCTCACGTGCTCGGTACGGCCAGGCAGGGCAGGGTGGCTTCCAGGTGGGACCAGGGGCGAGGCCAAGGAGGCAGGGCAGGCGCGGTGTGGGGCTTCCAGGCAGAGAGATAAGAGGGGAGCGAGGAGCTCGAGTTGGGGTGGTGGTAGCCTCGGCTAGGGTTGGAGCTAGGGTAGGAAGAAGAGGGGTATGGCTCGGGTAGGGTTTGTCTTAGATGGGGTAGCTAGGTGGGGCCAGGGGAAGAGGGGGCCAAGCTAGGGTAGGTCATGGTGGTGAGCAAGGTTTAGCTAGAGAAGGAGGAGCATGTTAGCTAGATTAGATAGTTTAGGTGCATCTTAGGGTTTAACTAGGATGGGACTTGGGTATGGGGGTAGGGGTTAGGGAGAGCTAGATTAGAGGGTTAGAGAGAGAGAGAAGGATAAGATGGAATGGTACTTGACTTGATCATGTATGCTCTAGACAAGTGCAAAAAAGATCAAGGCAAGAAAAGAGAGGGAGAGGGAGAGAGAGAGGTGTGGTCTAGGTTTTCTTGAATCATGCATGCCCCAATTGGTTCAAGCAAGATCAAGAAAAGAAGAGAGGGTTAATGGTCTTGAGTTGATCAAGTATGATCCACTCAAGCTCACAAGAACAAGACAAGAAGAAGAGAGGGAAAAGGTGGTAGGATTTTGGCAAGATCAAGATATATCAAGCCAAGAGAGAGGCAAAGAGATGGAGATGGTCAACTCCAAAAACCAAAATAAAACCAAAGACAAGCACAAGATGGTACTTGCATGGCCCATGCAGAATGTTTAATGCCCTGCTGATACTTGTGAAGACAATGTCATTTCATGGCATTATTATTTTGCATCTCCCAAAATTGGAATAAAGACCAAGCAAAAGATTATGGTGGAATCCAACCAACCAACATGAGCTAGAGGAAAACTCAATTAAAATTGCCAAGCTCATATTAATTGGATGGTGGAATTATAAGGTGGTGAGAAAAGATGGTGGAGTCAATAAGAGATATGCCCCCAAATCAACTTGGGCATTTAGCAATATATCAAGATCCAAATACAATATCAAGAGGCAACTACAATTAATAATGCACATGAGATAAGAACCAAACAAGAAAGGGTTTTGTATGATGCTCAAAAGCAAGGTGACATGATGACATGAGCATGATATGATGATGATGCAACAATTATATGTTGGAAGTGGCCCTTTTTATTACTAGAACAAGTAGCATTACAGGTGTTAGACAACTGGGATGCTACAAATGATATGTAGGGATGGGGATTCTTTCACTAAAGAACACTACACAGTTCTACATAATTCCACCTTGGCAGCTTCATATATCGAGGAACACAAGAATATTGTACGCTCCAAAAACCCGTGGAAGCCTGACTCATGGATTACAGATGAACACATGAAGTCTTTCGGTGGTTGGATGTGGACACATCTCTTGAATGACACCACTATTGGAGATCAGTTATACTTGTTGGCCGCGTCCCATCTTCTACTATATTGAATTTCCAAGGGTACGAAATAAATGGAAACACATTCTACACGATCGCCCAAGATAAAAAGAGCACCAACCAAAACAGTGGTGTCCGCTTTGATGCAACAGACGAGAATGGGCAAAAGGACACATACTATGGTTACATAGAGGAGATATGGGAACTTGACTATGGAGTCTCTTTTAAGGTCCCTTATTTCGCTGTAAATGGGTCAACCTGAATGGGGAAGGGGTAAAGATAGACCAGTTGTACGGAATGACAACAGTGGATATTAACAATCTTGGTTATAGAGATGAACCATTCGTCCTAGCCAATGATGTTTCTCAGGTTTTCTATGTGAATGACATGTCCTCCAGACCGAAAAAAAGAAAAAATATGCAAACGAATACATCATATGATGATCCAAAGCGTCACATAGTTCTTTCAGGGAAGAGAAACATCATGGGAATCGAGGATAAGACAAACATGTCAGGAGATTATAATAAGTTTGATGAAATTCCGACATTCACAGTGAAAACTGACCCAAGCATTCCGTTAAGTAAAGAAGATGCTCCATGGTTACGTCTGAAGCGATCATAAGGAAGGACATACGCCAAGAAGTTCATGCTCATATTGTGTACCTCTAGTTCATGTTTGGCCGGTCGACTGCATATTGTGAACCTAAATGCCATGAGACATGATAGCTCATTTTGTGAAGGATATTTTATGAAGTTTGCAATTTTCCAAGTTTAATAAATGTATTGAGTGTTAGTCCCGGTTTGTGGCTTGACCGAGACTATATATAGGGGGGCCTTTAGTCCCGATTTTGTAGTCTCGGTTTTTAATATTAATAAATGTCTTGAGTGTTAGTCCCATTTTGTGTCTGGACCGGGACTAAAGGGGGCCTTTAGTCCCGATTCGTAAAACGGCTTTCCCGAACTATGAAGAAGTTGTCTCGATTCGTACTTACCATTAAGATCTGATCTCCAAATGTGCGTGGTCACATATTAGGGAGTGCCTCTATGATAAGTTTGTTGGAGATGGCAGAGGACTGGGCTCCGTCGGCATCTCCCTCAAACTGGCCGTAGTGGTGTCCCTGCTCTCGCACACCATCTCGCAGCTTGTAACTTCTCTAACTAGATCAATACGCCTAGGAGCTAACTAATTTCACATATTAGGGAGTGCCTCTATGACCAGTTTTTTGGAGATGCCGGAGGACTGGGATCCGGTGGCATCTCCCTAAAACTGGTCGTAGTGGTGTCCCTGCTCTTGAAAACCATCTTGGAGATGCCTCAATCTGGCTGGAGGACTGGATTCACAAGGATGCCTATTTATAGTACAAGCAGCTCGGCATAGTATCGACACTCACGACATAATATCGACACTCACCCCTATTATTAGTGCTAACTCGTGTTTTGTCCCGGTTGGTGTCTCCAACCGGGACTAAAGGTTTATCTTTAGTCCCGGTTGATGACACCATCCGGGACAAGGTACAAGCCGCACGACATAATATCGACACTCACCCCTATCATTAGTGCTGCCTGGTCCAGCCTGCCAAAATCCCTCCAACGGGGATTAAAGATGAACCATTTCCCTCTATTTATAGACATTCCCCTCTATTTATAGGCTTCCCACCTCAGCCTGACCAATCATGTTCGAGGTTTCATGGCTTTTGGTCCAAATGATCGATGTTATGTGCTGAATCGCGACATAGTTTGTGATGTTGTGCCCATATTATGCATGCATGTGGACATTGGGATGGAAAACAATGTTGCAGGAGGAATTTTTTCCTTTTCGTCGCATGGAAAAGCCATTTTCCATTTTCCGAGCGCAAAACACAGGTCGTTTTGTGAAGCAACCACCAAAATGCTGTTTCAGAATGCTACCGTCTCATTTTTCTAAAATACTAGACCAACTTACATGGACTATCTCAAACCTTTCCGTCCATCCCGGGTAAAAAGGACAAATTTCTGCCGAATCGGTAGGAAGTGGGTCCGGTTTGTACTACAGGTACATGATCTAACGCCCGTGATTTTTTGAAAAAATCATTTTTAGACTCGCAGTATGTGGTTTCTTTAGAGATCCAATGCAATTTCTAACGATTCTCGTCCCCTATCTTCATGCACGCCGATTCGACCATAGTTCGAAAAGGGAAAATTCAAAACGGGCATAAGAAATTCAAAAAAAGTCCGAACAATATAAATCCTTCGTGTGGTGTCATATTATGTGACATAGTTGCAAGAGAAAATACCAGACTTGGTATATTTATCATGTCCCGAAAAAACCTTCACGAAATGACTTATCATGTTCGAGGTTTCATGGCTTTCGGTCTAAATGACCGATGTTATGTGCTGAATCGCGGCATAGTATGTGATTTCGTGCCCATATTATGCATGCACGTGGACATTGGGATGGAGAATAATGTTGCAGGAGGAAGTTTTCCTTTTCGTCGCACGGAAAAGTCATTTTCCATTTTCCGAGCGTAAAAAACGGGTCGTTTTGTGAAGCAACCACCAAAATGCTGTTTCAGAATGCTACCGTCCCATTTTTCTAAAATACTAGACCACATTACATGGACTATCTCCCAACCGGTATATCTCAAACCTTTCCGTCCATCCTGGGTAAAAAGGACAAATGTCTGCCGAATCGGTAGGAAGTGGGTCCAGTTTGTACTACAAGTACATGATCTAACGCCCGTGATTTTTTGAAAAATCATTTTTAGACTCACAATATATGGTTTCTTAGAGATCCAATCCAAGTTCTAACGATGCTCGTCCCCTATCTTCATGCACGCCGGTTCGACCATAGTTCGAAAAGGGAAAAATTCAAAACGGGCATAAGAAATTCAAAAAAAGTCCGAACAATGTAAATCCTTCGCGTGGTGTCATATTATGTGACATAGTTGTAAAAAAAGTGCAGCATACATCCCGGTTGCCCTTTAGTCCCGGTTGGAGCCACCAACTGGGACATATTCTCCCTCCCCTTTACACACGACGCCCGTTCCTCTCCTTCCTCTTCTCCATTCTTCGCATTACGACGCCACAAGACAGGAGACGCCGCCGCCGCCGCCATCAGTCCGTCGCCTCTATCCGCCACAGCGTCATGCGTTCTCCCTCTTTATCCCCCTCGCGTGTGTTCTCTCCCTCTCTGGCCAAACCCTAGCCCTAGTAGCCGACCGTCGCCGCCGTTCCCGGCCTCCCCTCGACCATTTGGTGGTGCCAGGAGCTCCGCCTTGGTCCCCTGTTTCGTCCCACTGAAGGAATCAAGCCCCGACACTCGAAATCATCGCCAACCTCGCCGTCTTCCCTGGCCCCTACAAAACTCGCCGCCATCGATTAGCTCGCCTCCGGCCTCGCATGGATTCCACGACCCCACGTCGAGCACCGTGGTGAGCTTCTGGTGCTCAGGGCACCCTTCGTTTGCCTCCTATATCTTCGTAGCCGCCGCGTGCCGTTCGTCTGTGAGCACCATCGCCGTTGCTCGTCGCAGGCCTCGCTCCGGTGACCCTAAAGGGGCGCCGCCGCCACTAAGTGGTTCCCCTCGTCATGCTCTTTCCAGCGCACCCCTCCGCGCGTGCTGGGGTGGCCCAGATCGTCGCCGGCGACAACCGCCCGCCTCGACGTGGCGCTGCGGCCACGGGTGGACTCCGCCCGGGCCCCTAGTCGATGGTCAGGTAGGAGTAGCCCGTGTAGAAAGTTAGGATAGGGTTGATGACGCCGTGGTGATGCAAGAATGGCTTAATCCTTTTCAGAAATGTTTGAAAATAGCAGAAATTAATATAATTTTGTAAAATCAATTACTAATTCATATTTAATCATAAAAATATGTATAATATATCAAAATGTTCAGAAAATTGAGAGCTATGTGTCTAAGCAATCATAATACATTGTCAAGCAACTTTAAACCCTAGTTTAGTTGGAATAACATCGATACCCCTCATATACATGTGAGTTTGACGATGCACCTTTGCCAAGGCATTCCGAACCCTCTTAAATCGACATACATTATGGTTACTGCGTAGTATCTAATCTGGCATGTCATACATATTGTTTGCGCATTGCATTATGCCATGTATTGAATTGTCGCCTTTCTTTCGCGATAGGATCCGAGCCCGAGGGCAAGCGTAGCCTCTCATTCTGAACCTATTACAAAGTATCTACTTTCTCGCTATGATGCATATGATTCCAATGTGGTATTTTGTCAGTAGCTAGAGTTACCTATCTACTACATAGTTTCCTTTTTGTAGCTAGGTTTAGGGTTTCTTTTCATTTTTATCATTGTGTATGTATATATTAGGGTTTCTCCAAATTAGGGTTTATATCTCTCAACACCCTACCTAACATTCTCCCTTAGACGCTTTGACTTATCCGTTTTTCCACCTATGCAGAAAATATGGAACCACACGGCAGAGACGAAGAAAAGGAAGAGTTGATCCAAGGTGTGATCCGCGGGAAGAAAATTTAGATGTATCGACGTTTCTAAACAACTCTGGTGAGGGTGATCCTCTTTTTGCCGAAAGAGACGACTTCTTTTGAGGTTGAAGGTGATGCCTTCCACGAGGGAGAAGGCGATGCCTTGTGTGATCGAGAAGACGACCGCTCCGGCGAGGTGCATGTAATATACTTAATCATCTGCTGTCAATATAGAAATATTAACGACGATATTTCTTCTTTTAGCCCTCCGGATCGAACAAATCTACTAAAAAGAGCGGACGAGGCCCAACCAAAAAGTTGTAAGACCATGAGAGGTTCAGGATCGAAGAAATCGGTGACAACGGCAAACCGACGACTCCCCTTGTTGTCGCAAACAAATTTGTGGCACAATACGGAGTAATCGTTAGGGACTTCGTCCTGATCGTCATTTGAAATTGGAATAGGCCTGCTAATGCGAAAGAAGAGGGAACATCTTTATTTCTCCCTACCGTGGCCAAAGATTTACTGTGGAAGAGGCTCATGCTTAATTTCAAACTACCGAAGGTAGAGCTGGATCCAAATGCGGAGGATCCATTTGAGGACGCCTTAGAACATGCCAAAGCCATGAAGATGAAGGTCAGGGAGTGGGCTATTAAGAAGATGGCCCAGTGTTTCACCAACTTGAAGAAAATATTGCACCTTGACTATGTTGTGAAAGAGAAGACTCCAGATTTTGAGAAGATTTAGTATCAGAAGTTAAAACCATTCTGGGATGAGTTTGTGAATTACAAGGCATCATAAATAGCTAAGGAAATGTCTACATCGAATAAGCTGAATGCCGCTAACAAGAAGTATCACCATACTATGGGGCAAGGTGGCTACATGGCTGGCATTCCTAAGTGGAAGAAACTTGAGGATGAACTGCGTGCTAAAAAGATCATCCCAGAGACAGACGATTGGATCGAATGTGCAAAGAATTGGTTTTACGGGCATGGAGGCACGTTGGACTCGGAAGGGAAGTGTATATATAACATACGACATAAAGAAGACCCCTTGCTAATCGAGAAGATTAGAAAAGCAGTAAAGGCTGTTAAAGACGGAGACTTCATTCCCGATAGAGAGAATGATGAGCTCACACTCGCCCTTGGGAATAAGGAACATGATGGACGAACGCGAGGCACAATAGGCTCCCAACCATGGAGCACTGGGTTTCCCGAAGAGAGGAAGAAATATCCTGATAGAAGTCGTAAGAGAAGAAAGGACAAGACGAAAGTTGAAGCAGATATTCAGAAAGAGCGAATGCATGTAATTGAAGAACGAATAAAGAAACAACAAGATCAAATTAACGCACTTAGCCAGCAAGGTACTACCGGCCCATCTCAGCAGCACATGGTGGTAGAACCTGCATTCGATGCTACCGGCCTATCGAATAATCGAAAAAGCAGTGTGGCTTCCACCGAGATCCCGGGTGATGACAATGACGATGACGATGGTGCACCGATGATGGCTCGTGTTGGCTACCCAGTGGATGATATCACATAAATGACACACTGCGAGCTACATGTCAAAGTTGTGAACATATCAATGAAGGTGGCGGTCGGCTATGCCTTACCAATTGGACCCACACCAACTTACCATTGTCGTCCGGTTCCACAGGGCTACGCTGTTGTCGGGGTGGATGAAATCATACCCACCTTTCAAGGTTTGAAGCTTGACTACCATGCACGTGAAGGGGATGTGACTGAACTGGAAGAAGCAACAAACGTCACCATTCTATGGCCAAAGGAATGTATCGTGCTTCCAAATTACACGCCAAGGCCGTCTTTGCCGCTGCCTCACCCGTCTCCATAGCTGTCACATCGCCATGACAGTAGCCTTCGCCTCACCTCGCCTCACCCGGCTTCGTCGCAGACATCGCCTGATAGCCATCCGGCACCTCGGGAAAAAAGCGTGGCGTACACCGCTACTGCGGTGGTAGCGATCGCCGACACGTAAACAAGAGCCTCTTCTAAAAGTATCAAAGGTTCCTACCAAGAGAGCTTATGACTATACTGAAGAGGAGACTACGGCGACCGTTGAGGTGGAAACGATAACGTTTTTCGCTAACCTGAGGCGGCCGAAAGAGCCAGAGTTCCCCAGCACCAAAGAAGAAAAAGCCCGAGTGTTCAAAATGCTAAAGGGCCTTCACCAACCCGAGCCAAAGTTGTCATCAGACTACGAGCACTCTATTCTCAAGTCACATGCGGCACAACAACTATCGAAGAGCAGTATTGGTGCAAGCAGGAAATATGTTGCCCAGCTCGGAGAACAAACAAAACAATCTTGCGCCCCTCTCAAGGTGATTTCCCATACCAATGTGGGGTCGAGCAAATATGCGGCCGAAGAGCAGTATGATCCAGATGTAGTTGTACTATACGGAGAAGCTGTCGCTGCTCAAGATATGAGTATTGCCCACTACTTATCCTGATTCTGATTCCCCGTGGGTGAAGTAGCATACAAATACCAGTACGGCAAACCTCTCGTCAAACCTGAGGAGGTAAATAATCTTCCAACAAAAATACGAAGATTGCATAAATGGTACATGCATGCCATAAAGGCCGGGGCTAACTGGATAATGCTAAGGGTTACAAAAAAGCATTATGGGAAAGAAGTAATGACATGATAGCCATTGAATTTGTTAAACTATTTCAATTATTCAATCAAAACGCCTTGGACAAATCGATCATCAGTACCTATTGTCTGTAAGTACTAATTCTGTAATTATTTTAGTCTCTAGCTATCTCACCTCATTTATTGCATGTATATAATCATACTATAATATGCAGAATGAAGATTCTCGAATGCAGCAGATGACAAATCTATGATATTGGGTTCGTTGACCCATTTTGGGTTCATCAAGCTAATCTCAAAACAAAACCCAAGGATACGGAGGATAATATCGTACACGCGTTAAGGTTTCAAGAAACCAGAAGGGAAATACTATTTTCTTACAACTTCGAGTGAGTGTTATTGTACTGTATACACTTTCTATTTCGCTTACTCGACGTTAAGTATATAATTGATGAGTTATGCATGCGCATCTTCTACTATATTCTGTTAATCATTCAACCTGACAAAGGACGGATACTAGTCATGGACTCGAAACATAAACCCCTTGGGACGTGGAAGAACATACAGATGATTCTCTAGCAGTAATTCTAATAGTAGGACACTATATCGGCAACGTTCGTGAATTTTACGATATCAAGCAATTAATAACTTCTTTTATTCGTTTTCTTCGCCGGACAGCGCTTGAAAATGGTTCACCAACAAGGCTAGGGGTGTTTGAAAAGAGGAGCTTACATTTAAACCACTAGATGTAAGCACCACTACCTATATCCGCGCATATCATTTGATTCTAGTTTTGATACCGTTATTATCATACTTGATTATTATTTTCATCGAACTCTGTTCTCGTAAAGTGCCTGACGCAAGGACCAAGGAACAATTTATGTGGATACTATGTTTACAACTTCATCCGTTAGACGTGCTGTGAGAAAGACAGAAATTTAGAGCAATTTAACGTACGTAAACAATTTCTATAGTTTTTAATTACCATCAAATTGTGATTAGTTTCATTCATATAGGTTGACTCCTTTTTTAAATCAGCTCGAACGTCTACGGGACGGTCTTCTGCCAAAGGATCGCGCACGAGTAATTCAGGAGGAATTGGCGGGATTCTTGGATGCAGAAGTTCTAGACCCAAAAGGAGAATATTATGCGGGTGTGTATAGACAATATGGATTGTAAAAAGAGCTTATTTTGTATATAGTGCATGAAATCCGTGTATCGAATGTAACATGTTCGACACTTGGATCTATATTGTCATGATAATCTTGTGTAATATAATGGTTCCTTTATTTATGAGTGCAAAACACAAAATAAAAAATAAAACAACATAAATGAATTCTCTGTCGCGACAGAAAAAGTGGCCAAAATGCTACCGCGGCAAAAAAGGTGCCAAAATGAATTCTCTGCCGCGGCAGAGAAATGTGCCAAATCTCTGCCGCGGTAGAAGGTTATTTGTCCCGGTTGCTCCCCCCCCCGCACGGAGCAGCGGCCACGTGTACGCTCTTTTGTCTCGGTTCGTGGGGCAACGAGACTAAAGGTTGAGGCTTTAGTCCTGATCGTCCCGTCTTGGTTGGGGAACCGGGACTAAAGGCCCTTACCAACCGGGACACATGAGACGGTTTGTACTAGTGGGTATATATGTTAGGGTCCTTTTGTACGTGTTTAAGTCGTTAAAATCGCGATTCCCGATTCCTGTTGAGTCCGGTTTTCTAACCTGGGCCAAATTCCTAATTTGGGCTTTACTTGGGCTCCATAGAGTCATTGACCCATACTGGGTATTCAGATCAGTTGGGACGTAGCCACGGAGGTGAACCGCTCCTCTTCCTGTGCTCGACTCGATCATTCGATCGATTCATCGATCGATCTCATCTGGCCGCCGGCCCGCCGGCCGCCGCCAGTATTCAAGCAAGCTTCCTACCTCTCACCGTAAATCCGCCTTGTCGCTGCAGCGAAGGTAAGCAATTCCCGTGGTCTCCACTCTCCAGTTGGTCTTGTTTCCCAGCTCCGCTTGCTCACCTCACGCCTGACGCTACAGCCCGCTGGACAACACAAGGAGAGCAGTAGACAACAGTTCATCTTAGGTTTTGAATTTAGGTTCAGAATCATAAGATCGTTGTTGCCAATTCTATCTAGAAATAGAGTTTAGAATAAGACGTGACTAGATCAGACTGATCAGATCACTCATGTCTCATGGTAAGAATAAGAGTCACTTCACTTATAATTTTAGTTTTGTTTTTCTCCAAATGAGATTCCGAGAAATTCAATTATTATAGGTTTGAAAAATGAAGAACAAGCAAAATCAAGAAAAGTGTATTGATTTGAAACGTATAATATGGGATAAAGCTGCAAAGAAAGCAAAGATAGCTTCGACTTCGATTCCGATATCTATTGAGGTTGAAAGCCAAAATCAAGATGACAATTTAAGCAATCCTCCTTACAATGAATTGCAGTTGGCACTAGTGCAAACACATGATAATGATGGCAGAGAACAACATAATGATGATGATGCTGGTAGAGGACCGGAGATTGGCTCTCCCGTGACAGAAGATAAAGTATCGGATGATGAAGTAATATATGAACTTGAGCACTAGGTTGAATGAACTTGAAGAAAGGGGAGGGATTATGGAGTCATTATGGAGATAAAGGGGAGTCTACATAGAGGCCGACAGTGTTTTGGTGTTGCTTGGCAGAAGATAAAGGGTTATGGAGTCCGGTTCGGAGTCTACATAGAGGCCGACAGTGTTTTGGTGTTGCTTGGGTATATATATACACATCAAAGCCTGCATCTTGTATCTGTCCAAAAAAAAAAGGCTGCACCTTGCATCGAAACCACGCCCGCCCGCGAATCCCCACTCGGATCTCCCGGCCCGGCGGCGATGGCGCTCTCCGATCTCTCCCGCGAGTCGCTCCTCCCGAGCTTTCTTTACTCCGCCTCCCCCTTCGCCGCCGCCTCCCGCCTCACCTCCCAGTCATACCAGGCCCCTGCCGCGGCCCCGGCCCCGGTCCCGGTACCGGCCTTCGGCGGCAGCGTTAGCGGAGGCAAGCCGTTCTCGATCCGCTCCCCGAACGAGAAGATCGAGATGTACTCACCGGCCTTCTACGCCGCCTGTACCGCCGGAGGGATCGCCAGCTGCGGGCTGACCCACATGGCCGTCACCCCCCTCGACCTTGTCAAGTGCAACATGCAGGTGAGCCTCTAGATCTGTGCCATCCGTGCGTCCGGGACGCTGTATCACAAGGTTTTCGCGTAGATCTGGCCGTGTTCGGACGGTTCGATGCGTAGGAATATGCGGATTTGGATCTCTTTTTTTAGACATTACCCGATCCGGAATGCGGAAATATAGCCGGTTTCCGCATCAACGCGCTTGTAGTTTTTGTGCTGGCTAGGATTTATATGTTCTGTTTCCCAACATGAATTTTGTTGGTACAGATGTGCTTGTTTCTCTTTGTTTAGGTTGGCTAGGAGTTAGCGAACTAGTACATGCTAGCACTTGACACATTTGCCACACTTTTCTTTGCACCTTGCATATTTGTCATTTTCTGTGTCATTGACATGTGGTGGTCACATGGCAAATATGCAAATTTCAGATAAAAAGTGTGGCAAATGTGCAAAAATTCCAGCACTTGACTGAATTGCAACCGCTAGTTTGTTTGAATGAGCGCCATGTCATTTGTGTCACTTAGAGTCGATTGATGTGTCCTTCCCATACTCTGTACAAGTTGTGTTGATGAGTGCACAATTCTTTGCCTTTTACTTAGGTCTATATGAAATCTGGTCTGAATCCGAACATTGTTTTGTTAGCTCTTTTTTAGCCCACCAATAAGTTAATTTCAAGTCTATAAGTGTGAACGAGGTGTGGCTAAACCTATTTTCAGTTCTGTATGTACATGCCTTTTGTTCCTAGAGTGAGTTCACAGTGATTATTTTGGGCGGAAAATGCCCTAATTGTACATAATTCTCCCTTTAGCAGTGCAGCTGTTTAGTCATTGAAGTTCAATCCCAACTGTGGGCCATTGTTTATTTTGTGTCTGGCTACCTTACCAGTCTCATCAAATTGAAGTTTAGTAATTTGTACACCGTGCTTATGGCATCTTGTGGTGAATATGGTTGATTTGCTTCTTATAATTTCTCTGTTACCATTGACATTGTACATTTATCTATCTACCTATGATTTGTGCTGTACTGTTTGAGTTGGTTAGTCTATACTATTAAAAAGATTGGGACCGTTCGTCACCACTTAGAAAATTTCCGTCTGCCTTGAAAAGACGCTTTTGCCCCTGGCTGTTCGAAGCTTTTACCAGAACTGTCACCGCTAAGTGGTACATCTCTGTAAAAAAAAACTGCACCGCCATATCGTGTGTGTCCTCGCTCCTCCCTGCCCTCCCGATCCCCAAAACTCCTCCCGGTAGTTTCAGCATTTCCATGTAGCTACTTCTCAAAATCCTGTGAAGCTTTGTTGTTCTTTGACAAACTTTGCCCGAGTGGTCTAGCGTGTGGGTGAGAAAAGATGGTTTGCACATGCACGAATTGTTGAGTTGTCTGCATCACCGATGGAGAATTCACAAGTTCTTCACCATTAATGGAAGCCTACATAGTCACTTACTTTTTGGTCTGCCTGAGCGATGGTGGGCAGACTCAGGCACTTGAAGAATTGCTGGAAGGATTAATTTGCATTAGTATCAATATTGCTCCTGCTATCAGCTGTGATGAAGAATGCATGCATCCGTGCATGCTTCAGCATGCATAGGGGAAGTGTAAACGTAGGTGATAGCCTCTGTGTTCATGTTAGCTTTGGTTGAGATGAGGGATAAATGAATAACTAAACCTGTTCTGTTTTGAGGTTTAAAAGATGTCTTATTGAAAAAATTATCAAACTAAGAAAATGAAGGTTCCCAGCAGTATCACGGTCTTTAGAGAGTTTTGTCTGTACTCTTGAAATCTAACATCTAAGAAAATATATCTTCAACGAGAGAAAAGTCATATGGAGAACTAAAACTTCCATTTGCAACGAAACATCATTCATATTCAAGTATACAAAATGTTTGGTACGCTCTGTTCTCTGTTCAATTTTCTGTCAGAGGTTGCATAGACAGTTGTTCATTGTGGTAAGTAATAGGTAGGTGTTGCACTACGAGTAGAATCTGAATGATGGTTAGTACGAGTAGGATGTGAGGACTGCTTGATGTGGATGGATTGCTTGTTTGTCCATGGTGTTAGTAGTTACAAGTTCATATGAAATAAGAAAAACTCATTGTAGACCGTAACAAAGTATGGTATTTTTTTATGCCGTAGCAACGCATAGGCATTTAGCTAGTATTCATAATAGGTACTCCCTCCGTTTCAAAATATAAGATGTTTTAGGTTTGTGAAGAAAATGTATCTAGACTTGTTTTAGTGTGTAAATTCACTCCAAACCTGAATGAACCTACCTACTAAAAGAAGTCTAGATACATGCTAAGAAAAACTCATCTTATATTTTGAAACGGAGGGAGTACATGCTAGGTTTGCTGTATTTTTGACATAACAGATTTCTACAAATTGTTTCAGATAAACCCAGAGAAATACAAGAGCATCTCATCTGGCTTCGGTGTCCTGTTAAAGGAGCAAGGAGCTCGGGGATTCTTCAGGGGATGGGTTCCTACCTTGCTTGGTTATAGTGCTCAGGGGGCCTGCAAGTTTGGTTTCTATGAGTTCTTCAAGAAGACCTACTCAGATATGGCTGGCCCTGAGAATGCCATCAAGTACAAGACCCTAATTTACCTTGCAGGGTCAGCTTCTGCTGAGCTGATTGCTGATGTTGCTCTCTGCCCCATGGAAGCCGTGAAGGTTCGTGTGCAGACACAACCTGGATTCGCTCGTGGGTTGAGTGATGGGCTCCCCAAGTTCGTCAAAGCTGAGGGTGTTGCTGGGTAAGTAAATCTGTCAACTGTCTTTAAAAGCCTCATGATTTGCCACTTGTTTCCTGATCCTATTCCCTAAAAACTGCTACTGGTTAATTATTGCAGGCTTTACAAGGGTCTTGTTCCTCTCTGGGGTCGCCAGATTCCTTGTAAGTGCTCCTCTTACCATTTGTTCCATTATATTCTCTGAATATTGATTCTCAGTCCTACAACTGTTCCATTATGGTCTAATAGTGATCTTGCCTGTGTCCTAAGCTCCGGTTCTTTTAGTTTTGCTATGATAGTTATCTGTTATAGCTTGTTACTTTCTCTACAAATGGCCTTACTGCTCAGAGTGAACTTTCATTGCATTAATGGCCAACAATGAATGTATTATTATATTTTATTTTACCCTTTCTATCTCTGTTTTACCCTTATTATTCACTGCATTGTTTTTTTAAGAAAGTTTGAGTGATTAACTGAAATAGTTAAGATGGAAGTTTTTTGCTCAAACTCCAAACTTCACCTTCCTCACAAAATTAAGGATAATGTTTGTCCCTATCAGGCAGGAACTTTGCTGTACCCTTTAAACCTGTATCAAGTCTAATATGTTCTGAATTTGACAACTTTAATCTATTGCAATAGGTTATTGCAGAACATCTAGAACAGCTATTCGATGTTAGAAAATTTGGTTTTGGTGTCCTGCTTGTGAACCACACTTGTAAGAAAGAAAATTCGCATCACCTTGTCTCAATTCAGTACATCCCTACCTTCTTTTTTATCATGAAGGTTTTGTATTTCCCTCACTTGAAGATTTTGTTTGGCTGTTACTTTTGCAAGGTTCGGTGAAAGTCTGGAAGTTCTGTTATCTTGACCGTTTTCTAGCTTATGCATACTGATGTTAAGTGATGTAGATCGCCAGCCAATCATTAAATAGTGTTCCTTCGTTCTTCTAGAAGTTTTCATTTTTTTGTGACATGCTATCTAGATAGTATTTGAAGTAACTTTTGGCTGAACATATAATGTGGCATGTGTAAGCAATGACTCAACATGGTGGTTGTATTAGATGATTTGATCTTCTGTAATTGTTTACATGCTATGATGTACTCATTCATTGAATGGCCTCATACTAATTTCAGATACCATGATGAAGTTTGCTTCCTTTGAGACTATTGTTGAACTTATCTACAAGCATGCTGTTCCTGTTCCAAAGTCTGAGTGCAGCAAGCCTTTCCAGTTGGGTATCAGCTTTGCTGGTGGCTACATCGCTGGTGTCTTCTGTGCCATTGTTTCTCACCCAGCTGACAACTTGGTCTCTTTCCTGAACAATGCCAAGGGTGCTACCATGGGTGATGTGAGCATGCTCGCACCTCATCTTGAGAGTTTCTATCCTCTTCTATAATCACCAAATTATTTGCTGACTTCATTTTCTTATTTGATCTTTGCAGGCCGTTAGACAGATTGGTGTTCTTGGCCTTTTCACCAGAGGATTGCCCCTACGTATCGTCATGATTGGTACTCTTACTGGTGCCCAGTGGGGAATCTACGATGCATTTAAGGTCATGGTTGGGCTGTAAGTACCTCATCCTCTATACTGATTCATCATAATATTGGTTAACAGCATCTGATGGACTAACAATTGGTAATCCATATTTTTCCCAGCCCAACCACTGGTGGTGTTGCGCCACTTCCTGCAGCAGAGGAAGTGAAGGCAACTGCTTGATTTATTGCGCAACGATGATGAAGAATATATTCCTTGGTGTCATATTGGTGGATGGGAATGTATCAAATACCTGAGTTTAGTACTCCAAAGTATTATTAGGACAACAAGGCTGTTAGAGGGCATGTTTTGCCATCATCTCGGAATACTCTACTTACATATTGTTGTTTATCTCGATTTTATGCTGTCGAGGTGGTATATCAAGTTCTAAAATGGATTTTTTTTTTTGGTTCTATGTCTGCAGAAGTATCCTGAAATGCTAGTGTCACGGATTATCTTCTCTATTTACAAAAATCCTCCGTATTGTAAGTATTAGTTGATTTTCAAGGCTTAACGTAGGCTGGTTTCTTTTGAGCTTCTACTTATGGTGAAGCTAGCTCTTTTGGAAAACTTTGAGAAGAAGTCGTGTGGTGGGCAGTATCTCATAGAATCTGGTTCCTTCTTTTTGAAATATCTGTAACGCTCCTAAATATCATATGTAATCTAAATTAGTGATAATACCATGTGTATGCTAGTTTATAATGAGAAAGAAATTAGTAAAGAAGACTGTAAATAGTATGAAGAGATGATACGATGATATGTATGCCAAAATAAAAGAAACGTCTTTTACTGATTGCGTAATAACAATAACTTCGGTTGCTGTGCACTCAAGATGAAGATGAAGGCGTTTCCACCCTCCGAGGAATTCGGTGATCCGCTTCCATTCACCCAAATCCCCACTATGTAAACCATGTCACGTACAACGCATTCGGTTAATCCCTGTCATTTACAGTACTGCGGGCATATATATTGCTATTTAGGACACAATCAGATCCAAACTTCACACACAAGTGGCTGTAGAAGATACAAAATTTCAGAACATCTCGTGTGGCAATATCTGAAGATGTGAATACAGAGTTCAGTCAAGCCAAGCGGATGACATCGGTTGGGATTGCATTGCATCTTGTCCTTGTCCATGAGGCTGGTCACGGTGCTAAGTAATTAAGACTAGTATTTGCATATATTACTAGTTGATGTTATTATCTTCGTAGTGGGTGGACATGTGTATGGTGTCATGCAAAACCTAATTAATTAGGTATAAAACATATGTTCTTGGTATATGTGATGTTATGGTAACTAGCTAAGTTACTACCTCCCTCTATTTCTTCATTAACTATCATGCCATATCACCAATTTGTCTAGTTCGCATTGCATGTATATGCATGTTACTAGCTAAGTTATTTCCACTATGGCTAACAAGAGTAATACCTACATCATATGTCAACAATGGGCGGAGGACCAACTTCCTGTCTAGAGGCCGCCGCTGGGGGAGTGTGGGGAGATGCCGGAGATTTGGAGCTATGTTGCCGTCACCGCTTCCACGTCAAGGGATGGAGCGAGGTTAGCACCATCCCCCGGGTCACCGCTATTCGGGACGATGCCGACGATGTTCTTTCGTCGCCGCTCAGTTCACCCCGACATGGGCGCAGCAGCCGCAGTCGGCGTTGCCTCTCTCGGGATTAATTCCACACGTTGTTTAGGCGATTGTTTTCCCCCTTGGAATGGACAGGGTGGGCAGGGTTTGGGTCCGGGATTCAGCACGACCAGGTGTAACCGAATGCAAAAACTCTGATGGGCTGGGAAATTTCCCCCGCGTGGCTAACCCCTGTGAAACCCGGCCCTTCCCCGCGGGGAAGGGAATAACCGAGCATGGCCTAAGCGTGTGGACTAGGCACGAGCGAAACGATGTGGGATAGGGCTGCCTCTTTTTTCATTTTCTCTGGAAATACAAGCAACCACAATGGTAGTTGTTGATACCGCTTCGTTTCAAGATAGATAAGCTCGGGAATCTGTCCGAAGTTGATCGCCAACCGATTATGTGTTTGTATATGATTTGCGATTGAGAAAACCGCACCAGTGGTGCTAATTCTTTGGCCGCATCTTCAATTTGGTTCCAGTTTTTTGAAATTGCACGTCTAAATCCTAAATCGTTTATAAGTGATTCACGCGAGGTCCTAAATAGGTTTGATCAGTGTTGACCGGTGCCATCTCGATAGTAGGGCCTAGGAAGCGTCCCGTCTGGCCTGCATATTTGCACATAAGCCTTTGAATTTGTATTCCTTATAGAACACGGTCCCTAGAATAGATGCCACACCGTCCCATGAGTCTGACGCTCACGGTAGTGTCATGGCTAGGAACTCGTCAGAAAATCCAATGAATCCCTCCCTCACGCTGATGTGACGCAGACATATAACAAGCGATGCAGGCACATGCGCATGAAAAATCATAGCTTCTTAAGACATATTAGCACCGGACCGACGTCGTGTAGGCATGGCACATGCCGTTCGTGGAGCCCCACGTCCCGGTGCTATCTTAGGCATCCTCGGCGCTCGCCCTCCGGCCGCGTCCCGTGCATACACCAACCCACACATATTGATGCGGTTCTCCAACATGTGCGCCACACCACCCTATGATGCCGCCGCTAATGCCCACACTACTAGGAAAACAACTATAGATAGACGGATCTTCTGTGGCGTATATGTATGACCATGCGCTCTAGACAAATTACAATGGCGCATTTCAGGCAATGCGCCACAAAAACTTCACTATTCTGTAGCGCATATAGGGAAACAATCCTGCAAAAAATAAAAAAGGGGGAGATAATTTTGTGGCGCCGATGCGGCTCAGATCACCGTAGACCTTTGTTGGGAAACCCCAAGAGGAAGATATGATGAGCACAACAGTAAGTCTTCCCTCAGTATTAAACCAAGGTTATCGAACCAGTAGGAAGAAGGAAACGACTCCAAGGTGTTGCTAACAACTTGGAACCTGCACAACACAAACTCAAGACTTTTCCCCAACGAACAGTGAGGTTGTAAATCTCACCGGTTTGCTGAAAACAAAGGATTAAACGTATGGTGTGGAAGGTAATGATTGCTTGTAGAAAGTAAATAGTAACAGTGGAAGATGTAATAATGGTAAAGATTGGACCGGGATACATAGTTCACTAGAGGTGTTCTCCTTAAGATAAATAACATAATATGCTGGGTAAACAAATTACAACGGGGCCATTGACAGGACAGAGCAAGGCATAACAATGCAATACTAGACATTCATGATCCTATGAGATTTGATTGGGCATTACAGTGATATACATAGACCGTCATCCAACTGCATCTATGACTAGTAATCCACCTTCAGGTTATCATCTGACCCCCTCCAGTATTAAGTTGCAAACAACGGATAACTACTTTAAGCAATGTGTGTAAAGTAAACAATACAATTGTTCCATGAACAAGAGATTGTTGTTTTCTCCCTAGTAGCAACAGCACATCTACAACCTTAGAGATTTCTGTCACTTCCCCAGATTCAATAGAGGCATGAACCCACTATCGAGCATAAGTACTCCCTCTTGGAGTCACTAGCATCTACTTGGCCAAGATAGCTACTAGAAACGGACATCATGCAAGATCTCAAACAACACATACATAATAGAATCAACAAGATAGAATCATTAATCAATCAGACATAGTAATCTCAATATCCATCGGATCCCCTCAAACACAACATGCATGAATAGATGATCTTGATCATGAACGGAGCTCACAAGATCTAAACATGGTAGCACAAAGGAAGAGAAACAACCATCTAGCTACTGCATGGACCCATAGTCCAAGGTGGAACTACTCACGCATCATACCGGAGGCTGGCATGGTGATGAAGAAGGCCTCTGGGATGATCTCTCCCCTCCGGCAGGGTGTCGGGAAGAGCTTCAGATCCCCCCAATCTAGGGACGATGGTGGCGGCGGCTACGGACTGTTTCGTGGAGATCTGATCGGGTACTTAAGATTTTGGCATCGGGGGGATTATATAGGCGAAGAGGCGAGGCAGGAGGGCGCCTAGGGGGCCTACACCCTGCCCAGGCGCGGACAAGGGTGGGCCCGCGCGTGGGGGGTGGGGGGTGGCCACCCTGTGGCTCCCCTCCGGTCGCCCTTCGGTCTCTGTGTTCGTCTCGGTGAAATATTGACTTTGGATTTTGTCCCGTCCAATTCCGATAATATTTCCTTACTAGCTTTTATGAAACCAAAAACAATAGAAAACATGCAACTGACATTGTGGCATCTTGTTAATAGGTTAGTCCTAGAAAATGTATAAAAATACCTCAAAGTGTAGACAGAGCATAGCAAAGTGGATACTAAACAAGCATGGAATATCTAAAATTATAGATACGTTTACGATGTATCAAGTATCCCCAAGCTTAACTCCTGCTCGTCCTCGAGTAGGTAAGTGATAACAAGAATAATTTTTGAGGTGACATGCACCATCACAATCAAGGTCAAACCATTTGCAAGCATTGAAAGCTAGGATCAAAGTACTCTAAACATGAGCATTAAAGATGAAGTTCTAACAATAAAACATAGCAACTATGATGCAACATGAAAGGATACAAACAAAGATTCATGAATAACAATGCATTGAAAGACGTTTTTTTATTTGTTTCACATATAGAAAACATAGCACAGTGGCATTCAGCTTGTCCTTTATGGAGTAGCAAAACATAAATGCATATCACACCTTCAAAGTTCATAAGGGTGGCTAGATATAAATAGTTCAAGAACAAGCAATATAAACAATATAAATCAATCAATAAGTTTTGGGACAATGCACATAGAAATAAGAATGGAAACTATGCTCTGTTAATTGGTGCCTAAGGATATAAGGTGGAGACTCAATGTAAAAGTGGAAGAAAGGCCCTTCATAAAGGAAAGCAGGGATTTCAAGTTTCATCAAGAGCTTCCAAAAATTATGGTACTTGTTAGATTTTAGCTCTCAATGCCCCTATCATAAGAATCTTGAAGTGATTAAGGTTAAAGTGAACAAAATATGGAGTATATGATTGACAAAGTATAAGTTGGCAATCTCATGTCCCTTGAGCTCGAGGGCCGCTCCTCATGCTACTCAACTTTAGTTACCGGTAAGTTTTTGTCATAGTAAGTACATGTGTATCAAAGAGAACCACCAATGAGGTACCCCTTGCCCCATGATATAGGAGCTATCCCATATCAAAATGACAAGGCAAGCAGACAATGAGCATCTCAGCAATCTTCTTATTTACCATGGGTAAATGATGCTTTTTTATCTTCTTTCCTCTTTTCTATATCTCTCTTTTTTATAAGAAAAATGCTTCATAGATTGCTCACTATGGTCATGCTGCAAGTTTCCACCATATTTAGGAATGGCTTAGGCTAGCATCCCAGACGTTTCTCTAATACATATACATAACTCCATGGACTTACAAGCTCCCCATTTATTTCACACCGATGACATCCATAAACAAAAGAGCATGATATCAACTGGGTAGATATTTATAGGTGTTGAAAGCGTTCACCATGACAGAACGATTCTGCTAATTCCCAACTATTAAGTGCAAGAATATACAACATAGATGACACAATGGTTCAAGTTTATTAGGGGCAAGAAAAATAAAGCATGCCATCAAGTTTGTGAGAGATTTAATCACTAATTTTCACATAACAAGTTTAATTTGGAAGATAGATAAAACAAGAATACACTTGGAATGGTGTAACACACCATGCATAGGAATTTATAGTGGACTCTTTGGAATAACTTGGTTTCTTAGGAGTTGGATGCAAGAGTAGAGCTTACTCAATACAAGTGGAGTCTAGCAAAAGACTGGGAGCGACCAACTAAAAGAGCAATACTAGCCATAATCATGCAGAGCGACAAAACATTACTAATCAAAGCATAAAGTGGTACCAAAAGTCAGAAACTAAATGATCATAAAGGCTAAGGTGACTGGTTCATAGTTATAACATGGTGAGTCAACCCACACAAAGCATCAAAGGAAAATACCACAATACTATGCTTTTGTATGCTAAAACAACGCATGATTCTATCAAGGCACATTAAGCAATCTCAATTGTTTGGAACAAGTCATGCTACAACAATAATCACTAAGCATAAGGTCAAAACAACATCTAGCATGACATGATAGAGTCTAGTCCACAGTCAAAGCAAGCTCTCTTTTGTATTACTAAAGCAAGAACTTCCTACTCCTTTCCAACACCAATCAACTTATTTGAAACAACACAACGAAAGTGGGGATATAACTAGATTATTCAAGCAGACTAAGAAAACGAAAACCAAAAACGAAAACTAAGACGCTCCAAGAACAACACAACTGCGCATGAAACAATAAAAACGAAGTGTCTAGAAAGAGACCTGAGATTTTTATTGATGAAGAAGGGGATGCCTTGGGCATCCCCAAGCTTTTACGCATGTACCTCTTGAATATTTCTTGGGGTGACATGGGGTGGCATCCCCAAGATTGATCTTTTGTCCATTTTTCATCTCATTACATCATTCTTCCCTTCCACCTGAAAATTTCATTCATACAAAACTTCACACGAACTTCATTAGCAACATTAGTGCATTCAAAAGATAATAGACCTTTGGGTTTAGTTTCAAAACAGCAAAACTTTCATCAAAAACACAAGTTACTGTAGCAATACCCTCAAAAATCTCAATTTACCAAAGAGAACCCATAAAGAAATTGATAAAGAGGCAAATGCAAATAATGACAGAAATCTGTCAAAATAGACCAGCAGGTGAAAACCGATTTTTTCGAAGACCTTCGGTTGCTCAAATCACAAAGTGTTGAACTAATGAAAGTTATCTAACAACCTGGGGGATTTATTCAGAAAATTACAGCTCAAACGGACTTACAGAGTTTTTTCACGAATTTTATGGTGAAGCACAAAAATCTGTTTTGGGACAGCACTTTCCCAAATCTTACTTCCCTCTCGTTAGAGGTTATTCTTGGCACAAAAATCAAACAAAAAGGATAAGTAGAGGTTATTACAAAAGTAATAACTTCCAAGACTCAAGAAAACTATTGGGTTATCTCCCAAGAAGTACTTTTCTTTAATGGCTTTAAGTTAGGAACAAGAAGCAAGAATCAAGTATTTTCAAATGAAGAAGAATTAAGATTAATACTCGAAATTTCTTCAACCAGGAAAGGTATCTCATCCAAATGTGTTCTAGAGAATCCTTTTTTAACTCTCTTGGGTTCACTACTTTCATCAAATGGGTTTTTAGGAACAATCCAATCAAAATTCTTTTCTAGGGCTTCATGCATTCCTACAAGTTTAAAAGGTATGGGTATTTTAATTTCCTCTCCATTGGGTTTGGTTTTATCCAACTTTTCTAATGTACCCATAACATCTACACATGAGCCTAGCATATTAAAATGATCAAAAACCTTTTTGGCTCCCTTAGCAACATCATTGAACTCTTTTAGCAAAGTTTCTAGAATAAAACCTCTCTTTTCAGCATCCTCAGTTTCTTTTAGTTTAAGAAACATTATTTGCATCATGGGGTTAAGGTTAAAAAACCTAGCCTTAGACATGTGAACTAAAGAAGCTGCAACAATTTCATAATTAGGAGCAAATTATGCTAAGGATCTATCCTCAATATCCTCATGTTTGCTAATATGATTAAATAATTCTTCAATGTTTTCTTTCCAAATTATAGAGCCACTACCTATTGAAAGGTCTTTCAGGGTGAACTTATGTATCAACATGGTGAGCTAGAGCAAGGTGACAACTATAGGAAGAACTATTTTTGTGTTTTTATAAGAAAAAGCAAACCAAACGAAACTATTTTTTTGTAACTTTTGATAAAAAGAAGCAGACAAAACAAGTCAAAAGAAACTAAGCAAAACAAAAACAAAGTAAAGAGGAAGGTTGTGAAGGACTCCCCATATGAAGCCGTCCTTAACTCCCTAGCAACAGCGCCAGAAAACGTCTTGATGCGACTCAGATCACTGTAAAGCTTCGTTGGGAAACCCCAAGAGGAAGGTACGATGAGCACAGAAGTAAGTCTTCCCTCAGTATGAAACCAAGGTTATCGAACCAATAGGAGGAAGGAAACAACTCCAAGGTGTTGCTAACAACTTAGAACTTGCACAAAACAAACTCAAAACTTTGCCCCAACGAAAAGTAAGGTTGTCAATCTCACCGGTTTGCTAAAAACAAAGGATTAAACGTATGGTGTGAAAGTTAATGATTGCTTGCAGAAAGTAAGCAGCAATAGTGGAAGATGTATCAATTGTAAAGATTGGACCGGGGTCCGCAGTTCACTAGAGGTGTTCTCCTTAAGATAAATATCATAACATGTTGGGTAAACAAATTACAGTGGGGCAATTGATAGGACAGATCAAGGCATAACAATGCAATACTAGACATTCATAATCCTATGAGATTTGATTGGGCATTACAAAAATATACATAGACCGCCATCCAACTGCATCTATGACTAGTAATCCACCTTTAGGTTATCATCCGAACCCCCTCCAGTATTAAGTTGCAAGCTATGGATAACTACTTTAAGTAATGTGTGTAAAGTAAATAATACAATTGTTCCATGAACAAGCGATTGTTGTTTTCTCCCTAGTAGCAACAACACATCTACAACCTTAGAGATTTCTGTCACTTCCCCAGATTCAATAGAGGCATGAACCCATTATCGAGCATAAATACTCGGTCTTGGAGTCACTAGCATCTACTTGGCCAAGATAGCTACTAGAAACGGAGAGCATGCAAGATCTCAAACAACACAGACATGATAGAATCAACAAGATAGAATCATTAATCAATCTGACATAATAATCTCAATATCCATCGGATCCCCGCAAACACAACATGCATGATTACAAATAGATGATCTTGATCATGAACGGAGCTCACAAGATCTAAACATGGTAGCACAAAGGAGGAGAAACAACCATCTAGCTATTGTATAGACCCATAGTACAACGTGGAACTACTCATGCATCATACCGGAGGCTGGAATGGTGATGAAGAAGGCCTCGGATGATCATCTCCCAAGTGGTCTTGGAAAGAGCTTCAGATCCCCCCGATCTAGGGACGATGGTGGCGGCGGCTACAGATTGTTTCGTGGAGATCTGATCGGGTACTTAGGGTTTTGGCATCAGTGGGATTATATAGGCGAAGAGGCGAGCCAGGAGCGCGGCCAGGGGGCCCACACCCTGCCCAGGCGCGGCCCAGGATGGGCCCGCGCGTGGGGTGTGGGGTGTGGACACCTTGTGGCTCCCCTCCGGTCGCCCTTCGGTCTCTGTGTTCGTCTCGGTGAAATATTGACTTTGGCTTTTGTCCCGTCCAATTTTGAGAATATTTCCTTACTAGCTTTTCTAAAACCAAAAGCAGTAGAAAACATGCAACTAGCACTGTGGCATATTTTTAATAGATTAGTCTCAGAAAATTTATAAAAATACCTCAAAGTGTAGACAAAGCATAGCAAAGTGGATACTAAACAAGTATGGAACATCAAAAATTATAGATACGTTTACGACGTATTAATCCCTCTCAAGCAACCCTGCAATCAAGATACAAGAAGTCTCTTGTGTCCCCAACACACCCAATACACTTGTCAGGTGTATAGGTGCACAAGTTCGGCGAAGAGATAGTGAAATACAAGTAATATGGATGATTATAAGTGGTAAATGCAATCTGAAATAAAAATGGCTGCAAGCAAACATGTAACATGACTGATTGTAAATGGTGTTTCAATGCTTAGAAACAAGGCCTAGGGATCATACTTTCACTAGTGGACACTCTCATATAAATATATTCTCTTCATGATGCTACCCTGAACTACTCTTCGGTTGGACGATGTAGGGCTATAACAACACACCTTGAAGTTCACATTCCCCATCTAGATAACCCTATTGTCACCTCGACCGCTAGATGGCTCCAACAAACACCACAAACTAAGAGATACATCCAACTCAAATTATAACTCATGATAAGTATTCCTGTAATCTTTAGCCTAAGTGCCACACGGTGTGCATACTGTCAACTTCACACATGTGGGGACAAGCAGAGATTAATTAAAGAACTTGAGTAGCAGAGTAGATCTACTTGATTACAAAGATCATGATCACAATAAGATCACGTATAGAGAGAGATGAACACATAGCTACCGGTAGATCCCTTAGCCTCAAGGGAGAACTACTCCCTCCTGATCATGGGAGTTAGCAACGGTGATGGAGATGGCAGTGGAGTCGATGGAGATGGCTCCCGGGGAAATTCCCCGTCCCGGCAGGATGCCGGAACTGAGACTTCTATCCCCCGAATCTCCTCTTAGGTGGTGGCGGCGCTACGGAACTTTTCATGGATTTCTGATATGTGTAGGGTTTACATCTCGGGGAGACGTATATGTAGGCTAAAGGGCAAGCTCGGTAGAGCCTCGAGGGGCCCACACCATAGGCTGGCGCGCCGTAGGGTGGGCCCATGCCACACTATGGTGTGGCTACCTCATGGCTCTTCTTCGGCTCCTCTTTGGTCTTTGTGTCATGTCGGGTAAAATATTGACTTTGGCTTTTGTTCCATCCAATTCCGAGAATAATTCTTTACTAGCTTTTCTGAAACCAAAAATAGCAGAAAACAGGAAACTGGCACTACGGCATCTTGTCAACAGGTTAGTTCTAGAAAATGTATAAAAATGCCTCAAAGTGTAGACAAAAAAAATAAGATAGTTGATACAAAACAAGCATGAAGCATAAAAAATTATAGATATGTTTACGACATATCAAGCATCCCCAAGCTTAACTCCTGCTCGTCCTCGAGTAGGTAAGTGATAAAAAGAATAATTTTTAAGGTGACATGCACCATCACAATCTTGATCAAAATATTGTAAAGCATTGATAGCTGAGATCATAGTACTCTAAACATGAGCATGAAAGATGTAGTTCAAACAATAAGACATAGCAACTAAGTTGTAACATGAAAAAGGTACAAACAAAATATCATGAATAATAATGCATTGAAATACATTTGTTTGTTTCACATATAGAAAACATAGCAATAGTGGTATTCAGCCTGTCCCTCATGGAATAGCAAAACATAAATGCATAGGACACCTTCAAAGTTCATAAGGGTGACTAGATACAAATAATTTAAGAACAAACAATACCAAAGTATTGAATCAATCAATAAGTTTTGGGACAATGCACAATGAACTAAGAATGACAACTATGCTCTCTTAATTGGTGCATAAAGATAGAATATGGAGACTCAATATAAAAGTAAAAAAGAAAGGCCCTTCATAAAGGGAAGCAAGGATTTCAAGTTTCATAAAGAGCTTCCAAAAATTATGGTACTTATTAGCTTTCAGCTTTCATTGCCCCTATCATAAGCATCTTGAAGTGATTAAGGTTAAAGTGACATAAATATTGTAACATCCAAGCATTAGATCCTAGAAACAAGCTGAACCCAGAGGTGTGCATTGCATTCATGCATAGAAAATCCGAATAATTTTCACGCTTTTAAACAAAACTTGTCAAAGTGATTGAAGCTCCTCTTAGCTTGATGGAATTGAAGTAGATCATCAAGTTGACTGCGATAAGTTTCAATAGGATCTTTGCTAAAACCTCATATTGGGTAAGAGAGAATTGATCTAAGGGTAGATCAAATGTACTATAAATTAAACCCCAATACAATGTGAATTATATTTGATCATTAGGTGATCATGTTATAGTACTCATTATAATCATTTATAAGTACCAAGTTAAAGATATAAAACAAATAATAGGAACGTAACCACTATAACTTAATTCCATCTACATACATCCTGAGTATCATAGTAACACCTAATCTTAAAAACTCCTTTGATGAGTTGGAGTTGGAAAGAGATTAAGTCAAGATCATCCACTATATAGATATCTTTATTCTATAGAATCTACATAGAACTTATTTCAATATCTGTTGTTCATCAATGTTGGATAATTCCCCATTGATTCACAAATTCTTTAACTATTAATCTTTGATCTATCACTTGATCTTATCAGAACATCTACCTAAATCTTCTAATGAGGGCATAATCCATTAATCACCTTAATCCAATATAAGATACTAAGAAGATAATTTCCAGACAATAAAAGGTAGGATTGATAAAGCCCTGCTTAGCCAACTAAGAACTTCAGTAATAAATGATTAGAGTACTATCATGTTAATGCTTTGGCCACCAATATTAAATGCTTATATTCAGTATAAGTAATACTGATGGGTAGAACATGATTGGAACCTTAGAAGAGATAAGTGATCCTAGAGTAGTCTTTGCAAACCACCTAAATATAATTCAGGAATTGAAGTGTATGTCATGAGAGTTAAGTAAATATAAGATGGTGTTACTCAACTAAATGTTAGTATAGCATAGAGTTTAGAATCAGTGTTATTCATCTTAAAAGATAATCAACCTTAGAGATAGCTCAGTGATAAAATATTAAGGAAAATTATAAGTGAAATTAAAGGAACTACTGGTAGGATGGAAGTTTATCAATAGTAGAATAGTAATACAACCAAGTAAGGATATGGGAAAATTAGGAAATACTTTTGTATCAAACTCATTGGATTCATTCCTAAGATTAAAAGAATGATATATAGATAAGAGTATTTAAATGAGTAAAGCACCTTATACTAACTATGATGATGGATAGGAAGAAGTATTATATCTAGGAAAGGAATTCCTTAATTAGAGATCCAAGATTGTGAAAAATAGTTATATGTTAAAAAATCATTTCCTATTTAATTTTGGTAAGCGATCAAATCTAAATCTCAAATCAAACATAATATCCATCTTATACCATTGATCCATCATCTGATGCTTATAACACTTTATAGAAATATTTCCCAATAACAAATTATATAAGCATATCTCTGTCAATTTCAACCATCATCACTATATGTGCCTAAGTATATTTTTATAAGTTCACTTCTATAAAAACACTCTAATTTGAACTTCTCATTAAAAAGGAAGATTTTATCAAATACTATATACATAAGGCAATATGCTTAGCCATTAAATCTTAACTCTTAAAAAGGAACCTAAGCTTATACAAAAACTTAAAGCCAAGGGTAGTACTCATAATTAAAACCCTAAACTTATTTGTTTATCACATACATTGCTATTTTCCAAAATGAATGGGAGTAATAATCACCATATCAATGTATTTATATTTCATGCATCAAATAATGGTATAAAATAATTATACTTATATATAAAGTTTCTATTCAAACTATGGGCTCACTAAAATTAAGTTGATAAGCAAATAAGAATATATCATTCAATAAATCTCTAACTAAAATAAGTAGAGAAAAATAATAAGAAAAGTTTATATAAAATATTAACAAGGGGGATCACATTAAGTAAATAAAAGAAATACAAAAAGAGGATATAATAAGAATTTACAAATGAGACTAGGTATACTTTTGTATTGTTGTAAATGTCCAGGAAACAAGTTTTACAAAGAAAGATTCAAAATATAAATCAAATTCAAATATGAATAAGAAAACAGAAAATAGAAAAAGGATAAAACAAATAAAAACCAAACCTGGCCGCAGCCCAACAACTCTACACCTATTTGACGCCCCGTGCAGGCCCACAATAGCCCAGTAACCAGCCCAGGTCCTTTTCCATCCGTGACTGAAAATTGGGGTCAGGTGAGGACCGCGGATTGAGCTAAAGAAAACGTCAGGGGGTTATCCGCAAAATGATCATCGTCGTGACCATCACGCACACAGGCAGCTCGCTGGCGGAGCTCGCCGCCGCCCGATGCCGTCATCGCCGTCATTGCGCCAAGATACTCGCCGCCGTTGCCAGGAGGGGATAAGTAGGCCACCGCGACGAATTGCTTCCATCCCTATCCCTAATCCCTCCGTATCCTCTCAAATACGAACGAGACCGAACCCTATCTCACCGGAGCCACTCCTCGCCGTCGAACCACGTCTCCCCACACCATTCTGAGCCGTCATGGAGAAGCGTCGTCCTCCGTAGATCCTCTCGGTAGAAGCTTGCATCAAGGGGAGCACTGGAGCGGGTGAATTTGGTCATTCCCCTTCGCAGCAGTTCGTCGGAATCCTCGTCGGGGAGCTCGATTTCGACCGCGCCTGTCCTCGCCGACCACTCAATCATCATCAGGGTGAGTTTCTGAACTTCCCAGTAACGTTTCATCGTTGGATCTTGTTGTTAATCGTCGTTTCATCACATGCCACCGTCGGCCACCGTCGGAGCTCGTCGGAGCTGAAGCTCTGATGACCATTTCCGAGCAGCGCTGCCACTATTCGGTTCAATAGGTTGCGCTGATTCGAACTAGACCTATTTAGCTTGCGGGGGTGTAGTAGATCGTCGCCGGCGACCAACCTACGGCGGCGGTGGTGGTGCTGACGCCATCATTGCGTCATGATCGCACCACGTCAGCTAGTTTGACTGGTCTTTGCTAACGTGGCAAGTGACGTGGCCCAGGGCCCATATGTCATTGACTAGGGTAGATAACCAATCGGTAACAAATGTAACTCTTTTAACCTGAGAGCTGAGGTGGACAATGGCCCACAGGTCAGTGACTGAGGCTAGCTCTGGACGTGGTGTAAAAAGTAATTTTCTGTTTAGAAATAAACAAAATATTATAATCCAATTAATAATATTCCAGAAATCAAATAAATGATTAAACTTTGTTTAATTAATAACTTTTGATTTATAATTCAGAAAAATATGTGTAATATATGAAAATTTTCAGAAAAATAAAATCTACAACTTAAAACTATTATCAAATAATATTATGAAATTATTTAAATAAATATTATTGAGTAAAGGTTTTATAAATAATAAAACTTTGATAATTCATATCTTTATAATGATAAATGTAATATATCAAAATGATCACAAAAATAATATCTACATATTAAAAATATAATATTCTACTTTTTAGTTAAATAAAAATTCAAATAATTTAATAACTCAAATTTAAACTTATTTACTTTATTAATAATTCATATAAGGATAAATAAAATTTATTAATATTTCTAAAATGAGTCAAATAAGTCTAATAAATAGTATTAGTCTTAAATATTAATAATATAAAGACATAATGGTTTAAAACATTATAAACATCTTTGTATTAAATTATCTTCAACTCTAAGTGAAGATTATATTCTCAAAGGATTCCAATTCATGATAAAAAAAACCTTAAAGAACATCTTGTAAATAAACCAGATTCTTTCCATTTACTTTAAATTACCAAATTACAACAATTACCACAACACTATAGAAAGTTCAAAGGTAATAAAGTGAAAATATATCTGGAAATATAAACTCTACTCATTTATCTATAAAAGGTAAATGATACTACTCTATCATAGAATTAAGAAACCATTATCCCAAGTAAAAGAATAACCATTCTTAAATAACTAAAAGAATACCTTTCAGATATACAAGATACCAATGTATAAGTATTATACTTTCAAAACTATCTATATTTTAAAGTTAACTTTAGTCTCCAAGAGTCTAAATACAATACCATACACATTACTATATGTTTTATAGTTAACTTTGGTCTGAAGTAGTTAAAACTATAAAGCCACTCAAGCCAAACCATTTGAGCAAACAAATAACATCAACCACCACCAACTAACCACAAGGTTTGTTTAGACCTTAGAAGAGAAATCTTTTCTTCAAAGGTTATTCTTTTTGCCACTTTAAATAAGAACTTACATATAAGTAATCCTAACTAGTATGTCATAAGAATGTATACTTTACTCCTACAAATGTGTTGTCAACAACCACTCATAAAATCTAATAAAATTACAACTATGAAACTTATCTAAAAGAACCACGCATTCTAAAGTAACCATTTCCAGAATCCAAACCCTAAACCAATGTTATCCCCAGGATTTGCGTTTAGAACATGCATCACATTACTTATGCATAAAAGCATATTGCTTCTTTAAACATTAGTCCTTACCGGACCAATGATGATGATTTCAGATTTTGGATCTTATACCGACTCGAAGACCGTGAGTGCATAATGTTGCAATCACAAAAGGCAAGTTCACACTTGCTCATGTCCTTTGTTTATTTTCTATAAAGTATTTTACAAATCCAGTGTTGTCTTCACCTGCATTTGAAAAAGGTCAGAAACACTATTTTCAATAATAATGAGCACTATTGATTACTGATCCAGGGTGATCAGTTAATCTATTAAATCTGACAGTTGGAATACCACCATTCAGAACTATATCACCTAGGACTTAACAACCAATGTCGCCAGTGATTCTTGTGCCGTATATTACGTGTTGACCATGATATTTGGAATGGGATGGAGAAGTAAGCTGTATCTTCTTCCTCTCGCATGAAGCCGGATGTGTAGGTCGTGGCTATTATCTTCGTAGCATGCATATTAATTGGTAATTCATAGAGGATATGCAGCATATGGGTGGGAACCCTCAACGTCCCACGATAGTTCTGACATCTAATGGTTTGTACAAACCATTGCCGTAATTATTTTTGTGGGCATGGTGTACACCAAGGAGGCATGCGAGGTCGCGAAGGGGGCAGTGATTGGCTTGGATCATCTTCTGGGCCCCACATCATGGAATTGTGGACGGGAATAAGCTGCCCGGTTGTGCAACATAGAGTTGATCTCTCATGGGTAAAGTAACGCACCTCTGCAGAGTGTAAGAATCAGAATTGTTACTCCCCTGTTCCGGAAGGAGCTGCAACGCGGCGGAAAGGAACCCCATGAAGGTTCCGTAAACCCGTGAAGGTTTTGACATAGCTTTTCAGAATAAAAGCAACCTTTGAAGAAATGTTTATGAAAACTTGCATTTCCTACGACCTACGGTCTGTGGCTGTAGATATAGTGCATCAAACACTCCTTTTCTAGTGAATTTGCTGAGTACGCTCGTACTCAAAGTATCTTATTAACCCTTGCTAGATTCTGAGGCCCTTAAAACGATGTCTACATCAAGATATGCTCCAAGACTTATCAAGACCAGCTAAAGCTCTTCAATGAATACAAGGAAGTCAACGTATACCTCAACTCCAGTGAAGACAAAAGTTACCGATTAGATAGGAATATTATCTCTAGCCAAAGAACCTATTTCTGTAGTGCGTTGCAATAGCAACAATGCTAACCTCTTAGTCTGAATATTAGACTTAATAGTATAATCGTTCTTACGTTGTTTACCTTTGATTCTTCTCCGTAAGAAGTTCTTTCTCTCTCTTTAACCTAGAGTGTTCTCTGAATCTTATGTAAAAGAGTGAGTTGTAAACTTTAAGCCATGTATTGGACCCGCTGTGTTTCTGTTGTGCCATTCTGAGGGATGTAATACTAGTGAACGGTGTTTCATTGGTGTTATGTCAACGACTATAATATACTACATCATGCAGTGGTATGCTGGGTCACCGCAAATATGAAGTATATGCTTGACAGATCATAAGTTGGAAATCTCATGTCCCTTGAGTACAAGGGTCGTTCCTCATGCTACTCAACTTTAGTCACAAGCAAGTTTTGTTATTATAAGTATATGTGTATCATAGAGAACCGCCAATTGGGTACCCCTTGCCCCATGACACAGGAGCTATCCCATATCAAAATGACAAGGCAACATATAATGAGCATCTCAGCGATCTTTTTATTTACCATGAGAATGGTGTTTTTTTCTTTTTTTTTCTATATGTTTTTTAAAGATTCTTCATAGATTGCTCACTATGGTTATGCTACAAGTTTCCACCATAATTAAGCATGGCTTAGGATAGCCGCCCAAGCATTTCTCTAACACATATACAATACTCCATGGACTTACAAGCTCTCCTTTTATTTCACACCGCCGAGATCCATAAACAAAAGAGAATGATATCAACTGGATAGATATTTATAAGTGTTCAAAGCGTTCCCCATGACAACATGGTTCTTCTAAATCCTAACTTATAATTTGCAATCATATAAGCAACATAGATGGGCACAATGGTTCAAGTTTATTAAGTGCAAGAAAATAAAGTGTGCCATCAAGTTCATGAGAGCTTTAATCACTAATGTTCACACAACAAGTTTAATTTGGAAGATAGATAAACACATAAATATACTTGGAACGATGTAACACACCATGCATAGGAGTTTATAGTAGACTCTTTAGAATAACTTGGTTTCTTGGGAGTTGGATGCACGAGTAGAGCTCATACTCAGTACAGGTGGAGGCTAGCAAAAGACTGGGAGCGACCAACTAAGAGAGCAATAATGGCCATAATCATGCAAAGCGACAAAACATTATTAATTAAAGCATAACATGATATCACAAGTCAAAAACTAAATGATCATAGAGGATAAGGTGACTGGTTCATAGTATTAACATGGTGTAAGCATGTGCCAAGTCAACCCACATAAAGCATCAAAGGAGAATACCACAATACTATGCTTTTGTATGCTAAAACAACGCATGATTATTTCAAGGCACATTAAGCAATATCAATTGTTTGGAACAAGTCATGCTACAACAATAATCACTAAGCATATGGTCAAAGCAACATCCGACATGACATGATAAAGTCTAAGCCATAGTCAAAACAAGCTTCCTTTTGTATCACTATAAGCATGAAACTTCCTATTCTTTTCCAACACCAATCGACTTATTTGAAACAACTCACAAAGAAAATAATCAATAAAGAATAGAGAGCTTGTCTCACAAATTTACAAAGAAGAACTAAAAAGTCCTAAGCAGAAAGCATGAGAAAACTAAAGCTAAACGCAGTGCTAGCAAAAGTGAACACTCACAGAACAATCAAAGTGCAAACTAGAGTGTTCTAAACAAAGAAAACAGAGTGTGTCTCTCTCCAAAAGAAGTGTGTTGTTATCCAACCAACTTATTGCAGCAACCCAAACAAAAGAAAACTGAAAACAAAAAAAAATACGCTCCAAGAACAACACAATAGTGCATGAAGCAATTTAAATAAAGTGTCTAGAAAAAAGACCTGAGATTTTTATTGATGAAGAAGGGGATGCCTTGGGCATCCCCAATATTTGATGCTTGTAACTCTTGAATATTTCTTGGGGTGACACAGGTGGAATCCCCAAGCTTGATCTTTTGTCCATTCTTCATCTCATCACATCATTCTCCCCCTACACTTGAAAATTTCCTTCATACAAAACTTCACACAATTCTTCATTAGCAACATTAGTGTATTCAAGATAATAAGCCCTTGGCTTTAGTTTAAACACAAATAAAACTTCAATTAAAACACAAGCTACTATAGCAATTCCTTTTAAAATCTCAAGTGATCAAAGAGAACTCAAAAGAAACCGATTAAGAGGCAAATGCAAATAATGGCAGAAATCTTTCAAAACAGAGCAGCAGGTAAACACCATTTTTTTTGAAGACCTTATGTTGCTCAAATAGAAAAGTGTTAAACTAATGAAAGTTAGATAATAACCTGGGGCATATGCATAGAAAATTACAGCTCATCCAACGTACTGGTATTTTTCACGATGTTTTACAGCGGAGTACATAAATCTGTTTTGGGACAACAACTTCCCCAAATCTTACTTCCCTCAAATTAGAGGCTATTATTGGCACAAAAACCACACAAAAAGGACAAGGAGAGGTCATTATAGAGGCAATAACTTCCAAGGCTCAACAAAACAAAAATAAACTGTAAGCAAAAATATAATGGGTTGTCTTCCAAAAGCTCTTTCTTTATAGCCATTAAGATAAGCATGATAATTTCGATGATGCTCACATAAGAAATATGAATTGAAGTAAAAGAGAGCATCAAGAATCAAATATAAAACAAATTTAAGTCTAACCCACTTCCTATGAAAAATAATCTTGTAAAAAAACAAGTCATGAAAGCACAAAGGAACAAGCATAGGAAATCAAAACAAGTGCAACTTCAAAATTTTCAACATAAAGAGGGGAAACTTAATATTATTGAGATGCATAAAACCATGTTTCCCTCTCTCATAATAACTTTCAGTAGCATTATGAATAAAATTAACAATATAACTATCACATAAAACATTCTTATCACGAGCCACATGCATAAAATAATAATTATTCTCCATATAAGGATAGTCATTATTATTAATCATAGTGGGTGCAAATTCAAAAAAATAGCTATCTTCCAAAGTGTGTTCATTTGTAAACATATCATGATTGGAAGGAACATGGATAGTACTAATAGTACAACAATTATTAATATCATCATTTTCAGAATGGGTACCAAAAAGATTTTCAATATCAAAGGTAGTGTGCTTTTCCCAATCATCATCACTACTATAGGTAACATGCATAAGAACATCATCTAGTTCAGACTCATCAACAAAAACTATAATAGAAGCAACATACTTAAGGGAAAATACCATTTCCTCTCTCCTTTTACTCCTCCTTTTCTTCTTCTTCCCCTCTTTAGGAGGGAGAGGCTTGAAAGGGAGCTTCTCCACATACCCTGGTTTATTGTTAGAGACAATAGAAGAAACTTTGGAGGATTCCTCCGTTTTATTAATAATAACAAAACACATATTAGTCCTGTCATATTTTGGTAAAATATCATCTTTTATAATATTTTGTATATAAGTATTTGCGTGGCAATTTGTAGGGGTTCGTAGCATGGAAAACAAAAATTTTCTATCGCATACAAACAAACAAGCCAAGATCTATCTACTAGATTGTAGCAACGAGTCGATGGAATAACTTACCCTCGAAGATTCCAAAGCGTTTAACGAGAGCGGATTCTCGTGGGTGATGTAGTCGTACTCTTTCCGATCTCAAGATCGTGTAGACGATCCTTCCGGCGCCACGTTCCGGCAGCGCTCCCGCAGTCGGTCACACGTTCGGTACTCGACGAAGACCTTCCTCTCCCTTGTTCCAGCAGGCAGCGGAGGTTGTAGTACTCTCGCGATTCCTAAGACAACTGTGTGGTACCTAAGTAGAGGGAGATCCCGCAGGGCTTCGCCTTAAGCCGGTGCGAGTATGGTGGAGCTTATGAGAGAGGCTATTAGTGGTCTAGTAATTATACACACCAATTAGAAGGCTCTAAACCAATTAGAAGGCTCTAAACCTGGCTAAAGCAATTAGAAGCTCTAAACCAAACGGCTCTAAACCTGAAATCTAGAGGTGAAACTTGTGTGTCTAGGAGGAGCCCTGCCTCCTTTTATAGGTGGGGAGGCGCGGCCGAGGGGAGTCCCTCCCAAGTCGGCCTTGGTGGCGCGCCACTTGGGAGGAGACTCCTCCTCAAGTCGGATTCCAACACCTCTTTCTTGTTTCCCACATTTCTTGTTTTGGGTTTGACTTTCAAACTGGACATTTGACTTTTCTGTTTTAGGATTCAAATTAATCCTTTATTTGGGACAGAAGAACACTTAGTACATGATGCAATCATTCCATTAAGTAATGACACATTCATGTACCCTTCCCCGGAGTCTTGGACAATCCGAACCTTCCGAACATTCCGATGAAAACACGGAATCATTCCCGAACTCCAAAACGGGACTTTCCTTATATGAATCTTATTCTCCGGACCATTCCGGATCACCTCGTGATATCCCGGATCCCATCCGAGACTCCGAACAACATTCGGTCTCTTTCTCATAATACCATAACTACTCAAACAACGCCGAATCCTTAAGTGTGTCTCCCTACGGTTCGTGAATTATGCGGACATGATCGAGATACTTCGAAAAATAACCAAGAGAGGAATCTGGAAATTCATATGGCTCCCACATATTTCTACGATTACTTTGCGATCGAATGAACCACTTACATACGATACCAATTTCCCTTTGTCTCACAATATGTTACTTATCCGAGATTATGATCGTCGGTATCTCGCATACCTAGTTCCACCTCATTCGATAAGTACTCTTTTCGTTCTGATATGTGATCCCTTGTGACCAAGTCACATGCTTGCAAGCTAATTGGATGACATTCCACCGAGAGGGCCCAGAGTATATCTATCCGTCATGTGGATGGACAAATCCCACTCTTGATCCATGTGTTTCAACCAATACTTTCCAACACTTAATGCCACCTTTATAGCCACCCGATTCACGGTGTGGTGTTTGATGTCATCAAAGCATCCATCCGGTAAAGGTGATATGCATGATCTCATGGTCGAAGGAATTAGGTTACTATGTATCGTAAAGCATATAGCAATTGAACTATTGAAATGACTTGATCTTTATGCTACGCTTATCTATAGGAGTATGTCCACCATATCATTCTCCTAACGATATGATCTTGTTGTTGATAACATCTCAATGTTCATGATATGGAAACCACAATCATTAATCAACCAACAAGCTAGTGAAGTATAGAGGCTATACTAGGGACTTCAAATTAAGTTTACAAATCACACAAGTATTAATGGTTTCCTTGTTAATACTATTATAGCATGAATGTAAACATTTATCATAAACACAAAGATATAATAATAACTACATTTATTATTGCCTCTAGGGCATATCTCCAACAGTCTCCCACTTGCACTAGAGTCATCTAATCTAGATTACATGGTAATATACCGAACACCCATGGCAGTTTGGTGTTGGTCATGTTTTGCCCTCGAGAGGTTTAGTCAACGGATCCGCCACATTCAGATCTGTGTACTTTGCAAATATTTATATCCCCATCCCGGATATGTTCTCGAATAGCGTGAAAACGCAGCTTGATATGCTTCAGACTTCTTGTGTGACCTTGGTTCTTGCGCATTGGCTATGGCGCCCATGTTATCACAAGAGATAGACATTGGGTCCAGCGCACTTGGAACCACACCAGCTGTAATGAACTCTTTCATCCATATCGCTTCTTGTGAAGCCTCCGGCAGCCATGTATTCCGATTCGTTGAAGATCTCGCCACAACGCTTTGCTTTGCACTCCTCCAGCTAATTTGCACCATTCAAAATAAATACGTATCCGGATTGTGATTTGGAATCATCTGGATCGGTGTTCCAACTAGCATCGGTGTAACCATTAACAACGAAATGCTCATCACCTCCATAAGAAAGAACCATATCCTTAGTTCTTCTCAAGTACTTAAGGATGTTTTTGATCATGTCCAATGATCCACTCTGGATCACTTTGATATCTGCTAGTTAAACTAACAGATATGCAATGTCGGGTCTAGTACATAGCATGGCATACATTAGAGATCCTATGGTCGAGGCATAGGAGTCTTACTCATCCTTTCTCTATCTTCTCGATGTCGGACTTTGAGTTTTACTCAAGGTCGATTGAGCAACATGGGCAAGAACCCTTTCTTGCTTTCTTCCATTCCAAATCTCTTTAGAACTTTGTCCAAATATGTACTCTGTGACAATGATATTTGGCGTTTGATCTATCTCTATAAATCTTTATGCCTAATATGTAAGTGCCGCCAAGATCCTTCATTGAAAACTATTATTCAAATATTCCTTGACACTATTAAGAAGGTCTACATCATTCCCAATCAACAATATGTCATCCACATAGTATTAAGAATGCTAGAGATCCCACTCACTTTCTTGTAAATACAAGCTTCTCCATAAGTTTGTATAAAACCAAAACTTTGATTACCTTATCAAACGTTGATTCCAACTTCGGATGCCTGCTTCAATCCATAGATGGACCGTTGAAGTTTGCATACCTTGTTAGCATCTTTAGGATCGACAAAACCTTTGGGTTGCATCATATACAACTCTTCATCAATGTCTCCATTGAGGAATGCCGTTTTGACATCCATCCGCCATATCTCATAATCATAATATGCATTGCTAACATAATCCTCACAGACTTTAGCTTCGCCATCGTGAGAAAGTCTCATCGTAGTCAACTCCTTGAATTTGTCGAAACCCTTTTGCGACAAGTCGAGCTTTATAGACGAACATTACCATCGAGATCTGTTTTCTTCTTGAAAATCCATTTGTTCTCGATGACCTTCCGCCATCCAGAAGTCCACCAAAGTCCATACTTGGTTTTCGTACATGGATCCAATCTCGGATTTCATGGCTTCTTGCCATTTATTGGAACTGGCTCATCATTGCTTCCTCATATGTCTCGGGTCATCGGTGTTGTCCACCACCATGACATTCATAACGGAATCATACCAATCTAGAGTGGTACGAGTTCGTTGACCTCCGAGGCTCTGAGCAACTTCAACCAAGTTTCATGATCATCATCATTAGCTTCCTCTCTTATTGGTGCAGGCATCATAGGAACTTCTTCGGTCTTGCGCTACTCGCAATTCGAGAGAAGGTTCGACAACCTCGTCGAGTTCTACTTTCCTTCCACTTCTTTCGAGAGAAATTCCTTCTCTAGAAAGGATCCATTCTGGCAACCTTGAATGTTTTGCCTTCGGATCTATGATAGAAGGTATACCCAATAGTTTCCTTCGTATCCTATGAAGACGCATTTTTCCGCTTTGGGTTCAAGCTTGTCCGCTGTAACTTCTTTACATAGGCTTCATCCCCAAACTTTAAGGAACGACAATTTAGGTTTCTTCCCAAACCATAATTCATACGGTGTCGTTTCAACGGATTTAGACGGTGCCCTATTTAAAGTGAATGCGTTGTTTCTAATGCATAACCCCAAAATGATAGCGGTAAATCTGTAAGTGACATCATAGAACGAACCATATCTAAGAGAGTTCGATTCGACGTTCGGACACACCATTACTGTGGTGTTCCCGGGTGTCAATTGTGAAAGTATTCCGCACTTCTTTAAATGCTCGCCAAACTCGTAACTTAGATATTCACCTCCATCGAACGTAGAAATTTAATCTTCTTGTTACGTTGATTCTCTACCTCACTTTGAAACTCCTTAAACTTCTCGAAAGTTTCGGACTTATGTTTCATGAAATAGATATACCCATATCTACTCAAGTCATCCGTGAAGGTAAGAACATAACGATAACCATCACATGATGCTACACTCATTGGACCACACACATCGGTATGTATGATTTCCAACAAGTCCGTAGCTCGCTCCATCATACCAGAAAATGGAGTCTTAGTCATTTTACCCATCAGACATGCTTCACATCTTTCAAGTGATTCAAAATCAAGTGATTCAAGAAGTCCATCGGAATGGAGTTTCTTCATACGTTTCACTCCGATGTGACCAAGACGACAGTGCCACATATAGGTCGAATTATCGCTTGATTTCAAATGTTTAGCCTCAATGTTGTTGATATGTGTATTTCCACTATCGAGATTCAATAAGAATAGACCATCTATCAAAGGTGCATGTGCATAAAACATATTACTCATATAAATAGAACAACCATTATTCTCAGATTTAAACAAGTAACCGTCTCGCAATAAACAAGATCCCGATATAATGTTCATGCTCAACGCAGGCACCAAATAACAATTATTTAAGTATAAAACTAATCCCGATGGTAGATGAAGGGTAGCGTGCTTCGCGATCACATCAACCTTTGATCCGCTTCCCACGCCATCGTCACCTCGTTCTTCGCTAGCTTCCGTTTATTCTGCAGACTGTTTCGAGTTACAAATATGAGCAACAACCAAGATCAAATACCCAGCACTACTACGAGTACTAGTGAGATACACATCAATAACATGTATATCGATATACCTTTCTTCTTGATGTTGCCGTTCTTCGATCCGCCAAGTACTTTGGGCAATTCCGCTTCCAAAGGACCTTCTCCTTGAAGTAAAAGCACTTAGTATCGTGCTTAGGTCCAGCCCTGGTCTTCTTCGCGTGGTAGCTTTCTTACCACCCTTCTTGAAGTGTCCCTTTGCTTAGACTTGCCTTTCTTGAATTTGGTGGTCTTATTGACCAACAACACTTGGTGCTCTTTCTTGATCTCCACTGCAGATTTCAACATGGCAAAGAGTTCTGGCAACGTCTTGTTCATGTTCTGCATGTTGTAGTTCATCACAAAGTTCTTGTAACTTGGTGGTAGTGATTGGAGGACACGGTAAATCCCCAAAGCATTAGGAATCACTATACCCAAGCTTTGAAGTTTGTTTGCGTGCCAGACATCTTAAGCACATGCTCACCGACGAGCTGCCTCTTCCATCTTGCGCTAAAGAACTTTTCGAAGCCTCATAGCTTTCAATTGCCGCATGAGTCTCAAAATCAATTTGAGATCCTCGACAATATCATATGGGTCTGACTCTTCAAACCTTTTCTGAAGCTCCGATTCTAAACCATACAAGATAGCACACTGAACTATGGAGTACTGATTCTTCCGAGCGAGGTAAACATTCTTTACTTCATCGGAAGCAGTGGCTGCAGGTGGGTCACCCAAATGTGCATCCAAAGACATAGGTCAAATTACCATTTGTGAGGACAATCCTCAAATTGCGGAACCAATCCGCGAAGTTGCTTCCATTGTTTTTCAACTTTTCTTTCTCTAGGAACGCATTAAAATTGATGGTAGGGGCTGCCATTGATCTACAACATATTTGCAATAGTTTAGACTAAGTTTATGACAAATTGAGTTCAAATTAATTAATGAAATTAAACTAGGTGAACTCCCACTCAAAACAATATCCCTCACATTGTTTTAGTGATCACACGAACCAAATCCACCATATCAACACCGATCATCACGAGAGTTGACATAGTTTCAATGGCGAACAATCGACATGTTCATCACATCTACTATATGATTCATGCTTTACCTTTCGGTGATCCGTGTTCCGAGACCATGTCTGTACATGCTAGGCTCAAGATCAAACCTTAGTTTCTGCATGAGCAAATCTGGCTTGCTCACGTTGTATACACTTGCGAATCTAGCACACCGATCATCACGTGGTGCTTCAAACAACAAGCTTTAGCAACGGTGCTAACTAAGGGTGAACACTTTATGATTTGAAATTGATGTGCATGAGGGATCATATTATAATGCTACCGCTCTACTAAGCAATACAAGATGCATAAAGGATTAACATCACATGCAATTCAATATATATGTGATATGATATGGCCTTTCTTCTTCGTGCCTCCGATCTCCATCTTCAAGCACGAACATGATCTCCATCATCACCGCATTGCATCAAGGTCAATGACGCTTCTCCATGGTTGTCGCCCACCGGCTTCAACTATTACAACTACTTTGAATAGACACGCGGGTCTTAACATAAATTAAAGACAACCATATGGCTCCCCGTTGCCGACTTACAATAAGGAACATTGCATACATCAAATATAATCACAATCATGGCCATATCACATCATCGCACACCCCGCAAAACAAAGTTAGACGCCTCTACTTTCTTTGCATATTTTACGTGGTTTGGGGCTTTCAATAAGTGTCGTTCTAACTTACGAACAAGAACCACAACATTGATACTAGCATTGTTGATCACCCGTTGTAAATTGGATCTTAACTATGCTAGGAGAAAGCAGACACCATAAAGCCACTTATGCAATACAAGTTGCATGTCAAGCGTGGAGCAAGTCTCATGAACGATGTCATGTAAGGTTAGCCCGGCCGCTTCATCCCAACATACCGCAAGATGCAAAGTACACAAAAGCAATCTACAATAAAAGCATCAACGCCCACAATGACCATTGTGTTCTACTCGTCAACAGATCTACATATAGACACGGCTCGATACCATCGTAGGGTTCGTAGCATGGAAAACAAAAATTTCTATCGCATACAAACAAACAAGCCAAGATCTATCTACTAGATTGTAGCAACGAGTCGATGGAATAACTTACCTCGAAGATTCCAAAGCGTTTAACGAGCGGATTCGTGGGTGATGTAGTCGTTTTTCCGATCTCAAGATCGTAGACGATCCTTCCGCGCCACGCTCCGCAGCTCGGTCACACATCGCTCGGTTCGACGAAGACCTTCCTCTCCTTGTTCCAAAGAAAATGAGGTTGTAGCACTCTCCTCGCGATTCCGGCAAGACAACGGTGGTACCCAAGTAGGGAGATCCCGCAGGCTTCTTAAGCCGGTGCAGTATGGTGGAGCTTATGAGAGAGGCTATTAGTGGTCTAGTAATTAGGCACACCAATTAGAAGGCTCTAAACCAATTAGAAGGCTCTAAACCGCTGGCTAAAGCAATTAGAAGCTCTAAACCAAAACGGCTCTAAACCTAGAAATCTAGAGGTGAAACGTGCGTGTCGAGGAGGAGCCCCGCCTCCTTTTATAGGTGGGGAGGCGCGGGAGGGAGTCCTCCCAAGTCGGCCTTGGGTGGCGCCGGCTTGGAGGAGACTCCTCCTCAAGTAGGATTCCAAAACCTCTTTCTTGTTTCCCACAGTTTCTTGTTTTGGCAGTTTGACTTTCAAACTGGACATTTGACTTTTCTGTTTTAGGATTCAAATTAATCCTTTATTTGGGACAGCAAGAACACTTAGTACATGATGCAATCATTCCATTAAGTAATGACACATTCATGTACCCTTCCCCTGAGTGCTTGGACAATCCGAACCTTCGAACATTCCCGATGAAAACACCAATCATTCCCGAACTCAAACGGGACTTTCCTTATATGAATCTTATTCTCGACCATTTCGGATCACCTCGTGATATCCGGATCCCATCCGAGACTCCTAACAACATTCGGTCTCTTTCATAATACCATAACTACTCATACAACGTCAATCCTTAAGTGTGTCTCCTACGGTTCGTGAATTATGCGGACATGATCGAGACACTTCTAACAATAACCAATAGAGGAATCTGGAAATTCATATGGCTCACATATTTCTACGATTAATTTGATCGAATGAACCACTTACATACGATACCAATTTCCCTTTGTCTCACAATATGTTACTTATCCGAGATTATGATCGTCGGATCTCTCGCATACCTAGTTCCACCTCACATCGATAAGTACTCTTTTCGCTCCTGATATGTGATCCCTTGTGACCAAGTCACATGCTTGCAAGCTAATTGGATGACATTCCACCGAGAGGGCCCAGAGTATATCTATCCATCATGTGGATGGACAAATCCCACTCTTGATCCATGTGTTTCAACCAATACTTTCCGAACACTTAATGCCACCTTTATAGCCACCCAGTTACGGTGTGGTGTTTGATGTCATCAAAGCATCCATCCGGTAAAGGTGATATGCATGATCTCATGGTCGAAGGAATTAGGTTACTATGTATCAGAAAGCATATAGCAATTGAACTATTGAAATGACTTGATCTTTATGCTACGCTTATCTATAGGAGTATGTCCACCATATCATTCTCCTAACGATATGATCTTGTTGTTGATAACATCTCAATGTTCATGATATGGAAACCACAATCATTAATCAACCAACAAGCTAGTGAAGTATAGAGGCTATACTAGGGACTTCAAATTAAGTTTACAAATCACACAAGTATTAATGGTTTCCTTGTTAATACTATTATAGCATGAATGTAAACATTTATCATAAACACAAATATATAATAATAACTACATTTATTATTGCCTCTAGGGCATATCTCCAACACAATTATCAACACAGTAAAGACGACAACCATGCAGGACGCTATTCATATAAAAAACACTCATATCTACCACAGAAGTTTTTCTTGATAACTCTTCACACCCCAAAAATAATGTAAGTTCATCATGTTGATTAAAAGTGATAATGTTATCACAATACAAACTTGCAGTACTCATTTGATTAGAAAGGTCATTATTATGGCCCGAGCATTGAAAATTGAAATGACCCACTTCAAAGCAAAGTTCACAAATAAAAGGATAGAGGGCACAAACTTTTTTACCAAGATCATTTAGAGCCCTATACCACGTTCTAGTTTTTTTCATTCCTGTGGGTGATACAATATTCTTCTTCAATTTGATTCTTTTCAAAAGTTCTATGTACTCCACAAAAATTAACATGATTATAAGAAATAGTACTTTCAGAAGTTTGAGCATGTTTATTGCAATCATTAATAGCAATTTCATTTTTCATGCAAGTGTCTTTAAAAGTTTCATGATACATGTTCCAATTTTATTTAGGAGCATTAATATGAGAAGAAAAGGCTCTACAACAATCAACAATAATTTGAGTATCAAGACCATATTTAGCACTAAGCTCTTGGAAATCAGCAGTTTCAGTGAAAAACTTAATGCAATCATACTCATAGTTTATACCTGGTTCTTTACCTTTTTTGTTATCCCAATCTTAGGCATTGCTTTGAATTGTTTCAAGAAGATCCCACTTAGCTTTGACCTCCTTACTTGTGAAGGATCCCTCTAAACAGGTATCTAGATAGTCCTTGTAATGTCCTGAAAGCCTTGCATAAAAATTATTAATAATAATATTACTGGGGAGCTCATAAATGGGACATTTGAGCATTAGTGACTTCAATCTCCCCCATGCTTGGGCAATACTTTCTCCATCACGAGGATAAAAATTATAAATATAATTCCTATCTTTATGAATTTCATGAGGAGGATAAAATTTAGAGTAAAAGAGAGATTTAAGTTCCTTCCACTCCGAATGATGAGGATCATCTAGTAGCTCATACCACTCCCTTGCTTTGCCCTTAAGTGATAAAGAGAATAGCTTCCTCTTAACTTGGTCCATTGAAATACCTGCACACTTGAACAACTCGCATAATTCATGTATAAAGAGTATATGATCACCAGGATGGACAGTTCCATCTCCAAAATAGCAGTTATTCATAACACGTTCAACAATTTCCATAGGTATTTCAAAGGGTACACTTTCAATATGTGGATTTAAAATATCACGAGTATCATTAGAATTACCACATATGGGAGATAAAGTATCATCAAAGCAAATTTTCTCCTCTAAAGCTGGGGAACTAAAAAGATCATTTTCATTAAAACTAGCTTCCCCAAGTTTAGATCTTTCCATAGCGTTAGTAACAAAGGTGTTCAAAAAATTCATACTAATAACATTGATATTAGCATGTAAAGAAAGTTCCATAGGTTTTTAAATTTTCTCTCCAAACCATATATGTTCTATCTCAGGAAAAATACTAAAAAGCTCTCTAATTTTTTGTTGTTTTCCATTAAGCCTAACTAGTGAAAATAAAAACAAGAAACAAAAAGATATAATTGCAGAATCTAAAGGGATTAACTTTAAGCACTCACACACCAGCAACAGTACTAGAAGATAGCTTACTAGCAAGAGGATGTGAGTACCTTTTACCTTACCTCCCCAGCAACGGCGCCAGAAAAGAGCTTGCTTCTATTCTTGTAGACAGTGCTGGGCCTCCAAGTGCAGAGGTTTGTAGAACAGCAGCGAGTTTCCCTTAAGTGGATCACCCAAGGTTTATCAAACTCAGGGAGGAAGAGATCAAATGTATCCCTCTCAAGCAACCCTGCAATCAAGATACAAGAAGTCTCTTGTGTCCTCAACACACCCAATACACTTGTCAGGTGCATAGATGCACTAGTTCAGCGAAGAGATAGTGAAATACAAGTAATAAAGATGATTATAAGTGGTAACTGCAATCTGAAATAAAAATGGCAGCAAGCAAACATGTAATATGACTGATTGTAAACGGTGTTTCAATGCTTAGAAACAAGGCATAGGGATCATACTTTCACTAGTGGACACTCTCATATAAATATCTTCTCTTCATGATGCTATCATGAACTACTCTCCGGTTGGATGGTGTAGGGCTATAACAACACACCTTGAAGTTCGCATTCCCCATCTAGATAATCCCATTGTCACCTCGAGCGCTAGATGGTTCCAACAAACACCACAAACTCATAGAGACATCCAACTCAAATTATAACTCATGATAAGTATTTCTGTAATCTTTAGCCTAAGTGCCACACGGTGTACACACTGTTAACTTCACACACGTGGGAACAAGCAGAGATTAATTAAAGCACTTGAGTAGCAGAGTAGATCTACTTGATTACAAAGATCATAATCACAATAAGATCACACATAGAGAGAGATGAACACATAGCTACCGGTAGATCCCTTAGCCTCGAGGAAGAACTACTCCCTCCTCATCATGGGAGCCAGTAACGGCGATGGAGATGGTGGTGGAGTCGATGGAGATGGATCCGGGGGGCAATTTCCCGTCCCGACAGGGTGCCGAAATAGAGACTTTCGTCCTCCGAATCTCCTCTTCGGTGGTAGAGGCGCTGCGGAACTTTTCGTGGATTTCTGATCTGCGTAGGGTTTATGTCTCGGGGAGACGTATATGTAGGCGAAAGAGCAAGGTCGGTGGAGCCTCGAGGGGCCCACACCATAGGCTGGCGCGCCCTAGGGTGGGCTCGTGCCACCCTATGGTGTGGCCGCCTTGTGGCTCTTATTTGTCTCCCATTTGGTCTATGTGTCGTGTCAGGTAAAATATTGACTTTGGCTTTTGTTCCGTCTAATTCCGAGAATATTTCTTTACTAGCTTTTTTGAAACCAAAAACAACAGAAAACAGGCAACTGACGCTGCGACATCTTGTCAATAGATTAGTTTTAGAAAATGTATAAAAATGCCTCAAAGTGTAGACAAAACATAAGATAATTGATACAAAACAAGCATGGAGCATCAAAAATTATAGATACGTTTACGACGTATTAGTTCCTTCTTCCTTTCGTATGTCTTCGGATGCTAGGCGAGGATGTAATCCGGAGAGGAGAGCAACAAGTGGGTGCCCATAACGTCCCCATATCGTGTAGCGGGATAACTACTGGAGTGTCTTTGAAGGAAGGGTAATTTAGCATAGGTATTTAGACCAAAACTAATTACAAAGGGTAGAATGTGAGGTCATGGTGAGGGATTCAGTATGGTTCGGTACTTGGTTCAGTCCTGATATCTTGAAAGTGTGAATAAAAGCAACAAGGCCGAGGACGTTTTGGAAAAAGTAGCTTACATTTGCATAGTAATAAATGTAGCTTGTCACTCCCATTCAAGGAACCGAACTATATGATCGCAGTGGAAAAGGAATTTCATGTAGTTCTAATAACCCATGGAGACTGACTAACATAGAATTTTCTAAATCTAAAACCTACCTTTTGAAGAAACCGTTTTTAAAAATTGCATAAGCCCATGATTTTTATGCATGATCATATCTAATGCATCAAACACCCAAATAGTTAAAACTTGCTGAGTACACTTGTACTTATCCATACCTTATTAATCCTTGATTAGATTTTCAAAAGACCGAAGACCATACTAGTGAACACCATGAGGAGGAAGAGATCTACTACGAGAGGCCAGACTTTCCAGATGCATTGAAGACGTAGATTATGAAATAGAATATGGCACATAAATAGAAGACTTAGAAACGGAGTCTTAGACATGAAAATTCTAAAATAAGTTAGATAAGCCTAGCATCATAGAACTTTAATAATAAGTTGTTGATCTCCAACGGTACTAGAGATAGTGGTGCCAATAATCCTAATGTTAGTTAGTTTGAATTTGACTCGTTGGGCCGGCCAAAGAGGATCTTGAAACTTTTGTACTATTTTGGATATGAATATGAATAAAGAAGTAAATTGGACTCATGTTTTTTTTGTTAATATAATATTTACTAAATAGTGTTTCGTGAGTGTTATGTCAATAACTTGCACAGTACGATATGTAATGGCATGCTGGGTCACTGCGCCACTAAGGTGATTCAAAATTCAAATAGTGACCCACTTACTTAGTAGGGTGAAACTGGCTAGGTCGCCTCAGACTCGACCCGACACAACTTTATTGAGTAAACTGTGCCTCGTGTCAAAATAGCTAGTGGAACATGGGTGCAATGGACCTGGTTTAAAAAATAAAATATATGATATTTTAATGTTTTATAAATTGGAAAATCCACGTATGTACATATTACCTTTTTTGCGAATAATGTACATCTTATCTTGATACTTACTCCTGTAACTTTTGAGAAAAAGACCGTATGTTACCTAAAAAAAGGAAAATAGAACATTGTACTCCCTCTATCTCAAATTAGATGTGAGATATTTAAAAAAAAAATTTATGTATCTATACGCTACAACGCGTCTAGATATATGCGAATCTAGACAAACCTCCGACGTCTAAATTGAGACGAAGGGACTATTGTTTTTTGAACAGTACAAATCTAGTCCCTATTGTTAGATGGAAATTTTATCTTTTTTGTAAAAGTTAAATACTTTTGTATTTTAGTTTCAAACTTGACATACACATATCCGTATGCATTGTATGAAGACATGATTTATGCCGTATTCTTTTAAGTTGTATTTTTTTATTTCATTGTTGAAAAGGCTTCACACATGGGTTCACCTAATTCACATCGGTACCTCAGTGGGCACAAATAATACTACAACATGTGGTCGCATCAGCGTATCAGATTCAGCCCCCCTAGTATAATTCTCCCCCGCCACTTGGATCGTTGTTCAGCTGTTCCTTTCCATCTTTCATCACGACTGAACCACGCTGAACCTGCACGGTCGCGCTAGAAAAAGTAAGTGGTTGGTCAAGATGGAGACTAAGGTGCCAGGAATAGCCAGTTCTGAAGAAAGATTTTAAGAACTGTTGAGCAAAGCAAAAATGAGTTGCACGGACTTATACCCAAGAGAACATGACTTTGCTCGACAGAAGTTCGGAGACCACAGTAGCTACGCCAACACGGAAGGAAAGACGGATGAACAAGGACTTGACTCGGACGTTTGAAGTTCAGATACAATACGAAACCAACGGTACTTGACTAGTTTAGAGTTATTTTCCTACTATAGAATCCGCGTTGGACTCGATGCAAATGCAGTAGTCTTCTACGCTTGCATGGAAAGACTAGCCGTCCCATATAAATTGTGAGTGGCAACGGCCGATTGAACCTAAGTACGCAATCGATAAAATCAATACAATCTATATTTTACCCTCAAACCCTTGTTTGTTCTTCATGTTTCTTTGGTAACAATTTAGGGCGACTAACTCAACAAATACTCGCTGACATCTTAGACGGGTCTCTCCTGAGAAATTGGGGCTTCTGGCTCTAAAAGCGTCGGCTCACTGTCTTACGTATCACGCTGTCAGATCAGCCTCTTGAAAACACATTTAGGTGCATCATCTTTACTCTTGCGGATAACCCGAGTAAGACCTTGCATGTTAGTTGGTCAAATCGTATTGGTAACTCCTATCATATGGTAAAGCGGATCCGACCTGCAATTGTGCGGCCTTGATTAATGTGCAGAAAGGAGCAGGAAGTGTTTGTCAACGATTGTTCATGTTACTGTCATGCCTTAGAGACAGTAGAGTTGATAGCGAGTATACAAATCGCTGTTTAGAAAATATTACAGGGTTGTTGATTTATACGTTACAGGAAGGAGATAGATCGGTTCAGTTAACTAGGAAGGAAGCCTAACGGTTCAGATAACACTAGCAGTTCATGAGTAATTAAAGCAGTCCATCGGTCTAGCTAACACCACCCCCTGGCAGAGGAGCGAACGTTCAAGCTGGAGCAGAACTCGCGGAAGAGCGCCGTTGGCAGACCTTTTGTGAAGATGTCGGCATATTGTGAGTTAGTAGGGACGTGCATAACTAGAGCTTCTCCAAGTGCAACGCGCTCCCGAACAAAATGTAAGTCAATTTCGACATGTTTTGTTCGCTGATGCTGCACCGGGTTGGTGGAGAGGTCAACCGCGCTGATGTTGTCGCAGAAGACAATAGTGGCCTGATGGAGAGGTCGATGAAGCTCGAAAAGTAGTTGACGCAGCCAACATGACTTAGCAACGGCGTTGGCCACAACACGGTACTCAGCCTTGGCACTGGAATGGGAGACTGTCGTCTGGCGCTTCGACGGCCAGGAAACCAAGTTATCGCCTAGAAAGACAGCATAACCAGAAGTGGAACGCCGAGTTTCTGGGCAGCCAGCCCAGTCCACATCAGTGTATGCCATGAGAGTTGAAGGAGAAGTTTGGTGCAGCTGAAGTCCATGGTTGATGGTGCCCTTGAGATAGCGAAGGATACGCTTCAACATGTTGGAGTGTGGCTCACGAGGATCATGCATGTGGAGGCATGCTTGCTGGACGGCATAGATAATGTCTGGCCTGGTGAATGTCAGGTATTGTAGGGCGCCAACGATGCTCCTGTAGTCAGTGGGATTCGCCACGACATTGCCTATGGCTGGAAGCTTCAAGTTCGTGTCAACTAGCGTGTTGCAAGGATTGCAGTTTGTCATACCGGCACGAACGAGGATGTCCTCGATGTACTTCCGCTGAGATAAAAACATCCCGTCACGAGTCTGAGTGACCAAGACACCGAGGAAATAGTGTAGCGCACCGAGATCCTTAAGGGAGAACTCGTGTCGCAGTGCATCAATCATCGAGTGCAAAAGAGTAGAAGACGACGCGGTGAGAACGATGTCATCAACATAGAGGAGGAGGTAGACTGTGTCGTCACCCTGCCGAAAGATGAACATGGATGGATCCGCATGAGAGGTTATGGAGCCGAGTGTGGTAAGGTGGGTCACGAAGCGACTGAACCACGCACGCGTTGCCTGCTTGAGGCCGTAGAGACCTGTTAAGATGACATACATAGTCAGGGTGAGTGGTGTTGATGAAGCCGGATGGCTGCTGACAGTAGACCGTCTTTGAGAGCACGCCATTGAGAAAGGCGTTGTCGACGTCTAGCTGGTGCACATGCCAGTTGCTCGACAAGGCAAGCGTCAACACCATGCGCACGGTGGCCGGTTTGACAACCGGGCTAAACGTCTCATCAAAGTCGACTCCGGGTTATTGAGAGAAACCCCGAAGGACCCAACAGGCCTTGTAGTACTCTAGCGTGCCATCGGATTTGAGCTTATGGCGAAATATCCACTTTCCGACGACAATGTTGGCATCAGCAGGTTGTGGTACCAAGTCCCATGTGTTGTTGGAGCAGAAAGCATCATATTCACGCTGCATGGCAGCGCGCCACTTTTCGTTAGTGAGAGCAGCTACTTTACAAAAACTAGGCAAGTTCAATCTTGCATGTCCTCTTGATACTTCACAAAAACTACTTTTTAAAAGTATTATCACCTTTATTACAAAAAATACCTTTTATGAATGAATGAAATGAAATGGTGGGCAATGGAATCATGATTGGAGAAGTTCAGAAAACTTGTGGTGGAGATTCTATTGTACCGAAAAAGTTATGACTTAACAACAAATATAAATAGTCATTCAGAGTGTTGTATAGATAGTGGTAACCATAGATATTGTTATGAGGTGAGCATGTGAGAAGTACCTTCTTCCTTTCGTATGTCTTCGGATGCTAGGCGGGGTTGTAATCCGGAGAGGAGAGCAGCAAGTGGGAGCCCATAACATCCCCATCTAGTGTAGAAAGATAATGACTTGAGTGTCTTTGAAGCAAGGGTAATTTAGCATAGGTATTTAGACCGAAACTAATTATAAAAGGTAGACTACGAGGTCATGGTGAGGAACTCGGTATGGTTCGGTACTTGGTTCGGTCCTGATACCTTGAAAGTGTGAATAAGAGCAACGAGACCAAGGATGTTTGTGAAAAAAGTAGCGCACCTTTGCATAGTAATAAATATAGCTTGTCACTCCCGTTCTGGGAACTGAACTACGATCACAGCGGAAAAGAAACTGCATGTAGTTCTAATAACCCATGGAGACTGACTAGCATAGAATTTTCTAAATCTAAAACCTACCTTTTCAAGAAACCGCTTTTGAAAATTGCATACCCCATGATTTTTATGCACGGTTGTATCTAATGCATCAAACACCCAAATAGTTAAATCTTGCTAAGTACACTTGTAGTCATCCATACCTTATCAATCCTTGCTTAGATTTTGAAAAGACTAGTGAAGACCACGAGGAGGAAGAGATCTACTATGAGAGGCCAGATCTTTTCAGAGGCATTGAAGGCATAGATTATGAAAAAAAATATAGCACAGAAATAGAAGACTTAGAAGCGGAGCCTTAGACATGAAAAATCTAGAATAAGTTAGATGAACGGAGCATCATAGAACTTTAATAATAAGTTATTGATCTCCAAGGACACTACAGATTGTGGTGCCAATGGTCCTACTGTTGGTTAGTTTGAATTTGACTCATTGGGCCGAAGAGAATCTTAAAGCTTTTGTAATCTTTTGGATATGAATATGAATAACAAAGTAAATTGGACCCATGATTTTTTTGGTGTACCTCCCTGATATATATTATAGGCTTAAGACTGGTGGTCTAGAGCTGCTGTGAGGCCATCTGCCCCCTGTATGTCCTTTTTTTTAGATTGCCGCCCTTTGTTCATTACTCCCTCCCTTCTAGCTTTTGTCTAAGTCAAATTTTATTAATTTTGTTTAATTTTATAGATAAATGTAGCAACATATATTACATGAAATTGTCATACTATGAAACAAAATTTGAAAAAAAATCTAGAACCATCGTATCGAGCGCGACGTCATCGGTGAGCGGGGAAACCAACAATCACACCTACTCTTCGATCCCTCACATGCAATATATAATATTTATGAAATAGTGTGTCGTGAATATTGCTTAAGACTGGTGGTCTAGAGCTGCTGTGAGGCCATCTGCCCCGCGTATGTCTTTTTTTAGATTGCCGACCTTTATTCATTACTCCCTCCCTTCTAGCTTTTGTTTAAGTCAAACTTTATTAATTTTGCCCAATTTTATAGATAAATATAGCAACATATATTACATGAAATTTTCATACTATGAAACTAAATTTGAAAAAAAATCTAGTTCTTTTTAAAACCATCGTATCGAGCGCGGCGCCATCGGTGAGCAAGGAAACCAACGATCACACCTACTCCTCGATCCCTCACATGTAATATATAATATTTATAAAATAGTGTTTCATGAATATTATGTCAACGGCTTGCACACCATGACATATAGTGGCGTACTGGATCACCGCACCAGGAAGCAGATTCTAAATTCAAATAGTGAGCCACTTACTTTGTTTGTAGGGTGAAACTGGCTGGGTCGCCTCAGACTCGATCCGGCACAACTTTATTGAGTAAACTGTGCCTCGCGTCAAAATAGCTAGTGGAACATGGGTGCAGTGGACCTGGTTTAAAAAAATAAAAAAATATGCTATTTTAATGTTTTATAAATTGGAAAATCCACGTATGTATATATTACTTTTTTTGCGAATAATGTACATCTTACCATGATACTTACTCCTGTAACTTCTGAGAAAAAGACTGCATGTTGCCTAAAAAAGGAAAATAGAACATTGTACTCCCTCCATCTCGAATTAGACATGAGAGATTTTTAAAAAATTTATGTATCTATACGCTACAACGCGTCTAGATATATGCGAATCTAGAAAAAGCTCCGACGTCTAAATTGAGAGGAAGGGAGTATTGTTTTTTGAACAATACAAATCTAGTCCCTATTGTTAGATGGAAATTTTATCTTTTTTGCAAAAGTTAAATATTTTTGTATTTTAGTTTCAAACTTTTTTTTTGCGAGTAAAAAAGGAACTTTATTAAGCAGGTGGGGTTATATTCCGATCGTGGTCTAGCATCCGAAGAATAACATCGGGTCCAGACCCCAACCAAGTAGCAGTGTGACGTTCTAGTCTTGCGAAATTTGCGAGAATATGGCTAACCCTAACCTGCGATCGTTCCACTTTTACAAAGGTACAATTTCTACATTGGTCAACTAAAGCACAAAGTTCGGCTATCAGAAATAAGAAAGCAGACCTATTTTAGTTTCAAACTTGACATACATATATCCGTATACATTGTATGAAGGCATGATTTATGCCGTATTCTTTTAAGTAGTACTCCCTCCGTTTTAAAATATAAAATGTTTTAGATTGTGAAGAAAATAATCTAAACTTCTTTTAGTGTGTAGATTCAATCTAAAGTTGAGTAAACCTACATACTAAAACAAGTTTAGATTTATTTTCTTCATAAATCTAAAATATCTTATATTTTAGAACGGAAGGAGTATGTTTTTTATCTCATTGTTGAAAAGGCTTCACACCTGGGTTCACCGAATCCACATCGGTACCTCAGTGGGCACAAATAATACTACAACACGAGGTCGCATCAGCTTATCAGATGCAGCCCCCCTAGTATATTCTCCCCCGCCACTTGGATCGTTGTTCAGCTGTTCCTTTCCATCTTTCATCACGACTGAACCACGCTGAACCTGCACGGTCGCGCTAGCGGGCACCGCCGTGTCACAGAAACTCTTCTCTTCTTGGAAGGAGCACGTACAAGCGCCAGCAGCATGTGAGGTGGCTTGTGCGCGTGACCAATCCCTCGGTGGGATCTGGGCCGGCGCCGCGAGAGGAGAGGCCGCGTACTTGCCTGTATCATGCATGACGAGGCACGACCTTCTTTTTGTCCACGTACGCCCCCTACGCGTTTGCGCACAAGCCAGGCAAACAACAAATCAGACGCTACTACTTGACCTACTATGCTTAAAGTAAGTGCTCAGCTCCTGTTAAAATAGTTTATTGACATGTGAAGGAGATCGCCCAAGCATGCCTCTTCTCCAACCGGCAATCATTAAGATCGATTTGATTTATCTCCCCTAGAAAGATGATACTCCCCGTCCATACTAACGAACTCAATTTTATCTAGATTCGTATATGTCTAATTAAATATTTAGACTAGATGCATGTGTATCTAGACAAAGTCGAGACCATTAATTTAGATCAAAGGGACTATACTACAAAACAGATACGCATAGTTTCGCTCCAAAAAAAAAAGCATAGTAACGACTAACGAGTCTACAAATGTGATGATAATTTGTGTTTGGTTCGGGTTAAGGAAACCCAACAAAATTAGCTTATTTAACCTAGCTTTGCGTTTGTCAACTGAGTTGGTCAGCGTCCTAGAGGGTTGGTCAGCGAAATAACATAAACATAGGAAGAAAGGATCAAAAGTTAGTAAAGGGATAGGAACATTGAGATACACGAAGGATTAGCAATGTTGTGAAGGGAATATGCCCGAGAGGCAATAATAAAGTGGTTATTATCGTATTACTATTTATGATAAATGTTTATTTTACATGCTATAATTGTATTAATACGGAAACGTTAATACATGTGTGTTTAATAAACAAAAAGGAAGTTCCTAGTTATGCCTCTCTCATAAACTAGCTCGTTGATTAACAAGATGATCAAAGTTTCCTGATCATGGACATTGGATGTTGTTAATAACGGGATCACAACATTAGTGTAATGGTGTGATGAACATTCATCCGAAGTATAGCATTACGATCAAAGTCATTGAGTTTATATTGCTATAACAACTTACGAAGTGATCCTAATCCTTAGACCATGAGATCATGTCAATCACTAACACCGGAAGAGTTTCTTGATAACATCAAACGTCACACCGTAACAGGGTGATTATAAAGATGGATTCAGAACTAATAAAGTGTTATGTTGAGGCCCATGGATCGAGAGTGGAATTTTTTCATCCCGATGACGGATAGATATACTCTGGGCCCTCTCGGTGATATCACATTGATTAGCTTGCAAGCAAGTGATTTGATCACTAGAATGTTATATCACGGGAATGAGAAAAGAGTGCATGCCGGTAACGAGATCAAACTAGGTATGGAGATACCGATGATCGAATCTCGGACATGTAATATATCGCGAAACAAAAGGATTAAGATACCAGCGTAAAAGGTTCCGACGATCACAAGAAAGTCATCGTTGAATGTGTGGGAGTCAGTATGGGTCTCCAGATCCCGCTTCTGATTATTGATCTGAGAGGGGTCTCGATCATGTCCGCATTATTCGCGAACCGTAGGGTGACACACTTAAGAGAAATCGACATCCAATTGGAGCAAAAGTTTCATGCCGAAAGAATGAACAAGCGCAGGAATTTATTTCACTAGATACCGAAACAGGTTTTCGGGTGAAATTGCATAAAGTGGTTATGCATGTGAAATAGAATTCTAGCAAGGGGTTATTTGTGAATGTTTGTCATTAAAGTAATTGACAAAATTCTGAATAAATAAATAAAAGAGTTTTATTTAAATGAGAGCTTGCATTAAATTTGGTGGAAATTTAATGCATGTGAGTGGATTTTTGAGTGGAGGCTTTTTAATGGGAGTGGAGGCTTTTCATTTTGAGTGGGAGCTCCACCCACATGAATGTGGAAGAGGTGGGGGCAGCCCCCATGGCTGGGCGCCATGCCCCTTTGGGTGCCCCCCCTCTCCCCTATAAAAGGCCCCCCTCTCCTCCTCTCACAACACACCTCCTCGTGAAGGATCTCTCTCCCCCTCTAGAATTTATCCCCCATGGTCTCGGACTAGCGAGATACATGTTCCCGGTGGCTTTTCGGCAAGAAAGAGTTGTGCTTCCGCTGCATCGCTGGGCGAGGAGGCGGAGGTTGCTCGGTGCCTCGAACGTGTGTGCGAGCACGGATGCGCTGCTGTTTTGCGGCGCTAGGACTTCCTCTCGATCTTGAGATCGGCAAGAGATCGTCTACATCAACCACGAGTTTAGACTCGTTAAGCTTTGTCGGTCTTCAAGGGTATGTTCTCTACGGATATACATCCACCCGTTGTTTGTATCTAGTAGATAGATCTTGGTACATAGTTGTTCCCATCGTAGGAAATTTTTGTTTTCTATCTTGCGAACCCTACAATAGTATCGAGCGGATCTATGCATAGATACTTTGCACGGGTAGTACACATATGAGTATGTGGGCGATGATGATCATTTTATTGCTTCTTAGTTGTACTTTGGATATTGGTGGCGTAGTGGGATGAAGCGGCCCGGACAAACTTTACATGTCCTCGCACATGAGACCTGTTCCACGCTTGACATGCAACTAGTTTTGCATAAGTGGCTAGCGGGTGTCTGTCTCTCCTACTATAGTCAATATCTAATTTGCAACGAGTTGTCAACAATTTGGTTATCCTCGTTGTGGTTCATGTTCGTAGGTAAGAACGGTTCTATCTTCGAAAGCCCTAAGCCACGTAAAATTTGCAATGGATAAATTAGAGGCGTCTAGTTTAGATTGTTGCTGTGCTAGTGATATGATATGGTGATGTTGTAAGTAGAAGTATGAGATGATACTCTTACAACACATAACGTGTAATCTCCATAGACCTTGGACTTACACATATAGGTATGATAGTGATCATACCACGATGCACATGATAGAGATCATCTGCGGGAACCATAACATTTCACTAATAAACATGTGATGTTTGATAGCATCTTATATTGCTTATTTGGCGTTTTATTAGCAAAATAAGATGATCCCTCATTTAGATATCAAGATAAGAATGTGTTCTTCCTTAAGTATGCACCGACAATGTTTCGTCGCTTCAAGACATCACGTGATGATCGGGTGTACTTGAATCCGAGCATATCTCGGGTGTAAGATTACACACGAATACTAAGGTTCTTACTTGACGAGCCTAGCATGTCTGAGACATGGCCTCGAACACGGACCGAAAGGTTAAGCATGAGTCATATGTTTTGATATGATGACCATATGGATGCTCGCCTTTGAAGCTATACCGACTCACGTGATGATCGGACTTGGTGTAGTGGATTTGGTTCATGTAATCACCAAAAGACAAGAGGATGTCGTTTTGAGTGGGAGTTCATTTCTAATTTGGATTAGTAGAACTCAATTTATCATAAATTAAATCAAAGTGAATTTGCATAATTTGTTGTAGTCATTGGCATTCGTTCACCACCTTATGCATAGTTGTAATTGAGATAATAGAACTATAGAAATTCTGGATATATACTTTCTGACTGGTATCGTATTGTGTTGAGTGTCAATCTAAAGTTTAAAGTCCTATTGCAAACTTTCAGCAAAATTCTATTTACTCCGTGAAATTTAATAATTGGTATTAAATCGAGAGTAACAATTTCAGTGTTAGTATCTTAAGTATCATGTTTGCCTCCATGATTCTTGATTTAAACATCAAGTTTATCTAGGAGCTGAAAGAATTGTTTCAGAAACCATCATGTGTGGCAGATATAACGATATCTGAAACAATGTTTTGGTTGCAATATGATAGAGTATAATATATGTTCTCATATTGGATGAGAATTTGCGAAGGTTGGAGATGCTAGACATCCTAATCATCCAAAAGGATTTTGGAAAGTAATATTATACTCATGATTCTCCTTTATAAGCTAAAGTAGCTTGATCATGAAAGTCGTCATGATAAGGGTGAATAGAATATGTATGTAAAATGTTTACTACACTAAAAGAATACTAAAGAATGGATTTTGAAAGAATACCGATCATTTTGATGATGGTGATCTACTTCAAAGTGCAAGTCCAAAGGTATTATTATTTGAATATACACGCTTTGGACTATGTGTCATGTATATGGCGCCACTTTTGATGTTGATAGATTCTTTTAAAAAGGAAAAGGAAATGCTGAAAGAGAATCTATAAAATATATTTGGCAGAAAAGAAAAGATTGGAAATATCCAATTTAGGTATATAGATGATATACATGTTATGGTTGTATTCTTTGCTTGTTAAACAATGTGGTTCTTGGGTATTGGATATCGAATTGGTTGGTATGAAATTTCATACGGAACAACGCAATTCATGAACCACAATGGCCTAAAGTAACTAGCAAGAGAATATGTGATGATGTTCATCGAAAACAAACAAACCGTTGTTTGTATTTCTCGTTGACATCAAAACTTGACTTCAAGATTTGTTTTAATAATTGTTATTTGAATCAGGTATTATAAGAACAAAGGTTGTTCAAATAATTACCGTATTCCATATAAGATGGATGATTTACAAATCTAGTTGAAGAAATCACATCCATAAATCCTAATGCTAAAATGTTGCAAGACAAATGATTGAAAGATCACTTATGAAGTGACATCGCTGTTTAAATTATATTGGAAAGAAAACATGAAGAATCTCCATATTCATGGATTTTGGAGTCTTTGATTTGATCAAGTGACGCTTGTGAGAATTTCCTCGGGATAATTAAAACTTCGTTCAAAGGCCAAAGAAGCGAGCGACTAAATTATTGGAATTTATACATATCGATGTATGTAGTCCATTATGTGTAGTTATGGCGATGGGTTTCAACTTCATATGCTTTCTCCGAATTTTGAGTGAATATTCACTTAATGAGAAAGAAGTATGAAATATTTGAAAACGTTTTCAAAGACTTTCAAGATGAAGTGGAAAATCATTGTAACAAGAAAAATAAATGAATTATGATTTGATCATAAAGGGATTTATTTGAGTTACAAGTGTAACAAGAAAATAAATGAATTATGATTTTATCATAAAGGGATTTATTTGAGTTGCAAGTTTAGCAAAACACCTAGATTTACATCTCCCAAAACACCATAGGAGTATGGAGTGTTTGAGATTTGTAATGAAACCTTGTTTGACATGGTTGGATCAAAGGTGTTATTTATAAAAACATTATGTTTTAAAAGATTAAAACTTTAGAGACTACCGCTTTTACACTAAAAGAGCTCCATCTTGATCCTTTGAAATGACACCATATGAGTTATGGTTTGGGGTAAAACCCAAGTTGTCCTTTCTTAAATTTTGGTATGCTAAACATAAGTAAGATGTTTACAACCAAAGTCGGATGAGCATGTCTTTGTAGGTTATTTCGAATAACAATTGGTTATTCCTCCATAACACCGAGGACAAAAGGGTTTGTCGCTTGAAATGTGAAGTTTCTTGAAGAAGGAATTTTTCATAAAAGTTGAGTGGGAGGACAATAGAACTTTGATAAGGTTAACGAACCTTAGCTAAATGTGCTGAGTTGCGCAGCGCCGTAAATCGTTCCGGAGGCTGCCATAATGCTCATAGCTTATGTGCCTCAAAGGTTGTGGTCACGGAGATCTAAGTTCCTATTGAACCAAGTAGGTCGGTTAAACAATCAAATGCTAAGATTTGAGAGTAAATCATTATTGTTTGACAATGATGAACCGAATACAAACAAAGAAGCGATGATGGGCCCTGACTCCGTCAAATGGCTTGAAGCCATAAAATCCGTGATAGTTCCATACACGAGAAATCAAGTTTTGAACTTGGAAGAACCTCCGGAAAGGTGTAAAAACCTATCGGTCGTATTTGGATCTATAAAGAAACAGACATGGATGTCTCACATCTATGAAATATTCGACATGTTGTAAAGTATTTTATGACAATGTTCAAAGAGTTGACTATGACAAGATTTGATCTTTCATAGCGATATTTAGTCTGGACGGATTAAAGTAGCAACCACTACATATAATTTGTTATATGGTAGATGAATAAACAAAACAAAGTTCTTCTAATAGAATGGTTACCTAGGACGTGTACATGACACGGTCCAAAGGGTTTTGTTAAATTCAAAGGATGCTAAAAGGGCATGCAAACTTCAATGGTTGAAGTAAGCATCATGAGTTGGAATCTTCACCATGATAAAAATGAGTTTTTCATCCGAGACGATGAAGATGCTTGCATTTGCAAGAAATTAAGTGGGGCTGAGACATATTTCTAATACATTATGTGAAGGACATCTTGTTGATTAGAAATGATGTATCTTTTATTGACAAAGGTTAAGAATTTCATTTCGATGAAAGACTTAGGCAAAACCGAATATTTAGCGTGAATGTCTATAGTGGATGACTGTAACGCCAATATGGTTGTAAGCGTACATATATGAGATATTGAAGGAGTTCAATATAGAAACGACAAGAAACAGTTCTTGTTGCATGGAAAGGAATTGAATCAAGATTCAAGTGTATCGACACTTGATAAGTGAAACAAGATTCAAGTGCTTTGACACTTGATGAGTGCAATCACGAGAATGTTTTGATCAATCATACCATGATATGTACATATCCGGATATGTCCTATGCTCTAAGTGTTATGAGCATATACCGAATGAATCATAAAATGATCATTGGACGATAGTGAGGATATTCTTATGATCTTTTGGAAGAACTAAGAATATATTTGTGTAGAGGTGACAAACAATTACAAATAGTTCATTGTAAAGCGTTACATTGATACTAGTTTTGTCACAAGATACAAATTAAGTTTATCTCAATTTAAACTATGGGTGGCACAATGTAATGGAAAGGAGATTCCATGATGGATTTGGAAGAGTTCCAAAGTTAAGACATTGTGACGAATACTACAACAAAAGGCTAAGTATATGACTGCTATAGTAGCAGCAAAGGAGGGAATTTGTGTCAAGTAGTTTGTTATCAAACTAAGGTGTGGTTCGCAACGGGCTAACACTAAAGATATATTGTATGACAATAGTATCGACGTGTTTTAACCCCAAGGAACTAAAGGTCTCACCGAAAGACCAAATTTATACAATGCCATCTCATTGGAGAATGAGTGATGCGTGAAGACGCAAAGACATGCAAATACACACGGACCTGAAAGCGTCAGATCCGTAGATTATGTTAACCACTTGCAATTGCGTATATGGAACACCAGAAAGCCATAGGTGTTCAATACGCAAAGTTCTCAAACTAGATTATTGTCTCTAGTGCAAGTGGGAGACTGAAGGGAATATGCCCGAGAGGCAATAATAAAGTGGTTATTATCGTATTCCTATTTATGATAAATGTTTATTTTACATGCTATAATTGTATTAATACGGAAACATTAATACATGTGTGTTTAATAAACAAAAAGGAAGTTCCTAGTTATGCCTCTCTCATAAACTAGCTCGTTGATTAACAAGATGATCAAAGTTTCCTGATCATGGACATTGGATGTTGTTAATAACGGGATCACAACATTAGTGTAATGGCGTGATGAACATTCATCCGAAGTATAGCATTACGATCAAAGTCATTGAGTTTATATTGCTATAACAACTTACGAAGTGATCCTAATCCTTAGACCATGAGATCATGTCAATCACTAACACCGGAAGAGTTTCTTGATAACATCAAGCGTCACACCGTAACAGGTGATTATAAAGATGGATTCAGAACTAATAAAGTGTTATGTTGAGGCCCATGGATCGAGTGGAATTTTTCATCCCGATGACGGATAGATATACTGGGCCCTCTCGGTGATATCACATTGATTAGCTTGCAAGCAAGTGATTTGATCACTAGAATGTTATATCACGGAACGAGAAAAGAGTGCATGCGTAACGAGATCAAACTAGGTATGGAGATACCGATGATCGAATCTCGGACATGTAATATATCGCGAAACAAAGGATTAAGATACTAGCGTAAAGGTTCCGGATCACAAGAAAGTCATCGTTGAATGTGTGGAGTCGATGGGTCTCGGATCCGCTTCGATTATTGATCTGAGAGGGGTCTCGATCATGTCCGCATTATTCGCGAATCATAGGGTGACACACTTAAGAGAAATCGACATCCAATTGGAGCAAAAGTTTCATGCCGAAAGAATGAACAAGCGCAGGAATTTATTTCACTAGATACCGAAACAGTTTTGGTGAAATTGCATAAAGTGGTTATGCATGTGAAATAGAATTCTAGCAAGGGGTTATTTGTGAATGTTTGTCATTAAAGTAATTGACAAAATTCTGAATAAATAAATAAAAGAGTTTTATTTAAATGAGAGCTTGCATTAAATTTGGTGGAAATTTAATGCATGTGAGTGGATTTTTGAGTGGAGGCTTTTTAATGGGAGTGGAGGCTTTTCATTTTGAGTGGGAGCTCCACCCACATGAATGTGGAAGGTGGGGGCAGCCCCATGGCTGGGCGCCATGCCCCTTGGGTGCCCCTCTCCCTATAAAGGCCCCTCTCCTCCTCTCACAACACACCTCCTCGTGAAGGATCTCTCTCCTCTAGAATTTATCCCCATGGTCTCGGACTAGCGAGATACATGTTCCCGGTGGCTTTTGGCAAGAAAGAGTTGTGCTTCCGCATCGCTGGAGGCGAGGCGGAGGTTGCTCGGTGCCTCGAACGTGTGTGCGAGCACGGATCGCTGCTGTTTCTTGGCGCTAGGACTTCCTCTCGATCTTGAGATCGGCAAGAGATCGTCTACATCAACCACGAGTTTGGACTCGTTAAGCTTTGTCGGTCTTCAAGGGTATGTTCTCTACGGATATACATCCGCCCGTTGTTTGTATCTAGTAGATAGATCTTGGTACATAGTTGTTCCCATCGTAGGAAAATTTTTGTTTTCTATGCTGCGAACCCTACATGTTGGAATCCAAGACATTGTCGTTTTATCTCCATAAAAGATATTGTAATGAAAATTTATGATAGGTGGAAATTAGGAAGTAGAACTTTTGTAGGATTGTGGTTTAGAAGACATGCACCATTCGACCACAACCGTATCGCCAAAAAACATTTCTTCTAATGTTCTGATATAATCAAGAATTATAGGCTGCAACATATTAGGCGTCCACACGCAACAATTAAAACCACGCCTGGAACATCATGGCAACAAATCACCAAGAACATGGTGCAACATAAATAACAAAAGTATTCAAATATAAGAGGATATGTATGCAGCATATGAAGAACACATTCACGATACAAAAGTAAACCATTGCATGAGAAAACAAGAGTATTGCAACTACCATGTGCGTGCGTGCAATTGCAAGTATACCAGCATGTGCCATGTTTGAACAACACATGCACCATCCACAATCTCAATTAATGTCGGTATGCACTCATGTTGTCTTGCATGGCTCCTAGGAGTGGTCTCAACGTCAGCGATATGGAAAATCAGAACCATGAACCATCCAACCAAACCTACCATTTATTTTAAGCCCGCCACATGGAGATTATCGAATTTGAGCTTGAACTAAAGATCCACATTACGTCACGACTGTAAGCTCACTAACCTCTTCCAACTAGGTTCGGTGGAGAAGAAGAAAATTAAACTCGTGAAAGGGGAGGAAGACAAGCCTTTATTCTCTGGAAGTGGTTGAGAATCATTGGACTTTATTTTAGATAACCTTGTAATAGTGATTCGTGTTAGTTAGGTGCATCATCTTAATCTTGGTACAAATTCAAAACGAAATACAAATCCTAATTCCTAGAAAAAACTAAGGAATCTGCCATTTATGTAAAGGATTGATGAGGCTCTCATAGCCGTCATAAAAAAACCCGCGATAAGTGCGAGGACCAAGAGCCAAATCTGGAACAACTACTAATGATGTTGCTGAGAGTAAGCAGAAATCAAGTGTTCACGTGGAGCATGTTATTGGTTCAGGAGATTCATCAGAAAAGGAAAGCACGAGCTCTTTACATGCGCGTATGGTGTATTGTGTATATGTAATATTGCTCCAAAGTATCATGGGTCCTTCTAACAATTTTTACGTCTTCCTAATAATGTGGACACGGTTGTTGATATTCTAGCTTTGTTGTTTGGATTAGATGTGCTATTTTGTTGTTTGCTTAGGTCACATAAGCATCAATATTTTGTTACTATCTTAGGCTTATCTCACCGTTCAAATTATCTAGCTACCAGCCAAGCATGCCACGCAGATGGAGTGTATGTGTGTGTGTGTGTGTGGGGGGGGGGTACATGACCTAATAAGCAGTAATTGATCGTCGTATACTTTAATGCATACAAAAAAATCAACCAAAAAGACACAATGGGTAATTTCCCAGCATATCTATTCCAAGTGACACTATTCAATACCAAGTTCAAAATAACCAAGGGATGTTAGTCGATTATTAAACCTGGGAACGTGAAAGACATTGTTGGTCATGAGTGGACCAGTAAATGAGCAATGCAACAATTAGAGGACAAATCTCTCATAGATATTTTGTGTATTGTAGAATTCTCTAATTGGAATATTGATTGTTATCCTTTTTATACACTGACAGCTAAAATAGACAATCATGAACTCGAGAAACTTCTACCGGCTTTAGTGCTAGCTAATGATATTTAATAAACTAAAATACACATGAACACATACATACTTTTGTAGTTCACCTTAGTGGAAATTCTTTTTGTAAAGAAAAGCAATTTTGTTATTTTTTTGTGATCAAGAAGAATGCAATGTACCCAAAAAACTTTAAGAGATATGGATCAAAAAAGGAAACAACTATAACATCGCTTATGTTGTAATATAATTTTCAAATTTAGTGCATGTGCAATTTCCAACGTTGAAGTTAAAACTACATAATTACAATGGTCATATTTTGATTTTGATTTTGTATTATGTGTGCTTAATTTTAAGATCAGATGTAGAGAGAATATGTTATAATTGCAAAGGTTAAAAAGTTTAATATAAATAAACTATATTTTTTATTTCAACTCGCTATGGATCCGCCACAAACTTAAGGACTGAACTATTGGAAGGCCATAGTCCATTTATATATAAATAAACAAAAAATTAGGTAGACCGTGGCAACTGTGGGCCATTGTTTATTTTGTGTCTGGCTACCTTACCAGTCTCATCAAATTGAAGTTTAGTAATTTGTACACCGTGCTTATGGATGGGAATGTATCAAATACCTGAGTTTAGTACCACAAATGTTTTATACTTGTAGCAGATGATTTTGATGAGAGGAACTCATTAAGCAGGGAAAGTAGGTCTTTTTTGCCCCGGAAAGCTTGGTGCTTGACAAAATAAGTATTATTAGGACAGCAAGGCTGTTAAGAGGGCATGTTTTGCCATCATCTCCTGTTCCGAGGAATACTGTACTTACATATTGTTGTTTCTCGAGTTTATGCTGTCGAGGTGGTATATCAAGTTCTGAAATGGATTTTTTTTTTGGTTTTATGTCTGCAGAAGTATTCTGAAATGTTAGTGTCTCGGATTATCTTCTCTATTTTCAAAAATTCTCCGTATTGTCAAGTATTAGTTGATTTTCAAGGCTTACGTAGGCTGGTTTCTTTTGAGCTTCTACTTATGGTGAAGCTAGCTCTTTTGGAAAACTGCGAGAAGTCGTGTGGTGGGCATAGGGCCGTACTATCGAGTAGCTCGACTCTTTAAGGCTCGACTCGTTAAGGCTCATACTCGTTAAGGCTCAGATCATTAAACTCGTTAAGGATAATGAGTAAAAAGTAAAGCTCGACTCGGTTCGTTAGATGTTAACGAGCGCTCACGAGCTACTCGTTAAGAAAATATGAACGAGTAGGGCTCCAGGCTCCAGAGTCCAGTCAGCAAGGCTCGTTAGGCGTCGTCGCCGCGGTCAAAAGATCTAGATCGAGAAGATGGGAATGCGGTGGGGACTGGGGACTGTGTCTGGGGAGACGACGAGTCTAGGAGAAATAAGGGGTCTGTCGATGACGGTGAACGGTCGCTCTCGCCTCTCGGGCTCTCGGCCTCTCGCATTGGTCTTTCTGGGCCAAATATTTGTCTTAAATGGGCTGTCAAATTAGACATAAGTGGACTATACCTTGGTTGTTACCGAGTTTAACGAGTAGCTCACGAACATCGTTAGCTCGATCGTTTAGCTCGTTAAGGATAACGAGTAAAAACTTCAGCTCAGCTCGAATCGCTAAGAAAACGAGTCGATTTCGAACGAGCCGAGCAAACGAGTGCTCGTTAAACTCGTCGAGTTTCGAGTTTTATGTCTAGCCCTAGGTGGGCAGTATCTCATAGAAGCTGGTTCCTTCTTTTTGAAATATCTATAACGCTCCTAAATATCATATATAATCTAGATTAGTGATAATACCATGTGTATGCTAGTTTATAATGAGAGAAATTAGTAAAGAAGATTGTAAATAGTATGAAGAGATGATATCATCATATGTATGCCAAAATAAAAGAAACGTTTTGTACTGATTGCGTAATCTAAGGTTCCGTCCAGAGGTAGGTTCGTCTAAGGTTCCGTCCGAATTTTATTGGACAACTTTGCCCTTGGCAGTTCAGTGAAATTGCCCACCATTGCCACCCACGAAATTGAGCGGTTCCGTGGATAAGAAAAAAATCCCCATCCCCACGCGACGTCTCCCTTGAGCGCCGAACGGATGGGAAGTGTCGGCCAAGGTGGACGGCGAGGCCGCCCCTCCGTCCCTGCTCCTCTCCCGCCGGTGATAGGCCATCCCGGCGGCGATTGACGGGAGAACGCAGCGAGGCCGTCCCCGCTACTCCTCTTTGCTGTGGCGACTGACGGGATCTGGCCGTAGGACGGCATCGACGATGACCTCCGAGCGGAGCTGCCATGGCCAAATCATGTTCTTGGGAAAAATGGATCCGACCGATTTCGATCGAATCGGCGGGTGAGGGGATTTTTTTCCTCGCTGCCATAGGAAAGGAGGGCCCGTATCTTCGTTCCCGATCCCTTTTTCTGCTTGGTCTGGCCGTCTTGTGGTGGCTGGAGAGTCGACGATGGGTGGCAGACATGGACTCGATTTTGCAGTGTGGAGTCCGACCTGTGGTGATGCTGTGCTCGGATCCTGATGGCCTATCCTTTCCCCACTATTTTCTTATCATGGTGGCTAGATTGGAAGGAACGAGAGTCCTCTGGACCAGCGATGGTTTTCTTTCGCTGCTGCTCTTGCCAGGGACGTGCTGCTGTTCTATCCCTGGTTGACATCTACATCAACATGGACACTCCTTTTCTTCTGTGCAACTACACACTATATGTGTCTGGTTCCATTAGTCAGCTGTTGAACAAAAAAAACACGAAAAAGCTAGCCGTCCAGCTATGACATCTTGCGGTGTGGATGCATGAATCGATGGCAATAATCGATTTTTCGTATGAAAATATCGGACTACAAATTGGATTTTTTAAAATTGCAGGTACAAATGGGGATTTCAGATGTGCGTACATGAAAACTAACATCACAAACAGTTCTTGAGTAGTTTTCATTCCCGCTGTTGGTGGCTTGATGGTGAGATATAGTGTGACCGGTTCAGTGTTTGTACAAGTCGTTTGCTATCTGCCTGACTACATGTGTATGTAGATGACACCAGATTAAAAATCGCTGAATCGTATCTCCTCGTTCATTGGTGGTTAATTATTTAAGATCACATGTAAAACATAAGACATGAACATTGAAGAAAAAATCGGCTAACACAAGATCGAAGACTTAGCTCAGCAAACTCATGCTCGGATCAAGGTTTTCGCTCATGCTTCATGTCTTGGTGTGGGCGCATACTACTGCATGTATACCGGCCAGTGTGGTTGATGTACATGAATATGTTTGCTATACCGATAATTCTTTGCTCGTTCGTCCGATGAGAGGGCCCATCCACACAATGAATGTGACCATGACCTATTGTGGTGGTCAAAGGCAGAAGAACGAAGAGGATGAGTGAGAGAGAGGAGGGAGAGATGCATACATGGTGAGAAATCTGAAAGAGATGAGAATGAGATCACGATGCATATGACATCTCCCACTTTTTTTTTCTCTCCTTTAACAAATATATTTCAGGGACAAAATTTGATAATTTTATTTTTTTTTTTTAGGTGTTTGTTTTTTTCAAAGTCTGGGTGTCTAAATGCGTGCAAATTTGCAATTGTTGCTGCTGAAAGGACAGCATTAGACAGCTTATGAATGGGCTGTTGGGATGTCAGACTACTGGTTCTTGAAAATATAAATACTAAAAAATATAAATGCCATATGTAAAATTAAATTATGTAAATTAATTTTAGATTTGGTACTTTATCATGTGTACTAGAGAATGATGATGATGATCATATGTACTAATGATCACTATGACGCTTTGGTCCATGGGGTAAATATTTAGTTTTAGGATTTATTTTTATATTTTTGCAAACAATAAGCTGATTCATTTGACTGCCTAATAATAGTGACATACAAAAATAGGGAAACTGTCAGGTGAGTGAGGGTGAGCAGTGGTGAGGTAGAGAGAGAGAGATATAGAGTTATAGATGTTATTTTTGACAATGACAATTTTCTCTAATTTTCTTTTTTTCTTTTTTTTTTTTTTTTCTTTTTTCTTTTCATTTTTCTGCCAACGAGTCGTAGAACAAAGGGGTGGATCCCCTTGAGAGCAGATATCTAAAGACTGTTCACGGATAGCCAGCGCTACGGGCACACAGGATATGTTGTTGGTATGTACAACATACCTTTGCAAACAAATTATCCCAGCAAGTGATAACTGATCCAGGAGTTATCCAAGGATGGTGAACCAGTCAAGCATTATTGTGACGATAATGGAGTGTCGATAGGAGTGTAGTTGTTAGAAGAAAAAAATGTGAAAGAAAGAGTGGTTATGTCAGGGCAATCCTAAATTGTACTCACTCCGTTCAGAAATAACTGACGTGAGTTTGTCTAAATTCAAATATATCTAAACGTATTTTAGTGTATACATACATTCGAATCTATACAAACTCAAGTCAGTTATTTCTGAATGGAGGGAGTATGTTATAATTGGTAAACCTGTTATCGATGTTTTCCTCCATTACATGAGATGATTTAGCTACTAAGATGGCATTGTGTCCTTCAGAGTATTTGTGCTTGTAAGCACGCTCAGTTCTACTGATAAAACTAATCAGTACTAGGTGCACCGAGCATCGGCGTAAAATATTTCATGTGCGTATCAATGCTAGAAAAAAGATAGTCCAGATTTCTATGCCTTTTATATGCAATTCTATTATTCTATTATTCACATAAGCACATATATGATTATTTTTTTACACGAACTCTTATGATATCTGATTGTAGAATAAAATCTAGAAGTTTTTTTAAGGTAGGTTTGTGGACTTTGAGTGAATCAACTCTTCGTATACATGATATCTAAACCAAGTTTTTGTATATGCTTGATTGCTCAATGCCGAGAATAAGAAAAGAGAAACTGCCATCATGGATCTTGGATCCATCCGTGAGACAAATAAAATTTATCCGTAGCAACGCCATGCATTCAGCTAGTAACAATAACTTTGGTTGTTGTGCACTCAAGATGAAGGTGTTTCCACCCACGGGTGAAAAGAAGGAATAACAATTAAGATTGGAAAAGGTTGACTAATAAACCGTAGGATAATTGGTCATTCACTTTCATAATAATAGGAGCTGGTGGCGTCTGCGGCGTGCCTGGGCACTGTAGCATTCCGTGCGTTGCACTCCATGAGGGCACTCCGTGGGGTCCCTTCTTTTCTTGTCTCGCCTCACTCTTTCGAGTTCGTCTCATACATCCTAGGATCGAGTGACACTTTTGTGTTCACCCTTACTGATTCGGCATCGAGTCACTCTTTTGAGTTCAACTCTCTGCCTCGAGCTCGTCTTCGGCTCCTTTCCCCAATTCAATTAAGAAACTAGACTTCCTTATTATTCCCTTACGGGATTATGAAGGCATGTCAGTAAAGCAAGTGAAGACTTTTAGCATATCCTCATGGGATATACGAGACTCGTTTAATTGTGTCGAAATAGTGATTAAGGGCTTGTTCAGTTGTAGCGGATTTAATCCTCTAGCGCACTTATTCCACCGAGGAATTCGGTGATCCGCTACCATTCACCCAAATCCCCTACGGGACCAAATCCTGCCACTATGTAAACCATGTCATGTACAACACATTCGGTTAATCACTGTCATTTACAGTACTGCGGGCATATATATTGCTATTTAGAACACAATCAGATCCAAACTTCACACACAAGTGGTTGTAGAAGATACGGAATTTCAGAACATCTCGTGTGGCAATATCTGAAGATGTGAATACAGAGTTCAGTGAAGCCAAGCGGATGACATCGGTTGGGATTGCATTGCATCTTGTCCTTTCAGGTCCATGAGCCTGGTCATAGTGCTAAGTAATAAAGACTAGTATTTACACATATTACTAGTTGATGTTACCTTCATACATGCCCGTCGACAGACGTGAGCAACCGAACAGGGCCCCCAATTTTTATAGGCCCCCAATTACCTGCAGCCTGATAGTTTTTTTCTTTACTCGTGCGGCCTAGCTCACTCGACGCTCGTTTAGCCAACGGTCTCGTGATCATCGATCCATCCGTTTCCCGGTCATGATCGCCGCGATGACGCACACGATCTACCCGAGTTGCAGGTGTTCGCTTGTGTCGAGCCGGCGTTCCCATTGATCGAGATTGGTGTACCTTTTCCTCCGTGTCCTTGGCTCCTTGCCACAAATCGATCGAGGGGCCCGACCTCCTTCCCGGAAGATCGATCGAGGGCCCCGGCATGGGAAGCAACAGATCAATCGAGATACATACGGAGTAGTTGTTATCGCCATATTTTGGCCAAAGAAGGAGATGGGCCGTGATCAAGATGGGCTTGGAAGATGCGTATATTCAACGTGTTGTTGGATCGGCCTAGTGCGTGGATTTGGGCTAAATTGCCCGTGTATCTTGTATCATAGTAGGTTTCGTTTCAGTTTAGGTTCCGTTTCAGTTTAGGTAAAGATAGAGTTGTAGAGTTATTCCAAAAGTAGAGAGTCTCCGGACTATAAATATGTACCTAAGGTTATCGAGAAAAGGAGGACAATCACGTTCACAACAAACACAATCTCGGCGCATCGCCACCCCTTGTTTCTAGGGTTTCTTTCGTAGAATATGTTGCCTAGATCGCATCTTGCGATCTAGGCAGTATTTTTACTTATGCGTTATTTAGTGTTACTCGTACTGAAGCCTTGTTGATGGCGAGTAACACTACTATCATAGATTCGTTGAGGCTAGCATCGGTGCTTTTTATTATAATTGTTTGATTTATGCTACCTCTAGTTACCTCGCTACCTTTGCACTGTTTCCCAAGTGCGAGGGTAGCATCTTGCTTGATCTTTATTTAGTTGATTCGATCTGTTATGGTTGTGCCTTGCTCTCCAAGGTTTAGTTTGATATCTACGTAGTCAGGCCTTACAAACGGGTTGAACGATCCAGTAGTACGTAGAGACGTGGTTTACTAGTTCTAGAGAAGTTGTTCCGGTAATTGACTTTACGTTGGTTATTAGGCCTCCTCTAGGGTTAGTATTCTTCACCTTTTGTATATACCAGGCTCAATTACGTGTAGGACGTTCCAGTTACGTGGTGAAAACGTTAAACTGTCGTAGATCGATTTAACTTGTAATGATAAAGCAAAACCCCATGTTATCGTAAATCTAATGCAGAACCATGGGATAATCGGCTCTAGGAGCCGATTCACGGGAAACACGGGAGCCGGTCACGCTCAATTTTACGATACTTGTTTACCATGCAGGAAATCAATCGAGCAATCCTTCACCTTCGACCAGGTATAGGTCAGGTGGCACGCCGAACCAAGCCAGACGTGTCGGAGTTTTGGGCGTTGCCCGAGGGACCAGGGCCCACCAGTTCGGGAGCCTCCGGCTCTTCGTGTTGCTCGCCGCTGCTCGCCGGTGAGTTTTGGCAGCAACACATTCTCGCACGCCGGTGGGACCTTCAACAACGTCTACATCAACATCCGACGCCTGCGATGGAGAATGCATCAGTCACGACGCATTTAGCTGCCGAGGAGCACAAGGCGGCATGATGAGATCAAATCTCTTCGCCGATCTCATCGGCTCTTTGAGAGGACCCGTAAGCATGGCATCAAGTGGAGGGGTTCTCCCGAGGGTGCTCTTGATGAGGTGGATCTGTTTCCTTCGAGGAGCGCACTGAGCTCTGACGACAGAAGTCAACTACATGGTGGCTCATTCTCCGCACCGCCATTCCGAGAGCCCGTGAACGCTTTCGAGCGGGTCGCGATTCGCGTAGTTCAGAGATCATGAAACATCGCACTCTCCGTCGGGCCTACTTTAGGGACTCACCAGGAGAAAGACCGCCCGCACCAGGCCACAACCGCCATTCACACTTGCAGCTCCAGAGCCGCCAAGAGTAGCGGCGTACGTCGTCTACAAGGTTGGAGGCGACCCAGGCGATTGCCAATTCCTGTTTGAGCCACCTAAGGAAATCCCACACGGATATATATGCACCTACGTGCCGGACTGCAATAACCCGCATGCACCAACCAGATTGCAAACCGCAGGAGTTTCGTGGCAAGGGTTCCGGGCAGATCTTCAGAGCAAGCGTTCGAGCAGCGATATGCAGGATGGACGCCGACAAAAAGCGTGGCTAGCCAAGTATGCCACCGAACAAGTCATGAGAATCTAGCCCTGCAGCTCAAACAAGGAGCAAATCCATTACCATCTTGAGAGACAGTCGCTTCGCCAAGAGAAGGACAATCGACTATTCAAAGCCGCACTAACGAAGTTTGATCGATTCCGCCACCCAAGTATCGGCTCCCGAGTTCTCAAGGTTTAGCGGGTCGAAGGGTCGAAGCTCGAGCTCGATCGAGCACGTAAGCCGATACCGCACTAGGCATAATTTCGCATCGGATCGATCTGCGTAAGGTTTTTGCCCAATCTCCGACAGACCAGCTTTTGATGGTACACCTCGCTGCCACCGATTCGATTCAGACATGGAAGCAACCGGAAGAGTTCCACATTCAAGATTATCATTCGAGGCTACCGAGGCTGGCATTGCGTAACTGGCGCTTGGCAGAAGCGGGGAGAAACTGTGGCGAGTACATCCAGCGTCAGACCGCTAAGAACCGATGTTACTCACTCGCTTAATCGAGAAAGAAGCAAATAGCTAGCGGTGTTGGGTCTCTCAGCACCCATCAAGGATCCGCTTTCTGTAGAGTACAACTCGTTGGCACACATGGCCCGGAAGCGACAATGTATGAACGCCACCGAGTTGTACCAAGACAAATTCAACGTCCGATAGGCCTGGTCGATCTGTAAGAAGATGATCCTACACAAGACCAGGAGGTGGCCGAGCTGAATGGGAATGGGTGAAACAAAGAAGGGCTCGCAAAAGGGTTCGACTGATGTGAGCAAAGCCGAGCATATTCGATTTATCAAGGAGAAGCAATTGAGGTTACCCAAGGCCACAAAATCCCACGGCTCAGAAATGAACGGAGACCATACTGCAAGTGGCATCACTCGTTCACCCACACCACCAATGATTGCAAAGAGCTACGTCGCCAAATCCAAATGGCGATAGAACAAGGCCGTCTGATCCTTGGGCAGTTCGCCATGAAAGTGGACACAAACCCATTTCCCGGCGTTAACATGGTAGAACTCAGTCGCTCCGCCAGGCGTCAGCTGGATTTTTCGTTCGGTGTTAATATGGCAGGGTCTGGGTACCACCATGACACGTACAAGGAGGAAGGTGGTCTCTCTCGGAGCAAAGAAAGAGAGGAGGCTGGTCCACGCGACCGGCCCAGCCACAATGACAGGCGGTACTTAACAGAGGAATAGGTGAGGAGAGTGCGGTATCAGAAGCCACATTCCACGCATCTCCTTAACAAGTATGAGCGTCAGTATGAACTACGGCGCCGGCGCAATGGAGACGATGAGGGATATGAGCACCTCGCTAGGGGACCGTCAAAAGAAAAGGAAGGCGCAGACAAACATTGGGATTGTCCCTTCTTCAAGTATTGCTGGGACGCGGGAATGAGCCGATTACCTACAATGACAAAGCCTGGAAGGACAGCGAGGAGGACACGAGGCCAGTTTCGGTGTTCAAACGTCTAGGGCCTCTCCACCTCGAGCCGCATAGGAGTCCGCAGCAAAGGACCTCGAGAAGCCAAGGGATGACAAAGAAGAAGACAGATATCACCGTCCAAGGTGGTGTCCCCGGACTCGTAGATACCCAAAAGCGTAGAGTGCAGCGGCTGCGTAATTTGGAGGAAGTCAAGCGCAGATTCCACGCTTAAAGAAAGCGGCCCGATCGGCCGTCAAAATTAGGCAGACCTTGGAAACGGAGACCGCCCGACAAGGAAAGAGTGGCGCCCCAAACCAAGTAAAAGCCGATGCACGACATCGGCACAAACATGGTGTTCATACTTCGCCGTAATTCTGCGCAAGAACCAATGAGCTACCAAAGGCACGCTGATCGCGCACGGCCGGTTATCTTTGAGAAGCCACGTGAGAAGGGTTACAAACATCTGAAAGCCTGCACCTACGAGGTTACATCAATGGGCAACCTGTCGAAGATGTTGATGGACACCGAGCGGTCAATATCATGCCATACTCCATGCTACGACGTTTGGGACGCCCACGCAGATCTGATCAAAACCAACGTCACGTTAAGCGACTTCAGCGGTCGATTGAAACGCAAGGCGTCTTGAACGTGGATCCGGCGGTGGGCAGAAAACCATACCCACGTCATTCTTCGTCGTGGACAGAAAAGCACCTACGCTGTCCTGCTAGGGAGAGATTGATTCACGCTAATCTGCATTCCGTCCACGATGCACCAGATTTCTGATGGGATGGAGATGAAGTGGAGGTCATCCATGCAGATGATTCTATCGAGATCTCCATAGCTGGCATGAACGTGGGAAGCGAAGACCAAGAGCCGATCTCTGGAATCAGTCTAGACGGCTGTGGCGCATTGAAGCTACAAAAACGGGGTGAGGCTGGTCTTATCCAGCCGACGGTAGAAAAGACCACAATCAGGGTAATGGCCCGATCCTCGCGATCGCCACAAAAATAAGCAGCAATCATAATGCAAGCGATCACGTAGTCGTAGCAGGGAGATGCCCTGCCATTGTAAAACAATAAGGTGTAAACCATCCTTGACTAATGAAATAAAAAAGGGGGCCGATTCAGGCAATCGGCCCAAATTATTTTTGTCATCCTCACCTACTATTTGCCCTGTGTTTAGCATCGATTTGACAGGTGAAGGAAAGCTAGGGTATGGGTTTACATCCGCTGATGAGCTAGAAGAGATCGACATTGGTCCTGGTGATAAGCCACGATCAACATTTATCAGCAAAAAGTTAGATCCGAGTCTGCGGGGTCCGATGATAGCCCCATGAAAAATATCCGCATCGCTTGGGACTACACGTAAATGCAGGTTAGACAGAGCATCATTGAGCATCGACTACCGCTAAAAGGATTTCGGCCGTTCGGCGATGAGCACGACGGATGAAGGCGAAATTCGAAGAAGTCAAGAAGGAGGTCGAGAAAATGTTGATGACCAAGTTAATCAGCCATGCGGTATGCGAGTGGATTTCTAGTATCGCACTGAGAGAAAAGGATGGCCGTTGGCGTGTTGCCATAGATTTTCGGGATCTCAACAGAGCTACCCCAAAGGATGAGTATCCGATGCCGGTGGCAGAGACGTTAATCAACACAGCGGGTGGTCATAAGATCTTGAGCTTCATGGATGGCAATGCCGGTTACAACCAAATTTTTATGGCTCCGGAAGACATACACAAGACTGCGTTCAGAGTCCCAGGTTCGGTGGGGTTGTTCGAGTATGTAGTCATGACGTTTGGACTGAAGAATGTCGGCGCCACGTACCAAAGAGCCATGAATTATATTTTCCATGATCTGATCGGCAATCTGGTGGAAATTTACATCGATGATGTGGTGGTCAAGTCTGCTTCAGTGCAAGGACATTTGGACGATCTGCAACGCGTCCTGGACCGAACAAGAAAATTCGTCCTACGGATGAATCCAAAGTAGTGCGCCTTCGGGGTGACGGCCGGTCAGTTCTTGGGTTTTTTGGTCCATGAACGAGGAATTGAGATCGGCCTGAAAAGTTAGGAGGCAGTACGAACAATGAAGCCACCTACCACAAAGAAAGAACTGCAATCTCTCATCGGCAAGATCAAATTCGTCAGAAGATTCATCTCCAATCTGTCAGGAAGAATAGAACCGTTCATGGGATTGGTGAAAATTAAATCTGACGAGGAATTCCGCTGGGGGGCAGAACAACAACGAGCCTTCGACGAGATCAAAGAATATCTGACGAAGCCGCCAGTGTTGGTTCCACCCCAGACGATGACTGCGTTCTACATTTACTTGTCAGTAGCTGACACGTCCATCGCCTCGGTGGTGGTGCAAGTTTATGATGGGCTGGAGCGAGTCATATTTTACATAAGCAGAAGGATGCTGGACGCAGAGACAAGGTATCCTGATATCGATAAGTTGTGCCTCTGCCTGTTTTTCACCTGCACCAAGCTGCGCCACATTTTGCTATCAGCAGAGATCATCATCATATGCAAATCAGACGTCATAAAGCACATGCTGTCGGCTCCTATGTTGAAAGGCCGACTGGGCAAATGGATGTTTGCATTATTAGAGTTTGACATCCGGTATCAACCCGCGAAAGCAGTTAATGGACAGGCGTTGGCCGACCTTATCGCTGAAAGGATCAACACTAACATAGCAACACTGTCTATAAGAGCGTGGGCTATGTTTTTTGATGGATCGGTTTGTGACGATGGTTGCGGCATCGGAATTTTACTCGTGTCGCCCCGGGGGGCAACATTTTCCTTCTCCATCAGATTGTCTACCTCTCGCACCAACAATGTCGCTGAGTACGAGGCGATACGCAAGGGAATGAAGTTACTCCTCGAGCGAGGAGCGATAAAGGAAATTTTTGGAGAATCCAAGTTGGTGATTTCCCAACTCACGGAGGAGTACAAGTGTGAGAGCGAGTCCCTCTTCCCATTATGGTTGCACTGCCGTGAGCTGATGGCGCGGTTCCGGTACATAAACTTCACCTGGATCCCACGGTCGCAGAATACAGAGGCAAATGATCTTGCACAAATGGCTTCAGGCTACAAGGATGTAGCAGAAGGAGCCGATGTTCGTGCAGTCAGGAAGTCGACGATCGAGAGCCGATATCTTCAATTACTTGAAGGATTCGGCTCGGGGGGCACCTAAACGGATAAGGTACAAGGCCATGAAGTATGTGCTTATTGGGGATGACATGTTTTACAGGACCCTAGAAGGGTTATTGCTCAAATGTCTGGGGACAGCGAGGCCAATCGGCTACACGAGGTACCAAGGCGCTGTGGAACTCACCAATCGGCTCACAAGATGAAATGGTTGATCAGCGATCGAGGTTTTATTGGCCCACCATTCTTGAGGACTGTTTCAAGTACTACAAAGGGTGTCAAGCATGTCGAAATTTGGGAAAATTCAGATGGTACCACAAGAATGAACCCCATCATCAAGCCTTGGCCATTCCGAGGTTGGGGCATGGATATGATCGGCAAAATCAATCCTCCATCAAGCAAAGGCCACATGTGGATTTTGGCCATCACGATTATTTCACTAAATGGGTGGAGGCTGTCGATGAAATCGATAAACTCAAAGGATGTTATCAACTTTGTGAAAGAACATGTCATCCATAGATTCGGATTCCCCAAACTATCACGACCGATGGAGGTTCGGTCTTTATTTCTCAAGAGTTTAGAAAGTTCTGTGAGGACACGGGATTAAGCGATCGGATCATCTCCATACTATGCTCGAGCGAATGGGCAAGTGAAGCATCCAACGAGCCTCATCAAGCTGATCAAGAGAAAAGTCGATGAGCACCCTAGGCGTTGTACGAGGTTTTGTCGAGGCATTGTGGGCTCATCGCATGTCATGCCATGGGCGATTAAAACCTCGCCATACCATCTAGTATATGGACAAGCCGTATTGCCACAGGAAATTACGGCTGGGTCGAGACGTGTCACTTTTCGGACAATCTAACAAGAAGAATATGCAACCTGATGAGTGGCGGTGTTGAAGATTTAAGCGAGCTCGGTGTGGTCGCTTGAGAAAATCAAAGAGAACAAGGCCAAGGTAGCTCGTGCATACAACAAGAAAGTGAGGCCAAAGGAGTTCCACGTTGGTGATCTGGTATGGGAAGCTGTGTTGCCATTAGGGACTAAGGATGCAACATACGGTAAATGGTCTCCAAATTGGCACGGGCCGTACAGGGTCGATCAAGTTTTAAGAGGAAACGCATACATGCTTGATGAGCTGGACGGCGTGAAATTCCCGGTGGCGGTCAACGGTCAACATCTCAAGAAATATTTCCCAAGCATGTGGGATGATGGACAGTAAAAATGCGGGGGGCCGATGCTGGAAATCGGCCGAAGAGACGTTGGACAGTAAAAATGTGGGGGCCGATGCTGGAAATCGGCCGAATAAAAGCAAAAATATATAGCCGATGCACGATCATCGACTCTAGAGGTTCACACATGTTATAAACAGGTGCCAGTTTACACATACGAGCTACTGAAGAAATGCTTCGAAGGCGTGGAGCGCGTCAGCACGGACACGGTCCACCTCGGCGATCTCGGCTTCGTCATCTTCATCCTTGCCCGTCACTAGCTGCTTGTTCAGGGCACGTATTTCTGCCAGATCGGTCTTCAGTTGGGCTTTGAGGCTTTCCGCCTCGTCTTGGGAGCGGGCGATGGATTCTTCCTTGTCACGGATGAGCTGTTTAGTCGCCCGGACCTTCTCTTCAAGATATTCCAACTCCCTTTTCAAGGATGCGAGCTCGGCGATCTTGATGAGGTGTCGGTTTGGCATCGAGACGCCTTTTTCTCGTTGAGCTGTTGGCATCATCGCGATATTGGCCTTGATGGAAGTTGGGCGTGGCGCGGTGATCCTCTCACGAGCTAGCTTCACCTGACCGTAGAAAGACAGGTTACAACTGGCCAAAGTTTCACCGCAATGCTACTTTGGAGCTGGTCTTTTATTTCAGCCAGACGCTCTTCACCTCCTCGGAACCCTCGATCGGCTCCTCGATCGGGGAGGACAGGCTTTAAGGCGCTGGAATTGAGGTGGAACAACCACAGCTCGTGGTTCATCGCCAGCGGAGGGAGTTGGTTCAATGGATTCAGGGTCGAACGTTAGCAAACCTGAAATATCACAACTCTGGCAGCCCGAAAAGGCGTCAGTATGCATCCAAACATGTAAGGATGAGCCGAAAGAAGCTAACGTACCTCTCCTCAGATCGAGGGGAGAGCCGATGAGGAGACGATCGGCTTGTGTATGGTTGCTGGGGGCTTGGCTGGAGTGGTAGCCGTTTCATCTGCGCCTTCGGGGATTGCTAGGTCCGGTTTGGCTAAAGGCATCGGCACTGCCCCAGCTTTCCCACTAGAAACATCAGTCGTCTGCATGGAAGGTGTTTAGCCGATGTAAATAAGGATTAGTCGGCAGATCAAAAGAAGCAAGTGGTAAGAGCGCAAAGGGTGATGATTTTCGAAACCTCCTGGCTCGACGAAGAAGCTTGCAGTCCTTTGCGAGCTCTCTTGGGACCCATGGTGGCCTCGCCTCGGGGTGATCGGGGGCGTGGGTTCAGGAAAAGACCTTTTCACGAAGCCGATGGTGATGAGTCTGGCTGGCTCGGTGTGATGGTCCTCTCAGAATCTGTTGGGTCCAGTTCTCCTCGATTGGTCTGAGTGTTCTCGCTGGAGGTGTCTTCGACGGAAGCCTGTAAAAAAGGAGAACCAGTGAGCACAAGCAGGTCTGCAAAGATGGAAGAATTAGAAGGATCGACCAAGGCATAGATCACCCTACATGCGAGCTTTCTGGAGAAGGGCTCCGGCGCTTCAAGGTCTTCCTGGCAGCTACCTTCCTCGTCGTCGTTCTTGTTTTAGTTGGAACTCGAGGGGCAGCTGGCTTAGAGGTTGTTGGGTTCTTGGAAGCCGATTGTGGTGATATCGTCTGTTTCTGCATTATGACCTTTTTTAGAGGTGGCGAGTTTTTGCGCGAAAAAGAACCACAGAGGCTGGCGGAAAGAACTCGAAGGAGCCATCACTGCGTGGGCTCAGGCCATCTTGTTGCTGCAAAGAGAAAGAATGGATTAATAAAGGATCAATTGCAAGTGCATCAAGAAAACTTGCAAGTAGTGGTACACATTCCACGGGGATGTCATAGTCGATCATTTGTTTGACAGGTCCCGAGCTCTCCACAGGCGTGAGTCTTCCACATCGACCACCAGTCTTCAAAGCCATTGGTTGATGAGGCAAAGGTGAGGTCGTTGGGAATTGGGATGGTCAGGGCATCAAAAAAGGAATAACACCTTTGGCTGGTGAGAGGATCAGGCAGGTCGGCTCTGCTCTCTGTAAGGTGATGGAGAAAGAAGTGGGGAGCTACTTGTCCAAGGCCAAATTGGCGGGCCACTACGACTGGCTGGTAGAATTCATACCCAGGTTTGATTATTCTGTTGGACATACTCGTGCCAACTGGAAGGAAACAGGGACGAATCACGGTGGAAAAGAGCTGCCGAGTGCTAGTGTCATCGGCAAAATTGTCCAGCCTGAAGGAGAGTGGATTTTCAAAGTGTTCAGATTCCTCCATGTAAGGGAAGAAGGTAGGGTTGTCCAGGCCTTGGAAGAAAGTGTTGAACCATTTGGATGCCTCCTGAGGGGTCAGTTTACTGCCTGGCAGTCGATACAAAGCTTGGCCATAGCTGGTGCATCGGATCTGCTTCCCTTTTACATCTGGAAAGGTGCAGCTCGCCAAAAGGGGGAAGTTTGGGATGTGATTTTGAAAATACAGTTGAGCCCATAGCTGAATAAACCACCAAGGACCACTGTTTTGTTGCTACATCGAGAACAGCTTGACAGACATCAACTGGAGGTATCGATAGACTTCTCCAAGGAACAGTTTGCCGAGGCCAAGTTGAGTACCTTTGGCCAGTTCATGGGCTAAGGAGAGATAGTTTTTGGTGGGATCAAGGGAAGGGCCGCAAAATATGAAATGCTCCCGTAGTTTCCCATTGGGGTTGGTAAGCTCTAGCTACCCTACTGAACCAAGAAACCCAATGTTCGGGGGGATTAGGCCAGGCTCGCAAGCAGTCGGCCCAAGAGTTCAGATCTAGGTCTTGGCTTACGAAGGGGATTCTATTTGCTTCGCAAGAAATCAGATGGGCTGGACTAGAATGCATGCGAGGCCAAGACAGAGAATTTGGGAGAGAAGGATGCGGCAGGATGTGAAACCTAGAAAGTTTAATGGTGGAATAAAGGCATTAATTCGGTGTTCGCCATTAAATTCTAATATCGCGTTGAATTGCGAGGTAGGCGTACTTCAGACCGGAGACCTCTGGATTGGTGTTGGACGATTCCGCCATCTAGTTTGCCGGCGGAGATGGATCTATGCAGTTGAGGATTGAGGGTTCTTGTTGCTGTGAGCTCGATCTGGTCAGTGGGCAATTGGAGATCTAGGTCGCCCTTTTTGAAGAGGGTCGCAGGTTACCGTTTGAGACTGGAAAATGGCCGTTTATGTTTGCCTAAGTATGCGACCAAGTTTTGACCTTGTCAGCGTTTTTTGGGAAAGCCGATGTGCATCGGCTCTTTGAGCTGTGGCTTGGTTGATTGTATGAACGTAACAAGGTGAAAGCCGATACGTTGCTATCGGCTTCTGGAGCATCGACCTATTGTGGCTATCGACAAAATTAGGGGCGAACAAGGCAATCTTCGGGAAACAGATTTTCATTCATTCAAAAGATGATTGCTTACAAAAGGATGATTGATTACAAAAGGGAGCTTATTGCTACTACTTCTACTACTACTGGTTCCTAATCTAGGCCGAGGTCGTCGTCGCTGTCGTCGCCGCCGTCTTGTTCGCTGTCCTCAGCGCTGCTACCGGCGTCGTCTTCACCGCTGCTGCTGAAGAAGCCAGCGGGGGCCTCCTCGTCCTCGTCGTCGTCGGTGTCCTCGCTGGACCCGGCGCGGAAGTACTTCACCGGCTGGTACTCCTCGGAGGAGGTGTCCTCCTCTTCCTCCTCTTCATCGGAGGAGTCGACGCCGTCCCAGGACATGGCGTCGTCGGTGCTGTCTGCCTCCAGTTCTCCATCGGCAAGGCTGCAGGTTTTCCTCGCCGTCGGTCAGGACGCCGTCCTCCGACCAAGCGGCGAAGTCCCAATCCTCTCGTCCCACCATTGTGGGGCGAGTGTTATCTTGCCCGTTGGCGGGTGCTCGATGTCGGCTCTCGGTCGCTCATTGAGTTGGAGGCTTGGGAGGACAGGCCAGAGGAAGCAGAGGAGGCCATGGCGGAGAAAGAGGGTTTTTTCGGCGGAGGAAGAAGGGTTTTTTGGCTACTGGAGGAAGATGGGGATTGCGAACTGCTTAGATGGATTTAAATAAGGGGAATAGTATGAAGCGGTTCAATGCCATAGCGGTTTCCCAGAATGTGCTGCCAAAATCGTCAAATCATGCACTGCGAAGGAGTTGAGAAGACAGGGCATCATGATGAGGGGGTGGCGTGACGATCCTGTTCGCGCGTACATCAGCGCAACCCGATACAAGAAAAAAAAGGAGAGGGGGAAGAAGAAAAAAAAACATCAGCAGAATGGTTTTGGAATTATCATTGCCAAAACCAGGGGGGCATGTGTTATCGTCATATTTTGGCCAAAGAAGGAGATGGGCCGTGATCAAGATGGGCTTGGAAGATGCGTATATTCAACGTGTTGTTGGATCGGCCTAGTGCGTGGATTTGGGCTAAATTGCCCGTGTATCTTGTATCATAGTAGGTTTCGTTTCAGTTTAGGTTCCGTTTCAGTTTAGGTAAAGATAGAGTTATAGAGTTATTCCAAAAGTAGAGAGTCTCCGGACTATAAATATGTACCTAAGGTTATCGAGAAAAGGAGGACAATCACGTTCACAACAAACACAATCTCGGCGCATCGTCACCCCTTGTTTCTAGGGTTTCTTTCGGGTAAGTGTCATGCTGCCTAGATCGCATCTTGCGATCTAGGCAGTATTTTTACTTATGCTTTATTTAGTGTTACTCGTACTGAAGCCTTGTTGATGGAGAGTAACACTACTATCATAGATTCGTTGAGGCTAGCATCGGTGCTTTTCATTATAATTGTTTGATTTATGCTACCTCTAGTTACCTCGCTACCTTTGCACTGTTTCCCAAGTGCGAGGGTAGCATCTTGTTTGATCTTTATTTAGTTGATTCGATCTGTTATGGTTGTGCCTTGCTCTCCAAGGTTTAGTTTGATATCTAAGTAGTCAGGCCTTACAAACGGGTTGAACGATCCAGTAGTACGTAGAGACGTGGTTTACTAGTTCTAGAGAAGTTGTTCCGGTAATTGACTTTACGTTGGTTATTAGGCCTCCTCTAGGGTTAGTATTCTTCACCTTTTGTATACCGGGCTCAATTACGTGTAGGGCGTTCGATTACGTGGTGAAAAGCGTTAAACTGCCGTAGATCGATTTAACTTGTAATGATAAAGCAAAACCCCATGTTATCGTAAATCTAATGCAGAACCATGGGATAATCGGCTCTAGGAGCCGATTCACGAAAACACAGAGCGGTCACGGCTCGAATTTTACGTATACTTGTTTACCATGCGAAATCAATCGGACAATCCTTCACCTTCTTGACCAGGTATAGGTCAGGTGTACGCATCTCGAAACAAGCCAGGACGTGTGCCGGAGTTTTGCGGGCCGTTGCCCGAGGGACCAGGGCCCACCAGCAGTTCTGGGAGCCTCCCGGCTCTTCGTGTTGCTCGTCGCTGCTCGCCGGTGAGTTTTGGCAGGCAACAGTAGTATGTACCCTGCTAACCTGCTCTAAATCTCTAAGAGGTCGTTTGGTATCCATCATTTGGGTCTGGAATTCTGGAATTCATTTTGCAATTCCATTCCCATGTTGTTTGGTTGGCACGGAATTGAGCTGTCATTTCATTTGGAAATTCCATTCAAATATCCCAATGTGTAAAACTGATTCCTATCTCAGACCTGTCATTTCCAAATTCCGGTGACACCCAAACATGTGAGTATTTTTGGAATCATAATATAAATGAAATAAATCCATGTATTCATTTTATTTCTACTAAATGAAATGAATACCTGGATGCCAAATGAGCTCAATGTTTGATCCGGTAATTCTGCTTCTTTCTTCCAAAATTTGATGAAGTCTGATTAACTGATTGTCTGAACTGAACTCTAGCAGGCTAGTACATACGGGAAGCAGCAGATAGATCAAATCTATTGACCGATTGTTTGAACTGAGCGAGTATGAATCGTACGATTGTTCCTTGACCCTTCTCCTTCCTAGCCCTAGCTTTGCCGTTGGCCCCACGAGCCTCCCGATCGGTCATTATGTGTCAAGGTATGGCCGCTGCAACTCTGTGTATTCACGATTAAATATTGTTTGAATTGTTTTTTTAATTTATGATTTTGTTTTACTAGTCATTGAGTTGAACAAAAATTATTCATTTTGTAAGTCGCACCAGGCCTCACAAATTCTGTAGAAGGGGCTGCCTTTATAGTGGGTGGACATGTGTATGATGTCATGCAAGACCTAATAAATTAGGTCATACAGTAGAATATATGGTCTTTGTATTTGTGATGTTATAGTAACTAGCTACTCCCTCAGTCCCGGTTTAAAGGGCCTACGCGTATACCTAGATCGTTTATTTGACCAATAAAATATAAATTATTTAACACAAATGTTATACCATTAGAAAGTATAACATCTATTTTTTAATGATATAATTTTATGTTAAATAATTAATATTTTGTTGATCAAATTAAGGATTTAGATATACGCGTAGGCCATTTGAACTGGGACAGAAGGAGTAAGTTACTACCTCCCTCTGTTTCTTCATTAATTATTATACCATGTCATCAATTTGTCTAATTGGTATTGCATGTATATGCATGTTACTAGCCAAATTATTCCCACTATGACTAGCCTGAGTAATACCTACATCATATGTCAACAATGGGTGGAGGACCAGCTTGCTGTCTAGAGGCCGCCGCCGGGGGAGTGCGGGGAGATGCTGGAGATTTGGAGCTGTGCTGTCGTCACCGCTTCCACGTTGAGCGATGGAGCGAGGTCAGCCCTATCCCCCGGGTCACCGCTATTCGGGACGATGCCGACGATGTTCTGTCGTCGCCCCGCCCTTTCCGTCGCCGCTCAGTTCACCCCGACATGGGCGCAACAGCCGAAGTCGGCGTTGCCTCTCTCGGGATTAATTCCACACGTTGTTAGGCGATTGTTTTTCCCCTTGGAATGGATAGGGCGGGCAGGGTTTGGGCCAGGGATTCAGCACAACCGGGTGTAATCGAATGCAAAAACTCCGATGGGCTGGGAAATTTCCCCCGCATGGCTAACCCCAGTGAAACCCGGCCCTTCCCCGCGGTAAAGGTAATAACCGAACAACGCCTAAGTGGGTGGACTAGGCACGAGCGAAACGATGTGGGACTGGGCTGCCTCTTTTTTCTTTTTCTTTTCTTCGACCTGCGGTGGTCATTCTCTAGACATACAAGCAACCACAAGGGTAGTTGTCGATACCGCTTCGTTTCAAGATAGATAAGCTCGGGAATCTGTCCGAAGTTGATCGCCGACCGATTATGTGTTTGTATATGATTTGCGATTGAGAAAACCACACCGGCGGTGCTAATTCTTCGGCTTCACCTTCACTTTGGTTTTAGTTTTTTTGAAATTGCACGTCTAAGTCCTAAATCTTTTATAAGTGATTCACACGAGGTCCTAAATAGGTCTGATCAGCGTTGACCGGTGCCATCTCGACAGTAGTTCCTAGGAAGCATCCCGTTTGGCCTGCATATTTGCACACAAGCCTTTGAATTTGTATTCCTTCTAGAACACGGTCCCTAGAATAGATGCCACGCTGTCCCACGAGTCCGTCGCTCGCGGCAATGTCATGGCCTGAGAAAATCCGATGAATCCCTTCCTCGCGTGATGCAGACATACAACAAGCGACATAGACACACGCGCATGAAAAAGCATAGCTGCTTAAGACATATTAGCACCAGACAAGCGTCGTGTAGGCATGGCACATGCCGTTCATGGCGCCCCACGTCCCGGTGCTGTCTTAGGCATCCTTGGCGCTCGCCCTCCGACCGCGCCCCGTGCATACACCAACCTACATACATAGATGCAGTTCTCCAACATGTGCGCCACGCCACCCTAAGATGCCGTCGCTAATGCCCACGCTACTAGAAAAACAACTATAAATAGATGGATCTTCTGTGGCGTATATGTATGACCATGCGCCATAGACAAATTACAGCGGTGCATTTCAGTCAATGCGCTATAGAAACCTGCACTGTTCTGTGGCGCATATAAGAAAACAATGCGTCACAGAAATTTGGTGGGACTCGCCACTGGTGTTGGGCTTTCAACTATGCGCCACAGAAATTGTAATGTCTGTGGTGCATTTCGACATATGCGCATGGCATATTTTAACATATGTGTCATAGAAAGTGAATGTGAGCCCCACCACAAAATCTTGTTGACCAGATGTTAACCAACCATCTGTGGCGCATATGTCGATATGCGTCAAAGAAAGTGATGTTTTTGTGGCGTCCGTAGAGATATGCGCCACGAAATGTGGAAAAACAGATCCCTCATGTGGATCGCCTTTTAACTTTTGTAAATAATAAATAAAAAAGATAAAAACTTCCAAAAAAAAATCCTTTGAGATGTAGTTATATTTTAGGGTATAGTTGTAGGGAAAATTGAAAAACATGAATTTTGATGTATTTTTCAAAAAAAGGTTATGACACGGCAAAACGGCCATAACTTTTACATACGATGTTGGAAAAAAAAGTTTTCCCATCAAAACAATCGTCTTAAAATTTCTTACTTGAATTAAACTGCGAAAGGCTGTTTTGGATTTTACACATTCCTAAATTCGAAACAAATAAAAAGTCATGGCCAAAAGAAGATATTTTCCTGAAAAAAAGGGGGAGACAGTTTTGTGGCGCATATCTCCCATATGCTCCACAGAATTGTTGGGAGAGATTCGAAATTTGAATCCCGTCGGTGCCCCTTCGCACTCCCTTTTCACCTATTCCTCTCCTCCACACTCTCCTCCCTCTACTTCTTCTCTCCTTCTCCTCCCCTTCTTCCTCACCTTCTCCTCCCTCCTCCTCCTCCTCCACCCCGATGAGCTCCTTCTCCCCTCCTCCTTCGGTGACCTCCTCCTCCATCCCGGTGAGCTCCTCCTCCTGCTACTCTGACGACGACCTCCTCCACCCCAGTGACCTCCTCCTACCTCCTCCTCCGATGAGCCCCTCCTCCACTGGAGGCCTCCTCCTCCAACCTCCTCCTCCAGCGAGAACCTCCTCCACCGGGGGCCTCCTCCTCCGGCGACCCCCTTCTCACCGATGGCCTCCTCCTCATGCTCCTCCACCTGTGACCTCTTCCTCCTCCGACCACCACCACCAACCTCCTTCTCCTCCGTCGCTCCCCTCCTCCAGCCACCTCCGGCGAACCCCCTGTGGCCAGATCTGGCACGTTTTTTTTTGTAATTTGAAAAAAAATCCGTGGCGCATATTGGCAATATGCGCCACAGAATTTTCAGATCTGGCTCACCTTTTTTTTGAAATTCGAAAAAAACCACAGAATTACAATTTAGTGGCGGTATCAGTGGTGCATATGTGCCACAGAAGTCCAAACCCATGCGCCACAAATAGCTGTTTTCCTAGTAGTGCCAAAACAGATGATCCTCTCATGGTCAGCTGCGGCTCACCCTAATGCATGCCTCACACGATCTCCCTCGACAACCACGTCCCTCCAACAACCAAGTGCGCATGATAATCATCTGGGACTGCGAGAATGTAAACACGTACGCGAGAAGGCAAGCCTTCCAACAGCCAAGCGCGCTTGTTGGGAGAGTGCACGTCATCCTCGGCTACTAGCTATGCTTTGGCCCGTGTCGCTGCTCGCGGTCCTCGACTAGACTATGCGGGATCCTAGGCGCTCGCCCTCCGGCTGCGCCCCATGCCTACGCGTCGGTGCAGTTCTCCAACATATACGCATGGTATGTGCACAAACAGGTGTTCGACAGAGCTCTGTCATTCTTTGCTACCGTGTGGTCCCAACGTTGCGGGTTAGCTGATGCATGTGTTTGCTTAGCTGATCCATGCACTTGCTTAGACGCTGCAAGCATCTGTTCAAGGATCGTGTTCAGGAAGACATACAGTTTCAAGGGGCTATTGTCAAATATGCATGCCACACTGCACGTTTCTTGGTCCCAAATATCGACGTGGCATTAGTCAACGCTGATCAGACCCATTTAGGACCTCACATGAATCACTTATAAAAGATTTAGAACTTAGATATATAATTTTACAGAAGTAGGACTAAACTGAAGGTATAAGAAAAGAATTAGAACCACTAATACAGTTTACTCTTTGAGTGATGGAAATAAGCAGGTCAGGAGCTTGACCCTTCTTTTGGGCTTTACCTGTTGTGGACCGTGAATCTACCCTAGAAAAGTCAGCCATATGCTGCCATGGTGTGCGGTGCCTGTACGGAAAAGTAGCAGTGGCAAGTACTTGATATTGAATGGGAATTCATGGGTCATCTAGGCGAGCCAAATCATACACCAACCGAGTTCAAAGATTTCCTTGAGATGCATCGACAGACTCGTGACCACCGTGTTCATGAACAACTCCAAGATGACTTAGTTGAGAACATGTGGATTCGTTGAGGAAACCAATAGTTCTTATGTGTTCATGTGTTGTGGTGGACAATTTATTTATTTATTATGATCGTTATAATTTAAATTCAATTCTTTGTGGGTAATTTAAATTTAAATTCTTGTGTGAACTATGTTATTTGAATGTTTGAACTGTTTTCTAATTAATTTTTGTGTTAAAGAATCATAAAGTATGTCAAATATGAAGAGAAATGGAAATGGACAAAATAGACAGGCGTAACATAATTTGAATGTTTAATGTTGGACGTAGACAAAGAAAAATTAATATAATAAAAAAAAGAAAATATCTAAGCGCCTGGCCTCTTAATGCAAGATGCTAATTAGAGACGCTATAAACCGACCTGCTGGTGGTGCCCGCTTTGCTCCACGCTCAGCGCGTAGAGGAAAAGATCTCGTGTCGACACTACGTCTCATCCTGTGATTCCAGAGCAAATCATCACTTTGGCTGGAAATTTAATCCTAGCGTCCCCGCTAGCGTCTTCCAGTGTACGTGCCCTAAGTTCCCTCTCTATCTGGACTCGTCCGATCGAAATTAATAAACTCGGATTTATTTAGGGCCTCTTTTACAGTACCTTTTAGTACTACCAAAAAGTGACTAGTATAATCCAATCTAACGGCTGACAAAGATTTAGCCCAGTAAGCCCACTTCGTAATTTTTAGGGAGAAAAAACACCAAACGGATCAGACTAGCTGGAACCCTTCAATCGTGACATTGCTTATCCCTGAACACGAACAAGACACCGCCCGCCACCGCTGTCCGTGGAATCCCTCCGCTGCCTAGTCGCCGAACGCGAGCCGCCGCTCTCGTCGCTGTCCCCGGACGCCCGCCGCTGCAGATTTCCCCGGACGCGAGCCGCCGCTCTCCCCCGTCGCGCGCCGTCACTCTCCCTCGGATGGGCTCCGCTGACAAAGCTCGTCGCTATTCCCAAACACCCTCCGCCGCAGATGTCCCCGGACATGATCCGCCGCTCTCCCCCCATCGCGCGCCGCCATTCTCCCCCACGGGATCCGCTGACAGAGCTCGTACCCCAGGTTTGCATCGCCGCCCCTCTCCACTCTCTGCACCCCGCCGCCGCCACAGGGGAGGTCTCCACAGCTATACACGCATGTTCCCATACATTGTTTGGGATTTTGGATTAAATCAAATCACATTATGTTCCTATACATTGTAGAGGTCCATCAGCATGTACAGATTTTTGTTATTTTAGATGTAATTGTAAGATTAAGTTGAAGGATCATATTTACATGTCGATCTTTATTTTCTAGCAAAAAAATCGAAGGATCTGATGCTATAGTTTTAATTTCTTACTCGAATATTGAAACTGAGTAGGATTACGAAATTGTTTTGCTACCTGTATGACTGATGATTATGGCAACTATTAATCTCTACTCTTATTGGCACTATGTTTGATATTCTTAAATAGCAGTGTACATAAGCTATGTCCAGTTAGAGTTCAGTTGTTCAGATTGATTCATCTTGTTAACACGAGAATTGAGATTGACTAGATTGATAAATCACATGCGGATCCATCTTGCATATAAACTTATTTTTTTGTACATGATTTACATGACTACTGATATGAACATTACTTTGATGAGGGTTGTCTTTGCGACACGGATGGTGAGGCGCCGAGCAGGGAGTTCGTTCCTCCCTCTCTTTGATTCTACACTTCTGTCAATTTGGTAGAGGTTGTCGACTTGGTTCTAGTTAGGCTCTAGACTCCTTTTGTTTTTGTAAATTGGCAACATCTAGCAGGACTAGCTTTCAAATTTTCACTTCTAAGTTTATGCAGCAGACTAAACTGATAGGGCATGTTTGCCAAAATCTGATACATAGGCAATTAAACAGTTCAAACTTAAACATCCACATATATGAGTGTACCTAAGCATTACATAACGTGTAGAGCAATGCACCTTCTCCATCAACTTCATGTTCTGAATCATCAGACTTTCTGCAATGTAGAGAGCTTTGTGGGATAATTTGTTCCAGTAGCAATGCTAGTTTTATGATCCACCTTGTCTGAACTTGGTCCCAGTTCTGAATTTGATGTATGATTTCTGAACTTCGTTGCTTGCACAACCAAGTGATTACTATGCAATGATGATTTATGATCTGAAATGAATGGTTTATTTGTTATTTTCAGGTCTTGTTCCTCCTAATTTTCCACCTCGTCATTGCCTATGTATGGAGATGCTTTAGGTCTAGCTTATTTTATTTCTGGTTTGTTCTGAAAAGATTGTTCTGTATAAAAATATGTGTACTCATGAAAAGTAGACTATCTAGTATCCACTGTACTGGATATTCTGTCTTGTAAGTTGTTGAAGAATCCATACTATCTAGTGGGTTGCTGAAGAATCCATACTATCTTGTGAGTTGCTCCAGATGTCATAAAGATGAAGGTTATTTTTTGGGGAATATTTCATGTATATATTTCATAATATTTTTCTTGGCATTATAACTCATTTGGACGTAGCAGTACAAGCAAATGAGCAATTGTTAGCTTACCAAAGCTAGCAACTAGCGACCCAGTGGGCAGCTGCCGGCCAGAGTGACAGTGTCCCGGCGACCAGCGTAGCTAATGAAGCATTTTAATTGTACTAAAATGTGTGACAAACTGAGAATTTGGTGGACAACCCAATCAACAGTGTACAACGCTAGTGAAGCATTTTAGCATGCCGGCTTGGTCGTGACCGTTGGTGATTATCCTCGTCTTTGTATTCGGCCGATCCATCAACCGGTTTGTCAGCTTGAGATGCAATGTGAGGGAGGCGGCCGCCGCTGTAATTCCTGTTCTCGGCCAGGAAGAATGTTTGGGCCAGACCCGACTACGGCCTGTCTAACCTGTGGTGTCAATTTCCTCACTAGTATAAATTATACTAGTCTCCTTTTTAGCACTAGTATAAATAGTTAAGGGCCTTTGGATGCATCAAAATAAAGGGTTATTATTTATTTGAGGGTACCATAAAAGACCTCTTATTTAGATATAGATATATCTAGCACTAGTCGATGTAGATAAATCTGGGTCCATCGGTTTAAATTGGAGGAAGTATTATATTTACTGTTACAAAAAGGTTGTCTTGAAGCCTGTGCTCATACTAATTCGAGTGGGCTCATACCAAGTCAAGCCATAAAAAATGATCCATACCTTATTGTAGCGATCTTTAGTCAATTTAGGTAAAGTTTGAAGCTAAACAAAAAGAAAATAATGTTTTAATATTGGCTTCATATAGAAGGAAGAAAATCCCATCCATCGTCATAGAGAAGGAATAAATTAACCTTCTAGAGTCTAATTAAATCTCATTCACAATAGAGGAATAAATTAACTTTCTCGATTTAACTAATTGAATCCTATCCAAAATAGAAGGAATAAATCACATCTGCCACATACAAGGTAATAAACTATGCTATTTCTTTTTAATATATAACATGCATAATTATACTTTTATCGAGTTATGTGCTAAATCGAGATACCCTTGTACCGAACCGGTACGGGGATAGAGAAGCGATTGGGAGGCGGCGCAAACCCATCTAGGGTACGGTGCTCCCTCCGGCGACGCCGCCTCCGGTGGTCTTGTGGCCTCGGGATGTGGCCGACCACGGCCTCTCGCCGATGGGAGTTTTTCTCGCTCTTTATTTAGGTCTTTTTTCAATGTATTTCTTGGGATGTTGAGGCGACGGCTGTATCTTGAAATCAGAATAAAGTTCTTCCCTGTCCTATCCTCGCGTCGATGGTGCATTTAGCATTGGCGGAGGGCGTGTGAAGTCATGTGTTCGACGACTCTCCTTGGACCTAGTCCGTTTTCACCGATTTATAGATGCCATCATTGGCGATGGTTGCTGCTCTAGTGCGCTGGTCCTTTAGGACCTTAACACGACGATTTCCCGTCTGTCTACTACAACAAGCTTTACTACGACAACCTTTGCCCGAGTCCGGTGATGGAGGGGCGAGGACGACGGCACGTCTTCGGCTCGTGTACTGTTTGTAGTCTTCGCTAGGTGGTCCATAGACCTATTTGTAATGTTTATTACGTTTAGGATTCTTTATACTATTGTTGATGATTATTAGAAAATATGTGGAATTTCGAAAAAAAATCGAGTGAGCTAGTATCGACAAGTTAAGTAGTTAACTCATTTTCCAGTAGAGGTATATACACACACACTCATATTCGGTTCATTTTTTTAGCATATCTCAACTCAAGCTAATAAACAACTCGACTCACTTGTCTCTAATTATATTGAGTGTTAGCACCTATTTTGGACTCTTAGTGGGTACATCGGTGAAAGCTGGAAAAAAAGTAAGTGGTTGGTCAAGATGGAGACTAAGGTGCCAGGAATAGCCAGTTCTGAAGAAAGATTTTAAGAACTGTTGAGCAAAGCAAAAATGAGTTGCACGGACTTATACCCAAGAGAACATGACTTTGCTCGACAGAAGTTCGGAGACCACAGTAGCTACGCCAACACGGAAGGAAAGACGGATGAACAAGGACTTGACTCGGACGTTTGAAGTTCAGATACAATACGAAACCAACGGTACTTGACTGGTTTAGAGTTATTTTCCTACTATAGAATCCGTATTGGACTCAATGCAAATGCAGTAGTCTTCTACGCTTGCATGGAAAGACTAGCCGTCCCATATAAATTGTGAGTGGCAACGGCCAATTAAACCTAAGTACGCAATCGATAAAATCAATACAATCTATGTTTTACCCTCAAACCCTTGTTTGTTCTTCATGTTTCTTTGGTAACAATTTAGGGCGACTAACTCAACAAATACTCGCTGACATCTTAGACGGGTCTCTCCTGAGAAATTGGGGCTTCTGGCTCTAAAAGCGTCGGCTCACTGTCTTACGTATCACGCTGTCAGATCAGCCTCTTGAAAACACATTTAGGTGCATCATCTTTACTCTTGCGGATAACCCGAGTAAGACCTTGCATGTTAGTTGGTCAAATCGTATTGGTAACTCCTATCATATGGTAAAGCGGATCCGTCCTGCAATTGTGCGGCCTTGATTAATGTGCAACAAGGAGCAGGAAGTGTTTGTCAACGATTGTTCATGTTACTGTCATGCCTTAGAGACAGTAGAGTTTGATAGCGAGTATACAAATCGTTGTATAGAAAATATTACAGGGTTGTTGATTTATACATTACAGGAAGGAGATAGATCGGTTCATTTAACTAGGAAGGAAGCCTAACGGTTCAGATAACACTAGCAGTTCATGAGTAATTAAAGCAGTCCATCGGTTTAGCTAACACCCCCCCGGGCAGAGGAGCGAACGTTCAAGCTGGAGCAGAACTCGCGGAAGAGCGCCGTTGGCAGACCTTTTGTGAAGATGTCGGCATATTGCAAGTTAGTAGGGACGTGGATAACTAGAGCTTCTCCAAGTGCAACGCGCTCCCGAACAAAATGTAAGTCAATTTCGACATGTTTTGTTCGCTGATGCTGCACCGGGTTGGTGGAGAGGTAAACCGCGCTGACGTTGTCGCAGAAGACAATAGTGGCCTGATGGAGAGGTCGATGAAGCTCGAAAAGTAGTTGACGCAGCCAACATGACTTAAGCGCGCACGGTACTCAACACGGCACTGGGCCTGAAATTGAGACTGTGCAGGCGCTTCGACGGCCAGGAAACCAAGTTATCGCCTAGAAAGACAGCATAACCAGAAGTGGAACGCCGAGTTTCTGGGCAGCCAGCCCAGTCCACATCAGTGTATGCCATGAGAGTTGAAGGAGAAGTTTGAAGTCCATGGTTGATGGTGCCCTTGAGATAGCGAAGGATACGCTTCAACATGTTGGAGTGTGGCTCACGAGGATCATGCATGTGGAGACATGCTTGCTAGACGGCATAGATAATGTCTGGCCTGGTGAATGTCAGGTATTGTAGGGCGCCAACGATGCTCCTGTAGTCAGTGGGATTCGCCACGACATTGCCTATGGCTGGAAGCTTCAAGTTCGTGTCAACTAGCGTGTTGCAAGGATTGCAGTTTGTCATAACGGCACGAACGAGGATGTCCTCGATGTACTTCCGCTGAGATAAAAACATCCCGTCACGAGTCTGACTGACCAAGACACCGAGGAAATAGTGTAGCGCACCGAGATCCTTAAGGGAGAACTCGTGTCGCAGTGCATCAATCATCGAGTGCAAAAGAGTAGAAGACGACGCGGTGAGAACGATGTCATCAACATAGAGGAGGAGGTAGACTATGTCGTCACCCTGCCGAAAGATGAACATGGATGGATCCGCATGAGAGGTTATGGAGCCGAGTGTGGTAAGGTGGGTCACGAAGCGACTGAACCACGCACGCGGTGCCTGCTTGAGGCCGTAGAGACCTGTTAAGATGACATACATAGTCAGGGTGAGTGGTCTTGATGAAGCCGGATGGCTGCTGACAGTAGACCGTCTTTGAGAGAACGCCATTGAGAAAGGCGTTGTCGACGTCTAGCTGGTGCACATGCCAGTCGCTCGACAAGGCAAGCGTCAACACCATGCGCACGGTGGCCGGTTTGACAACCGGGCTAAACATCTCATCAAAGTCAACTCCGGGTTATTGAGAGAAACCCCGAAGGACCCAACATGCCTTGTAGCACTCTAGCGTGCCATCGGATTTGAGCTTATGGCGAAATATCTACTTTCCGACGACAATGTTGGCATCAACAGGTCGTGGTACCAAGTCCCATGTGTTGTTGGAGCAGAAAGCATCATATTCACGCTGCATGGCAGCGCGCCACTTTTCGTTAGTGAGAGCAGGTACTTTACAAAAACTAGGCAAGTTCAATCTTGCATGTCCTCTTGATACTTCACAAAAACTACTTTTCAAAAGTATTATCACCTTTATTACAAAATATACCTTTTATGAATGAATGAAATGAAATGGTGGGCAATGGAATCATGATTGGAGAAGTTCAGAAAACTTGTGGTGGAGATTCTATTGTACCGAAAAAGTTATGACTTAACAACAAATATAAATAGTCATTCAGAGTGTTGTATAGATAGTGGTAACCATAGATATTGTTATGAGGTGAGCATGTGAGAAGTACCTTCTTCCTTTCGTATGTCTTCGGATGCTAGGCGGGGTTGTAATCCGGAGAGGAGAGCAGCAAGTGGGAGCCCATAACATCCCCATCTAGTGTAGAAAGATAATGACTTGAGTGTCTTTGAAGCAAGGGTAATTTAGCATAGGTATTTAGACCGAAACTAATTATAAAAGGTAGACTACGAGGTCATGGTGAGGAACTCGGTATGGTTCGGTACTTGGTTCGGTCCTGATACCTTGAAAGTGTGAATAAGAGCAACGAGACCAAGGATGTTTGTGAAAAAAGTAGCGCACCTTTGCATAGTAATAAATATAGCTTGTCACTCCCGTTCTGGGAACTGAACTACGATCACAGCGGAAAAGAAACTGCATGTAGTTCTAATAACCCATGGAGACTGACTAGCATAGAATTTTCTAAATCTAAAACCTACCTTTTCAAGAAACCGCTTTTGAAAATTGCATAAGCCCATGATTTTTATGCACGGTTGTATCTAATGCATCAAACACCCAAATAGTTAAATCTTGCTAAGTACACTTGTAGTCATCCATACCTTATCAATCCTTGCTTAGATTTTGAAAAGACTGAAGACCATACTAGTGAAGACCACGAGGAGGAAGAGATCTACTATGAGAGGCCAGATCTTTTCAGAGGCATTGAAGGCATAGATTATGAAAAAAAATATAGCACAGAAATAGAAGACTTAGAAGCGGAGCCTTAGACATGAAAAATCTAGAATAAGTTAGATGAGCCGAGCATCATAGAACTTTAATAATAAGTTATTGATCTCCAAGGACACTACAGATTGTGGTGCCAATGGTCTTACTGTTAGTTAGTTTGAATTTGACTCATTGGGCCGAAGAGGATCTTAAAGCTTTTGTAATCTTTTGGATATGAGTATGAATAACAAAGTAAATTGGACCCATGATTTTTTTGGTGTACCTCCCTATATATATTATAGGCTTAAGACTGGTGGTCTAGAGCTGCTGTGAGGCCATCTGCCCCCTGTATGTCCTTTTTTTAGATTGCCGCCCTTTGTTCATTACTCCCTCCCTTCTAGCTTTTGTCTAAGTCAAATTTTATTAATTTTGTTTAATTTTATAGATAAATGTAGCAACATATATTACATGAAATTGTCATACTATGAAACAAAATTTGAAAAAAAATCTAGTTCTTTTCAAAACCATCGTATCGAGCGCGACGTCATCGGTGAGCGGGGAAACCAACAATCACACCTACTCTTCGATCCCTCACATGCAATATATAATATTTATGAAATAGTGTGTCGTGAATATTGCTTAAGATTGGTGGTCTAGAGCTGCTGTGAGGCCATCTGCCCCGCGTATGTCTTTTTTTAGATTGCCGACCTTTATTCACTACTCCCTCCCTTCTAGCTTTTGTTTAAGTCAAACTTTATTAATTTTGCCCAATTTTATAGATAAATATAGCAACATATATTACATGAAATTTTCATACTATGAAACTAAATTTGAAAAAAAATCTAGTTCTTTTTAAAACCATCGTATCAAGCGCGGCGCCATCAGTGAGCAAGGAAACCAACGATCACACCTACTCCTCGATCCCTCACATGTAATATATAATATTTATAAAATAGTGTTTCATGAATATTATGTCAACGGCTTGCACACCATGACATATAGTGGCGTGCTGGATCACCGCACCACGAAGCAGATTCTAAATTCAAATAGTGAGCCACTTACTTTGTTTGTAGGGTGAAACTGGCTGGGTCGCCTCAGACTCGATCCGGCACAACTTTATTGAGTAAACTGTGCCTCGCGTAAAAATAGCTAGTGGAACATGGGTGCAGTGGACCTGGTTTAAAAAAATAAAAAAATATGCTATTTTAATGTTTTATAAATTGGAAAATCCACGTATGTATATATTACTTTTTTTTGTGAATAATGTACATCTTACCATGATACTTACTCCTGTAACTTTTGAGAAAAAGACTGTATGTTGCCTAAAAAATGAAAATAGAACATTGTACTCCCTCCATCTCGAATTAGACGTGAGAGATTTTTAAAAAATTTATGTATCTATACGCTACAACGCGTCTAGATATATGCGAATCTAGAAAAAGCTCCGACGTCTAAATTGAGAGGAAGGGAGTATTGTTTTTTGAACAATACAAATCTAGTCCCTATTGTTAGATGGAAATTTTATCTTTTTTGCAAAAGTTAAATATTTTTGTATTTTAGTTTCAAACTTTTTTTTGCGAGTAAAAAAGGAACTTTATTAAGCAGGTGGGGTTATATTCCGATCGTGGTCTAGCATCTGAAGAATAACATCGGGTCCAGACCCCAACCAAGTAGCAGTGTGACGTTCTAGTCTTGCAAAATTTGCGAGAATATGGCTAACCCTAACCTGCGATCATTCCACTTTTACAAAGGTACAATTTCTACATTGGTCAACTAAAGCACAAAGTTCGGCTATCAGAAATAAGAAAGCAGACCTATTTTAGTTTCAAACTTGACATACATATATCCGTATACATTGTATGAAGGCATGATTTATGCCGTATTCTTTTAAGTAGTACTTCCTCCGTTTTAAAATATAAAATGTTTTAGATTTGTGAAGAAAATAAATCTAAACTTCTTTTAGTGTGTAAATTCAATCTAAAATTGAGTAAATCTACATACTAAAACAAGTTTAGATTTATTTTCTTCATAAACCTAAAATATCTTATATTTTAGAACGGAAGGAGTATGTTTTTTATCTCATTGTTGAAAAGGCTTCACACCTGGGTTCACCGAATCCACATCGGTACCTCAGTGGGCACAAATAATACTACAACACGAGGTCGCATCAGCTTATCAGATGCAGCCCCCCTAGTATATTCTCCCCCGCCACTTGGATCGTTGTTCAGCTGTTCCTTTCCATCTTTCATCACGACTGAACCACGCTGAACCTGCACGGTCGCGCTAGCGGGCACCGCCGTGTCACAGAAACTCTTCTCTTCTTGGAAGGAGCACGTACAAGCGCCAGCAGCATGTGAGGTGGCTTGTGCGCGTGACCAATCCCTCGGTGGGATCTGGGCCGGCGCCGCCGCGAGAGGAGAGGCCGCGTACTTGCCTGCATCATGCATGACGAGGCACGACCTTCTTTTTGTCCACGTACGCCCCCTACGCGTTTGCGCACAAGCCAGGCAAACAACAAATCAGACGCTACTACTTGACCTACTATGCTTAAAGTAAGTGCTCAGCTCCTGTTAAAATAGTTTATTGACATGTGAAGGAGATCGCCCAAGCATGCCTCTTCTCCAACCGGCAATCATTAAGATCGATTTGATTTATCTCCCCTAGAAAGATGATACTCCCCGTCCATACTAACGAACTCAATTTTATCTAGATTCGTATGTCTAATTAAATATTTAGACTAGATGCGTGTATCTAGACAAAGTCGAGACCATTAATTTAGATCAAAGGGACTATACTACAAAACAGATACGCATAGTTTCGCTCCAAAAAAAAAAGCATAGTAACGACTAACGAGTCTACAAATGTGATGATAATTTGTGTTTGGTTCGGGTTAAGGAAACCCAACAAAATTAGCTTATTTAACCTAGCTTTGCGTTTGTCAACTGAGTTGGTCAGCGTCCTAGAGGGTTGGTCAGCGAAATAACATAAACATAGGAAGAAAGGATCAAAAGTTAGTAAAGGGATAGGAACATTGAGATACACGAAGGATTAGCAATGTTGGAATCCAAGACATTGTCGTTTTATCTCCATAAAATATATTGTAATGAAAATTTATGATAGGTGGAAATTAGGAAGTAGAACTTTTGTAGGATTGTGGTTTAGAAGACATGCACCATTCGACCACAACCGTATCACCAAAAAACATTTCTTCTAATGTTCTGATATAATCAAGAATTATAGGCTGCAACATATTAGGCATCCACACGCAACAATTAAAACCACGCCTGGAACATCATGGCAACAAATCACCAAGAACATGGTGCAACATAAATAACAAAAGTATTCAAATATAAGAGGATATGTATGCAGCATATGAAGAACACATTCACGATACAAAAGTAAACCATTGCATGAGAAAACAAGAGTATTGCAACTACCATGTGCGTGCGTGCAATTGCAAGTATACCAGCATGTGCCATGTTTGAACAACACATGCACCATCCACAATCTCAATTAATGTCGGTATGCACTCATGTTGTCTTGCATGGCTCCTAGGAGTGGTCTCAACGTCAGCGATATGGAAAATCAGAACCATGAACCATCCAACCAAACCTACCATTTATTTTAAGCCCGCCACATGGAGATTATCGAATTTGAGCTCGAACTAAAGATCCACATTACGTCACGACTGTAAGCTCACTAACCTCTTCCAACTAGGTTCGGTGGAGAAGAAGAAAATTAAACTCGTGAAAGGGGAGGAAGACAAGCCTTTATTCTCTGGAAGTGGTTGAGAATCATTGGACTTTATTTTAGATAACCTTGTAATAGTGATTCGTGTTAGTTAGGTGCATCATCTTAATCTTGGTACAAATTCAAAACGAAATACAAATCCTAATTCCTAGAAAAAACTAAGGAATCTGCCATTTATGTAAAGGATTGATGAGGCTCTCATAGCCGTCAGAAAAAACCCCGCGATAAGTGCGAGGACCAAGAGCCAAATCTGGAACAACTACTAATGATGTTGCTGAGAGTAAGCAGAAATCAAGTGTTCACGTGGAGCATGTTATTGGTTCAGGAGATTCATCAGAAAAGGAAAGCACGAGCTCTTTACATGCGCGTATGGTGTATTGTGTATATGTAATATTGCTCCAAAGTATCATGGGTCCTTCTAACAATTTTTACGTCTTCCTAATAATGTGGACACCGGTTGTTGATATTCTAGCTTTGTTGTTTGGATTAGATGTGCTATTTTGTTGTTTGCTTAGGTCACATAAGCATCAATCTTTTGTTACTATCTTAGGCTTATCTCACCGTTCAAATTATCTAGCTACCAGCCAAGCATGCCACGCAGATGGAGTGTATGCGTGTGTGTGTGGGGGGGGGGGGGGACATGACCTAATCAGCAGTAATTGATCGTCGTATACTTTAATGCATACAAAAAAATCAACCAAAAAGACACAATGGGTAATTTCCCAGCATATCTATTCCAAGTGACACTATTCAATACCAAGTTCAAAATAACCAAGGGATGTTAGTCGATTATTAAACCTGGGAACGTGAAAGACATTGTTGGTCATGAGTGGACCAGTAAATGAGCAATGCAACAATTAGAGGACAAATCTCTCATAGATATTTTGTGTATTGTAGAATTCTCTAATTGGAATATTGATTGTTATCCTTTTTATACACTGACAGCTAAAATAGACAATCATGAACTCGAGAAACTTCTACCGGCTTTAGTGCTAGCTAATGATATTTAATAAACTAAAATACACATGAACACATACATACATTTGTAGTTCACCTTAGTGGAAATTCTTTTTGTAAAGAAAAGCAATTTTGTTCTTTTTTTGTGATCAAGAAGAATGCAATGTACCCAAAAAACTTTAAGAGATATGGATCAAAAAAGGAAACAACTATAATATCGGTTATGTTGTAATATAATTTTCAAATTTAGTGCATGTGCAATTTCCAACGTTGAAGTTAAAACTACATAATTACAATGGTCATATTTTGATTTTGATTTTGTATTATGTGTGCTTAATTTTAAGATCAGATGTAGAGAGAATATGTTATAATTGCAAAGGTTAAAAAGTTTAATATAAATAAACTATATTTTTTATTTCAACTCGCTATGGATCCGCCACAAACTTAAGGACTGAACTATTGGAAGGCCATAGTCCATTTATATATAAATAAACAAAAAATTAGGTAGTCCGTGCCAACTGTGGACCATTGTTTATTTTGTGTCTGGCTACCTTACCAGTCTCATCAAATTGAAGTTTAGTAATTTGTACACCGTGCTTATGGCATCTTGTGGTGAATATGGTTGATTTGCTTTTGTTACCATTGGCATTGTACATTTATCTATCTACCTATGATTTGTGTTGTACTGTTTGAGTTGGTTAGTCTATACTATTAAAAAGATTGGGACCGTTCGTCACCACTTAGAAAATTTCCGTCTGCCTTGAAAAGACGCTTTTGCCCCTGGCTGTTTGAAGCTTTTACCAGAACTGCCACCGCTAAGTGGTACATCTCTGTAAAAAAAACTGCACAGCCATATCGTGTGTGTCCTCGCTCCTCCCTGCCCTCCCGATCCCCAAAACACCTCCCGGTGGTCAACTGCTCCTCTTTCCCTCGCTGCCCGGAGCCGACGGGATCCCAGTCTCCTCGCCACATCGGCTTGGGCACGGAGAGCGACGACAACAGAATGCATGGTTAAACATTAACAATTTATATTTAGGGCATCAAACCAAACACAAACTAACAATTTATGGTTAAACATTAATCAATTTTTCCGTGTTTGCGAGCGATCATTTGTAGTTAAATTTATTGTTGGATCCACCGGTTCCATTCAGATATCCGTGTCGATTAATTTAATAACAACTTTTTGATGAAAATATTGGAGTATATCATGTGTTGTTAGCAAAAATGGTGAGCTAAATTTTGAAGATCACATTTTTTATGTTTGTTCCTCACAAGAGGCGATGTAGTCTCGAATTTGCGTTGCTAGGTCAGGTTCTTCAAAAAGTTAATTTAATCATTCCTAGTTTTTCTAAGGCAAGGGAAAAGACGACGGCCGCAGTCATCACCGTTTAATCATTCCTAGTTGTAATGGTACTTCAACTCCGGCCCTTCACTAAAATCTGCAAGCTCGATCGGAGTAAACAAGCATCAGAAGGGGCCGGGAAAATCATCCAATTAAAACCTGCCGCCAATTCCAGGGCCATGTTCAAACTCCACGACAGTTGAGCTGCACGCGGAGGCAACAACCGCGCCCTCAGGTCGTCGTCGTTGCGTTGCATTATCTTTTTCGCGCGCCCCGGGATCAGATCCCACCCCGGCCAGGGCCAGCCAATGGCGGCACTCCGAGTCAACTCCTCCCGCCTCCATGCCATCGTCACGTCTTCGGCTCCGGCACCCCCATGACCCGACCGTTTCATCCTGGCTATGGGGATGGGGAACCCGTCGCCGATGCCTCCACTCCTCCTCCTGCTCATCCTCGGCGCCCGACAAGCCGCCCACGCCTCCACGATCACCACGGAGCTCATCATTCCTGACTTCTCGGCGTCGTACCTCCTCTTCATCGACACCCTCGGCGTGTTCCTCCGGTCAAGGAACGGCGCCTTCGTGGCCGCGGTGTACAACCCGGGCGGGCAGAAGGACCGGTACTACCTCGCCGTGCTGCACGGGCCGTCCAAGACCTGCGTCTGGGCGGCTAACCGCGCCGCCCCCATCACCGACACCGCCGCGCTGGTGCGACTCACGTCCGCCGGGCTCTCTACCGAGGACGCCAACGGGACGGCCGTCTGGTCCACGCCGTCCTTCAGCTCCCCGGTCGCCGCGCTCCGGCTCAACGACTCCGGCAACCTCGCGCTCCTCGACGGGGACAACGCCACACTCTGGCAGTCCTTCGACCGCCCCACGGACTCGCTCGTGTCGTCTCAGAGTCTCCCCGCCGGCGAGTCCCTGGCGTCGGCGGTCTCGGATTCGGACATGAAGGAGGGGGTCTACCGCCTCAACGTCACCACCGCCGACGCCGTGCTGTCGTGGATGGGGTCCCTGTACTGGCGCCTCTCCAACGACGCCATCTCCGTCAAGGATCGCGACGGCACGGTTGCGTCAATGGCCGTGAACGGCACCGGGCTGTACCTTCTCGCGGCTAACGGCGCCATCATCATTCAGGTTCCCATGCCACCGGCGGAGCTTCGAATCGTCCAGCTGGGCGTGGACGGGAAGCTGCAGATCTCGAGCTTCGCGTCCGCGAACTCGTCGGCTTCGCCGATGGACAGCGGGATCGTGACACCGAGCAGGGGGTGTGACCTGCCGCTCTCGTGCGGCGCGCTCGGTGTCTGCACGGCCAACGGCAACGCCTCCGCCTGCACGTGCCCGCGCCTCTTTGCGGCGTCGCACGAGCACGACAACGGCTGCGCGCCGTCCGATGGGTCCACGACGCTGCCCTCCGGCTCCTGCAAAGGCGACGACGGCGGCGCCGGGGGCAGCACGGCGATCTCGTACATCAGCCTTGGCAGTGGCATTGCGTACTACGCTAACAAGTTCTCGCCGCCGGCCGTGTCCGGCTCCAACACGTCGTCGTGCCAGAAACTCTGCACCGGCAACTGCTCCTGCCTGGGCTACTTCTACGACGATTCCTCACGATCTTGCTACCTCGCGCAGCACCAGATTGGGTCTTTCATAAGCACCAACTCCACCAGTGCTGCCGGCACGTCCGGGTACATCAAGGTCCAGAGCTCGCAGTCACCGAGTTCGTCATCCAACAAAACACTCATCGCAATCCTGCTGCCCACCGTCATCGTGTTCGTGCTCATCGTGGTCGTCGGCGCCGTCGTCATCGTTTCGTGGCGCAAGAACGAGCGGCGCGCGGGGAGGCGCCCTTCGGGACCCAGCAGGGACATGCAACTCAGGCGGCAGGCTCGCTCGCCGGGATCAGCCTCGGCGCACCTCGTGCGTGACCTGGACAGCGAGGACGACGGAGAAGACGTCTTCATCCCCGGACTTCCCACCAGATTCACGCACAACGAAATCGAGGAGATGACCAACAGCTACCGCACCAAGATCGGCGCCGGAGGGTTCGGCGCTGTGTACAAGGGCGAGCTCCCGGACGGGTCGCTGGTCGCCGTGAAGAGGATCGAGGGCGTCGGGACGCAGGGGAAGCGCGAGTTCTGCACGGAGATCGCGGTGATCGGCAACATCCACCACGTCAACCTCGTTCGCCTCCGCGGATTCTGCACCGAGGGCCACCGCCGCCTCCTCGTGTACGAGTACATGAACCGCGGCTCCCTCGACAGGCCCCTTTTCCGGCCAACGGGGCCTCTGCTCGAGTGGAAAGAGCGAATGGACATCGCCGTCGGCGCGGCGAGGGGCCTCGCCTACCTCCACTTCGGCTGCAACCAGAGGATCATCCACTGCGACGTGAAGCCGGAGAACATCCTGCTCGCCGACGGCGGCCAGGTGAAGATCGCCGACTTCGGGCTCGCGAAATTTCTCACGCCGGAGCAGTCCGGGCTGTTCACGACGATGCGGGGCACGCGCGGGTACCTTGCGCCAGAGTGGCTCACCAACACGGCCATCACCGACCGCACCGACGTGTACGGCTTCGGCATGGTGGTCCTGGAGCTGGTGCACGGCCGCAAGAACCGAAGCGAGCACGTGAGCGAAGGCACCGGCGGCGCCGAGGACTCCACCATTAATACCTCGAGTGGCGGCACGGCGGCCAGCTCCTCGCGTAGCTCGAGGAACGACTACTTCCCGCTCGTCGCCCTGGAGGGGCACGAGGCGGGGCGGTACGCGGAGCTGGCCGACGCGCGGCTGGAGGGGCGGGTGGTGGCGAAGGAGGTGGAGAGGATGGTGAAGGTGGCGCTGTGCTGCCTGCACGAGGACCCGCAGATGCGGCCGAGCATGGCGGTGGTGGCCGGCATGCTCGAGGGAACCATGGAGCTCCGGGAGCCGCGCGCGCAGGCGCTCGGGTTCCTCCGGCTGTACGGCCGCGGATTCGCCGGGCCGTCCGACGGGAATATCATCAAGCAGGTGATTGTGGGCGGCGCCGTGGCTGCTGATCGCATTCGATCGGAGGCGACGACGATGAGCGGGTGGCCGTCGTACATGTCGTCGTCGGAGCTGTCCGAGCCGAGATAGCTCGCGTGGCACCATGACTGAATGCTTTTTTTCTTCTTCTTAGTTCTAGGTTGTAATCCAGAGACCACGATTGAATTGGTCGTCTTGGTTGATCCTTGGTAGAAGAGAACAGAGGGATTGATCATTTGTTCTGTGTCCGTGAGCTCTTGATTTTTGTATCTCTGCAGTTTTGTTGTCTTGTGCTCTTCTGGGTGAGATTTTCCTTCAGAGTAAATGTCAGAAGGGAAAGAGGTCTGAAAACACTGAATTCAGTTTTGCTAATCCTTAGTTGTGTCCCTTTTTGTATTATTTTGAATCACCTAAAATTTGACGGTCCCTTAGCCAAAAATTAGATTGAAATATAAAGTTTGAGCAAAGAATAGCTGCAATACTAGCACTTTATAGTCTTTTGGGTAAATTCAATGGTATGAGAGCAAGGGCGATTGAATGTTCAACCAAAAACAATAAAGAATGATCAAAATTATTGAACATTGTAAAATTACACATCTCCTTTGGGAAAGGGTGGTTGTCGCTCATTTCCGGCCATATGAAACAATTGCATCATTACCTCGATTATGTCAAAACAGTTATGTTGTTTCATCTTTAGTTTCTTTATTTCAGAGATTAATTGATCGTTACTTATTTTTATGTTACATTATCACCCGCCCCCTAGTAGGTGGGTAACACCCTATTATATGCTGCTTTGACGGGGAGATATTTCATGCCTTACGGGTCGAGGAACAATATCCGTGTGTATGTGCACGAAGAGGAAATACCGAAACACTAACCGAGATCTTTCGCCTCCCTCCATCAATGGCTAGACATCTTCCTCCTTCCTCATATACTCCATGTTGAAGAGTTATCCTTCGTCCTCACTGGCAACCTCGACGTCACCAGATCTGAAGGTTAGTGAGAGACCAAAGCAGGTTCCGGACTATCACCTTACAAGTCATCTTCAAAATTGTTGTTGTCTCAGTCATGACAACTTTAGATCTCAAAACTCCTCGGAAAATTTTAGAATTCAAAATGGATGTATTGGAATATCGTCCAAGACACCTAGTAGCTCTTATGTTTGTGCTAGCTAAACTTGATCCATTCGAGATAAATGATGGTTGGATTCATAGCTCCAAAATTCAAAAACTATTAGAACACTAATGCATCAATATTAGTGGTAATGGATGATGTCATTCGGGCACGTAAAAATGGTTATTTTCCAAAGGAAATAATTTGAAAAGTATGTTTTTGTTTTGAATTTTGATTTTGTGAATGGTGTTTTCTACGCTCTTATTAAACAACCACAAGGAAGAGTGATGTTACCCCAATGGGAGGAGAGGAGTTCCATGTACTCATGAAAATCACCCATGGGAGTCTATTACCCTGGGTTTCCCTTCCCTTATAACAAAACTAACCGTAAGTGAGTAATAAGCATTGCTAACAGGGCTTCACTTATTTGTGAAAATATGTCCTCGTGTTATTATGTTACTGAATCTTAAGGCCCCGTTCGGTTGCTGCATGGAACGAAACCATGCGTGGAACCTGCTTCCAATCTAGGCCCGCATGGATTTATAGATCTGGTTGATCCCAAGCTCCACCCAATCATTTGACTTAATCTTTGTTCCATTATCCCAGATGCCTGGCATCATATGGAAATAATCCAAACGTCAAGTGGCGTGTAATTTTTTCCAGACCCAGGCTAAGGAAATTGAGGCCCTGGATGAGGAAATTAAGCTGAGATGGATTGGTACAAATTTGAACCAAGGCTTAAATGAGGACCACCTATTTAGAAAGCAGAAAGGATACTCTCAGCAGGCTATAGCATTTGCCACATCATTAAAATCTTACGTGGCACAGAGAGAAAGAAGGAGAGAGAGTAGAGCGGACTCTCCACTTGTAGTCTGGCTGTAGGGAAGAAATCGAGGTGAGAGAGCTCCTTTGTATACTAGAACCAATAGCATGCAAGCATCAAATAATTATATCTTTATTAAATTTTACCTAAAAGCCAACCTAATAGCTAGCCTATTGTATAAGTGGGATTTTTGTTGACTACAAGTAACGTGGCATAGTCATATAGCCAGCAGCCGGCTCTCTTATTAACCTTGCTCTTAGTGGATTGGAAAAGTTGAATGGCTGCTGCAGTTGGACCGAAATCCAAGCCAAACCCGCCAGGTTTGGTGTAAACGAACATGGCCTAACAGTGTTTTATTGCTGCATTATCTAACATACAATCTAAATTAATATATTTGTTCTATTCTATTTAGCAACACGAACCACTTACTTTATTGGTACTGCAAAGTTAATATTCAATGTTATATACACAGTTCAAAATTCTATTGTTACAAATACACTCTATGCTAAATTAGAACTCTATTTAATGTCTGGAAGTTATGCAATTTTTATTCATTTCAGCCTAAGACATTTTGCTAACATGAATTAATTCAGTATAAATCTTAAAAAAAACATGAAAGTAATACTCATTTAAGTTGTGAAATTAGATGTACTATTGGGTTTTTATATTGGTTTGTATCTAAGGGCTGTCTCGCTGGTTTGTAGTGCAGGGTGGCCAAACATGTTTTTCTTTGTTGTAATACCTTAGGAATGTGTTCGATTCACCTACACAAATTTGGCATGCCATACTTGTTCTGTCATATGGCCACATGTCATATCTGGCTAAATCATCGCACGCTTGTGGTGGCCACATCATCCAAAGTTAGTTGCGGTGGTGAAGTTAGCCAGAAAACATGCTCATAACTTCTGCTGAGTGTAACAAATGTCCCAAAACAATATGCACATGCAAATGATGAACTTGACAAAAAATTACCTCATTCGCCTGCAGTGGAACTGCCATAAGTGCCTCCGCAGGGAGTCCACGAAAGGAACAAGTCCGAGAAGTTCATGGCGGTCATGTCTATGCCCATTGTCCGTGCTCTGCATAGAATGAAGCCCTATCTGTCATGCAATGCATGTCTTGGCGAAGGGTACCCGACGGCCACATGGAGTGCAGATAGGTCTTCATTCTATTTGGTCGAGGGCACGGCCAACAAAAAAGACATGACAGCCATGGACTCCTCGAGTTTGCTTCTCTTGGGAGATCTCGATTGCTTTCTTCTTGGCCTCCAGAGTTGGTGCCTTGAGTTGGTCAGGGGACAACTCAGGGGACCTACAGAAGCAGCGACAACGGCGAGGGAGATGGCAGTAAGGAGGGCCATGGTGGAGGAGAGCGTCACCATGATCGGTAGATGGGTGGATTGGAATGCAAGCTAGATTTCCATCCACATATGACAAATGACATATGTACATATATACACACAATATGGGCGAGCGCCGCAGACGCCGGCCGGCCAACGACGGCTTCAATGGATGGCCGTGCGCCTAGCTAGCTACTAGTACTAGCTAATTTTAGCTTGACATCAAACAATGACCAGATAAAGGTAATTAATTGTACATGGACGGCGGCCACATACACATACCCACATACAAGGATGGACAGATGCACATATTAGACACAACACAAAGCCACAATGCTCCTCTGAAACCCTAGCTACGCTCTGCAACTGCTTCCATATGAAATGTCACCGTCCCCTGCTTTGAGCTAGTTGAAGGCCGATGGATTGGTGGTGGCGCTGCTCACCTGGACTTCCAGCACCTCCAGCTTCCGCTCCAGGCTGTCCAGCTTTTCGTTCAGAGTCGCCAGCTTGCTCTTCGTCGTCGCTTCTGCATAGGCAGCGAGCGCAACAGGTTAGCAAGGCTATCGTCATCCTTAGTAATCTGCACAACTGCTCTAATCTGTTTCTTCCGCACGCGCAATGTATTTATACACATATAGTTATGTGGCTTCGCTATATATCGAGCAGAGTTCAGAGCTAGAAAGTTGGGCCGCTCTGATTCTTTTCAGTCACAGGTTATATGGCTAAAGGATATGATGAGTCGCAAGCGCACAGACACGGTAGTAGTTCAGGCATGACCATATCCACGAACGCAATCTCGGGATAAAGTGTGTTTCTACAGCTCATTTGATGGTTTCTGCAACCTTCTAATTAATGTCAGATGCATAATAAGCAAATGGGGCTGCTAGGCTAGGCCTCCAAGATCTGAAAAGAACTTCTGTTTGCAGGGGAACAGAGTGATTGCTTGGACAGTAGCAAAATCATCTCACAGAACTCATTTCTTGAGAGAGCGGAAGCTCAACCTTCAGGGAAGGCACCCTACAAATTTATGCAAATCCATGCACTAAAAGGATCAACTAAAATGTACCAGAATGGACCCCTGATGCTCTTGTTTTTTCAAAAGAGCTGGCATGAAATGTAACCATCGCAGTGGTTTCAGATCCCATGTTGCAACCGGCTGGTTTTAGAGTTCAATTTATTTCCAAAGAACAAAACTACTGAACACTTCAGAGCATTTATCGGCTATCTACGGTTCAAAGAATTACACGATGATGGCCAATTTATGTAAGGAGACTGACAGGAAAAAAATCGAGGCGAGTAGCACTCCCCAAGGTCCGAAACAATGCATGATTGGCGTGCGGTGGTGCAGTTGGACAGTGCAGATTAATCTATCGTCATCAGACAAGACGCTGCATAGCAAAGATTCAGCTGCTTTGCCATAGCACGACTCTACCCAAGTTGACCCAGCAAGAGCAGATTCAATTCGACCCTACTCCAGTGAACGAACAAGCGAATGCGGAAACAGATTTGGGGATACGAACAAAACAGGTTAGCAAGGAAGAAGTCGATGAGGCAGTGGACTTGGATACGAACAAGCGAATGCGGAAACAAGAGCAGGAGGAAGTCGATGAGGCGGCGGACTTGGATACGAACAAAACAGGTTAGCAAGGCTATTATCATCATTAGTAATCTGCATGATACCTCTAATCTGTTTCTTCCGCGCCCGTGATGCATGTGGACATATAGTTGTGCAGTTTCGTTATGTATCGAGCAAAGTTTAAAGCTAGAAAATGACGCCGCTCCGATTCTTCTCACAGGTTATAAATTGTGTTTCCTACAGCTCATTTCATGGTTTCCACTTTTTTCAGGCAATGGTTCTAATCAAGGTCATATGTATAATAGTAAGCAAATCGGGCTGCTAGGCTAGGCCACCAAAGAAGTCTGAAAAGAACTTCTCTTTGCAGGGAAACGGGGTGTTTGCTTAGACAGTAGCAAAATCTCACAAGTCATTTCTTGAGAGTGGCAGCTCAACCCTCAGGCATTGAATTCCAAAAATGTCTGCAAATCCGGGTCACTGAGAGGATCAAATAAATGGCCTCCTGATGCGCTTGTTTTTTTTTTTTCAAAAGAGCGGCCCCGTGCTGGCGTGCAATGTGCAACCATCGCAACGGTTTGAGATCCCATGTTGCGACCGGTTGGTTGTAGAGTCCAATTAATTAATTCCAAGATAACAAAAGCTAGTACTGAACATTTGAGCCGCACAGAGCATTCATCGACTATCTACGGCTCACAGAGCTACATGATGACAACCAATTTATGGATCGAAGTGGCAAGGATTCAGCTACTTGGTCAGAGCAGGACTCTACCCAAATCGACCCAGCTAGAGCAGATCCTATTCGAACCTAAAGCGGCGGGCGAGCGAGGGAATGCGGAAAAGGATTTGGGGATCTGGGTGGGAGGAGTAGAGGAGGGGAACGTACCGAATCGGAGGAGGAAATCGAAGAGGCGGCGGACGTTGAGGGAGATGTTGGAGATGAACTCGCGGTTCTCCCAGTCCGCCTGCACGGCGATGCCCACGTTCACCGCGCTCCCCATCCCGCCGCCCGCGCGCGCCATTTCCACCCTGCTCTGCTGCTGTTGTTGCTTCTGCTTCCTCTTGGTTGGCTCGCTGGCTTCCCCTTCCCCCAACCACTACGAGTCCATGGAGAAGTCGCTGTTCGTTCGCCTTCTACGCTACGGTTCGGTTGGGCTTCTGGGTTGGGTTCGTGGGCCTACTATACTGGGACACGACTCATATGTAAACTCTGGTGCATCGCACGGTGATGGGCCTGGAGCCCATTCACGTGCGAATGCTGAAGTTAGAACTGCTTAAACACCGATCCGGTGTGATACGGCTGGCGATCAGTTGTAGAAACAGGTGAAGCTGAACGTACGCCGCACGCCCGCCGGATCGCGTCCTGATCCCCAGGCCCGCACGCACCACGCGTGTTCTGTTTCGGTTGAGAAACAAAAGACCACCTTCGAATCAATCAGTGCGAGAGCCGTGTAAATCCTTCGAATCAATCACCGCTGAAGAGAAGAGGTAGTACAAATCGGCGCGAGACTCGTGCAAATTCTCCAGCTCGTTGGTTCGAAGAATCGATGGTGCGTGGGTTGGCCGGAATGGCGGGGGTCGCGCACAGCGTGCAGGCGTCGTCGGTGGGCGCGCAGCTCCCGCCGGAGTTCGCGCGATCCGATTCCGAGCACGATCAGAACCAGGCCGGCGCAGCGCCTCCGGAGATCCCCGTGATCGACATGTCCTTGTCTTGCTACGGCGCGCGCATGGCGGAGGCGGCGAGGGAGTGGGGGATCTTCCAGGTGGTGAACCACGGCGTGCCGCCCTCGGCCGTGTCCGAGCTGCAGCGCGTCGGCCGCGAGTTCTTCGCACTGCCGCAGGCAGAAAAGCAACGCTACGCCATGGACCCGGCCTCGGGGAAGACCGAGGGGTACGGCTCCACGATGCAGCGAGGCGGCAACAACAAGACGTGGGCCGACTTCCTCTTCCACAACGTCGCGCCGCCATCGGCCGTCAACCACGCCGTCTGGCCGGAGAACCCGGAAGGGTACCGGGAGGCCAACGAGGCCTACTGCGGCCACATGCGTCGGCTCACTCGGACGCTGTTCGAGCGCCTATCTGCCGGGCTAGGGCTGGAGGAAGGCGCCATGGCGGAGGCCTTCGGCGGCGACCAGGTGGTTTTCCTGCACAAGATCAACTTCTACCCGCCGTGCCCGCAGCCGCAGCTCGCGCTCGGCGTCGCGCCGCACACGGACCTCAGCGCGCTCACCGTCCTGGTTCCCAACGAGGTGCCGGGGCTCCAGGTGTCCAGGGACGGGCGGTGGTGCGACGTCGAGTACATGCCCGGCGCGCTCATCGTACACATCGGCGACCAGATCGAGGCAAGTGCTGCAGTGTTCTTTGACTCGTGCCGCATCAATTCTTTTACATGTGCGTGCGTCTGTGACAGATTCTGAGCAACGGGAGGTACAAGGCCGTGCTGCATCGGACGACGGTGAGCAAGGAGAAGACGCGGATGTCGTGGCCGGTGTTCGTGGAGCCGCCGACGGAGCTCGTCGTCGGCCCACACCCGCGGCTCATCACCGGCGAGTGCCCGGCCAAATACAAGGCCATGAAGTTCAAGGACTACAAGTACGGCAAGATCAACAAGTTACCGCGGTAGTTAATATCATTAGACTAAGTAGACCGATTAGACCTTTCTCCAATAGTTAGCGTCTCAAGTGGTACTGGTTTTTTTGAAACTAGTTAAATGAACGTGTGTTGCTACGGATTTTTAATCTTCTTTGTCATATTTAAATAATAAAGTGACATCAAGGTTTTTCAAATTTCTTTATCAGATCTAATTAACAAAATTATGTTATCGTTGGTGAAACAAAATGTAAAACGACAGCATGCAAATGACAGTGCGAGTAAAAAGTACTCCCTCCATTCTAAAAATAAGAAAAAAGTATAGATACCCCTCAGAATTATCGACTTTGGGATGTACTATTATCTGGACTACTTAGAGCATGACTAACAGCGCCCGTAAAACGGCAGTTGGGCCGATTTAACCGCTTTTTTACGGGTACGGGCCGAAGCGCGGCGCAGAACAGCATCCGTAAACGTCGAAAATCCGTAAAAAGTTCTCAGGTCCGACCCCGAAATCTTTGTCCAGCCCCTACATACCAGGGCTCCGCGGGCGACCCGAGCTCCAGCCCGCAGTCGCATCAGCCCTAGCGCGCGCTGAACCTTCAGGACGGAACCGCTCCTCCCTCCACGCGCGCCGCCACCACCCACTAGCCGATCCCGCCTTCCCCGTCGCCACCTCCCATGTTGCCGCCGGTAGGAACCTTTCCCGGCCGTCCACGCTCACTGCCGCGCTTCGCCCTCGAAAGCCGTCGCCGCCGCTCGGCCCACCGAGGATGAACGCGGGCGAGCACCTCGATCTCGATCTGTCGGACTGGTCGACGTCGGACGATTCCGACATCGAGGACCTACTCCACGACGACTGCGAGGTAGGCCTTCTCCTCGTGGCCGCGAAGGAGCACCAGGACCGCGTCAAGATGATGGATCGGAGGCGCGGATCGGTGATGGGCCGCAAATTCATCTTCCGCAACCGCACCCTCGGCCACGCGGCCCTCATGGACGATTACTTCGCCGAGGTACCTACATATCCGCCCAATCTTTTCCGTAGAAGGTATCGGATGCGCCGTAGCTTGTTCGTCAAAATAGTTGAAGATATCCAAGCCAATTCCAACTACTTCAAGCAACGTCAACTCGCTGGCGACCTAGGATTTAGTGCCTACCAAAAGTGCTCTTTGCTATGCGGTGATTGCTTACTGGCCCCGCATGACACACCGATGAGTACCTTCGCATAGGCAAAGACACAACCACCGAGTCGGTGCGTCGATTTGCGAAGATGATAATCAGGTTGTATGGGGAAAAATATCTCCGAGCTCCCAATGAGGAAGATACCAAGAGGTTAATGGAGATGAATGAAAAAAGGGGGTGGCCGGGCATGCTTGGTAGTATAGATTGCATGCATTGGACATGGGAAAATTGCCCGAAGGCATGGCATGGCATGTATTGCGGCAAGAGCAAGGATGCTACCATTGTGCTCGAGGTTGTTGCTTCTCAAGATCTGTGGTTTTGGCACTGTTTTTTTGGGCTGCCTGAGACCCTCAATGACATCAACATTTTACAAAGATCCCATTTGTTTAAAAAACTTGTTGCCGGAGAAGCACCTACATGCAACTACAAGGTCATGGGTCATGAGTATTCCATGGGATACTATCTAGCCGATGGCATTTACCCCAAATGGGCTACTTTTGTGAAGTCCATTAAAGATCCCCAAACTCCAATAGAGGCAGTATTTGCCAAGGCACAGGAGGCAGCCAGAAAGGACATAGAGAGGGCATTTGGTGTTTTACAAGCAAGGTTTTCTATTGTTCGAGGCCCAGCTAGATTTTGGGACAAGGAAACCCTTGTCAACATCATGACATGTTGTGTCATTCTACACAACATGATCATAAAGGATGAGAGAGGATTAAGCTTGCCATGCTTCTATGACAATGTTGGCACTTGAGTGCGGCCAGCAAGGGATGCCAGTCGAATTGAAGGTTTTCTTCAAAACTATCGGGAGATTGAAGACCAATCATCCCATAAGGAGCTTAACACCGATCTCATGGCGCACCACTGGCAGCTGTATGGCCAAAGGGTTCAAGCTTGTGCTACGTCATGATGTACCATTGTTTTCCTTCGGCTTGTATGTGTGAGATGAACCATTCGGCATGAACATTTGTTTCATTCAAACGTTTGTTTATTTGATTTGAAAAATTGTTGTAATTTGATTAAGACATTGTTGTAATAATTTGGATGATATTTGATTGATTCTGTGATTGTTTTATGAACATTTGATTGATGAACTATGTGCTGTCAGTTTGTATGAATGTGTAAAAATATGCGAAAATCCTCCGTTTACGGGTAAGGACCGCATGGCGTCTTTTACCGTTTGAATAAGGGCACTGATCTCCGCCGCCTCATTTTCGGCCCTTAAATTCTTTTCGGAAGCCCTTGCTCGCGTTTTAAAGGTTGCACGAGTAAGAGTGCTGTTAGTCATGCTCTTAGCCCCCTAAACTAAGCAAAACCAGGTAAACTACCCCCTAATCCTATGTGAGGCTGTTTTTCACGGCGGTATAGCCTACGTGGCATTCAGGTGGTTAGGACGAGCTGGTCTGGTCAAGCCATGGTGGAGGGCTCAGGTCCACCACAACCTGATCCGATCGAACCAGACAAGCGTTTGGTTGTTCCTCGAGGCGACCTTCAACTCAGCTGCTCTTCTCCTCTCTCGATGGCGACAACTGGAGGCCGCCCGCTCCGCCCCGCCAGTGCTCGCGCCTCCCACCTCCACGCTCGGCGCCGTCGCACTGACAGATTCCACACCGCGCACGCTTCGGCTGCAACACCAACAGAGCAACCCTCTCTGCCGCCAAGATGTACGCCCTGCCGTCCGTCCCCCATGCCGCCGGGCGGCCGTTCTCGTTCCACCCTGAGACTGCGACGCTGCCATGGTCGCTCCAGTACTGAAATCTGCTAGGGATTTTGTTGATTTTTTTTGTTTTGGTTGACCATTACACTTGTTCAGGCTATGGTGGTCTGAAATCTTCGGTTCTGTCTCTGTTCAGTCCTAGTTTTGAGAAGTAGAAATAGTATGTACAAATGGTGATGGTGATGTACCACTACAGGCAGATGAAGAAACAGTTATACAAACTGAAGAAATAATAGAATGTACCAGTAAAGGCAATGTCCAATGTCAAATGTCAAATGTATGATGTACCAGTACAATGTTAATGCCAAATGTATAGTTGATAGGAAAATGTTGGTATAATATACCAGTACAATGACATGTATGAATTGTAATGTACCAGTACTACTAAATAAAGTACCATGTTCTTTGAATGATAGTGAATTTGAGTTTTACTGAATATTGACAATATTTTTGTCGCACTATCATAAATGAAATTTGGCAGCATTTTGGCACTATTTTGGAACAATAGAAGTGCAAGGTCTATAAGTTTAACTTCAGTACAACAAAAGCACTTAAACAAACATGATCAGCATCTTGATCATACACTAAAATTTGGTCGTAAACTACTGAACAATCTAACGATTCTTCACCATCTTGGACTGAATTGTTCTCATTCCCATAAAACCACCATCTAAGCCTCCCTTCTGTTGGGATTGTCATGGAGCTGGCAACTTGCTGGTTGGTAGTTTGCTGGGAACTTGCAGGCTGAGACAAAGGAACACCAGTACTTGCACCTGGAGCTGGCTTTCTCTTCTGCCTTCTCTTTGATGGTTGCTGATGAGGAACAGTACTTGTAGTCCCCTGTACAAAATATTAATACAAGTTGAGATACTTTTCACACAATCCAAATATGCAATGCAAACATATAAATCTTTTTTTTGCATTTTCAGCATGGAAATAAATATTATTACTTGTCCTGCTTCCTTGTCTTGTTGAGCAGTAGATGGTTGCGATTGTTGAGCAGTAGTTGATGGTTGATCAACATGAACAGTACTTGCATCTTTATCTTGTGTTTTCCTGCTTCGCTTGGCTGCTCTAGTGTAGTTTCCATATTCTTTAATACCAGCAGTTGGGTTTCCTGTACATTTTCTTTTACTGTGGTTTAATCCTCCACATGCAGAACACTTGATTATTATTCCTTTCCTTGACAACTTAGTTCCCTTTGGCTTCTCCCCCTCTTCTCTTCTTCTCTCTGTCTTTGGCCTCTCTGGCATTTTCATTTTAATTGGTGGATGAGGCTTTGGGTTGTTTGCAACCGGCCAATTTTCTTTGCCTTCTACAGGTTGAAGCACGTGGTCATATATCTTGTTGTACTCTGAAATCCTGTAGCAAGGTGCAATGTAGTCCTCCAAGTTTTTCCCCACAAAGTAGATGGCACTAATGGCGTGACTACATTGCAATCCTGCAAGTTCCCAATATCTACAAGAACATTTTAGGTTGTCCAAGTTGACAGTATATCTTCTCCGATCTCCTTCTTGCACTTCCATGCCATCTTTTCCATTCCACAGAACCTGGCAAATGTTTGACCTTTTTATGTTCAACTTTAACTTCTTGTAAATATTTGGGCATATTGTGCCATTCCAATTCTGTGACTTTGCTCTATTTTCTGCAATTCTGGCAGTTATCTTTCTCCTAATAATCTCCATCTGTGAAATAATGGGATAAAACCTAGCTCTCATGATTGTATTATTAAATGACTCACATAAATTATTTTCTACCGAATCACAATTGTAACCAAGTTTGAAAAATTCCCTACTCCAATGTTGTCCTTAGCACCTTGCTCTGTTTTCAGTGCTAGCTTGGCCCTATTATAGTTGAACTGAGTCCTATTTGTTGATTTAGCACATGCCTAGAACATCTTCTGGAAAATCTTGTCCCTATGTTGTTTTCTCCAATTTGCATATATATGCCGTGCACACATCCTGTGCTCAGCCTCATGGATAATTTCATTGAGAACCTTGATTAAAACCTTCTGTTGATCTGAAATTATGACCCACCCATCTCCATGATTATTTATTTGGATATCCTTTTGAAGGAATGAAAGGAACCAATACCAACTGTCATAGCTCTCCACTTCAATTGTAGCCCATGCTATTGGGTACATCTGGTTATTTGCATATCTTCCAATAGCACATAGTAATTGACCACTCAGCCCCTTTTAGGAAACAACCATCAAGGCCAACAACTCTTCTACAACCAGCCATAAATCCCTTCTTGCATCCATCTAGGCAAACATACATTCTTTCAAACACTGCCTTGTCAAGCACATCATGATTTAGAGTAATAGCAACTGTTGAGCCATGATTGCTTCTAATTAGTTCAAGATGGTAGTCAAAAACTCTTGAAAATTCACCATTTGTTGAGTCAATTATCTTCTCCATTACTAATTTCTTTGCTCTCTTGCATTTAGCAAGGCTCACATCAGCACACAAATCTTCGAGCACGGCCTCTTGCATTTTCTCCACCCTCCAACCTGGATGTTGATGCTGCTTCCACTATCCACCATACACTTGGTGAACTCAATGCCGTCAATCAAGGGGTTGATGACCATGGCGTATTGGTTCTCCGTAGGGATAAGGTCTGGGTGATCCTTCCTGTCCCAAGTAATTGGAACCTCCAGCCTTGAGCCTTTGGTAGCCCAGGGGTAGAGTAGCCATCAGTATCCTCATAGAGGTCTTCTGTTGTCGGCCGGTGGGGGTGACAAGGAAAGTGTGGTAAACTGGCGCCTTCTTCTCGAAGGGGTTGTTGCCTTTGCTGTCGCTCTTGGCGGCGTGCTTGGGGTCAACATCCTCGTCCATGTCACTTGAATCCTTGGACTCCTCCTCCTTCTTCTTCCCCTTGCCCTTGCCTCGCGGTCTGTTCTTCCGACTTTGCTTGTAGCCAGACTCCGGGTCCTCCTTGAGGTCGTTGAAAAACTTGAAGTGTCGATTGGTATGGGTGGCCTTGCCGTTGACATCGAGGTGTACGAGGCACGGCATATCGCGGTACTCTTTGTAGGTTTGGGGAATATGGAGCGCTGCCGAGGTAGTTTCACTTTCTCGCTGCTGCCCACGACCAGCTCCCCGTCCTTGGCCACGTTGTCCGCCATCACCTCGTCCTGCAAAGGTCATAGCGACCATGTCGGGAGTTCTCGATCAGTCAGTAGTTCTCGGTCGGTCAGTAGTTCTCGGTCGGTTAGTAGTTCTCGGTTGTTCAGTAGTTCTCGGTCGGTCAGTAGTTCTCGGTCGGTCGGTCGATCAGTAGTACTCGGTCGGTCAGTAGTCCTCGGTCGGTCAATAGTTCTCGGTCGGTCGGTAGTCCACGGTCGGTCAGTAGTCCTCGGTCATTCAGTAGTTCTCTGTTGTTCAGTAGTTCTCGGTTGTTCAGTAGTTCTCGGTCGGTCAGTAGTCCTAGGTCGGTCACTAGTGCTCGGTCGGTCAGTAGTCCTAGGTCGGTCAGTAGTGCTCGGTCGGTAGTTCTCGGTGGTTCAGTAGTTCTCGGTTGGTCAGTAGTCCTCGGTCGGTCAGTTGTTCTCGGTCGGTCAGTAATCCTAGGTCGGTCAGTAGTCCTCGGTCGATCAGTAGTGCTCGGTCGATCAGTAGTGATCGGTCGATCAGTAGTGCTCGGTCGGTAAGTAGTCCTCGGTCAGTCAGTAATCCTCAGTCGGTCAGTAGTCCTCGGTCGGTCAGTAGTCCTCGGTCGGTCAGTAGTTCTCGATTCGTTAGTAGTCCTAGGTCGGTCAGTAGTTCTCGGTTGTTCAGTAGTTCTTGGTCGGTCAGTAGTCCTCGGTCGGTTAGTAGTCCTTGGTCGGTCAGTAGTCCTCGGTCGGTCAGTAGTCCTCGGTCGGTCAGTAGTGCTCGGTCGGTAGTTCTCGGTGGTTCAGTAGTTCTCGGTCAGTCAGTAGTCCTCGGTCGGTCATTTGTTCTCGGTCGGTCAGTAGTCCTCGGCAAGGCGGCATCTCTGAATATGAAGGTAGTGATCTCCCATGCATCCTCTCCATATCCATAGGTGTACAGCCTTCTTCCCTTGAACATAGGCAGTGGCAATCCCAATGACTGAGAGAGCTGAGCTAACTGTCTTGCAAAGGGCCTTGGTGACTCCATGGTGACATACTTAGTCGTGACGTCTCCCATCTATCAAGTAAAAGAGGAAAGTGTGAGAATAGCATATGGTAAGAATTTACGAGGGTGAAAGGCATAAGAGAAAAGACAGTGTTAATATAGGCTTAATAATTCTATGGCTTCCTAATCCAATCCTAGGTCACGATCCTCTGATCGACACACGGGCTCTCGATACCATCTGTGACACCCCGGTTACGATAAGACCGTGGCCTCTATGTGACATGCCAATCCTGGATCGGTTCATTGGCCCACAATAGAGTAAGATAGATAATCATAGCAAATAACCGTGTATCATGATCTACAAGATCCAGAGTACAATTATTACCATGTACAGGCTTAGCATAAATCTAGATCAAATTGTTCAGTAGCAAAAAGCGGGTAAATCCTCCAATCTTCAAATTGCCCACAAGTGAACAAGTGCCGAGTGGAGTACCGTGGCCTATAACGATCAATCAGAATCGGAATAACCTGCAGCATAAAACGCAACAGCCCCGAAGGGTCAATACATGGAATGTATGGAAAGTAGAGCTAGTAAAGGAGACAATAATACTAACATCTACATGCATATCTGGCAATTGGAGCTGTGTCTGGCTTGCATTTGCAAATACATTTGTCCTACTTTCATAAACAGTTTTCAATTTTCTTTGAAAAGATCCCAAATAAGTTAACCCAACAATGTTAAAACAATTATGAAATTAGAATGAGCGAGAAACATGTCATGGAATCAATATCAAGCAACTCAGTTGTCCATAACCGGGGACACGGCTAATCGATTAGATTATACACTCTGCAGAGGCTAGTACACTTTACCCATGTGACTTGGCCAGCCCAGCTCGTACCACCACTCTCATTTAGGGTGATGATAGGGAGAAGACCAAGAAGAGACTGTTCGGGAAGTAGCTCCTCAATCCCGACGCGCACCGGTCCAACCTACCAAAATTCTACATCTCTGGATACGTGGGTTCGAGTTACCACAACCTACTAAGTCCAACCAACCGCCCATTTCATTATTGACACATGGTTGTACACGTAAGCTACACAATAAAGAAGCCAATCATTCTCTCTTGATACCTGGGTGCCTTTCCGCAATGAAACCACCAAAATTTATCAATACCATCACACCCAGGGGATTCATTGATTAAGTTGTTTTAGTTTTCACAAACCAAATACTTTGAGAAAACAAGTATCAATGATGTAACCCAGCCCTCGTTCAATATAGCATGGCTAAGCACATCTACAACGGTGGTTTATCTACAAGGAAAACCCTACCACATAATAGGACATAGCATAACGATAGTATCATCCTACACATGCATCTACAAAATACACGACAATGCATTGAAAATAGTAGGACGATATCATGAACAAAGTAGCATCTATTTTCCTTGGTTGTAGCGGTCGGAGGAACAATCCACACACGAGCAAGGGTTGCACTCCACACAATCTACACGACACAATTGCATTCATAAACAAACAATTCACAAACATATGCAACAAAGATGATGCATGAATGCAATAACGGCAAGCGAATTGGTGCTACAGCTGTACCGCATAATACTAATTCATATTACTACCGAATACATGCATGGAAAATAGATTTGGCGCAAGGGAAACTATTAATCAAAAGTAGTGATCACTACTAGAGCTAGAATTAAATAATTCACTACAGGTAGTAGACAGGTTGTAAAATCTTGGAAAAATTCTACCGCATAGGCATCGCTGATAAGAAACAGTACCAATTGGAATTACTCAAAAAGGAGTTATAAAACATCCCGAGTAGTTAAAACACTGCAGAAAGCCATTAGACAAATACTGCAGAATTTTTTACTATAAGCCTATCTTTTTATTTCAAGATGAGATTCCCCTCGTTCATACGAATTCAGGGACATATCATACGCGATTTTTGGAGATACGAATCTTTTTCTATGAATTTATTACTCTGAAAAGGCCACTAACTAGTTTGATTAAACTGTACTAAACCTGACGGTAAAAGTCTGAACCAAAGGTACAGCGAGATTCTACACGACTCACTGAACTCGTACATATTTTATTTGCAATTTTTTGCCAAACGGTTTAATTTCTACGCAATTTACAAGATTCTAACGAAATCTGTCAACTAATAGGATTAACGAAATTGACCCAATCAAGCGTGTACGATGATTTGGCTAGGCGTCGACCAGTCAACGTCTGAGGCGTCGACTAGTCAGCGTCTGGAGTCTTGACCAGTCAACGAACGATCTAAGCCGCTGATCTGAGATCTGACGGTGGCTGCTGTCTTACCGGAATCGGACGGCGAATCGAACTCCGGCGAACTCCGGACGGCGGCGACGAACGGTTCCGGCGTCGAGACTTTTCCTGCACGGGTACGTACACACGTCAACTACGGTTCCGGAATAATAATCGCGCGGCGGCAGCGTCGTCGTGCGTGTATGTGTCGCACGCCGCGATAACCAGCGTCTTTACATACATCGCGATGACATGCAGCTGCGGCGCATGGCGGCGGCAGTATGGCGAAAGGCAGCGGCTCGGCGGCGGCGTGGCGGCGAAATCGGCCAGCGGTGTGGGTCATGGCGGTAAGCGGATGGCGGCGATGGCGGGTTCCGCGGCGGTCACGGCGGGCGGCGAGAGCGGAGCGGCGGCGTCTTGCTGCGGTGGAGGTGGCGGTCATGGGCGGTAGATGAGTTGGCGGCAGCGGCGATCGGCAAGCATGGGAACGGAGAAGGCGGCGAGGGTCGCGGCTTTGTGGCGGCAATGGCGGTGGCGGGCGGCGGAGCTGGCGGCGATGCGCCTGGGGCGATGGCGGCACGCGGTTCCCGAGAAGGAGGAGATCGCGCGGGTGGCGGGGTCGGTTGTGGCGGCGGGCCAGGTGGGGTCCGCCTTAAGTGGCCCTCTCGCGCGAATCCAAAACTGATTCGGACCGGAGTTTGTTTAGAACTCGGAAATCGGTCCGAATTTTCGGACCGTTTTCCGGCGGTTTACTAAAACGTCCGAGTCTTTTGCATACGAACTCCGATTGGAGCGATTCTCGCGCCTACGGGTTCGTATCATCGAGGGGAACAACCTTCAATCGAAGTTTGAGCGAAAACTTGAACCTACAGGGGTGGTTGTTGCAAGTCTTACTAGAGCTCCCCGCAGGAACCTCGGATCGAAACAAAATAGGGTTTTGACGATGGCGCTTCGCCGAACCTTTCTGCTCGACGGTTTTGCATGGAAAGATATGATGCAATGCTATGAATGATATGCAAGGCCAAATCTAAAATTTGGGATGTGACAAGACTAACCCCCTTAAGATGAATCTCGTCCTCGAGATTCGGCACGGCTAGCAAATAGGTGTGGGTAGTCCTCTCGGATGTCATCTTCACGCTCCCAAGTGGCTTCCTCTTCGGTGTGGTGGCTCCACTGCACCTTGCAAAACTTGATTGTCTTGGTACAGGTAGTCCTTTCTGCTGTCTCCAGAATCTTGACCGGTTTCTCCTCATAGGTCAAATCATTCTCAAGCTGAACCTCCTCTAGCGGTACAGTGTCTCTCAATGGTGTATCCACCATCTCCGAATGGCACTTCTTCAGCTGGGACACGTGGAACACATTGTGAACAATGACAGAGCCTCAGCAACTCAAGCGATAAGCAACCTCTCCTTTGCGTGCTAAGACTCGATACGGTCCAATAAATCGAGGTGCCAGCTTACCCTTAATTCCAAATCTCTTGATTCCACGAAGCGGCGATACTCTGAGGTATGATCTATCACCTATTCCGTACACCACTTCCTTGCGCTTGGCGTCAGCGTAGCTCTTCTGCCTAGATTGTGCTACCTTCAGTCTGTCTCTAATCAAGGCGACCTTCTCCTCAACGTCCTTGATCAAATCAGGTCCAAACAAGCGGCGTTCTCCTACTCCATCCCATAGCAATGGTGTTCGCACGTTTCCCATCTGATCGTCGAGCGGTGGCGTCTTGATGCTGGTTTGATAGCTGTTGTTGTAGGAAAACTCGGCATCTGGCAAATTCTCATCCCAACTAGAACCATGAGCCAAGGCGCAAGATCTTAGCATGTCCTCCAAAATCTGATTCACCCTCTCGATGCATCCATCGATGCAGGTGAAACGTGCTAAACTCAATCTAGTACCAAGTGACTCGTGCGGTGGCGCCGGAAGTGTGAGGTAAATTGGGTGCCTCTATCGATCTGATACTCTTGGGAACTCCATGTAGGCACACAATCTTATCCATGTAAATCTTGGCCAACTTTGCACTCGTATAGGTCGTCTTCACCGGTATAAAGTGGGCTACCTTGGTCAAATGGTCGACCACTACCCAAATAGAGTCATATCCTGACCTGGTCCTGGGCAGTCCTGTGATAAAGTCCATTCCCACTCTATCCCATTTCCAATCCGGCACGGGCAAAGGCTGTAGCAGTCCTGCTGGTTTCTGGTGTTCCGCCTTCACTCGGCTACATACATCACATAGGGCGATATGCTCTGCGATGTCTCCCTTCATGTTGTTCCACCAGAATCTGTCCTTTAGGTCCATATACATCTTCGTATTGCCCGGATGTATGGAATACGGCGAGTCATGAGCTTCCTGCATAATCAACTTCCTTAACTCCGGATCGTTGGGCACACACAAACGATCTCCATACCACAAGGTACCTTGCTCATCCTCGCGGAATTCCCTTGCTCGACCTTCCTTCATCTTTTCCTTAACTTCATCTATCTCTTTGTCTCCCACTTGAGCCTTCCTGATTCTGTCCTGAAGCATTGGTTGGACTTCCATTGTAGCCAAGTATCCTTCAGATACTACCTCCAGTCTAAGGTCCTTGAATTGCTTGCACAAATCCTCAGGCAATTCACCAATTGTCAATCCATTGGCATAAACCTTCCGGCTCAGAGCATACCTTTACTACATTGGCCTTTCCTGGGTGGTATTGTAGATTCATATCATAATCCTTGATAAGTTCCAATCATCTCCTTTGTCTCATGTTCGTTCATACGTGTAAATATGTACTTCAGGCTCTTGTGGTCGGTGTACACATCACAGTGTTTTCCCATTAAGTAATGCCTCCATACCTTGAGCGCATGAACCACTGATGCTAACTCCAAGTCGTGTGTGGGGTAATTCCGCTCATGGTGCTTGAGTTGTCGCGAGGCATATGACACTACTCTCCCATCTTGCATCAGCACACTCCCAAGTCCCTGTCGTGAAGCATCACAGTACACTTGGAAATCCTTCTGAAGATCTGGTAAACACGGAACAGGCGCAGTTACTAGTCGATGCTTCAGTTCCTGAAAGCTGGCTTCACATACATCTGACCATTCAAATTTCCTCTCCTTCTTCAGAAGTTCAGTCATCGGCTTAGCAATCTTGGAAAAGTTTTCTATGAACCTCCTGTAATATCCAGCAAGTCCCAAAAAGCTTCAAATCTCTCCAGCATTCTTGGGTGCTTCCCACTCAGTTACTGCAGTCACTTTGTTTGGATCAACGCAATTCCTTCTCCGACACTCGTGTCCAAGAAATCAAGTGTTAAGCCGAATTCACACTTCTGAATTTGGCATACACTGTGTTCCTCAGCTTCTCCATAATCATTCTCAGATGTTTCTCATGCTCAACATCATCCTTGGAATATATCAGTATGTCATCAATAAACACCACCACGAACTTGTCCAAATACTCCATAAATACCTTGTTCATCATGGTCATGAAGTATGCCGGGGCATTTGTTAGTCCAAAAGACATAACTGTATAGTCATATAAACCATACCTAGTGGTGAAGGCGGTTTTTGGTACATCCTCCTCTCGGATCTTCAATTGGAAATAGCCTGATCGCAGATCAATCTTGCTGAACACCTTTGCTCCTTCCAGTTGGTCAAACAGATCATTTATGTTCGGCAGAGGGTACTTGTTATTGATGGTTACTTCATTCAGCGAGCGATGGTCTACCACTAATCTCTTGGTGCTATCTTTCTTCTCCACAAACAGAACAGGTGCACCCCATGACGACGCACTAGGCTGAATGAATCCCTTTTCCAGCTGCTCCTTCAACTGTTTCTTCAATTCTTTCAGCTCATCCACATCCATATTATATGGCTTCTTTGCTATAGGTCCTGTTCTCGGCATCAGGTCGATAAGAAACTCTACATCCCTGTCAGGTGGCATACCTGGCAGCTCTTGCGGAAACACGTCGGGGTAATCCCTAATCACTGGCACAGTATCCATGCCAACCCCCTTAAGAGAATTCAACTTACACCTTCCTAGTCGTGCGGCTGACTTGAATCTAATCCTCTTACCATCCGGGGTTTTGAGTGAAACAGCTCGCTGTGCACAATCTATGTGTCCCCCATGCATAGACATCCAATCCATACCCATAATGACATCTAATCCCTGTGAATCCAACACTACTAGATGTGCTATGAAGTTGTGTGTTCCAATCCTCACAGTCAAGTCGCGGAATCCCGCACTAGCTATCATATCTCCTCCAGGTGAACTCACTCTAATAGACCTTTTCATAGACTCAGTAGGTAACTTATACTTATCCACAAATGCCCTTGATATGAATGAATGCGATGCACCAGTATCAAAAAGTATAAGTGCAGGGTAAGTGTTGATTGGGAACTTACCAATCACAAGGTCAGGCTCATCTGGAATCTCCTCCACATTCATGTGGTTCACTGTGGCCTTCTCACCGTTGGTTGGCTTCAGTCCTTTCCTCTCCGGACAGTTGTCAGCATAGTGTCCCTTCTGCTTGCACTTGAAGCACGTCACCTCACGCAGATCCTTCTTCACGAATTTGCGATCACGGTTGCGGTCATGTCCACTGTGTCATCCAGAGTGGTGAGAGTGTCCTCCATTGTGGTTGTGGTGGCTGCTCCTATGGTGGTCATGGCGATGTCCATCGCGGCGGTCATGGCTCCCATGGTCACTTCCTCCATGCTTGGAGTATCCATCATATGAAGTGCGAGACTTGTGGTGTGAACCAGAGTGATGAGTATTGCTCTTTCTCTTGCGGTTCTCCACCTACTTGTGCTTCCCTTCCAAGATCCTAGCCTTGTCCATAAGCTCCTGGAAAGTGGGGCAGTAAACTACAAGTAGCTGTACTGAAAGCTCATCACTGAGGCCATCCAGGAATCTCTCCCTCCTTTTGGCATCAGTGTCAACATCCTCAGGTGCATAACGGGACAAATTGTTGAACTCCTCAATGTACTCGGCCACGGTGCGATTGGTTTGGCGCAAGTTGCGGAACTCATTCCTCTTCAGGCTCAGAACTCCTGAAGACACGTGGTTGGTCTTGAAACCTTCCTCAAACATTGCCCAAGTCACGGTATCCAGCGGGTGGGTGATCTGAAATGTGTCCCACCAAGAAGCGGCTGGTCCCTCCAGTAGGTGAGCGGCGAACCTCACCTTCTCAGCATCAGTGCATCCGGTCACTAGATCCTTGTTGACTGACGCAACTAGTCTAGAGCAACCATTGGTTCCGTTGCGATGAGAACTTAGCTGGCCTTAACCTCAGAAATCTGGTGAGAGCATCTCCCTGAGGCTGATTGTTTCCATTGTTGTTGTTCTGATTCGCCATGAACTGAGTCATCACTTGGGTCAGCTGTGCCTGAGCTGCCATGAGCTGCTCCATCTCAGTGGGTTGGCGGCGGGGAGGCATCTGCGGTTCAGCATAGGTAAGTTTAGAAAGAATCAACTACGACAATAGGATTCTATCCATGCATATGATCAAACAACAACAAACAATAGCAGACAATCACAAGCAAGCAACACATCAACAAACAAGCGATCCAGCAACATCCCAGGTGTTATCCTAGCAGTATATAACTACTGGAATAGTTTTGCATGAGTTGGCAATGGTTAACTAAACAATAGATCAACTAATCAACCAAAACAGCAATTCTGCCAGAACAGTCCAGCAGATTTCACGAATTTTTTTGCCTGACTTAAACTCGTCATAAAAATTAGCCAATTTTTGTGCATATGTCACAGAGAGTTTCGCATCAGCCCAATGTTTTTCAGATTTTTCCGAGTTACCAGAAAAATATGAAAAATCGCGCAGTACTGCTGTATCAGCAGAAAAACTGTAGCGAAAAACACACAGATAGTAACCAAATTGCCATAACTCTTTCATTAAAATTCGCACAAATAAATCCTGGGATATTGGAGTACACAAATAAGCAACTAAACACTTTTAATCTAACACGAACTAAGCTTCACAACGATCGAGACTAATCCTAAATTAGCCTAACGTGGACTAACTGGTGGACTTCTATCTACTTCTTGAAGAGATTGAGGTAGGTCCTTGCGGTCATGCGTTGGCGCTTGACTCTCGGTACAACCATGGCGTGAGTGTACACCTCTCCTGAACCATCACTTGAGACTTCAAACTCCACCTCTTGGATCCTCCTCTTCTTCTTCATCCTCATTGCTTGACCATGACTTCATCCCCTCCACCATCATCGTCTCCATCATCGTCATCCTCGTCCTCATCATCATCATCGTCTCCACTGTCATCATCATCCGCATTGTTGTCATCATCTCCATTGTCATCATCAGAGGGTGGATTCAGCTGTGCTTGGAGAGCGGCAATCTGGACGGTCATAGCTTCAATGGTTTGGTCCCTTTCCTGGACGGTCCCTTGCAAGTGTTGTATGTTCTGGGTGTTCTCCTGCACCATGCCATGAAGATGAGCTATGGTTTCATCTCTGGCTATCAGGGCATTCTCCAGAACTCCCACAGCTTCATGCAAAGTGTCAATCTCCTGTCCTTGGACCACCATTCCATTGCTAGTAAAGTCTGCTATCTCCTTCAACATCCTCACCTTCTTTGCTAGAGCTCCATTCTCCCTCTCCATGTACTCTATGTGCCTCCGACGGGGCGGCATGTTGTTCCTGTCGCCCGGGGTAATCACAATGTTCCCTTCCTCATCACGCCTTTCATAATCACGGTAGGGTGAATCTGCTGGCAGTAGGTGTCGGACATAGTGGCCTTTGGCGAGGCAGGCTTCATGTACTGACCAAGTTGATTCCAAGTCCCGATTGGTATATCTTGGTGTAGACCAAGTGTGCGGGGTTTGGCAAGGCGGCATCTCTGAATATGAAGGTAGTGATCTCCCATGCATCCTCTCCATATCCATAGGTGTACAGCCTTCTTCCCTTGAACATACGCAGTGGCAATTGAAGGGGTTCGTAGCATGGAAAACAAAAATTTTCTATCGCATACAAACAAACAAGCCAAGATCTATCTACTAGATTGTAGCAACGAGTCGATGGAATAACTTACCCTCGAAGATTCCAAAGCGGTTAACGAGAGCAGATTCTCGTGGGTGATGTAGTCGTACTCTTTCCGATCTCAAGATCGCGTAAACGATCCTTCCGGCGCTGCGTTACTGCAGCGCTTCATGATCGGTCACACGTTAAACGTGAAGACCTTCCTCTCCCTTGTTCCAGCAGGCAGCGGAGGTTGTAGCACTCTCCTCGCGATTCCGGCAGCACAACGGCGTGGTACCGGAAGTAGAGGGGAGATCCCGCAGGGCTTCGCCTTAAGCCGGAGCGAGTATGGTGGAATATGAGAGAGAGCTATTAGTGGTCTAGAGATTAGACACACCAATTAGAAGGCTCTAAACCGAAGGCTAGAGCAATTAGAAGCTCTAAACCAAAACGGCTCTAAACCGGAGATTAGAGGATAGGAACTTGTGTGTCTCGAGGAGGAGGCCCTGCCCCTCCTTTTATAGGTGGGAGGGGCGGCCAAGGGGAGGGGAGTCCCTCCCCAAGTCGGCCTTGGTTGGCGCGCCGGCTTGGAGGGACTCCTCCCCCAAGTCGGTTCCAACCACCTCTTGCTTGTTTCCCAGATTTCTGTTTCCCACAGTTTCCTGTTTTCCACAGTTTCTGTTTTAGCTTTGACTTTCAAACCGCAGTTTGACTTTTCAGTGTTGGAACAGCAAGAACACTTAGTACATGATGCAATCATTCAATATGTAATGACACATTCATGTACCCTCCCCAGGTGCGGACAATCCGGAACCTTCTAGAACATTCCCGATGAAATCACCGGAATCATTCCCGAACTCCGAAATGGGACATTCCTTATATGAATCTTATTCTCTGGACCATTCCGGATCACCTCGTGATATCCCGGATCCCATCCGAGACTCCGAACAACATTCGGTCTCTTTATCATAATACCATAACTACTCAAACAACGTCGAATCCTTAAGTGTGTCTCCCTACGGTTCGTGAATTATGCGGACATGATCGAGACACTTCTCCGAACAATAACCAATAGAGGAATCTGGAAATTCATATGGCTCCCACATATTTCTACGATTACTTTGCGATCGAATGAACCACTTACATACGATACCAATTTCCCTTTGTCTCACGATAGTTTACTTATCCGAGGTTATGATCGTCGGTATCTCTGCATACCTAGTTCAACCTCGTTACTGATAAGTACTCTTTTCTCGTTCCGTGATATGTGATCCCTTGTGAGCCAGTCACATGCTTGCAAGCTAATTGGATGACATTTCACCGAGAGGGCCCAGAGTATATCTATCCGTCATATGGATGGACAAATCCCACTCTTGATCCATGTGTTTCAACCAATACTTTTCGAAAACTCAATGCCACCTTTATAGCCACCCTGTTATGGTGTGGTGTTTGATGACATCAAAGCATCCATCCGGTAAAGGTGATATGCATGATCTCATGGTCGAAGGAATTAGGTTACTATGTATCAGAAAGCATATAGCAATTGAACTATTGAAATGACTTGATCTTTATGCTACGCTTATCTATAGGAGTATGTCCATCACATCATTCTCCTAATGATATGACCCTGTTTGTTAATAACATCTCTATGTTCATGATCAGGAAACCATGATCATATATTAACCAACAAGCTAGTTTAACAAGAGGCTTTACTAGGGACTCTTATTTTAGTTTACAAATCACACAAGTATTAATGTTTCCTTAATACAATTATAGCATGGTATGTAAACATTTATCATAAATGTGAAGATATGATAATAACCACTTTATTATTGCCTCTTGGGCATATCTCCAACAGTCTCCCACTTGCACTAGAGTCAATAATCTAGTTTCAAACCTTTGTGTATTCAACACCTATGGATTTCAGGTGTTGTATGTACACGATTTCTAGTGGTCAACTGATCTCCGGATCTGACACTTCCGTCAGGTGTAATTGCATGTCTTTGCGTCTCTCGCATCACTCATTCTCTAATGAGATGGCTTTGTATAAATTTGGTCTTCGTGTGACCTTTAGCTCTTTGGGGTTAAAACATGTTGATAATATTGTCGCACAATATATCTTCATAGTATTATCCTTTGTGAACTACACCTAGTTTGATAACAAACTACTTGACACAAATGCCCTCTTTTGATGCTAAAATAGAAGTCATATACTTAGCCTTTTGTTGTAGTATCGTCACAATGTCTTAACTTTGGAACTCATCCAAATCCATTATGGAACTCACTTTCCATTATATTGTGCCACCCTTAGTTTAGATCGAGATAAACTTAATTTGTACTTTGTGACAAAACTAGTATCAATGTAGTACTTTTACAATGAACTAACCATCTATTTGTCACTTCTACAAATATTATACTCTTAGTTCTTCCAAAAGATCATAAGAATATCCTTACTATTGTCCAATGATCATCTTACGAATCATTCTGGTATATGCTCACAACATTTAGAGCATAGGACATATCTGGATTTGTACATATCACAGTATGATTGATATAAATACTCTTTGTGATTTCATACATCAAGTATCAATCTATACTTGATTATTTGTTTCACTTTACCAAATGTCAATACACTTGAATATATCATCAACATTTGAACTCTTTCAATCCTTTATGTGCGACAAGAACCTTTCTTGTAGTTTCTATATTGAACTCATTCAATATATCGTCTATGTATACAGCACAACCATATTAGCGTCTATTGATGCCAAATATTTGGGTTTTGCCTAAGTCTTTCATCGGAATGAAATTCTTAATATGTGTTAATAAAAGATACATTATTTCCAATCAACAATATGTCTTCCACATAATGTATTAGAAACATGTCTTAAGCGCTCCACTTAATTTCTTGCAAATGCAAGCATCTCCATCGTCTCGATGAAATTTTAAACTCCTTTAACGGTTTCATCACGGTCAAGATTCCAACTCATGATGCTCACTTTAACCATTGAAGTTTGCATATGCTTTTAGCATCCTTTTGAATTAACAAAACCCTATGGACCGTGTTATGCACATGTCCTAGGTAACGATTCTATTAGAAGAACTTGTTTTGTTTATTCAACTACCATATAACAAATTATATGTAGTGGTTGCTACATTAATCCGTCTAGACTAAATATCACTATGAAAGATCAAATCTTGTCATAATCAACCTTTGAACATTTTGTGAACTCTTTCCCAACATGTCGACTATTTCATAGATGTAAAACATCCATGTCTATTTCTTTATAGATCCAGACACAACTGTAAGGTCTTACACCTTTCTCGAGGGTCCTTCAAGTTCAAAACTTGATTTCTCGTGTATGGAACTATCACGGATTTTATGGCTTCAAGCCATTTGACGGAGTCAGGACCCATCATCGCTTCTTTGCATGTAGTCGGTTCATTATTCTCAAATAATGATTCAACCCTCAAATCTTGGTATTTGATTGTTTACCCGATCTACTTGTTTCAATAAGAACTTAGATCTCCGTGACCACAACCTTTGAGGCACGTGAGCCATGAGCATTGTTGCTACCTCCGGAACACTTTTCGGTGCTGCGCAACTCTGCACATACAACTAAGGTTCTTTTAACCTTATCAAAGTTCTATTGTCCTCCCACTTAACTTTTCACGAAAAATTCCTTCTCAAAGAAACTTGACGTTTTAAGTGACAAACACTTTTGTCTCCGATGTTATGGAGGATTACTTAGCTTATTGAAATAACATACAAAACAAAGTTCATCCGACTTTGGTTGCAAACATCTTTCTTATGCATAGCATACCAATGTTTAAGAAAGGACAACTTGGGTTTTATCCCAAACCATAACATATGGTGTCATTTCAACGGATTATGATGGAGCTCTTTTCAGTGGAAAAACGGTAATCTCTAAAGCTTTTAATCTTTAAAATATAATGGCAGTTTATGAATTATACCTTTGATCTTACCATGTCAAACAAGGTTTAATTACATATCTCGAACTCCATACTCTTATGGTGTTTCGGAAAATGCAAATCCACAGGCGATTCCTTAAATCTTAGGTATTATGCTAAACATGTAACTCAAATATCTTCCTTTATGATCTTATCATAAACTATTTATATTCTTGTTACAATGATTTTGCACTTCATCTTGAAAATCTTTGAACTTTTCAAATATTTCACACTTCATCCTTATTAAGTAAATATTCATATATTCACTCAAATTTTTGGAGAAAGCATATGAAGTTGAAATCCATCGCTCTTGACTACACATAATGGACTTCGTACAACAATATGTACAATTTCCGATAAGCTAGTCTTCCGTTCCCTTTTGGCCTATGAACGAAGTTTTAATTATCTCCAGGAAAGTTTCACAAGTGTCATTTGATAAAAAATCAAAAGACTCCAAAATTCCATCCACATGGAGTTTCTTCATGTTTTCTTTCCAATATAATTTAAACGGCGATGTCACTTCCTAAGTGATCTTTCAATCAATTTGTCTTTCGACATTTTTAGCACTAGTTTTATGGATGTGATTTCTCCAACGAGATTTGTGAATCATCCATCTTTTATGGATTACGACAATTATTTGAACAATCCTTTTGTTCTCATAATACCTGATAAAACAAATCTTGAAGGCAAGCTTTGATGTTTTAACGAGCAACACAATAACCCTTTATTTGTTCTCGATGAACATCATCACATATTCTTTTGCTAGTTACTTAGGCCATTCTAGTTCATGAATTGTGTTGTTTCGTATGACGATTCACACCAACAAATTCAGTATCAAATACTTAAGAACCACATTGTTTAATAAGCAAAGAATATAGCCATAACATGTATATCATCTATATACTTAAACTGAACAATTCTAGTCTTTTCTTTTCTGCCATATATTTATGAGATTCTCTTTCAGTATTTCCTTTTCTGTATGAAAGAATCTATCAACATCAATAGTGGAGTCATACATATGACACATAGTCCAAAGCGTGTATAGTTAAATACCAATGTATTTGGAATTTGCACTTTGAAGTAGATCACCATCATCAAATGTTTGGTGTTCTTTCAAATTCCTTTCTTTAGTAATCTCTTGGTGTAGTAAACATTTTACCTACATCAAATATTCATCTTTATCATGGAATCGTCCATGATCAAGCTACTTTTAGCTTATAACGATGAATTACGAGTATAATGTCGCTGTCCAAAACCTTTTGGAGGATTAGGACAACAAGTGTCTCCAACCTTTTGCAAATTCTCATCAAATATGAGAACATGACTTTAGCCATATTATACTCTATCATGTTGCAACTAAAACTTCGTTTGATATCACAATATCTTCCACACATCATGGTTTCAAACAACTCTTTGGATCCTAGATAACCTTGATATTAAGACAATCCTTTGAATATCAAGAATCATGGAAACAAACATGATACTAACACTTGGAATTGTTACTCTTGATTTAATACTAATTATTAAACTTCATGGAGTAACATAACTTCTTGAAAGTTTGCAATAGGACTTTTAAACTTTAGATTAACACTTCAAAAACAATACGATACAGTTAGAAAGTAACTAACCGTAATTCTATAGTTCTATTATCTCAATTATAACTAAGCGCAAGGTGGTAAACGGATGCCAATGACTACAACAACTATGCAATTTCACTTTGATTTAGTTTATGATAAATTGAGTTCTAATTAATAATTAAATTAATCTAGGTGAACTCCCACTCAAAACAATATCCCTCACATTGTTTTAGTGATCACACGAACCAAATCCACCACATCAAAACCGATCATCACGAGAGTTGATATAGCTTCAATGGCGAACAATCAACATGTTCATCATATCTACTATATGACTCATGCTCTACCTTTCGGTAATCCGTGTTCCTGAGGCCATGTCTGTACATGATAGGCTCGTCAAGATCAAACCTTAGTTTCCTGTTTCCCACAGTTTCCTGTTTTCCACAGTTTCCTGTTTTAGCTGTTTGACTTTCAAACTGGCAGTTTGACTTTTCAGTTTTGGAACAGCAAGAACACTTAGTACATGATGCAATCATTCAATATGTAATGACACATTCATGTACCCTCCCCCCCGGAGTGCCGGACAATCCGGAACCTTCTAGAACATTCCCGATGAAATCACCGGAATCATTCCCGAACTCAACGGACTTTCCTTATATGAATCTTATTCTCCGGATCACCTCGTGATATCCGGATCCCATCCGAGACTCGAACAACATTATCTCTTTCTCATAATACCATAACTACTCAAACAACGTCAATCCTTAAGTGTGTCTCCCTACGGTTCGTGAATTATGCGGACATGATCGAGACTTCTCCGAACAATAACCAATAGAGGAATCGGAAATTCATATGGCTCCCACATATTTCTCGATTACTTTGCGATCGAATGAACCACTTACATACGATACCAATTTCCTTTGTCTCACGATAGTTTACTTATCCGAGGTTATGATCGGTATCTCTGCATACCTAGTTCAACCTCGTTCTTGATAAGTACTCTTTTCTCGTTCCGTGATATGTGATCCCTTGTGAGCCATTCACATGCTTGCAAGCTAATTGGATGACATTTCACCGAGAGGGCCCGAGTATATCTATCCGTCATATGGATGGACAAATCCACTCTTGATCCATGTGTTTCAACCAATACTTTACGAACACTCAATGCCACCTTTATAGCCACCCACATTACGGTGTGGTGTTTGATGACATCAAAGAATCCATCCGGTAAAGGTGATATGCATGATCTCATGGTCGAAGGAATTAGGTTACTATGTATCAGAAAGCATATAGCAATTGAACTATTGAAATGACTTGATCTTTATGCTACGCTTATCTATAGGAGTATGTCCATCACATCATTCTCCTAATGATATGACCCTGTTTGTTAATAACATCTCTATGTTCATGATCAGGAAACCATGATCATATATTAACCAACAAGCTAGTTTAACAAGAGGCTTTACTAGGGACTCTTATTTTAGTTTACAAATCACACAAGTATTAATGTTTCCGGTTAATACAATTATAGCATGGTATGTAAACATTTATCATAAATGTGAAGATATGATAATAACCACTTTATTATTGCCTCTTGGGCATATCTCCAACAGCAATCCCAATGACTGAGAGAGCTGAGCTAACTGTCTTACAAAGGGCCTTGGTGACTCCATGGTGACATACTCAGTCCTGACGTCTCCCATCTATCAAGTAAAAGAGGAAAGTGTGAGAATAGCATATGGTAAGAATTTACGAGGGTGAAAGGCATAAGAGAAAAGACAGTGTTAATATAGGCTTAATAATTCTATGGCTTCCTAATCCAATCCTAGGTCACGATCCTGATCGACACGGGCTCTGATACCATCCTGTGACACCCCGGTTCTGATAAGACCGTGGCCTCTATGTGACATGCCAATCCCTGGATCGGTTCATTGGTCCACAATAGAGTAAGATAGATAATCATAGCAAATAACCGTGTATCATGATCTACAAGATCCAGAGTACCATTATTACAATGTAAAGGCTTAGCATAAAGCTAGCTCAAATTGTTCAGGTAGCAACAAAAGCGGGTAAATCCTCCAATCTTCAAATTGCCCACAAGTGAACAAGTGCCGAGTGGAGTACCGTGGCCTATAACGATCAATCAGAATCGGAATAACCTGCAGCATAAAACGCAACAGCCCCGAAGTGTCAATACATGGAATGTATGGCAAGTAGAGCTAGTAAAGGAGACAATAATACTAACATCTACATGCATATCTGGCAATTGGAGCTGTGTCTGGCTTGCATTTGCAAATACATTTGTCCTACTTTCATAAACAATTTTTAATTTTCTTTGAAAAGATCCCAAATAAGTTAACCCAACAATATTAAAACAATTATGAAATTAGAATGAGCGAGAAACATGTCATGGAATCAATATCAAGCAACTCAGTTGTCCATAACCGGGGACACGGCTAATCGATTAGATTATACACTGTGCAGAGGCTAGTACACTTTACCCATGTGACTTGGCCAGCCCAGCTCGTACCACAACTCTCATTTAGGGTGATGATAGGGAGAAGACCAAGAAGAGACTGTTTGGGAAGTAGCTCCTCAATCCCGACGCGCACCGGTCCAACCTACCAAAATTCTACATCTCTGGATACGCGGGTTCGAGTTACCACAACCTACTAAGTCCAACCAACTGCCCATTTCATTATTGGCACATGGTTGTACACGTAAGCTACACAATAAAGAAGCCAATCATTCTCTCTTGATACCTGGGTGCCTTTCCGCAATGAAACCACCAAAATTTATCAATACCATCACACCCAGGGGATTCACTGATTAAGTTGTTTTAGTTTTCACAAACCAAATACTTTGAGAAAACAAGTATCAATGATGTAACCCAGCCCTCGTTCAACATAACATGGCTAAGCACATCTACAACGGTGGTTCATCTACAAGGAAAGCTCTACCACATAATAGGACATAGCATAGCGATAGTATCATCCTACACATGCATCTACAAAATACACGACAATGCATTAAAAATAGTAGGACAATATCATGAACAAAGTAGAATCTACTTGCCTTGGTTGTAGCGGTCGGAGGAACAATCCACACACGAGCAAGGGTTGCACTCCACACAATCTACACGACACAATTGCATTCATAAACAAACAATTCACAAACATATGCAACAAAGATGATGCATGAATGCAAGAACGGCAAGCGAATTGGTGCTACAGCTGCACCACATAATACTAATTCATATTACTACCGAATACATGCATGGAAAATAGATTTGGCGCAAGGGAAACTATTAACCAAAAGTAGTGATCACTACTAGAGCTAGAACTTAAATAATTCACTACAGGTAGTAGACAGGTTGTAAAATCCTGGAAAAATTCTACCGCATAGGCATCGCTGATAAGAAACAGTACCAATTGGAATTACTCAAAAAGGAGTTATAAAACATCCCGAGTAGTTAAAACACTGCAGAAAGCCATTAGACAAATACTGCAGAAGTTTTTACTATAAGCCTATCTTTTTATTTCAAGATGAGATTCCCCTCGTTCATACGAATTCAGGGACATATCATACGCGATTTTTGGAGATACGAATCTTTTTCTACGAATTTATTACTCTGAAAAGGCCACTAACTAGTTTGATTAAACTGTACTAAACCTGACGGTAAAAGTCTGAACCAAAGGTACAGCGAGATTCTACACGACTCACTGAACTCGTACATATTTTATTTGCAATTTTTGGCCAAACGGTTTAATTTCTACGCAATTTACAAGATTCTACCAAAATCTGTCAACTAATAGGATTAACGAAATTGACCCAGTCAACTGTGTCTGATGACTGGCGGCTGATCGTCTGACCAGTCAACGTCTGGGGCGTCTGACTAGTCAACATCTGGAGTGCTGACCAGTCAACGAACGATCTAAGCCGCTGATCTGAGATCTGACGGTGGCTGCTGTCTTACCGGAATCGGACGGCGAATCGAACTCTGGCGAACTCCGGACGGCGGCGACGAACGATTCCGGCGTCGAGACTTTTCCTGCACGGGTACGTACACACGTCAACTACGGTTCCGGAATAATAATCGCGGCAGCAGCGTGCGTGCTTGTATGTGTGCGGCGCGCGCGCGATAACAGCGTGCGCACATGCATGGCGAAGGCGGCAGCGCTGGCCTTGTAAGCGCGGCAGCGGCTTCGGCGGCGGCGGCTTAGCGGCGTGCGCGCGGCGGCGCGGCGGGCCTGGCGGTCGCAGGCGGAAGCGGATGGCGGCGGCGGGCGGGCGAGCGGCGGCGGTGCGCTGCGGTGGAGGTGGCGCGGTCATGGCGGCGGTAGATGAGTTCGGCGACGGCGACGATCGGCGACGCGAAGCATGGGAACGGAGAGAGGACGGCGAGGGGGTCGCGACGCACCTGACGGCGACGGCGGCGGTGGCCGGAGGCGGCGGCGAGCGGGAGGCCTGGCGGCGGCGATGCGCCTGGGGCGATGGCGGCGCGCGGTTCCCGAGAAGGAGGAGATCGCGCGGGTGGCGGGGTCGGTTGTGGCGGCGGGCCAGGTGGGGTCCGCCTTAAGTGGCCCTCTCGCGCGAATCCAAAACTGATTCGGACCGGAGTTTGTTTAGAACTCGGAAATCGGTCCGAATTTTCGGACCGTTTTCCGGCGGTTTACTAAAACGTCCGAGTCTTTTGCATACGAACTCCGATTGGAGCGATTCTCGCGCCTACGGGTTCGTATCGTCGAGGGGAACAACCTTCAGTCGAAGTTTGAGCGAAAACTCGAACCTACAGGGGTGGTTGTTGCAAGTCTTACTAGAGCTCCCCCCAGGAACCTCGGATCGAAACAAAATAGGGTTTTGACGATGGCGCTTCGCCGAACCTTTCTGCTCGACGGTTTTGCATGGAAAGATATGATGCAATGCTATGAATGATATGCAAGACCAAATCTAAAATTTGGGATGTGACAAGACTAACCCCCTTAAGATGAATCTCGTCCTCGAGATTCGGCGCGGCTTGCAAATAGGTGTGGGTAGTCCTCTCGGATGTCATCTTCACGCTCCCAAGTGGCTTCCTCTTCGGTGTGGTGGCTCCACTGCACCTTGCAAAACTTGATTGTCTTGGTACGGGTAGTCCTTTCTGCTGTCTCCAGAATCTTGACCGGTTTCTCCTCATAGGTCAAATCATTCTCAAGCTGAACCTCCTCTAGCGGTACAGTGTCTCTCAATGGTGTATCCACCATCTCTAGATGGAACTTCTTCAACTGGGATACGTGGAACACATTGTGAAAAACAGACAGAGCCTCTGGCAACTCCAACTGATAAGCAACCTCTCCTTTGCGTGCTAAGACTCGATACGGTCCAATAAATCGAGGTGCCAGCTTACCCTTAATTCCAAATCTCTTGATTCCACGAAGCGGCGATACTCTGAGGTATGCTCTATCACCTATTTCGTACACCACTTCCTTGCGCTTGGCGTCAGCGTAGCTCTTCTGCCTAGATTGTGCTACCTTGATGCATCTCTAATCAAGCGACCTTCTCCTCGGCGTCCTTGATCAAATCAGGTCCAAACAACGACGTTCTCCTACTCCATCCCATAACAATGGTGTTCGCACCGTTTCCCATACGATCGTCGAACGGTGACGTCTTGATGCTGGTTTGATAGCTGTTGTTGTAGGAAAACTCGGCATACGGCAAATTCTCATCCCAACTAGAACCATGAGCCAAGGCGCAAGCTCTTAGCACGTCCTCCAAAATCTGATTCACCCTCTCGGTCTGTCCATCAGTCTGTGGGTGAAACGCTGTGCTAAACTCCAATCTAGTACCAAGTGACTCGTGCAGCTGGCGCCAGAAGTGTGAGGTAAATTGGGTGCCTCTATCAGATACGATACTCTTGGGAACTCCATGTAGGCACACAATCTTGTCCATGTAAATCTTGGCTAACTTTGCACTCGTATAGGTCATCTTCACCGGTATAAAGTGGGATACCTTGGTCAAATGGTCGACCACTACCCAAATAGAGTCATATCCTGACCTGGTCCTGGGCAGTCCTGTGATAAAGTCCATTCCCACTCTATCCCATTTCCAATCCGGCACGGGCAAAGGCTGTAGCAGTCCTGCTGGTTTCTGGTGTTCCGCCTTCACTCGGCTACATACATCACATAGGGCGATATGCTCTGCGATGTCTCCCTTCATGTTGTTCCACCAGAATCTGTCCTTTAGGTCCATATACATCTTCGTATTGCCCGGATGTATGGAATACGACGAGTCATGAGCTTCCTGCATAATCAACTTCCTTAACTCCGGATCGTTGGGCACACACAAACGATCTCCATACCACAAGGTACCTTGCTCATCCTCGCGGAATTCCCTTGCTCATCCTCGCGGAATTCCCTTGCTCGACCTTCCTTCATCTTTTCTTTAACTTCATCTATCTCTTTGTATCCCACTTGAGCCTTCTTGATTCTGTCCTGAAGCATTGGTTGGACTTCCATTGTAGCCAAGTATCCTTCAGATACTACCTCCAGTCTATCTCTTTGTATCGGGTGTTATGAGTCGTGCAAACCACCCTGGGACCCCAAAACTGTAGGGCAATAGCTCATGAAAACATCTATAAGACGCGAAAACGACGAGTTTTTGGTCGAATCTCTCAAATATGTATCGTGTCTAATGGGCCATGCAAATTGCCCTAAAAACAGTGGGCAATACCTCATGAAAACGACGATAAACGCGAAATGCCGAGTTTTTGTCATATCTCTGAAACATGTATCGAGTCTTATGGGTCGTGCATATCACCCTGGAACACCAAAACTATGGGCAATAGCTCATGAAAACGACAATAAAACGCGAAAACGCCGAGTTTTTGGTCATAACTCTCAAACATGTATGTGGTTTTACTATCCATGCAAATCCCCATTGAACCCTAAAACTGTGGGCAATAGCTCATGAAAACGTCCATAAAATGTGAAAACACCGAGTTTTTGGTCATAACGCTCAAACATGTCTCGGGTGTTATGAGTCATGTAAATCGCCCTGGAACCCCAAAACTATGGGCAATTGCTCATGAAAACGGCCACAAAACATGAAACGTTGAGTTTTTGGTCATGCCTCTCAACATGTATCGGGTCTTATGGGCCGTGGAAATCGACCAGGAACACCAAAACTTAGGGCAATAGATCATGAAAACGGCCATAAAACACGAAAAGGAAGAGTTTTTGGTCATAACTCTGAAACATGTATCATCTCTTACAGGCCATGCAAATCACTCTAGAACCCTAAAATTGTGGGAAAGAGCTCATGAAAACGTTCATAAAACACGAAAAACGACGAGTTTTTGGTCATATCTCTCAAACATGTATCGAGTCTTATGGGTCGTGCAAATCGCCCTGGAACACCAACATTGTGAGAAATAGCTCATGAAAACGACGATATAAAATTAAAAAGATGAGTTTTTGCTCATAACTCTCAAACATGTACCGGGTGTTACGAGTCATGCAAATAACCCTGGAACCCCAAAACTATGGGAAATAGCTCATGGAAACTTCCATAAAACATGAAAACGCGGGGTTTTTGGTCATATCTCTCAAACATGTATCAGGTATTATGGGTCGTGAAAATCGCCCTAGAAAACCAAAACTGTGGGAAATAGCTCATGAAAACGTCCATAAAACGCGAAAATGTCTAGTTTTTGGTAATAACTCTCAAACATGTATCCGTTTTTATTGGCCATGCAAATCGCCGTGGAACCCCCAAACTTTAGGGCCATAGCTCATGAAAACGTCCATAAAACGTGAAACACGACAGTCTTTGGTCATATCTCTCAAACATTTATCGGGTCTTATGGGCCATGCAAATCGCCTTGGAACAACAAAATATGGGCAGTTCATGAAAACGGCCATATAAAATTAGAACGATGAGTTTTGATCATAACTTTCAAACGCGTATTAGGTATGACGAGTCAGATCTCAAAAAAAAGGTGTTGTGAGTCGTGCAAATCACCCTAGAACCCCAAAACCGTGGGTGTTGGGGAGGTAACCCCGGATAGGGTAAAGACGGGGAAAGACGAAGGGACATCCCCCGTCTAGTTTCCGAGTTATAATCTAAGTCGGCCATATCCTGTAGACGTCGGCCGAGACAGGAATGGGGGAGACCCTTGTATTCATGCCAAGGCATTACCCGACCGAGATACTTCATGAGTCAGCCGGGTTAGCCCGAATAATCTTGATGCAGGTGAAGGACGATCCGAGTTATGCGAGAAAGGACCGAATGGTATGAAGCTTGCAGGAGAAGGAGAAGCTGAAGTCAAACCCTAGCTGTAGGCTAGGGAGAATCTGAGCAAGGCCAAGCGCTACGGACAAAGACGCAGAGCGACAGAGAGGCAGAAGGAGTTCACGGAGGTGACAGTCCTGAAGCCCGAGGCGTGCAGAAGGGGCCCTCTGGAACCCTGCCGCTGTTAGGGGAGCGACAGGGAAAGGGGGGCGCCGAACTACTATATTGGGACAAGCATATTCCTCGAATATGCTTGCCACGTCAGCCCTAGAGGAGCCCAAGGCTCTCCTTTATAAGGAGAGTCTTGGACTCTGAAGAGGGGATCGACTCATTCTCAGTACCGTTAGGCTGATAAAGTTCTCCCTTTCTCCTTGTAAACAGCTCAAGGAGCACTTGTAACCCAAGGAAGGAGAAATAAAGATCTTGGCCTTAGTCTTCTGTGTGTAGAATCAACTACATCTTACCTCCCCAGATACCTCTAGCATCCATTGGCCCCAAACTTTAGCCTACCCATGGCATCTGCCGTGCCACCACCACGACAGTTGGCGCCCACCGTGGGGCCAGCAGCGGTGCTAGCTGGAGTTATGATCCGGACGGGAAACTTCATCAACACGGGAGAGCACGTTGTTTCTGGCTTGGTCCAGAGATTTGATCTCTGTGACTACGTCAGCGACAATGCAGGCAGCTTCAGGGGAAAAAATCCCCCTCGCAATGGTGTCTTCATCAACCTGGGCGGGCACAAGGTCTACGTCGGCATCGACATCTCCGGCATTTATCCTCACCGAGTTGTTGTTGCAGGAGAGACACCTCTTAACACTGCGAGCCGTCCACGCGGAGCGCATCCCGAAGGCAGCGTCGAGGTGATGGTCGCGGCCGGAGTGCAAGCTGGAGCAGCGGCTGCCGGATCAACTAGAGAACCTGCCACCGGTGTACAAGGCGCACCCAGGCAGACAGCACCACTACCCACCGAGGTAATCCCACCTGCGACCAACCCGATCGAGGTGCAGGACACTACCCCAAAGGCACCAAGAGTAAGAGGGCCACCTCTAGAAAGACCAGAGAATATTCTTCAGGCAACCATAGAAAACTTGACTACACCTGTAGCGCCGATACTTGATCCGGCAAATGCTCAGGCAGAATTAGAAGAGACCAGGCAAAAGGTGCTGGTAGAAGCCAAAAAGGTGTCGGTCTTGCGAGAGTCCTTAAATAGGACCCTGCGCGAATATGCCAAAGCTAATAAGCTTGACGTCGTACCCGAACGGGTGGACGAATTAAGATTGAGGGGGAAAAACCTCATGGATGACATCAACAAAGAGCATGACGCCCATAAGGCGGAATCAGTTGATTTGGGATTGCCGAGGTACAGTACCCCGGCAAAGAACCTGAGAGCGGCAAATGCCGCAGCATTGGAATTAGAGGGGTTGACCGGCGAAGCCCAGCAGAAACAGCAAGAAAGAGTAAATGAGCTGCGCGCCGCGAACCAAAGCAACGAAGAAATGCTCGTAGCGGACCAGCGAGGCGGGGCCTCATGGATGGTTCACTCAGCAGTAGCAGCACCTGCCTTGTCTGTGGCAGCAGCATCTTCACCCGGAAATAATGCACGGAAGGACAGAGCAGTAACCTCAGGAAAGAGAAACAAACAAATTGTTCCATATGATCCGGCAATAGCCGGTAAGGCAAATGAGAACAGAGGCAATGGAAGCCGAGGTAACAGTGGTGAGAGAAATCCCGACCGTATAGAGAAAGACGGCGGAAGCCGAGGCAATGGAGACCTCGGCAGAAGAGAGCTAGGAAGAGGCAATCATGAAAACAATACCCCGGCCGAAGTAAGAAGAGAACTGCCACTCAACCCGCAGCCAAGGCATGAACCCCGGCAGGAAAGAGAAACGAGGCAGGCTCGCCACAATCAAGTGAATGAAAGATACAATGATGGTTATTCCGAGATGGAATATGCGATCCGTGGTGGAAATAATCACTATGGAATACAAGACAGAGTTCTGTACAGAGATTTGCCATCAAACAATGCGAGAGTGAAGCTGGACCGGCTATACCGGTCCGAGTTGTTGGAAGAACAGGGCCCACCAGGTACGACATGCTTTGGACCACGGATCATGGGCGAACCACCTGTGCCAAACTTTCAGCTAGCAAGAGGCACGAAAACATATAATGGGAGTACCAAACCGCAAGACTGGTTGATTGACTATGCCACTGCTGTGAAAATAGCGGGTGGAAACTTACGATGGGCAGTGCGGTATGTCCCGCAAATGCTTGAAGGACCAGCTAGGGTATGGCTGAATAATCTACCAGCGGGTAGTATCAATTGTTGGTTGGATTTTGAAGAAATGTTTGTCAGCAACTTCACCAGCACATACAAGAGGCCAAATAGGCCACAACAGTTAGCCATGTGCAAGCAGAGGCCGAATGAAACAGATAGGGAGTTTTTAACTCGATGGTGTAACCTGAGAAACTCATGTGAGGGAGTCATAGAGTCGCAAGCAATAGCTTGGTTCGCACAAGGATGCCGTTATGCCAGCATGTTGTGGCAGCGTCTGCAAAGAGATATGCCTACCACATTGGCAGAAACTATCAGAATTGCGGACTCCTACGCATTAGGAGATCCAACGCAACCAGAATTAATGTCGGCGGATCATCGGGAGCAACAAGACCATTATGCAAGAGATTTGGCCGGGTCATCTAGGCGCAATGATTTCAGAGGAAGAAGAAGAGAAGAAAGGCCGGATTATAGATATAGTTCGGCCCAAGTGGCGGCAGTAGCGCAAGACCAGCCGAGTCACGGAGCGACTCAACGGCAAAAGAATGGTCCTCAGCAGTGGACACCAAGGAATAAAGGAAAGAGACAGTGGACCCCAAAGCAAAAGAAACAGTGACAGAGAGGCCGAAGTACACGTTCGAATCTATGTTAGATCAGCCGTGCAAATTTCACACGTCAAACCCATCCAGGCCAGCCAACCATACGACTCGCCAATGTGCATGGATGAAAAATGCAATGGGAAACCCCGTAGGCATTCAGGCAGCACCCCATCAAGTACATCAAGATCAACCACGCTGATGGAGCAAATGACAAGAATCGATGTTACCGCCTCCCCGAGGTACGATAACTCGGATCAGAGAGATGCGGTACATCAGGTGATGAACCAGGTCCAGGATGGAAGGGCAAATCCAGCGAGTACCGGACGCAATGATTACAGAGAACATCATCAGTCTTATTGCGTGTTCACAACGGAACAGCAAGACAAGCTGAATGTACAGTGCCGACATATGGAAGTAAACGCAGTTATGCCTACAGTACCAAGATATGTCCCTTGGTCAGATCAGGAGGTAACTTGGAGCATAAAGGATCACCCCAAGATAATGCCGAATCCCGGATCATATGCACTTGTGTTGGATCCGACATTCGTTGGACCAAGCATCAATGTGAAATTCTCAAAAGTACTCATTGACAATGGAAGCAGTATCAACATCATGTAAAAGATACCATGCATAAACTCGGAATATCGCAGAACATGTTGCAGTCCACGAGGACCACTTTCCATGGGATAGTGCCGGGGCTTTCTTGTGAACCCATTGGTAAGGTCCGAGTGGATGTGTTATATGGCACAAGAGATAACTGCAGAGCAGAAAACTTAGAGTTTGAGGTGGTGGATCTAGAGAGTTGTTATCATGCTTTACTCGGACGGCCGGTGTTGGCGAAATTCATGGACAGCTGTCATATAAGCTATCTGAAAATGAAGCTACCCGGACCACAAGGAGTGATAACAGTAACAGGGGTTTACAAGAAATCAATGGAGTGTGCTTCAGCCGGGTCAAATTTGGCCGAATCACTGGTTATAGCAAGAGAAAAAAGAAGGATTCAGGAGGTAGCAGCCCTCGCTCAGTCGCCCTAGCTGAATATGCCGGCACTAGCCAATCCACATGGAAGTGTCTCCTTCCAGCCAACAAAGGAAACGAAGAAGTTTCAGATAGATGAGCAATTCCCAGAGCGTACTGTCACTATGGTGCAGGCCTAGATGCTAAATAGGAAAGCGAGCTCACCAACTTCCTCCGTGAGAATCGGGACATATTTGCATGGTCAACTCAGGACCAGCAAGGTGTTCCGAGGGAGTTGGCTGAGCACTCTTTGAATGTAAGGCCAGGAGCAAGGCCGGTGAATCAACCTCTCCGCCGCTTCACCGAAGACAGGAGAAAAATAATAGGGGATGAGATAGCTCGGCTCCTCGCAGCCGGGTTCATCATGGAGGTGCTGTATCCAGATTGGTTGTCGAATCCAGTGCTAGTAGAAAAGAAGAAAGATGATCCGAATGTAGCCATTGTATGGCGAATGTGCATCGATTACACGAATCTGAACAAGGCGTGTCCAAAAGATCCTTTTCCATTACCTAGAATAGACCAAGTCATTGATTCGACCGCTGGTTGTGAGTTATTGTCATTTGTAGACGCGTATTCTGGTTTTCACCAGATACCGTTAAATCCGGCCGATCAAATAAAGACTGCGTTTATTACCCCGTACGGGGCTTATTGCTATCGCACAATGCCATTCGGCCTGCGAAATGCAGGAGCAACGTATCAGAGATGCATGCAAAAATGTCTACATGATCAGATAGGAAAAAATGTACAAGTATACGTAGATGACGTGGTCATCAAAACCAAGGAAAGCAAAACACTACTGGATGATATACGGCAGACTTTCGCAAACCTGAGAAGGTTCTGAATGAAGCTTAATCCGGAAAAATGCACATTTGGCGTGCCGGCAGGAAAATTACTCGATTTTCTCGTATCCAGCCGAGGTATAGAGGCCAATCCAACAAAGATAAAGGCGGTAGAAAGAATGGAGTTGCCAAGGTGTCTAAATGACGTACAAAATTCACGGGATATCTAGCCTCGCTCAGCCGGTTTATATGTCGGCTGGGAGAGAAGGTACTACCACTCTATCAACTAATGAAGAAATCATATAAGTTCATCTGGACTCCACAAGCAGACTGTGCATTTCATGAGTTGAAAAAGATGTTGGTCACAACACCCATTTTGGCTTCTCCGTTATCAAAAGAGCCAATGTTACTCTATATAGCGGCTACCAACAAAGTAGTGAGTGCCGTAGTCGTCGTGGAGCGACTCGAAGATGATAAGTCAGTACAGAGGCCGGTGTACTATTTGAGCGAGGTGTTATCCGCTTCAAAACAGAATTACCCGCATTATCAGAAGATGGCTTATGGAGTGTACATGTCGGCAAAGAAGCTTAAACATTACTTCAAAGAGCATCCCATCAAAGTGATCTGTGAAGCACCCATAGCCGACATATTGAGCAACAAGGATGCAAGTGGCCGAATAGCAAAATGGGCAATTGAGTTGTCACCGTACGCCCCACAATTCGATAGGAGAGATGCAATCAAATCTCAGGCGGTCGCCGACTTCTTCGTAGATTGGGCCGAGATGCAGTATGAGCCGCCACTACTAGACCCAAATTATTGGACGATGCATTTTGATGGTTCCAAATTAAGAAATGGTTTGGGGGCAGGAATAGTGTTAACCTCGCCTAAAAGAGGTCAGCTGAAGTATGTGCTACAAATACATTTTGCCCTATCCAACAACGTAGCCGAATATGAAGCACTGGTCCATTGATTGAAAGTAGCAAAAGAGATTGGCATACGCCGAATCTTATGATATGGGGACTCGGATCTAGTAGTACAACAAGTCTCAGGCAATTGGGATGCATTAGATGCTAATATGGCTTTATACAGATTTCATGTGCAAAAGATCAGTGGATACTTTGAAGGATGTGAATTTCACCACATACCTCGGGCAGAAAATGATGCCGCAGACACGTTGTCAAAACTTGGATCAACCCGGCAGTCAATTCCCCCGGGTATTGCCCTGGAACACCTCAGGAAACCATCAATAATCCCATCACCAGAATCCGAATCTATCTTTATTCCGACAAATTCAGCAGAAGATAATGCGCCGATGGAAGTAGACCAACAATATGACTCGGAACCCCCAAGAGGAGGACTGTAGAAGTAAGCACAATTATGGAGAAGGCCGAGGTAGGTATGTCGGTAGAAAACATGGAAATAGACAGTGAGACCACACCATAAAAAGTCACACCGCTATGGGCGCAACCCATATTCTCTTACCTTAAAGACTCGATGTTGCCGAACAATGAAGTATTAGCAAGTCAAACTGTAAGGAGAGCAAAAGCTTATACAATCATAAACAATGAGCTATATAAAAGAAGCGTCACAAGCGTATTGCAAAAGTGTGTGAGTTCGGCAGAAGGCCAGGAGATCCTCCTAGATATACATCAAGGAGAATGTGGACACCATGCCTCATCTCGTGCCTTGGTAGCCAAAGCATTCAGGCATGGATTTTATTGGCCGACGGCATTGAAAGAAGCCAAAGAGTTGGTTGAAAAATGCAATGGTTGTCAGAGATATGCAACCAAAATACATATGCCATCGGCCAAGTTAAAAACAATACCCATCACTTGGCCATTTTCTGTGTGGAGCTTAGATATGGTGGGACCATTTAAGCCTGCCCGAGGGGGAATGACCCACATATTGGTTATGGTGGACAAGTTCACAAAATAGATTGAAGTGAAACCAATAAAAAATGCGATGGGCCCACAACAGTCAAATTCCTCAAAGATATTATTTTAAGATATGGGTATCCGCATAGTATTATTACAGATAACGACACAAACTTTGCAGAAGGAGCCTTCGCTAGGTTTTGCAGAGAGAAACACATAAGACTAGATGTTGCCTCTATGGCTCATCCAGCATGTAATGGGCAAGTATAAAGGTCGAATGGACTAGTATTGTCAGGAATAAAACCACGACTTGTTGAACCACTGCAAAGGTCGGCATGATGTTGGATTGAGGAACTCCCAGCCGTATTATGGAGCCTCAGGACTACTCCGAATAGATCGACAGGTTATACGCCATTTTTTCTGGTATACGGGGCAGAGGCCGTGCTTCCAGCCGACATAATACATGACTCGCCAAGGGTCACTCAGTATACAACCTCAGAGGTAAACGAAATAGCTTGGCAAGATACTGTAGACCTTCTAGAAGAAGCCAGAGAACTGGCACTGTCACGATCAGCTATTTATCAGCAGAACTTGCGCCGATATCACAGCAAGAAGGTGAATCCAAGAGTATTCAAAGAAGGAGATTTAGTCCTCCGACTGGTGCAACGCACGGCCGGCATGCACAAGCTGTCACCTCCATGGGATGGACCATTCATCGTGAGCAAAGCACTTCATAATGATGCCTATTACCTAATTGACGCTCAATCCCCTGGAAGGAACAAGGCAGACAAAGCCGGCGAAGAAACGAAGCGTCCATGGAATGTAGCTTTACTTCGCCCATTTTACTCATAGCATAGTATCTCAAGGTCAAGAACCAATGATGTATTTAACCTCGGCATCCAGAGCAGTGACTCGGGGACTGCCATATGTTATTTCAATTTCCTCTTATGTATTGAACCTCGGCATCCAGAGCAGTGACTCGGGGACTGCCATATGTTATTTCAATTTCATCTTATGTATTGAACCTCGGCATCCAGAGCAGTGACTCGGGGACTGCCATATGCTATTTCAATTTCATATTATGTATTGAACCTCGGCATCCAGAGCAGTGACTCGGGGACTGCCATATCTTCTTTGGACTTCATCTTACATATTCAACCTCAGTACCCTGGGCAGCGCCTTGGCAACAGTCTTATATTATTTCTGAAATTCGGTTCACACACTAGACTTCGGCGCAATAGGCCGTGACTCAGGGACTGCTATATATTGTTCCCAAGTAGTGGTCAACCTTTGGTACAAGGAAGGTATCACACTTCAATACGCAGAATAAGAGCAGCTCAATCTCGTGTGATATTCGAGGCTCACACCCAGATTAATTGGTTAAACCACGAGAATACAAAGACAAAGATACATCCTAAAATCAGGAAATCGCAAATCATCAAAGCAAGAAATCGGACGAAAACCCACTTAAACAAAGTTTTAACAACTACAAACATATATGTCGAAGGAGTACACGACAAAAGAAATTCAGGTCATACAGAAGACAGACAAATATTCCAAACATCGTACGCCCGGCATACCAGGGACAAGGAATAACTCAAAGATTTTTAGCTGGAGAGGCAGTAGTTGGGTCAAGGGCTAGATGCTCCGAGATAGGCGAAGCCTCGGCAGAGGTTGCCTCGCCTTCCACAGACCCAGGGGCGACTTTGGCCGAAGCTTGAGGCTGCTGAGGAACATCAGTTTGCGCAGTTGAATGCCCAGTACCTTTCGAGGAGGATCGCGTGTCACCATTGCCATCCGAGCTCGAGCTGGAGTCACGAGAGGAAGCCGAATCATCTTCACCCTCACCTTGTTCAGCCGAGTTATTGTCTGATGCATCCTCAACTACAACCTCATCGTCCGAGTTCGGGAGGAAGCTCAGACCTAGATTCCAGGTATGCAGGTCGGCATACTCAACAAGCTGGAAAGCGCGAGCTTGCCGAAGAGCAACAAAAGTGGGGTCTTCAACCCAATGGGAACCTGTGCGCAAATTCCTCAGGATATCAAGAGAAATGTCTTCATACCATGACATAATAACAGTGAGGGCCATATCAGCGCCAGCTCGCTCGGCTGATTCCCTCTAGAGACTTAGTTGCTTCTCAGAGGCCATCAATCTTTTCACCAGCAATTCGACCTCATTGATATTAGGAGTTCCAGAGGTATTTGGCCAGAGAACATGGTAGGCTCGGATAGCTGCCTGCACCAAGTCCCTGCCCATGATCTTCATCGGACCAACTGCAGCACCGACAGCGACCAGGAAATCTTCCATCGAGTATTCCGAATCAACGTCAGCAGGGACACCTCGGCGCGCACGAGCTGCAAGAACCGCCTTCGAACTTACAGGCTTAGCTTCTAGAAAATGACCTGCGCAAAACACGAATGCGTCAGGAGGCAGCAGGGGCAAAGAGAAAAACATAATCCGGCTGTGCTAAGAAACTCACAATGAATATAACTCAACATTATCTGAAGGTCTTTAGTCCAGATGATCTTGCTCTTTTCAAAGCAAGCAATCTCCTCGCTCATTCCACGAATTTTTAGTTCGGCAGCCTCGAGGAGTTCTTTATTCTTCTGCAGCTCCAGAGCTAGCCGATTCTTCTCTTTAGAGAATTCCTGATCGACCTTTTCTAGTTCGGATTTCTGAGAGAGCTTGAGGGTCTCCACCTCAGCCCGCAGGCGAGCTATTTCATCATCCTTTTCTTTTAGCTGCGCCGAATGAGTAGCGCTTTGTTCTAAAAAATGCAGCATCACGTCAGGCATGGGCGTGCAATCTTGGTGAGATGCTGCAAAGGTTTGCAACTCGGCTTTACCAAAGCCAAACGAAATAAAAGAGAAGCTTAGCGCACATTTTAAAGGGAGAAAAGGTGTAAGATAAAAGGGAAACTAACCTTCCAAGCTCTTGACCTTTTTCTCAAGACGAATGTTGAGATTATTGATATTACCTGTTCAACAAAAAAGTGAGCCGACATCTCGCGGACAAAACAATAAGAACATCGAAAATGACAAAAAGGAACTATCGACTTACCAGCCTTTTTTACCACATGAAGGACTTTCTCATACTTTTCTTCCAGTTTGTGATGCGAAAAAAGCAACCTTTGAAATTCGGCAGTCCGCCGGTCATGTGCAACCTGAACAATGGAGCAAAACGATGAATGGATATTCGAAGCTAAACCAGATCCAAGTCAAGAAAAACTTAACCCAGATCTAGGCGTCTGGATAATCAAAGCTAAACCAGATCCGAGTCAAGCAAAACTTAACCCGAATCTAGGTGGCTGGATATTCGAAGCTAAACCAGATCCGAGTCAAGCAAAACTTAACCCGGATCTAGGCGGCTGGATAATCAAAGCTAAACCAGATCCGAGTCAAGTAAAACTTAACCCGGATCTAGGTGGCTGGATATTCGAAGCTAAACCAGATCCGAGTCAAGCAAAACTTAACCCGGATCTAGGTGGCTGGATATTCGAAGTTAAAACAGATCCGAGTCAAGCGAAACTAAAACCAAATTTAGGTGGCTGGATATTCCAAGATCAGCTAAACGAAAGTCAAGTAAGCTTTATGACAGATCTAGTCGGATATCAATTCGAACCCTAGAGATAAAATTAGATTAAGTAAAGCATTATTAAACTTCCAAGCATATAACAAGTTATTTCCTTGCAAGTTTCGGCGACTAGAGCGTATAGTAACATCTGGAGAATTAATCTAAACTTGGCGTATAGCAAAATAGCGATTACCTCATTCATCTTGTTAGTGTCAAGGATGAACTTGGCAGCTTGATCGAAACGGCCGCTAATGTCGGAAAGCTGAAAGGGCTGACTCATTGGATTACCTCAAACTGGTCAGCAGCATTCCAATTATTGGCATATTCCACCAGCGATCCGAGGCTGTTCCCACTAGCCGTCCGAGTTAGGACTTTACCCCGGACATGGTGTGTAACCACCGCTGCCGCAGGGCTTTTATGAAGAGCAAGCTGGGTGCCGTCTGCCGGAGTAACTGAGGCTTTGGTAAGCGCAGTTCCTTTGCGCAGCACATCGGCAATACTCGGCTGAGAAGAGCCGACAAGGCCTTTCTGAGAAGTGGAGGCCGTGGTGGCAACAGTTTTTCTTGCTTTAGAAGAGGCATCAGCAGGAGCCGATACCTCGGTAATGGGAACGGTGTCTTTAGGAGCAGAAGGGGTCACGGTCGCAGAGGGCGCCGAGATAACGACCTCTTTGACCGGGGCTGGAGTTGCGGTAGAGACTGCGGGGGCAGAGAGAGGCTCAGTAGAGGCGCTCGGATCCACAGAGGGGGCAACGGGCTCGGCGGAAAACTCGGAGGGACGAGTGGGATCAATGTCAACGAGAGGAGTCTCAGGCACATCGTGACGAGGAGGCGACTGATTCAGAGCTGAAGGAGATGCAACACGTGCAGGACTAGGAATCCTGATATCTTCAATGGGAGGAGGAGATGGCTGCCGAGTCACGCGGCTAGTCATGATAGGACCGCCGGGCTTAACAGAGAGTGGAGCACTGCAAGAATAAGAAAGAAAGAAGGGCGTCAGGGGGAAAGGCAGAAAGAGAGAAACAAGAAATACGGGCAAAGGGAACTTACCCTACGACTCCAGGCATGGTCTTACGCCTGGGAGGGTTCGGAGCGGATTTCTTCGTTCGTTTCTTAGGGACCACCTCAGAGGCACTCGCAGGAGCGCCACATTTCCCCAAGGTAACAGGGGGCCGGGAAGCAATAGGCTCGGCGTCGTGAACCTGACCGGCCGGATTAGCTGGGAAAGTAGAAGCCAAAAATGCATAAGAAATGGGCATTGCGGCAACTACCTCTAGAACTTGGACCTCATCCGAATCACCTTCCTCCTCGTGGGCCGAAGTCTTGCCACGAGCGCGAGCGGGGGCGAGGTCCGATTTGGGAACGAATTCTTCCGAGTCCGGCTCCCCAACGTCCGGGGTATTCCGGTCCGCAGCCACGGAGTGATGAACCTCGGCATCTTCGCCTTTCTGTTCTGTGAACCTCTGTAATACAAAAAAGAGGAAAATTAGCGAAAACAGTTGCGAAAACAGCTGGAAAGCGAAGCGTTAGTGATTAAACTTACTTCGGGAGGAGGACGATTGCGGGTGAACGGTTTCAATCCCCAAGCCCAATCCTCAGGAATCTCCGCCTTGAAGATAGCTCGGACACACTTATAGATAAGATAGTTGTCCAGCTCCACGGTCGAGACTCGGTTAGGGTCAAGAGGACCGCTCATGTAGCACAGTTTGTGAGTCCGTTTCTGGAATGGGCAGATTCGGCTACTGATAAAGGTAGCCATCAGATCTTCGCCGCATAACCTAGCACGGATCAGATCTTTGAGCCGAATCTCAAAGGCCTCGGCCAAGGCATGACTCTTCCTCGGATTATAAGTCCAATTCACCTTAGAAGGCGGACCAATGGAGAAGGCAGGGAGCCGAATCTTGTCCTCCGTCCCTCTGTTCTTGACGTAAAAAAGGATTTGTGCCACTTCTTGCACGAGTCTAACTCGGTGACACGAGGGAATACGGACTTCCTCCGAGGTGTAATGGACGCTGCCCCACATTGAGTAAGCAGTTTCTCAGAAGGGTGCAGAGACTTGTCAGGGACTACGTTGGAATGAATCTGGAAGAACTTCGACCAGACGTGCACGGACGGCCATAGGCCGAAGTATCCCTCCGAGGCGGAGATAAAAGCAGAAAGAGAAGCGATGGCATTTGCAGGAAGGTGATGCGGCTGAAGGCCGAAGTAGTCGAGAAACTCTCTAGCAAAGTTGCTAAGAGGGAGACCAAAGCCGCGCGAGAAATGTGACATAAAAACTACATACTCGCCCTTCCTAATATCCGGAGAGGACTCGCTGCCGGGTAAGCGACAGGAGACCTCGGCGGGAATCCTCTGAGTTCGGATAAGCCACTCAATCTCGCGGCATGTAACGGAGGAGCCCTGCCACGAGCCTCGCTTAGGCCCAGAGCCAGCATCGTCATCCTCTACAAGGGCACCACTAAAGGAGCTAGACATGGGTTCGCCGGAGAGATCGACGGAGGAAGAACTAGCGGCGGAGGAAGGTTTAGAGCTACGAGGCCCCGTCGTGATTTTGCACAGGAACGGCGGCGGAGGAGCAGAGGAACCGCCGTGCGAATAAAAAATCGAGACAGAGAAATCTAGGATAAAACCTAGGCGACGTGGCCGGAAAGAACTCACCGGCGACGACGTCGAAGCTAGCGAACACGAACGAGGCAGACAGGGCGACGCGGTGGAGTCCTCGCTGTCAGCGGTTCTGATGAACGCGCGGCGGCGGATCTGCGAGCGGGCGCGGGAGCGAGAGGAAGAAGAAGGGCACATGCGAACGAAAAGAGGAAAGTGAATCCTCCGGCGCCGCGCCCCACTTTATAACCTAACCGCAAGCAAGGTAGTGGGATCGTGGGTGTGGCGGTTGGCAGCGTGGATCGTGTGCGTGGAACGACTGCACGTCGCTGAGCGGAACCACACCTAGGGCCACACGGTAGCAAAGAAGATCATGATCCCCGACGGAAACGGAGGACTAGGCGACGCAATGTAGTAACGAACCTGTTAGTAAAAACTGTAGAGGAACAAAAAACTAGAGAAGCAATGATGGGGATGACACGTAGGACGAGGCGTACGCGAGAAGATACAACAATACCTCGAATGAGCAAGGAATAACTCGGAAACGATACAGAGCGTGTGTCGTGAAACTGATACGACCCGGCCGAGGTTATCGGCGGGGCCATACCAGCTTCGGGGACTAATGTTGGGGAGGTAACCCCGGATAGGGTAAATATGGGGAAAGACGAAGGGACATCCCCCGTCTAGTTTCCGAGTTATAATCTAAGTCGGCCGTATCCTGTAGACGTCGGCCGAGACAGGAAAGGGGGAGACCCTTGTATTCCTGCCAAGGCATTACCCGGCCGAGATACTTCATGAGTCGGTCGGGTTAGCCCGAATAATCTTGATGCAGGTGAAGGACGATCCGAGTTATGCGAGCAAGGACCGAATGGTACGAAGCTTGCAGGAGAAGGAGAAGCTGAAGTCAAACCCTAGCTGTAGGCTAGGGAGAATCTGAGCAAGGCCAAGCACTACGGACAAAGACGCAGAGCGACAGAGAGGCAGAAGGAGGTCACGGAGGTGACAGTCTTGAAGCCCGAGGCGTGCAGAAGGGGCCCTCTAGAACCTTGCCGCTGTTAGGGGAGCGACAGGGAAAGGGGGGCGCCGAACTACTATATTGGGACAAGCATATTCCTCGAATATGCTTGCCACGTCAGCCCTAGAGGAGCCCAAGGCTCCCCTTTATAAGGAGAGTCTTGGACTCTGAAGAGGGGATCGACTCATTCTCAATACCGTTAGGCTGATAAAGTTCTCCCTTTCTCCTTGTAAACAGCTCAAGGAGCACTTATAACCCAAGGAAGGAGAAATAAAGATCTTGGCCTTAGTCTTCTGTGTGTAGAATCAACTACATCTTCCCTCCCCAGATACCTCTAGCATCCATTGGCCCCAAACTTTAGCCTACCCATGGCATCTGCCGTGCCACCACCACGACAGTGGGAAACAGATCATCAAAACGTCCATAAAACGTGAAAACGACAAGTTTTTGGTCATATCTATCAAACATGTATCGGGTCTTATGGCCAGTGCAAATCTCCCTGGAACACCAAAACTTTTGGCAATAGCGCATTAAAGTGGCCATAAACCGCGAAAACGCTGATTTTTTGGTCAAATCTCTCAAACATGTATCGAGTTTTATGGACTGTGCAAATCGCCCTAGAACACCAAAAATGTGGGCAATAGCTCATGAAAACGATAATAAAATGCGAAAATGCCGAGGTTTTGGTCATAACCCTCAAACATGTATGTGGTTTTACTAGCCATGCAAATCACCATTGAATCCTAAAACTTTGGTAATAGCTCATAAAAATGGCCATAAAACGTGAAAATGCCTAGTTTTTTTGTCATAACTCTCAAACATGTATCGGGTGTTACGAGTCATGTAAATCACACTAGAACCCCAAAACTGTGGCCAATAGCTCATGAAAATAGCCATGAAACACAAAAACCATGAGTTTTTGGTCGTATCTCTCAAACATGTGTCGGGTCTTATGGGCCGTGCAAATCGATCTGGAACACCAAAACTGTGGGCAATAGCTCATGAAAACGGCCATAAAACGCGAAAAAGCAGAGTTTTTGGTCATAACTCTCAAACATGTATCATGTCTTACGGGACAGGACAATCGCCTAGGAACACCAAAACTGTGGGAATAGCTCATGAAAACGGGCATAAAACGTGAAAACGCCGAGTGTTTGGGCATAAATCTCAAACATGTATCGGGTGTTACGAGTCGTGTAAATCGTCCTGGAACCCGAAAAATGTTTGAAAAAGCTCATGAAAACGGCCACCAAACACGGAAAAACGAGTTTTTGGTCATGCCACTCAAAAATTTATGTCTCTTATGGGCCTTGCAAATTGACCTAGAACACTAAAATTGTGGGCAATAGCTCATGAATACAACTATAAAACAGGAAAAAGTAGAGTTTTTGGTCATAACTCTCAAACATGTATCGTGCCTTACTGGCCATGCAAATCGCCCTGGAACCCCAAAACTGTGAGAAATAGCTCATGAAAACATCCATAAAACAGGAAAACTGGCGAGTTTTTGGTTATATCTCTCAAACATGTATCAGGTCTTATGGGCCATGCAAATCGCCTTGGAACACCAAAACTATGGTCAATAGCTCATGAAAACGGCCATACAAGATTAAATAGATGAGTTTTTGCTCATAACTCTCAAACGTGTATCGGGTGTTATGAGTCGTGCAAATCACCCTGGAACCCAAAAACTGTAGGCAAATAGCTCATGAAAACGTCCATAAGACGCGAAAACGACAATTTTTTGGTCGAATCTCTCATATATGTATCGTGTCTTATGGGCCGTGCAATTCGCCCTAAAAAACAGTGGGCAATACCTCATGAAAACGGCGATAAAACGCGAAAATGCCGATTTTTTTTGTCATATCTCTCAAACATGTATCGAGTCTTATGGGTTGTGCATATCTCCCTGGATCACCAAAACTGTGGGCAATAGCTCATGGAAACGGCAATAAAACACGAAAATGTCGAGTTTTTGGTCATAACTCTCAAACATGTATCATGTTTTACTAGCCATGCAAATCCCCATTGAATCCCAAAACTGTGGGCAATAGCTCATTAAAAAGTCCATAAAATGTGAAAACGCCGAGTTTTTGGTCATAACGCTCAAAGATGTCTCGGGTGTTATGAGTCATGTAAATCGCCCTGAAACCCCAAAACTGTGGGCAATAGCTCATGAAACGGACAAAAAACGTGAACACATCGAGTTTTTGGTCATAACTCTAAATCATGTATCGGGTGTTATGATTCGTGTAAATCGCCCTGGAACCCTAAAACTGTGGGCAATAGCTCATGAAAACGGCCGTAAAATGCGAAATGGCAGGGTTTTTGGTCATAACTCTCAAACATGTATCATGTCCTATGGGCCATGCAAATCACTCTAGAACCCCAAAACTATGGACAATAGCTCATGAAAACGTCCAGAAAACGCTCAACGAGTTTTTGGTCATATCTCTCAAACATGTATCGGGTCTTGTGGGCTTGCAAATCGTCCTGGAACACCAACACTGTGAGAAATAGCTCATGAAAACGACCATATAAAATTAAGAAGACGAGTTTTTGCTCATAACTCTCAAACGTGTATCGGGTGTTACGAGTCATGCAAATAACCCTGGAACCCCAAAACTATGGGCAATAGCTCACGAAAGTGTCCATAAAACGTGCAAACGCCGAGTTTTTGGTCATATTTCTCAAACATGTATCAGGGATTATGGGTCGTGCAAATCGCCCTGGAACACCAAAACTGTGGGCAATAGCTCATGAAAACGCCATAAAACGCGAAAACGCCTAGGTTTTGGACATATCTCTCAGACATGTATTAGTTTTTATTGGCCATGCAAATCGCCCTGGAACCCCCAAAACTGTGGGCAATATCTCATGAAAACGTCCATAAAACATGAAACACGACGAGTTTTTGGTCACATCTCTCAAAAATGTATCGGGTCTTATGGGCCATGCAAATCGCCTTGGAACACCAAAACTATGGGTGATAGCTCGTGAAAACGACCATATAAAATTAGAATGATGAGTTTTTGCTCATAACTCTCAAACGCACATTAGGTGTTACGAGTCGTGCAAATCACCCTGGGACCCCAAAACTGTGGGCAATAGATCATCAAAACGTCCATAAAACGTGAAAACGACGAGTTTTTGGTCATATCTATCAAACATGTATCTGGTCTTATGGGCCATGCAAATCGCCCTGGAACACCAAAACTCTGGGCAATCGCTCATGAAAACGGCCATAAAACGTGAAAACGCCGAGTTTTTCGTCATATCTCTCAAACATGTATCCAGTCTTATGGGCCATGCAAATCGATCTAGAACACCAAAACTGTGGGAAATAGCTCATGAAAACGGCAATAAGACACAAAAACCCCGAGGTTTTGGTCATAACCCTCAAACATTTATGCGGTTTTACTAGCCATGCAAATCCTCATTGAACCCAAAACCATGGGTAATAGCTCATGAAAACGGCCATAAAACGTGAAAACGCCAAGTTTTTAGTCATAACTCTCAAACATGTATCGGGTGTTACTAGTCATGTAAGTCGCACTGGAACCCCAAAACTGTGGGCAATAGCTCATGAAAATTGACACAAAACACAAAAATGATGATTTTTTGGTCGTATCTATCAAACATGTATCGGGTCTTATGGGTCGTGCAAATCGATCTGGAACACCAAATCTGTGGGCAATAGCTCATGAAAACGACCATAAAACGCGAAAAAGCACATTTTTTGGTCATAACTCTCAAACATGTATCACGTCTTACGGGCCATGCAAATCTCATACGAACACCAAAATTGTGGGCAATAGCTCATGAAAACATGTATCGGGTGTTACGAGTCATGCAAATCACCCTGAAAGCTCAAAACTATGGGCAATAGATCATGAAAATGTCCACCAAACGCGGAAAAACGAGTTTTTGGTCATGCCACTCAAACATTTATCGTCTCTTATGGACCTTGCAAATTGACCTAGAACACCAAAACTGTAGGCAATAACTCATGAATGCGGCTATAAAACGGGAAAAAGTAGAGTTTTTGGTCATAACTCTCAAACATGTATCATGTCTTACTAGCCATGGAATTCGCCCTAGAAACCAAAACTGTGGAAAATAGTTCATGAAAACATCCATAAAATAGGAAAACTGATGAATTTTTGGTTATATCTCTCAAACATGTATCAAGTCTTATGGGCTATGCAAATCGCCTTGGAACACCAAAAGTATGGTCAATAGCTCATGAAAATGGCCATATAAAATTAAATAGATGAGTTTTTGTTCATAACTCTCAAACATGTATCGGGTGTTATGAGTCGTGCAAATCACCATGGGTCCCCAAAACTGTAGGGCAATAGCTCATGAAATCGTCCATAAGACGCGAAAATGACAAGTTTTTGGTCGAATCTCTCAAATATGTATCGTGTCTTATGTTCCATGCAAATTGCCCTAAAAACAGTGGGCAATACCTCATGAAAACGACAATAAAACACGAAAATGCTGTTTTTTTGAAATAGCTCTCAAACATGTATCGAGTCTTATGGTTTGTGCATATCGCCCTGGAACACCAAAACTGTGGGCCATAGCTCATGAAAACGGCAATAAAACATGAAAATGCCGAGTTTTTGGTCATTACTCTCAAACATATATCTGGTTTTACTAGCCATTCAAATCCCCATTGAACCCAAAATTGTAGGAAATAGCTCATGAAAACGACCATAAAACACGAAACGATGAGTTTTAGGTCATGCCTCTCAAACTTCTATCGGGTCTTATGGATCGTGAAAATCGACCTCGAACACCAAAACTAAGGGCAATAGCTCATGAAAACGGCCATAAAACGCGAAAAGGCAGAGTTTTTGGTCATAACTCTCAAACATATATCATGTCTACTGGCCATGCAAATAACTCTAGAACCCCAAAATTATGGGCAATAGCTCATGAAAACGTCCATAAAACGCGAAAAACGACGAGTTTTTGGTCATATCTCTCAAACATGTATCAGGTCTTATGGGCCGTGCAAATCGCCCTAGAACACCAACCTTTGAGAAATAGCTCATGAAAACGGCCATATAAAATTAAAAAGACGAGTTTTTGCTCATAACTCTCAAACGTGTATCGGGTGTTACGAGTCATGCAAATCACCCTGGAACCCCATAACTATGGGCAATAGCTCATGAAAATGTCCATAAAACGTGAAAACGCCGAGTTTTTGGTCATATTTCTCAAACATGTATCAGGGCTTATGGGTCGTGCAAATCGCCCTGGAACACCAAAACTGTGGGCAATAGCTCATGAAAACGCCCATAAAACGCGAAAACGCCTAGTTTTTGGACATAACTCTCAGACATGTATTCTTTTTATTGGCCATGCAAATCGCCCTGGAATCCCCAAAACTGTGGGAAATAGCTCATGAAAACGTCCATAAAACATGAAACAAGACGAGTTTTTGGTCACATCTCTCAAACATGTATCGGGTCTTATGGGCCATGCAAATCGCCTTGGAACACCAAAATTATGGGTGATAGCTCATGAAAACGGCCATATAAAATTAGAACGATGAGTTTTTGCTCATAACTCTCAAACGCACATTAGGTGTTACGGGTCGTGCAAATCACCCTGGGACCCCAAAACTGTGGGCAATAGATCATCAAAACGTCCATAAAACGTGAAAGCGACGAGTTTTTGGTCATATCTATCAAACATGTATCGGGTCTTATGGGCCGTGCAAATCGCCCTGGAACACCAAAACTGTGGGCAATAGCTCATGAAAACGGCCATAAAACGTGAAAACACCGAGTTTTTGGTCATATCTCTCAAACATGTATCGAGTGTTACTAGTCATGTCAGTCGCGCTGGAACCCTAAAACTGTGGGCAATAGCTCATGAAAATTGCCACAAAACACAAAAACGATGATTTTCTGGTCTTATCTCTCAAACATGTATCGGGTCTTATGGCCCATGCAAATCAATCTGGAACACCAATACTGTGGGCAATAGCTCATGAAAACGACCATAAAACGCGAAAAAGCAGAGTTTTTGGTCATAACTCTCAAACATGTATCATGTCTTACGGGACATGCAAAACGCCTAGGAACACCAAAACTGTGGGCAATAGCTCATGAAAATGGCCATAAAATATGAAAATGTCAAGTGTTTGGTCGTAACTCTCAAACATGTATCGAGTGTTATGAGTCATGTAAATCGCCCGAGAACCCCAAAAATGTGGGCAGTAGCTCATGAAAACGGCCAGAAAACGCGAAAAAAATGAGTTTTTGGACATGCCACTCAAACATTTATCGTCTCTTATGGGACTTGCAAATTGACCTAGAACACCAAAAATGTGGGCAATAGCTCATGAAAACGGCTATAAACGCGAAAAGTAGAGTTTTTGGTCATAACTCTCAAACATGTATCGTGTCTTACTAGCCATGCAAATCGCCCTGGAACGTCAAAACTATGGGAAATAGCTCATGAAAACATCCATAAAACAGGAAAACTAACGAGTTTTTGGTTATATCTCTCAAACATGTATCAAGTCTTATGGGCCATGCAAATCGCCTTGGAACACCAAAACTATGGTCAATAGCTCATGAAAATGGCCATATAAAATTAAATAGACGAGTTTTGCTCATAACTCTCAAACGTGTATTGGGTGTTATGATTCGTGCAAATCACCCTGGAACCCCAAAACTGTAGGGAAATAGCTCATGAAAATGTCCATAAGACGCGAAAACGACAAGTTTTTGGTCGAATCTCTCAAATATGTATCGTGCCTTATGGCCCGTGCAAATCGCCCTAAAAACAGTGGGCAATACCTCATGAAAACGGCGATAAAACGCGAAAATGCCAAGTTTTTTGTCATATCTCTCAAACATGTATCGAGTCTTATGGGTCGTGCATATCTCCCTGGAACACCAAAACTGTGGGCAATAGTTCATGAAAACGGCAATAAAACACGAAAACATCGAGTGTTTGGTCATAACTCTCAAACATGTAGTTGGTTTTACTAGCCATGCAAATCCCCATTGAAGCCAAAAACTGTGGGCAATAGCTCATTAAAAAGTTCATAAAATGTGAAAACGCCGAGTTTTTGTTCATAACGCTCAAACATATCTCGGTTGTTATGAGTCATGTAGATATCGCTGAAACCCCAAAACTGTGGGCAATAGCACATGAAAACGGCCACAAAACACGAAACGATGGTTTTTTGGTCATGCCTCTCAAATATGTATCGGGTCTTATGGGCCGTGCAAATCGACCTAGAACACCAAAACTAAGGGCAATTGCTCATGAAAACAGCCATAAAACGCGAAAAGGAAGAGTTTTTGGTCATAACTCTCAAATATGTATCATGTCTTACGTGCCATGCAAATCACTCTAGAACCCCAAAACTATGGACAATAGCTCATGAAAACGTCCATAAAACGCGAAAACGACGAGTTGTTGGTCATATCTCAAAGATGTATCGGGTCTTATGGGCCATGCAAATCGCCCTGGAACACCAACACTATGAGAAATAGCTCATAAAAACGGCCATATAAAATTAAAAAGACGAGCTTTTGCTCATAACTCTCAAACGTGTATCGGGTGTTACGAGTCATGCAAATCACCATGGAACCCCAAAACTATGGGCAGCTCATGAAAATGTCCATAAAACGTGAAAACGCCGAGTTTTTGGTCATATCTCTCAAACATGTATCAAGTCTTAGGGGTCGTGTAAATCCCTGGAACACCAAAACTATGGGCAATAGTTCATGAAAATACGCATAAAACGCGATAACGCCTAGTTTTTGGTCATAACTCTCAAACATGTATCTGTTTTTATTGGCCATGCAAATCGCCCTGGAACCCCCAAAACTGTGGGAAATAGCTCATGAAAACGTCCATAAAACGTGAAACATGACCGGTTTTTGGTCATATCTCTCAAACATGTATCGGGTCTTATGGGCCATGCAAATCGCCTTGGAACACCAAAACTATGGGTAATAGCTCATGAAAACAGCTATATAAAATTAGAACGATGAGTTTTTTCTCATAACTCTCAAACGCATATTAGGTATTACGAGTCGTGCAAATCACCCTAGGACCCCAAAATTGTGGGCAATAGATCATGAAAACAACCATAAAACATGAAAACGACGAGTTTTTTTGTCATATCTATCAAACATATTTTGGGTCTTATGGGCCGTGCAAATCGCCCTGGAACACCAAAATTGTGGGCAATAGCTCATGAAAACGTCCATAAAACGCGAAAAACGACAAGTTTTTGGTCACATCTCTCAAACATGTATCAGGTCTTATGGGCCATACAAATCTCCTTGGAACACCAAAACTGTGAGAAATAGCTCATGAAAACAACCATATAAAATTAAAACAAGTTTTTGCTCATAACTCTCAAATGTGTATCGGGTATTACGAGTCGTGCAAACCACCCTGGAACCCCAAAATTGTGGGAAATAGTTCATGAAAACATCCATAAAACACAAAAACGCCGAGTTTTTGGTCATATCTCTCAAACATGTATCAGGTCTTATGGGTCGTGCAAATCGCCCTCGAACACCAAAACCGTGAGCTATAGCTCATGTAAATGGCGATAAAACGCGAAAACGCCGAGTTTTTGGTCATATCTCTCAAACATAAATCGAGTCCTATGGGCTGTGCAAATCGCCCTAGAACACCAAAACTATGGGCAATAGCTCATGAAAACGACAATAAAACGCGAAAACACCGAGTTTTTGGTCATAACTCTCAAACATGTATCCGGTTTTACTGGCCATCGAAATCCCCATTGAACCTCAAACCCGTGGGCAATAGCTCATGAAAATGGCCATAAAACGTGAAACCACCGAGTTTTTGGTCATAACTCTCAAACATGCATAAGGTGTTACGAGTCGTGTAAATCGCCCTAGAACCCCAAAACTGTGGGCAATAGCTCATGAAAACGACCACAACACGCGAAAACGATGAGTTTTTGGTCATGCCTCTCAAACATGTATCAGGTCTTATGGGTCGTGCAAATCGACCTGGAACACCAAAACTATGGGCAACTCATGAAAATGGCTATAAAACGGGGAAAAGCAGAGTTTTTGGTCATAACTCTCAAACATGTATCGTGTATTATGGGCCATGCAAATCGCCCTGGAACCCCAAAAATGTGGGCAATAGCTCATGAAAACGTCCATAAAACGCGAAAACGATGAGTTTTTGGTCATATCTCTCAAACATGTATCGGGTCTTATGGGCCATGCAAATCGCCCTAGAACACCAAAACAATGAGAAATAACTCATGAAAATGGCCATATAACGCGAAAACAAATGAGCTTTTGGTCATATCTCTCAAACATGTATCAGGTGTTACGAGTCGTGTAAAACGCCCTGGAACCCCAAAACTGTGGGCAATAGCTCATGAAAACGGCCACATAACACGAAAACTACGAGTTTTTGGTCATGCCACTCAAACATGTATCTGGTCATGCCACTCTTAAAAAGATCCGATAGCAGAGGCGACAATAGGAGAACTGGCAGACAAGGGAGCAGTGGAAGGAACACGAAGCTAGTCTAACTCCCAAATCCCTTGAGAATCACGGCGGCGAGGGCCAGCCCCAACCAGAGCATGTGTGAAATGATATTGAATAGAACAAGAATCAATGTCAAGAATGACACGACAACCAGAGTTAGTAAGTTGGCTAGAAGAAAACAGGTTCAAGGTAAGGCGAGGAACATGAGAAATATGAGGAACAAAAAGGAAGAAGTGGAAAGAATGCCCCGACTAGACACGAAAAGAGGAGTACGATCAGCGCCGAGAACACTAAGAGGAGAATCAAGAGAATACAATACAAAGTGGAAGAATCAAAAGTCATATGAAAAGAAGCTCCAGACTCCAGAACCCACGACGACGTACCTGGCTGTGTAGATGGTGGTGGTCTCGCAATGCCGACATAATCAGTCATAGAGACAGAAGTACCTATCGAAGAAGAGACTATAGCAGAGAGCATCCTCTTGATACGTAGAATGTCCTGGCCAGTGAACTCAACCGTAGAGGAGCCAGAGGAACTAGAAGGATCACGAGGTATGGGAGAAGCAAATGTTTTCTATTCACGCATATCTCGCTCCTTCGCATAGCAGCCAGACTCAGATTGGCCATCCGTGTCATTGTAGGTGTAAGACCCCAACTTTATAAAGGTAAATTTCCCTGTGATTGCAATGCTAGCCCCTGGATCAAATGCTAGCATCCACAGTTTAAGATGAAGTACACAGATACAAATGTCTTTATTACATCGTCATTCTAGAGATAAACATAGTCTTTTACAACTCCATAGCCAAAGGCTAGTACAAGAGTTCATAACATAAGTTAATAAAGTAAAGTCTTCATATTCATGTGCCACATGCAAACATGTTGAGTGTAGACTCATAACCCTAATCCTCATCAGAGTAACCTGCAACATCATAAGTTACATCCACAGTGGGTAAATACATTGGAATAGTATTGGCAAGTGATACCATAGTAGAATAATAGTTTCTAGCTTCTATATGAATTTGGCTAAGTGTATCTTAGGCTTGCTTTGTTCCAAAATAGGTTTTTTTCCCTATCAGTTGAAAACACTAAGTTTTTGTTTGACAAAAAACTCACAAGGAACCACCAATAGACATTGGTGAAACTTAACCCTTGTTCATCCACAAGTTTTTAACTTAGAAATTGGGAAGAGGAGATCCTTGATAGCTTCAATGTCTTGATGCTCAAATTGTCCGTTGCCGGGGACACGGCTAAGTACTTAGATTTTTCCTTCTCGAGAGGTGGTGCACTTTCCCCACAAGAATCGACATGCATCGAGACGAGATCTTTCAGAAGCCTTCCCTTATACCAAATGGACGCGTTCCAACCTAGCACCCTACCATCATCTGTCCATCTGGCTAAGTTATTGCAACCTATATGATCAAGGCAGAGCCCATATGCCATGTGGGTGCACTAGAAGCTTCTAAACACTAAGTTTCTCAAATCCCTTTGTTCCTGGGTGGCTTTCCACAAGTGTGATACACAAGGTAGACCATAGATATGGTCCTTGTGTAACCACTCAACATAACCCAAACATACCATTCCACCTAGGTGATTCATTCACTTAGTTGTTTTATTAAGTAAAAACATAAGCCAAAGACTTAACAAATTTCCATAACATGTATATAATCCACCCTTGTTTGCTACTAGCTAGGCTAAGCATGATAATATAAAAAGTATCTTAACTTAGATAAAATTCTACCAAGACTACAACTACTAGGAGTTCCCATAGCATAGCATATAGATACTTAGTAAAACTTTCATGCAAGTGCTATTCAAAATATTACTAGTGTATAGTAATAATAATGGGACAAATACATGAAGCACCACTTGCCTTGGTAGTTGGGGGAGTAGCAACAATCTTCACAATCACAATCACCACTAGCACCAAAATCTACACATAAAATGATAGCACCAAATTTACATTCAAAATAATCAAGCAAAATATATGAATGCATGCAAATGCAATGAAATGATTTTTCTACACTAAACCATTCAAGTCAAACAGTACTGAACACCAAAACTAACTAATTATAATCTAAATAATCTTGAATTTGCTTTAAAATCATTTTCTATATATTTTATATAGTCAAAATAAGCCTATATTTGATTCTGTAAATAAATCAAATTTTACAGAAGCAAAATACAAATTCAATCCCACAGTAGTACATGATTTAATTTTCTGAATCCAATGATATATTATTTGCAAAATTTGGCCAAACAGAACTAAAGATATGAATTTTACAAGTTTGAATCTCTAATAGATTCAAAAATAGATTTTAAATCTAATTCAGTGACACGCGGCGCTTCCTGATTGGTGTGTACCGGTTCGCTCTGGATCACGCATCCGTGCCGTTAGATCTAACTAAATCCTGCGGCTCAGATCTACTCGTACCCCTTCGTTCTAGTTGTAATCCTAACCACTGGATCCAGATCCGATGGACCAGATCGAGTCGACCAGAAACTTGCGGTGCGAATGGCACTGGCGGCGGCGGCGCTACTCGCGATGCTATTCTGGCGAATACAGAGGGGGCTGGTGGCTGTGTGTTGGCTTACCAGCATCGCAAGGTTGCGAGAAAGCTCAACGTGTCGCTGGAGTGGACGGGGGCGTGCTGTAGCAGCGGCTGGAGCTCGTCGGAGTTGCTGGTATCATCGACACGGGTTGGCGGAGATGATGACGACGCTCTGGATCGCCCTAACACAAACCAGAAGCACCAGGGTGTGCGCAAGGTTCAGATGAACACAACCATTTTATTTAGAGGCCAAGGGGCGGTTGCGTCTTACCACAATTTCTCTCCGGAGACGAGGGTGGCGTCAGGTGCTCGCGGTGGTTGATGGAGTCGACGCTCTGGATCACGAGCAGACAAAATAGAGGTATGAGAAGAATCGTACGAGCAAGGGGAGCATGGTAGTAAGCAGCAGAGGGCACGGGGCGGTCTAAGTTGGCCGGATTACCTCGTCGGAGTTCGTCGGGCAGCGCGGTTGCGAGGCAAAATACGGGCAGCCTGGTCGCGGAAAGGGGGTGGCGAGTGAGGGGAAATGCTTACGGTGGGGAGGGGTTTAAGTAGGCAGAGGCACATCAAGAATCACTCGCTGTATCAATGGCAATTAATCCGCGCCATCAACGGAAGAGAACGGTAGGGCGACATGGTCCGACACGGGATTTGGGGAGGAAGGGGATGAGCTGGCGCGGGGCCACTGGCAGCGACAGCGGGGTGGAGCGGGTCCGCGTGAGAGAGAGGGTGAGCGAGGGAGGTTTTCCCGGGTAGGCTCGTGTTGGGCCGTGGGGTGGGTCGATCCATTCTGGCTGGTCTGCTCCTGTTTTTTTTGTTCTTTTTATTTTTATTTTTTTCTGATTGATTTTCTAAATAGGATTTGAATGCTCAAAACAACTCCAAACCAATTCAAACTTCTTCCAAAATTTTATGTGGCCAAGCTAGTGTCCAATAGTGTGTAAAACACACAAATATACTCAGAACCATTTTGGCCCTTTGAAAAATAATTCAAAACCATGCCTCATATGATAGATAAAATGGGCATTTGAAATGGTTCTGTTTGAATTCAAACTTTGAAAATATTTGTGCAAGACAAGGATGCTATGAATGCATGAATGATATGAAAGCTTTTGTAATTCATGATTTTTGCAATGTTACAAATCTAACCCCCTTAAGATGAATGTCGCCCTCGAGATTCGGATTGGCTAGCAAATAGGTGTGGGTGGTGTTTCCAAAGATCATCTTCTCTTTCCCAAGTTGCTTCCTCTTCATAATGATGGTTCGACTAAACTTTGCAGAACTTGATAGTTTTGGTACGAGTAACTCTTTCTGCAGTCTCAAGAATCTTGATGGGTTTCTCCTCATAGGTGAGATCACTCTCTAATTGAACCTCTTCCAAAGGTATAGTATCCTTCAAAGAAGTTTCTTCCATCTCCGGATGGCATTTCTTCAACTGACTCACGTGAAACACATTGTGAACTACTGACAGTGATTCAGGCAATTCAATCTCATAAGCCACTTCTCCTTTGTGACTCAAAATCTTGAATGGTCTAACATATCTTGGTGCCAATTTTCCTTTTAACTCCAAATATCTTCACGCCAAGAAGTGGTGAGACTCTAAGATAAGCTCTATCACCCACCTCATAGGTGAATTCTCTATGCTTTGGGTCTGCGTAGCTCTTCTATCAGGAATATGCTATCTTTAATATGTCCTTTACCAATTTGACTTTCTCTTCAGTTTCCTTGATTAATTCTGGCCCGAACAAATTTCTTTCTCCAACTCCACTCCATAGTATTGGTGTAGTACACTTTCTACCATAGAGAAATTCAAACGATGCCATCTCAATACTGGCTTGATAGCTGTTATTGTAAGAGAATTCTACGTAAGGCAGACTTTCATCCCAACTAGCACCATAGTCTAGGGAACATGCCCTCAACATATCCTCTACAATCTGATTGGTCCTTTCTGTTTGCCCATCAGTCTGGGGTGAAAAGCTGTGCTGAATTCCAATCTAGTTCCCAATGACTCATGTAGTTGTCACCAAAAATGCGAGGTGAATTGAGTTCCTCTATCAGAAACAATACTCTTGGGTACTCCATGTAGACACACGATCCTATCATATAAATCTTGGCTATCTTAGAACTTGTATAGGTTGTCTTCACGGGTATGAAATGAGCCACTTTAGTTAGGCGATCTACCAAGACCCAAATAGAATCATATCCTGATATAGTCCTTGGCAGTCCGGTGATGAAATCCATGCCAATCTTGTCCCACTTCCAATCAGGAATAGGTAGTGGTTGTAACAATCCTGCTGGTTTCTGATGTTCCGCTTTCACTCTACTACACACATCACACAAAGCAATATGTTCTGCGATGTCCTTCTTGAGATTATCCCAGCAAAATCTTTCCTTCACATCCATGTACATTTTGGTATTACCCAGATGAATGGAATATGGTGAGTTGTGTGCTTCTTGCAGAATCAGTTTCTGAAGTTCCGGATCTTGCGGAATGCAGATACGTTTTCCATACCATAAAGTACCCTGTCCGTCTTCATGGAATCCTTTAGCTTTCCCTTTGCTAATTGTTCCCTTTAATCTCTTCAATTTCCTTTTCCAACTTTTGGGCTTCCCTGATTTTGTCCAACAAGGTGGGTTGAACATCTAATGACATGATATGTCCCTCAGGCACTATCTCCAATCCGAGATATTTGAATTGGGCACACAGATCATCTGTCAATTCTCCCTTAGTAAGGCCATTCACGTAAACCTTACGGCTTAAAGCATCCGCTACAACATTTGCTTTACCGGGGTGGTATTTCTGTCGTGGTGGTGGCACGACAGTTGCCATGGGTAGGCTAAAGTATGGGGCCAATGGATGCTAGAGGGATCTGGGAAGGAAAGATGCAGTTGATTCTACACACAAAAGACTAAGGCAAAGATCTTTATTTCTCCTTCTTTGGGCTACAAGTGCTCCTTGAGCTGCATCCAAGGAGAAAGGAAGCACTTTACCAGCCTAACGGTACTAAACGAGCCGATGCCCTCCTCAGGGTCCAAGCCTCCCCTTATAAAGGAGAGCCTTGGGTTCCTTTAGGGCTGACGTGGCAAGCATATTCGAGGAATATGCTTGTCCCAATATAGTAGTTCGGCGGCCTCCTTTCCCTAGTGCTTGTCCTAATGACGACAAGGTTCCATAGGGCCCCTCCTGCGCGCCTCGGGCTTCAGGACTATCACCTCCGTGACCTCCTTCTGCCCCTCTGTCGCTCTGCGCCTTTGTCCCTAGTGCTTGGCTCCACTCAGATTCTCCCTAGCCTGCGGCTAGAGTTTGACTTTAGGCTTCTCCTTCTCCTGCAAGCTTCGTATCATTCGGCCCTGCCTCGCGTAACTCGTCTTGTCCTTCACCTGCATTAAGATTACTCAGGCTAACCTGGCCGACTTACGCAGTATTTAGGCCGGGTAATGCCTTGCCATTATTATAAGGGTCCTGCCCTTTCCTATCTCGGCCGACCTCTACAGGATTCGGCCGACTCAGACTGTAACTCGGAAACTAGACCGGGAACACCCTTTGGTCTTTCCCCGTCTTTACCCTATCCGGGGTCACCTCCCCAACATTAGTCCCCGAAGCTGGTATGGCCCCGCCGACAACCTCGGCCAGGCCGTATCAGTTTCACGACACTCGTTCTGCATTGTTTACGAGTTATCTCTTTCTCGTTCGAGGTATCATCGTATCTTCTCGCGTACGCCTCGTCCTACGTGTCATACTCATCATTGTTTCTCTAGTTTTTTGTTCCTCTACAGTATTTACTGACAGGCTACAGTTGCTACTGCGCCTGTCGCGCCGGCGCTGCGACGCCTCGTGTGCCGTTTCCGTTGGGGATCGTGACCTTCTTTTCCACCTTGTGGTCCTTGGTGCGGTTCCGCTTAGCGACGTGCGTTCATGCGGCGCACATGATCTACACGGTCGACCGCCACACTCACGATCCCACTACCTCGTATGCGGATCGGTTATAAAGAGGGGCGCGGGGTTGGAAGATTCACTCTCCCCCTCCGCTCACCTGCGCCCTTCTTCTTCCTCTCGCTTCTGCGCCCATTCGCGACTCCGCCGCCGTGCGTTCCTCTGGATCTCCGACGGCAAGGACCCCGCCGCGCTGCTCCGTCTGCCTCGTCCTTGTTCGCTTGCTCCGGTGTCGTCGCCGGTGAGTTCTTCCGGTCCCATCGACTAGGATCTCCTCTAGATTCCTCTGTTTCCCTTTCATTTTCGCGCGGTAGCTCCCTTGCTACTCCGCCACCGTTTCCGCGTAGAATCACGACGGGGCCATGCAGTTCTAAGTTTTCCTCCGCTGCTAGTTCTTCCTCCGTAGATTCCTCCGGCGACCCCATGTCGAGCTCCGCCAGCGGTGCCCTTATTGAGGAGGACGATGCTGCCTCTGGTCCCGAGCGAGGCTCGTGGCAGGGCTCTTCTGTCACCCGCCAAGAGATCGAGTGGCTAATCAGAACTCGTCGGATTCCTGCCGAGGTAACTTGTCGCCTACCCGGCAGCGAATCCTCTCCAGTTCTTAGGGAGGGCGAATATGTAGTCTTCATGTCACATTTCGCTCGTGGGTTTGGTCTCCCCTTAGTGACTTTGCTAGGGAATTCCTCGATTACTTCGGCCTGCAGCCGCATCACCTGCCTGCTAATGCCATTGCCTCTCTCTCTGCTTTTATCTGTGCCTCGGATTGATACTTCGGCCTATGGCCGTCTGTGCACGTTTGGTCAAAGTTTTTCCAAATTCGATCCAACGTTGTCCCAGACAAATCTCTTCATCCCTCCGAGAAGCTGCTTACCCAATGTGGCGCCGCGTCAATTACACCTCAGAGGAAATCCGAATTTCCTCGCGTCGCAGGCTTAGAATCATGTATGAAGTGGCACAAGTCGTTCTTTTATGTCAAGAACTCTGGAAATGAGGATAGGATTCGGCTTCCTGCCTTTTCCATTGGCACGCCTTCCAAGAAGAACTGGACCTATAATCCGAGGAAGAGTCATGCTCTGGCCGAGGCTTTTGAGATTCGGCTTAAGGAATTGATGCGCTCCGGGCTACGCGGAGAGGATCTGATCACTACCTTCATCAGCAGCCAGATCTTCCCCTTCCAGAAACGCACGCACAAACTCTGCTACACGAGCGGTCCTCTCAATCCCAACCGAGTCTCGACGGTGGAGCTGGACAATTACCTCATCTTCAAACGTGTCCGGGCTATCTTTAAGACGGAGATGCCGGAGGACTGGGCCTGGGGATTGAAGCCGTTCACCCGTGAGCGTCCCCCTCCCGAGGTAAGTCTATGCCTTTGTGTTTTGCTTCCTAATCACGTCCGAGACTCTTTTTGCTAATTTTTCTCTTTCTTGTTCTGCAGAGGTTTGAGGAGCAGAAGACTGAGGACGCCGAGGTTTTGGCGCTCTCGTGGCCTGCGGATCGGAATACTCTGGACAGCGAGGAGCCGGACTCAGAAGAGTTCGTTCCCAAGACGGATCTCGCTCTGGCTCGCGCTCGCGGCAAGGCCCCGGCCCACGAGGAGGAAGGTGATTCGGATGAGGTACAAGTTCTAGAGATAGTTGCCGCAATGCCAATTTCTTATGCATTTATGGCTTCTATTTTATCAGCTAATCCGGTCGGTCAGGTTCACAACGTCGAGCCTCTTGCCTCCCGGCCTCCCGTTACCTTGGGGAAACGTAGAGCCCCGGCTGATGCCTCAGAAGCTGCTCCCAGGAAGCGAGTAAAGAAGTCAGCCCAGCATCCTCCGAAGCGTAAAACTATGCCCGGGGTTACTGGGTGAGTTAGTTTTGTTTGTATTTCTTGTTTCTCTCTTTCTCCCTTCTAACTTGACCTTTTCTTACGCCTTGTGGCTCCTCTCTCTGTTAATCCCAGCGGTCCCAGCATGACGAGTCGTATGACTCGGCCGCCTTCTCCTCCGCCTCCTGAGGATACCAGAGTTCCGAGTCCTGCTCGTGTTGCTTCTCCTGCTGGTCTGAATCAGACGCCACCCTGCCATGATGCGCCTGAGATTCCTCCTGTTGATGCCGATACATCTCGGCCCACAGATATTCCTGCCGAACCTACTGCCTCCTCCGTGAACCCTGATGTTTCTGTTGAGATTCCTCTGGCCCCCACGGTCTCTACTGCGACACGAACTCCAGCCGAAGATATCAATATCTCGGCGCCCTCTGCAACCGTAATTCCTCCGGCTCCCAAGGATGCTGCTCCAAGTGCCGAGGTATCGGCTCCTATTGACGCCTCTCCTAAGGCAAGAAAGGTCGTTGTTACCAAGACTTTGCCTTCTCAGAAAGGACTTGCCAGCTCATCTCAGCCTACAATTGCTGATGCGCTGCGCAAGGGGATTTCCTCTGCCAAAGGCACTGTTACCCCGGCTGCTGATAAACAGCTTGCTCTTCACAAGAGTCCAGCGGCGGCGGTTGTTACCCAAAATGTCCGAGGTAAAGTTCTGACCCGCACGGAGAGTGGGAATAGTCTCGACTCGTTGGTCGAGTATGCGAACAATTGGAATGCTGCCGATCAGTTCGAGGATAATCCAAGTAGTCAGCCGTTTCAACTCTCCGATATCAGCAGCCGCCTACATCAGGCTGCCAAGATCGTTCTTGAAAGTGACAAGATGAATGAGGTAATCGTTTTTATAGAGTTTTGATTAGTTCTCCGGATGCTATTATATATACTCTAGTCCCCAAAGCTTGCAACCGAATAACTTTTTATTCGTTTGGAAGTTTTATGATGCTTTACTAAGTTCAGTTTTATCTTAGAGTTCGAACCCTCGTCCAACTAGATCTGCATTAAATTCTGATTGATTTGGGTATGTCTGAACCTTGAATATCCAGCCACCTAGGTCCGAGTTAGGTTTTGCTTGACTCGGATCTGTTTTGGCTTCGAATATCCAGCCACCTAGGTCCGGGTTAAATTTTGCTTGACTCGGATCTGGCTTAGCCTTGAATATCCAGCCACCTAGATCCGGGTTAAGTTTTGCTTGACTCGGATCAGTCTTAGCTTTGAATATCCAGCCACCTAGATCTGGGTTAAGTTTTGCTTGACTCAGATCTGTCTTAGCTTTGAATATCCAGCCACCTAGATCCGGGTTAAGTTTTGCTTGACTCGGATCTGTCTTAGCTTTGAATATCCAGTCACCTAGATCCGGGTTAAGTTTTGCTTGCCTCGGATCTGTCTTAGCTTTGAATATCCAGCCACCTAGATTCGGGTTAAGTTTTGCTTGACTCGGATCTGTCTTAGCTTTGAATATCCATTTAACATTTGCTCTATTGCTTAGGTTGCGCATGACCGACGGACTGCCGAATTCCAAAGGCTGCTATTTGCGCATAGAAATTTGCAAGAAAAGTACGAGAAGGTTATTCCTGTGGTAAAGAAAGCTGGTAAGTCGACAAACTCTTGCGTCATCTCCGAAGATCTTATTGTTTTGTACACGAGATGTTGGCTCACTTTGTTGGTAAACAGGGAACATCAATAATCTTAACATCCGTCTTGAGAAGAAGGTCAAGGCCTTGGAAGGTTAGTTACTCTTTTAATTTATATATTCCCCTTTGAAATGTGCACTAAGTTTCTTTTAACTCTTTTGGCTTTGGTAAAGCCGAGTTACAAACCTTTGCAGCATCTCACCAAGATTGCACGCCCATGCCTGATGTGATGCTGCATTTTTTAGAACAAAGCGCTACTCACTTGGCGCAACTGAAGGATAAAGATGACGAGATAGCTCGCTTGCGTGCCGAGGTGGAGTCCCTTAAGATCTCTCAGAAGTCTCAATTAGAAAAGGTCGACCAGGAGTTCTCCAAGGAGAAAAATCGGCTAGCTCTGCAATTGCAGAAAAATAAAGAGCTCCTCGAGGCTGCCGAACTGAAGACACGGGGGATGAGCGAGGAGATCACCCGCTTTGAGAAGAGCAAGATTGACTGGGCTAAAGATCTTCAGATAATGCTGAGCTATATTCATCGTAAGCTTCTGACCTCGGTCGAGTTATCTTTTCCCTTACTTACTGCTTACTGACGCACTTGTGTTCTGCGCAAACCATTTTCCAAAAGCTAAGCCCATGAGCTCTAAAGCGGTGATTAGTGATCGTGTGCGTCGAGGTGTTCCTGCTGATGCGGACTCAGCGTACTCGATGGAAGATTTCTTGGTTGCTGTTGGCGCTGTAGTTGGTCCGATGAAGATAATGGGCAGGGATTTGGTGCAGGCAGCTATCCGAGCCTACCATGTTCTCTGACCGAATACTTCTGGGACTCCTAATATTGATGAGGTCGAATTATTTGTGGAAAGATTAATGGCATCTGAGAGACAGCTGAGTCTTTGGAGGGAATCGGCCGGACGAGCCGGTGCTGATATGGCTCTCACTGTCATCATGTCATGGTATGAAGATATTTCTCTTGATGTTTTGAGAAATTTGCGCACTGGATCCCGCTGGGTTGAGGATCCAGACTTTGTCGCTCTCCAGCAAGCTCGTGCCTTCCAGCTTGTTGAGTATGCCGACGTGCACACCTGGAATGAAGGTCCGAGTTTCCTTCCTAATCCGGAGGACGAGGTCGAAGTTGAGGAGGACATGGATGATAAATCGGCTGAACAGGGCGAAGATGAGGGTGACTCGGTTGCTTCTGGTGATTCCAGTTCGAGCTCGGATGGCAACAGCGACGCGCGATCTTCCTCCAAAGGTACTGGGCATTCCACTGCGCAAGCTGACGCTCCTCAACAGCCTCGGGCTTCCTCCGAAGTCGCTCCTGAGTCTGTGGAGGGCGAGGCAACCTCGGCCGAAGTTCCCCCTACCTCGGAGTGCCCAGCCCCTGACCCAGTCACTGCTTCTCCAGCTAAAAAACTCTAGGTCATTTCTTACCCCTGGTATGCCGGGCGTATGATGTACGTCAAACATTTGTCCGTCTCTTGTGCGGTATGAATTTCTTTTGACGTTTGCCGCTGAGACATATGTGGTTGTAATTGTTATTACTTTTTTTAACCAGTCCTGTTTGTCCGAATCCTTGCTTTGGCGGCCTTCAACTTCTTGAGTTTGGGGTATATATTTGCCTTTATTCTCCCGTATCTCGGCGTCCACTATTGCCGAACTTTGATAAACTTTGCCACTTGACCACTGTGGTTTGGACTGTTAATCTGGGCATAAACCTTGAAGACCGTATTTGGGGGGAGCGCAATGATATCACTCTGGGAGCCTAAGTTTGACACTCACTCTTGTAACAAAAGATAACCCATACTTAGAAACAATATAGGGTAGTCCCCGAGCCACTGCTCAAGGCAATGAGGTTTAATATATAAATCAAATTTAGAAATAATATAAGACATTCCCTGAGTCACTGCTCAAGGTGCCGAGGTTTAATATATAACAAAAAATAAAAAATGATATATGTCAGTCCCCGAGCCACTGCTTAAGCGCCGAGGTCCAATACATGAATCAAACTTAGAAACAATATGGGGCAGTCCCCGAGTCACTGCTCAGGGTGCCGGGGTTTAATACATAAATCAATTTTAAAAACAATATAGTGCAGTCCCCGAGCCACTGCTCGAGGTGCCGAGGTTTAATATATGAATCAAACTTAGAAACAATATGGGGCAGTCCCCGAGTCACTGCTCAGGGTGCCGGGGTTTAATACATAAATCAATCTTAAAGACAATATAGTGCAGTCCCCGAGCCACTGCTTGAGGTGCCGAGGTTTGATACATAACATGAAATTTAAAACAACATATGGCAGTCCCCGAGTCACTGCTCTGGACGCCGAGGTTTGATACATAACATGAAATTTAAAACAACATATGGCAGTCCCCGAGTCACTGCTCTGGACGCCGAGGTTCAATACATAGTTGGTGCTCCATCCTGAGGCATCACTTTACAATGTGTCATAGATGAATTCTACGAGTAAAATGGACGAAGTAAAGCTACGTTCCAAGGTCTTTTCGATTCTTCGCCGGCTTTGTGTGCCCTGTTCTTTCCTGGTGATTGAGCATCGATTAGGTAATATGCATCATTGTGCAATGCTTTGCTCACGATGAATGGTCCTTCCCATGGAGGAGACAGCTTGTGCATGCCGTCCGTGCGTTGCACCAGCCGGAGAACCAAATCTCCTTCTTTGAACACTCTTGGATTCACCTTCTTGCTGTGATATCGTCGCAAGTCCTGCTGATAGATAGCTGATCTTGATAGCGCCAGCTCTCTGGCTTCTAGCAGATCGACATCATCTTGCCGGGCTACCTCATTTACTTCAGTGGTTGTATACTGGGTCACCATTGGCGAGTCATGTATTATGTCGGCTGGAAGCAAAGCTTCTGCCCCATACACTAGAAAAAATGGTGTATAACCTGTTAATCTATTTGGGGTAGTCCTGAGGCTCCATAGTACTCCTGGTAGTTCCTCAATCCAACACCCTGCCGACCTTTGCAGCGGTTCGACGAGTCGTGGTTTTATTCCAGATAGTACTAGTCCATTAGACCTTACTACTTGCCCATTGTATGCTAGGTGAGCCACAGAGGCAACATCTAGTCTTATGTGCTTTTCTTGACAGAATATAGTGAAGGCTCCTTCTGCAAAGTTTGTACCGTTGTTTGTAATAACAAACAACGGTACCCATATCTTAAGATAATATCTTTAAGGAATTTCACTGCTGTGGGCCCATCACATTTCTTTATTGGTTTCACTTCAATCCATTTTGTGAATTTGTCCACCATTACTAATATGTGGGTCATCCCGCCTCGGGCCGGCTTAAATGGTCCCACCATATCTAAGCACCATACAGAAAATGGCCAAGTAATTGGTATAGTCTTTAACTCGGACGAATGCATATGTATTTTGCTGGCATATCTTTGGCAACCATTACATTTTTTGACCAGTTCTTTGGCCTCTTTCAACGCTGTTGGCCAATAAAACCCATGCCTGAATGCTTTGGCCACTAAAGCTCGGGATGAGGCGTGATGTCCGCACTCTCCTTGATGTATATCTAGGAGGATCTCCTGGCCTTCCGCCGAGCTCACACATCTTTGCAACACACTTGTGACACTCCTTTTATACAGCTCATTGTTTATGATTGTATAAGCTTTAGCTCTTCTCACTGTCTGTCTTGCCAATATCTCGTTGTTCGGCAGAATTGCATCTCTAAGGAAAGAGAATATGGGTTGCGCCCATGGAGGTGTGGTTTCCTATGGTGTAGTCTCACAATCTATTTCCATATTTTCTGCCGACATAACTACCTCGGATTTCTCCATACTCATCCTTGCATCGGGTGGTTTTATTTTTGGACATTCTGGGTTACATTGCTTGTCAATTTCCATCGGCACATTGTCCTCTCTTGATTTTGCCGGAATAAAGATGGATTCGGACTCTGGAGACGGTGTTATTGATGGCTTCCTCAGGTGCTCTAGGGCGATACCTAGGGGAATTGACTGTCTGGTTGATCCGAGTTTTGACAATGTGTCTGCGGCGTCGTTTTCTGCCCGAGGTATATGATGAAATTCACATCCATCGAAGTATCCACTGAGTTTTTGCACATGAAATCTATACAAAGCCATATTGTCATCCAACGCATCCCAATTGCCTGAGACTTTCTATACTACTAGATCTGAATCTCCATAGCACAAGATTCGGCGTATGCCAATCTCTTTCGCCACCTTCAATCCATGGACTAGTGCTTCATATTCGGCTATATTGTTTGACGCGGCAAAATGTATTTGCAGCACATATCTCAGCTGGTCTCTTTTTGGCGAGGTTAACACTATTCCTGCCCCCAAACCATTTCTTAGTTTGGAACCGTCAAAGTGCATCGTCCAATAATTCGGATCTGGTAATGGTGGCTCATATTGTACCTCGGCCCAATCTACGAAGAAGTCGGCCACAGCCTGAGATTTGATTGCATCTCTCCTATCGAATTGCGGAGCATAAGGTGACAATTCAATTGCCCATTTTGCTATTCGGCCACTTGCATCTTTGTTGCTTAATATGTCGGCTATGGGTGCTTCACAAATCACCTTAATGGGGTGCTCTTCGAAGTAATGTTTAAGTTTCTTTGCTGACATGTACACCCCATATGTCATCTTCTGATAATGTGGGTAATTTTGTTTTGAGGCTGATAGTACCTCGCTTAGGTAATACACCGGCCTTTGTGCTGATTTATCATCTTCAATTCGTTCCACCACTATCACAACGCTCACTACTCGGTTGGTGGCCGCTATATAAGGAACATAGGCTCTTTCAATAATGGAGAATCCAAGACCGGCGCTGTGACCAACATCTTTTTCAATTCATGAAATGCATTGTCTGCTTGTGGAGTCCAAATGAACTTATCCGATTTTTTCATCAGTTGATAAAGTGGTAATGCTTTCTCTCCCAGCCGACATACAAATCGGCTGAGCGAGGCTAAACAACCCGTGAACTTTTGTACGTCATTTAGACATTTTGGCAATTCCATACTTTCCACTGCTTTTATCTTAGTTGGGTTGGCCTCTATACCTCGGTTAGATACGAGAAAACCGAGCAATTTTCTCGCTGGTACACCAAATGTGCATTTTTCCGGGTTAAGCTTCATTCGGAACCTTCTCAGGTTCGCGAAAGTCTGCCGGATATCATCCAGTAGCGTTTTGCTTTCTTTGGTTTTGATAACCACATCATCTACATATACTTGTACATTTTTCCCTATCTGGTCATGTAGACATTTTTGCATGCATCTCTGATACGTTGCTCCTGCGTTGCGCAGGCCGAATGGCATGGTGCGATAGCAATAAGCCCCGTACGGGGTAATAAACGCAGTATTTATTTGATCGGCCGGATTTAACGGTATCTGGTGAAAACCAGAATACGCGTCTACAAATGATAATAGTTCACAACCAGCGGTCGAATCAATGACTTGGTCTATTCTAGGTAAAGGAAAAGGATCTTTTGGACACACCTTGTTCAGGTTCGTGTAATCGATACACATTCGCCATACAATGGCTACATTTGGATCATCCTTCTTCTTTTCTACTAGCACCGGGTTTGATAGACAATCTGGATACAGCACCTCCATGATGAACCCGGCCGCAAGGAGCCGAGCTATTTCATCCCCTATTATTTTTCTCCTGTCTTTGGCGAAGCGGCAGAGAGGTTGCTTCACCGGCCTTGCTCCTGGCCTTACATTCAGAGAGTGCTCAGCCAACTCCCTCGGCACACCTTGCATATCCTGAGTTGACCATGCAAAGATATCCCGATTCTCACGGAGGAAGTTGGTGAGCTCGCTTTCCTATTTGGCATCTAGGCCGACACCAATAGTGACGGTGCGCTCTGGGAATTGCTCATCTATCTGGAACTTTTTTGTTTCTTTAGTCGGCTGAAAGGAGACGCTTCCATGTGGGTTATCTAACGCCGGCATATTCAGCTGTGCCGGCTGAGCGAGGGCTGCTACCTCCTGTATCCTTCTTTTATCTCTTGCTATGACCAATGATTCGGCAAAATTTGACCCGGCTGAAGCACATTCCATTGACTTCCTGTAATCCCCTGCTACTGTTATTACCCCTTGTGGTCCGGATAACTTCATTTTTAGATAACTTACATGGCAGCTGCCCATGAATTTGGCCAATGCTGGCCGTCCGATTAGAGCATGATAACAACTCTCTAGATCCACCACTTCAAACTCTAAGTTTTCTTCTCTGCTGTTATCTCTTGTGCCGAATAAAACATCTACTCGAACCTTACCAATGGGTTCACATGAAAGCCCTGGTACTATCCCATGGAAAGTGGTCATCGTCGATTGCAGCATGTTCTGTGATATTCCGAGTTTATGCATTGTATCTTTGTACATGATATTGATACTGCTCCCATTGTCAATGAGTACCTTTGAAAATTTTACATTAATGCTTGGTCTGACAAATATCGGATCTAACACGAGTGCATACGACCCCGGACTCGGCATTATCTTGGGGTGATCCTTTATGCTCCAAGTTACTTCTTGATCCGACCAAGGCACATATCTTGGTACTGCCGGCATAACTGCATTTACTTCCATATGTCGGCGCTGCACACTCTGCTTGTCTTGATGTTCTGTTGTGAACACGCAATACGACTGATGATGTTCTCTGTAATCATTGCATCCATTATTTCCTGGATTTGTCCTTCCATCCGGACCTTGGTTTATCACTTGATGCACCGCATCCCTCCGGTCCGAGTTTTCATATCTCTGGGGAGGAGGTGGCAACATCGCTCGTGCATTTGCTCCAGCCAATCGTGGTCGATCTTCGATGTGCCCGGAGGACGCCGCATACTGCGGGTTACCCATTGCTTTTTTCATCCATGCACATTTGCGGGTCGTATGGTTGGCTGGCCTGGCCGGGTTTGACGTGTGAAATTTACACGGCTGATCTAACATAGACTCAAACGCGTACTTCGGCCTCTCCTGCCATTGCTTCTTTTGTTCTGGTGTCCACTATCTTTTTCCTTCATTCCTTGGTGTCCATTGCTGAGGACCATTCTTTTGCTGTTGAGTATTTCCGTGACTCGGCTGATCTTGCACTACTGCTACCACCTAAGCTATACCATATCTATAATCCGGTCTCTCTTCTCTTCTTCTTCCTCTGAAGTCATTGCACCTGGATGACCCGGCCACTTCTCTTGCGTATTGATCTTGATGCTCCCGATGATCTGCCGACATTAATTCTGGTTGCGTCGGATCTCCCAACGCATAGGAATCCGCTATCCTGATGGTTTCTGCCAATGTGGTGGGCATATATCTTTGCAGTCGCTTCCATGATACACTGGCATAGCGGCATCCTTGGGCGAACCAAGCTATTGCCTGTGATTCTATAACTCCCTCGCACAAATTTCTCAGGTTGCACCACCGAGTTAAGAATTCTCTGTCTGTCTCATTCGGCCTTTGCTTGCACATGGCTAGCTGCTGCGGCCTGTTTGGCCTCTTGTAAGTACTGGCGAAGTTGCTAACGAACATTTCTTCAAAGTCCAACCAATAGCTGATGCTGCCTGCTGGCAGATTATTCAGCCATACTCTAGCTGGTCCTTCCAACATTTGCGAGACATACCGCACTGCCCATCGTAAGTTTCCACCTGCTATTTTTACAGCTGTGGCATAATCGATCAGCCAATGTTGTGGTTTCGTGCTCCCATTATATGTTTTGTGCCTCTTGCCAGCTGAAAGTTCGGCACAGGCGGTTCGCCCATGATCCGTGGTCCGAAGCATGTCGGGCCCGGTGGACCCTGTTCTTCCAGCAATTCAGATCGGTATAGCCGGTCTAGCTTTACTCTGACATCATTTGACGGCAGATCTCTGTACAGAACTCTCTCTTGCATTACATAGTGGTTATTTCCACCATGGATCGCATATTCCCTCTCAGAATAACCATCATTGTACCTTTCATTCACCTGATTGTGGCGAGCTGGTCTCGCTTCTCTTTCCTGCCGAGGTTCATGTCTCGGATACGGGTTGGGTGATGGTTCTCTCCTTCCTTCGACCGGGATATTATTCTCGTGATTTCCTCTTCCGAGTTCTTCTCTGCCGAGGTCTCCATTGCCTCGGTTTCCGCCGCCCTTCTCAGCACGGCCGGGATTTCTCTCGCCACTGTTACCTCGGCTCCCATTGCCTCTGTTCTCATTTGCTTTTCCGGCTATTGCCGGATCATAGGGAACAATTTGCTTGTTTCTCTTTCCCGAAGTTACCGCTCTGTCCTTTCGTGCATTGTTTCCGGGTGAAGATGCTGCTGCTACAGATAAGGCAGGTGCTGCTCCGGCCAAGTGAACCATTCACGAGGCCCCTGGTCTCGCCGGGTCTGCTCTGAGCATTTCTTCATTCTGCTGGTTCGCAATGCGCACCAGCTCATTCACTCTTTCTTGCTGTTTTTGCCGGGCTTCGCCGGTTAATCCTTCTAGCTCTAATGCTGCGGCATTTGCCGCTCTCAGGTTCTTTGCCGGGGTACTGTACCTCGGCAAACCTAAATCAACTGATTCTGCCTTATGAGCATCATGCTCCTTGTTGATATCATCTATGAGGTTCTTTCCTCTTAATCTCAACTCGTCAACCCGCTCGGGGGCGACGTCAAGCTTGTTTGCCTTGGCATATTCTCGCAGGGTCCTGTTTAAGGACTCCCGCAAGGCCAGCACCTTTTTTGCCTCTACCAACACTTTTTTCCTGGTTTATTCCAACTCTTCCTGAGCATTTGCCGGATCAAGTATCGGCTCTACAAGTGTAGTCATGTTATCTATGGTTGCCTGAAGAATATTTTCTGGTCTTTCCAGAGGTGGCCCTCTCACCCTTGGTGCCTTTGGGGTTGTTTCCTGCACCTCGGCCTGGTTGACCACTGAAGGGATTACCTCGGTGGGTTGTGGAGCTGTCTGCCTGGGTGCAACCTGCACGCCCGCCGCCGGGTCTCTGCTTGATCCGGCGCCTGCTACTCCCGCCTGCACCCCGGCTGCGACCATCACCTCGACGCTGCTGACAGGGCACGCTCCGCGCGGACTGCTCGCGGCGCTAAGGGGAGGTTCTCCTGCAACAATAACCTGGTGAGGATAAACGCCGAAGATGTTGACGCCGACGTAAATCTGGTGCATGCCCAAGTTGATGAAGACGCCGTTGCGTGCAGGAGTTTTTCCCTTGAAGCTGCCTGCGTTGTCGCTGACGTAGTCACAGAGATCAAGTCTCCCGACCAAGCCAGAGACAACGCGCTCGCCAGTGTTGATGAAGTTTCCCGTCCGGATCATCACTCCAGCTAGCACCGCTGCTGGCCCCACGGTGGGTGCCAACTGTCATGGTGGTGGCACGGCAGTTGCCATGGGTAGGCTAAAGTATGGGGCCAATGGATGCTAGAGGGATCTGGGGAGGGAAGATGCAGTTGATTCTACACACAAAAGACTAAGGCAAAGATCTTTATTTCTCCTTCTTTGGGCTACAAGTGCTCCTTGAGCTGCATCCAAGGAGAAAGGAAGAACTTTACCAGCCTAACGGTACTAAATGAGCCGATGCCCTCCTCAGGGTCCAAGCCTCCCCTTATAAAGGAGAGCATTGGGTTCCTTTAGGGCTGACGTGGCAAGCATATTCGAGGAATATGCTTGTCCCAATATAGTAGTTCGGCGGCCTCCTTTCCCTGTCGCTCTTCTAATGACGGCAAAGTTCCAGAGGGCCCCTCCTGCGCGCCTCGGGATTCAGGACTGTCACCTCCGTGACCTCCTTCTGCCCCTCTGTCGCTCTGCGCCTTTGTCCCTAGTGCTTGGCTCCACTCAGATTCTCCCTAGCCTGCGGCTAGAGTTTGACTTTAGGCTTCTCCTTCTCCTACAAGCTTCGTATCATTCGGCCCTGCCTCGCGTAACTCGGCTTGTCCTTCACCTGCATTAAGATTACTCGGGCTAACCTGGCCGACTTATGCAGTATTTTGGCCGGGTAATGCCTTTCCATTATTATAAGGGTCCTGCCCTTTCCTATCTCGGCCGACCTCTACAGGATTTGGCCGACTCAGACTGTAACTCGGAAACTAGACGTGGAACACCCTTTCGTCTTTCCCCGTCTTTACCCTATCCGGGGTCACCTCCCCAACAATTTCAAACTCAAGTCATAGTCCTTGATGAGTTCTAGCCATCTTCTTTGTCTCATATTGATTTCTTTTTGAGTGAAGATATACTTCAAACTTTTGTGATCTGTGAACACTTCACATCATTTTCCCAAACGGTAATGTCTCCATGTTTTAAGTGCATGGACAATAGAGGATAACTCTAAGTCATGAGTAGGATAATTCAGTTCATGAGTTTTGAGTTGTCTCGAGGCATAAGCCACAACTTTCACTTCTTGCATCAAAACTCCACCTAATCCTTGGTGAGATGCATCACAATATACTTGGAAATCCTTTTCCAAATCTGGCAGACATTAGACTGGTGCTGTCACTAGTATCTTCTTCAATTCTTTTAAACTAAGTTCACATCCTTTAGTCCAATCAAACCTCTTCTCTTTCTTGAGTAATTATGTCATTGGCTTAGCTACCTTTGAGAAATTCTCTATGAACCTTCTATAGTATCCTGCCAAGCCAAGGAAACTACGAACCTCTTTCACTGACTTGGTAGATTCCCATTCATTTACAGCTAACACCTTTGCGGGATCGACAACTATACAATCTCCTAACACAATATGTCCAAGAAATCCAACTTCGTTCAGCCAGAATTCACACTTACTAAACTTGGCATACAACTTGTGCTCCCTGAGCTTCTCAAGTATCAAATGTAAATGCTCTTCATGCTCTTCTTTGCTCTTGGAGTAGATCAAAATGTTGTCGATGAATACGATAACAAACTTGTCAAGAAACTCCATGAACATTGTGTTCATCATATTCGTGAAATAGGCTGATGCATTTGTCAAACCAAATGCCATCACGGTAACCATACCTAGTGGTGAAAGAAGTCTTAGGTATGTCTTGCTCCCTAATCTTTAGCTGAAAGTAGCCTGATCACAGATCAATCTTTGAGAACACACGAGCTCCTTCTAGCGGATCAAACAGATCGTTGATTCTAGGTAAAGGATATTTGTTCTTGATAGTCACCTCATTGAGTGAACGGTAATATGTGCATAACCTTTGGGTTCTATCTTTATTCTCAACAAACAAAACTGGTGCACCCCAAGATGAAGAACTTGGATGAATAAATCCTTTCTGCAACTGTTCTCCAAGCTGTTTCTTGATTTCCTTCAACTCATCAACTGACATCTTGTAGGGTCTCTTTGCTATTGGTCCTGATCATGGCAGTAAGTCAATCAGGAACTCTACATCTCTATCTGGTGGCATTCCAGGCAACTCCTTCGGAAACACATCAGGATACTCTCTCACAACTAGCACACTGTCTATGCTAACCCCGTTAAGAGAATTTAGCCTAATCCCTTTAGATTCAAAATTAGACTTGATCCTCATCTGTTTCTTATCCGGGGTTGTGAGTGTGACAGTACGATTGGCACATCTAGTACTCCTTCATACTTAGTCGTCCAATCCATTCCCAAAATAACATCCAATCCTTGGGAATCTAGGATTATCAAATTAACTGGAAACTTATACCTCCCAAATTCTATCACTAGATCATGACATCCAAAGTTCACTATCATCTCTCCACCGGGAGAGCTTACTTTTATAGGACACCCAATAGTTTCAGTTGGAAGTCCATTTTTACCAAAAAATTCTCTTGATATGAATGAATGCGATGCGCCAGTATAAAAAAGAACAAGTGCTGGAAAAGAATTGAGCTTGAACTTACCAGCCACAGCATCAGACGCTTCATATATTTCTTCCACATTAATGTGGTTCACTTGTCCCTTCTGGAACGGGTTGGGCTTGTTGACTCCTTCAACTTTCTTTTCTGGGCACTCATTTGCATGGTGCCCAATCTTCTTACACTTGAAACACTCAACCTGACTGAGATCTTTCTTTACAGGCTGACTTCCATTACCACTTCCACTTTGGTGGCTCTTGTGTCCACTCTTGTGGTTCTTATACTTGTCATTGTCATGACTGTGATGATGCTTGTTGTCATGGTAACGGTTGTGGTTGTGGTGGTTATTGTACTTCCCATGTTTGTGGAATCCAGAACTTCCACTATCATCATGATGGGAACACTTGTGAGACGATCCCGAGCTGTGCTTATCAAAGTTATGTTTCCTTTTCCTGCCCTCAACCTGTTTCATCTTGTTTTCCAAGATGGTGGCCTTGTCACAAAGTGATTGATATGTTGGGACATAGGCAACAGACAGTTGCAGCTTCAACTCATCATTAAGTCCTTCGAGGAACTTCTCTTTCCTCTTAGCATCAGTATCAACTTAATCCGGCGTGTAGCGTTCCAGATTGTTGAACTCCTCAATGTACTCAGCTACATTGTGGTGACACTGTTTCAGATTGTGGAACTCTTTCTTCTTCAAGTTCATCACTCCGGATGAGATGTGAGATGTACGGAAACCATCCTCAAAAATAGCCCAAGTCACATCCTCAAGGGGAGTGGTGATCTGAAAGTTATCCCACCATGTTGCTGCCGGTCCTTCGAGCAGATGTGCTGCAAACCTAACTTTTGCCTCGTCGGTCCAGCCAACAGTGACTAAGTCCTTGTTCACTGAACGTAACCAGTCATTGGCTACCATTGGATCAGTGGTTCCCAAAAACTTTGCAGGCCCAGTCTCAGAAATCTGGTGAACATGTCAAATGCTGGAGGATTGTTCTGATTGTTGTTGTTGTTGTTGTTGTTGTTGTTGTTGTTGTTGTTGTTGTTGTTGTTGTTGTTGTTGTTGTTGTTGTTGTTGTTGTTGTTGTTGTTGTTGTTGTTGTTGTTGTTGTTGTTGTTGTTGTTGTTGTTGTTGTTGTTGTTGTTGTTGTTGTTGTTGTTGTTGTTGTTGTTGTTGTTGTTGTTGTTGTTGTTGTTGTTGTTGTTGTTGTTGTTGTTGTTGTTGTTGTTGTTGTTGTTGTTGTTGTTATTGTTCTGATCCTGATTTTGGTTCTGGATGAACTGAGTCATCATCTGCATCAGTTGAGCTTGAGCTGTCATCAACTGCTGCATCTCGGGGATGATGTTATTGTTGTTATTTGGGTTGAGGTTGTCATGACGGGGAGGAACATGTGGTTTCAATAAGGATAAGAAATGAGATACCCATAGATGCTTAACATGCACAATACATCACATAACAACAATCACAAAACCAAGCTCAAAATAACATAGAGTTTGAACAAAGTAAACAACAAGTTTTTGGAAAAGTAAACACACCATAACAAGCCATCCACATGTTGGATGGTCATTGCGACTCAATAATCAAAGTAGGATAGATAAAAGATAGTCGAGTAGTCTACACTACTCCTCCATGTCGACATCCACGTCAACAAGTGTGATACCCGCTGTCTCCATGGCTTTCTTGTACTCCTAGACACTAGTGGTCAAGGCCTCGACCTTCGCACGAAGAGCTCTCTTCTGTGAGCGTAGCCTATCAATCACTCCCTGCTGGGTCTCGAGCTCGAAGTCCTTGGACTCTATCTCGGCCTTCATGTCCTTGATCTTCTTGTTTCTGTCTTGGACTCTCTTCTCCTGATTCTTGAACTTCTTGTCCTGGCTCTCGAATCTGGCCTCCATCTCCTTGACGATCTCGTCTTGCTCCATGGATAGCTTGTCCTTCTCCCTCAACTAAACCTGGAGCTCGTCATTGCTAAGCATGACGTTGGTCCTATCGATGTCAAGGTGTGTCATAAGGCCCTCTAGGTCCTGGAGGTATAGACTAACTGGCTCAGTCCTCTCTCTAGTAGCACCCTCATACACCAATGGCGCTCCCTCCTCGTCACGTCTCCCGAACGGGTGGAAGTAGAGGCCTCTAAGCTCAGTGGAGTGGCGTCCGCAGAGCTCCTGCATGACTACATCTAGACCCTTATCCTTGTCATTGTGCATCAGCTTGAAGGAAATATCCTCCGTGAGTGGCTCCGTCTGTCGTCCCGGCTGCGAGACTCTAAAGCCCCAAAGGTCCTTCCTCTCAAACTTGGTGAGCTGAAGTGCCTTGATACTAGGAAGTGGGATGTTGAGCACACTAGTAAACTGCACGATGTGTGAACCAAAACGAGTTCCATTGAACTCCTCGGTAGTGCTGATCACAAAGCTAGGCATCTAAGGTAAGATAGAAAAATATTAGAACAACACAAGTAGAAGAAACAAGACAGTAGAACGAAAGCAATAGCATACATCATCTATAAAACATACAAGTCATGGCATACAAAGTCTATCACAACACTAAGGTTCAACATAACTTAGACAAATTTTTATGAAAATACGAAAAGTGTGGTGGTCCAACTAACGGAGTACGTTAAAGTTCTCACTCACTTGACAAGATAGCTATCAGGGCATCCCTAGAGGCAATCTACCGATCTTGTTCACAAGATTCTAATGCTAAGTCTATGGTGTCTTCTCTTAAACGTTGGTTGGCAGCCCCTAAGTCTTGGGTATGCTTCTTTTCTTCTATAAGGTCATTTTGAGTGTTGAGAATTCTACACTTGAGTCTGTCACCAAGCTCCTTGATGGAATTCCAAGCTGCATTCCTTGTAGAGTAAAATAATTACATGTGCATTTCTGAGTTGGTGACCATGCAGAATCCCGACTCCTTGTGGTTGTCTTCCTTGTTTTTGTACAAGTGAAGTTGCAACCACCAATATTCTTCTCCTTCATCCATCACGGGAAATCCCTTATACACTGCTTCTCCATATATCCCCATGGTAACCATAAGGTTCTTGAGTGCTTTGGGAAACTCCGTCTCACACTCCAAAGTTATAGTCATGAATGGTCCCTTCCTGACGGCTTCATTGATGGAGTTCATCTACAAATGGAGATGAGAAAGAAGATTAGAAAAGTTTACGAGAAGAAAAAAGATAAGTGTGGAATTTTGCAAAGTGTTGTAGTTTTCCTTAGTGGCTTCTTAGTCTAATCCACCCTAGGGTCATAATCTTACAGGCAACACAGTGCTCTGTTACCATCTGTAAGACCCCACCTTTATAAAGGTAAAGGTCCCTGTGATTGCAATGCTAGTCCCTGGATCAAATGCTAGTATCCATAGTTTAAGATGAAGTACAAGATACAAAGGTCTTTATTTCATCGTCATCCAGAGATAAACATAGTCTTTTACAACTCCATAGCCAAAGTCTAGTACAAGAGTTCATAATATAAGTAAATAAAGTAAAGTCTTCATCTTCATGTGCCACAGGCAAACATGTTGAGTGTAGACTCATAACCCTAATCCTAATCAGAGTAACCTGCAACATCATAAGTTATAGCCACAGTAGATCAATACATTGTAATAGTATTGACAAGTGATACCATAGTAGAATAATAGTTTCTAGCTTCTATATGAATTTGGATAAGTGTATCTTAGGCTTGCTTTGCTCCAAAATAGGTTTTTTCCTATCAGTTGAAAACACTAAGTTTTTGTTTGACAAAAAACTCCCAAGGAACCACCAATAGACATTGGTGAACCTTAAACCTTGTTCATCCACAAGTTTTTAACTTAGAAATTGGGGTGAGGAGATCCTTGATAGCTCCAATGTCTTGATGCTCAAATTGTCCGTTGCCGGGGACACAACTAAGTACTTAGATTTTTCCTTCTCGAAAGGTGGTGAACTTTCCCCACAAGACTCGACATGCATCGAGACGAGATCTTTCAGAAGCCTTCCCTTAGAACAAATGGACGTGTTCCAGCCTATCACCCTACCACCATCTTTCCATCTGGCTAAGTTATTGCAACCTATATGATCAAGGCAGAGCCCATATGCCATGTGGTTGCACTAGAAGCTTCTAAACACTAAGTTTCTCAAATCCCTTTGTTCCTGGGTGGCTTTCCACAAGTGTGATACACAAGGTAGACCATAGATATGGGCCTTGTGTAACCACTCAACATAACCCAAACATACCATTCCACCCAGGTGATTCATTCACTTAGTTGTTTTATTAAGTAAAAACATAAGTCAAATACTTAACAAAATTTCCATAGCATGTATATAATCCACCCTTGTTTGCTACTAGCTAGGCTAATCATGATAATATAACAAGTATCTTAACTTAGAGAAAATTCTACCAAGACTACAACTACTTGGATTTCCCATAGCATATCATATAGATACTTAGTAAAACTTTCATGCAAGTCCTATTCAAAATATTACTAGTGCATAGTAAAATAATGGGACAAATAAATGACGCACCACTTTCCTTGGTATTTGGGGGACTAGCAACAATCTTCACAATCACAATCACCACTAGAACCAAAATCTACACATAAAATGATAGCACCAAATTTACATTCAAAATAATCAAGCAAAATATATGAATGCATGCAAATGCAATGAAATGATTTTTCTAAACTAAACCATTCAAGTCAAATATTATTGAACACCAAAACTAACTAATTATAATCTAAATAAACTTGAATTTGCTTTAAAATCATTTTATATATATTTTATATAGTCAAAATAAGCCTATATTTGATTTTGTAAATAAATCAAATTTTTTAGAAGCAAAATACACAGTAGTGCAGGATTTAATTTTCTGAATCCAATGATATATTATTTGCAAAAATTGGCCAAACAGAACTAAACATATGAATTTTACAAGTTTGAATCTCTAATATATTCAAAAACAGATTTTAAATCTAATTCAGTGACACGCGACGCTTCCTGATTGGTGCATACCGGTTCGCTCTGGATCACGCGTCTGCGCCGTTAGATCTAACTAAATCCTGTGGCTCAGATCTACTCATACCCCTTCGTTCTAGTTCTAATCCTAACCACTGGATCCATATCCGATGGACCAGATCGACTCGACCAGAAACTGGCCACGCGAATGGCACTGGTGGCGGCGGTGCTACTGGCGATTCTATTCCGGCGAATACAGAGGGTGCTGGGGGTTGTGTTTTGGCTTACCCGCGTCGCAAGGTTGCAAGGTAGCTCAACGTGTCGCTGGCGTGGACGGGGGCGTGCTGTAGCAGCGGCTGGAGCTCGTCGGAGTTGCTGGTAGCGTCGACACGGGTTGGCGGAGACGATGACGATGCTCTGATCGCCCTAACACAAACTAGAAGCATCAGGGTGTGCACAAGGTTCAGACAAACACAACCGTTTGATTCAGAGGCCAAGGGGCAGTTGCATCTTACCACAATTGCTTGCCGGAGCTGAGGGTGGCGTCAGGTGCTCGCGGTGGTTGATGGAGTCGACGCTCTGGATCACGAGAAGACAAAATAGAGGTATGATAAGAATCATACGAGCAAGGGGAGCATGGAAGTAAGCAACAGAGAGCACGGGGCGATCGGAGTTGGCCGAATTACCTCGTCGGAGTTCGTCGGGCAGCGCGGTTGCGAGGCAAAATACAGGCAACCTAGTGGAGGAAAGGGGGTGGCGAGTGAGGGGAAATGATCACGGTGGGGAGGGGTTTAAGTAGGAAGAGGCATGACAAGAATCACTCGCTGTATCAACGGCAATTAAGCCGCGCCATCAACGGCAGCGAACAACAGCGGCGACATGGCCACTGGCAGCAACAGCGGGGTAGAGCGGGTGCGGGTGAGAGAGAGGGTGAGTGAGGGAGGTTTTCTCGGGTGGGCTCGTGTTGGGCCGTGGGGGTGGGCCGAGCCATTCTAGCTGGTCTACTCCTATTTTTTTTGTTCTTTTTATTTTTATTTTTCTGATTGATTTTCTAAATAGGATTTGAATGCTCAAAACAACTCCAAATCAATTCAAACTTCTTCCAAAATTTTATGTGGCCAAGCTAGTGTCCAAGAGTGTGTAAAACACACAAATATACTCAGAACCAATTTGGCCCTTTGAAAAATAATTCAAAACCATGCTTCATATGATAGATAAAATGGGCATTTGAAATGGTTCTGTTTGAATTCAAACTTTGAAAATCTTTGTGCAAGACAAGGATGCTATGAATGCATGAATGATATGAAAGCTTATGTAATTCATGATTTTTGGGATGTTACAGTAGGTGTAGTGATAGTGTGGATGACCCTGTCCATAACCCTGGCCATGACCTTGGCCCTAACTCTAGGGAGTGGGTAGAAATGGAGCAGTGGGCCGCGAGGGAGTCGGGGGAGCGGGCGATGACGGAGGACCTCGAGCAGCAAGGACAGATGGAACCTTAAGCAAACCAGCAGCACACAAGCGAGTCTCCTCAACACGAAGCTTAGACAGAACCTCAGTGATAGGGATACGACCACAGGCAATGAGGTTAGCACGGTGGGGATCAAACTCCTTGCGGAGCCGAGACAAGAACTCGAAGGCGTGATGAAACTCCAAGTCAGAACACACCGTCTCACAACACGGGCAGCTACCGCAAACAACAGTGCAGAGAGAATCCAGCTAACGCCATATAGCAGCACTCTGAGTATAGAACTGGTCAATAGTAGAGTCACCCTGCTTGAGCTCATGTTCCTGGCGAACCACAGACAGATAGAGAACATCCCCGGACGGCCGATAGCACTGATGAAGGTGAGCCCACATGGCAGTAACAGTACCAAGACTCATAAACTCATATGCAAACTACAGGAGAACACTAGAAGTAAGAACAGCTGCAGCACAAGCATCATCATCTATCCACTGAGTGTAAGCAGTCAGATCCAGATGGTAGGCTGCTAGAGTGTCAGTATACTCCTGAGTCTGTCGGGCATACGTGGCAACATCATCATCCTCTACCTTCTTGGTAGTGTCCTTGATAGCCTGAGGAGCATCTGCATCAACAGCTGGTGGAGTCGATAGAGTAGGGACCATAGGAACATTGGGGCACTGCAGACAGGAGGCGTCCAGAGAGGGACGACGGGCGGCGGACGGCAGCTGGGCGAGCGTATAATCGGAGAGCACCATGGCGACAGGTAGCGGGCAGAGGGAGTCGCGGTGATAAGAAAAAATTTCGGCGGCACCGTGGAAGTTAGCAGACGAGTTGCGCGTCCGAAAATACCCTAACCTGGACTCATATACGTATTGAACATATAAGCAATAATCCATATGATTTAATCTGAATAATAAAGTGATAAAACATGATCATACAAACACTAGTAAAACCAATCATGCAAATCAATAAAGTAGATGAACAAATTATATCTATACAAGATAAACCTATCACATCTACGCCAAACGCTAAAACTAGAAACTCTAGAAAAATCCGAAAGAGAGAGATTGATATCACATATGACGCAGTTGCGGCAGTAGACGTGGTGGTAGCAGCAGTAGAGTTGTCGCCCATGTTGAGGTTGCCGAAGAGATCGCTGACGTCCGGGAAGAAGTCGTCGTTTGGGAACTCGTCGTCGGATGACGTCGTGGTTTCCAGTAGTCGCACTTGAGCTCCCCAAAAACCCGATCGCCCCTCACCCATACAGGTTCACGAGAGGCAGGCTTCTAGAGGCCTACTGTCCCGATCTGCGATGCACCCCGCAAGCCGGGATGAGGAAGACGAAAGCGGCGGCGCAAGGTTCTGGAGGTAGGTGCATGTGTTGTGTATTGATTGACGATTAGGTTTAGCGCAAACGCTTATATAGTGCAGGTCAGGGAGATCGTGGGGATTAGCCCATGTCTGAGTCGGTAACAGCCCATGATCCATAAAAACTAGAAACTGCTGTAATTAACGCGTCCGTTAATGACTCATAATTAATTTTCCCAACCAGCAAAATAAAGCTCGGCTCGGCGAGATTACCGCAACCCGCGGCGCGCGCGTCGTGACGAGGCGAGGCATGGCGTGGCGAGGCAGGCGACTTCGGAGGAGGAGTGCGCGAGGGCTTATCTCCTTGTCACACATTAGTGGGTGGTGCAACACTCTACTATATAAGGTGGTCCAACTCCCCTTCCACTAGCAATGTGGGACTAAACTTTAGCATCACTAGTACAACCATATGCTGCCATACACAAGTGGGACAAAGAGAATTTCAGAATTTTACTAATGGGCCAACAACCCAATATTCACCAAATTCCAACAATCCCCCACAGAGTCTCATTGGCACATCACATCACTTTGCTTCCATAACATTGTTTTATATACCGGTGTGTAGCGGAGACTGCTAAGTTGAACTTCCATGTTAAACATCATGTTACACTAGCTAGCAACTTGAATAGTGGACTATGCCTTGAACTACAAGTTTTCTGCGAGCTAGTTTCACACAAAATCTAGACCGGTACAGGGCTGCCGTCGGCTTCCCCGTGGTTTGGAGATTATGCGTCATACTCCATGGAATTTCATGAGTTTATTAGAGAGCACCCAACTCTCACGGACTGCGACGTTTGACAGTCAGACTCATATAGGTGTGTTTCTCAAGAGATATTCTACAGGACAACATCTCCACTTATAAAATCCACTTGGAACACATTAAGATAAATATCAACCTGCCATGCAGATTAAGAGAGTATTCCATATTTATGGAAATGTAAATATAATATGGCGATACTCTCCTCTCAGCTGACCAACAGCTTGTCTCCCGGCTCTAATTCAAGGGATCTCTGATCACAAAGAGTGGGTTGCCACTGGGATCAACTCATAGCATGGGTCTCAAACCCATCTCCCTCGATGCATTATCTATCGCATTGCGTGATAAACCCTTTGTGAAGTGATCTGCCATGTTTTTAGATGTTTGGATATAGCCTAATGCAATAACTCCAGAGTTCCTTAGTTTCCTGACAGATTTCAATCTCCTCTTCACATGCCTTGATGACTTCATATTATCCTTAGAACCGTTTACTTTGACGATCACAGTTTGATTATCAGTTCATCGGGATGGCGGGTATTGGTTTTTCAACCACAGTTAAGTCCATCAAGAGCTCACGAAGCCACTCTGCTTCAACAGTGGCTGTGTCTAACGCTGTGAGTTCTGCTTCCATTGTTGACCTTGTTAAGATGGTCTGCTTGCAAGACTTCCAGGAAACAGCACCACCACCAAGTGTAAACAAATAACCACTCGTGGCCTTAATCTCATCAGCATCAGATATCCAGGTTGAAACACTATAACCCTCAAGTACCCGTGGATACCCAGTATAGTGAATACCATAACTCGATGTCACATCCCAAAATTTTCCAAATTTTGAAATGTGAAAAATAATAAAACAAAATAAACAATTGTTGATTTTTAGGGTGAGAAGAAACTTTTTGATTCCAATTGGAAACATCAAAACCTATTTTGATCAAATAAAATCCTAAAGGGATTTAAAAAGATAAATAAACAATAAAGTTAAAATAGTTGGAATCACTATTTTTAGATCTTTTAATAAAAAGATTTGATTTTCAAAAGCAAAGGTAGAATTATAAATAAGGATTATTTTATAGAGCCAAATTAAATCTTGGCCAAGATTTTGAAATAAAATATTTCTATTTGATAAAAAGAGTGAAGGTTTATTTAAATAAAATAATGAGGATTTATTAGTATCCAATTTTATTAGAGTAAAGGCTTTTCCATTTTAAATAAACACTAAAACTTGTTAATTTATTTTTAAATAAGTTTTCTAAGTGTTTTATGTTTTCAAATAAAACCTACTAAAATAATTATGGTATTATTTTAGATTTCAAATAGAGTTTTTAAATAAATTAAATCCTATTTGAATTAATGACTAAGGTTTATTTATTTAATTATTAATGGATCCTAAAAAGAATAAAAATTATTTTATTTTGGACTTGGGATTATGTTGTTAAACAGAACTAAAAATTATACAGAGTTTGGTGGTGGTTTGATTTGATTTGGAGTTTGAATTATTTGTTTGAAAATCAAAACAGAAATTCCAAATAGAACAAGAAAAGGCAATCAGAATAAAAAAAGTGAAACAAACAGACCCAACCCATCTGGCCCACTAAGCCGAGCAAGAGCCCACCCGGTATACCCTCACTGGATCGTTTTCTTTCACTCAATCTCGCACCCACCCAGTCACTGACGCAGAGGTACCACTCTTTCTCTCTCTCTCACTGTCAGCACGGCCCCACATTGCCAGCCATCGTCTTCACCACGACCACGTCTGCCGATTGATTGCGACAATCAATTCGCGTTGATGGCGGGCTTAATTCCTCTAGCGACCATGCCCTCTTAAGCACCTCTCCCTCGCCTCCCCTCGCCTCCCACTGCACACGAGTTGATTCCCCATCGCCAGGCACACCTACCCATAGCCCCAGCTCACTCCCGCGTGCCCCGTAGCGTCGGCTTCGTCCTCACCTGAGCACCGCCGCCGTCTGTCGCGTCTCCGACGAAGTTTCCTGGTAAGCCTCGACCGCCCCAAGATCCCCTGTTGATGCTCCCGTACTCCCCACGTTCGCCCGCGTCTAACCGTGCCCCTACTTTGCCTCGGCACGATCTCCAGCCTCGCCCCCGTCATCAAACAGAGCCGCCCGACACCGACGCCGTCCCCGGTGAGCAATCGCCGTCGCATCTGAGCGCCCCTTGCCTCCTCGCGACCATGTTGAGCATCGCCACGACCCCTGATCACGGTGAGCTACTTTCCTCCTTCCCTTGCTTCCTGTAATCTCCGCGACTCCACCGTCTGACCGCGCGCCGCCAGTCGCCGCCGCCAGCGCCGCCCATTCCTGGTCAACCACACATCAACCGTTAGATCTTGATCCGTTGGCTGATAATAGATCTAAGCGAAGGGGTATGAGTGAACCAGAACCGCACGATCTTATTTAGATCCAACGACTCGCAGAGGCTGATCCGCACGAAGCGGTACCGGCCAATAGAATCACGCCACGTGGACAAGGTTTTGTTTAAAACAGAAATTAGAATCTGATTGATATGCAAACTTGTAAAATTCATAACTTTAATTCTACACGTCCAAGTTTTGCAAATTTTATATCAATGGATTCAGCAGAACAAGTACTTTGCAACCATGCATTTTTTTAATGATTTGCTTCTGGAAAAATGGTTTAAATTACAGTAACTTATGTAGCCTTATTTTGAATATAAAAATTGTTCTAGATATATTTTTAGTATGAAATCTTTGAAAAATGGTTTGTTGTGAACCTACTGACCCTAGGAACCAACTTATGGATTTAAAAATGTATTTTGTGAAGTTAAGGAGTAAATATTTGAGTTAGCACATTTCTAGTCAAATAAAAATATTGTTTTTGTTTTAGAAATGATTTTTGAGTAAAACCTTTGGGAAATGATTTGATTCAAACCTTCTGACCCTAAACACCAAGTTTTGAGAATTAAAATATATTTGGTGAACTCTTTAAAGAATATTGCTTCACTAAAAGCATTTTCAACCACATAAAATATTGATTTGATTTAAAAATGGTTTATAGATAAAACCTTTTGCAAATGGTTTACCACTTTAGTAAATGAACACTTTTGAACTTTATAATGTTTAGAGCCTAGTAGAAACCACTTTTATCAAGTAAAATTATCTTTTGCATGCTTGCATGCATGACCTTGTTTCTATTATTTTATGTGTGATAAAATTTGTTGGAATGCTAGATGAATTTGTGTTTGCTTGATTGAATTGTAGTGAAGTTAGAAGAGTGTGATATTTGCAAGATCAAGAAGTGAACCAACATTCTCAACTAAAAAGGCAAGTGACACTATCATCCAAGTCCTACTATTTTCATTACACTTAGTGGATTTTTGAAACATGCATGATAAGGACTACTATATTTTATGCTATGCTAAATCCTAATAGGATACCCTTATATATTCCTTAGTGGAAACATTGTAGTTGTAGTATGCTTAGTCCTGCTATATATTTGGGATGGGATACATGATATGATATATGAAGAGTTGAAAAGACATATGTTTTATATAATAAAACAAGTACCCAATGAACCACCTAGGTGGACAAGGATACTCAAGTTTTGGACAAGGTGGCAACAAAAGGCACCATGTTTATATGGCTATCTCTTTTTGTATGTGCACTAGAAGAAAACCACCCAGGGACTTAGAGATTGAACATGTTTCTCGCACAATGGCTTCCGTGTACAGCCACATGCTAAATGGGCTCTGGCTTAGTCAACTACATAGTGGAAGACCCATGCATTGGCATCTTCAGGTTAACTAGAATTGTGTAAGGGAACTTGTAACCCTACATTGGTGCCTGGATGACAAGCTAGCATTGTGTATTGGGAGGACTTCTATGGAAAGACTTTGTCACATTTTCAATCTGCCAGTACTCCATCTTGGTGAGTACTTATCCAGCGGCCACTGGTGGCATCAAGATGAGATTGTGTCATGTGGGTAAAGTGTACAACTTCTGCAGAAGATCAAATTCTAAGTACTTAGCCGTGTCCCCGGTTATGGACAATACTGAGCAACTAAGGCCTGAAGCTATGGAAGATCTCGACATTCCAATTTCTCAAAGTAAAACTTGATGGTGACAACAAGGGATTTGAATCACTTGGAGTTTTCCAAGAAGTTCAGAAAGATTTTGACAAAAGATTAAAACTATTTTTGAAAACATAGGACAAAACTATACTGCTTTCTGCAAATGAGCCTAAACCCTACTCAGCCAAATATGCATGTAATGATAGGATCCACTTACTTCTACATAATAGTGAAACTTGCCAATACAATTCAAATGTATTGACCCTTGTGGCTACAACTTATTATGTTGCAGGTTTGTTTGATGTTAGTGAAGTTTATTGATTAGGATTACAAGTCTACAACCAACATGACTGCCTGTGGCACTTTGAAGATGAAGGACCCCATGCTATTGTTATATTCTGCTGCATTGTAATGAGATAGCCAAATGAGCTATGTAAGATGTAATAAATTATTTTATTCCTAGTTATAAAGTTGTATTATGTCCTTTGTTTCTTGATATTACATCTTAACTGTGGATGCTAGCTATTGATCCAAGGACTAGCATTGTAAACACAGGGATCTCTACCTTATTAAAGGTTGGGAACCTTACAGATGGTATCAGAGCACTGTGTTGCCTAGAGGATTTGTAACCCTAGGATTGGACAAAACCCCTTAGAAAAATAGGAGTTGAATTTGTTCCAAAAACTTATTTACAAACAATCTTGTAAACTATTTCCTCAACCTTTTGGTTTTGATTCTACATCTCTTCCTTTTCAACTTGATGGACAAAGCCTTCACCATGACCAATGACTTCAACTTTAGTTTCACCAAGGACTTCAACTTAGACATCACTAAGGACTACAAGTGAGAACCAAGAGACATTAGATTGCCTACCAAAAACATTGATATCATGTTAGTGTATGGATCATATTGACCTATGAGGTATGACTATACAAAGTTATTATTTTCAATAAAACTTGTTGTTTCCTTCAACTCATGAGTTAAACCCATAAGTTGATAAGTGAATAGTTGCTTGTTGATTGTTTGATTGAACTTGGTTGGTTTTGAGTTGTGTGTTAGAACTTCTTAAAAACCTATCCATCATTACTCATCCCTATCAAACCAACAGATGCCTCCCCGTCGTGCCAACCCCAACCAAAACAACAACATCACTCCTGAGATGCAGCAGATGTTGATAGCTCAGACATAACTGATGCAGGAGATGACCACATTCATACAAAATCAGAACAACAACAACAACAACAATCAGAATAATCCTCCAGCACTTGACATGCTCACCAAGTTTCTGAAACTTAGGCCTGCAAGATTCTCTAGAACAACTGATCCAATGGAAGCTAATGACTGGTTACGTTCAGTGAATAAGGACTTAGTGACTGTTGGCTGCACCGATGAAGAAAAATTTAGGTTTGCAACATTTCTACTTAAAGGACCAGCAGCAACATGGTGGGACAACTTTCAAATCACCACTCCCCTTGAAGATGTAACTTGGGCTATTTTTGAGGATGGTTTCCGTATAACTCACATCTCACCTGGAGTGATGTACTTGAAGAAAAAGGAATTACACAATCTGAAACAACGTCACCTCAGTGTGGCTGAGTATATTGAAGAATTCAACAATCTGGCACGCTATGCACCGGATGAAGTTGATGCAGATGCTAAGAGAAAGGAGAAATTTCTTGAAGGACTTAAAGATGAGTTGAAACTGCAGCTAGCTGTTGCCTATGTCCCAACTTATCAATCACTCTGTGACAAAGCCACCATTTTGGAAAACAAGATGAATCAGGTTGAGAATAGCATAAACTCAAGAATCACTCAGGATCATCAAAAAAGAAGCATTCATTCAAAAAGAACAATGAATATTCTGAACCACATCAGTATCACCACAACAACAATGGAAGTGATAATAATGGAAATGATACTGACAATGGAGATGACCTTGGTCAGAACCAACATGACACTTTCAGGAAGAAGGATATTAGTCAGTGGCAGTGCTATAATTGTAAGGAGCTTGGACACTATGCATCAGACTGTCCTGAGAAGAAAAAGAAAAAAGGATGCTAGAAGATCCAATGGAAATGACTCCAATGTGACCCAGAAAGTACATGTGAGCCACCTTCACATGGATGGAAACTTTGAAGAGATAGAAGAAGTGGATGTCAGAAACTAGTTAATTCAGTTGAGTCAAATAAGGATTCCTTGTCAAGATATAAAGTGTTGAACTCATAGTCAAGTGAACCATCAATGTAACCCTATGAGACTTTATTTTAAGGGTGGTAGTACCCTAGTTGCCTTGAAGACAACTTGTAACCCTAGCCTTCCCAAATCTCGGGACGAGATTTATTTTAAGGGTGGTATCCTGTCAGATCCCAAAATTGTCCAAATTTTGAAATGTGAAAAATAATTAAACAACATAAACAATAGTTGATTTTTATGATGAGAAGAAACTTTTTGATTCCAATTGGAAACATCAAAGCCTATTTTGATCAAATAAAATTCTAAAGGGATTTAAAAAGATAAATAAACAATAAAGTTAAAATAGTTGGAATCACTATTTTTAGATCTTTTAATAAAAAGATTTGATTTTCAAAAGCAAAGGTAGAATTATAAATAAGGATTATTTTATAGAGCCAAATTAAATCTTGGCCAAACTTTTGAAATAAAATATTTCTATTTGATAAAAAGAGTGAAGGTTTATTTAAATAAAATAATGAGGATTTATTAGTATCCAATTTTATTAGAGTAAAGGCTTTTCCATTTTAAATAAACACTAAAACTTGTTAATTTATTATTAAATAAGTTTTCTAAGTGTTTAATGTTTTCAAATAAAACCTACTGAAATAATTATGGTATTATTTTAGATTTCAAATAGATTTTTTAAATAAATTAAATCCTATTTGAATTAATGACTAAGGTCTATTTATTTAATTATTAATGGATCCTAAAAAGAATAAAAATTATTTTATTTGGACTTGGGATTATGTTGTTAAACAGAACTAAAAATTATACAGAGTTTGGTGGTGGTTTGATTTGATTTGGAGTTTTAATTATTTGTTTGAAAATCAAAACAGAAATTCCAATTAGAAAAAGAAAAGGCAATCAGAATAAAAAAAGTGAAACAAACAGACCCAACCCATCTGGCCCACTAAGCCCAGCAATAGCCCACCCGACATACCCTCACTGGATCGTTTTCTTTCACTCAATCTCGCACCCACCCAGTCACTGACGCAGAGGTCCCACTCTTTCTCTCTCTCTCTCACTGTCAGCACGGCCCCACATCTCCAGCCATCGTCTTCACCGCGACCACGTCTACCGATTGATTGTGGCGATCAATTCGCGTTGATGGCGGGCTTAATTCCTCTAGCGACCATGCCCTCTTAAGCACCTCTCCCTCCTTGCCATTTCCCCTTAGAAACCACTGCACGGGAGCCACCTGGCTGCCTCGAATCGGCTTTGCACCGCCGCTGCTCCGGCGAGCTTCTCCAGCGAATTCCGGCCACACCTCGCCGCCCCTCGCCTCCCACTGCACACGAGCTGGTTCCCCATAGCCCCAGCTCACTCCCGCGTGCCCCGTAGCGTTGGCTTCGTCCTCACCTGAGCACCGCCGCCGTCAGTCGTGTCTCCGACGAAGTTTCCTGGTAAGCCTTGACCGCCCCAAGCTCCCCTGTTGATGCTCCCGTACTCCCCACGTTCGCCCGCATGTAACCATGCCCATACTTTGCCTCGGCACGATCTGCAGCCTCGCCCCCGTCATCAAACAGAGCCACCCGGCGCCGACGCCATCTCCGGTGAGCAATCGCCGTCGCATCTGAGCGCCCCTTGCCTCCTCGCGACCACGTTGAGCATCGCCACGACCCCTGATCATGGTGAGATACTTTCCTCCTTCCCTTGCTTCCTGTAATCGCCGCGACGCCACCGTCTGACCGCGCGCCACCAGTCGCCGCCGCCAGCGCCGCCCATTCCTGGTCAACCACACAGCAACCGTTAGATCTTGATCTGTTGGCTGAGAATAGATCTAAGCGAAGGGGTATGAGTGAACCAGAACCGCACAATCTTATTTAGATCCAACGACTCGCAGAGGCTGATCCGCACGAAGCGGTACCGGCCAATAGAATCATGCCACGTGGACAAGGTTTTGTTTAAAACAGAAATTAGAATCTGATTGATATGCAAACTTGTAAAATTCATAACTTTAATTCTACACGTCCAAATTTTGCAAATTTCTATAAATGGATTCAGCAGAACAAGTACTTTGCAACCATGCATTTTGTTTAATGATTTGCTTCTGTAAAAATGGTTGAAATTGCAGTAACTTGTGTAGGCTTATTTTGAATATAAAAATTGTTCTAGATATATTTTTAGTATGAAATCTTTGCAAAATGGTTTTTTGTGAACCTACTGACCCTAGGAACCAACTTATGGATTTAAAAATGTATTTTGTGAAGTTAAGGAGTAAATATTTGAGTTAGCACATTTCTAGTCAAATAAAAATATTGTTTTTGTTTTAGAAATGATTTTTGAGTAAAACCTTTGGGAAATGATTTGATTCAAACCTTCTAACCCTAAACACCAAGTTTTGAGAATTAAAATATATTTGGTGAACTCTTTAAAGAATATTGCTTTACTAAAAGCATTTTCAACCACATAAAATATTGATTTGATTTAAAAATGGTTTATAGATAAAACCTTTGGCAAATGGTTTACCACTTTAGTAAATGACCACTTTTGAACTTTACAATGTTTAGAGCCTAGTAGAAACCACTTTTAGCAAGTAAAACTATCTTTTGCATGCTTTCATGCATGACCTTGTTTCTATTATTTTATGTGAGATAGAATTTGTTGGAATGCTAGTTGAATTTGTGTTTGCTTGATTGAATTGTAGTGAAGTTAGAAGAGTGTGATATTTGCAAGATCAAGAAGTGAACCAACATTCTCAACTAAAAAGGCAAGTGACACTATCATCCAAGTCCTACTATTTTCATTACACTTAGTGGATTTTTGAAACATGCATGATAAGGACTACTATATTTTATGCTATGCTAAATCCTAATAGGATACCCTTATATATTCCTTAGTGGAAACATTGTAGTTGTAGTATGCTTAGCCCTGCTATATATTTGGGATGGGATACATGATATGATATATGAAGAGTTGAAAAGATATATGTTTTATATAATAAAACAAGTACCCAATTAACCACCTGGGTGGACAAGGATACTCAAGTTTTGGACAAGGTGGCAACAAAAGGAACCATGTTTATATGGCTATCTCTTTTTGTATGTGCACTAGAAGAAAACCACCCAGGGACTTAGAGTTCAATGATGTTGCTAAAGAATCTAAAAAGGTTTTTGATTGTTTTAATATGCTAGGCTCATGTGTAGATGTTATGATAGATTAGAAAAGTTAGAAAAAACCCAACCCAATGGATAGGAAATTAAATTACCCATACCTTTTAAACTTGTAGGAATGCATGAAGCCTTAGAAAAGAATTTTGATTGGATTGTTCCTGAAAATCCATTTGATGAAAGTAGTAAACACAAGAGTATTGAGAGAGGATCCTCTAGAACACATTTGGAGGAGATACCTTTCCTAGTTGAATAAATTTCGAGTATTGATCTTAATGCTTCTTCATTTTAAAATACTTGATTCTTGCTTCTTGTGCCTAACTTAAAGGCGTAAAATAAAAGTACTTCTCGGAAGAGAACCCAATAGTTTTCTTGAGTCTTGGAAGTTATTACTTCTGTAATAACCTCTCCTTATCCTTTTTGTTTGATTTTTGTGCCAAGAATAACCTCTAATGAGAGAGAAGTAAGATTTGGGGAAGTTGTTGTCTTGAAATAGTTCTTTGTGCTTCACTGTAAACATTCGTGAAAAATCTCTGTATGAAGGATTGAGCTGTAATTTTCTGAGTACATGCCACAGGTTGTTAGCTAACTTTCATTAGTTTAACAAATTTTGATTTGAGCAACAGAAGGTCTTCAAAAAAATTGGTTTTTACCTGTTGGTCTGTTTTGACAGATTTCTGCCATTATTTGCATTTGCCTCTTATCGATTTCTTTTTGAATTATTTTTGGTAAATTGAGATTTTTAAAGGAATTGCTATAGTAGATTGTGTTTTTAATGAAAGTTTTGCTGTGTTGAAACTAAACCCAAAGGTATATTATCTTTTGAATGCACTAATGTTGCTAATGAAGATTGTGTGAAGTTTTGTATGAAGGAAAATTTTCAGGTGTAAGGAAAGAATGATGTAATGAGATGAGGAATGGACAAAAGCTCAAGATTGGGGATGCCATCCTATGTCACCCCAATAAATATTCAAGAGGTACAAGCGTCAAAGCTTGGGGATGCCCAAGGCATCCCCTTCTTCATCAATAAAAATCTTAGGTCTTTATATACACTTCGTTTTTATTGTTTCATGCTATTGTGTTGTTCTTGGAGCGTCTTAGTTTTTGTTTTTGGTTTTTTTGCTTGAATAAAGTGGTTGGACCCCCGTTTTCTCTGTGTTGTTTCAAATAAGTTGATTGGTGTTGGAAAAGAGTAGAAAGTTTTATGCTTATAGTGATACAAAAGGAAGCTTGTTTTGACTGTGGCCTAGACTTTATCATGTCATGTTCGATGTTTTTTGACCCTATGCTTAGTCGTTATTCCTATAGCATGACTTGTTCCAAACAATTGGGATTGCTTAATGTGCTTTGAAAGAATCATGTGTTGTTTTAGCATACAAAAGCATAACATTGTGGTATTATCCTTTGATGCTTGGTTTGGGTTGAGTTGGCACATGCTCACACCATGTTGTGAATATGAACCAGTGACCATAGCCTCTATGATCATTTGGTTTTTGACTTGTGGTGCCACTTAATGCTTTGATTAGTAATGTTTTGTCGCTCTCCATTATTATGGCCATTTTTGCTCTCTTAGTTGGTCGCTCCCAGTCTTTTTCTAGCCTCCACTTGTATTGAGTAAGCTCTACTCATGCATCCAACTCCCAAGAAACCAAGTTATTCCAAAGTGTCCACTATAAATTCCTATGCATGGTGTGTTACACCATTCCATGTATATTCTTGTTTTATCTATATTCCAAATTAAACTTGTTATGCGAATATTAGTGATTAAAGCTCTCACAAACTTGATGGCACACTTTATTTTTCTAGCCCCTAATAAATTTGAACCATTGTGTCATCTATGTTTTATATTCTTGCACTTATAAGTTGGGAATTAGCAGAACCGTGCTGTCACAGGGAACACTTTCAACACCTGTAAATATCTACACATTTGATATCATGCTCTTTTGTTTATGGATGTCATCGGTGTGAAATAAAAGGGGAGCTTGTAAGTCCATGGAGTTATGTATATGTGTTAAAGAAACGCCTGGGCCGCCAGCCGAAGCCATGCCTAATCATGGTGGAAACTTGCAGCATCACCATAGTGAGCAATCCACGAAGCATCCTCAGAAAAAAAATATACAGAAAAAGAGAGAGAAAAATGCACCATGCTCATGGTAAATAAAAGGATTGCTGAGATGCTTATTGTCTGTTGCCTTGTCATTTTGATATGGGATAACTCCTGTTTCATGGGGCAAGGGGTACCCTGTTGGCGGTTCTCTATGATACACATATACTTACAATGACAAGAACTTACCGGTAATTAAAGTTCAGTAGAATGAGGAACGGCCTTCGTACTCAAGGGACATGAGATTGCCAACTTATGATTTGTCAAGCATTGATGCGGCTCAGGTCACTGTAGAGCTTCGTTGGAAACCCCAAAAGGAAGGTATGATGAGTACAACAATAAGTTTTCCCTCAGTATGAAACCAAGGTTATCGAAACAGTAGGAGGAAGGAAACGACACAAAGGTGTTGCTAGCAACTTGGAAACATGCACAACACAAACTCAAGCCCCAACAAACAGTGAGGCTGTCAATCTCACCGGTTTGCTGAAAACAAAGGATTAAACGTATGGTGTGGAAGGTAATGGTAGCTTGCATAAAGTAAACAGTAACCGTGGAAGATGTATCAATGGTAAATATTGAACCAGGGTCCACCACAGTTCACTAGAGGTGTTCTCCATAAGATAAACAACATAACATGATGGGTAAACAAATTACAACGGGGCAATTGATAGGATAGAGCAAGGCATAATAATGCAATACTAGACATTCATGATCCTATGAGATTTGATTGGGCATTACAACAATATACATAGACCGCCATCCAACTGCATCTATGACTAGTAATCCACCTTCAGGTTATCATCCGAACTCCCTCCAGTATTTAGTTGCAAGCAACAGATAACTGCTTTAAGCAATGTGTGTAAGGTAAATAATACAATTGTTCCATGAACAAGCGATTGTTGTTTTCTCCCGAGTAGCAACAACACATATACAACCTTAGAGATTTCTGTCACTTCCCCGGATTCAATAGAGGCATGAACCCACTATCGAGCATAAATACTCCCTCTTGGAGCCACTAGAATCTACTTGGACAAGATAGCTACTAGAAATAGAGAGCATGCAAGATCTCAAACAACACAGACATGATAGAATCAACAAGATAGAATCATTAATCAATCCGACATAGTAATCTCAATATCCATCAGATCCCCGCAAACTCAACATGCATGATTACAAATAGATGATCTTGATCATGAACGGAGCTCACAAGATCTAAACATGGTAGCACAAAGGAGGATAAACAACCATCTAGCTACTATATGGACCCATATTCCAAGGTGGAACTACTCACGCATCATACCGGAAGCTAGCATGGTGATGAAGAAGGCCTACTGGATGATCTCTCGCCTTCGGCAGGGTACCGGGAAGAGCTTCAGATTCCCACGATCTAGGGACGATGGTGGCAGCGGCTACAGACTGTTTCGTGGAGATCTGATCAGGTACTTAGGGTTTTGGTATCGAGGGATTCTTATAGGCGAAGGGGGAGACCGAGGGGGTGCCCTAGGTGGTCGCACCCCTAGGCGCGAGCTAGGCATGGCTGCGCTACCAGGGGGTGTGGGCCCCTCGTGGCCCTCCTTCGTCTCGTATTATGGATTCGTGTTCTCCTCGGTGAAATATTGACTTTGGCTTTCACCCCGTCCAATTCCGAGAATATTTATTTTCTGGCTTTTATGGAACCAAAAACAGCAGAAAATGGGCAACTGGCACTATGGCATCTTGTTAATAGGTTAGTCCCAGAAAACATATAAAAATACCTCAAAGTATAGACAAAGCAAAGCAAAGTGGATACTAAACAAGCATGGAACATCAAAAATTATAGATACGTTTACGACGTATCAGGCATATACTCCATACTTTGTTCACTTTCACCTTAATCACTTCAAGATGCTTATGATAGGGGAAATGAGAGCTGAAAGCTAACAAGTACCATAATTTTTGGAAGCTCTTTATGAAACTTGAAATTCCTGCTTCCCTGTGAAGATTCTTTCTTCCACTTTTATATTGAGTCTCCACCTTCTTTTCCTTAGGCACCAATCAAGAGAGCATAGTCGTCATTCTTAGTTCTATGTGCATTGTCCCAAAACTTATTGATTGATTCATAATGTTGATATTGCTTGTTCTTGAACTATATGTATCTAGTCACACTTATGAACTTTGAACGTGTCCTATGCATTTATGTTTTGGTACTCCATGAGGGACAAGCTTAATGCCACTATGCTATGTTTTCTATATGTGAAACAAACAAAAATCTTTCAATGCATTGTTATTCATGATCTTTGTTTGTATCCTTACATGTTGCAGCATAGTTGCTATGTCTTATTGTTAGAACTTCATCTTTCATGCTCATGTTGATAGTACTTTGATCCTAGCTTTCAATGGTTGCAAATGGTTTTGATCAAGATTGTGATGGTGCATGTCACCTAAAAAATTATTCTTTTTATCACTTACCTACTCGAGGACGATCAAGAGTTAAGCTTGGGGATGCTTGATACGTCGTAAACGTATCTATAATTTTTTATGTTCCATGCTTGTTTAGTATCAACTTTGCTTTGCTTTGTCTACACTTTGAGGTATTTTTATACATTTTCTGGGACTAACCTATTAACAAGATGTTGCAGTGTCAGTTGCCTGTTTTCTATTGTTTTGGTTTCAGAAAAGCTAGTAAGGAAATATTCTCAGAATTGGACGGGACAAAAGCCAAAGTCAATATTTCACCGAGGAGAACACGGATTCCAGAGGAGATACAGAGGGGCACCACAGAGCAGCCTCACCCCCAGGTGCGGGCCCACCATAGGCCACGCCAGGGAAGGGTGTGGGCCCCCTGTCCGCCCTCCTGCCTCGGCTCTTCACCTATAAAAGCCCCCTATGCCAAAACCCTAAGTACCCGATCAGATCTCCACGAAACAGTCTGTAGCCGCCGCTACCATCGTCCCTAGATCGAGGGATCTGAAGCTCTTCCCGACACCCTACCGGAGGGGAGAGATCATCCTGGAGGCCTTCTTCATCACCATGCCGACCTCCGGTATGATGCCTGAGTAGTTCACCTTTGGACTATGGGTCCATACAGTAGCTATATGGTTGTTTCTCCTCCTTTGTGCTATCATGTTTAGATCTTGTGAGCTCCATTCATGATCAAGATCATCTATTTGTAATCATGCATGTTGTGTTTGTGGGGACCCGATGGATATTGAGATACTATGTGATACGTCGGAAACGTATCTATAATTTTTTATGCTCCATGCTTGTTTAGTATCTACTTTGCTTTACTTGTCTACACTTTGAGGTGCTTTTTACATGTTTTCTGGTACTAACCTATTAACAAGTTGCAACAGTGCCAGATGCATGTTTTCTGCGTTTTTGGTTTCAGAAAAGTTAGTAAAGAAATATTCTCGGAATTGGACGGGACAAACGCCAAAGTCAATTACTTTCCGTGGTGAGAAAGAAGACCAGAGGGAGCCAGAGGGGCCGGCCAGGGCGGCCAGACCCACCCCAGGCGCGGGTGGGCCCCACCTCGCGCCTGGCCAGGGTTTGGCGCCCATGGCCGCCGCCTCGGCCTCCCCCTTCACCTATAAAAAGCCCCCGATGTAGAAACCTTAGCACCCGATCAAATCTCCACGAAACCGTTTGTAGCCACCGCCACCATCGTCCCTAGATCAGGGGGAGGGGGGTCTGAAGTTCTTTCCGGCACCCTGCTGGAGGGGAGATCATCCTGGAGGCCTTCTCTCCGATATGATGCGTGAGTAGTTCCACCTTGGACTATGGGTCCATGTAGTAGCTAGATGGTTGTATCTCCTCCTTTGTGCTTTCATGTATAGATCTTGTGAGCTCTGTTCATGATCAAGATCTAATCTATTTGTAATCATGCATGTTGTGTTTGCGGGGATCCGATGGATATTGAGATTATTATGTTGGTTTGATTAATGGTTTTATCTTTATGATTCTATCATGTCTGTGTTGTTTGTGATCTTGCATGCTTTCCGTTGTTAGTAGCTATCTTGGCCAAGTAGTTGCTAGTGACTCCAAGAGGGGTATTTATGCTTGATAGTGGGTTCTTGCCTCTAGTTTCCAATGGAAGTGACAATAATCTCTTCCGTTGTAGATGTGTTGTTGCTACTAGGGAGAAAACAATGGTCTGTTGTTCATGGAACATGTGGACTGTTTACCTTACACACTTTGCTTAAAGCAGTTGTCTGTTGCTTGCAACTTAATACTAGAGGGGGTTTGGATGATAACCTAAAGGTGGACTTGTAGTCATAGATGCAGTTGGATGGCGGTCTATGTATCTTGTTGTATTGCCCAAACGAGTCTCATAGGATCTTTCTGACTAGTAATTGCATTGTTATGCCTTGCTCAGTTCCTGTTAATTGCCCTGCTATAATTTGTTTACCCTTCATGCCATGTTTTTTATCTAAGGAGAGAACCTCTAGTGAACTATGGACCCCGGTCCAATCTTTACAATTGATACACCTTCCACTATTACTTGTTTACTTGCTGCAAACCATTACCTTCCACACCATACGTTAAATCCTTTGTTACAGCAAACCGGTGAGCTTGACAACCTCACTGATTCGTTGGGGCAAAGTCTTAAGTTTGTGTTGTGCAGGTCTCTGCGTTGCTTGCAACACCTGTGTGACGTTTCCTTCCTCCTTCTGGTTCGGTAACCTCGGTCACAATTGAGGGAAAACTTGCTGCTTGCTGCTTCACACCTTGCTCTTGGGGTTTCCAACGAAGCATTCCACGATAAGTGTTGGGCGCCATCAAGCTTTGTGGCGCCGTTGCCGGGGAGGCTAAGGACGTCTTCACAAGGGGAGTCCTTCACTTCCTTTCTCCTTACTTTGTTTTTAGTTTGCTTTGTTTCTTTTGCTTGTTTTGTTTGCCTCTTTCAAAAAAATCCAAAAAATTAGTCTTGTTTGGTTTGCTTGCTTTATTCAAAAACACAAAAAAAATTAGTTCCTGCTCTAGTTGCTACCATGTCTGGTTTTGGACCAACCTTTGTTTCCCCTATGGTAGAAATCTCCACTTTTAAGGAAAAAAGTGAAGAAAGTTTTAAAGAAGCTTGGTCTAGAATCTCTGCTTTTCAGAGGGAAACTGAGCCTGAGATGAGCCTTAGCTTGGTTATTGATAGTTTCTATCGCGGTATTGCTCTTCGTTATAGATATGCTTTGGATGCTGTGGCTGAGAAAGATTTCTTGCTTTGTACTAAGTATGAAGCTTTTGATGTCATAGAGAAATTAATCATGATTTATGGTACACCTAGCAAGTCTGATTCCTCTTTCACAAATATTTTTGCTAGGTTAAACACTCTTGAGACTAGTATTGCTGCTATGAATAGTTGCTATCACACGCTGAGGGCTTACCATGATTATGTTCCCATAATTTCTGAGCCTTCAAAGTGGTTTCCCACAATCAAAGTCTCAATAAACACTACACGTTTTGATGCTCGCTGTGATATCATGTCTGAATTTTGCCTCATGTCTAAAGATATTTATGATTCGTTGAGTCTTTGGGGGCTTACTGAAGGAGGAGAGGAAATCTCTCTTACCAACAATGCCACTATATTTCCCATTGGAATAGATGAAGGTGTGTTTACAAAAATCTCAGGGAAAATGGTGTCTACTGATTATCTTGTTATTGAATGTGTAGGCAAGGGACATATTACACTTGTAAGATCCCTACTGAAACTCTTTAGAGCAGTAATGGATGTGGGAAAAGGTATTATGCACTTTGCTCCTCTGGTAAGCAATCACATTTTCCCTAAAGAGAAGAATAAAGGTAAGAAAAGAAAGAACAAGAGGGGCAATTCTTCATTTGAAAATACTTGATTCTTCTTGCTTCTTGGGCCTAACTTAAAGGTGTTAAAGAAAAGTACTTGTTGGAAGATAACCCAAGAGTTTCCTTGAGTCTTGGAAGTTATTACTTCTGTAATGACCTCTCCTTATCCTTTTTATTTGCTTTTTGTGCCAAGAATGACCTCTAATAAGAGCAAAGTAAGATTTGGGGAGTTGTTGTCCCGAAACAGATTTTTGTCCTTCACCAAAAATATTCTTGAGGAGTCTCTGTAACTCGGATTGAGCTCAAAATTTACGAATAAATCCCCCAGTATGTTAGCTAACTTTCTTTCGTTAAAAACTTTTTTATTTGAGCAACAGAAGATGTTCGAAAAAATCGGTTTCTACCTGCTGGTCTATTTTGATAGATTTATGCCATTATTTGAATTTGCTTCTTATTGATTCCTTTTTGAGTTCTATTTAGGTGAATTGAGATTTTTAAGGAGTTACTATAGTATCTTGTGTTTTTATTGAAAAGCCTTGCTGTTTCAAAGCTTTGCCAGAGGTCTAATATCTTTTGAATAAGCTAATGTTGCTAATAAAGATTGTGTGAAGTTTTGTGTGAAGGAAAAAATTCAGGTGTAGAGAGAGAATGATGTAATGAGATGAAGAATGGACAAAAGCTCAATAAAAAGCCCAGGTCTGTCTAAACACTTCATTTTTATTGTTTCATGCATAGTTGTGTTGTTCTTGGAGCGTCTTAGTTTTCGTTTGCTTTGCTTAGTTTGTTTAGTTTTCTTAAATAGTTTGGACCCCCGTTCTCACCGTGTTGTTTTGAAAATAATTTTGCTTGGTATTTGGAAAGGAGTAGTAAGTTCTTGCTTGAAGTGCAAGAGGAGCTTGTATTGACTGTGACTTAGACTTTAGCATAAAATGCTAGGTGTTGTTTTGATATTATGCTTAGTGATTATTGTTGTGGCATGTCTTGTTCCAAACAATTAGGATTGCTTAGTGTGCCTTGAAGAAATTATGCGTTGTTTTAGCATGCAAAAGCATAGTATTATGGTATTCTCCTTTGATGCTTTGCTTCGGTTGACTTGGCACATTCTCACACCATGCTATGACTATGACAAGTCACCATTAGCATCTATGATCATTTAGTCCTTGACTTGTAGTACCACCCTTTGCTTTGATTAGTATGCTTTGTTGCACTACATATGGCCATTATGCTCTCTTAGTTGGTTGCTCCCAGTCTTTTTCTAGCCTCCACTTGTATGAGTAATAAGTTCTACTCATGCTTCCAACTCCCAAGAAACCAAGTTATTCCAAAGTGTCCACTATAAACTCCTATGCATGGTGTGTTACACCATTCCAAGTATATTCTTGTTTTCAACTATCTTCCAATTAAAAAATATTTTGTTATGTGAAAACTTAGTGATTAAAGCCCTCACGAGCTTGATGGCACACTTTATATTCTTTGCCCCTAATAAACTTGAACCATTGTGACAACTTTGCTGTATATGCTTGCACTTATAAGTTGGAATTAGCAGAACCGTGTTGTCACGGGGAACGTTTTCAACATTGCACATGTACTTTGTACTCAGTTGATATCATGTTGTTTTGTCTATGGATGTCACCGGTGTGAAATAAAGAGGGAACTTGTAAGTCCATTGAGTTTGTATCCTGTGTTAGAGAAACGCCTGGGCCGCTAGCCTAAGCCATGCCTAATCATGGTGGAAACTTGCAGCATCACCATAGTGACATCTATGAAGCATTCTTCTTATAAAAAAGAGACACATTGAGAAAAGAGGAATGAGAGAAAAAAAGCACCATATTCCCATGGTAAATAATAAGATTGCTGAGATGCTCATTGTCTGCTTGCCTTGTCATTTTGGTTATGGGAAAGCTCCTGTACCATGTGCAAGGGGTACCCCGTTGGCGGTTCTCAATGATATGCAAATACTTATAGTGACAAGAACTTACCTGGACCCAAAGTTGAGTATGCATGAGGTGTGGCCCTTGTATTCAAGGGACTTGAGATTTCCAACTTTTACTTCGTCAAGCATATACTCCATCTTTGCCACTTTTACCTTAACCACTTCAAAATGCTTATGATAGGGGCAATGAGGGCTGAAAGCTAACAAGTACCATAATTTTTGGAAGCTCTTTTTGAAACTTGCAATCACTGCTTCCTTTACAAATAAAATGTCATTCTTCCACCATTATTGAGTCTCCACCTTCTAACTTTAGGCACCGTTAAGAGAGCATAGTTGTCAATTTTTGTGTAGTGTTACAAAGCTTATTAATTGATGCATATTGTGATATTACTTGTTCTTGTGCTATTTGTTTCTAGTCACTCTTTTGAACTTTGAAGGTGTCCTATGCATCTATATTGCTACTCCATGAGGGACAAGCTGATTGCCACTATGTCATGTTTTTTGTATGTGAAACAAATAAACGTTTTTCAATGCATGTTATTCATGATCTTTGTTTGTAACTTGCCATGTTGCATGCATAGTTACTATGTCCTATTGTTAGAACTCCATATTTCATGCAGATGTTTAGAGTTCTTTGATCCCAGCTTCCAATGCTTGCAAATGGTTGGATCTTTATTGTGAGGGTGCATGTCACCTAAAAAATTATTCTTTTTATCACTTACCTACTCGAGGACGAGCAGGAGTTAATCTTGGAGATGTTTGATACGTCGGAAACATATCTATAATTTTTGATGCTCCATGCTTGTTTAGTACCTACTTTGATTTACTGGTCTACACTTTGAGGTGCTTTTTACATGTTTTTTGGTACTAACCTATTAACAAGTCGCAACAGTGCCAGATGCCTATTTTCTGCTATTTTTGGTTTCAGAAAAGTTAGTAAAGAAATATTCTCGGAATTGGACGGGACAAACGCCAAATTCAATTACTTTCCATGGGGAACAAGAAGACCGGAGGGGAGCCGGAGGGGCCGTCCAGACCCACCCCAGGCGCGGGTGGGCCCCACCCTGCGCCTGGCTAGGGTTTGGCGCCCCTGGCCACCTCCTCGGCCTCCCCCTTCGCCTATAAAAAGCCCCCGATACAGAAACCCTAAGCACCCGATCAAATCTCGACGAAACCGTATGTGGCTGCCGCCACCATCGTCCCTAGATCAGGGGGATCTGAAGTTCTTCCCGGCACCCTGCCAGAGAGGAGATCATCCCAGAGGCCTTCTCTCTGTTATGATGCGTGAGTAGTTCCACCTTGGACTATGGGTCCATGTAGTAGATAGATGGTTGTATCTCCTCCTTTGTGCTTTCATGTATAGATCTCGTGAGCTCCGTTCATGATCAAGATCTAATCTATTTGTAATCATGCATGTTGTGTTTGCAGGGATCCGATGGATATTGAGATTATTATGTTGGTTTGATTAATGGTTTTGTCTTTATGATTCTATCATGTATGTGTTGTTTGTGATCTTGCATGCTCTCCGTTGTTAGTAGCTATCTTGGACAAGTAGTTGCTAGTGACTCCAAGAGGGGGTATTTATGCTAGATAGTGGGTTCTTGCCTCTAGTTTCCAAGGGAAGTGACAATAATCTCTTCCGTTGTAGATGTGTTGTTGCTACTAGGGAGAAAACAATGGTCTGTTGTTCATGGAACATGTGGACTGTTTACCTTACACACTTTGCTTAAAGTAGTTGTCTGTTGCTTGCAACTTAATACTAGAGGGGGTTCGGATGATAACCTAAAGGTGGACTTGTAGTCATAGATGCAGTTGGATGGCGGTCTATGTATCTTGTTGTATTGCCCAAACGAGTCTCATAGGATCTTTCTGACTAGTAATTGCATTGTTATGCCTTGCTCAGTTCCTGTCAATTGCCCTGCTATAATTTGTTTACCCTTCATGCCATGTTTTTTATATAAGGAGAGAACCTCTAGTGAACTATGGACCCTGGTCCAATCTTTACAATTGATACACCTTCCACTATTAATTGTTTACTTGCTGCAAACCATTACCTTCCACACCATACGTTAAATCCTTTGTTACAGTAAACCGGTGAGCTTGACAACCTCACTGATTTGTTGGGGAAAAGTCTTAAGTTTGTGTTGTGCAGGTCTCCGAATTTCTTGCAACACCTGTGTGATGTTTTCTTCCTCCTTCTGGTTCGATAACCTCGGTCTCAACTAAGAGAAAACTTGCTGCTTGCTGCTTCACACCTTGCTCTTAGGGTTTCCAACGAAGCGTTCCACGACAAGTGATGGGCGCCATCACTATGTCAGATTGATTATTGATTCTATCATGTCTTATTGATTATTGATTCTACCATGTCTGTGTTGTTTGTGATCTAGCATGTTCTCCGTTGCTAGTAGCTATCTTGGCCAAGTAGATGCTAGTGACTCCAAGAGAGAGCATTTATGCTAGTGACTCCAAGAGGGAGTAGCTATCTTGGCAAAGTACTGCAATAGGCTGAGCTACAACCGTCAGTCAAAGTTCTCAAAGGTAGGCTGACAAAGAATATTATGATTCTTTCAGTTTACTTGCTTCATACTGAGTAACCTTATTAACTCTTTTTTATTTGGTTTAATCTGTTTGGGTAAAAGATATTCACCTCGTTTATGCAAGCTGAAAAAGGGTAAAAATATTGTGAATGATTAGCATCTAGGCTTGACGGCAAAAGGGTAGGATCCTTCACAAAAGTATCTCCTACTGGTTAGCGGTGCAGCACGCCCCTCTACAGATCACCATACATAGTAGATTCACTATTTTTCGATACATAAAAAGTACTTCCTTCGTTTAAAAATATAAGATATTTTAGATTTGTGAAGGTAATGTACCTAGACGTTCTGAACCTACACACTAAGGCCCTGTTTGGCACCCAAAGTATTTTTAAAGTATTGAGGAAATACTTTGGTTTCTGAAAAAACTAAAGTATTAAATACTTTGAGGTGTTTGGATTGAACAAATAGTATGGTTTTAATACTGAAGTATTCTCCAAAACTATAGTTTTTTTTGAAGTATTTGAGAAAGAGGTTAGACCCTCTTTTTTCTAAAACTTAGAAAAGGGAAAAACTGAAGTATTGCTTTGCTTGGCATTAAAATACTATGGTATTGATATACTTCAGTTTTAGAAAAACTTTGTTGCACTGTGAGTATGACAGAGTGAGTATGAAATAATTTTACAGAAAATCACTAAATGAGGATAATCTGCTCCTTTTTGCAAACACTAATAAAGGGTGTGCTGCACTGTGAAGAAATCGTTATGCCTTAAACACTAATTGCAAACACTAATTAATATAGCTGGATGTCCTATATAACTAAGAAGTACCCCTACTAACTTATTTCTCTCAACATGCAGTTATGCCACCTCATCGAAGTTTCCACCTAGGCAAACTATTCCACGTCATTTGTTTGTCACTACATGAATCTGTCACTACACCGATGGTCAGTAGTTGTTGTTGGCAAAGCCCATTTTGCCGTCCGCATAGCCTATGCCGACAGCTGCCGTCGGCCTAATACGGCATCGGCGTACGCTTGGTTGCCATTGGAGCTACGGTGGGCCGACAGCCAAACTGAGTCGTCGTCATATACGTCGTCAGCCTAGGCTAGGTGTACCCCGCATAACGGCTAATGGATGTTTGCCGTGCCATCAGGTACGCCGATGGCTTAGTCGTTGTCATAGGACTAGGGACATGTTTAGGCGAGGCTCCACGTGGCGGGTCTAGGCGAGGCTACGCCGACGGCTTTAGCCTAGCCATGTCACATATGCAGCCGTCGGCACAGATCCTGCCATCGACATAGGATTTGCCAGATTTTTTTGAATTTCAATTGCAGTGTGTTTCTACCAAAAATCATAGAATATAAGGAACACATAGTCATCATCATCGTGCAAATAAGATCATCATCATCCAAATAAGATCATAAAATGCATACACACATAGTATTATCATCATACATAGCTCGAGGCCAATGGCCCTACACCTAGCTTTAGCCCGAGAGCCCGACATCTCTCGGCTCGAGAATAGGTCACGGACGTCACCCGACAATAGAACCATGCATGGAAGAACCATTAGAAGCACCAGGAGAACCATCAGGAGAAGCACCAGGAGAATGGCAGTCAAAATGAAGCGGTGTGATCTCGCACGACGAATCCGACGTGACTGTAGCAAGATCAAAGGGTCGGTTCCAGGAACATCCTGTTCCCTACAAGTTTGAGCAAGATTTGGCAACTTGCAAGGCATGTTGGTCTAGAGAGGAGCAGGTATAAATATCTAAGTGCACAGTAAAATGGTAACAAGTGGTATGGCAAAGAACTTACCGAGGTCCTTGAGTAGTATGTTTGAGCGAATTCTTCCCTCGATGGGAACACTGGCGGCATCCCCATCCTTGCTGGCCATTGTGGTACCGAGTGACGAGGTTCGATCTCGTCAATGCCCATTGTTATGGACTTGGGTTTTGGAGAATATGAGGATGCTGGAAGTCGTGAAACGGTTAACAGACAAGCAACACAGGGACACGGGATTTACCCAGGTTCAGACCCCCGTATGGAAAACCCTACTCCTGCTTGTCTTCTCTTGATTATGGTAGAATCGAAAGTTATAGGGGTGCGCATATGCAATCTGGCGTGAGGTGCATATGACATCAGTTGAGATATCCTTCTCGATGTACCCTCCTGGCCTTTATATAAATAGGCAGGTCCCGGGTTAGGTCACGTCGGTTACAAATTAGGGTTGGTACCCTTTGAAATTCTATCTAATCTATACTTGTCCTACAAGGAGTCTAATTCGCCACGGGCTTAGGCTACCCGAAATCTTCATGGGCTGCGTGTCCTCGTGTGGGCCTTCCTTGGGCTGGACCAGGTATACCAATGCCGTGTACCATGGTGTAGAGGCCACAACCTGATAATGTAGAGATCCCTGTGTTTATAGTGCTAGTCCTTGGATCGAATAGCTAGCACCCACAGTTTAAGATATAATATCAAGAAACAAAAGTTATATTACAACTTATAACCAGGAATAAAATAATTTCATTACAACTTACATAGCTCATATGGATATCTCATTACAAAGCAGCAAATAACTATAAGCATGGGGTCCTTCATCTTCATGTGCGACAGGCAATCATGTTGGTTGTAGACTTGTAATCCCTACTCAACAAACTTCACTAACATCAAACAAACCTGCAACATAATAAGTTACAGCCATAAGAGTCAATATATTTGAATTGTATTGGCAAGTTATATCATATTGATATGGAGAATCTAACATCTACATGAATATTTGGATAAGTGGAGTTTTGGCTGTCCTTTGCATAAAGTAAATTTTCCCTATCCTTTGAAAATAGTTTTTATCTTCTCAAAACATTTCATCACACAATGGCACACTAGTGACACACCAGGTGCTTCCCTTGTTCACCCAACAAGTTTTTAACTTAGAGAAATTGGGATGAGGAGATCCTTGATCATTTCAATGTATTTGATGCTCAAAATGTCCATTACCGGGGACACGGCTAAGTACTTAGGTTTTACCCTCTCGAGAGGTGGTGCACTTTTCCCACAATACTCGACATGCATCGAGAAGAGACTTTTCAGAAACAATCCTTCAGGTTAGCACAGACGCGTTCCATCCTATCATCACTACTACCAATTGTCTGTCTTGCAACCTAGTTGGTCAAGGCAGAGCCCACACTACTAGGAAAACGGCTATAGGTAATCCTGTTGCCTGCCAAAACTCACCGGCGAGCAGCGACGAGCAACACGAAGAGCCGGAGGCTCCAGGCTATGGTGGCCTGGTCCCTCGGCAACGGCCCGCAAAACTCCGCACACGTCCCGGCTTGGTTCGAGCGTGCCACCTGACCTATACCTGGTCGAAGGTGAAGGATTGCTCGATTGATTTCCTGCATGGTAAACAAGTATCGTAAAATTCGAGCCGTGACCGGCTCCGGGTTTCAGAATCGGCTCCTAGAGCCGATTGCCCCATGGTTCTGCATTAGATTTACGATAACATGGGGTTTTGCTTGATCACTACAAGTTAACTCGATCTCTGACGTTTAATGTTTTCACCACGTAATCGAACGTCCTACACGTAATTGAGCCTGGTATGTACAAAAGATGAAGAATATTAACCCTAGAGGAGGCCTAATAACCAACGTAAAGTTAATTACGGAACAACTTCTAGAACGAATAAGCCATGTCCCTACGTCTTTGGATCGTTCAACCCGTTTGTAAGGCCCGACTACGTAGATATCAAACTAAACCTTGGCGAGCAAGGCACAACCATAACGGATCGAATCAGCTAAATAAAGATCAAAAGGTGCTACCCTTGCACTTGGGAAACGTGCAAAGGTAGCGAGACAACTAGAGGCGTATAACTTTAAACAATTATAGTGAAAACACCGATGCTAGCCTCACCAAATCTATGATAGTAGTGTTACTCGCCATCAACAAGGCTTCGATGCAGTAACACCAAACAACGATAAGTAAAAATCGCCTAGATCGCAAGATGCGATCTAGGCAGCATATTACTACGAAAGAAACCCTAGGAACAAGGGGTGGCGATGCGCCGAGATTGTGTTTGTTGTGAACGTGATTGTCCTCGTTTTCTTGATAACCTTAGGTACATATTTATAGTCCGGAGACTCTCTACTTTTGGAATAACTCTACAACTCTATCTTTACCTAAACTGAAACGGAACCTAAACTGAAACGAAACCTACTATGATACAAGATACACGGGCAATTTAGCCCAATTCTACGCACTAGGACGATCCAACAACACGTTGAATATACGCATCTTCCAAGCCCATCTTGATCACGGCTCATCTCCTTCGTTGGCCAAAATATGGCGATAACACATGCCCCCCTGGTTTTGGCAATGATAATTCCAAAACCACTCTGTGTTTTTTTTTCTCCTCTTTTTTTGTATCGGGTTGCGCGTTGACAGAATGCGTGGCAGAACAGAATCGTCACGCTACCCCTTCATCATGATGCCCTGTCTTCTCAACTCCTCCGCAGTCTGATAGTGATGTTAGAATTTAATGGCAAACACCTGAATTAATGCCTTTATTCCACCATTAAACTTTCTAGGTTTCAGACATCCTGCTGCCGCATCCTTCTCTCCCAAATTCCCTTTGTCTTGGCCTCGTCTGATTCTAGTCCTGCCCATCTGATTTCTTATGGCAAGCAGAATCCTTCGTAAGCCAAGATCTAGATCTGAACTCTTGGGCCGATTGCTTGCAGCCGCCTAATCCCCCGAACATTGGGTTTCTTGGTTCAGTAGGGTAGCTAGAGCTTACCAATCCCAATGGGAAATTACGGGAATAGCCGATGCCTTGCACCTATCATTGTCTCCTCTTGAGAAACACGAGAATCTTCTCAAAACCATCGGCTACTTCTGGTCTGACGCTCTGAACTGTTTCATGTTCGGTCATGGCCCTATGTCACCAACTTTATTAGATGTGGTGATGATCACTGGTCTGGATGTTACATCACCCAGCCCCTCTGCCTTTAAACTGACCAAAGTCCCTTACAAGCTGTCTTCTAAAACAGACTGCACAAACTGGGGTGCCTACCTCCAACGCCACATGAAAACAAAGGGTCCTATTTCAGAGAAAGAACACACAGCCTTTCTCAACTTCTGGCTGGAGCATTTCATATTCTGTGGCCCTTCCCTTGCTCCAACCAAAAACTATCTCTCCTTAGCCCATGAACTGGCCAAAGGTACTCAACTTGGCCTCGCAAAGCTGTTTCGGGAGAAGTCTATCGATACCTCCAATTGATGTCATCAAACTGTTTTCCGCATAGCAGTCAAAACAATTGGTCCTTGGTGGTTTATTCAGCTATGGGCTCAGCTGTATTTCCAAAATCACATCCCAAACTTCCCCCTTCTGGCGAGTTGCACCTTTCCAGATGTAAAAGGGAAACAGATCCGATGCACTAGTTATGGCCAAGCTTTGTATAGGCTGCCGGGCAGCAAACTATCCCCTCAGGAAGCATCCAAGTGGTTCAGCACTTTCTTCCAGGGCCTGGACAACCCTACCTTCTTCCCTTATATGGAGGAATCGGAACACTTTGAAAATCCACTCTCCTTCAGGCTGGACAATTTTGCCGATGACACTAGCACTCGGCAGCTCTTTTCCACCGTGATTCGCCCCTGTTTCCTTCCAGTTGGCATGAGTACGTCCAACAGAATAATCAAACCCGGGTATGAATTCTACCAGCCAGTCTTAGTGGCTCGCCAATTCGGCCTTGGACAAGTAGCTCCCCACTTCTTTCTCCATCATCTTACGGAGAGCAGAGCCGACCTGCCTGATCCTCTCACCAGCCAAAGGTGTTACTCCTTCTTTGATGCTCTGACCATCCCAATTCCCAACGACCTCACCTTTGCCTCATCAACCGATGGCTTTGGAGACTGGTGGTCGATGTGGAAGACTCACGCCTTCAGGAGAGCTCTGGGATCGTTGCTGAAACAACTCGATGCTGACTATGACATCCCCGTGGAACAGGTACCACCACTTGCAAATTTTCTTGATGCAGCTTGCAATTGATCCTTTTATTAATCCATTCTTTCTCTTTGCAGCAACAAGATGGCCCTGAGCCTACACACAGTGATGGCTCCCCCTTCGAGTTCTTCCCGCCAGCTCCTGTGGTTCTTTTCTGCAAAGACTCGCCACCTCTGAAAAAGGTCATAATGCAGAAACAGCCGATAACACCACAATCGGCTTCCAAGAAACCAGCAACTCCTAAGTCAGCTGCCCCTCGAGTTCCGACTAAAACCAGAACGATGGTGAGGAAGGTAGCTGCTAGGAAGACCTTGAGGCGCCGGAGCCCTTCCCCCAACAGCTCGCATGTAAGCTAATTCAGGCCTTGGTCGATCCTCGTCATTCCTCCACTCTTGCAAACATACTCGCGCTTACTGGTTCTCCTCTTTTACAGGCTTCCATCGAAGACACCTCCAGTGAGGATACCCAGACTAATCGAGGAGAACTAGTCCCAACGGATTCTGAGAGGACCATCACACCGAACCAGCCAGATTCACCACCATCGGCTTCCGAAAAGGTCGGCTCGAACCTGCCGCCCCGAGCACCACGGTCGGCGGGGCCAGCTATGAGTCCTAAGAGAGCTCGCAAAGGACAACAAGCTTCTTCGTCGAGCCAGGAGGTTTCAAAAAATCACCACCCTTCATACTCTTACTACTTGTTTCCTTTTGTCTGCCGATTTATCGTTATTTACACCGGCTAAGAACACCCTTCATGCAGACGACTGACGTCCTCAGCGGGACAGCTGGGGCAATGCCGACGCCGGATCTGGGGATCCCCGAAGGTGTAGATGAAACGGCTACCAATCTGGCCAAGCCTCCAACGACCACACACAAAACGATGGTCTCCTCATCGGCTATCCCCTCGATAGGAGAGGTATGTTTAAGTTCTTTTGGCCCATCCTTGCACGTTTGGACGCATACTGGCGCTTTTCTGGCTGCCAGAGTTGTGATCTTTCAGGTTTGCTGTCGTTCGATCCTGAATCCACTCTGTTGCCCACACTGAACCACAAGCCAGGGTTGCTCTTCCTCATTTCCAGCGTCGTAAAACCTTGCTGTCCTCCCCGATCGAGGAGTTGATCGAGGGTTCTGAGGAAGTGAAGAGCGTTCTTGCCGAAATCCAGGACCATCTTCCAGTAGCATGTATGTGCGAACTGGCACCTATTTGTAACATGTGTGAACCTCTAGAGTCGATGACCGTGCATCGGCTATATATTTTTGCTTTTATTCGGCCGATTTTCCGCATCGGCCCCCACATTTTTACTGTCCATCGTCTCACGTGCTTTTATGTAACACCCTCAGAATCGGACCTATGCAAGTTTTAGCAAAATTCGCCAAACCCGCATAGAAACGATTCAAAGGTGCCCACCAGGCACTTTTGTGCGGGTGGAAAACGAAGTAATAACATTACACAACAGTCCTCGATGGGACCCACAGAACAGATATATATATAGCAGCGACTCAAGGAGCCAAGAATACAGATATAATATACAAAGATCCAAATCACCTTGAAACGATATAGCGTCCAGCTACGGACAAGATGCAAATGGGGCTAAGAGCCCTGAAGAATAACCAATGGCGTCCATAACCCTGCCGAGCCAAGCGGAAGGGTAACCACCTACGGCGTCGATCTCAAAACCTGCTTAAACAAAGGGGTGCCGGCAAAGGGCAAAGGAAAAGAAGAAGGGCGTCGATCGAGGCGATTACGGCGAGGCTAGAATTCGGCGGTCCTCGCCTACATAGGTATGGTGGACTGAGCGGCAGCGACAACATGCACTAAACAATCTATAGAGACTCGATACACTGGCGTCAATCAGAGAGGGGTAAGATAGCCCTATACGGATCCAACACAAGCTAACACCAAACAAACCCATCTGGTATTTCCCCTCGAGACCAAACGAGGAAGTCAACCGAGGAACTCACACAGTTGGCGGTTTATTTATTCGATTATCGTTGCAGTAATTACTAGTCAGGTATAGATAATCATCCTGATAAAATAAGCAGTGGGCACTTTTAGTTAGTCATTCAGTGATAGTTGCAACAATTACTAATCAGGTACAGATAGCATGAGATAAACCCCAAAACCCAGCAGTTGTTGGTACTTTTATTCAGCCATTTCGTTGTAGTTGCAATACTTACTAGTCAGGTACAATGGTCGCAAGCGACACTCCAAACAAGCATTTGTGGGCAGTATTAATTAGCCATTCCGTTATAGTGGAGCTGATTACTAGTCAATATAAGTCAAATTTATAGCAGTAAACTTTAGTTATGCTTGTCTATGATCGAGATACTGTGCTCCAAGTCGTCCATATCCGCGGACACGGCTTTCAGAAAGTTTTACCCGGCCGGGGTGCACCAATAGCAACACACGCTCGATCAACCTCGGAAAAACCAAATCAAAACCAGAGGCTTTCACGACTGAACAATCACAGATTCAGAAATATTTCAGGGGCCACCCTTGGAGTACACATAGCGAAGTAAGCTAGCTCGAGACGGACCCCAAAGTTTGTGGGGCGGTGATGCAACGACAGCAGATCCCCAAACGGGAATTTGTCGATACCACGTAAACGGGTCACAAGTCCTAACATAAAGGTGCTCCTCGCACAAATTAAATGCATAAAGTAGCATGGCATAAGTACAGGATAGTAAAAACACCTCAAACTAGTTTGTGGCCCCAAGAAATAAGACTGAATCAAGCTCTGGCTCAGGGGGGTCCCATATACCTCCCGGATGTGGATAGCGCGATAAATCAAGGAACAAGTATCAAGTACTCGGGGTCTTACGGGACACAAGTGGGCGTTCGGAAACCAAATATTTTCTATCACCCACCGATGCCTCTGCTTATTTCAATTTTAGTTGTTAAACAGAAATTAAAGTGACGATAAGTAAAACTAGAATCATCTCCAACATCAACATGCGGCAATACATCAGCAACTGTGGCATATGACGACACACATCAGCACTTGAGCAAGCGACTACGACGCGCAAGTCCAACTAGCTACCAAACACAGGTAATAGGATGTGTCCAAGGCAATATAGGGTTGCAAGGGATATCACGGGTACGAAAACTAGAGCATCGCAACACAGATAGCAATAGATCAACAGGAGGGAATAAAGACTATAAAAGTAAGATAGGTAGAAAGGGAGATGCTGCTGAAAACATTGTCGAAGGTTCAACCAAGATCGGTAAGCTCACATCAACTCAACGGCCTTATCCGCGAAGAAGCAAAACACTAGAATAAACACCGGATGCAATATTTAATACAACGGCAGAAGATCGGCATGATGCATGTATGATGAATGACATGGCAAAGATGCGATGCAATTAGGTCAGATTAGGCGGAACCGGGGTCCCGACAATTAATATATGGTTCAAGTTGTTTAGAACCCCCGCAATTTAAATGTTGTATTACATGGCAAAAGATAATACGGGTTCGCTATACAAGTTTAAATGAGGCCAATATGAGGCTAGATTCGCCCGCATATGGGCCCCATATTTAATTATTAGGTGAATCGGCATAAGGCCCCCAAACCGATGATATGCATGCGAGATGGATGGTTAATATGCAACAAGTTATATTATGTTATAAAGTAGGGTTCTCGGAAAGGGGTTCACACATTAAGGGCCTCGACGAACTTGGGGTTCCGGGGGTTCGGGGTTCGACAGGGTCCAGGGTCGGTCTCCGGGATCCAGGGTTCGGCGAGGTCGTTCTCGGACTTAGGGGTAGGTCTTGGCGCATCCGGGGGTCTTCGGGTCACGTTGTCGGTCATGGTGTTCGGGATGAAGCACTTGTCGCATCGGGGTCTCGGCGGACTCGGTGTCCGGGGTGCAGTGCTTGGCGTCCGGGGTTAGGGTCTTCGGATCGGGGTAGATCTTATCGGTCTTGGCGTCTTCGGATCCGGGAGGAAGAACTTGGCGCGTCGGGTTCGGGCCTCAGGGTTCAGGGGTCTCGGCGTCCGTGTAGACGACCTAGGCGTCATGGTGGTCGATGACGAACTTGTCGGATGGCATGTTCATCGGAAGATCTCGGCGATGTCTCCACTTTGCTGTATCGACCATCAGGTACGAGTCGAAGGTCTTGGCGTTTCCGCTGGCGGAATGACGATCTCGAGTCTCGAGGCGATCTGGGTTCTATGAAGTTCTCGGGTCGATCGCGGCATCGCCATTGGTTGCATACCATCAACACATGGACGAGAGGCTGCCGGGCACGGTCGAGCTTGCAGCACTTGGGAGATGGCACGGGCGGCGCGCTGAGGCGCCACGGGGCCAACGGCGAGGCTCGAGGCAGCCGGAGGCAGCTGCGGGTCGGGCAGGAAGCTCGTTAGCGGGCGGCAACTGCCGGGCGGGCGGATGCTTGCTGGAAGGACGCAGGTGGCGCCGGACTTCGGGCGAGGGCGACGGCTGGCGGCGCGGGCCGGAGGCGGCCACGCGCGGCGAGGCAGGTGAGGCAGGCCGACGAGCGGCGTCCGCAGGAGCTCCGGCGAAGGGCTGGCGGCGGCGCGCTGGATGGGCTCATGGGCGGGGCCGGCGATGGAGGCGACGTGGCTGCTGGGCGACTCTGCGGCGGCGGCCTGAAGGAGGAGGCGCGCGCGCTGGCTCACTGCGGCGGCTGCTGCGAAGGGTGAGGCGGCGAAGGAGAAGGGAGGCGGAGGAGGCTGCAGGCGGCGGAGATGGTGGACGGAGCGAGCTTCATGGCGGGCATGGCTCACGTGGCCAGGCAGGGCGGGTGAAGCGGCGGCCTCGGGAGGAGGCGTGAGCTGCGAGGGTAGGCGCAGAGGGAGGCTCATGGCGGCAGCGGCCAGCCGGAGGGCTGGGCGGAGGCGAGGCGGAGGGAGAGGGCGAGAGGAGGGAGGCAGCGTGAGGGAGGCAGCAGGGGTGGTGTGTGGTGGGCAGGGGCCTGTGGCAGGCTGAGTGGGGGATGGTGGCCGTTGGGTCCACGCGGGGCGGGGCCCGGTGGCAGGGAGGGTATGCGGCCGGGGGTGTGGCGTGCGTGGGTTTCGTGTGAGTGCAGGGTGGGTTGAGGTTGGGTGGGCCGGGGCCACGTGGCGGGTGGGCCAGGCGGGAAGGAGGGGGAGAGAGAGGGGTTAGCTGGTGGGGTCCAGAGGTTAGTGAGAGGGGGAGAGAGAGGGGTAGAAGGGCTTGGGTGAGAAAAGAGAGAGAGAGGAGGAAGAGGAGAGGGATTGGTGAGGTGGCAGGGTGGGTAGGAAAAAGGGGAGAGGGGGAGGTGGCGCGTTTTGATTGGAGGGTAGATAGGATTTGGGTGGGAATAGATTTAGGATTGGGCTGTGCTAGTTTTGTGTTTGTTTAGCTTTGTATAAAATAGAACAAAGCCACTTTACAAAATAGTTTTGAGACAAATAAAACCTCCAAAGCGATCGGGGTTTTGTCTTTTAAAAATAAAGAGGGGTATTTGTATACTCAAGATTGGGCTTTTCAAATAATGCAAGCAAACAATGCATGATTATGACGATGCAATGCACAAATTCAACGCGATTTTCTAGTAGTGGTTTTGCGGGATGCCACAATTCGACACCACCAACAAGGATCTCGCCCTCGAGATCCGCCTCATGGTACCGGAAGGAAGGTCGGCGGTCTGATCCTTCGCGCTTCGTGTAGATCCTCGCGACACCACTAACAAGAGTTCATCCTCCATCTTGAAAACGTTGACACCACCAACAAAGGATCATTGCTTCTGATCGTCGAGAGAACACTCCGGGGACACAAAGGACGAAGTTGAAGGTAAGGCCACCTCTAACTTCCATGGATAGAGTAAAACTGCTGGATCCACTGATTCAACGTACAAGGGCGAATGATAAGAGTAGTGGTAGGGTAGCTACTCCATCCCGCACTCAAACCATTACTCTGCACGCGAATAGACGGATTAAGCATCCAACTCTCGGAATTAGACTGAAGATCTCGACAAGCGAGGTTCGGAAACAAGGGAGTGTTGCCAGCAGAAATCGTATGAAAGACACACTGATTAGGTTTCGCGGTGGTTCCATTGGCATGAACAACACATGCTCAAGGTATACTCCAACTTCACCAAAGCTCGTCCTTCTCATATGTTTTTCAACGACACTGACATCCAGCAAGGAACACATATGGATAAAGAGCTCAAGAACAAAAGATTGGATGAAGGGTACAACAGACAAGTTGCAGATTGATGATCGTAGCACCTCCGTTACAAAAAGGGAGAAAGCGAAGCCCTGAAGGTACGACGGAAACCCAACCACGAGAATTCCTGGACTCGAAGAAAGAGAGAGAGCGGGTTCAAAACACGCAGAGGTAAGAGGAGAATAGCAGAGGGGTAAGGAGTAAAATCAGACCTAGTCAGAACTAGCCAACCGATTTTTCCAAAATAGTTTTGACACTCTACTTCGGCCGTTAGCTAGGTTATCCTACAGTCTGGACTTGTGGGGTATCGCAACTGCTGAGCTCTGATACCACTCTGTAACACCCTCAGAATCGGACCTATGCAAGTTTTAGCAAAATTCGCCAAACCCGCATAGAAACGATTCAAAGGTGCCCACCAGGCACTTTCGTGCGGTGGAAACGGTAATAACATTACACAACAGTCCTCGATGGGACCCATGCAGATATATATATAGCAAGACTCAAGGAGCCAAGAATACAGATATAATATACAAAGATCCAAATCACCTTGAAAAGCGATATAGCGTCCACTACGGACAAGATGCAAATGGGGCTAAGAGCCTCAAGAATAACCAATGGCGTCCATAACCCTGCCCGGCCAAGCCGAAGGGTAACCACCTTAACGGCGTCGATCTCAAAACCTGCTTAAACAAAAGGGTGCCGCAAGGGCAAAGGAAAAAGAAGGAGCGTCGATCGAGGCCAAGACAGCGAGGCTAGAATTGGCGGTCCTCGCCTACATAGGTATGGTGGATCGGTGCAGCGGCAACATGCACTAAACAATCTATAGAGACTCGATACATCAAGCGTCAATCGGAGAGGGTAAGATAGCCCTACGGATCCAACTCAAGCTAACACCAAACAAACCCATCTGGTATTTCCCCTCGAGACCAAACGAGGAAGTCAACCGAGGAACTCACACAGTTGGCAGTTTTATTTATTCAGTTATCGTTGCAGTAATTACTAGTCAGGTATAGATAATCATCCTGATAAAATAAGCAGTGGGCACTTTTAGTTAGTCATTCAGTGATAGTTGCAACAATTACTAATCAGGTACAGATAGCATGAGATAAACCCAAAACCCAGCAGTTGTTGGTACTTTTATTCAGCCATTTCGTTGTAGTTGCAGTACTTACTAGTCAGGTACAATGGTATAGCGACACTCCAAACAAGCATTTGTGGGCAGTATTAATTAGCCATTCCGTTATAGTGGAGCTGATTACTAGTCAATATAAGTCAAATTTATAGCAATAAACTTTAGTTATGCTTGTCTATGATCGAGATCTTTGTGCTCCAAGTCGTCCATATCCGCGACACGGCTTTGAGAAAGTTTTACCCGGCGGGTGCACCAATAGCAACACACGCCGATCAACCTCGGAAAAACCAAATCAAAACCCAACGAGGCTTTCACGAGAACAATCACAGATTGAAATATTTGGGGCCACCCTTGGAGTACACATAGCAGTAAGCTAGCTCGAGACGGACCCCAAAGTTTGTGGGGCGGCGGTAACGACAATGAGATCCCCAAACGGGACTGTCGATACCACGAACGGGTCACAAGTCCTAAAGCAGTGTGCTCCTCGCACAAATTAAATACGAAAGTAGCATGGCATAAGTACAGGATAGTAAAACACCTCAAACTAGTTTGTGGCCCCAAGAAATAAGACTGAATCAAGCTCGCTCAAGGGGTCCCATATACCTCCGGATGTGGATAGCGCGATAAATCAAGGACAGTATCAAGTACTCGGGGTCTTACGGGACACAAGTGGGCTCGAAACCAAATATTTTCTATCACCCACCGATGCCTCTGCTTATTTCAATTTTAGTTGTTAAACAGAAATTAAAGTGACGATAAGTAAAACTAGAATCATCTCCAACATCAACATGCGGCAATACATCAGCAACTGTGGCATATGACGACACACATCAGCACTTGAGCAAGCGACTACGATGCGCAAGTCCAACTAGCTACCAAACACAGGTAATAGGATGTGTCCAAGGCAATATAGGGTTGCAAGGGATATCACGGGTACGAAAACTAGAGCATCGCAACACAGATAGCAATAGATCAACAGGAGGGAATAAAGACTATAAAAGTAAGATAGGTAGAAAGGGGGAGATGCTCGCCTGAAAACATTGTCGAAGGTTCAACCGAAGATCGGGGCGAAGCTCACATCAACTCAACGGCCTTATCCGCGAAGAAGCAAAACACTAGAATAAACACCGGATGCAATATTTAATACAACGGCAGAAGATCGGCATGATGCATGTATGATGAATGACATGGCAAAGATGCGATGCAATTAGGTCAGATTAGGCGGAACCGGGGTCCCGACAATTAATATATGGTTCAAGTTGTTTAGAACCCCCGCAATTTAAATGTTGTATTACATGGCAAAAGATAATACGGGTTCGCTATACAAGTTTAAATGAGGCCAATATGAGGCTAGATTCGCCCGCATATGGGCCCCATATTTAATTATTAGGTGAATCGGCATAAGGCCCCCAAACCGATGATATGCATGCGAGATGGATGGTTAATATGCAACAAGTTATATTATGTTATAAAGTAGGGTTCTCGGAAAGGGGTTCACACATTAAGGGCCTCGACGAACTTGGGGTTCCGGGGGTTCGGGGTTCGACAGGGTCCAGGGTCGGTCTCCGGGATCCAGGGTTCGGCGAGGTCGTTCTCGGACTTAGGGGTAGGTCTTGGCGCATCCGGGGGTCTTCGGGTCACGTTGTCGGTCATGGTGTTCGGGATGAAGCACTTGTCGCATCGGGGTCTCGGCGGACTCGGTGTCCGGGGTGCAGTGCTTGGCGTCCGGGGTTAGGGTCTTCGGATCGGGGTAGATCTTATCGGTCTTGGCGTCTTCGGATCCGGGAGGAAGAACTTGGCGCGTCGGGTTCGGGCCTCAGGGTTCAGGGGTCTCGGCGTCCGTGTAGACGACCTAGGCGTCATGGTGGTCGATGACGAACTTGTCGGATGGCATGTTCATCGGAAGATCGGCGATGTCTCCACTTTGCTGTCTCGACCATCAGTGCAGTCGAAGGTCTTGGCGTTTCCCTGCTCGCGCGGCAGATGACGATCTCGGAGTCTCGGAGCAGTGCTGGGTTCTATGACGAAGTTCTCGGGTCAGTCGCGCGGCATCGCCCATTGGTTGCATACCATCAACACATGGACGAGAGGCTGCCGGGCACGGTCGGTAGGCTTGCAGGCGCACTTGGGGAGATGGCACGGGACGGGGCGCGGCCTGAGGGCGCCAGGCTCGAGGACGACGCCGAGGCAGCCGGGTCAGGCAGGAAGCTTCGTTACGCGGCGCGACAAGCTGCGAGGCGGGGCGGATGCGCGGAAGGACGCAGAGGTGGCGCCGGGCCGAGGCGGCAGTGGCGCGGCGGCTCGCCGGAGGAGGCCGCGGCCACGGGCGCGAGACGGGTGAGGCAGCCGACGAGCGGCGTCCGCAGGAGCTCCGGCGAGGGCTGGCGAAGCGGCTGCGGAGATGGGGCGGAGGCGGGGAGCAGCGATGGCGGCGTGGACGCTGCTGGGCGACCTGCGGCGGCCGGTAGGAGGAGGCAGCGCTTCCGAAGCTCACCGCGCGGCTGCTGCGAAGGTGGTGAGGAGAGAGAAGGGAGGCGGGAGGAGGCTGCAGGCGACGGAGATGGTGGACGGAGCGAGCTCATGGCGGGCATGGCTTGGCCATGGGCGGCCAGTGGTGAAGGCACTGGGCGGCTCGGGAGGAGGCGTGAGCTGCGAGGGGTAGCGCAGAGGAGGCGGCTCACGGGCGGACGCGGTGGCAGCCGGGAGGCGGGCGGAAGCGAGGGGGCGAGGGCAGGAGAGGCGAGAGGAGGGAGACGACGTGAGGGAGACGCCAGTAGGTGGGGTGTGTGGTGGGGCAGGCCGAGTGGGGGATGGTGGCCGTTGGGTCCACGCCTGGGCCAGTGGTGGAGGGTATGCGGGGGTCTGGCGTGCGTGGGTTTCGTGTGAGTGCAGGGTGGGTTGAGGTTGGGTGGGCCGGGGCCACGTGGCGGGTGGGCCAGGCGGGAAGGAGGGGGAGAGAGAGGGGTTAGCTAGTGGGGTCCAGAGGTTAGTGAGAGGGGGAGAGAGAGGGGTAGAAGGGCTTGGGTGAGAAAAGAGAGAGAGAGGGGGAAGAGGAGAGGGATTGGTGAGGTGGCAGGGTGGGTAGGAAAAAGGGGAGAGGGGGAGGTGGCGCGTTTTGATTGGAGGGTAGATAGGATTTGGGTGGGAATAGATTTAGGATTGGGCTGTGCTAGTTTTGTGTTTGTTTAGCTTTGTATAAAATAGAACAAAGCCACTTTACAAAATAGTTTTGAGACAAATAAAACCTCCAAAGCGATCGGGGTTTTGTCTTTTAAAAATAAAGAGGGGTATTTGTATACTCAAGATTGGGCTTTTCAAATAATGCAAGCAAACAATGCATGATTATGACGATGCAATGCACAAATTCAACGCGATTTTCTAGTAGTGGTTTTGCGGGATGCCACAATTCGACACCACCAACAAGGATCTCGCCCTCGAGATCCGCCTCATGGTACCGGAAGGAAGGTCGTGATGCGATCCTTCGCGCTTCGTGTAGATCCTCGCGACACCACTAACAAGAGTTCATCCTCCATCTTGAAAACGTTGACACCACCAACAAAGGATCATTGCTTCTGATCGTCGAGAGAACACTCCGGGGACACAAAGGACGAAGTTGAAGGTAAGGCCACCTCTAACTTCCATGGATAGAGTAAAACTGCTGGATCCACTGATTCAACGTACAAGGGCGAATGATAAGAGTAGTGGTAGGGTAGCTACTCCATCCCGCACTCAAACCATTACTCTGCACGCGAATAGACGGATTAAGCATCCAACTCTCGGAATTAGACTGAAGATCTCGACAAGCGAGGTTCGGAAACAAGGGAGTGTTGCCAGCAGAAATCGTATGAAAGACACACTGATTAGGTTTCGCGGTGGTTCCATTGGCATGAACAACACATGCTCAAGGTATACTCCAACTTCACCAAAGCTCGTCCTTCTCATATGTTTTTCAACGACACTGACATCCAGCAAGGAACACATATGGATAAAGAGCTCAAGAACAAAAGATTGGATGAAGGGTACAACAGACAAGTTGCAGATTGATGATCGTAGCACCTCCGTTACAAAAAGGGAGAAAGCGAAGCCCTGAAGGTACGACGGAAACCCAACCACGAGAATTCCTGGACTCGAAGAAAGAGAGAGAGCGGGTTCAAAACACGCAGAGGTAAGAGGAGAATAGCAGAGGGGTAAGGAGTAAAATCAGACCTAGTCAGAACTAGCCAACCGATTTTTCCAAAATAGTTTTGACACTCTACTTCGGCCGTTAGCTAGGTTATCCTCTGAAATTTGGACTTGTGGGGTATCGCTCACGCTGAGCTCGATACCACTCTGTAACACCCTCGATCGGACCTATGCAAGTTTTAGCAAAATCGCCAAACCCGCATAGAAAGCGATTCAAAGGTGCCCACCAGCACTTTCGTGGTGGAAAGCAAGTAATAACATTACACAACAGTCCTCGACGGACCCACGAGCAGATATATATATAGCAGCGACTCAAGGAGCCAAGAATACGAATATAATATACAAAGATCCAAATCACCTTGAAAGCGATATAGCGTCAGCTACGGACAAGATGCAAATGGGGCTAAGAGCCGAAGAATAACCAATGGCGTCCATAACCCTGCCAAGCGGAAGGGTAACCCCGCTAACGGCGTCGATCTCAAAACCTGCTTAAACAAAAGGGTGCGGCAAAGGGCAAAGGAAAAAGAAGGGCGTCGATCGAGGCCGACACGGCGAGGCTAGAATTCGGCGGTCCTCGCCTACATAGGTATGGTGGACTGAGCGGCAGCGACAACATGCACTAAACAATCTATAGAGACTCGATACACTGGCGTCAATCAGAGAGGGGTAAGATAGCCCTATACGGATCCAACCTGAAGCTAACACCAAACAAACCCATCCTGGTATTTCCCCCTCGAGACCAAACGAGGAAGTCAACCGAGGAACTCACACAGTTGGCAGTTTTATTTATTCAGTTATCGTTGCAGTAATTACTAGTCAGGTATAGATAATCATCCTGATAAAATAAGCAGTGGGCACTTTTAGTTAGTCATTCAGTGATAGTTGCAACAATTACTAATCAGGTACAGATAGCATGAGATAAACCCCAAAACCCAGCAGTTGTTGGTACTTTTATTCAGCCATTTCGTTGTAGTTGCAATACTTACTAGTCAGGTACAATGGTCGCAAGCGACACTCCAAACAAGCATTTGTGGGCAGTATTAATTAGCCATTCCGTTATAGTGGAGCTGATTACTAGTCAATATAAGTCAAATTTATAGCAGTAAACTTTAGTTATGCTTGTCTATGATCGAGATCGTGCTCCAAGTCGTCCATATCCGGACACGGCTTTGAAAGTTTTACCGGCCGGGTGCACCAATAGCAACACACGCCGATCAACCTCGGAAAAACCAAATCAAAACCCAACGAGGCTTTCACGAGAACAATCACAGGATTCAGAAATATTTCAGGGGCCACCCTTGGAGTACACCATAGAAAGTAAGCTAGCTCGAGACGGACCCCAAAGTTTGTGGGGCAGTGATGGCAGATCCCCAAACGGGGACTGTCGATACCACGTAAACGGGTCACAAGTCCTAAACAGTACAGTGTGCTCCTCGCACAAATTAAATACAGAAAGTAGCATGGCATAAGTACAGGATAGTAAAAACACCTCAAACTAGTTTGTGGCCCCAAGAAATAAGACTGAATCAAGCTCTGGCTCAGGGGGGTCCCATATACCTCCCGGATGTGGATAGCGCGATAAATCAAGGAACATGTATCAAGTACTCGGGGTCTTACGGGACACAAGTGGGCGTTCGGAAACCAAATATTTTCTATCACCCGATGCCTCGCTTATTTCAATTTTAGTTGTTAAACAGAAATTAAAGTGACGATAAGTAAAACTAGAATCATCTCCAACATCAACATGCGGCAATACATCAAGAACTGTGGCATATGACGACACACTTGAGCAAGCGACTACGACGCATAAGTCCAACTAGCTACCAAACACAGTAATAGGATGTGTCCAAGGCAATATAGGGTTGCAAGGGATATCACGGTACGAAACTAGAGCGCATACACGGATAGCAATAGATCAACAGGAGGAATAAAGACTATAAAAGTAAGATAGGTAGAAAGGGAGATGCTCTTTGAAAACATTGTCGAAGGTTCAACCAAGATCGGAAGCTCACATCAACTCAACGGCCTTATCCGCGAAGAAGCAAAACACTAGAATAAACACCGGATGCAATATTTAATACAACGGCAGAAGATCGGCATGATGCATGTATGATGAATGACATGGCAAAGATGCGATGCAATTAGGTCAGATTAGGCGGAACCGGGGTCCCGACAATTAATATATGGTTCAAGTTGTTTAGAACCCCCGCAATTTAAATGTTGTATTACATGGCAAAAGATAATACGGGTTCGCTATACAAGTTTAAATGAGGCCAATATGAGGCTAGATTCATATGCATATGGCCCCATATTTAATTATTAGGTGAATCGGCATAAGGCCCCAAACCGATGATATGCATGCGAGATGGATGGTTAATATGCAACAAGTTATATTATGTTATAAAGTAGGGTTCTCGGAAGGGTTCACACATTAAGGGCCTCGGAACTTGGGGTTAGGGGTTCGGGTTCGACAGGTCCGAGTCGGTCTCCGGGATCCGTGGTTCGCGAGGTCGTTCGGACTTAGGGTAGGTCTTGGCGCATCCGGTCTTGGTCACGTTGTCGGTCATGGTGTTTGGGATGAAGCACTTGTCGCATGGGTCTCGGTGGACTCGGTGTCCGGGTGCTTAGCGTCCGGGTTAGGGTCTTGATCGGGTAGATCTTATCGGTCTTGGCGTCTTCGGATCCGGAGGAAGAACTTGGCGTCGGTTCGGGCCTCGTGGTTCGAGGTCTCGGCGTCCGTGTAGACGACCTAGGCGTCATGGTGGTCGATAGCGAACTTGTCGGATGGCATGTTCATCGGAAGATCTCGGCGATGTCTCCACTTTGTTGTCTCGACCGCCATCGAGTCGAAGGTCTTAAGCGTTTCCCGCTTTCGCGGCGATGACGATCTCGAGTCTCGGGCGATCTTGGGTTCTATGACGGTTCTCGGGTCGATCGCGGCATCGCCCATTGGTTGCATACCATCAATACATGGACGAGAGGTCACGAAACACGGCTTGTAGGCGCGCACTTGGGAGATGGCACGGGACGGAAGCGGCTGAGGACGCCTGAGGCCAACGGCAGGCTCGAGGACGGCAGGAGGCAGCTGCGGGTCGTGGCAGGAAGCTCGTTGGCGGCGCGGCAATCGCGGAGGCGGGCGGATCTGCGAAGGACGCAGAGGTGGCGCGGACTTGGGCGAGGGCGACGGGCTGGCGGCTCGCGGAGGAGGCCGGCGGCCACGGGCGGCGAGGACGGGTGAGGCAAGCGACGAGCGGCGTCCGCAGGAAACTCGGCGAGAGGCACTGGCGGCAGCTGCGGGATGGGGCTCGGCGGGCGGAGCCGACGATGGAGGCGGCGTGGGCCTTGGGCGACCTGCGGCGCGGCCGCCAGGAGGAGGCGCAAGCCTGCTTGCGAGCTCATCGGCGCTGCTGCGAAGGTGAGGCGGCAGAGGAGAGAAGGGAGGCGGAGGAGGAGGCGAGGCGGGAGATGGTGGACGGGAGCGAGCTCATGGCGGGCAGCGTGGCTCGCTAAGCGGCCTTGGGGCAGGCGGGTGGCGCCTGTGGCCTCGGGGAGGCGTGAGCTGCGAGGGGTAGGCGCAGAGAGGGAGGCGGCTCATGGCCAGCCGGGTGGCCAGGGCGAAGCCCGGCGGCGAGGGAGGCAGAGGGAGAGGGCGAGAGGAGGAGACGCAGCGTGAGAGACAGTGTAGGTGGGGTGTGGTGGGGCCTGTGGCAGCTGAGTGGGGGATGGTGGCCGTTGGGTCCACGCTGGGCCAGTGGCAGGAGGTATCTGGCCGGGGGTGTGGCGTGCGTGGGTTTTGTGTGAGTGCAGGGTGGGTTGAGGTTGGGTGGGCCGGGGCCACGTGGCAGGTGGGCCAGGCGGGAAGGAGGGGGAGAGAGAGGGGTTAGCTGGTGGGGTCCAGAGGTTAGTGAGAGAGAGGGGTAGAAGGGCTTGGGTGAGAAAAGAGAGAGAGGGGGGAAGAGGAGAGGGATTGGTGAGGTGGCAGGGTGGGTAGGAAAAAGGGGAGAGGGGGAGGTGGCGCGTTTTGATTGGAGGGTAGATAGGATTTGGGTGGGAATAGATTTAGGATTGGGCTGTGCTAGTTTTGTGTTTGTTTAGCTCTGTATAAAATAGAACAAAGCCACTTTACAAAATAGTTTTGAGACAAATAAAACCTCCAAAGCTATCGGGGTTTTGTCTTTTAAAAATAAAGAGGGGTATTTGTATACTCAAGATTGGGCTTTTCAAATAATGCAAGCAAACAATGCATGATTATGACGATGCAATGCACAAATTCAACGCGATTTTCTAGTAGTGGTTTTGCGGGATGCCACATTTTACTTAGCCGATTTCATGTATCGGCCCCTCAAGTTTTACTGTCCAACATCCCACATGCTTGGGAAATATTTCTTGAGATGTTGACCGTTGACCACCACTGGGAATTTCACGCCGTCCAGCTCCTCAAGTATGTACGCGTTTCCTCTTAAAACTTGGTCGATCCTGTACGGCCCGTGCCAATTTGGAGACCATTTACCATATGTTGCATCCTTAGTCCCCAAGGGCAACACAGCTTCCCATACCAGATCACCAACGTGGAACTCCTTTGGCTTCACTTTCTTGTTGTATGCACGAGCTACTTTGGCCTTGTTCTCTTTGATTTTCTCAAGTGACCACAACCTGAGCTCGGTTAAATCCTCCACACTGTCACTCATCAGGGTTGCGTATTCTTCAGTCGTTAGATCGTCCTGAAAAGTGACCCGTCTCGACCCAGCCGTAATTTCCCAAGGCAACACGGCTTCTTGTCCATATACTAGATGGTATGGCGAGGTTTTAATCGCCCCATGGCATGACATGCGATAAGCCCACAATGCCTCTGACAAAACCTCGTGCCAGCGCCTAGGGTGCTCATCGACTTTTCTCTTGATCAGCTTGATGAGGCTCTGGTTGGACGCTTCAGCTTGCCCATTCGCCTGAGCATAGTATGGAGATGATCTGATCGACTTAATCCCGTGTCCTCGCAAAACTTTCTAAACTCCTGAGAAATAAAGACCGAACCTCCATCGGTCGTGATAGTTTGGGGAATCCCGAATCTATGGATGACATGTTCTTTCACAAAGTTGATAACATCCTTTGAGTTTACTGATTTCATCGGGACAGCCTCCACCCATTTAGTGAAATAATCAAGAATGGCCAAAATCCACATGTGGCCTTTGCTTGATGGGGATTGATTTTGCCGATCATATCCATGCCCCAACCTCGGAATGGCCAAGGCTTGATGATGGGGTTCATTGCCGACTGGTACCATCTGAATTTTCCCAAACTTCGACATGCTTGGCACCCTTTGTAGTACTTGAAACAGTCCTCAAGCATGGTGGGCCAATAAAACCCGATCGCTGATCAACCATTTCATCTTGTGAGCTGATTGGTGAGTTCCACAGCGCCTTCGTGTACCTCGTGTAGGAGCCGATTAGCCTCGGCCCCCGCACATTTGAGCAATAATCCTTCCAGAGTCCTGTAAAACATGTCATCCCCAATAAGCACATACTTCATGGCTTTGTACCTTATCCGTTTAGGTGCCCCCCGAGCCGAATCCTTCAAGTAATTGAAGATATCGGCTCTCTAGTCGTCAGCTTCCAGGAACTGTACCTGAACATCGGCTCCTTCTGCTACATCCTTGTAGCCTGAAGCCATTTGTGCAAGATCATTTGCCTCTGTATTCTGCGACCGTGGGATCCAGGTGAAGTTTATGTAATCTGAACGCCATCGACTCACGGCAAGGCAACCATAATGGGAAGAGGGACTCGCTCACACTTGTACTCCTCCGTGAGTTGGGAAATCACCAACTTGGAGTCTCCAAAAATTTCCATTGCTTCGCCTCGGCAGGAGTAACTCCATTCCTTGCGTATCGCCTCGTGCTCGGCTACATTGTTGGTGCGAGAGGTAGACAATCGATGGAGAAGGAAAATGTTGCCCCAGGCGACACGAGTAAAATGCCGATGCCGCAGCCATCGTCACAAACTGATCGTCGAAAAACATAGCCGCTCTTATGGACGGTCTGCTATGTTAGTGTTGATCCTTTCAGCGATAAGATCGCCAACGCCTGTCCCTTAACTAATCGCCGGGTTGATACGGATGTCAAACTCGATAATGCAAACATCCATTTGCCCGTCGGCCTTTTAACATAGGAGCCGAAAGATGTGCTTTATGACTCGATTTGCATATGATGATGATCTCTGCGATAGCAAAATGTGGCGCGCTTGGTGCAGGTGAAAAACAGCGAGGCACAACTTATCGATATCGGGATACCTTGTCTCGCGTCCGAGATCATACGCTTATGTAAAATACGACTCGCTCCAGCCCATCATAAACTTGCACCACCACGAGGCGATGGATGTGTCACTCTTGACAAGTAAATGTAGAACGATGCATCTTGGGGTGGAACCAACACTGGCGGCTTTCGGATATTCTTTGATTTCGTCAAAGGCTCGTTGTTGTTACGCCCCGGTGAATTCCTCGTCGATTTAATTTTCACCAGTCCATGAACGGCTCTATTCTTCCGACAGATTGGAGATGAATCTTCCGAAGTTGATCTTGCCGATGAGGCTGCAGTTCTTTCTTTGTAGTGGGTGGCTTCATTGTTCGCACTTGCCTCGACTTTTCAGCCGATCTCAATTCGCGTTCATGGACCAAAAACCCAAGAACTGACCGGCGTCACCGAAGGCACACTTCTTTGGATTCATCCGTAGGCGAATTTTCTTGTTCGGTCCGGGGCATCGTAGATCGCCTAAGTGTCCTTGCAAGCGGACTTGACCACCACGTCATCGATGTAGATTTCCACCGCTTGCCGATCGGATCATGAAAATATAATTCATGGCTCTTTGGTGCGTGGCGCGGCATTCTTCAGATCAAACGTCATGACTACATACTCGAACAACCCCGAACAGGACTCGAATGCAGTCTTGTGTATGTCTTCGGAGCCATAAAATTTGGTTGTAACGGCATTGCCATCCATGAAGCTCAAGATCTTATGACCCGGCTGCGTTGATTAACGTTTACCACCGGCATCGGATACTCATCCTTTGGGGTAGCTCTGTTGAGATCCGAAAATCTATGGCAACACGCCACCGCCATCCTTTTTCTCTACACGATACTAGAAATCCACTCAGCATACCGCATGGCCTGATTAACTTGGTCATCAACATTTTCTCGACCTCTTTCTTGACTTCTTCGAATTTCGGCCTTCATTTGTCGTGCTCATGCTGAAATGGCGAAATCCTTTTTGAGGAGTCGATGCTCAATGATGCTCTGTCTAACCGAGCATCTGTGTAGTCCCAGTGCGGATCTGGATATTGTTTCAACAGGCTATCATCGGGCCCGCATTCGGATCTAACTTTCGGCGATAAATGTTGGTCGTGGCTTATCCCGGGACCAATGTCGATCTCTTCTAGCTCATCAGCGGATGTAAACCCATACCCTAGCTTTCCGTCACCTGTCAAATCGACGCTAAACACAGGGCAAACAGTAGGTGAGGGTAACAAAAATGATTTGGGCCGATGCCTGAATCGGCCCCCCTTTTTGATTAAATTAGTTAAGGATGGTTTACACCTTATTGTGTTACAATGGCAGGGCATCTCCCTGCTACGACTACGTGATCCGCTTGTCGTACGATTGGTGCTTCCTATTTTTAGTGGCCGATCGCGAGGATCGGCCGTACCACGTACGTTCGTGGACCTTGCTACTCTGTCAGGCCAGTGGATAAGACCAGCCTCACCCCGTTTTTTGTAGCTTCAATGCGCTCACAGCCTTCTAGGCGATTCGGAGATCGGCTCTTGGTCTTACGCTTCCCCGACGTTCATGCCAGCTATGGAAATCTCGATAGAATCATCTGCATGGATGACCTCCACTTCATCTCCGTCCCATTAGACAATCGTGCATCGTGGATGGAATGCAGCAATTAGCGTGAATCCGGTCTCTACCTAGCAAGACAACAGAGGTACTTTTGCTGTCCGACGAAAAATGACGTGGGTATGGTTTTCCTGCCCATTGTTATATCCACGCCCGACGCCTTGCGTTTCAAGACCGACCGTTGAAGTCGCTTAACGTGACGTTGGTTTTGATCGGATCTGCAGTGGGCGTCCCAAACGTCGTAGCATGGAGTACGGCATGATATTGATGCCGCTCGGTGTCCACCAACATCTTGCCGACAGGTTGCCCATTGATGTAACCTCGTAGGCAGGGCTTTCAGATGTTTGTAACCCTTCTCACGTGGCTTCTCAAAGATAACGCCGTGGACGCGATCAAACTGTGCCTGGTAGCTCATTGGTTCTTGGCGCGAATTACGGCGGAATCGAACACCATGTTTGTGCCGGCCGATGTCGTGCATCGGCTTTTCTTGGTTTGGGGCGCCATTCTTTCCTTGTCGGGCGGTCTTCCGCTTCGAGTCTGCCTAATTTGACGGCCAGATCGGGCGTGCTTTCTTAAAGCGTGGAATCTGCGCTTGACTTCCTCCAAGTTATGCAGCTGCACTCTCGCTTTTGGGTGTGTCTGAGTCCGGGACACCACCTTGGACGGTGATATGTCTTCGTCTTTGTCATTCTTTGGCTTCTCGAGGTCTTCGCTCGGCGGACTCCTATGCGGCTCGGGGTGGAAGAGGCCCTAGACGTTTGAACACCGACCGCCTCGTGTCCTCCTTCTGACCGCATTCGGCGGTTGTCATTAGGCAATCGGCTCATTCCCGTGTCCCAGCAATACTTGAAGAAAGGACAATCCCAATGCTTGTCTGCGCCTTCCTTTTCTTTAGACGGTCCCTTAGCGAGGTGCTCACACCCTTCATCGTCTCCATCGCGCCGGCGACGTTGGTCATACTGACGCTCATACTTGTTAAGGAGATGGGCGGAGTGTGGCTTCTGATACCGCACTCTCCTCACCTGTTCCTCTGTTAAGTACCGCCTGTCATTGTGGCTGGGCCGGTCGCATGGACCAGCCTCGTTTCTTTCTTTGCCCCGAGAGCGGACACCTCCCTCCTTGTACGTGTCATGGTGGTACCTGACCACCGCCATATTAACCGAGCGAAAATCCAGTTGGCGCCGCTGGAGCGATCGAGTTCTACCATGTTGACGCCGGGAAATGGGTTCGTGTCCACTTTCATGGCGAACTGCCCAAGGATCAGACGGCCTTGTTCTATCGCCATTTGGATTTGGCGGCGAAGCTCTTTGCAATCATTGGTGGTGTGGGTGAACGAGTGATGCCACTTGCAGTATGGTCTCCCGTTCATTTCCTGAGCCGTAGGGATTTTGTGGCCTTCGGGTAACCTCAGCTGCTTCTCCTTCAGCAGCAAATCAAATATCTGCTCGGCTTTGCTCACATCGAAGTCGAACCCTTTTTGCATGCCCTTGCTGTTTCACCCATTTGCAGGCTACAGGATCTTCCCCCCGAGCCCATTCGGCTACGGCCACTTCCTGGTCCTGTGTAGGATCATCTTCTTCTGCATCGACCAGGCCTATCAGACGTTTGAATTTGTCTTGGTACAACTCAGGGTGGCGCTGTTCATACATCGCCGTCGGTTTACAGGCCATGTGCGCCAATGAGTTGTACTCCACTTGAAAGCCAGATCCTTGATGGGTCTTGAGAGACCCAACACCGCCAGCTCGACCTTCCTTCTCGATTAAACGAGCTGAGAAACATCGGTTCTTAGCGGTCTGAAGCTGGTTGTACTCGGCTCAGTTTCTCCCGCTTCGCCGCACTCGCCAGTGCGCAATGCCGACCTCGGTAGCCTCACGAATGGTCTTGGATGTGGAACTGCTCTTCCAGTTGCTTCGGTATGAATCGAATCGGTGGCGAGGTGTACCACCCAAAAGCTGGTCCTGTCGGATTGCGCAAAAACCTTACGCGCATCGATCCGATGCGAAATTATGCCTAGCTGTGCGGTATCGGCTTATGTGCTCGATCGAGCTTGACCCTTCGACCCTCTAAACCTTGAGAACTCGGGAGCCGATACTTGGGTGGCGCGGAATCGGATCAAACTTCGTTGAAGTACGGCTTTGAATAGCCGATTGTCCTTCTCTTGACGCGAAACCGGGTCTCTCGGATGGTACGGATTTGCTCCACTGTTTGAGCTGCGGGCTAGATTCTCATGACTTGTTCGATGGCATACTTGGCTAGCCACGCCTATTTGTCGGCGTCTATCCTGACATCGCTGCTCGAACGCCTGCCTCAAGATCCTGCCCGAACCCTGCATGAAACTCCAGTTGCAATCTGGTTGGTGTGTCGAGGTTATTGCGATCCGCACGTAGGTGCATATATATCCGTGTGGGATTTCCTTAGGTGGCTCAAACAGGAATTGGCAATCGCTGGGTCGCCTCCACCTTGTAGACGGCGTGGCCGCTCTGGCGGCTCTGGAGCCTCAAGTGTGAATGGCGCTATGGCACAGTCTGGAGCGGTCTTTCTCCTGGTGAGTCCCTAAAGTAGGCCCCGGAGAGTACTGATGTTTCATGATCTCCTGAACTACGCGAACGCGACCGCTCGAAAGCGTTCACGGGCTCTCGGAATGGCGGTGCGAGAATGAGCCACCATGTAGTTGACTTCACATAGAGCTCGTGCGCTCCTCCGAAGGAACAGAGATCTACCTCATCAAGAGCACCCTGGAGAACCCTCCACTTGATGCCATGCTTACGGGTCCTCTCAAAAGAGCCGATGAGATCGGCTTCAAGAGATTTCGATCTCATCATACTTCGCCTTGTGCTCTTCAGCAGCTCGTCAGATGCGTGATCGGTCGCTCTCCATCGCAGCGTCGGATGTTGATGTAGACGTTGTTGAAGGTCCCACGGTGCGAGAATGTGTTGCTGCCAAAACTCACCGGCGAGCAGCGACGAGCAACACGAAGAGCCGGAGGCTCCAGGCTGCTGGTGGGCCCTGGTCCCTCGGCAACGGCCCGCAAAACTCCGGCACGTCACGGCTTGGTTCGAGATGTGCCACCTGACCTATACCTGGTCAGGAAGGTGAAGGATTGCTCCGATTGATTTCCTGCATGGTAAACAAGTATACATAAAATTCGAGCCGTGACCGGCTCCCAGGTTTCCCTGTAAATCGGCTCCTAGAGCCGATTGCCCCATGGTTCTGCATTAGATTTACGATAACATGGGGTTTTGCTTGATCACTACAAGTTAACTCGATCTACGACAGTTTAATGTTTTCACCACGTAACTGGAACGTCCTACACGTAATTGAGCCTGGTATGTACAAAAGATGAAGAATATTAACCCTAGAGGAGGCCTAATAACCAACGTAAAGTTAATTACCGGAACAACTTCTCTAGAACGAATAAGCCACGTCCCTACGTACTACTGGATCGTTCAACCCGTTTGTAAGGCCTGACTACGTAGATATCAAACTAAACCTTGGCGAGCAAGGCACAACCATAACGGATCGAATCAGCTAAATAAAGATCAAGCAAGGTGCTACCCTTGCACTTGGGAAACGGTGCAAAGGTAGCGAGACAACTAGAGGCGGCATAACTTTAAACAATTATAGCGAAAAACACCGATGCTAGCCTCAACAAATCTATGATAGTAGTGTTACTCGCCATCAACAAGGCTTCGATGCGAGTAACACCAAACAACGATAAGTAAAAATCGCCTAGATCGCAAGATGCGATCTAAGCATACTTACCCGAAAGAAACCCTAGAAACAAGGGGTGGCGATGCGCCGAGATTGTGTTTGTTGTGAACGTGATTGTCCTCGTTTTCTTGATAACCTTAGGTACATATTTATAGTCCGGAGACTCTCTACTTTTGGAATAACTCTACAACTCTATCTTTACCTAAACTGAAACGGAACCTAAACTGAAACGAAACCTACTATGATACAAGATACACGGGCAATTTAGCCCAATTCTACGCACTAGGCCGATCCAACAACACGTTGAATATACGCATCTTCCAAGCCCATCTTGATCACGGCCCATCTCCTTCGTTGGCCAAAATATGGCGATAACAAATCCACACATCTGTGATGCACTTGCTAGTGGTGCACCACGGGTAAAATAGGCGTGGCGCACTTCCCACAGATTCCCTACGGCTAACTGCCGTAAGCGTGGCACACATGGGGGTGGTGCGCCATGGCTATGTGTGGGCCAGGGCACAGGTGGCCGCAGACCACATACACTTAGCGCACTATGTCAGGGTGCGCTACGAGTGTGAAACTTAGTAGTAGGGCACATGACCTAGTGCGCTACGGATGTGTGGGTTGTGGCCTGCTGGGTAAACTTAGCCGTAGGGCACCTTGCCCTAGTGCCCTACGGCTAAGTACCCTGCACAAACTCCACCCCCGGTGGATCGCCTTTTTAGGCTTTGCAAAAAATAAAAGAAAATGATAAACACTTTAAAAAATAAAATCCTTTCATATGTAGGTAGGTAATGTGGTATAGTTTGTAGAAAAATTAACAAATAATAATTTTATCTTTTTCTGCAAAAAAAAAGTCATGCCACGGTAAAATGGACGTAACTTTTGCATACGATGTCGAAAAAAATCGTATAATATACCAAAATGACGAGAATGAGATTTCGCATCTGCTCGCAACGACCTTTTGTCATTTAGTGATTATTTACATTTTCAAAATTCGAAAAAAGTAAAAAGTTACGATCAAAAGACCGTTTTTCTTGCAGAAAAAATAGATGGCAATTTACCCGTAGCGCACCACCACCTAGTGTGCTATGAGTAAGTTGGGCGGGATTCAAAATTTGAATCCCCAACCCGCCCACCTACCCCTCTTCTCTTCCCTCCATCTTATCATTTTCATTCTCCTCCCTCCTCCTTTTCCTTCTCTCTTCTCCTCCTCCTTTTCCTTCTCTCTTCTCCTCCTCCTTTTCCTTCTCCTCCTTCCCCTTATCCTCTCTCTGTCCTCCTCCTCTCCTTGCACTAACAACGGCGACGGCGGCCTTCTCCTCCTCTCCTTGAACTGACGATAGTGACGACGACCTTCTCCTCCTCCTTGCTCCGACATCCTCCTCTCCTTGCAGTGACGATGGCGACAACGACCTTCTCCTCCTCCTTGCAGTCATGAGAGTGACGACGACCTCCTTCTCCCTCTCTTCCTCGATGCCGGCAAGGACTAGCACGGCCATGGCCTCCTGCACCTCCCTGCGGTGGTAGGTCATGGCCATGGCGACCATGCTCCAGCGAGGCGACATAACGGCGGCGATGCGGACCCGATTGCTTTTGCAATTCAAAACGAGGGTGTTTTTGCATTTTTTTTGTTTTTTGAAAAACACATCCATGGCGCACCCTGTACCCCTAGCCGTTGCGCACCTGGTAGTGCGCTACGCCTATCCCCATATAACCGTAGCGCACTAGGCAATGCGCTACGGGTAAGAGATATCTGTAGCGCGAGGATAGTGGAACACAACTAGTACACCACGGATGCCCTTTTCAGGTGTGCCACGAACGGCCCTTTTTATAGTAGTTCCATATGCCATGTGGCTGCACTAGAAGCTTCTCAACACAAAACATCTCAAATCTCTTTGTTCCTAGGTGGCCATCCACAAGTGTGATACGCAAGGTAAACCATAGACATGGGCCTTGTGTAAACACTCAACACAAACCATTCTCACCATTCCACCTAGGTGATTCATTCACTTAGTTGTTTTATTAATCAAAAACTTAGTCATAGACTTTCTATAAGATCATAGCATGAATATTCCACCCTTTTAATCTAATAGCTAGGCTAAGCATACTAGCATAACTTTTCTCTTAACTTAGGAAGATTCCTACCAAGATATATTCTATAGGATCTACCATACCATAGCAATATACAAAATAGTCCTATCATGCATACTACAAAAATATTACTAATGCAATATTGAAAAGGTAGGACTTTCGATGACCAAAGTATCACTTGACTTTTTAGTAGAGAATCTAGGTACTCTCCTTGATCTTGCAATTGTCACACTCTTCAAAGTTCACTACAATACATTTAAGCAAAGCACACATTCAGTACTAGCACTCAAACAATTAACAAAACAAAACAAATAAAACCAAGAAATGCATGCAAGCATGCAAAAGGCTATTTTATTGAAAGGTGGTGTCTAACAAGGTTCTAAACATTTCAAAACACCTACTGGTATTTTATAAAAGTGGGAAAACCATTTAAAATCAAGTTAGTGAAAATAGGCCTTTTTAAATCATTTTTGTTTTACTAGAAATGCTTTTATTCAAAGGAATATTTTCCAATGCTACCAAAATATAATTTTAAATTCAAAATTTAGTGTTTATGGTCAGAGGGTTCAAAACAAATCCATTTGCAAAAGTTTTTCACTCAAAAATCATATTTAGAACAAATTTTATACTCAAAATAGTCCTATTAATGTTTCTGCATAAACACCTAATTTTTCAGAAGCAAATTACCAAAACAGGGCCATATTTTTAAAGTACACATTTTTATGAATCCATTTATATAAAATTTGTAATTTTTGTACATACAGATCAAAAGTTATGGATTTTACAAATTCAAACAACTAATATATCAAATTCTATTTTTAAAACAACAGCCTGGCCACGTGGCGGTGGGGCCACACTGTCAGCGAGGGGCGAGTGCGAAGGGGTGCGGTGAGAAAAGAAATCCAGCGGGGAGGGGAGAGTGGCCCGGGTAGGCTGTGTGCTGGGCCTGGGGTTTGCTGGGTTGGCTGGGTAGGTTAGCTTTCTATTTTTTTCTGATTCTTTTTCCTTTTCCATTTCTATTTTTTGTTTTAATTCAAATCAAATAATTTAAACCTCACTTTGATTTCAATTTTTTACCAAACCTTTTCAGTAGGTTTTATACTTTTTAATAGTGTGTTATTTAGTCCAACTTGGAATAATCCAATATTTTCTTATGAATTAATATTTATTAAGTGAGGCAAATTGTCTTCATTTAAATAAAATTGAATATGGTTAAAAAGCCCATATAATTTATTTAAATAACCCTTATTCTTTTGTTTTATTTGAATTACTTTTATTCCATTTGCTTATGGATTTGGCCAAGATTTAAATTATCTTTTAAATATTTCTTATTTATTTAATTCTTTCTTTGTCTTATAAAATCCATATCTTTTTATTTATAGTTCCAAAAATGGTGATTCCACTTTGTATAATTTTATTTAATATTTATTTATATATTTTAAATCCCTTTAGGATTATTTTGCTCACAATTTGGTGTTGATTTTAGTTAGGAGCTTTATTAGCCTTGGAAATTATTTCCTATTATCTTATTAAAATCATAAGTTTTTATCCATGGCTCGAAATTGAGTGAAAACAATTTCCATGGTTTTGTAATATTTTCAATTACCATTTTTGATCATTTAGAAATGTTTGTTGCTGAATTTTTATGTGGAACAAATCCATAGTCTTAGAGTGATCTTGGAGATGATTTCTTTCATTAGGGTTTAGGGTTTTTGGTTTAAATTTTCCATGTGCTTTAAATTCAAGATATTTTCTTTTCAGGGATGCATTTGAATTGTTTGAAAATTTGTTTCTTGCTTTTTCGTTCAAATTTTGTTCAAGTAGGGTTTTGATGTTTCCATTTAGAAGCAAAAAGTTTCTTTTCACCCTAAATTTCAACAGTTGTTTCTTTTGTTTGTTTATTTTTCACATTTCAAAATTTGGAAAATTTTGGGATGTGACACGTGGGGGTATATCCATGTCAGTATCCCTCGAGTGTTCAGTCAAATCGTAGATTCAGCTGGAGACTCCTATTTTTTAAGGGGAAATGTTTAGTTCATAGGGATTGCTGATGCATGTTCCTGGATCACCTGACGGATCAGGGCCAACTAACTCTCATAGGACAAAACAACATGATCTTCTTCAAACTTGAGTCCCCGGACTTGAATTTGGAACGATTGCTGGTGTGATTCGAATCAGGCAGTTGTGATTTTATAGGAGTCAAATCCCAATGATTTTTAAGTGATGTACCCTACGCGTCTGTCGGGATTTTCATCACGTCTGTTGACATGGGAGTTTACTGGAAGAGCGCAGTCAGGTGCGTTACCAGGCCATCAGATGATATTTGTAGGGCTTATCTTTGCGTCATAGACACAACATCCAAAATTTTATCACCACGGAGGTGTTTCGGGTGGCCAAGGAGATTGCTTCTCACTTAGCGTTGGTTTGGGCAAAGTTTCCAGGAGATTGCTTCTCACTTAGCGGAGGTGTTTCGGGTGCTGAAGGATCTCAGTCGAATAATTCATAGTGTGCGTGACCAGCGCTCCCTATGGGAGTAGCCTTGGAGTGTCTGTTCGAGTCGTAGACTCGAGCAGAGACTTCAATTCAGTCATTTTCAGCATAAGTCCGGAGGACACAATTTTTTCGGATGTGCAACTAACGCTCCCTATGGGAGTAGACCTGAGTCCGTAGTGGAGTCGCGGACTCGACGTAGGACTCGAAAATAATTTCAAGGTGACGTTATCTTTGCAATTTCTCAGGTGCATGGCCAGCGCTCCTGATAGGAGTAGCCCCCGAGTAGTTCCTCGAATCATAGATTTGAGTAAGTACTTTGAATGATCAGTCGAATTCTTCGAGCCATTGCTGGCTTTACCTTGATGACATCATTGCTGATGATTGGTGATCTCAACCTTCTGCGGCAGCAGACATGATGCGACGAGACGATCATGGGTCCCACCGTCTGACTTAACGTTGACTAGTCACACATAAACTCGGCAAGAATTATGGTGTCTCCTCGGTTTTCGTGCATAGTGGACGGATTGCTGGCGACGGTTCATTTTGGTTCTGACACGTGTACGGTGAGATCTGAGGTGCATGCTAGGGCTTCTCAATCGACGGCTCGTGTGCATCATCTTTTTTCTTTTATACCACAGGGAAATAGTGATTTCTTTTTACCCTTCGTCATTTTCTCATATCCATTTCCTTCATTTCTCACGAGCTTTTCTGCCTTTTGTTGGGCAAGTCAAAGAAGACGACAACTGCTGGAGCTAGATCGAGCGTCGCTGGCGCCGGCAAGAAGGTCGCTGCTATGGCGCGCGCCACTGACGGCAGATGGAAGCACATGGACATGTGCGAGGCGAATCTGTGCAAGTTGTGTGATGTTGGATTGATCTCCAAGGAGAAGGACGCTGTCATCCTCCCCAGTGATGAGGTAATTCCGCGCCCACCCGAAAGGTTTCAGGTGATGTTTTATGCCTTCGTTGTCCGAGGCCTTTCTTTGCCCGTCCACGAATTCCTTCGTGGACTCCTTTTTTTATACGGGATTCAGTTGCATCATCTGTCACCCAACTCTCTTCTTCATATTGCTTTCTTCATCACTCTTTACGAGTGCTGGCTTGGTATCGAGCCACACTTTGGCCTCTTCCGGAAACTCTATTCCGTGAAGAGGCAGTCCGACACCGGCGGTGTTTATCCGCTTGGCGGCTGCATCATTTCCATTCGTTCCTCTGTCCAATTCTTCTCCTTCTCTATTTGCAAGTTCGTCCAATACTGGTGATGGAAGTGGTTCTACATTTGTGACTTCAAGAAGGACAGGAAGCATTTTGGTCTTGCCCCTTTCGAATCTGCCCAAAAGATTACCCCGAAGAGGTCGTGGAAGAACGACATCTTAGAGGGTGAAACAGCGGAGGTGGAGAAGCTCTACCAGCGTGTGGAGGCACTCCAGCCAGTAGTTGGCAAGGAGGTCAAAGGTGTCGATATCAACCACACCTTCCTCAAGAGTCGGGTGCAGCCGCTCCAAGCGAGGGTACATCCCATGTTCCTGTATGCTGGCCGCAGCTATCCGACAAGGGTTTCGCCTGAGGAGTTGTCTTCGGGTGACCTTGATAGAGCCCTTCGTCCCCTACTAAAGTACAAGGCCGACGAGGACCTCCCGGGGAAATCCTTGACCTCCCGCTTCAGTTTGAAGAAAGTATTCTCGAAGGTGAAAAAACTTGTAGTTGCGCATAACGCCATTTCGAGTGCTAGCTATTTGTTATTTGTGCTGATAATTTGTCATCTTCTTGTCTTCTATTTGCAGGACTTCAAGGTAGCGGGGATGACGCCCCATCTACCTGAGAAATTCCCAGTTGCGCCGGATAATGAAGTTGTGGAGTCCGAATCCGAGCTTCCTCCGACGCAATCTCCTACCACATAAGCCCCTGAGCAGAGCGAAGGGCGGACCCGAAAGCGCTCCCGGAGTAAATCTTCGTATGAGGCGACATTACCAACTCCAAGGGGTCCGTCCTTCCTCGAGCAGCATGGTGAGGATGAGGATGTGTCGTATGCACCTTTTCCTGTCGTGCCCCTTCGGGCGGTGGCTCCGCAGTCGCCGGCCAAGAAGAAGAAGAAGAAGGAGAAGACGGCTCATGTCTTCAATTTGTCGGACATCGATTCGTAAGTTATTTTGTTTGAGTCTTGCTTCCATGTTCATCTTTTCAGTTTTAGCTTCTTGTTGATCTGATAATTGCTTGGAGCAACCCTTCAGAGGATTCACTTTATGGGGACACCGAAGAGGTGATCACGAAATCGAAGCCGACAACTTCGTTTCCCTAGGTGGTGGCCAACTCTGAGGGCGAGGATTCGAGATCCGCTAGGCAGGAAGCTCATGCACTCGTGACTCAGAAGGCGACATGCAGACCTTCGGAGTCCACACCTGAGCATGTAAGTGTTGCCCTTTTACTCCGTGGGGGGAGCCCCCGAGTCCTTCATTTATCTAACATGTTGATGTTTCTCTTTGTGGGGGGGGAGCCCCCGAGCCCTTTATTCATCGGGTTTGTTTTTGCTTCTTATGTAGCCTTTTGTGCATAGCGCCAACCTCCTCATCCAGCAACATCTGGCGCTGGAGGGTGAGCTGAAGCAGCTCCAAGGTGCGTAGCTATCCTCTTGGTTATTTTTCGAGTCCATCGAGTTTTTTACTTGTGTTTACCCGATATCTCTTCATGTTGCAGATGAGAACAATGCTGCTCTTCGAAGGCAGAACGCTCTCGAAAAGAGCCTCGGCCAAGCGGAGAAGAAGGCAGCGGATGCTGCGGAAGCCAAGGAGGGACTGTAGAAGGAGTCTGAAGATCGTGAGCAGCAGATCGCGACCGTTGCAGCCACTCAGGAGAAAGCCATGGCTTACATGCTCATGGCTGCTGCCAAGGCTATCTCTGGTAAGTTACTCTTATATCCTTTGGGTGTTCTGTTATTTGAGTGCATTTTATCCTTTATCAGTCGAGTGTTCTCTTCCTCTTCTTGTCAGATGCTTCTGGCATCACGTTTGATCGTGGTGCGCTGGAGCACGGAGATGTTTTGGCCGATGCTGCTGCTACGATCGAGGATCGCTGCTCCACTGCCGTTGGCTCCCTAGAGAAGGCCAAGAAGGTTCTCACGCGTTTTTACAAGGAGGTCGTCCCCAAGGGCGTTGCCCTCGACGACATCAACTCCCTTGCAGATGCTTTGTCGGAGGATGCTCCAGTGGAGTACAAACGCAAGCAGAAGGGCATCGGTGCTTCCATGGGGCTGGCCATGGCGATGGCGTCCGGAGCCGAGATGGACCTGGCCCAAGTCACGTCCAGGATGCCGACGGCGGTGGATGGCTCTGAGGTAGCTTTGGCCCCTTTTGCTTCTCACTGTAAGCATTACGGGCCTAAGCTCATCGACCTCCTGGCCGATTATGCGGCGAAGCAGCAACAAGAGGCCAAGAGTAGGCAGTCTGGCTCCGAGGCTGCTCCGGATGCTGGTGCTTAGGCCCTTGTCCTATATCTAGTGTAGCTTTTTTACTTCTGTTGTCTTTTGTAACAAATTTTGGGTGAACAAGTCCCACTTTGCCATGAGGTGGCCTTATTTATGTATATGAGTCTATCTTTTAACTACTGTCAAAAGTCTTTGCAATTTTTCATATTTGCCTATTTACCTCTAGGGTCCTTTGGGTGAGGCTCCAACGATTACTCCTCTTGCGCCTGATCCTCGCCCATCATTGGATGAGGTGTCGCATTTGGTCTTCCTGTGTGACCGCGTCCGTAGTTTGAAAAAAGACGTCCTCAGCATCCGCGGTCACGCGGATGTATGGAAGTAGAAGGCTGAGCGAGCTTCTGCCAGGGAGGAGTTCTTGCTTGGAGAATTTCGGCAGATGGGCGACCAAATCCAATGTGAGTCCTTGTGAACTGATGCCTTTTTGAGTGCGCTGCATTTTATGTTTGGCTCACCCGTTGTTTGTGCAGTTGTGAATCTCATTCCGAAGGAAGAGAAGGAGCGCGTCGCGATTCGGATGAACTGCCTGACGCAGCAAGAACTGGAGGCCGATGGCTTTTTCTGGATGGACCGCGATCGAGCAATCATCCTTGCGATGGTGCAAGACCGCGTACACCAGGTTCTTCGGGTGCTGAAGCAGGCGAGGTCGTCTCTTGCGGACGTTTGGTCCGTCATGTTTCCTGTAGACGCTGCACCTTCCAGCTTTTTGGGTCTTCTTGGGAATTTCGGAATGTAGGCCACAAATCAAGGAGTTGGTGCACCATTAGTTGATTGTTAGGGTGAAGGCATCCCTTTCTCTTGTTCGGTTGCATCGTCGCAATGTCAATCTCGTGAAGATAGCAGCTGGACCACCTCCTCCTACAGGTGTCAATGTATGGGATATGCGCCCTCACTACGCGGCTATAGCGCAGTAGGCCGAAGTGATCGTTGATTTATTTAAGGAGCGGATGAATGTGATGCTCCAGAACAATTAGGTCCTGTAAAGAAAAAGAGATAATGTAAAGTTTATATTTATCGAGTGGGATTGTAATGCCCTTTTGTAAAGTGTATATGTGTTGGCACGTGGTGCGATTGTAATGTGCATGTCCTTTTCGTTAGCCTTACGTTGTCAGCTACCCAGGTTGTATGTATTTTTTCAGTCGATGAAGTCATGAGCTGAGGCGCAGCCCCCGAGCGTATTTAGCGAAAAGTAATGCAAGGAGAAAAAGATATTTGGGCCAAGGAACTTAGCTTTTATTCATAGCAAACGAGGAGGTACATTGTTCGGGTTAGTAGCCTTATTGAAAGTAAAGGGTAACTAGGGGTAGAAGCGTCGCAGTCGTGCGACGTTCTAGGGGTTGGAGTATTCGACTCCTGATGCGACGTCCATGAGGTGGTAGGCGCCTCCTGGGATGACTTCGGTGACGATGTAGGGTCCTTCCTATGGTGACTCGAGCTTCTTGTGCCCTTCTTGCTTGAGTCGAAGGGCGAGGTCTCCTTTGACGAAGGACCTTGGGCGTAGCCGGTGGCTGTGGTAGTTGAGGAGGATCTACTGGTAGACCACTGAGCGAACTGCGGTGATGTCGCGTGCCTCGTCGAGTGTGTCGACAACGTCGTAGAGTGCTGCCGATGATTCGGCCTCGCTGTAAGCGACGACCCGTGGGGCCTTGTGGCGTACTTCGGCGGGTAGCACGGCTTCGGCTCCGTGCACCATGAAGAAGAGTGTGTATCTAGTTGAGCTATTTGGAGTTGTGCGAAGGCTCCAGAGAACCGAAGGTAGCTCGTCTTCCCAGGATCCCGCAAGCCTTTCGAGTGGGCATAGTAGGCGCTTCTTGATGTCGTTGCCTATGAGGTCGTTGGCCTTTTCAACTTGTCCGTTGGTCTGCGGGTGAGCCATAGAGGCGTATGATATGTTGATGCCAAGGTTCTCGCAGAAGTATCAGAATTCCTTCGACATGAAGTTCGAGCCGTTGTCCGTTATGATGCTATGGGGCACGCCGAACCTGTAGACAACAGACTCGAAAAACTTGACGGAAGTTTTGCCGCTTTGGTTTGTGACGGGAATAGCCTTGATCCACTTGGTGAATTTGTCGACTGCTACTAGGAGGAAGACGTGGCCCTCTGGCGAGGACTTTGGCAGCTTGCCGATCATGTCGAGGCCCAATTGGGTGAAGGGCCACGCCAGCGGTATAAACCTCAGCTCGGATCCTGGTGCGTGTGGCTTGTCCGCGTACCTCTGACAGGAGTTGCACCTCTGGACGATGTCCTTGGCGTCGTTCATTGCGGTTGGCCAGTAGAACCCATCTCGTAGAGCTTTGGCGACTAGTGTGTGGCTGCCTGCATGATGGCCGCAGATACTCTCATGGATGTCTTGGAGGATGCTTTTGCTGTCACCGATGGTGACACACCGTTGGAGCATACCCGAAATGCCGTGCTTGTATATCTCGAAATTGATGATGGTGAAGGCTTTTGACCGGCAAGATATGCGACGGGCATCTGTCGGGTCATCAGGCAGTTGATTGTTTATCAGGTACCGAAGGTACGACTGCATCCACGTCTCTTCAACCGCCATGACCTGCATCAGGCTGACCAGCTCGGCCTCTGTGTCGAGCTTCTTGGGTCCTTCTTGTCCTTCGGGTAGCGCAGCCCCCGAGTGCTATGCTTCTTTGGATGAGCCTTTTGGGAATTTCCTCTTGATGGAGGGTATGCAGATTTGTTTGAGGAACACTCCTGTGTCAGCCTCTTCATTGCTTTCCCTGCCTACGTGCCGAAGCTCGCAGCCATCATAGTCCCCTTTGAGTGAGTTGTGGAGTGCGCGGTACGTGATCATGTTGGCATTGTGCGCGTTGCACTTGTTCATCGTCTATTGGACGACAAGGTTCGAGTCGCCGTAGATGACAAGGTGTGTTGTGCCTCACACCTTGGCCATCCTCATGCCATGGATGAGAGCCTCGTATTTGACTCATTGTTGGAGGCGCGAAATTTCATCCACATGACGTACTTCATATTGTTGCCTTGAGGGGACATCAGTATGACACCAGCCTCGCGCTTGGAGCCGTCACTGCGAAATGTCCGGAGCATCCGGCAGCTGGAGTTCCATCCAGTGTACAAGGAAGTCAGGGGGACCTGAGACTTGATGGCGGTTCGCTGCTCGTAGATTATGTCTAGAGGGGACAATTCAATGCCCCATAAGGCTACGTGCCCCGTGTCTTCTGGATTGTTCAGGATGTTCGACAGCGGGGCATCGTTGATGACCATGATTTGATGCTCCTAGAAGTAGTGGCTTAGTAGACACGCCGTCATGAATACGCCATAGGCGAGCTTTTGGTAGTGAGGGTATATCTGCTTTGTCGGGGTCAGTACCTCGCTGAGGTAGTAGATTGGGCGTTGGACCCCGTGGGTCTTGCCATTTTTGGGTCGCTCGACCACGAGTACGGTGCTTACCACCTGATGTATGGCTGCAATGTATAGCAGCAAAGGTTCCCGTTCCTTTGGCGTGACCAGGACAGGCGATGTGGAGAGAAGCCGCTTGAGGTCCTCGAATGCTTCGTCTGCTTCGGGTGTCCACTCGAATTTGTCTATCTTGCGCAACAATTGATAAACGGGCAGGGCCTTCTCACCCATTTGGCTGATGAATCTGCTCAGCGTCGTGATTCGTCTGGCTAGCTGCTGGACTCCTTTGAGGTTCTTCGTCTTATCAATGGCCAGTATGGCCCTGATTTTCTTTGGATTCGCCTCGATCCCTTGTTGGGAGATGAAATAGCCGAGTAACTGGCTAGACGGGACACCGAAGGTGCACTTGTCTGGGTTTAGTCGATCTTGTAGTGATCAAGGTTATCGAACGTCTTGCGGAGATCATCGATCAGTGTCTTGGCCTTCTGGTCTTGATTACTATGTCGTCAACATAGACCTGGATGTTGTGCCCGATCTGGATTTTTAGGCATGCCTGCATGAACCTCTGGTATTTCACACCTGTGTTCTTCAGCCCAAAAGGCATTGTGTTGTAGCAGAACACTCTGAATGGCGTGATGAACACCGTTTTCTCATGGTCTACGACCTTCATCAGAATTTGGTTATAGCCTAAGTAGGCGTCAAGGAAGGAGAGCTTCTCGCATCCTGCAGTTAAATCGAAGATTTGGTCGATCCGTGGTAGAGGGAAGTGGTCCTTGGTACAATGCTTGTTGAATGATGTGAAGTCCACGCACATCCGCAGGATGTCCGTGTCCTTTTTGGGAACCAGCAAGGTGTTGGCCAGCCACTCGCTCTCCTTGATTTCCCTGATGAAGTTGGCATCGAATAGTCTGTTGACTTTGATTCCAACGGCTTCGGCTCTTGGCTCGGATAGTCGACGAATCGACTGCTTGACTGGCTTTGCGTCCGGAAACACATTGAGTGCATGCTCGGCGAATTCCATGGTAACTCCTGGCATGTCCGCAGGACACCAGGCGAAAATTTCCTAGCGCTCATGGAGGAATTCGATGAGAGCTCTTTCCTATGCTAGATTCAGGTCGTTGGCGATCAACGTTGTCTTAGAAGCGTCCATCGGGTGTACCTACACCTTCTTAGTGTTTAATGTGGAGTCGAACGACATATCAGGTGCGTTTTGCCTAGTGACTAGGGGTGCCCCGTTGTCTGTCACCTCTCTGAGCCTCGTGAGCTCCTCCTACATGCTAAATGACTAGAAGATTTTGTTGAAGTCTCTGTCACAGCTGTCAGACCTGGTGAAGCTTCCTTGGACGGTTATGATGCCCCTAGGTCCTGGCATCTTCAGTAGCAGGTATGCGTAGTGCGGTACTGCCAAGAATCTTGCGAATGCCATGCGCCCAAGGATGGCGTGGTACTGTCATGGCCAGTACACCACTTCAAACTCTAGACATTCGCGCCTGAAGTTTTCGGGCTGGCCGAAGATGACGTTGAGCCATATCTTGCCCAGGGGGTATATGCCCTTCCTCGACTATGTCGGAACGCCGTGGTTCCGATCGCTCCAGTGCCGCAGGGATCCGCATTGCTGCGAGTGTGCTGGCGAACATCAGATTGATGTCGTTGCCGCCGTCCATGAAGACGCGGCTCATTTCAAATCCCCCGATCTAGGCATCGAGCACCAGGGCAGCATGACCTAGGCGAGGGATCTTGCGTGGGTGATCCGAACGATCGAATGTGATGCAGGACTCTGAGCCTCTGAGGTACTCAGGTATGGCTGGCGGAGAGGTTACGGCCAGGTTGGACTTGGCGGGTGATCTTCTTCTGCACCCTGTTGGTCGGGCGTCCCTTTTGGATCATCAGGGCCCCTTTTTGCGGAGGGTACCCATCTGCGCCGGTGTTTGGAGCTGGTGCGACCGACGACAGCGATGGTCCACCAGGTGGTGGTGGAGAAGCTACGTGGAGGAAAGAACCTGGGGCAGGTCCGAATCTAGGGTTCACGGTCTGGCGCCGCATTTGGGTAAGGCCCTCACTGAGCTTATGGAACTCTCGGCAGTCCTTGAGCATGTGTTGGCCTTATTCTTACCATCTTGTTTGTCGATGTAGAAGTGGATGGTGCAGGGACTAGACAGCTTGTCGTATGCTGAAGGCTCATTGTCGCAGTTGCGATGTTGCCACGTTTGCGTGGGTCATCCGTCGTCGCGGTAGTTGCTGATGGAGTATCCGCTGTTGTGGTTGCCGTCATCGCGCCGACCGGCGTATCTAGCCGCAACCATGTCGACTCCGTCGCGATCGTCGTAGACGCGCGATCTTCTTTTGTTGTGGTGTTCGCATATGCAGCCGTAGTCGTCTTCGTCATTCGAATGCGCTCGGTTGACGGAATCCTCGCCATATTCCCATCGGTTGGCGATGTCCATGAGGTGGTCAAGTGTCTTGGGCTTTATGCGCCCAAGTTCTTCCTCGAAATATGGGCGCCTGGCACTGTCATTGAAGGCGTCGATTGATCTTTCTTCGGAGATGTGTGCAGCGGAGTTCTTGATTTGGGACCAGCAAAGTATGTACGAGCGGATGGAATCGTTGGCCCGTTGGGTGCAGGCCCGCAGCTCTTCGATTGAGGTTGGCCCCTTGCTGGTGCCCTTGAGGTTGCAGATGAAGCTGTACGCTAGTTCTTCCCAGCTTCGGATGGAGCTGGGGATAGGCTGCTGAGCCAGACCCTGTCCAAGCCTGTCAGCTGCAGCTGAAGGCACTGTAAGGCTGTGTTCTTGTTTCTGTCGTGGATCTTGACCGATGATAGGTGATCGTCGAGCCAAGCATTTGGCTCTTGCGTGACGTCGAACTTCGGGTTGTCCGAAGGGAGCTTGAAATTTTTCAGCATCCGCGTTTGCCAAACGGATCTGCTGAAGCATCTGGCTCCGCACAGTTTTCCGTCGTCCTCCTCTTCGGACTCAGTTGAGCACGCGAATTTGGCGCGTGATTTGTCAATCTTGCGTTGGGTTGAGCTCGTTGCGAGTGTCATAGTTGTTGCTGTGGCGTCGTGGGCTCCGGCGGTGCCGGGGCAGGTCGTGCTCCTCCTTCTCAGACAAGGGTGTGTGTGGCTTTGAGTGAACTTCACTGCAGCTTTTTTCTTCGGCTCTGCAGGAGCTTCGTCGTGAAGCGCAGCTCCGACGATTCCAAGGCCTGCTAGCACGGACTTGTGCATTGCGTTCTTCGGGTCTCCCGCCGGAGGCGGATTGGACGCGAGATAGGTGGTGGCGCTATGATCGCAGCCTGCATCGTCTTTAGCATGACGTTGCCATGCGAGTCCATTGTCATGAAGGGCGTGTTAGGGGCCCAGGTGACATCGCCTCTCGCGGCAGGGTCCATGTGCTCCATGCGGGAGCGATACTTGTTGGCGTTATTGCCATGTGAAGTGGAGCCGCCAGCGGCGGAGAGCGCAGCTCGCCGCGCGCTGGATTCCGTAGCTGCCTTCTGACATTTTTCGAGCTCCTCCATCAGCTTCACCTGCCGGTTGTGTTCGTCGATTAGGAGGAGGTGGTAGGCCATCAGCAGATCTCGTGAGGCACTCATAGATATGATTTTCTTTCCTACCACGGCTTTTTGTGGTTGGCGCCATCCTTCCTTGTTGAGATTGATCTGTTCGTAGTCGTTATTGCCCCCTTCGTTGGCTCTATTAGCCGGGTTTCCCCCATTTCCCCGTTCCTAGTTTGCGGGTTGGGAGGGGGATTGGGTGGTGGATTGGCTGTAGGGTTCGCAGCATAGAAAACAAAAAATTCCTACGATGGGAACAACTATGTACCAAGATCTATCTTCTAGATACAAACAACGGGCGGATGTATATCCGTAGAGAACATACCCTTGAAGACCGACAAAGCTTAACGACTTAAACTTGTGGTTGATGCAGATGATCTCTTGCCGATCTCAAGATCGAGAGGAAGTCCTAGTGCCGCAAATCAGCAGCGTATCCGTGCTGGCACACACGTCTGAAGCACAACTCTTTCTTGCCGAATAACCACCAGGAACATGTATCTCACTAGTCTGAGACCATGGGGGATAAATTCTAGAGGGGGAGGGAGATCCTTCACGAGGAGGTGTGAGTGAGAGAGAGAGTGAGAGGGGTGCCTTTTATAGGAGAGGGGGGACCCCAAGGGGGTGGCCGGCGCGTGGGGGCTGCCCCCTTGCCCTCCCCTCATTCATGTGGGTGCAACTCCACTCACAAAATTCCTTTAAATTCCGTCCACTCAAAATCCCACTCAAATTTGCTATTAAATTTCCACCAGATTTAATGCAAACTCTCATTAAATAAAACTCTTTTTATTTATTCAGAATTTTGTCAATTACTTTAGTGACAAACATGCACATATAACCCCTTGCTAGAATTCTATTTCACATGCAAAAACACTTTCTGCAATTTCACCCGAAAATCTGTTTCGGTATCTAGTGAAATAAATTCCTGCACTTATTATTCTTTCCGACATGAAACTTTTTCTCCAAATGGATGCCGGTGTCTCTTAAGTGTGTCACCCTACGGTTCGCGAATAATGCGGACATGATCAAGACCCCTCTCGGATCAATAATCAGAAGCGGGATCTGGAGACCCATATTGACTTCCACACATTGAACGATGACTTTCTTGTGATCGTCGGAACCTTTTACGCTAGTATCTTAATCCCTTTGTTTCGCGATATATTACATGTCCGAGATTCGATCATCGATATCTCCATACCTAGTTTGATCTCATTGTGGAGCTGTCTGCCTGGGTGCAACCTGCACGCCCGCCGCCGGGTCTCTACTTGATCCGGCGCCTGCTACTCCCGCCTGCACCCCGGCTGCGACCATCACCTCGACGCTGTTGACAGGGCGCGCTCCGCGTGGACTGCTCGTGGCGCTAAGGGGAGGTTCTCCTGCAACAACAACCTGGTGAGGATTAACGCCGGAGACGTCGACGCCGACGTAAATCTGGTGCATGCCCAAGTTGATGAAGATGCCGTTGCGCGGAGGAGTTTTTCCCTTGAAGCTGCCTGCGTTGTCACTGACGTAGTCACAGAGATCAAGTCTCCGGACCAAGCCAGAGACAACACGCTCGCCAGTGTTGATGAAGTTTCCCGTCCGGATCATGACTCCAGCTAGCACCGCTGCTGGCCCCACGGTGGGCACCAACTGTCGTGGTGGTGGCACGGCAGATGCCATGGGTAGGCTTAAGTATGGGGCCAATGGATGCTAGAGGGATCTGGGGAGGGAAGATGCAGTTGATTCTACACACAAAAGACTAAGGCAAAGATCTTTATTTCTCCTTCCTTGGGCTACAAGTGCTCCTTGAGCTGTATACAAGGAAAAAGGAAGAACTTTACCAACCTAACGGGTACTAAATCAGCCCATGCCCTCCTCAGGGTCCAAGCCTCCCCTTATAAAGGAGAGCCTTGGGTTCCTTTAGGGCTGATGTGGCAAGCATATTCGAGGAATAGGCTTGTCCCAATATAGTAGTTCGGCGGCCTCCTTTCCCTGTCGCTCCTCTAACGACGACAAGGTTCCAGAGGGCCCCTCCTGCGCGCCTCGGGCTTCAGGACTGTCACCTCCGTGACCTCCTTCTGCCCCTCTGTCGCTCTGCGCCTTTGTCCCTAGTGCTTGGCTCCTCTCAGATTCTCCCTAGGCTGCGGCTAGAGTTTGACTTTTAGGCTTCTCCTTCTCCTGCAAGCTTCGTATCATTCGGCCCTGCCTCACGTAACTCGGCTTGTCCTTTCCCTCCATTGAGATTACTCGGGCTAACCTGGCCGACTTACGCAGTATTTCGGCCGGGTAATTCCTTGCCATTATTATAAGGGTCCTGCCCTTTCCTATCTCGGCCGACCTCTACAGGATTCAGCCGACTCAGACTGTAACTCGGAAACTAGACGGGGAACACCCTTTCGTCTTTCCCCGTATTTACCCTATCCGGGGTCACCTCCCCAACACACCTCCTTTCGATGTTACTGAAATAGAACTTTCTAGATCTAATGTGCTTCTGTTCCTAGTAGAACTCCAATCTTGTGATTTTAGCTATCATTGTTGGATGCTCTATACTGGATATGTCCAATCTGCAAGTTGAATCTGTACTAGAATAACTTTGTGCTTCAGTTGTTACTGCTAGAAACAAAACGGATTGCAGCCCTTTTTTAGTTAATGCACTATGTGTTTTTCTTACCACGATACATAAAGTTGGGCCTATGCAAAAGGGTTATTTGGTTTCACCGTTGTGAATTGACCATGCAATCCTAGCTCCCTTGTTTAGTTTGAAGAATGTAATGGGTTGGTTCATCATCACCTAGTATGAAGTGAGGGATTGGGTCACCCACCAATTTTGTAGGATCATCACGTGATGTATGAGGTGATTCCTTGATCCAAACTGGCCCAATAATCTCGGGGTTGCTAGTCTAAATCATAAGTATTTAGGGAGGCAACAGTAATGGTCTGGACAAGTTTCAACAGGCTCTTTTTGATCTAGTAGCTACTGGTTCCTTATCAGTCCACTCCACTAACCGGAATCTTTTACTACATTATTATCACTTAGACATCACGACAAAAGCATCACGACAAAATCATCAAGCATGATTATGTTTAACTGTTTGTTATTATTGATGAAAGAATATTTTTTAGGCAGTGTCGCATCTAAGTAAAATGTGCACAAGCGGCTGTTTGGTGGGCAGCCATGGACGTGTCCACCTACAGGCTAAGTGCTAGGTCATGGAGAAACTGTTTACAGTCTGTTTGATTGATTCTCTTCTTTCTACATTGTAATTGACTCTTTATATAAGGTTCTGCTTTATACAATGTAAGTCTATTGCACATATGTAGTGTATTGTAGTATAACATTGTTCATATCCATCTGGTGAAAACTTCTCTTTATTTTACCTGGTTTGACCTACAGCAGCCTCCTTGATGCTTACTAACACCTACCTTGCTTGGTTGCTGGTTCCCCTAGTCCTGGTGGAGAGTGTGCTGGAGTGCATAAATCCTGGACATGGCACCGGATTCTCAGTGTCGAGCCCACTGCGCTGCAACCAAAGCAATGCTGTCTTCTCCTGATTAGATAAGTCTGTCGGTCTATTCCATCCTCCTTCCTTTTTTACTTGGTTGATGGTGATGCCATGCATTACTATCGTTTGAAGTCCCTACCTGATGTGGAAGCTAATCGTTATGTTCTGAATTTCTTCTATTTTCTTACTAGCAGCTTTTACTTGGGAGATTTAGACCATGGTAACTTGGGAGTTTTAGACTATACCATGTTATATTATGCTGGAATCTTGATTTGACAGTACGATATTCATATTATATACATATGTATCACTTAATGTTCTTGCTACTGTCTAGTAATTATATTAGTCATTATTTTTACTACTTAATGTTCTTGTTGCATGCAATGGATGTTGCTTTTGCACCTTACTTTCTACTGGTCGTGAACTCATATTGATCTGGAATAGTTTGTATTTTGCCAGTTCTATCATGCTGCTCTTTACTTGAAACTAAATGGTTGTTGGATGATCTATGCTTGCTATTGGTCGGCTAATCTAAGTTGTTTGTTTGTGGTTGGTGTAGGATGAGCTACAGCGGAACACCCTTGAGCTGTAGTTCTTTGCAGAATCCGGAGAAGATCAAGTTCAAAGGTTAGTTGTGCATTTGTAGTTCTTTGCATATGCTTTTTGTTGAAATTCATAATCTTTATCTGATGCAAAGCACTGTAAAAGAATGCAATTCTATACTTATTTGCGCTATACCAATGAAGCATTATATGTTAGTAATGAAAATCTAGTGGTACCAAATCATTATCAAACATGGAAAAGTTGAGTGTATTTTTGTTCCTGTAGTACTGGTTCTACAGATCTTTTGTGAATAAATATTATGTATCTAATTTGAAGCCTTCGTTTGTTGGCATATGTTTTGCATTTTTACATTTTCTTAAAGTACCTCTTGTTCTCACTTCATAGCGCTCAAGGAGGCCTCATCCTGGTTGCTGCAGGCTGTATATCGTTCCCCTTGTTCTTGCTGCATATCACTAAAGTTTCGTGCTGCCGTTGTAGGTTCGACGGGCTAAGCACACCGGTGAACTGGGGCGTCAGCATCATGCCGGACAAGAAGGCCTTCATCATCGGGTGCTCCGGGAAGTACCTCAGGACTATCGGCTTAGGGATCCAGATCGACGGTGTTCTCTATGTCACCAAGACAGCCCCATGGTCGGCGCAGTACTAGGTTCGGTCGCATCGAACTTGAGCGCGCTGGTGATCAAGGCACTGTGTAGGTAACCCAGCTGGTGCTTGTCGTCCCTACTGCCGATCTGCTGCAGGTAACCCAGCCAGCCATCATTGTTTCACTACATATGCAGTCTGGTTTAGAGAATACGAGCCACGATACTGAATTTGGGGCTTTAGTTTGGTTGTAGTACTTCAGCAAATTAGTTAGGAGAGCTATCGAGCAGTGTATGAATGAGTTTTCAGGCAAGATTTCTCTCGATCAAGTAATGTTTACCTTGCTGTAGGTTTGCTATGAACGATTTGGTTTCTATCTTTTCATGTAGAGACCAAGGATATCGAGAATTATTTTGTGTACCATTGTATTGATGTATATTATGCAAAATGCAGAACCTAAAAAGCTTGTTGTTTTATAACTATAGTTTATAGCAAATAAAAAGCTTGTGGCCTAAAAGTAATACCCCAATGGTTTGTGTTGTCACAAGTTTACTTCTGTAGTTTGGTACTATATGCCAAGTGTGAAAGTAATGACAATGGGTGTTGATGCATGTACTGTGGATTCATGGTTGCTTGAAGTGTGAAAGTAACTCCAGTGATATAGGTTTGTATCACCAATATAATGTTTGCTAATAGCTTCAGAATTGATATGCACATCTATTTATTTTCTTTCTACCTGATCTATGTTAATTTTAGAAGATATTTGTTTCTTTGACTGGCAGCTATAACCATCATTTCCTCTCTTTTAAATGAGCTACAGGCTGAAGATGGAAGAACTGAAGGCTTCATACTTAGCAAAGAGTTGATATTCATATTTTTGTGGCCGTGTGTGATTTGTACTATGGAATATTTGTAATATACTACGCTGTACTTTTGTAGATGTTTAATATTCCTGGGTTATATGAATTATACCTGATTGTATTATTTGTGGAAGTGGACCATTCTTGCGTTACAATTTTGGTTAGAATTATTGAATGCGATTTGAGATGCACTTACCAAAATATTATTTGTGTAATACCCGTGTGTTTATCCAAATGCTATTTGGGCTTTTAAAAGGCCATAACGACTGGAACAATTTACAATTCCTGGGAAAAATGGTTGAAAATAAAAAGAGTTGAATGGTAAAAAGGCCATGACCCCCAAAATAAAAAGGCTAAAAATGTCGGGCTTGGCCCAAGTAGCAACGAGAATTGATAGAAAAATATTAATGGACTGAATTGTTGGCTTGGCCCATGTAATTTTTGAAATGGACTAGGCTTATTATGTGCCATGTAGGCTCAGCCACGTAGGATCTGACCTGGCGAGGCCAGTTTGTCCATGACGATATCGGAACGTCATAATGGTTATGACGATCCAATATCGTCATAGACGGTTATGACGATTTCACTAAAATCGTCGTTATAGTTCATTTGCGACGCTCAGCTTTCGACGATCTCAAAATCGTCATAAATGGACTATTGTGAAGATTTTGTGACGAAAATAGAGGGTCATATATAGCCATATTCCTTGTAGTGTACTTTGGATGAATGTTCATCACACCATTACACTAATGTTGTGATCCTGTTATTAACAACATCCAATGTCCATGATCAGGAAACCTTGATCATCTTGTTAATCAACGAGCTAGTTTATGAGAGAGGCATAACTAGGAACTTTATGTTTGTTTATGAAACACACATGTATTAACGTTTCCGTATTAATACAATTATAGCATGCAAAATAAACATCTATCATATACTTGTAATACACATAATAAACACTTTATTATTGCCTCTCAGGGCATATTCCCTTTAGTCTCCCACTTGCACTAGAGACAATAATCTAGTTACATAGTGATGAATCTAACACCCATGGAGTTCTGGTGTTGATCATGTTTTGCTCTAGGGAGAGTTTTAGTCAACGGATCTGCTATATTGAGATCCGTGTGTACTTTACAAATCTTTATATCTCCATCCTTGATATGCTCGCGGATGGAGTGACACCGGCGCTTAATATGCTTGGAATTCTTGTGAGACCTTAGTTCTTTGGCATTGGCAATGGCACCATTGTTATCACAATAGATCACCATTGGGTCCAACGCGCTTGCAACCACACCTAGTTCGGATATGAACTCCTTCATCCAAACCGCTCCCTGAGCCGCTTCCAAAGCAGCAACATATTCTGCCTCCGTTGTTGATCCCGCCACCACAGGTTGTTTGGAACTCCTCCAACTAACCGCTTCGCCATTCATGAGAAATACGTATCCGGATTGAGACTTAGAGTCATCCGGGTCGGTGTCAAAGCTTGCGTCGACATAACACTTAGCGACGAGCTCTTCTTCACCTCCGTACACAAGAAACATATCCTTAGTTCTTCGTAAGTACTTAAGGATATTCTTGACCGTTATCCAATGTTCCGAACCTGGATACGATTGGTACCTACTAGTCAAACTAATAGCATGTGCCACATCCGATATTGTACATAGCATGGCGTACATTATAGAGCCTATGGCTGAAGCATAGGGGACTTTGTCCATTATCTCTCTTTCTTCCGCCGTAGCCGGACTTTAAGTATTACCCAATGTCTTGCCTTGCAACATAAGTAAAAACCCTTCTTACTTCCGTTCATTTTAAACTTCTTTAAAATATTATCAAGGTATGTACTTTGCGATAGCCCTATTAGGCGCCTAGATCTATCTCTATAGATCTTTATGCCTAATATGTATGACGCTTCACCTAGGTCCTTCATTGAAAATTTGCTGTTTAGATAACTTTTAACACTGTTTAAAAGATCTATATCATTTCCGATCAACAATATGTCATCCACATATAATATCAGAAATGCCACATTGCTCCCACTCTCTTTATTGTAAATACAAGCTTCTCCATAAGTTTGGACAAATCCAAAATCTTTGAGCACCTCATCAAAGCGGAGATTCCAACTTCGTGATGCTTGCTTCGATCCATAGATGGATCGCTGAAGCTTGCACACCTTGTTAGCATCCTTAGGACCGACAAAACCATTTGGTTGTATCATATACAACTCTTCTTCAATATTACCATTGAGAAACGCGGTTTTGACATCCATCTGCCATATCTCATAATCGAAATATGCAGCAATTGTTAACATAATCCTAACTTACTTTAGCATCGCTACGGGAGAAAATGTCTCATCGTAGTCAACTCATTTAATTTGTCGAAACCCCTTTGCGACAAGTCGACCTTTATAGACGGTCACATTACCATCAGCATCAGTTTTCCTTTTGAAAATCCATTTGTTCTCCACGGCCTTTTGGTCGTGAGGTAATTCCACCAATTTCCAAACTTGATTTTCATACATGGATTCCATCTCGGATTTCATGGCTTCTAACCATTTGTTGGAATCCGGGATCATCATCGCTTCTTCATACGTCGCAGGGTCATCAATTTCATCAACCATGAAATTCATAACAGGGTTTCCGTACAGCTCGGGAGCTGCACGCGTCCTGCTAGACCTACGAGGTTCGGTAGTACTCTCTTTTGGAGTTTCATGATCATTATCATTAGTTCCCTCTTCAACTGGTGAAGCCAACTCCGGAACAACTTCCGGCGCTGCGCTACTCGCCATACTTTTTTTAGAGAAGGTTCAATAACCTCTTCGAGTTCTACCTTCCGACTACTCACACCTTTCACAAGAAACTCTTTCTCTAGAAAGGATCCATTCTTGGCAACAAAAACCTTGCCCTCGGATCCGTAATAGAAGGAATACCCAATAGTTTCCTTAGGGTATCCTATGAAGACGCATTTTTCCACTTTGGGTTCGAGTTTATCCGGTTGAAGTTTCTTCACATAAACATCGCATCCCCAAACTTTAAGAAATGACAGCTTAGGTTTGTTTACAAACCATAGTTCATACGGTGTCCTTTCAACGGATTTAGATGGTGCCTGATTTAAAGTGAATGCAGCAGTTTCTAGTGCATAACCCCAAAATGACAACGGCAAGTCCGTCAGAGACATCGTAGATCGAACCATATCCAATCAAGTATGATTACGACGTTCCGACACACCATTTCACTGTGGTGTTCCGGTAGGTGTGAGTTGTGAAACAATTCCACACTCTTTCATGTGAGTGCTAAACTCGTAACTTAGATACTCACCTCCACAGTCGGACCGTAGAAATTTGATCTTTCTATTACGATGATTTTTCATTCTGAAATTCCTTGAACTTTTCAAAGGTTTCATACTTGTGTTTCATCAAGTAGATATAACCGTATCTACTCAAATCATCCGTGAAAGTAACAAAATAATGATATCCACCTCACGCCGACACACTCATTGGACCACATACATCAAAATGTATGATTTGCAATAAATCTGTCGCCCGTTCCATTGAACCGGAAAACGGCGTTCTAGTCATCTTTCCCATAAGGAATGGCTCACATGTATCAAATGATTCAAAATCAAGTGATTCCAAAAGTCCATCTGAATGGAGCTTCTTCATGCGTTTAACACCAATATGACCTAGACGGCAATGCCACATATATGGGGATATATCATCATTAAGTTTAATCCTTTTAGCATCAACATTATGAATATGTGTAACATTATTATCGAGATCCAATATAAATAAACCATTCATCATCGGTGCATGACCATAAAATATTTCATTCATATAAATAGAACAATCATTGTTCTTGGATTTAAATGAATAACCACTTCGCATCAAACACGATCCAGATACAATGTTCATGCTCAGTGCTGGCACCAGATAAAAATTATTCAAGTTTATTACTAATCCCTATGGCAAATGGAGATGTAGCATTCCGATGGCGATCACATCAACACTTGATCCATTGCCGGCACGCACCTTGACCTCACCCCTTGCTAGTGGTCGCTTGTTCCGCAGCCCCTGATTCGAGTTACAAATATTAGCAACTGAACCGGTATCAAATACCCAGGTGCTACTGCGAGCACTAGTCAAGTACACATCAATAACATGTATATCATATATACCTTTGTTTGTGTCACATCCCAAGATTTTCCAAATCTTGTAATGTGAAAAATAAATGAATAAAATAAAAGTTTGTTGATTTTCAGGGTGAGAAGAAACTTCTTTGAATTCAAATGGGAACTCAAAACCTATTTGGATCAAATAAATCCTAAAGGGATTTATAAAGATAAACATTTAATAAAGGAAAATAAAAATATTTGGAATTACTATTTTCGATTCTTTTAATAAAAAGATTTGATTTTCAAATGAAAAGGTAGAATTATGAATAAGGATTATTTTATAAAGCCAAATTAAAACTTGGCCAAGCCTTTGAAATAAAATATTTCTATTTGATAAAAATAGTAAAGGTTTATTTAAATAAAATAATAAGGATTTAATATCCAAGTTTATTAAAAAAATAAAAGTTTCACTATTTTAATTAAACATCATTCATTTTAAACAAGTTTTCCAAGTATTCTTTATTTTCAAATAAAACCTACTGATTTGTTTTTGAAAATATTTAGTTTCAAATGGAGATTTTAAATAAAACAAATCCTATTTGATTTATTAACTAAGGTTCATTTTATTTAATTATTAATGGACCCTAAAATAAAAATATTATTTTGATTTTGGACTTTGGTTTATGTTGTTAAACAGAACCAAAACTCATTACAAGTTTGGTGAAAGTTTGATTTGTTTTGAATGCTTGATTGGTTGTTTGAATTTCAAAACAGAAAATAGAATTAGAAAAAGAAAAGCATTTGGAAAGAAAAAATGGAACCAGACAGCAGCCCAACTGGCCAAGACCAACAAGCCCAGTACCAGCCCAGCTTTTCTCCCTCCCGAAGAAACGTTTCGCACTCAGTTTTTAACCCGCGGAGCGACTAACAAGTGGACCCTCTTCCCTAACCCTCTCACTCACTGACAGCAAGGCCCCGCAACACTGTTCATCGTCTTCGAGCCCGCGCCGATTACTCCCTGCCGTTGCAACCATTACTCCGGCGATCAATACGCGTTGATTCCGTGACCGTTACTCGCCATGACTGCGCCCTATTAACCGCCCTAGCCTCCTCTCCATTTCCCCTCACGCGCCTCCCTCTCACTGCCCCTAGGCCGGACGAATTTCTCCGCGCACCCTCACTGCTCCGACCACCGTCCCCAGCCAATTCCTGCGACTCTGCGCCACCCCATGCCTCCCCAAGCACACGGACACCTTCCCCAGATCCTTGCGCACCTGCCCGTGTCATCCGTTCACTCGCGGGCGCCCCAGAGCATCGACTTCGACAACTTCTAAACTCCGCCGCGTCTGCCTCCTTCTCCGACGACCTTCCCTGGAAAGAACCGACCACCCCGCGCCCTCTCCTTCACGCACGCAGCTTCGCCTTGGTCTTGCGCTTCTAACCGCATCCTCGTTTTGCCTCGGAGTGAACCACAGCACCGCCCACGACGACCACCAGACGAACCCGGCGGCGTCCTCCACTCCGGCGAGCGATTAAACCCGCTCCAGTACGCCCCTCGCCTCCTCGCGACCATGTTGAGCATCGCCACGATCCCCTGAGCACGGTGAGCACCTCCCCCTCTTCTTTGCTTCCTGCATCGCCAGTGACGCCATCGTCCGAGCTTCGCCGCCGCCGGCCGCCGCATAGCGCCGCCCGTTGTTGACCGAGCAGTAGTGTCCGTAGGATCTAGATCGGACGAACACGATAGAACCACTTAACGCTGAAGAGTTACGCGATCTGAACCGTGCAATCTGTTTATATCCAACGCACCGAAGAGGCTAATCCGCACGAAGCGGTACCGCCCAATAAGAACGCGACACGTGGCCAGCCTTTGTCTAAAACAAAATTTGAAAACAGATTTAGATGCAAATTTGAAACCCTTGTAACTTTCGATCCACACGTCCAGAATTTGCAAACTTTATATCAATGGAATCAGTGGAACAAGCCCTAGCCAACCATGCAATGTGTTTAGTAAAAAGTATTTGTTAGATTGATTGTTTTTGCAGAAACATTTGTATGCTTGTTTAGGTTATAAAAATTATTCAAAAATGATTTTTGAGGTTGAAATCTTTACAAATTGGTTGGTTGTGAACTTACTGACCCTAGGAACCAACTTGTGTATTTGAAAATTTATTTGGTGAAGATTAGGATGGATTAGTTGAATTAACCCATTTCTAGTCAAATAAAAATATTGGTTTTATTATGGAAATGACTTTTGAACAAAAAACTTTGGAAAATGTTTTGATTCAAACCTACTGATCCTAAACACCAAGTTTTGTGAACCAACAAACTTGTTTGGTGAAGAACATGAAATTGTTACTTTACAAAAATCCATTTTCACCACATGAAATAATGTTTTGATTTAAAAATGATTTTTAGATAAAACCCTTTTGCAAATGACTTTGCCACTTTAGAAAAATGACCACTTTGGACTTTACAATGTGTAGAACCTAGTAGAGACCACCTTTGCAAATAAAACTATTTTGCATGCTTACATGCATAACTTGGGTTCTATAATTCTTTATGTTATGTGTGTGTTTGATTGTTTGAATATTGGTAGGAATGCTAGTTGATTTTGTGTTTGCTTGATTAATTTGTAGTGAAGTTAGAAAAGTGTGAAACTAGCAAGATCAAGAAGTGAACCAACATTCCGTACCAAAAAGGCAAGTTACACTATCATCTAAAGTCCTACTATTTTCATTATACTTAGTGGATTTTGAAACATGCATGAAAAGAATTTCTATACTTATGCTATGCTAAATCCTAATAGGATTCCCTTATACATTCCTTAGTGGAAAACAATGTAGTTGTAAAATGCTTAGCCATGCATCATATTTTGAGAAGAGTTACATGTCGAGATTTTATGAAGTTGAGAAAAAGACTTGTGATTTATATAATAAAACAAGGACTCAATGAACCACCTGGGTGGACAAGGATACTTTGAGTTTTGGATAAGGTGGAAACAAAAGGAACCATGTCTATGGCAATCTCTTTGTGTTGTGCACCAAAAGAAAACCACCCAGGGACTTAGAGATTGAACATGTTTCTCCAATTGTGGCTTTCGTGTACAGCCACATGCTACATATGTCTCTGGCTTATTCAACTACATTGGGAAGACCCATGCATTGTCTTCAGTCACTGAAAATGAGGGAACTCGAAACCCTACATGGGTGCCTGAAGACAAGCTAGCAATGGTGTATGGGAGTACCCTCTGGAAAGACTTCGTCACATTCTCAATATGCCACTACTCCATCTTGGTGAGTGCTTATCCAGCGGCCACTGGTGGCAACAAGATGGGAGTGTGTCATGTGGGTAAAGTGTACAACTTCTGCAGAAGATAAAAATCTAAGTACTTAGCCGTGTCCCCGGTTATGGACAATACTGAGCAACTAAAGCTTGAAGCTATGGGAAATCTCGACATTCCAATTTCTAAAAGAAAAACTTTTAAGTGACAACAAAAGGCTTGAAGCACTTGGGGGTACCAAGGAGCTCAAGAGATTTGGATAAAAACTAGAAGCACTTGGGGATTTACCAAGGAGCTCAAGAGGTTTTGATAAAAACTTGAAGCACTTGGGGTTACCAAGGAGCTCAAGAGATTTTTGACAAATACACTTGGGGATTTACCAAGGAGTTCAGAAAGATTTGACAAAGGAACAAAACCATTTTGAAAAGATAGGATAAACTATTGCTTTCTGCAAATAAGCCTTAAACCCTACTTAGCCAAATATGCATGTAATGATAGGAAACATTATATTCTACTTAGTAGTGAAACTTGCCAATACAATTCAAATGTATTGACCCTTGTGGCTGTAACTTGTAATGTTGCAGGTTTGATTGATATTAGTGAAGATTGATTCATTAGGATTACAAAGTCTATAACCAACATGTTTGCATGTGGCACTTTGAAGATGAAGGACCCCATGCTTATAGATCTTTTGATGCAATGTAATGTAATAGCCAAATGAGCTATGAAAGATGTGATAAAATTATGTTATTCCTGGTTATAAAGTTATATTATGACCATTGTTTCTTGATATTACATCTTAACTGTGGATGCTAGCTATTGATCCAGGGACTAGCATTGTAAGCACAGGGATCTCTACCTTATTGAAGGTTGGGACCTCTTATAGATGGTATCAGAGCATTGTGTTGCCTGTAGGATTTGTAAACCTAGGATTGGACAAAAACCCTTAGAAAAATAGGAGTTGTATTTGTTCCAAAAACTTAATTACAAACAAATCTTGTAAACTCTTTCCTCAACCATTTTGGTTTCAACTCTACATCTCTTCTATTTCAAACTTGATGGACAAAAAACCTACCCCATGGCCAAAGACTACACCATGTGCAAAGGACTTCTTCAACTCTAAGGACTTCAAATTCTTCAACTCTAATGACTTCAACATCTTCAGCATATTCACCAAGGACTTCAACCATAGTTATCACTAAGGAAAAGTGAGACAAGAAATCTTGCTCAAGATTTGGAGATTAATGAAAAACAACTTAGAAGGATCCATCCCCACCTTTGAAGTTTTGTGACCAAGAATTTTTCCTAAGGAAACCATGATCTCATGCAAGAAGGAATCAACCAAAGAAGGAAAGAAAGATTACAAGTGAACCATATAGATGGACCACCATATTTAGTTAAGTCAAACCCACCAACTTATGTGGTGTAACAAAAATATTTTGTTGCCTAAAAATGTGCTTGAACTTTGTTGGTTGAGTGCAAATGTTTGGCTTGAGGTTTGCTTGCACCTTGCTTGTGTGAATTGTGATGTGTGTGATTAGAATTATTTCCTTAGAGATATCTTGCCTATTCTAATCTCAATTCAACCCAAACAGATGACTACTCCAAGAGACTCCAACATCAAGGTTGATGGCACCAACACCAACCAAGAGGACAGCATGAAAGAACTCATATCAACCCAAAACCAGTTGAACCAAATGACAGCTCAGTTCATAGCTAACACCAGTGGGGAAGATCCAACCCTGCAAGGATTTTTGGAAAACCAAGCCCAAATGTTGCATAAGGTGACAGATCAAATGCTCAACATGGAAAGCAACTTTTCCAAGGATGGCAAAGATGTTATTCTAAAAGGAACCAACGCTTGCAATATTTGTGGAGACAAGGATCACACTTCCAAGGAGCATGGAGATCAATGCCCCAACTGTGAAGAGAAACACCCAGTTGGCCAATGCCCCACATCTCAAGTGACTTGCTACCTATGTGAAGGAAACAACCATGTCCCTATCCAATACCCCATCTATTCCATTGTTGAACAAAGGAAACAAGGTGGAGTGCAACAAATGATTGCAAACTATCCAGAAGGATCCAAGTCTACCAAGAAGAATGAGGACAAAGGAAAAGCTCCACTTATACCTCCATGCAATACAACCCAATTCAAAGGACCAAAGAAGAGGCATATGAATTATCCAAAGAGCAATAGAAGGTCCAAGAAACATGTAGACATTCCTACCTACCAGATAACTATGAACAACATGAACTGGATGCACTCCTAGCTTTGGAGAAGCCCAAAAAGCAAAAGAAGGACAAAAGCCATGTGCAATGTCATAATTGTAAAGAAATGGGACACTATTCCAGTGAATGTCCAGAGAAACAGAAGTATAAGGAGATTGGTCAAGTGTGGTGCAACAACTGCAAAGAGCTAGGCCATTATGCAGCAACTTGTCCACAAGAGACACGTGAAGGACTCAAACTTAACAACTGTTTCAATTGCAAAAACCCAGGACATTATGCAAGCAATTGTCCAGAAAAGATGAAGAACAAGTTAAACAAGCCTATGAAGGATCTCAGCCTTGGCCCATGAGTCAAGTGTGGAAACAAAGGACACTATGCAGATGTTTGCCCAGAGAAGTTTCCCCAAGATCCCAAGCAAGCCAATATGTAATTTAGTTTGAAAGTTTTTAAGGGTGGTAGTACCCTAGATGTTTTGAGCCTACTTGTAACCCTAGCCTTCCCAAATCTCGGGAAGAGATTTATTTTAAGGGTGGTAGCCTGTCACATCCCAAGATTTTCCAAATCTTGTAATGTGAAAAATAAATGAATAAAATAAAACTTTGTTGATTTTCAGGGTGAGAAGAAACTTTTTTGAATTCAAATGGGAACTCAAAACCTATTTGGATCAAATAAATCCTAAAGGGATTTATAAAGATAAACATTTAATAAAGGAAAATAAAAATATTTGGAATTACTATTTTCGATTCTTTTAATAAAAAGATTTGATTTTCAAATGAAAAGGTAGAATTATGAATAAGGATTATTTTATAAAGCCAAATTAAAACTTGGCCAAGCCTTTGAAATAAAATATTTCTATTTGATAAAAATAGTAAAGGTTTATTTAAATAAAATAATAAGGATTTAATATCCAAGTTTATTAAAAAATTAAAAGTTTCACTATTTTAATTAAACATCATTCATTTTAAACAAGTTTTCCAAGTATTCTTTATTTTCAAATAAAACCTACTAATTTGGTTTTGAAAATATTTAATTTCAAATGGAGATTTTAAATAAAACAAATCCTATTTGATTTATTAACTAAGGTTCATTTTATTTAATTATTAATGGACCCTAAAATAAAAATATAATTTTGATTTTGGACTTTGGTTTATGTTGTTAAACATAACCAAAACTCATTACAAGTTTGGTGAAAGTTTGATTTGTTTTGAATGCTTGATTGGTTGTTTGAATTTCAAAACAGAAAATAGAATTAGAAAAAGAAAAGCATTTGGACAGAAAAAAATGGAACCAGACAGCAGCCCAACTAGCCAAGCCCAACAAGCCCAGTACCAGCCCAGCTTTTCTCCCTCCCGAAGAAATGTTTCGCACTTAGTTTTTAACCCGCAGAGCGATTGACGAGTGGACCCTCTTCCCTAACCCTCTCACTCACTGACAGCAAGGCCCCACAGCACTGTTCATCGTCTTCGAGCCCGCGCCGATTACTCCTTTCCGTTGCAACCATTACTCCGGCGATCAATGCGCGTTGATTCCGCGACCGCTACTCACCGTGACTGCGCCCTATTAACCACCTTGGACTCCTCTCCATTTCCCCTCACACGCCTCCCTCTCTCTGCCCCCAGGTCGGACAAATTTCTTCGCGCACCCTCACTGCTCCGACCATCGTCCCCAGCCAATTCCGGCGACTCTACGCCACCCCATGCCTCCCCGAGCACACGGACACCTTCCCCAGATCCTTGCGCACTTGCCCGTGTCATCCGTTCACTCGCGGGCACCCTAGAGCGTCGACTTCGACAACTTCTGAACGCCGCCGCGTCTGCCTCCTTCTCCGACGACCTTCCCTGGTAAGAACCGACCACCCCGCGCCCTCTCCTTCACGCACGCAGCTTCGCCTTGGTATTGCACTTCTAACCGCATCCTCGTTTTGCCTCGGAGTGAATCACAGCACCGCCCACGACGACCACCAGACGAACCCGACGCCGTCCTCCACTCCGGCGAGCGATTAAACCCGCTCCAGTACGCCCCTCGCCTCCTCGCGACCATGTTGAGCATCGCCACGATCCCCTGAGCACGGTGAGAACCTCCCTCTCTCTCTTTGCTTCCTGCATCGCCAGTGCCGCCACCGTCCGAAGGCCGCTGGCCGCCACCGCCGCACAACAATACGCCGATCGAAAAGAGTGTTCATAGGATCTAGATCGGACGAACACGATAGAACCACTTAACGCTGAAGAGGTATGCGATCTGAACCGTGCGATCTGTTTAGATCCAACGCACCGGAGAGGCTAATCCGCACGAAGCGGTACCGCCCAATAAGAACGCGACGCGTGGCCAGCCTTTGTTTAAAACAAAATTTGAAAACAGATTTAGATGCAAATTTGAAACCCTTGTAACTTTCAATCCACACGTCCAAAATTTGCAAACTTTATAGCAATGGAATCAGTGGAACAAGCCCTAGCCAACCATGCAATGTGTTTAGTAAAAAATATTTGTTAGATTGATTGTTTTTGTAGAAACATTTGTATGCTTGTTTAGGTTATAAAAATTATTCAAAAATGATTTTGAGGTTGAAATCTTTACAAATTGGTTGGTTGTGAACTTACTGACCCTAGGAACCAACTTGTGGATTTGAAAATGTATTTGGTGAAGATTAGGATGGATTAGTTGAATTAACCCATTTCTAGTCAAATAAAAATATTGGTTTTATTATGGAAATGACTTTTGAACAAAAACCTTTGGAAAATGTTTTGATTCAAACCTACTGACCCTAAACACCAAGTTTTGTGAACCAACAAACTTGTTTGGTGAAGAACATGAAATTGTTACTTTACTAAAAACCATTTTCACCACATGAAATAATGTTTTGATTTAAAAATGATTTTTAGATAAAACCCTTTTGCAAATGACTTTGCCACTTTAGAAAAATGACCACTTTGTACTTTACAGTGTGTAGAACCTAGTAGAGACCACCTTTGCAAATAAAACTATTGTGCATGCTTGCATGCATAACTTGGGTTCTATAATTCTTTATGTTATGTGTGTGTTTGATTGTTTGAATATTGGTTGGAATGCTAGTTGATTTTGTGTTTGCTTGATTGATTTGTAGTGAAGTTAGAAAAGTGTGAAACTAGCAAGATCAAGAAGTGAACCAACATTCCGTACCAAAAAGGCAAGTTACACTATCATCTAAAGTCCTACTATTTTCATTATACTTAGTGGATTTTGAAACATGCATGAAAAGAATTTCTATACTTATGCTATGCTAAATCCTAATAGGATTCCCTTATACATTCCTTAGTGGAAAACAATGTAGTTGTAAAATGCTTAGCCATGCATCATATTTTGAGAAGAGTTACATGTTGAGATTTTATGAAGTTGAGAAAAATACTTGTGATTTATATAATAAAACAAGGACTCAATGAACCACCTGGGTGGACAAGGATACTTTGAGTTTTGGATAAGGTGGCAAAAAAAGGAACCATGTCTATGGCAATCTCTTTGTGTTGTGCACCAAAAGAAAACCACCCAGGGACTTAGAGATTGAACATGTTTCTCCAATTGTGGCTTTCGTGTACAGCCACATGCTACATATGGCTCTGGCTTAGTCAACTACATTGGGAAGACGCATGCATTGTCTTCAGTCACTGAAAATGAGGGAACTCGAAACCCTACATGGGTGCCTGAAGACAAGCTAGCAATGGTGTATGGGAGGACCCTCTGGAAAGACTTCGTCACATTCTCAATCTGCCACTACTCCATCTTGGTGAGTGCTTATCCAGCGGCCACTGGTGGCAACAAGATGGGAGTGTGTCATGTGGGTAAAGTGTACAACTTCTGCAGAAGATAAAAATCTAAGTACTTAGCCGTGTCCCCGGTTATGGACAATACTGAGCAACTAAAGCTTGAAGCTATGGGAAATCTCGACATTCCAATTTCTAAAAGAAAAACTTTTAAGTGAAAACAAAAGGCTTGAAGCACTTGGGGGTACCAAGGAGCTTAAAAGATTTGGATAAAAACTTGAATCACTTGGGGATTTACCAAGGAGCTCAAGAGGTTTTGATAAAAACTTGAAGCACTTGGGGTTACCAAGGAGCTCAAGAGATTTTTGACAAAGACACTTGGGGATTTACCAAGGAGTTCAGAAAGATTTGACAAAGGAACAAAACCATTTTGAAAAGATAGGATAAACTATTGATTTCTGCAAATAAGCCTTAAACCCTACTTAGCCAAATATGCATGTAATGATAGGAAACACTCTATTCTACTTAGTAGTGAAACTTGCCAATACAATTCAAATGTATTGACCCTTGTGGCTGTAACTTGTAATGTTGCAGGTTTGATTGATATTAGTGAAGATTGATTGATTAGGATTACAAACTCTGCAACCAACATGTTTGCCTGTGGCACTTTGAAGATGAAGGACCCCATGCTTATAGATCTTCTGCTGCAATGTAATGTAATAGCCAAATGAGCTATGAAAGATGTGATAAAATTATGTTATTCCTGGTTATAAAGTTATATTATGACCATTGTTTCTTGATATTACATCTTAACTGTGGATGCTAGCTATTGATCCAGGGACTAGCATTGTAAACACAGGGATCTCTACCTTATTGAAGGTTGGTACCTCTTACAGTTTGCCTTGCCGGCCTTCTTGTCTACCAAATGCTTGGGGCAGTTGCGCTTCCAGTGGCCAATCCCCTTACAATAGGAGCACTCGGTATCAGACTTAGGGCCAACTCGGGGTTTCTTTTCAAGCACGTCAACCGCCTTGCCGCCCTTACTTCCCTTCTGTTTCCCTTTCTTGTCTTTCTTGAAACCAGTGTTCTTATTGATCATCAACACTTGATGTTCCTTCTTGATCTCCACTTCTGCAGTTTTAAGCATTGATAGAAGCTCGGGGAGAGACTTCTTCATGCCTTTCATATTATGGTTCATCACAAAGCTCTTATAGCTAGGTGGCAGAGACTGCAGAACATGATGGATGCCTAAGTAAATGGGAATCGATATTCCCAAGGACACAAGCGTATCGGCGTAACCCGACATCTTGAGTACATGCTCACTAGTTGTGCTCTTCCATCATGCAGCTAAAGGACTTTTCTGAAGAATTGTAGCTCTCTACTGTAGCATGTGTGTCGAAAATCATTTTCAACTCACCCATTGTATCAAATGCATTGCCATTTTTGAAATGCTTTCAAAGTTCTGGCTCTAGCCCATATAATATGCCGCAATGAACTAAGTTGTGGTCCTCCTGACGAGTCTGATAGACATTCTTCTCCTCGTCAGGGGCATCCTCAAAATGTGGGGGGCCTAGCGGCGCTTCCAGCACATATTGCTTTTGTGCAGCAGAGAGGATAATCCTCAAATTCATGGCCCATTGGGTAAAGTTGCTACCGTTCGTTGCAAGTTTCTCTTTCTCCATGAACACATTAAAATTAAAAGAAGGTGGTGCCATGTACAACAGAATTTGTAAAGTTTAGGCTAAGTTTATGATAGATTGAGTTCAGCTAATCCACATTACGAATGAACTCCCACTCAAAAACGACATCCCTCGTGTCTTTTTGGTGATTACATGAACCAAATCCACTACACCAAGTCCGATCATCACGTGATTTGGTGTAGCTTAAAAGGCGAGCATCAAATGGGCATCATATCTACTATATGACTCATGCTTAACATTTCGGTCCGTGTTCTGAGGCCATGTCTGTACATTCTAGGTTCGCCAAGTAAGAACCTTAGTATTCGCGTGTGTAACTGTCTTACACCTGAAATATGGTCGTGGATCCAAGAACACCCGATCATCACGTGATGTCTTGGAGCGACGAAAACATAATCGGTGCATACTAAAGGAAGAACACATTCTTATTTTGATATTTAATTGAGGGATCATCTTATTATGCTAATAAAACGCCAAACAAGCAATATAAGATGCTATCAAACATCACATGTTTATAAGTGAAATGATATGGTTTCCCGCATATGATCTCTATCATGTGCATCGTGGTATGATCACTATCATACCTTTATGTGTAAGGCCAAGGTCTATGGAACTTACACGTTATGTGTGTTGTAAGAGTATCATCTCATACTTCTACTTACAACATCACCATATCATAACACTAGCCCAACAACAATCTAAACTAGACGCCTCTAATTTAGCCATTGCAAGTTTTACGTGGCTTAGGGTTTTAGAAGATAGAACCCTTCATACCTATGAACATGAACCACAACGAGGATAACCAAATTGTTGACAACTCGTAGCAAAATAGATATTAACTATAGTAGGAGAGACAGACACCCGCTAGCCACTTATGCAAACTAGTTGCATGTCAAGTGTGGAACAGGTCTCATGTGCGAGGACATGTATAGTTTGTCCAGGCCGCTTCATCCCACTATGCCACCAATATCGAAAATTACAACTAATAAGCAACAACATGATCATCATCGCCCACATACTCATATGTGTACTACCCGTGTAAAGCATCTACGCATAGATCCGGCTCTGATACCACTGTAGGGTTCGCAGCATAGAAAACAAAAAATTCCTACAATGGGAACAACTATGTATCAAGATCTATCTACTAGATACAAAAAACGGGCGGATTTATATCCGTAGAGAACATACCCTTGAATACCAACAAAGCTTAACGAGTTAAACTCGTGGTTAATGTAGACGATCTCTTGCCGATCTCAAGATCGAGATGAAGTCCTAGCGCCGCAAATCAGCAACGCATCCGTGCTAGCACACACGTCCGAGGCACCAAGCAACCTCCGGCACCTCGCTCCAGTGATGCAGCGGAAGCACAACTCTTTCTTGCCGAATATCCACCGGGAACATGTATCTCGCTAGTCCGAGACCATGGGAGATAAATTCTAGAGGGGGAGAGATATCCTTCAAGAGGAGGTGTGAGTGAGATAGAGGGAGAGGGGTGCCTTTTATAGGAGAGGGGGAACCCTAAGGGGTGGCCGGTGCATGGGGCTGACCCTTGCCCTCCCCTCATTCATGTGGGTGGACACTCCACTCACAAAATTCCTTTAAATTCTCTCCACTCAAAATCCCACTCAAAATTGCTATTAAATTTCCACCAAATTTAATGCAAACTCTCATTAAATAAAACTCTTTTTATTTATTCAGAATTTTTTCAATTACTTTAATGACAAACATTCACATATAACCCCTTGCTAGAATTCTATTTCACATGCAAAAACACTTTCTGCAATTTCACCCGAAAACTTGTTTCGGTATCTAGTGAAATAAATTCCTACGCTTGTTATTCTTTCCAGCATGAAACTTTTGCTCCAAATGGATGTAGGTGTCTCTTAAGTGTGTCATCCTATGGTTCGCGAATAATGCGGACATGATCGAGACCCCTCTCGAATCAATAATCAGAAGCGGGATCTGGAGACCCATACTGACTCCCACACATTCAACGATGACTTTCTTGTGATCGTCGGAACCTTTTACGCTAGTATCTTAATCCTTTATTTCGCGATATATTACATGTCCGAGATTTGATCATCGGTATCTCCATACCTAGTTTGATATCGTTACTGACATGCACTCTTTTCTCATTCCCGTGATATAACATTCTAGTGATCAAATCACTTGCTTGCAAGCTAACCAATGTGATATCACCGAGAGGACCCAGAGTATATCTATCTGTCATCGGGATGAACAAATTCCACTCTCGATCCATGGGCCTCAACATAACACTTTTTTAGTTCAGAACCCATCTTTATAATCACCCTGTTACGGTGTGACGTTTGATGTTATCAAGAAACTCTTCTGGTGTTAGTGTTTGACATGATCTCATGGTCTAAGGATTAGAATTACTTCGTAAGTTGATATAGCAATATAAACTCAATGACTTTGATTGTAATGCTATACATCAGATGAATGTTCATCACACCATTACACTAATGTTGTGATACCGTTATTAACAACATCCAATGTCCATGATCAGGAAACCTTGATCATCTTGTTAATCAACGAGCTAGTTTATGAGAGAGGCATAACTAGGAACTTTCTATTTGTTTATTAAACACACATGTATTAATGTTTCTGTATTAATACAATTATAGCATGCAAAATAAACATCTATCATATACTTGGAATACACATAATAAACATTTTATTATTGCCTCTCAGGGGCATATTCCCTTCATTGGCACTCGAATCTACCGGTGGGTCTGCTCCATTGTTGATGGTGGCGCATAGGTATCACTCACGACGCGGGCTGATGCTGCCGCCACTTTCAGATCCGGAACCATAGGTTCCTTCATCCGAAGGGGGGCGCATAGATCGGAGTTGCAGCTGTTGCTGTCATCCGAATCGCTTGTCAGCGTCGACGCGTGCAACGTGCCGATGGGTGGAACCCATGAAGCAGGCCTAATGGTGTGTGGTGGCACCCACTCTGGAGTGCGGAGGGTTCCGATCTTACCCACCTGGAAGCAGAGGCTCCCGAATAGCATCTCGAGCCCGTCGTCGATGGACTCGAAATCCTTCAAGGTGGCCAGCGAGTGGGCGGTGAAGTCGAAGGCGCCGAAGAGGAGATGACTCTCCATCACCGATGAATTGTAGATCGCTCTGGATGGAACCATGACGACCGCACGATCAGCATCCCCGCTTCCCACAGACGGCGCCAATTGACTAGGTTCGGTATCGTCAATGCCCATTATTGTGGACTTGATTTTTGGAGAAGATGGGGATGCTGGAAGTCGCGAAACGGTTAACAGACAAGGAACATAGGGACATCGGGTTTACCCAGGTTTAGGCCCCCGGATGGAAAACCCTACTCCTACTTTTCTGCTCTTTATTACGGTGGAACCGAAAGTAACAGGGGTACGCAGATGCAATCTGGCGTGAGATGCGTATGAGGTGAGTTGAGAGATCCTTCTCGCTGTACCCTCCTAGCCTTTATATAGATAGGCAGGTCCTGGGTTAGGTCGAGTCGGTTACAAATTAGGGTTGATACCCTTTGAAATTTTATCTAATCTAGACTTGTCCTCCAAGGATTCGAATTCGCCACGGGCTTGGGCTACCTGAAATCTTCATGGGTTGCATGTCCTTTCATGGGCCTTCCTTGGGCTAGACCAGGTATACCAATGTCGTGTACCGTGGGGTATATCCATGTCACCGAGTTTCGCTCTCCTATGGCCATAAAACTCGTGAATGACTACAATATAGTTTAGATGCCAGGCGTTGTAGAAATAAAAGTTCAAAATAGGGGAAGTGGGACTTGTCATCTTTTGCAAAAAATAAATTTTGAAACTTACATCATCGAGAAAGTCTTGGTACTCATCGTAGGCCTCCCTCTTTAGATATCACGCCTGATACACCATCACATATTTTTCACGAACGGAATCCTAGGATACCTCGAAATGAGGCTTTAATTTCAAAACTAATGAATCTCGTCAATTTAACCATTCAGGAACGAATGTCGGAAAGAGGATGAAAATGAGAAAAACTTACATCGATGGATCAAGAAGGCTTTTGAGGAGGCGGGATAGGGTGGTTGTCGATAGTGAGGGTATCCTTGATACGCATGAGGTTCGTGGTAAGCTTGGTTACTGCATTAAGAATGCACAAATAGCCATGCTGCTTCCAGCGCCCTGCCATGATCAATGAAGACTCGTCGATCTCCTCCTACATGGGAACATCCATCTCCAGATGAAAACCCGTAAACATCAAGTAGTACTTGAGCAAGTAATTGGCGAAAGTGCCAAAGTATTTGGGAAGTGAGGCTGAGGCTAGCTTAGATCGGGTTCCTTCTCCTTCATCTTCTACCACACTGAAATGTTGGTAACAGCGCCCCCCGGTAAGGGCCTCCTGCATCGCCAAATAAATATTATGCCTATCAAGTAGGAACATGAGGGGAAATAAATGCAGGTTTTTCCATGCATATAAATACCATATTTTACTTGAAGCGATCATGGTTGTCGTTTCCTCCACTTTGTGTTTCCTCGGAGCTGTGGTTTGACTTGTTCCGCTTGCTCACGGCCTTGAAGTATGGGTCTAGGCCGACCTACCTCTCAATCAACGCCTCCCATGCATATTCTTTATCATCAACCCACTAAGACATAACCTGAAAAATCAATACTCATTTGAAGAACAGATAATGCAATTGCAACTTAACAGCAACATAGAATTCCATCAACAATTTACTTGCCGACATGTGATCTTCCTTCTTCATCTTTGGCGGGTTCTTGACATTTTCATGCTTCTTGGCCATCTTTCCCTGCTAAATCATGAAGTTATTGGTGGTTGTATGCTTTTGATTGTACCACTACTGGCGTTTCAACTTTTGTCAAGCCGCCAAGAAGTTGTGTCTGTCGTGGCATTATCCTCCAGAATCACCCTATAATGGGCCTGCAATCATGCATAAAAAAATTGCGAGAGTCATGGGTTAGCATGGTGTGGATCATCAACTATGAACTAAAGTCAAGAAGTATGCCTTACCCAAAACTTGTTGATCACAGCGTCAGAAGCTTTCCCTAAGCCCAGGAAATCGGCATCCTCATAGTCCACCCAATAGAGGGCTAGCTTCTTCTTGCCACTGAGGACCATAGTGTATAAGCCTGGCCAAAACTTCCTAATCGGACCTCCGAGTAAGCTCGCAGGAATGCAGGTCCATGGAGGATATGTTCAATTGTTGCACAATAATAAAACATCAGTACATGCCAAATTATTATGACCAAAAATGAAATTACATGTTCAAAATTAGTATAGCCACTTACCCAACGCCATTAGGATTAATGTGGAATTCCCCTCCTCGGTAGTATGCTCCTTTTCCTCATCAGGGTCAGTCGCTTCCCCAGGAATCCGCAACCTTTTCGGTGTTGCCTCCCTCTCTGTCTCCGTGTCTCTAGACTCCATCTCCTCATCTCTAGACTTTGCCTCCCCGTCCGCCTAAGTCGCCAAAATTGGAGGGTATGTCGCACACAAGGGCTACATGCCACGGGGAGGTGAGTCTGCACCCTCCGTACTTACACCTCGTCCTTGTACTCCCCATGCACCTCGTCCTGCCTACAGGAGATGTGCATCCTCTAATCCTCCTCCCTCACTGCCATCACCCCGGTAACACGTCATGGGACGATGTTCTCTTCCACTTCTCCTAACCTTCTCTTGGCGCATTTTCTTAAGCAAGGGGGCCGATGATTTATTTCCTTGGCTCATATTGGTCAGTCACTTGCATTGAGAAAGAGTAAACAATTAAGCATAAAGATATAATAAAATTTAGACACTAAGCATAAAGACGTAATGTATTTAAGAAGCATGTTGAAAAATAAATACTAAGCATAAAGACATAATAAAATGCAGACACTAAGCATAAAGATGTAATGCAATTAAGTAGCATAACAAAAAATAAATGCTACGGTCAAAGACATAAAAGACTCTCACCTTGAATCATCACTCTCATAATTAAGTACTAGGTTCTTATTATCACTATCACTATCACATGAGTAGTAACTTGGAGGCTCATTTCACAGTGGAGGCTTGTCATTGTTGTCATTGTTGTCATTGTCTGCATGTAACTTGGTGAGAATATCTATGATCTTTATATTCACCACTGCCTCACCACGAGTTTGTGCATCATTCTCGAGGTCCTCAATACCACCCATTCGTAGGTCAAAGTCCCTAAAGTTCTCTCGCACTTGATATAAAATTCCCTCGTATGTTACAGGGTCAATGTCGTTGTAATCGTCATCGGAGGGCATGTGTAGCTTACCATGTGGCGATACCTGGAACACGACTTCCTAGCGATTGAGTTCCTCTTTCGGGCATGGGTAGGGAAAATAATAAACTTTCTTGGCTTGGTGAGCCACAACAAAGACATCGGCTCCGCTATAGGTGGTTGAAGGCCTAACTTCAAGTAACTGAAGGAAATATGCCCTAGAGACAAATAATTTTTTTGATTATTAGCATATTTCATAAAGTTTATGATTAAGATTTATATCATGCTATAATTGTATTGAATGGAAACGTCAATGCATGTGATATACAAACATCTAGGAGTTCCCACTGAAACTCTAGTCACTGGTTCATTGGTCAACGGATGATCAAGGTTTCCTGATCATATTGTTGCCTCGACATCAATTGAAAATGGATTCATCTCATTAGAGAATGAGATGGCGAATTATGAGTCCAAAATTTAAGCATTTTTACCTATTGTTTTTGCATAAAGAGAGTTGGGATCTTTGTATTTCACGGCGCTCGCACAAACCTTTTTGTCTTTATTTCAACAGGTTCCAAATTCATTAAGTGTATTGTGAACATATCAATTAGAGCTATCATATTACACTATAATATGATATTTTTAAGTGATAAAAGCCATTTTATGGATTTACCTTCGCTCCTGGGGAAATACCAATCGAGGAGAGGCATCCAGTGCCGATAATGACCTGCTGAAAAGGATACAGATGCCGCCTAGAGGGGGTGAATAGGCGGTTTAAAACTTTTACGAGATGGGCTTAACAAAGGCGGAATAAAACTAGCGTTTACTTTGTCAAGCACAAAACCTATATAAAGTACGGTTCACCTATGTGCACCAACAACTTATGCTAAGCAAAACAATCAACTATGTGATAGCTAGATAAAGAATTCAAGCACGCTATCACAAAGTAAAGTGCATAAGTAAATAGCTCGGGTATAGAGATAACCGAGGCACGCAGATACGATGATTTATTACCGAGTTCCTCCCATAAAGAGAGTACGTCTCGTTGGAGAGGGGTTGGTATCAAACCACCTACGCCACAAAAGGCCTCCCTTATTCTCCGGTGAATCTCACCCCAATGGGATCGATCCACACTTCCACTATCGGTGCACTTGTCGGTGGCAACCGGAACCTCTCACAAGGTTTGGGCACTTCTCCACAACTTAATTGGAGGCTCCCAACAAACGCCACCAAGGCCACAACCTGCAACACCAACAAACCGTCTAGGGTTCCAAGAACCCAAGAGTAAAAAGCTTCTCAACTTTCACTCACCAAATCCTCCGAGGAGAACTCAAACCGATGCACCAAATGCAATGGCAATAACACAGGAAGTGCTCAAGTACTTCTCTCCCAAATTCCACAAAAGCTAAAAAAGCTAGTGGGAGAATAAGAGAGGAACAACACAAGAGGAAATCCACAAAAGAAACCCCAAGATCTAGATCCCAATATGTTCCCCTCACATAGAGGAGAGATGGATTGGTGGAGTTGTAGATCTAGATCTCCCCTTTCAAATCCCCTAAAAAGATTCAAGAAATATGGGAGGGATTAAGAGTATTTGCAAGCTCTTGAAGGTCAAAACAATGGAGAGGACAGAGAATCAAGCCACAAGCCTAAGGAGGAAGAAGAGGTATATTTATACCCCTCTCCAACGAAATATGATCGTTTAGGACCTTCCAGGCCGGATAATCCGCCCCTACCCCGGAAATTTCGGGTTCCCCGGGCCAAAAAAATGGCTAAGTACTTTGCGGTGCAACCCTCAGTATAGGGGCGGATAATCCGCCCCCATGGCCGGATAATCCGCCCCCCTGAAAACTGGCAGGAGCTGCAAAACTAAAACCATCATAACTTTTGCATTCGGACTCCGATTTTGATGATCTTGGGCTCGTTTCAAAGATAGTAACGAGCTCTAAAAGATCATGAAGGGAACCATCATAGTCCAGCAATGAAGGATAGAACCAAATGATGAAAGGTTTAACCTATCTATAAAAGAAAAATCGGTAAAACCTCCAATATTGAAAACACAATAATGAATGCATATGAAATCCGTTTTCGATGAACTTGAGATTGTTATAGAGATTGACACAAGATCTAAATCCTCTCATGGATAAGAACCAAATAAGAACCAAGAAAGAGTATGCCAAGTATGCAAAGGTTTGAGCTCTCACCGAGGGATATGATCAAGTTACTCACCCGAGAGCCCCTCTTGATAGTACGGTTATCTATCCTATAAACTGGTCTCCCCAAATAACACCATGGGACCGGTAAGAAAGAAACCCTATCAAGATCAAACCTTTTCCTTGTATATTCCACACCTCAATATGGAGCACCTTTCTTGATTGCACTAGCATAGGCTCAACTTCTACTTGACCAATCTCCAGATCATTCCTTGAAACCTTGATCAACACTTGATCTTCTTCACTTTATTCTTATTCCAACCTTGAAGCCACCAAATGGTTCAAGCATTGTCTATGGACAAATCCTACAAGTAAAACTCAATGCAAACATAAGTCCATAAAATATTGTCATTAATTACCAAAACCACACATGGGGCACACATGTTCTTTCACATGCGGTACAGGTGGGGCCTGTCGGACCGTCCGCCCGTACCATGTGCCATCGGGACCGCCTCGTCAAATACTTTCCTCTAGCAAATACAACAGAGGGATCCGATATTCACATCCACTAGAAACCACAAAAAAACACATCTGAAAGGGATCTGAAGGTGGAACTTGGCTGGGGAGAAATCCCTGATGTTCAACAGATCATTGGAGGAAAACGCATCATCCCCTTCATCATTAACCGCTGCATCTACATCACCACCACTACCTATATCCTTCATCCATTAGATCTTGTTGTAATTCCAGATCCAATTGTGGTTTGTACTATTTCAGTATTTTCATCCATCCATTTGATTATGATGATGTTGTTGATTGCTTACATGTGTGAGTAGTTCCTTTGTTCTTGGGGAGATGAAGAAACCCTAACTATTATGAATTTGCAATAAAGATGATATATTCTTGTGTCCATATGACTTCCCATTCTATGATTGATTTATGATTTGTGTTTGATATCTCTCTTTAGATGGTATGTGAAAGTCGACCACATACCATTTTCCTCGGGACTAAAGGGAGGGAGAAACCCTTTGGACGTGCTTTGGGATCATACTCGGAATGGCCTCGTGACAGATTGGCGCCGGCTCATGAACTACGTGGTCAAAGGGGGAATAAAGAAGGACTCCCTAAGCTAATTACGATATCCATGGGGAAACCATTAATTGTTGATGGGGATATGCCTACCGGGGTATACCCAGCAGGACGTTTCCGACTGGCCTAGGAACTGGCGAGTGGGCCTGCAGGACGGCGACTGGATCAAGGCCTGGCGTGGATCCAAGCGAGTGGAAACTGAAGGCCCAGGCGAGTAGATAGGCCCAGTCGGATTAGGTTAAACGAGTACCGAAACCTTAACTGATTCGGTTGAGATATGTAAACCCTAGGGGGGTGAGTCTATATAAACCTCCCTACAGGGCGTGTAGAGGATATGTTCCACCATCCACCCAAGAGACTCACCGCCTAGCCGTCGAGCTCGCCCCATTGTACCTTCATCATAATATAATCTAGTAGGAGTAGGTCTTTACCCTCCGGGGGCCGAACCTGGGTAAAACCCTGTGTCTCCGCCCTCATCTCGCATCGCAGATGGCTGGCCGCCCTTGACCTTCGTTCTACGACTCGTTGCCGATTGCAGCGTCTTCCGTGGTCATTCCCACGACAGTGGCGCCCACCGTGGGGCCTAGCCGGTCTGGCCGGTGTTCTACGGCGAGATCCAATCTGCCCATCAACGGGTCGGTCGCCACTGGCTGCATGATAGCGATCGGCGAGATGCTCCAGATCTTGCCGAGCAGCTATGTCCCGGCGGCGCGACCCGTCACGCACAGCATGATCTTGCCAGTCGGCACGATCAGCCTCTTCGTCGGCCTCACCGACGTCATCGTCTCGGAGGACTCGGCTCGCATCCGCGAGTCGCCGCCACGCGACCGGCTCTCCGAGAGCCAGGTCCGCACGATCCATCGCCTCGCCTCCGAGTACAACTCGGCCCACAGCGACGTGGCAGAAAACACCGCGGCCATGGAAGACGCGGCCCTCAACGACGACGCCGACTCGGCGAATCCAGCGTCACTCGCCGAATACATCACTGCGGCTTCACCCGCGGGTTCCATCACCCAGGTCTCCAACGTGGGAGACTTTGAGGATCCCTCCATCCTTGGGATCTTCGACTTCGACTCCGGGTCGGAAAACTCCGCCGATCTCCGTGACAGGACCGGTCGCCACGCCGCGACCTACATGGCGACTGGCACCGATCCGCCGGAGGATCCCTTCTCCACCCCGATCCCTCCTAACGCCACGGCAACGGAGGTCGAGGAACTCTGCCTCAAGCTGGCGGAGGCACTACGCAAGGAGCAAGCCGAGCGTGAAAAATTTCGCCGAAAGTGTGACGGCAGAGCTGCCACGCTACCACCAGCCGAATCAGTCGCGCAACCCCACCGCCCAGGCGCCTGAACTTCGACGACGAGAATGACCCGGCCCGCATGGCCGAGCGCGCGATTTGTGAGAACGCGCCACCCGGAGGAAGCGCCCGGCCCCCGCCAGGGTCGACGGCGAACGGCGCCCCACCTCCACCCAACCGCGCACCCCCCAGGGACCAGCTGCGGATCGTGGTCTCCTCACGGGAGCGAGACGCGAACGGCCTACCACTGTTCTCCACCCCGATGGATAACCTCGTGGCGGGACGAGCAGCGGCCGACAATATCACGGCCACCGGTGACGGCGCCCTACAGATCCAGTACGTCAAGGCCCTACTCGCAAAGGCGGTCGAGCAACAAAACGCAGGCGCCGACTCACAGGGTCGGATGTACTCGCGTTCTTCGGGCAGCAGAGCGGCCTCAAGCGGCCGTCCATTGGCGGCAAACACCCTTAACTTCCCGCCACCCGAACCACTGCAGCTCCAACACCGACCCGCGAACGCGGCACTCTCCACCAATGACCCCAGGCCAGCGACCAACTTCGTCGCCGCCAACGGTGAGCCCGTCGACGCCCGCACCCACATCATCAACAACCAAATCTGGCGCGCACGCCAGCCCGACGACCTGTGACACACCCTAACCAATCGCCGCAATGGCGAGACGATGGGGTCGCTAAGCCGACTCGAGCCCCGGTGCTTCGGACCGATGATCCGAGGCGAAAAATACCCGGCGAACTTCAAAGCGCCGAAGGAAATAGAGAAGTACGACCCTTCGTACGACCCCTCCATGTGGCTGGACACCTACCTCATGGCGATGGGGATCGCTGGCCACACTGACCTGCTAGCCGCCCGCTACCTCCCCCTGATGACGGAGGGAACATGCAGGCAGTGGATCAACACTCTTCCCCCGGATAGCATCGACTCCTGGGAAGAGATGCGCGATGCCTTCGTCAGGCACTTCGAGTGCTCCTACACCCGCTCCACCACCATCGAGGACCTGGAACGATGCATCCAGGGACCCCGCGAGTCGACCCGCAGCTGGGTCCATCGGTGGCAAGAACTATGGTACAACGCGGTCGGCATCCACCCGGACACCGCGATCCACTGCTTCAAGACCTCGTGCCGCTACGAGCCCTTGGTCGCCAAGCTCAAACGACATTCCCGCACACTCAACAACATACCAGACCTCCTTGAGATCGCCAAAAGATACGCGGAGGAAGACCCAAACCAGGAAACCGACGACGAGTCGGGAGGCCAACGCCGCACGAGCGGCAACGACAACAGGCGACGGCCCGACCTACGCTATATCAACACTCGCCTCACTGTCAAGCGCTGCAGCGACGGGCGAGTCGACTTCGTCGGCAACGCTGGGCACGCGCAGCGCGAGACCAAGAGCTTTTGCCGCGACTGCGGCAACTACAAGGCAAAACCAAGGTTCGACCCCGCGGCCCTCCTTAACCAACCTTGTGCGTTTCACAGTAGGGAAGGGAAGCCCGCCACGCACACGACCGCCGACTTCCACTCTCTCAAGGAGATCGAGAAGGCACGGCGAGCGCGGGAGGACCCCGACAACAACCCGCCAAACGGCGGAAAATTCGGCAGTGTGGCCGGCTCGCTCCACACCTTCATAGGCTTCAACACGAAGCACGAGAAGAAGGTCATCGCCCGCACCATCGCCGTCAACGCGGTGGCCTAGGTGGACGTTCCCCAGTTCCTCAACTGGTTGGAGCATCCCATCACCTGGAGCCACCAGGACAACTCGCCACGCATCGAGTACCCAGGCCGAGTCGCCCTGGTGGTCAAGCTCAAGGTGGGAGACTACTGGCTCCCCAAGACATTGATGGGCGGCGGCAGCTCCATCAACATCCTGTACCTAGATACCTTCAAGCGACTGCGGCTCCCGCAGTCGATGGTCGAGATGACCTACACCATGTTCCACGGCATCGTCCCCGGTTGGAAGGCGTACCCGATCGGCAAGGTCATGCTGCCAGTCACCTTTGGCACACCAGCAAACTTCCGCACCGAGCGGATCGTCTTCGAGTTGGTACCCTTCGACAGCCCCTACCACCGCGTCCTGGGGCGCTAGGCGTTCGCCAAGTTCATCGCAGCGCCCCACTACGCGTACAACACGATGAAGCTCCCCGGGCCGCACGGCGTCATCACCATCAACGGCGACCCCGACATGGCCGCCGAGTGCGAGGCCAAAGGAGCCGAACTCGCCGACGCTGTCATCACGACAGAGACCAACCACGCCGACGAGCTCACCAAATACGCGAGCGGGGTCAACAACGACGACCCCACCATACTCAAGAAGCCCAATTCGGAGGGCGTCAACACCTTAGCCTTCGAGGCGACGACGCACACCTGCACCGTCAAGCTGGTCCCAGGCGACTCCAGCGCATTTGGACGATCGGACGGCATGAGCCCAAAGATAGGAAGGCTCGCCATCGAAGTTCCTCCGTGAGAACAGTACATCTTCGCATGGAAGCCTCCGACATGCCTGGTGTCCCTAGGGAACTCGCTGAGCACAAACTCAACGCCGACCCCAAAGTGCGACTGTCATAGCGATCGCGCCCTTCAATGAAGAGCGCCGCCGAGCCATTTCCGAGGAGGTGCAGCGTCTACTCGCTGCAGGCTTAATCCGACCAATAAAATACTCCAAGTGGCTGGCAAACCCAGTCCTGGTCGAGAAGAAAAATGGGACCTGGAGGATGTGTATCGACTACACAAACTTAAACAGCGCCTGCCCGAAGGAGCAATTCGTCCTCCCGCGGATCGACCAATTAATCGATTCCACCGCGGGTTCGGAGTCGCTGTGTTTCCTCGACGCCTACTCTGGGTACAACCAGATCAAAATGGTTGTCGAGAACGAGGAAAATACGGCGTTCATCACGCCATTCGGAGCCTTCTGCTACACCGCCATGACCTTCGGCCTCAAGAACGCCAGGGCGACCTACCAGCGGTGCATGCAGGAATGCCTTGCGAGCCAAATTGGCCGCAATATCCATGTTTACATCGACGGTGGTAGTGAAGTCCGCTCGCCAGGGCGATCTACTCGCCGACCTGGCGGAAACATTCGCCAACCTACGGAAATATAAGATAAAGCTAAACCCAGCCAAATGCACCTTCGGTGTACCAGCAGGGCAAATACTGGGGTACGTCATCTCCAAGTGCGGTATCAAGTCGAACCCCACCAAGATCGACACGATCGCTCGACTCGGCAAACCCGAGTGCCTGCGCGACGTCCAGAAGCTGGCCGGGCGAGTCACGGCTCTCAGCCGCTTCATCCCCCGATTGGGCGAAAAGGCGATGCCCCTATACCGCCTGATGCGGAAGAACCCCACCTTCTAGTGGGACAAGGAGGCGGACGACGCACTCCGCGACCTCAAGAAGGTGCTACTCGCAGCACCGCTACTCGCCGCCCCCGTTGACAAAGAACCCATGATGGTCTACGTCGTGGCTTCCGAGCGCGTCGTCAGCGTCGTCATGGTCGTCGAGCGGCCAGAGGAAGGAAAGGAGCGCCCGGTACAACGACCGGTGTACTATATCAGCGAGGTCCTCACCGAGTCGCGCCAGCGGTACCCGCAATACCAGAAACTGGTGTACGCAGTCTTCAGGGCACAACGACGACTGCCGCACTACTTCCAGGAGCACCTGATCACGGTCGTCTGCTTACCACCGTTGCAGGACATCATCCGCAACCGTGAGGCGACCGGGCGATTCGCCAAGTGGGCCGTCGAAATCGGCGTCCACAACATCAAGTATGAGCCATGGAAAGTGATCAAGTCGCAGGCTCTCGCGGACTTCATCGCCGACTGGGAAGAGGCCCAGCAGCCGGAAAAGCTGTCGTACCTCCACCACTAGAGCCTGCACTTCGACGGCTCCAAGAACGCAGACGGCACAGGAGCAGGGATCGTGTTGACTTCCCCGAAGGGCGACAAGCTCCGCTACGTCCTCTGCCTCGACTTCACCCCTTGCACCAACAACATGGCCGCGTACGAGGCACTACTCCACGGCATGCAAGCTGCCAAGGAGATGAACGTCAACCGCCTACGCTGCTACGGAGACTCCTACCTCGTCGCTGGACAAGTCGCTGGCACCTGCGACGCCGTCTCTCCCACCATGGCGGCATACCGCCAAGCAGTGGACAAGCTGGGCGGACACTTCGCAGGCTACTCCGTAGAGTGGATCGACAGGCGGAAGAACGAGGAGGCCGACGCACTCTCTCGCATCGGGTCGGCTCGACTCGCACCACCCGCCGGCGTCTTCCTCGACACGATCACCAAGCCGTCCGTCTCTCCCCCAAGGGAGATCGACATCGGAGTCCCGCTGCAACCAGAGGCAGCCTTGGTTGCACTCATCGCCGAGCCAGAAGACTGGACTAGGCCGTACATCGCCTACCTGGAGGGAGGCACCTTGCCGGCAGACGAAACAGACGCCCGGATGATAACGCGACGCTGCAAATCCTTCGTCATCATCGACAGCGAGCTCCACAAGCGCAGCGTGACCGGCGTGTTCCAACGCTGCGTCCAACCCGCAGAAGGACGCAAGATCCTGCACGACATCCACTCCGGCGACTGCGGCCACCACGCCGGAGCCCGCTCTCTGGTCGCAAAGGCTATGCGACACGGCTTCTACTGGCCCACCGCACACGCCGACGCCGTCGACATTGTCCAGCGGTGCGCCGGGTGCCAGAAGTACGCCAACCAGACACATGTGCCGAGCTCAGCGCTCAAGACCATCCCCATCACCTGGCCATTCGCCGTGTGGGGCATGGACATGGTAGGCCCCTTAAAAAAGGCCCCCTCCGGCTTCACCCGCCTCCTGGTCGCGATCGACAAATTCACAAAGTGGGTGGAGGCCAAGCTAGTCCGGAAATGCGACGGAAAGACCGCCACCAAATTCCTACGCGAGCTCATATATCGCTACGGGTTCCCAAACAGCATCATCACGGACAACGGCACCAACTTTGCCAAAGGAGCCATGGCCGAGTTCTGCGAGGAACATCACATTCGACTCGACCTCGCGTCAGTCGCCCACCCGGAGTCCAACGGCCAGGCGGAACGGGCCAACCAGAGCATCCTCCACGGCCGGAAGCCGCGGCTCCAAGTACCACTCGAGCGCACCGCCGGGTGCTGGGTCGAGGATCTACCCTCCGTCATCTGGGGTATCCGCACCTCGGTCAACAGGTCGACAGGGTTCACCCCTTCTTCATGGTGTATGGCGCCGAGGCAGTCATGCCCACCGACCTCGAGCACGACTCGCCAAGGGTCGTCCACTACACGGAGGCTGCGAACGAACTCGCACGTCAGGATGGAGTCGATCAACTCGACGAGGCACGCGACCTGGCTCGCTCACGCACTGCCATCTACCAGCAAGGACTGCGCCGCTACCATAGCCGGCGGGTGAAAACTCGCACCTTCCAAGAAGGCGACCTGGTGATGTGCCTCATCCAGGACAAGAAGGGCATGCACAAGCTCTCCCCCCCATGGGAGGGACCATTCGCCATCGGGCGAGTACTCGGCAACGACGCCTACTACCTCATCGACGTTCGCGGAGACGGCAAACTCGACGTCAAGCGATCATGGAATGTAAACCTCCTACGAAAGTTCTACTCCTAGAACTCCACATATGTGTCCTCCGGTCGCTATGAAATAAAACATATTGGTTACCGCAAATTGTGTCTACTCTCCGTGTCTTGTGCCACTCGCACTCGTAGTAACAACACCAAGCTAGCTGCAGGAGTCAACCTCTGGTAAAGCGATCGGCACGGCCAAGTAGTGCACTACGAGGGCACTGGGTTACCCCAGGACTCGTAACGTCCATGAAAAACGCCTACCCGGAGCCCCATTGGAGTCGCCTAGCTCGACTGGCTTAACGAGCCAAGACAACTGCCTTCGCTCCTCACAGCGACCATGATCCTCCGCGTCCTCGACACAGCGACTCGAACGGCCAAGTTCCACGCTCGGGGACTGACAACCAGTTCAGCGCGAGCGACTAGGGCAAAACGCCAAGTACGAGAGTGTGCCCAGGACTCGCCATGCGACTGACCCAACGGGCCAGGCAGGAGTGATGCGCTCACTCTGACGCGCCCAGTCCTCACCCACCCTAGAGCCGCGACTAGAACCACCAAGTACCACGCTCGGGGACTCGGCTAACCGACCTCGTTCGCGCAAGGGAAAGCAGTGAAGTAAAGAGCACTCATGGGAGTCGCCCTGCGACTGGCTTTCCAAGCTCGGGCGAGTCGACCTCAATAACAAAACGCTCAAAACCGCAAACACATAAACAAACGAGGTAAACCCCATAAAAAGGGCGGACGCGCACGGGGACTCGTTCAACCCTCAATCTCAAACGCAAGACAATTCACAAAATAACACGATATCCCATTGTAGCAGATCAAAGTTGTTACAAAATACAAGTTGCGCCTAATGGCCGAACAGCTACTAACGCCCCAGGGCACAACGTTTTATTCCGCAGGCTTCGACGTCGACTAGCCGCCACCCTTGCGGTTGCGAATGAAGGTAGTGTACGGGTTCGACGGGTACGTCGTCAGCTCACCCGCCATCGCCGCACGGAAGGGCTGCTCGATCTTGAAGTCCCGGTGCGGCGGCTCGGGGTCGTTGGGCGCGACGATCGTCTCCTGATAAGGAAGGAGATCGCCCATCGACTAGACACGATTGGAGTATACCGCGGCACGGTCCGCCAGCTTCAGCACCTCGGCAATCTCCACCGAGCCCGTAGACGATGGCTAGCCACTCGTCACGTCGTCCAGATCGAAATCCTCCGGGAAGTGGGCGAGCCCAAGGCTGAGCGCCGTCGTCGCCCCGCGCCGGAACGCCGACCGCGTCATGAAATCGACGACCGACGGCGCCTTCTCCAAGTACCGCCACACTTCGACGAGGTCGCTGGGAATCACTTCCGTGGGCGACATCTCCTGAAGATACGCCCGAATGCAAGCCGCAGACAAAGTGGCCGAGTCGACCAGAGTGGCCACACACTGTCGCGCGTCGTACGACTGCGCCTCCTCCGCGTTGTCGATGATCCGACCTGTGGACAGAGGGTGGCAGTGAGTACATCAAAGATCACACAATGCAAATATTACAGGCAGAGGCAGGCACACTTACCAATCAAAGGACGAGAGAGATCCGTGATGAAGCTTTGAAGAGAGGATTAATCGTCTTGTAGGCCAGCAACAAGGGCGTAAGAGACCTTACGCTCCTCAGCGGCCGCCGTAACAGCAGCCTTGGCCCGCCCATCCGCTGAACTCGCCTCCTCCTTCGCTTCCTTAAGCTCGTGCTCAAGGTCGGCGATCCGCTTCTCAGCCGAGCTCAACGAAGATTGAGCCGCCGTCAATTCACTCGCCGGGACAAGGCCCTGGCGGACCTCCTCTGCCTTCGCAGCAATCGCTTGGAATCCCTTGTTCGCCTCTTCGACGGCGACAAGTTCCTTCTCCGCGCGACATTTCGCAGCAAGCCGATCGGCTGATTCACGCTGCAACCCCTGTGCAAAAGTCAAACAGTTAACAAAAATGAAATCCTAAGTGCCCACCCGCTGAAATTCAGCGATTGGACACTCGGGGTGTGGAGATCAAAAATCCTAAGTGCCCACCCGCCGAAATTCAGCGACTGGACACTCAGGGACTAGATATCAAAAATCCTAAGTGCCCACCCATTGAAATTCAGCGAGTGGACACTCGGGGACTGGCGATCAAAAATATTAAGTGCCCACACGCTGAATTCAGTGATTGCGCACTCGGGGACTGGGCGCGAGAAATAAAAACAAAACACTAAAAGAATCTGACCACTCCAATTCAGTGGCCCGATCCTCGGGGACTAGACATACCTGGATGGCTGCGCCAAGCATGCCATGAAGTTGTAGCGCGTCCACGGATGCAAGTAGAGACGGAGTTTGCCCACGACGCTGCTCGACCTTCGTTTCGGCGACTCCAGGTACGTGGCTCGATGGCGTGGTACCACTCGCCGTAGCCGCTCTGGCCATGAAGCGGGGGAAGTTCGCGGTGGATGCGCCAGCACCAAAAGAGGCTGGCTCGGCCTTCCCAGGCGTGGAAGCACCCTCCTTGATCGTCAAGGCCACCTCCGCCGCAGGATCACTCTAAGCAATCATTGTGTCATCAGACACCGTGACGACGTCGTCACCCTTGGCCTTCTTGGCACTGTTTGTGGGGGCAGCGACCTCATCGGCCTTCCTCTTCCGAGAGGGGTCCTCCTCGGCGACGACTGGCGGCACTTTGGCCACGGACGGGTGGCCTATCTTTTTAACTCCAGTCCTGCAAATTGGTTACATGAGCAAAGTGTTCCAAATACAACGAAAAGTAAGGCAGGAGAATAAAACTCACTTGGCGACTGGTATGAACCGCAGCCCGGGGCGGATGCTAGCCGGCTTCTCCAGTTCAGGGCCCAGTTTCCGACTGAGGCCCATCTCCAGAACGTCATGCGCCCAAGACACGGACGGCCTCTTCATTGACGAAGCCGCGATAGGAGCCTCCGAAACGATTTCGGCAGGAGCTCTCCTGGGAGGCGAAGCTGCCGCGGCTGGAGCAGCCCCCGACCCAGAGACTGGGGCGAATGGGGGAGGAATCGAGGCCAGAGGTACCTCACTCAGGACGGCGGTGGCATCCGGTGCTGCCGTCGTCTGTGGCGCTTCATCCCTGGCCAGGCTGGTGGCGTCGGAACTACTCGCAGAACGAGGCGGTGATGCCTGTCTTGCTGGCTTCGTCTTCCTCTTCGGAGGGGCCTTCACTTCCTTCTTCTTATTTTTCGACGGAGTGGCCTCGCGACGCGAGGTGAGCTCGGGAATCTCGTCGTCATCATCATCATTATGTTCAAGACTTCTACTCGCCTCGAGTTCGCGCTGACGATGCCCGCGAGTTTTGCAAACCAGTGGGGCGGCCTCTTCCTCAGACTCGTCGTCATCGTCGCTCTTGTTGCTCTCGGCGCCGCCCTTGTTGGGAGGCGACTCTCCCCCGTCCTGGACGGACGAGCTCGAGTTCTCGTCATCCGCGGGCGGAAGCCACCCTTCCACCACTTGAAATAACTACAGCAAGCATGAAGTAATATCAATATAACCGCGACATCATTAACTGCGACTGTGAATGGTAGAAAGTGATTTACCGTCGGGGATGGATGCTTCACGGTGTAGGGGGCGACCCCAGCCTTCGCGTCTAGGTACACCGCCTGGGTGATCTTCTTCAATGTCGGGACGTAGTCCTCGAGTTTCCACTCGGCGAGGCAGGATTTCGTCGAGCCTTCTCGGCCCGTGTACTCGTACATGTAATGGTCACGGCGGGCTAGGGGAACGAGTCGCCGCCCAATCCAAAAGTTGTACAAATTGATGGTCTGAAGACCCTTCTTCTTCAGGCCGCGGATGGTTTGAAGCATCTCATCCACGACCATCCGCTGATCTGTTGGGAGCTTGCCGACTTGGAGTCGGCGTGGTTCGGGCCGGTCGGCGGAGTACCTTGGGATCGCCGCCTCGCCGTCTGGAGTCGCCTCGGTGACGTAAAACCAAGACTTCTTCCACTCGCTTGTCGCCTTGGCAGGTAGCATCAGGTCGAAGAAGGAGGCTTTCGACTTGAGCTGGAACTGAAGGGTTTCGCGGCATAGTAAATCAAATTTTCTACGGAGCGAACAGAGGGAAAGCCAAGATCTAATCTAGGAGATGCAAACAACGAGAGAGATTGGATTAGATCTTCATACCCTTGAAGATTCGCACAGCGGAATGTTCGCTTAACGGTGATGTATTCGTACTCGCTTCCTCCTCGCGATCCGATCCGATCTAGCACCACAAGTGGCGGTGCCTCCGTGAGATGCACACGTGCAAGACCTCGACGTCTCCTCCTTCCTCGGACCAGAAAGTATGGTGGAGAGGTAGATTGGATCTACAACACGACGGCGTGGTGTATATGGTGGAGAATTTCTGCCGCAGGGCTTCGCCTACAAACACTCGGGAGGGAGAGAGGAAGGCAGCAAGCTAGGGCTTGGAGGAAGGTGTGTAGTCGGGGAGGGGCACCACCCTCTATATATAGAGGGGCGCCAGCCTGCCCTCCTCCAAGCCTATCTCTAGTTTAAAGAATTTAAACTCTCCCTTATCTGAAATCCTATCTCTAGTTTAAACGATTTAAACTCTCCTTATCTAGAAATCCTATCTCTAGTTTAAACGAGTTTAAACTTATCTAGGATCGGCTGGGCCCTATGGGGCCTTGTGCCCCTGGCCCAATGCGGCTAGGACACTCCCTCATAGGCCCATGCCCCTCCCGGAAGGTGGGGCCACGTTGGTCCCTTCCGAAGGTTCTAGAAGCTTCCGTACAATACCGATTAACCCGAACAATTCCGAACTCCAAAACTGCACCGCCTTATATGAATCTTATTCTCCGGACCATTCCGAACCTCTCGTGATATCCCAGATCCCATCCGAGACTCGAACAAAAATTCATAAACCAATTATCCAATCTATCCTAGCCGAGATACGTTAAGTGTGTGACCTTGGTTCGAGAATATGCGCATGATCTTCTATCAATAATCAACAGCGGGTCCGCACCCATATTGACTCCCACACATTCATCGATGATCATATCGGATGAACCACGATGCCAGGATTCAATCAATCCCATATATATATTCCCTCTGCCTCGCGATATTTTACTTGCCGAGATTCGATCGCTTGCACCGTCATACCTAGTTCAATCTCGCTCACGCAAGTACTTTACTCGCTCAATCCGATATCACTTTGTGATTAACTCCTTAACCACATGCTTGCAAGCGGTGTTGATATCGATTACCAGTGGGCCCGAAGTATATCTCTCCGACTTGGGAGGGACAAATTCCATCTCGATACATACAACCCAACAGATACTTTCCGATCACCTGAGAGACACCTTTATGATCACCCTCTCATAGGATGACGTTTGATGACCTCAAAGCTTTCTTCCGGTACCAGGAGTTGCATTATCTCATGGTCTAAGGAATACAATATTTGACATAGGAAAAGCTTCGCAAAGATGAACACGATGAAACGATCTAATTGCTTCGCTTAGTTTGGGTCTGTCCATCATATCATTCTCCCAATGATATGATCTCATTATCAATTGACAACTCATGTCTATGGTTAGGAAACCTTAACCATCATTGATCAATGAGCTAGTCCATAGAGGCGTACTAGGGACACGGTGTTGTTTACAAACCACACAAGTATTAAAGTTTCCGCTTAATACAATTCTAGCATGGAATATAAACTTTATCATGAACAAGAATTATAATAATAACATCTTTATTATTGCCTCTAGGGCATAATTCCAACAGTCTCCCACTTGCACTAGAGTCAATAATCTAGTTTACATCTGGCAACAATCTCACACCCATGGCACTGAGGTGTTGATCATGTTTTACACGTGGAAGAGGTTTAGTCAGCGGATCTGCGACATTCAGATCCGTATGTACTTTGCTAATCTTCAGATCTCCATCTGCTATATAATCTCAGATTATATGAAACTTGCAGTTGATATGCTTGGTATTTGGATGATATCTTGGTTCCTTAGCGAGTGCTATGGCGCCAGTGTTGTCACACAATATCTCCAGTGAGTCCAATGCACTTGGAACCACGCCAAGCTCGATGATGAAGTTTCGATCCAAACTCCTTCACTTGGCCTTCCGCAGCCATGTATTCCGCTTCTCATAGATCCCACGATCATGCTTTGCTTGCAGCTTCTCCACTCACATCCTCCATTCAAAATATAAACGTATCCTGTCCGAGATTTAGAATCATCCTTGTCGATTATAAACTAGCATCGACGTAACCTTTACGACAAGCTGTTCATCACCCCCATAGACTAAGAACATTTCTTTAGTTCTATTTAGGTACTTTAGGATGTTCTTCACGGCTGTCGATGTTCCACTCTGGATCACTTTGATATCTGCTCGTCAAACTAAGAGCATTGGACACATCGGTCTAGTACACAAAGATGGCATACATGATGGAACCTATGGCGAGGCATAAGGCACTTTGCTCATAGCTTCCCTATCATTTACCGTGGCGGACACCGAGCCTTGCTCAATATCTTACACGACAACATAGGCACTGAACCTTTCTTTGCCTTATCCATTCTGAACCTTTTCAGAACTTTGTCTAGGTATGTACTCTGGCTTAAAGCTATCAGGCGTCTTTGTCTATCTCTATAGATCTTGATGCCCAATATATAAGCAGGTTCACCTAGGTCTTTCATTGAAAAACACTTGTTCAAATAACTCTTCACATCGTTAAGCATGTTGATGTCATTTCCGATAATCAATATGTCATCCACATACAGTACCAGAAACGTCACCGAGCTCCCACTCACTTTCTTGTAGATACAAGCTTCGTAGCAATTTGGAACAAATCCAAAGCTCTTGATCACTTGATCAAAACGAAGGTTCCAACTCCGAGATGCTAGCTTCAGTCCATAAATGGAACGCTGAAGTTTGCATACTTTACTAGCATCCTTAGGATCGACAAAACCTTCGGGTTGCATCATATACAACTCTTCATCAATGTTCCCATTGAGGAAAGCAGTCTTGACATCCATCTGCCATATTTCATAATCATGAAACGTAGCAATTGCTAATAAAATCCGAATGGACTTAAACATCGCTACGGGAGAGAAAGTATCATCGTAGTCAACACCTTGAACTTGTCGAAAACCTTTTGCGACAAGCCGTGCTTTATAGACGGTAACATTACCATCCGCGTCCGTTTTCTTCTTGAATATCCATTTGCACTCAACGGCCTTTCGGTCGCTAGGAGGATCCACCAAAGTCCATACTTGGTTTTCGCTCATGGATCCCAATTCGGATTTCATGGCTTCCAGCCATTTCTCAGAGTCTGGGCTCACCATCGCTTCCTCATAGTTCGTAGGTTCACTGTCTTCTACTAACAAGACAGTCAAGACAGGGTTGCCGTACCACTCAGGAGGGGCACGCGACCTTGTCGACCTGCGACGTTCAGTAGCAGCATCGTCCGAAGCTTCATGATCCTTGTCATTAGCTTCCTCTATTGTTGGTGCAGTGACCGAACAATTTCAGTCTTGCGCTACTCTCCAATTCAAGAGAAGGTTTAATAACCTCGTCTAGCTCTACTTTCCTCCCACTCACTTCTTTCGAGAGAAACTCCTTCTCAAGAAAGGAATCGTTCTTTGCGACAAACACTTTGCCTTGGTTACGTGATAGAAGGTATACCCAATGGTTTCCTTAGGGTATCCTATGAAGACGCATTTCTCCTCTTTGGGTTCGAGCTTGTCCGCATCAACTTCTTGACGAAGCTTCGCATCCCCAAACTTTAAGAAAGCGACAACTTAGGTTTAGCACCAAACCACAGTTCATACGGTGTCGCCTCAACGGATTTAGATGGAGCCCTATTTAAAGTGAATGCAGCGGTTTCTAATGCATAACCCCAAACTGATAACGGCAAATCACTAAGAGACATCATTGATCGGACCATATCTAATAGGGTTCGATTCCATGCTCGAACACACCATTGCTTGTGGTGTTCCGGTGGCGTGAGTTGTGAAACGATTCCACTTGCTTTAAGATGCGTGAGAAAATCATAACTCAAATATTCACCTCCACGATCGGATCGTAGAAACTTAATCTTTCTGTTACGATGGTTCTCCACTTCATTCTGAAATTCTTTGAACTTTTCAAACGTTTCAGATTTATGTTTCATTAAATAGATATATCCATATCTACTTAAGTCATCGGTAAAAGTGAAAATGGCGATATCCACCGCGTCGAAACACTCATCGGTACGCATACATCGGTATGTATGATTTCCAACAAGTCCGTTGCTCGCTCCATCATACCGGAGAACGGGGTTTTGATCATCTTGACCATGAGGCATGGTTCGCATGTGTCAAATGATTCAAAATCAAGAGACTCCAAAAGTCCATCAGAATGGAGTTTCTTCATGCGCTTTACACCAATATGACCTAGACGCAATTGCCACAAATAAGTAGTATTATCACTATCTACTTTGCATCTCTTAGTCTCAATGTTATGGATGTGTGTTTCATCCCTTTCGAGATTTAGAAGAAATAAACCATTCACAAGAGGTGCATGACCATAAAAGATGTTACTCGTATAAATAGAACAACCATTATTCTCCGATTTAAATGAATAACCGTCTTGCAATAAACATGATCCGAAAATAATGTTCATGCTCAACGCAGGCACATAATAACATTTATTAAGGTTTAAAACTAATCCGAAGGTAAAACTAAGGAGAGCGTGCCGACGGCCATCAAATCAACTCTTGATCCGTTAACGCCAGCATCGTCACCTCATCCCTCATAAGCCGTCTATTCCGTAGCTCCTGTTTCGAGTTGCAAATATTAGCAACTGAACCGGTATCAAATACCCAGGCACTACAACGAGGGCTAGTAAGGAAAACATCAATAACATGTATATCAAATATACCTTTGATGGTGCCAGCCTTCTTGTCCGCTAAGTACTTCGGACAGTTGCGCTTCCAGTGACCCTTGTCCTTGCAATAGAAGCACTCAGTGTCCGGCTTAGGACCAGACTTGAGCTTCTTCTCAGCAGGGGCATTGCGCTTGCCGCCTCCCTTCTTGAAGGGCTTCTTTGCTCCCTTACCTTTCTTAAAGGAGGGCTTGTTGACCATCAACACATGATTATCCTTCTTGATGTCCACTTCGCAGCCTTGACTTTGCGAAGAGCTCGGTGATCGTCGATGGAACCAATCTGATTATGAGTCACTACAAAACTTTTGTAGCTGGGAGGAGTGATTGCAGAACCTCATCAATCTTGAGCTCCTCCGAATTGTGCATTCCAGCTTGCTCAAGGCGTTGAGTGTAGCCCGACATCTTTATGGCGTGCTCACTAACGGAACTCCTTCCTCCATCTTGCGCTTAAAGAACTTCGTAGATCTCATATCTCTCGAACGGGCTTGAGTCCAAACATGGTTTTCAGCTCCTCGAGAATCTCAAAGGGCCCGGGATAGGTTTCAAAATGATTTTGAAGCTCCGGTTCCATAGCAAACAACATGGTGCTCTTAATCACACCATAATCATCTTTGTGCGACTGATAGACAGCTTTGTCATCACCGTAGCCTTGATTCTGGGGGTCACCTAACGCTTTACCAAGGACATAGTCCTTTGTCCGCATGAACAGAATGATTCTTAGATTGCGGAACCAATTGGTGAAGTTAGACCCATTGTTTCTAAGCTTTTCCTTCTCAACAAAAACGTTGAAGTTGAAGTTGGATTTGGCCATGTGATCTACGGTATTTGCAAGTACAATTTAGACTATGTTCATGATAAATATTTCAACTTAATCGAATTACTAGATGAACTCCCACTAAATTCAACATCCCTCAAGTTGTTTAGTGAACACGATCCAAATTCACCACACCTAATCCGATCATCACGAGAAGAGATGTGGTTTCAATGGTGGACAACAAAGTGTCAATCATATCATTCATATGACTCATGCTTAACCTTTCGGTTCTTATGTTCCGAGGCCATGTCTGTACATGCTAGGCTCGTCAAGTTAGACCCAAGTATTTCTGCGTGTGCAAAACTGGCTTGCACCCGTTGTATGTGAGCGTAGAGTCTATAGCACCCGATCATCACGTGATGCTTGGACACGACGAACTTTCGCAACGGTGCATACTTGGGGAGAACACAGTTTTATCTTGATCTTTAAGTGAGGAATCATCTTATAATGCTACCGTCGCGATCTAAGCATAATAAGATACATAAAAGGGATAAACATCACATGCATATAACTTTATGTGACATGGTATAGCCAATCCTCGCGCAATGATCTCCATCTTGTGCGTTCCGGCATGATCTCCATCACTCCACCATGATTGCCTCCACCACGAATAGCAACTACAACTATTCCTAACTACTTAGCGATAAAGTAAAGCTATTACATGGCGTATAAGAAGTTGACTCGCAGGTCATACACAATTATAAAGACAACCATATGGCTCCTGCCGGTTGTGTACTCATCGACATGCAAGTCGTGAAACATTAAAAAACATGATCATCGCATACAATATACACATCACATCTTGGGACATACCACATCACAGAAAACACTCCCTGCAAAAACAAGTTAGACGCCTCTACTTTGTTGTTGCATGTTTTACGTGGCTTATGGGAGTAGATGCTAAGAACGATTCTTACCTACGGAAAGCCACAACGGTGATATTATGGTTGCCAAACTCCGGTGTTAATCCCATGACAACTATAGTGAGAGAAACTGACATCCACCAGCCGCATGTGTGGTACAAGCCACGCGTCAAGTGCGGAGCCGGTCTCGCGAACGACGCCGCATAAGGTTGGCCTGGACCGCTTCAATCTCACTATCCCGCGTCATAAGAAGAACACAAACAAGAGGCTTGCAACAGAAAACATCAACGCCCGCAACAACCATGTTGCGTTCTACTCGTGAATCACATCTACGCATAGATCTAGCTCGATACCATCAAGGGTTTCGCGGCATAGTAAATCAAAATTTTCTACGGAGGGAAAGCCAAGATCTAATCTAGGAGATGCAAACAACGAGAGATTCGATTAGATCTTCATACCCTTGAAGATTCACAGCAGTGAACGTTAAATCGGAACGTGGGTGATTTAGTCGTGCTCGCTTCTCCTCCTCGCGATCCGATCCGATCTAGCACCACAAGTGGCGGTGCCTCCGTGAGATGCACACGTGCAGCACCTCGACGTCTCCTCCTTCCTCGGACCAACAAGCATGGTGGGGAGATAGATTGGATCTACAACACGCCGGCGTGGTGTACATGGGGGAGAATTTCTGCAGGGCTTCGCCTACAAACAGTCGGGAGGGAGAGAGGAAGGTAGCAAGGCAGCTAGGGCTTGGAGGAAGGTGTGTAGTCGGGGGGAGGGGGCGCACCACCCCTCTATATATAGAGGGGGGTGGCCAGCCCTTGCCCCTCCTCCAAGCCTATCTCTAGTTTAAACAATTTAAACTCTCCCTTATCTAGAAATCCTATCTCTAGTTTAAACGATTTAAACTCTCCCTTATCTAGAAATCCTATCTCTAGTTTAAACGAGTTTAAACTTATCTAGGATCGGCTGGGCCCTATGGGGCCTTGTGCCCCTAGCCCAATGCGGCCAGGACACTCCCTCATAGGCCCATGCCCCCTCCCGGAAGGTGGGGCCACGTTGGTCCCCTTCCGGAAGGTTCTAGAAGCTTCCGGTACAATACCGATTAACCCGGAACAATTCCGAACTCCAAAAACTGCACTGCCTTATATGAATCTTATTCTCCGGACCATTCCGGAACCTCTCGTGATATCCCGGATCCCATCCGAGACTCCGAACAAAATTCATAAACCAATTATCCAATCTATCCTAGCGTCGAGATACGTTAAGTGTGTGACCCTGCGGGTTCGAGAATATGCAGACATGATCTTCTATCAATAATCAACAGCGGGGTCTGGGCACCCATATTGACTCCCACACATTCATCGATGATCATATCGGATGAACCACGATGCCAGGATTCAATCAATCCCATATATATATTCCCTTCGTCTCGCGATATTTTACTTGCCGAGATTCGATCGTCGTACCGCCATACCTAGTTCAATCTCGCTCACAGCAAGTACTTTACTCGTTCCGTAATCCGATATCACTCGTGATTAACTCCTTAACCACATGCTTGCAAGCGGTGTTGATATCGATTAAGTGGGCCCAAGTATATCTCTCCGACTTGGGAGGGACAAATTCCATCTCGATACATACAACCCAAGATACTTTCCGATCACCGAGAGACACCTTTATGATCACCCTCTCATAGGATGACGTTTGATGACCTCAAAGCTTTCTTCCGGTACCAGGGAGTTGCATTATCTCATGGTCTAAGGAATACAATATTTGACATAGGAAAAGCTTCGCAAAGATGAACGCGATGAAACGATCTAATTGCTTCGCTTAGTTTGGGTCTGTCCATCATATCATTCTCCCAATGATATGATCTCATTATCAATTGACAACTCATGTCTATGGTTAGGAAACCTTAACCATCATTGATCAATGAGCTAGTCCATAGAGGCGTACTAGGGACACGGTGTTGTTTACAAACCACACAAGTATTAAAGTTTCCGCTTAATACAATTCTAGCATGGAATATAAACTTTATCATGAACAAGAATTATAATAATAACATCTTTATTATTGCCTCTAGGGCATAATTCCAACAGGAACGTCAGGCCACCCGCCGCCAGCATTGGGCTGCCTAATTCTTCACGACTAATCCTCACGTGGAACAGATATTGCCACAGGGGGAAGTAGGGCATGCAGCCCAGGTAGCACTTGCAGAACGCCACGAAGATGGCGAGCTGCTCGATGCTGTGTGGACCCAGGTCCGATGGCTGAATCCCGTAGAAGGCGCAGAGGCGCCGGAAGAAGATAGATGTGGGAAACCCCAGCCCCCGCTCCAGGTGGCTGGTGAAGCAGACGAATTCTCCCTCGCGCGGGTCCGGAGTCACCTCTCCGGCCGTGGGGATGCGCCACCTGCCGACGCGCAGGATCCCGGCTTCCTCGAAAGACGCCAGTAGCGCTCTCGTGCATTTGGACCTGCCCCATGGTTCAGCGGAGGGGGCATTGGCGGAAAGATTCGTGGGGGTCGGAGGATTTTGGATCTGTTGGATCGCGATGCGGAGGAAAACGGAGATTCGCGAAATCGGAGGAAATGACGAGAGGGTGGTTCTCCGATCGCCTACCATTTCCTTTATATAGCAGTTGTTACCCGCCAAATCGGGGAGCCGTTACTACGTGGTGATTACGCCAAAAGTTACCGTTGGATTACTCCAACGGCTAGTTTTGACCGTGTCTGACGGTCCAACTTCATCCATTCGACTCACCGACCTTATCACTACAACAGTGACTAAATATTTCGCTGACCCGTTCGCCGAGCTGCGACCAGAATGACTAGTTTTTTCCTTTATTCAGGAGCCCACCACCGATTCGACTGGGTGGCCGCATTGGACCCGATGTTCGATCGACAAGAACCACCGCGCCAATCGACGACGGCCTCGGGACTACTGATGGGGATATGCCTACCGGGTATACCCAAAGAGACGTTCCGATCGCCCAGAACGGCGAGTGGGCTCAGGGCATCGACTGGATCAAGGCTCTGGCGTGGATCCAAGCGATCGAAATCAAGGCCCAAAGTAGTAGATAGGCCCAGTCGGATTAGGTTAAATGAGTACCGAAACCTTAACTGATTCTGTTGAGATATGTAAACCCTAGGGGGGTGAGTCTATATAAAACTCCCTACAGGGCGTGTAGAGGATACGTTCCACCATCCACCCAAGCGACTCGCCGCCTAGCCGTCGAGCTCGCCTCATTGTACCTGAATCATAATAAAATCTAGCAGGAGTAGGTCTTTACACTCCGGGGGGCCGAACCTGGGTAGAACCCTGTGTCTCCGCCCTCATCTTGCACCGCAGATGGCTCGCCGCCCTTGCCCTTCGTTCTACTACTCACTGCCGATTGCAGCGTCTGCCGTGGCATTCCCACGACAATTTTGGTGGTCTGTATGGGTGATTGCTCTCAGGCATCACAGTGGTTATTTAGGGGTGACCTAACTCTTGGCTCAACAAAGTGGCTTCCTATGAGCCTTGTAGTGAACATCTTATTGTGGAGCTCTCTCTACACATTTCATGACACAAGAAGTATGTTATCTTAAATTATTAATAATGACAACACCATGCTAGAGGAGTATCCTACATTCCCGTGAACGTTTTAGCCCTATTGCATTCCACCACGCTTTAATATAATCTTGTTACTTTCTTTCTTTTAATCATTTTAAATTACTTTTCTGCACACAACCAAACCTTTCAAACACTCTTTACTTGAGATTAAAGGAAACTTACAAGTATCCTTTGGTAGATACTGATGAGGGTCATAAAGACCTTTAGCAATAGCTCTTTGTGGGCTTGATATCTTTACATCGAAACTAGCTACAATTGATCTGTGTACTTATAGTCATCAAGCTATTTTCTGGTGTCGTTGCCAGGTAGCTAAGAGCTTTTGGTATTTGTTCTTAGTTGCTCATTTTACTAATTGTTTTAATAAAGTTGCTTACTAGTTTCAGGTAAGCACCATGGCTGCACTCAGACTGAAGAATCAGCTCGATGCAATTAAATACCTCAAGAATTTCAATAGAGGACTTGTCAGAGAATTCCCGAGTGGGTGAGAAACAGAATACGAGGTCAATCCTCGCTTTATTTCTATCATTAAAGAAAAGACTTCTATAGGAGGTGATCTAGATGAGGATCCTTACACTCAATGCATTTTACCGAGCTATGTTGGACTCTTAAACTGAGAGGCTATTCTAATAATGAATTGAAACTTAAACTGTTTAGCCAATCTCTAACCAACACTACTTTAGCTTGGTATAGAATTTGCCCTGGAGAGAAAATAGATACTTGGGAGAAACTTAAAGGAGAATTTGTGATCCGATTCTTTCCCAAGGTAAAGAAAATAGATACTTGGGAGAAACTTAAAGGAGAATTTGTGATCCGATTCTTTCCCAAGGTAAAGATTGCTGGCGTAAGAAGGGAAATTACAAACTTCAAGAACCGCCCTGGTGAAATCTTCGTATGGGCCTTCAAAAGGTATAATACTCTACTTCATAAATGTCCCCATTATGATTTACCTGAATGGTACATTTTACACATCTTTTATGGAGGACTTAATCAAGAAATTAAACATGAGATAGACACCAATTCCGGAGGCTCCTTTATGGAGTTAACTATAGCTAAAGCTTGGGAACTTTTAGAACAAATTTGCCATAATAGAGAAACATGGGGATTTGATTTAGGCGGCGAAGTAGGTATAGAAATTGAATATGATTTTCTCAATGCTTATAAATAATTCGGTAAGGTGAAAGAAACTGCTAATGAACTTCAACTTGATGCTGATATTGTTTTGCGAATACTTCAGTCTTTTATAGAACATATTGAGGCTCCTAAGAAGGACTGGCTCACATACACTCCGCCACCCAAGCTAGTTGTAGAAGATGATCCAATAATTACAGCTCCAATTGAACCATTACAGGAGGTATCCCCATATGTTTAACCCCTTCCTTTCCCAAGGAAGGCAAGGAAACATATGATGGCTCAGCAACTGGAGGATCAACGAAAAGAAGAAGATCTATTCCTAAATTCGCTATAATAAGAAGCACGGTAAGGAGAAATGAATAAGTATACAGGAGACAGGGGAACCAACGAAGGAAGATATCCTAACCATGTTTGCTCATTGCAATTTGATTGAGCTAGATACTGAAGCTTCGTAGTTCGTTGAAGGTAAGGTAAAAGCTAAAGAAGTTGGTAATCCTATTCTCTCATGTACCTTCAAAGGAACTTCCTACTATGGACTCTGTGACATAGGGACAGCTGTAAACGTGATTCCTTTCAACTTTTATTTAAAAATTCAAAATGAATTATCACCTGCTGAATTGGAGGATACATATATGAATATAATGCTTGAAGATAACTTAGATTCCCTATGGGAATAATTAGAGATGTTACAATTCATGTTTGACCATACAAATACCCCATTGATTTTGTGGTAGTTGATATGCCTACCTGTAACACCCTCAGAATCGGACCTATGCAAGTTTGAGCAAAATTCGTCAAACCCGCATAGAAACGATTCAAAGGTGCCCACCAGGCACTTTCGTGCGGGTGGAAAACGAAGTAATAACATTACACAACAGTCCTCGATGGGACCCACGTAGCAGATATATATACAATGACTCAAAGAGTCAAGAATACAAATATACGGTACAAAGATCCAAATCACCTTGAAAGCGATGGGGCGTCCGACTACGGACAAGATGCAAATGGGGCTAAGAGCCTGAATAATAACCAATGGCGTCCATAACCCTGCCGTGCCAAGCGGAAGGGTAACCTGCTAACGTCGATCTCAAAACCTGCTTAAACAAAGGGGTGCCGACAAAGGGCAAAAGGAAAAAGAAGGAGCGTCGATCGAGGCCAAGACACGCGAGGCTAGAATTGCGGTCCTCGCCACATAGGTATGGTGGATCGAGAGGCAGCGGCATGCACTAAACAACCTATAGAGACTCGATACACTGCATCAAACAGAGGGTAAGAAGGACCTATTCGAACCAACCTGATTCTATCATCAAACGAACCCATCTGGCGTTTCCCCTCGAGACCAAACGAGAAGTCAACCGAGGAACTCACAGTTGGCGCTTTATTTAATTAGTTATCGTTGCAGCAATTACTAGTCGTATAGATAATCATCCTGATAAAATAAGCAGTGGGCACTTTTAGTTAATCATTCCGTTATAGTTACAGCAATTACTAATCAGATACATATAGCATGAGATAAACCCCAAAACCCAGCAGTTGTTGGTACTTTTATTCAGCCATTCCGTTGTAGTTGCCATACTTACTAGTCAGGTACAATGGTCGCGACCCTCCAAACAAGCAATTGTGGGCAGTATTAATTAGCCATTCCATTATAGTGAAGCTGATTACTAGTCATTATAAAGTCAAATTTATAGCAATAAACTTTAGTTATGCTTGTCTATGATCGAGATACTGTGCTCCAAGTCGTCCATATCCGCGGACACGGCTTTCAGAAAGTTTTACCCGGCCGGGGTGCACCAATAGCAACACACGCTCGATCAACCTCGGAAAAACCAAAACAAAACCCAACGAGGCTTTCACGACTGAACAATCACCAGATTCAGAAATATTTCAGGGGGCCACCCCTTAAGTAGAATCCGCAACGAAGCCAGCTGACTCCGAGACGGACTTAAGGTTTGGGTAGACGGCTGTGAACGACTGGGAACCCGAAAGTGTGGCTGGGCTTGTCGACACCGCGGAATCGTGTCCATCCTAACATGACAGTGTGCTCCTCGCACAAATTAAATACGGAAAGTAGCATGGCATAAGTACAGGATCGTAAATAAAACCTCAAACTAGTTTGTGGCCCCAAGAAATAAGACTGAATCAAGCTCTGGCTCAGGGGGGTCCCATATACCTCCCGGATGTGGATAGCGCGATAAATCAAGGAACAGTATCAAGTACTGGGTCTTACGGGACACAAGTGGGCGTTCGGAAACCAAATATTATCTATCACCCACCGATGCCTCTGCTTATTTCAATTTTAGTTGTTAAACAGAAATTAAAGTGACGATAAGTAAAACTAGAATCATCTCCAACATCAACATGCGGCAATACATCAGCAACTGTGGCATATGACGACACACATCAGCACTTGAGCAAGCAACTACGACGCGCAAGTCCAACTATCTACCAAACAACAGGTAATAGGATATGTCCAAGGCAATATAGGGCTGCACGGTATATCACAGGTACGGAAACTAAAGCATCGCAACACAGATAGCAATAGATCAACAGGAGGGAATAAAGACTATAAAAGTAAGATAGGTAGAAAGGGGGAGATGCTCGCTTGAAAACATTGTCGAAGGTTCAACCAAGATCGGTAAGCTCACATCAACTCAGCGGCCTTATCCGCGAAGAAGCAAAACACTAGAAGAAACACCGGATGCAATATTTAATACCACGGCAGAAGATCGGCATGATGCATGTATGATGCATGGCATGGCAAGGTGCGATGCAATTAGGTCATATCAAGTGGAACCGGGGTCCCGACAATTAATTAAACGGTTCAAGTTATTTAACTACCCCGCAAATTAAATGTTGCATTATCAAGACAAAAGATGGCACCAGTTCGCTACACAAATTTAAATGAGGCCAATATAAGGCTAGATTTGCCCGCATATGGGCCCCATATTTAATTATTAGGTGAATCGGCATAAGGCCCCCAAACCAATGATATGCATGCGAGATGACAATTAAATATGCAACAATTCATATAGTTGACCATTTATAAAAATAGGGTTCTCGGAAAGGGGTTCACACATTGAGGGGTCTCGACGGTCTTGGGGATCCGGGGGGGTCGGGGTTCGACAGGGTTCAGGGTTCGACGGCCTTGGCGGGTTCGTTCTCGGACTCCGGGGGTTAGGGTCTCGGATCGGGGTAGGTCTTGGCGCAACCGGGGAGCAGGGCTTGGTTGGCGTCGGGGGCGCATCGGCTTCTTCCGGGTCGGTGCCGTTCTCGTCGTCGCGATGGTCTTGCCGGGTCCCACGGGGTCGGTCTTGCCGTTGCGAGGGTCTTGTCGGGTCCGCGCCATCGAGGCGGTCTTGTCGTCCGGGGGAAATCCGATGTGCCGTGGGGAAGATCTTGGCGTTCCGGATCGGGGTTCTTGTCGCCTTTGAACCCGGGGACTTGGCGTCCACGGTCTTCGGTTCCGAGAAGAAGGACTGGTCGCATCCGACATCATCGCCTCCGGTTTCCATGTTGGAGCACCCCGAGTGGCATCGCCTTGGAGATCTTGAGGTTTCCTTCACTTGACGAGCTTGGCGTACCGATGGAGCAGTCTTGTATTTCAGGGCGCCGGTGGTTCATCGGGCCTATCGGGTTGGTGACGGTCTCGGTGAATCATCTTCGCCAAACGGATGGCGGCTTCCTGGAGGTCTTGACGGTGGGCAGTTCTTGTGGGATCCCCGTTTCTTCGGACAGCGTCATCTGACTCGGGTACCTGGTGACTATCTGCCAGCGCATCATCACCTGAGGCCAACTCATGTACTGAGACGAGGTCAACCCGCCAATGTGCACGCTCGCAAGGAGCAACAGGGCCGGAGCGTCTGGAGGGCGCGCCAGATGCAGGTCGACGAGGCGCCTGTATGGCGACAGATCGGGTCGGGACGGCCGGGCGTCGTTGCGGTACTCTCGGGGCGCGGCCAGAGAGACGGCGAGGCGGGGTCGCGGGCTTGCAGGGGTGAGGCGGGACCCGCGGCGTGGTTCGACGAGCAGGGCGGCGATGTAGCGGCAGCTGGGCGGGGGCGGCGGTGACGGCGACGGCGGGCTCAGGAGGCGGCGGCAGGCTGAGCGCGGCGAGCGGCGGCAGCGGCGGCGCGGGGCGAGGCAGCTGGGAGAGGAGGTGAAGCGGCGGCGGTGGCGGAGGTGGCCTCTGGCGCGGGGCTGGGCAGCGAGGCAGCGGCCTTGGCGGAGACGCTGGCTGGGCGGCAGAAGCGGCGGCGCTATGGGCGGGGCGAGGCGAGGTGGGAAGGCTAACGGCCCAGGCGGCTCGGGGAGGAGCGCCAGAGGAGGGTGACGCGGTGAGGGTTGGGCGAGGAGGCGGTGAGGTTGGGGAGGCGAGCAGGGTCGGGGTGGGAGGTTGGTCGCCAAGTGGCGGAGCGCCGGGCTCAGGCGGGTCGAGAGCGGGCTTGCAGAGGGGAGGAGGAACGCTAGGCAGGGGAGGCCTTGGTCATGAGCGGAGAGGAGGAAGAGGAGAGAGGAGGAAGATGCCGAGCGGGGACAGAAATGGGGTGGGTCCACGTCAGGCGGTTGGGGCTGCAGCGTGGGTGGGATCTGCTGAGGGAGGTGGCTGCGGCTGTGTGCGTGTGGGGCAGGTGGAATGGGTGAGTGGGTTGAGTGGAGGGAGGGGTGAGAGGCCATGTGGCAGGTGGGGATTGGATAGAGGGGAGAGAGGCGCTGAGGTGGCGTGTTCTGATTGGGTGAAGTGAGGTGGCCAGGGGTGTGGGTAGGATAGTGGGTAGCTTTAGGATTTAGGGGCGGGTGCAGTTGGACCGATTCAAAAACCTGGGGGTGGTCGGGTCGAACGACCGACCCGTTCGACTGCCCCGCGAAAATAATTAAAAATGTTCATTTGTTTAAACGGGCCGTCTGCAAACCGATAGCGGCCAAAACAAAATATTCCGGGGACCCGGGTTTTGGCGTTTGAATAAAATACGGGGCGTTTAGAAAACAAAACGGCTTTGCGAAAATAGTTTTATGCAAACAATGCATGATGATGACGATGCAATGCACAAATTCAACGCGATTTTCTAGTAGTGGTTTTGCGGGATGCCACAATTCGACACCACTAACAAGGGATCTCGCCCTCGAGATCCGCCTCATGGTACCGGAAGGAAGGTCGGCGGTCTGATCCTTCGCGCTTCGTGTAGATCCTCGCGACACCCCTAACAAGAGTTCATCCTCCATCTTGAAATCGGCGACACCACCAACAAAGGGTCGTTGTTCCTGATCGTCGAGAGAGCACTCCGGAAACAAAAGGTCGAAGGTAGAGGTATCCACAAATAAAGCCACCCCTAACTTCCGTTAGAAGAGGGAAAAGTTACATTGATCCACCAGTTCGATGTACAGAGCGAACAGTAAGAGTCGGGTAGGGTGATCAGTCCATCCCGTACACAAACTATCAACTCTATACATGGGTAGGAGAATCAGGCAACTCAACTCTCGAGATTTAGACTGAAGATCTTCATAGGCGGTATCCGGAACAAAGGGATGATGCCAGCAGGAATCGTATGAAAGACACAATGATTAGGTTCCGCGATGGTTCCATTGGCATGAACAACACATGCTCAAGGTATACTCCAATTTCACCAACGCTCGTCCTTCTCATATGTTTTTCAACGACACTGATATCCAGCAAGGAACACACCTGGATAAGGAGCTCAAGAGCAAAAGATTGGAGGAAGGTACAATGCAAGTTGCATTGATGATCGTAGCACCTCCGTTACAAAAAGGGAGAAAGCGAAAACCCTGAAGGTACGACGGAAACCCAACCACGAGAAATCCTGGACTCGAAGAAAAGATAAGAGGGTAGGTGCAAAACACGTCGAGATAAGAGGAGAATAGCAGAGGGGTAAGGAGTAAAATCAGACCTAATCAGAACTATCCAACCGATTTTCAAAAATAGTTTTGACACTTCTACTTCGGCCGTTAGCTAGGTTATCCTACAGTTGGACTTGTGGGGTATCGCAACCGCTGAGCTCGATACCACTCAGAACACCCTCGAATCGGACCTATGCAAGTTTGAGCAAAATTCGCCAAACCCGCATAGAAACGATTCAAAGGTGCTCACCAGCACTTTCGCAAGGGTGGAAAACGGTAATAACATTACACAACAGTCCTCGATGGGACCCACGTAATGATATATATAACAGACTCAAAGAGTCAAGAATACAAATATACGGTACAAAGATCCAAATCACCTTGAAAACGATGGGGCGTCCGACTACGGACAAGATGCAAATGGGGCTAAGAGCCTCAAGAATAACCAATGGCGCCCATAACCTGCCTGTGCCAAGCCGGAAGGGTAACCCTGCTAACGGCGTCGATCTCAAAACCTGCTTAAACAAAAAGGGGTGCCGACAAAGGGCAAAAGGAAAAATAAGGAGCCAAGATCGAGGCCAAGACAGCGAGGCTAGAATTCGGCGGTCCTCGCCTACATAGGTATGGTGGACTGGAGAGGCAGCGGCAGCATGCACTAAACAACCTATAGAGACTCGATACACTGTCGTCAAACAGAGAGGGGTAAGAAGGACCTATTCGGAACCAACCTGATTCTATCATCAAACGAACCCATCCTGGCGTTTCCCCCTCGAGACCAAACGAGGAAGTCAACCGAGGAACTCACACAGTTGGCAGTTTTATTTAATTAGTTATCGTTGCAGCAATTACTAGTCAGGTATAGATAATCATCCTGATAAAATAAGCAGTGGGCACTTTTAGTTAATCATTCCGTTATAGTTACAGCAATTACTAATCAGATACAGATAGCATGAGATAAACCCCAAAACCCAGCAGTTGTTGGTACTTTTATTCAGCCATTCCGTTGTAGTTGCCATACTTACTAGTCAGGTACAATGGTCGCAAGCGACCCTCCAAACAAGCAATTGTGGGCAGTATTAATTAGCCATTCCATTATAGTGAAGCTGATTACTAGTCATTATAAAGTCAAATTTATAGCAATAAACTTTAGTTATGCTTGTCTATGATCGAGATACTGTGCTCCAAGTCGTCCATATCCGCGGACACGGCTTTCAGAAAGTTTTACCCGGCCGGGGTGCACCAATAGCAACACACGCTCGATCAACCTCGGAAAAACCAAAACAAAACCCAACGAGGCTTTCACGACTAAACAATCACCAGATTCAGAAATATTTCAGGGGGCCACCCCTTAAGTAGAATCCGCAACGAAGCCAGCTGACTCCGAGACGGACTTAAGGTTTGGGTAGACGGTCAGAACGATCGGGAACCCGAAGTGTGGCTGGGCTTGTCGACACCATGAATCGTGTCCCGATCCTAAGACAAAGTGTGCTCCTCGCACAAATTAAATACGGAAAGTAGCATGGCATAAGTACAGGATCATAAATAAAACCTCAAACTAGTTTGTGGCCCCAAGAAATAAGATCAATCAAGCTCGCTCGTGGGGTCCCATATACCTCCGGATGTGGATAGCGCGATAAATCAAGGAACAGTATCAAGTACTCGGGGTCTTACGGGACACAAGTGGGCATTCGGAAACCAAATATTATCTATCACCCACCGATGTCTCTGCTTATTTCAATTTTAGTTGTTAAACAGAAATTAAAGTGACGATAAGTAAAACTAGAATCATCTCCAACATCAACATGCGGCAATACATCAGAATCGTGGCATATGACGACACACATCAGCACTTGAGCAAGCAACTACGACGCGCAAGTCCAACTATCTACCAAACAACAGGTAATAGGATGTGTCCAAGGCAATATAGGGCTGCACGGTATATCACAGGTACGAAAACTAAAGCATCGCAACACAGATAGCAATAGATCAACAGGAGGGAATAAAGACTATAAAAGTAAGATAGGTAGAAAGGGGGAGATGCTCGCCTGAAAACATTGTCGAAGGTTCAACCGAAGATCGGGGCGAAGCTCACATCAACTCAGCGGCCTTATCCGCGAAGAAGCAAAACACTAGAAGAAACACCGGATGCAATATTTAATACCACGGCAGAAGATCGGCATGATGCATGTATGATGCATGGCATGGCAAGGTGCGATGCAATTAGGTCATATCAAGTGGAACCGGGGTCCCGACAATTAATTAAACGGTTCAAGTTATTTAACTACCCCGCAAATTAAATGTTGCATTATCAAGACAAAAGATGGCACCAGTTCGCTACACAAATTTTAATGAGGCCAATATAAGGCTAGATTTGCCCGCATATGGGCCCCATATTTAATTATTAGGTGAATCGGCATAAGGCCCCCAAACCAATGATATGCATGCGAGATGACAATTAAATATGCAACAATTCTTATAGTTGACCATTTATAAAAATAGGGTTCTCGGAAAGGGGTTCACACATTGAGGGGTCTCGACGGTCTTGGGGATCCGGGGGGGTCGGGGTTCGACAGGGTTCAGGGTTCGACGGCCTTGGCGGGTTCGTTCTCGGACTCCGGGGGTTAGGGTCTCGGATCGGGGTAGGTCTTGGCGCAACCGGGGAGCAGGGCTTGGTTGGCGTCGGGGGCGCATCGGCTTCTTCCGGGTCGGTGCCGTTCTCGTCGTCGCGATGGTCTTGCCGGGTCCCACGGGGTCGGTCTTGCCGTTGCGAGGGTCTTGTCGGGTCCGCGCCATCGAGGCGGTCTTGTCGTCCGGGGGAATTCCGATGTGCCGTGGGGAAGATCTTGGCGTTCCGGATCGGGGTTCTTGTCGCCTTTGAACCCGGGGACTTGGCGTCCACGGTCTTCGGTTCCGAGAAGAAGGACTGGTCGCATCCGACATCATCCCCTCCGGTTTCCATGTTGGAGCACCCCGAGTGGCATCGCCTTGGAGATCTTGAGGTTTCCTTCACTTGACGAGCTTGGCGTACCGATGGAGCAGTCTTGTATTTCAGGGCGCCGGTGGTTCATCGGGCCTATCGGGTTGGTGACGGTCTCGGTGAATCATCTTCGCCAAACGGATGGCGGCTTCTGGAGGTCTTGACGGTGGGCGCTTGTGGGATCCCGTTTCTTGGACAGCCGTCTCGACTCGGTACCTGGTGACTATCTGCCAGCGCATCATCACCTGAGGCCAACTCATGTACTGAGACGAGGTCAACCCGCCATTGTGCACGCTCGCAAGGAGCAACAGGGCCGGAGCGTCTGGAGGGCGCGCCAGATGCAGGTCGACGAGGCGCCCAGGGCGGACAGCATCGGGTCGGGGACGGCCGGCGTCGCTGCAGGGTACTCTCGGGGAGGCGCGCTCGCAGCGAGAGACGGCGCGAGGCGGGGGTCGCGGGCTTGCAGGGTGAGGCGGGGACCCGGCGGCGCGGTTTGACGGAGCAGGGCGGCGGTGTAGCGAGCGGGCGGGGCGGACGACGCGGGCATGGAGGCGGAGGCTTGGGGTCATGCAGGCGAGCAGAAAGCGAGGGCGAGCGAGGGAGCGACGCTGGAGAGGTGGGAAGCGGCGGTGGCGTGAGGTGGCTCTGGCGCGGGCTGGGCCATGGAGAGGGCGCGCGGAGAGACGCTGGCTGGGCGGCGCAGCAGAAGGGCGGCGGCCGCTATGGGCGGGGCGAGAGAGGGAGGCCGGCAAGGCGGCTCGACGGGCGGCTCGGGGAGGGAGACGCGGCGCCAGAGGAGGGTGACGCGGGCGGTGAGGGTTGGGCGAGGGAGGCGGTGAGGTTGGGGAGGAGCGGCGAGCAGGGGTCGGGGGTGGGGAGGTTGGTCGCCGGCGCGGCGGGCGGAGCGCCGGGGCTCAGGCGGCGGGGTCGAGAGCGGGGCTTGCAGAGAGGGGGAGGAGGAACGCTAGGCAGGCAGGGGAGCGAGCGCGCGGGCGGTCGCGGTGAGCGCGGAGGGAGGAAGAGGAGAGAGGAGGAAGATGCCGAGCGGGGACAGGAAACAGGGGTGGGTCCCGCGTGCGTCAGGGCGGTTGGGGCCTGCAGGCGCGCGTGGGTGGGATCTGCTGAGGGAGGTGGCTGCGGCTGTGTGCGTGTGGGGCAGGTGGAATGGGTGAGTGGGTTGAGTGGAGGGAGGGGTGAGAGGCCATGTGGCAGGTGGGGATTGGATAGAGGGGAGAGAGGCGCTGAGGTGGCGTGTTCTGATTGGGTGAAGTGAGGTGGCCAGGGGTGTGGGTAGGATAGTGGGTAGCTTTAGGATTTAGGGGCGGGTGCAGTTGGACCGATTCAAAAACCTGGGGGTGGTCGTTCGGGTCGAAACGGCCCGTTCGACTGCCCCCTGCTAAAATAATCAAAAATGTTCATTTGTTTAAACGGGCCGTCTGCAAACCGATAGCGGCCAAAACAAAATATTCCGGGGACCCGGGTTTTGGCGTTTGAATAAAATACGGGGCGTTTAGAAAACAAAACGGCTTTGCGAAAATATTTTTATGCAAACAATGCATGATGATGACGATGCAATGCACAAATTCAACGCGATTTTCTAGTAGTGGTTTTGTGGGATGCCACACTACCGATGTTTATCGCCCCATAATTTTTGGAAGAACCTTTTTGAATACTGCAAGAGCAAACGTAGATTGTAAGAGATAAACTGTGTTTCTCAAGTTTGGTGAAGAGAAAATGGATCTTCATTTCTCCAAATTTGAGCATAAGCCAGCCATTGAATAACTAGATGATGATGAGTACGAACGCGAGGAAGAAGGTAATATTGTCAATTTGGCCTCAGTAGTTATTGATACTCCTGATGATGATTTAGCAAGAAGCTTAGTCAATAATAATAATATCCTCTATGACATAGAGAAAACTAAAATTGATGATTATCTTGACTCCACACTCGAGGTGGAGGCTGAGATTAATCAAGAATATGAAGAACCTATAAGAAATGGAGATGAGGCTCCTCCCTCTCCTATCCTCAAAACTTTACCAAAGGAATTAAAATATAGGTTTCTTGATGATACCAATAGATTTCCTTTTATTATAAGTTCAGACCTTGCAGAAAAAGAAGAGGAGAATTTGATGAAAGTTCTTCAGATGCATAGAAATGATCTTGGATATTCGATGAGTGACTTGAAGGGGATCAGTCCTTCGATAGCCACCCATATGATATTCATGGAGGAAGGTGCCCAGCCAGTCGCAGACTTTCAGCGATGTCTCGAACCTCACATGAAAGAGGTAAGAAAAGAAATAATAAGTTTGCTAGATGCAGGAATCATCTTTCCTGTAGAAGATATTAAATGGGTAAGTCGTGTTCATTGTGTTCCCAAGAAAGGTGGAATTACTGTTGTTGAAAATGAACATAATGAGATGGTACCTACAAGGACTGTTGTTGGACACAGGATGTGCATTGACTATAGAAAACTTAATAAACAAACCAAAAAAGATCACTATACACTTATGTTTATAGATCAAACTTTAGAGAGGCTAGCTATGCATTCTCATTTTTGTTACTTGGACGGCTATTCTAGTTTTTCTCAAATTGTTGTTCATCCTGACGATCAACTTAAAACTACTTTTATTTGTCCCTTTGGTCTTTATGCTTATCGTTGTAACCCTTGTGGTCTTTTTAATGCCCCTGCTACTTTCAAGAGGTGTATGACTGCTATTTTTGCCAATTATGTTGAAAGTATTATGGAAGTCTTCATGGATGATTTTCTGTTTTTGGAACTTCCTTTAATCATTGTCTCCATAATATTCGTAAAGTTTTGCAGAGATGCGAAGACACTAACCTAGTATTGAATTAGAAGAAATGTCATTTTATGGTTCAAGAAGGTATAGTACTTGGTCACAAAATCTCAGGTAAGGGTATATAAGTTGACAAAGCAAAGACAGAAGCTATAGAAAGACTTCCTCCTCCTCGAGATGTGAAAGGTATAAGGAGTTTTCTAGGACATGATGGATTTTATAGAAGGTTCATTAAAAACTTTTCAAAAACTTCTAGAACTTTAACTAATCTTCTTCAGAAAGGGATTGTCTTTAATTTTGATGAAAGATGTCTAAATGCTTTCAACATATTAAAACAAGCTCTCATTGAAGCTCCCATTATTAAACCACATAATTGGAGGAAACCTTTTGAGTTATTTTTTGAAGCTAGTCATGAAGATGTGGGAGCAATTCTTTGCCAGTATGATGCTGTTGATATCAATATCATTCATCATGCTAGCCGAACCCTAAATGGGGCCCAAAAGAATTATCCCATGGTAGAAAAGGAATTCTTCGCTGTAGTTTTCTCATGTGATAAATTTAGATCTTATATCAATAGTTCAAAAGTGAGAGTACATACCGATCGTATTGTCCTATAGGAAATCCTAGAAAGTACTGACGTTAAGCCAAGGATGATCCGTTGGACTCTACTTTTGCAAGAATTTGATTTGCAGATTCTTCGAAGAAAGGAGAGAGAGGATACACCCATGGATATTCATCAAATTTCTCCACCTAAATAAGTGTTATCCATCTACATACCTATAAGAACAACATTGCCAAAAAGAAAATTCTCAAATTCTCTTTGCAATGGTTTTAGTGATTTGCTTCAACCCACCTTATTTAAAGAGAAAAAGAAAAAGGTAATCCAAAAAGGAGAAGGTACTCATATGAACTCGTTCTCTTTAGATAAATCAGGTATGTGAAATCTGAAGTTATCTTTGTTCTGGATGATTTTCTGCTATTTATTTTTTTCATTTTTTGATTTTCTTTTGTTTTTTTGATTGCACTGCTGGTTTTGCAAAGTCGGTACGGGAGGGAGGTAAGGCCGCACCCTCCCATACCGCTGGTTGTTAAATGCACTGCATCCTTGTTCCAATTTTCGATGTTTCAGTATGACCGTCGTAAGGGCGCACCCGCCCGTACCACTGGTCATTACCGATACGGTATCGCTTCGCCTAACTTTGGTTCGATTCTTATGTGTCAAAAAAAACAAAGTCGGTAAAAGTCAGTACGGATGGACAGTGCGGGTCTTAGTCTGTTGGCTGGTTACCACCTCAGAAGCGGTGTTGGCCTGGGAAATGACCCGGTACAGGCGCGTCGTACAAGCACGCGCCCATACCGAGTGGTCGTTACGATCGTATTTTATTCTTTTTTCATTTATCTCTTTCCATATTTGTTAGGATTCTTTTATTGACCGATCCTTTTCCTTCCAGTACATATTTCATCCTACCTCTAACCCATAATAAGCCCCCATAGAGGTATTTCTTCCTCTCATATCAACAGGTTCAATCTACCCGATGTGCTACCCTATTCAAGGCAAGGCAAACCTCTAAACCTCATGGATCCTTCATGGTATATATTTCAGACTTCCTCCATTGAAGCCGATGACCGTGAGGGCCAAGGTTTGAGTCCTAAGAACAAGAGGTATGTGTATGACTCCGATGATGAATCCGAGGATGAAGCGTACGATATCTTCATGGAGCAAACAAAGAGAGGGTGGTAGCAGACGCCCTACTTGGCCAAGGTGACACCGAAGACGAAGAGGATGCTAATAAGCCACATGGGAAGGGCTACACAGAGTTTCTCAAGCTCATCGCCATCGACTATTCTTCGCGAAAGCGTAAGAAGTCTAACCATCCCGATGCAGGAACTTATAAGGAGACCATAGAAAACACTTCAACAATAAAGAAGGTCACCATGAACGCATGTATGAGCGTGAATCCCCAAGAGGACTAGGAGTTCAACCTCCTAGACGTGCATGTTCGTGCCCATGTCTTGGACACTGAACGTCACCTTCGTAAATTTGAGAAGTTCCAGAAAGAAGAACTCGTCCATAAGGAGATTGTGCGCAAGCGCCTCGTAGATATTGAAGGTAAGAAGGAACTCAATCACGTGATGAATAAGGTCGCTGATGGGATGTTCCTATTGTGTTCGGATCTGCAGAAGTGCCTATGTCACACATCTGCCCTGGAGGAAACATACAAGAAACTTCGAGCTGCAATCTCTAGCAAGACCTCTACAGACTAAGGGCGTGCCACGGTATCGAATAAAATAAAGGAATTATTTGATCCACCCAGTTTGATTCCAAGCTTGGGGGATCTTTGAGAGCCTTGTAATCTATCTTATAGTTGTAATTCCGGATCCAATTATTGTTTGCACTAGATATATTTTAGTATTTTCATCCATCCATTTTATTATGATGATGTTGTTGATTACTTACATGTGTGATTAGTTCCTTTGTTCTTGGGGAGATGGAGAAACCCTAACACTATTATGAATTTGCAATAAAGATGATATATTCTTATGTCCATATGACTTCCTAGTCTATGATTGATTTATGATTTGTGTTTGGTCTCTCTCTTTAGATGGTATGTGAAAGTCAACCACATACCATTTTCCCCGGGACTAATGGGAGGGAGAAACCCTTTGGACGTGCTTTGGGATCGTACCCGGAATGGCCTCATGACAGATTGGTGTCGGCTCATGAACTACATGGTTAAAGGGGGAATAAAGAGGGACTCCCTAAGCTAATTACGATATCCATGGGGAAACCCTTAATTGCGGTGGTCTGTATGGGTGATTGCTCTCAGGCATTACAGTGGTTATAGAGAGGTGACCTCACTCTTGGCTCAACAAAGTGGCTTCCTACGAGTCTTGTAGTGAACATCTTATTATGGAGCTCTCTCCACACATTTCATGACACAATAAGTATGTTATCTTAAATTATTAATAATGACAACACCATGCTAGAGGAGTATCCTACATCCCCGCGAACGTTTTAGCCCTATTGCATTCCACCACGCTTTAATACAATCTTGTTACTTGCTTTCTTTTAATCATTTTAAATTACTTTTCTGCACAAAAACCAAACCTTTCAAACACTCTTTACTTGAGATCAAAGGCAACTTACAAGTATCCTTTGGTAGATAGTGATGAGGGTCATAAATACCTTTAGCAATATCTCTTTGTGGGTTCGATATCTTTAATTCGAAACTAACTACAATTGATATGTGTACTTACAGTCATCAAGCTATTTTCTGACGCCATTGCGAGGGATCTAAGAGCTTTTGGTATTTGTTCTTAGTTGCATATTTTACTAATTGTTTTAATAAAGTTGCTTACTAGTTTCAGGTAAGCACCATGACTGCACTCGGACTGATGAATCAGCCCGATGCAATTAAGTACCTCGAGAAGTTCAATAGAGGACTTGTCAGAGAATTCCCGAGTGGGTGCGAACCAGAATACGAGGTTAATCCTTGCTTTATTGCTATCATTAAAGAAAAGACTTTTATAGGAGATGATATAGATGAGGATCCTTACACTCATTGCATTTTACCGAGCTATGTTGGACTCTTAAACTGAGAGGCTATTCTGATGATGAAGTAAAACTTAAACTATTTAGCCAATCTCTAACCAACACTGCTTTAGCTTGTTATAGAATTTTCCCTGAAGAGAAAATAGATACTTGGGAGAAACTTAAAGGAGAATTTGTGATTCGATTCTTTCCCAAGGTAAAGACTACTGAAGTTTTAAGGGATATTACAAACTTCAAGAACCGCATAGGTGAAGGCTTCGTAAGGGACTTCAAAAGGTATAAGACTCTACTTCCTAAATGTCCCCATCATAATTTACCTGAATGGTACATTTTACACATCTTTTATGGAGGAATTAATCAAGAAATTAAACATGAGATAGACACCAATTACGGAGGCTCCTTTATGGATTTAACTATAGCTAAAGATTTGTAACTTTTAGAACGAATTCACTCTAATAGAGAAACATGGGGATTTGATTTAGGCGGCGAAGGAGGTATAGAAATTGAATATGATTTTCTCAATGCTTATGAAGAATCCGGTAAGGTGAAAGAAACTGCTAATGAACTTCAACTTGATGATTTTATTGTTTTGCAAATATTTCAGTCTTTTATAGAACATATTGAGGTTCCTAAGAAGGACTGGCTCCATTACACTCCGCCACCCGAGCTAGCTGTAGAAGATGATCCAATAATTACAGCTCTAATTGAACCATTATAGGAGGTATCCTCATATGTTGAACCCCTTCCTTTCCCAAGGATGACAAGGAAACATATGATGGCTCAGCAACTAGAGGATCAATAAAAGAAGAAGAGTTATTCCTAAAGTCGTTAGAATAAGAAGCACGGGTAAGGAGAACTGAATAAGTAAGTATACAGGAGACAGGGGAACCAACGAAGGAAGACATCCTAACCATGTTTGCTCATTGCAACGTGATTGAGCTAGATACTGAAGCTTCACAGTTCGTTGAAGGTAAGGTAAAAGCTAAATAAGTTGGTAAGCCTATTCTCCCATGTACCTTCAGAGGAACTTCCTACTATGGCCTCTGTGACATAGGGACAGCTGTGAACGTGATTCCTTTCAACTTTTATTTAAAAATTCAAAATGAATTAGCACCTGATGAACTAGAGGATACATATATGAATATAATGCTTGCAGATAAAACACTTAGAGTCCCTATGGGAATAATTAGAGATGTTCCAATTCATGTTTGACCATACAAATACCCCATTGATTTTGTGCTAGTTGATATGCCTACCGATGTTTATTGCCCCATCATTTTTGGAAGAACCTTTTTTGAATACTACAGGAGCAAACATAAAATGTAAGAGACAAAATATGTCTCTCAAGTTTGGTGAAGAGAAAATGGATTTTCATTTCTCCAAATTTGAGCATAAGCCAGCCATTGAATAACTAGATGATGATGAGTACGAACGCGAGGAAGGAGGTAATATTGTCAATTTGGCCTCAGTAGTTATTGAGACTCCTGATGATGATTTAGCAAGAAGCTTAGTCAATAATAATAATAATATCCTCTATGACATAGAGAAAACTAAAATTGATGATTATCTTGACTCCACACTCGAGGTGGAGGCTGAGAGTAATCAAGAATATGAAGAACCTATAAGAAAGGGAGATGAGGCTCCTCCCTCTCCTATCCTCAAAACTTTGCCAAAGGAATTAAAATATAGGGTTCTTGATGATACCAATAGATTTCCTTTTATTATAAGTTCAGACCTTGCAGAAAAAGAAGAGGAGAATTTGATGAAAGTTCTTCAGATGCATAGAAATGCTCTTGGGTATTCGATGAGTGGCATGAAGGGAATCAGTCCTTCGATAGCCACCCATAGGATATTCATGGGGGGAGGTGATGGTGCTTGACATGGAGCACTTCGTTGGAAACCCCAAGAGCAAGGTGTGACGAGCACATGCAACAAGTCTTCCCTAAGTAGAGACCGAGGTTATCGAACCATAAGGAGGAAGGAAACATCACACAGGTGTTGCAAGCAACGCGGAGACCTGCACAACACAAACTCAAGACTTTGCCCCAACGAATCAGTGAGGTTGTCAAGCTCACCGATTTGCTGTAACAAAGGATTAAACGTATGGTGTGGAAGGTAATGGTGGTTTTCAGCAAGTAAACAATTAACAGTGGAAGATGTATCAATGATAAAGATTGGACCGGGGTCCATAGTTCACTAGAGGTTCTCTCCTTAGATAAACAACATGGCATGAAGGGTAAACAAATTACAGCAAGGCAATTGACAGGAACTGAGCAAGGCATAACAATGCAATTACTAGTCAGAAAGATCCTATGAGATTCGATTGGGCAATACAACAAGACACATAGACCGCCATCCAACTGCATCTATGACTAGAAGTCCACCTTCAGGTTATCATCTAAACCCCCTCCAGTATTAAGTTGTAAGCAACAAACAACTACTTTAAGCAAAGTGTGTAAGGTAAACAGTCCACATGTTCCATGAACAAGAGACCGTTGTTTTCTCCCTAGTAGCAACAGCACATCTACTACCGAAGAGATTATTGTCACTTCCCTTGGAAACTAGAGGAATGAACCCACTATCAAGCATAAATACCCCCTCTTGGAGTCACTAGCAACTACTCGGCCAAGATAGCTACTAACAACAGAGAGCATGCAAGATCACAAACAACACAGACATGATAGAGTCATAAAGACAAAACCATTAATCAAACAAACATAATAATCTCAATATCCATCGGATCCTCGCAAACACAACATGCATGAATACAAATAGATTAGATCTTGATCATGAACGGAGCTCACAAGATCTATACATGAAAGCATAAGGAGATACAACCATCTAGCTACTACATGGACCCATAGTCCAAGGTGGAACTACTCACGCATCATACCGGAGAGAAGGCTTTCGGGATGATCTCCCCTCTGGCAGGGTGCCGGGAAGAACTTCAGATCCTGTCACATCCCAAGATTTTCCAAATCTTGTAATGTGAAAAATAAATAAATAAAATAAACAATTGTTGAAATTTAGGGTGAAAAGAAACTTTTGTTTCAAAATGGAAACTTAAAATCCCATCTTGAACAAACTTTGGTTAGTGTTTGAATCCAACTAAAAATTCAAATAAAATAAAATGCATTCCTCATAAAATGCATCTGGAAATTTAAACACTTGGAAAATAAATCCAAACCTTAAACCCTAATGGAATAAAAATCATTTCCAAGTTATCCCCAAGCCTATGGATTTGATCCATATGAAAACTTATCAAAAAACATTTACAAATGATCAATAATGACAAATAGAAACATTATAAAACCATATAAATTGGTTTCACTTAATTTGGAACCATAAATAAAATCTTATGAATTTAAATAAGATAAAGGAATGGAATTCCCAAAGCTAATAAAGCACTTATCAAAAATCCAAACCAAATGGTTAGCAATTCAACCTAAAAGGATTTAAAGTGATAATTAAATATCAAATAAGATTTTACAAATTGGAATCACCAAGTTTGGATCTCTAAATAAAAATATATGGATTTTATAAGAGGAATAAAGAAATATTAAATAAAGAATATTTAAAGACCAAATCAATCCTTGGCCTAAGCCATAAACAAATGGAATGAATATAATCCAAAACCCAAATAAAATAAATGGATAAAGAATTTTCCAAAATAAAAATAAAATGGCTTAAACCAAATTCCATTTAAATAAAGACAAACCCCTATTGGAATGATTAATTAATTCATGAGAAAATAGTATTTTGGAATTACCCAAGTGGGATGAAAGTTGTTTAATTAACTTAAATAAAATAAATCTTCCAAATAAAATTTAGGGAATTAAAACTATATTTATTTCCATTGGAATTAAAACAAGTATCCAATTCAAATGATTTATGAATCATATTAAATACTTTCCAAATAATTCAAGATGAATTATTTGACACCCAAATAATCAAATAGAAACCTACTGAAAAGATTTGGAAGGTTTTTGGAAATTCAAATGGTGTTTGGAAATATTATTAAATCTTAATTGTTTTAAACAAGGGCCTAATTAAATAATTAAAAGACCCCAAAAAGAATAAAATTTTATTCCAAAATTTACTTCAGAATATGTTACTAATCAGTGTTTAAACCTACACAAATTTTGGTTGAGGTTTTAATTCAAATGAGTGTTTGAATTGTTTATTCAAAATCAAAACAGAAAAATCAAATGAGAAAAATAAAAACAAACAGAAAAAAATGTAAAGGGCTCAGCCCAGCCGGCCAGCCCAACAAGGCCCAACAGCCCACCTCTCCCTCTCACCCGAGCGAACCGTTTTTCACCGCAAGAAAAACCCGCAGAGACACCGACAGATGGACCCCACTCCCTCTCTCACCCTTTGCTGACGAAGCGGGCCCACACAGCCAGCTCATCATCCCCAACCTCGCGCTGACCACGCTCCTCTCTCCCTCTGCAGTTTCTGGTTCGATTCAAAGAAGGTAAATTTGAGTAAATGGCTGAGTGATTCCTCCCAGTAACGATGCTCCCTTAAACGCCCACGACTCCTCCCCATTTCCCCACGCTTGCCCCTCCCTCTCTGCCTCCAGACCGTTCTAATTCGAGCTGAGACCGCCTCTGTCCCGGCAACCTTCCGGCGACGATTCGGACGAAGCCAGCCAGCCCCACTACTCCTCAACCACGCGAATGAGTTCCCCATCGCCCCCTGAACCTCCCTGGAGCCTTGGCTTGCCCGCGCTTGAACCCCAAAGGTCAAGAACGATCACGCTCGAGCAGCGCCGCCGGCCTCGACCAAGAAGCTTCCCCGGTGAGCAGACTCCTCGCCCTCTTTTTGATGCTCACTTGTTTGCCACTCGTGTACGAAACTAACGGTACCCTCCATCTACTTTCCTGAGCCCCGTAGCCTCGCCTCCAATGTCGTCTGAGCGCACCCGACGCCGCGACAGACTCCGACGAGCAATTACTCTGGAACCCGAGCGCCCGTCGATGAACAGAGACCACGTCGAGCTTCTCCGCACCCCTGCGAACCCTGTAAGCATTCTCACTCTCTCCCGCGTGATTTAGTTCGTCGGTAACCTCACCCTCTGAGCACTTCGCCGCTTGCCGCCGCGCCAGCGTCGCCCATCTGTGGCCGAGTGCTGTGCACCGTAGGATCCAGATCCAAGCGCTGCGATAGAATCTAGGCGAAGGGGTATGTTTGCTTCTGAGCCACACGATCTACTTTAGATCCAACGCGCCAGAGAAGCTGATCCGGACAAAATAGTATGGACGAATAAGAATTAGCCACGTGGCTCTGTTCGTTTGATTTAAAACAGATTTGATCTATTAGATGCTAGATTTTGTAAAATCTATAACTTTTGATCTACACGTCCAAATTTTGCAAATTTTATATCAATGGATTCAGAAAGACAAGCCCTAGCCAACCATGCACTTTGTTTAGTAAAAATCTCCTGGTAAAATGTTTGTTTTTGCAGAAACTTATGTATGCATGTTTAGAATATAAAACTTGTTCTAAAATGATTTTGGGGATAAAATATTTGGCAAATGGTTTGTTTTGAACCTACTGACCCTATAAATAAATTGGTGGTTTCAAAAATGTATTTGGTAAAGCAAGGGTACAAATCTTTGAATAAAAACATTTCTAGCCAAATAAAAATGTGAATTATGGTTTAAAAATCATTTTGGGAGAAAAACTTTTTGGGAAGTGTTTTGATTTAAACCCTCTGACCCAAACACCAAGTTTGATGATTTTAAAACTTATTTTATGAACCTATAGATTATTGCCTTATTAAAAACATTTCTACACCACATAAAATGATACCTTGTTTTAAAAATGGTTTATAGATAGAACCTTTTGCAAATGATTTTTCCACTTTGTAAAATGATCATTAGGTGTTTTCCAAATGTTTATGACCTATTAGAAACCACTTTTACAAATAAAATAATCTTTGGCATGCTTGCATGCATTGTTTTGTTTTATTATATTATGTGATGAATTGCTTGAATGGTAGATTGAAATATTGTTTGCTTGATTGAATTGTAGTGACTTGAAGTGTGTGAACATTGCAAAGATCAAGGAGTGAACTTATACCCTCTACCAAAAAGGCAAGTGATGCTTCATACTTTTGTCCCATTATTTTCACTATGCATTAGTGATATTTCTAAGTGGGACTTGCATGGAATTTTTGCTAAGTATAAACTATGCTATGGGAAATCCTAGTAGATGAAACCTTAGTAGAATTTCCTAAGTTAAGATTCCTACTACTATCATGCTTAGCTTAGCTAGTAGAAAACAAGGGTGGAATATATAATCATGCCATGGAAAATTTCTAAGTCTGAGGACTTGTGTTTTGTTTAATAAAACAACTAAGTGAATGAATCACCTGGGTGGAATGGAAGGAGTGGTTTGTGTTGAGTGGTCATGCAAGTCCAGTATGCTAGGGAAAACTTGGGCATCACCAAGTCCAGTATGCTGGGGAAAACTTGGTGTCTCACTTGTGGATGGCCACCCAGGAACAAAGAGATTTGAGATGTCAAATGTTGAGAAGCTTCAAGTGCAGCCACTTGGCATTATGGGCTCTGCCTGGATCATATAGGTTGCAATAACTTAGCCAAATGGACAGTTGGTGGTAGGGGATGATAGGTTGGAACGCGTCCATTTTGGTCTAAGGGAAGGCTTCTGAAAGATCTTGTCTTGGTGAAACCAAGTCTTGTGGGGAAAGTGCACCACCTCTGCAGAGTGTAAAATCTAAGTACTTAGCCATGTCCCTGGCAAAGGACAATTTGAGCATCAAGACATGGAAGCTATCAAGAATCTCATCATCCAAATTTCTAAGTTAAAAACTTGTGGTTGAACAAGGGTTGAAGGATCACCAATTTATATTGGGAGATGCCTTGGGAAAGATTATTTTGTCAAGCAAAAACTTAGTGTTTTCAAATGATAAGGAAAATCTATTTTGAGCAATGCAAGCCTAAGCTCCACTTAGCCAAATGCATATAGATGAAAGACTCCACTATACTACCATAGTATCACTTGCCAATACAATTCAAATGTATTGACCCTTGTGGTTGTAACTTGTTATGTTGCAGGTTTGTTTGATATTAGTGAAGTTTAATGATTATGATTACAAGTCTACAACCAACATGTCTGCCTGTGGCACTTTGAAGATGAAGGACCCCATGCTATTGTTAAATTCTGCTGCATTGTAATGAGATAGCCAAATGAACTATGTAAGATGTAATAAATTATGTTATTCCTGGTTATAAAGTTGTATTATGACCTTTGTTTCTTGATATTACATCTTAACTGTGGATGCTAGCTATTGATCCAGGGACTAGCATTGTAAACACAGGGATCTCTACCTTGTTAAAGGTTGGGAACCTGCATATCATCCATGCATCCATGATCATATGAATCTCATTTCAAACAAATCATTTAAAACATAAGCTTTATGCTTATTATTTCATGTAAGTTTGCTCTAGCCTTAATGCTATCTTCCAATGAGAAGAGTACTTGTTTTGATTCAGTAAAATTTGAAATTCAAACCTAGGCACCACCAAAAGTTTGAACAAAGTTTCAAAACAAAATGAGTAAATAAAACCAATATTATGCCTATTGAATATATATCATAAAGGCTTGGTTTTATTTTTATTTTCATTTGATCAAAGTGTTTTGAGTAAACAGTAGTGTTTGACACACATTTGAGTGCAAGGTTTGCAATATAAAAACCTACAGAAGATTTGAATTCAAACCCTTTTGATTTGGAATTGAAAATCATTTCAGAAAATCAAAACAGAAAAAGAAAAGGAGAAAAGAAATGGAAAAAGGCCAGCGCCACCTATCTGGCCTAACTACGAATCCAGCCCACCCGGGTATCCCCTCTCTCTCGCTCACTTGCGGACGAACCCACCAGGTCACTGACTACACGACCCCACCCCCTCTCTGTTTAACTCGCTGACGAGTGGACCCTGCGACCACATCGTCTTCGTCGTCAATCACGCGTCATGACGCTCGCCACATTACCTCACCGCAATCAAGACGCTTAATTGCCATTGATACGCGTGATCCTCGCCCGCCTGCTATAAGACCCCTCTCGCATGCCATTTCCCCTCACCTAGCGCCACCTCTCCGCCACCAGGCTGCCTGCAAATGCCCTTGCGCCGCCGCAGACAGAGCAACTCCGGCGACGAATGGTGAGTACAGACCGCCCCTCTGCCTCTAGTTCAAATCACCATGACCAGCATGACCTTGCGCATCCGCTAATGCCCTCCATTTGCTTTCTCATGACCCAGAGCGACGTCCTCGTTCTCACCCGCGAGCACCTGAGCCGCCGCTCGACTCCGACGTGCGATTCAGGTAAATTGAGACCGCCCCTTGCCTCCCCTTTGGTACTGTCTTGATCGCCAGGACCTTGCACATCTCCTGAACCATCTGGCTTGTGCTAGGTCGACGCAGAGCCTCGGCAACGTCTTCGACAGCAAGCAACTGACGCCGCCCGCAACTTCGACGAGCTCCAGCGACCAACTCCGTGCGCCCCTTGCCAAACCGCCGCCACCTTGAGCTTCAGCAGCACACGACGAGTCTGGTAAGCCCATTCCCCCTCTCCCGCGCGACCTAGAACGCCGGTAGCATCTCTGACAGAGGCGCCGCCGCCTGTCGCCGCCGCCAGTGCCGCCACTGGATGGTCAAAGTGCTGAGCGTTGTTAGATCTAGATCCTGTGGATATGATAGAACGTGAGCGAAGCGGTAAGATTGGATCTGAGCCGCGCGATTAAGTTAGATCCAGCGGCTCAGAAGCGTGATTCAACGCGAAAGGGTACCGGCCAATCAGAATAAGACGCGTGGCAGCAGTTTAGATTTAAAAACAGGATTTGAATCTATTAGATGTTTGATTTTGTTTTAGCTATAACTTTTGATTCCCACGTTAGAATTTGACAAATTTTATATCAATGGAATCAGGAGAACAAGCCCTTTCTAAATATGCAATGTGTTTAATGTTTTGCTTCTGTTAAAATGGTTTAATTTTCAGAAACATGTGTAGGGCTAATTTGAGTATATGAAATGTTTGGGAAATGTTTTAGGGTTTAAATAAATGTTGTTTGGCAAGTTTTTAAATTGTTTATGAACCAGTACTGTACACTTGCTTTGTTGAGTTTTAAAAATCATCACATATCATATTGCATGCGTTCATATATTTTTGTTTGTATATGTTTTGTATGTGATTTGTGGCTATGATTCTTTGTGTAGATTTTGGTGCCAATAGTGATTGTGATTGTGAGGAGTGTAGCTACTCTCCAAACTACCAAGGCAAGTGGTGCTTCATGAATATTTTTATCCCTAAGTTTTCTACTAAGCATTAGAAATATTTTGCTAGTCTTGCATGTTATATTTTGCTTTATGCCATATTGGGAAATCCTAGTAGTTGTAGAATTGCTAGGAAATTTCTAAGTTAAGATGCTTATCTATGCCATGCTTAGCCTAGCTAGTAGCAACCAAGGGTGGTGAAATATACATGCTATGATGAAAATATTTCTAAGTCTTTGGACTTGTGTTTTGCCTAATAAAACAACTAAGTTAATGAAACACCTGGGTGGAATGGAAGGAATGGTTTATGTTGAGTGGTTACACAAGGCCCATTTCTATGGTTTACCTTGTGTATCTCACTTGTGGAAAGCCACCCAGGAACAAAGAGATTTTAGAGGCCAAGTGTTAAGAAGCTTCTAGTGCAGCCACTTGGCAATATGGGCTCTGCCTGGATCACATAGGTTGCTAGAACTTAGCCATTTGGAAAGTTGGTGGTAGTGGGATGATAGGTTGGAACGCGTCCATTTGGTCTAAGGGAAGGCTTCTGAAAGGTCTTGTCTTGGTGAAAATCAAGTCTGGTGGGGAAAGTGCACAACCTCTGCAGATGGAAGAATCTAAGTACTTAGCCATGTCCCTAGAAAAGGACAATTTGAGCATCAAGACATGGAAGCTATCAAGAATCTCCTCATCCCAATTTCTAAGTAAAACTTGTGGGTGAACAAGGGTGAAGGACCTCAATGTCTATTGGTGGTTCCTTGGGAAAAGTTTTGACAAAGAAAAACTTAGTGATTTCAACTAATAGGCAAAACCTATTTTGAGCAAAGCAAGCCAAACTACACTTAGCCAAATTGCATGTAGTATCTAGTCCACCTAAATTATACTAAGGTATCACTTGCCAATACTATTCCAATGTATTGACCCACTGTGGCTGTAACTTGTGATGTTGCAGGTTACTCTGATGAGGATTAGGAGTCATGAGTCTACACTCAACATGTTTGCCTGTGGCACATGAAGATGAAGACTTTTATTTATTTACTTATTCAAACTCTTGTACTAGGCCTGTGGCCTTGGAGTTGTAAAGACTATGTTCGTCTCTCGAATGACTGTAATAATGACCTTTGTTTCTGTGTACTTCATCTTAAACTGTGGATGCTAGCATTGATCCAGGGACTAGCATTGCAATCACAGGGATCCTTTTCCTTTATAAAGGAGGGATCTTACAGATCCCCCTGATCTAGGGACGACGGTGGCGGCGGCTACAGAAGGTTTCGTGGAGATTTGATCGGGTACTTAGGGTTTCTGCATCGGGGGATTCTTATAGGCGAAGGGGGAGGCCGAGGCAGTGTCTAGGGGCCCCGCACCCTGCCTAGGCGCGGGGCAGGGCCCACCCGCGCCTAGGGGGGTCTGGGCGCCCTGGCACGCCTCTCCGTCTCCCCTTTGGATTTCTTGTTCCCCACGGAAAGTAATTAACTTTGACGTTTGTCCCGTCAAATTTCGAGAATATTTCTTTACTAGCTTTTCTGTAACCAAAAACAGCAGAAAACAGGCAACTAGCACTGTGGCAACTTGTTAATAGGTTATTACCATAAAACATGTAAAAATCACATCAAAGTATAGACAAAGCAAAGCAAAGTAGATACTAAACAAGCATGGAGCATCAAAAATTATAGATACGTTTCTGACGTATCAAGCATCCCCAAGCTTAACTCATGCTCGTCCTCGAGTAGGTAAGTGATAAAAAGAATAATTTTTGAGGTGACATGCACCTTCACAATCAAGATCTAACCATTTGCAAGCATTGAAAGCTGTGATCAAAGAACTCTAAACATGATCATGAAAGATGGAGTTCTAACAATAGGAAATATTAACTATGCATGCAACATGACAAGCTACAAACAAATATCATGAATAACATGCATTAAAAAATGTTTGTTTGTTTCACATACAGAAAACATAGCATAGTGGCAATCAGCTTGTCCCTCATAGAGTAGCAAATAGATGCATAGGACACCTTCAAAGTTCACAAGGGTGACTAGAAACAAATACCACAAGAACAAGTAATATCACAATATGCATCAATCAATAAGCTTTGGAACACTACACACATAATGACAACTATGCTCTCTTAATGGTGCCTAAAGGTAGAAGGTGGAGACTCAATAGTGGTGGAAGAAAGGCCTTTTATTTATAAAGGAAGCAGGGATTTCAAGTTTCAGAAAGAGCTTCCAAAAATTATGGTACTTGTTAGCTTTCAGCCCTCATTACCCCTATCATAAGCATCTTGAAGTGATTAAGGTTAAAGTTAACAAAGATGGAGTATATGCTTGACGAAGTATAAGTTGGCAATCTCAAGTCCCTTGAATACGAGGGCCACACCTCATGCTACTCAACTTTAGTCACCTGTAAGTTCTTGTCATTGTAAGTATTTGCATATCATAGAGAACCGCCAACGGGGTACCCCTTGCACATGATACAGGATCTTTCCCATAACCAAAATGACAAGGCAAGCAGACAATGAGCATCTCAGCAATCTTCTTTTTTACCATGGGAATATGGTGCTTTTTCTCTCTTTCCTCTTTTCTCAATGTGTCTCTTTTTTATAAGAAGAGTGCTTCATAGATGTCACTATGGTGATGTTGCAAGTTTCCACAATGATTAGGCATGGCTTAGGCTAGCGGCCCGGGCGTTTCTCTAACACAGGATACAAACTCCATGGACTTACAAGTTCCCTCTTTATTTCACACCGGTGACATCCATAGACAAAAGAGCAAGATATCAACTAAGTACAAAGTACAAGTGCAATTTTGAAAACGTTCCCCATGACAGCATGGTTCTGCTAATTCCAACGTATAAGTGCAAGCATATACAACAAAGATGACACAATGGTTCAAGTTTATTAGGGAAAGAATATAAAGTGTGCCATCAAGTTTGTGAGGGCTTTAATCACTAAGTTTTCACATAACAAAATAGTTTTTAATTGGAAGATAGCTGAAAACAAGAATATACTTGGAATGGTGTAACACACCATGCATAGGAGTTTATAGTGGACACTTTGGAATAACTTGGTTTCTTGGGAGTTGGAAGCATGAGTAAAGCTTACTCATACAAGTGGAGTCTAGCAAAAGACTGGGAGCAACCAAATAAGAGAGCAATAATGGCCATAATCATGCAGCGCAACAAAGAATTACTAATCAAGGCATAGAGTGGTACTACAAGTCAAGGACTAAATGATCATAGAGGATAATGGTGACTTGTGAGAGTCATAACATGGTGTGATCATGTGCCAAGTCAACCCAAGCAAAGCATCAAAGGAGAATACCACAATACTATGCTTTTGCATGCTAAAACAACGCATAATTTCTTCAAGGCACACTAAGCAATCCCAATTGTTTGGAACAAGACATGATACAGCAATAATCACTAAGCATAAGGTCAAAAAAATACCTAGCATGTCATACTAAAGTCTATGTCATAATCAATGCAAGCTCCTCTTGCACTTCCAAGAAAGAACTTACTACTCCTTTCCAACACCAAGCAACTTATTTTCAAAACAACACAGCGAGAACGGGGGTCCAAACTACTAAATAAAACTAAACAACCTAAGCAAAACAAATGAAAACTAAGACGCTCCAAGAACAAAACAACTTGGCATGAAACAATAAAAACGAAGTGTCTAGACAGACCTGAGCTTTTTATTGATGAAGAAGGGGGATGCCTTGGGCATCCCCAAGCTTTGACGCTTGTACCTCTTCAATATTTCTTGGGGTGACACCATGGTGGCATCCCCAAGATTGAGCTTTTGTCCATTCTTCATCTTATTACATAATTCTCTCTCTACACTTGAAATTTTTCCTTCATATAAAACTTCACACAATCTTCATTAGCAACATTAGCTTATTCAAAAGATATTAGACCTCTGGCAAAGCTTTGGAACAGCAAGGCTTTTCAGTAAAAACACAAGCTACTGTAGTAACTCCTTCAAAAATATCAATTTACCTAAAGATAACTCAAAAAGGAATCAATAAGAAGCAAATGCAAATAATGGCTAAAATCTGTCAAAACAGACCACCGGGTAGAAACCGATTTTTTCGAACATCTTATGTTGCTCAAATCAAAAAGTGTTGAACTAACAAAAGTTATATAACATACTTGGGGATTTATTCTTAAATTTTTATCTCAACCTGAGTTACAGAGACTCCTCACGAATTTTTATGGTGGAGGACAGAAATCTGTTTCGGGACAGCAACTCCCCAAATCTTACTTCCCTCTCATTAGAGGTCATTCTTAGCACAAAAAGCAAAACAAAAAGGATAAGGAGAGGTCATTACTGAAGTAATAACTTCCAAGACTCAAGGAAACTCTTGGGTTATCTCCCAACAAGTACTTTTCTTTAACGCCTTTAAGTTAGGCATAAGAAGCAAGAAGAATCAAGTATTTTCAAATGAAGAATTGAGATCAATACTTGCAAAGTCTTCAACTATGACAGGTATCTCATCCAAATGAGTTTTGGAGGATCCTTTCTCATCTCTCTTTGGTTTACTACTTTCATCAAAAGGATTTTCAGGAACATTCCAATCAAAATTCTCTTCAAAGTCCTCATGCATCCCAACAAGCTTAAAGGGTATGGGTATCTTAAATTCATCTCTAGGATTTGTTTTATATGAAGTACCCACAACATCTACACATGAGCCTAGCATATTGAAACGCTCATATACCTTTTTGGCTTCCCTAGCAACATCATGAAAGTCTTTGAGTAAAGTTTCAAGAATAAAATCAATCTTTTCAGCATTCTTTTCTTCTTTTAGTTTTAAGAACAAAATTTGCATCATGGGGTTAAGTCTAACAAACCTAACCTCCAACATATGAACTAAAGAAGCTGAAGCAATCTCATATTTAGGAGCAAGCTCTGCTATAGATTTATCCTTAATATCCTCATGCTTTCTAACATAATTAAAGAATTATTCAATATTATCTTTCCCAATTATGGAGCCACTACATATAGAAAGGTTCTTCAGGGTGAACTTGGGGAGTAACATGGTGAACTACAACGAGGTGGCAACAAGAGTAGGTACTGATTTTTTGTGTTTTTGAATAAAGAAAGCAAACCAAACTAGACTATTTTTTTGAGTATTTGAAAAGAGGCAAACAAAACCAAGCAAAAGAAACAAAGCAAAATAAAAACAAAGTAAAGAGAAAGGAAGTGAAGGACTCCCCTAGTGAAGACATCCTTAGCCTCCCCAACAACGGCGCCAGAAAACTTGTTGATGGTGCTTGACGTGGAGCACTTTGTTGGAAACCCCAAGAACAAGGTGTGATGAGCACAACAGCAAGTCTTCCCTCAGTAGAGACCGAGGTTATCGAACCAGAAGGAGGAAGGAAACGTCACACAGGTGTTGCAAGCAACGCGGAGACCTGCACAACATAAACTCAAGACTTTGTCCCAACGAATCAGTGAGGTTGTCAAGCTCACCGGTTTGCTGTAACAAAGGATTAAACGTATGGTGTGGAAGGTAATGGTGGTTTGCAACAAGTAAACAAGTAACAGTGGAAGATGTATCAATGATAAAGATTGGACCGGGGTCCATAGTTCACTTGAGGTGCTCTCCTTAGATAAACAACATGGCATGAAGGGTAAACAAATTACAGCAGGGAAATTGACAGGAACTGAGCAAGGCATAACAATGCAATTACTAGTCAGAAACATCCTATGAGATTCAATTGGGCAATACAACAAGATACATAGACCTCCATCCAACTGCATCTATGACTATAAGTCCACCTTCAGGTTATCATCCGAACCCCCTCCAGTATTAAGTTGCAAGCAACAGACAACTGCTTTAAGCAAAGTGTGTAAGGTAAACTGTCTACATGTTCCATGAACAAGAGACCGTTTTTTTCTCCCTAGTAGCAACAGCACATCTACAACCGAAGAGATTATTGTCACTAAAACTAGAGGCATGAACCCACTATCGAGCATAAATACCCCCTCTTGGAGTCACTAGCAACTACTCGGCCAATATAGCTACTAACAACGGAGATCATGCAAGATCACAAACAACACAGACATGATAGAATCATAATGACAAAACCATTAATCAAACCAACATAATAATCTCAATATCCATCGAATCCCCGCAAACACAACATGCATGAATACAAATAGATTAGACCTTGATCATGAACGGAGCTCACAAGATCTATACATGAAAGCACAAGGAGGAGATACAACCGTCTAGCTACTACATGGACCCATAGTCCAAGGTGGAACTACTCACGCATCGTACCGGAGAGAAGGCCTCCGGGATGATCTCCCCTCCGGCAGGGTGCCGGGAAGAACTTCAGACCCCCCGCCCCCGATCTAGGGACGACAGTGGCGGCGGCTACAAAATGTTTCTTGGAGATTTGATCGGGTACTTAGGGTTTCTGCATCGGGGGCTTCTTATAGGCGAAGGGGTAGACCGAGGCGGTGTCCAGGGGCCCCACACCCTACCTAGGCATGGGACAGGGCCCACCCGCGCCAAGGGGAGTCTGGGCGCCCTGGCACGCATCTCCGTCTCCCCTCTGGACTTCTTGTTCCCCATGGAAAGTAATTGACTTTGACGTTTGTCCCTTCCAATTCCGAGAATATTTCTTTACTAGATTTTCTAGAACCAAAAACAGCAGAAAACAGGCAACTCGCACTGTGGCAACTTGTTAATAGGTTAGTACCAGAAAACATGTAAAAATAGCCTCAAAGTATAGACAAAGCAAAGCAAAGTAGATACTAAACAATCATGGAGCATCAAAAATTATAGATACGTTTCCGACGTATCAGAAGGTGCCCAGTCGGTCGCAGACTTTCAGCGATGTATCGAACCTCACATTAAAGAGGAGGTAAGAAAAGAAATAATACGTTTGCTAGATGTAGGAATCATCTTTCATGTAGAAGAGATTAAATGGGTAAGTCCTATTCATTGTCTTCCCAAGAAAGGTGGATTTACTGTTGTTAAAAATGAACATAATAAGATGGTACCTACAAGGATTGTTGTTGGACACATGATGTGCATTGACTATAGAAAACTTAATAAAGAAACTAGAAAAGATCACTATACACTTATGTTTATAGATCAAACTTTAGAGAGGCTAGCTGTGCATTCTCATTTTTGTTACTTGGACGGCTTTTCTAGTTTTTCTCATATCGTTGTTCATCCTGACGATCAACTTAAAACTACTTTTATTTGTCCCTTTGGTCATTATGCCTATCGTCGTATGCCTTTTGGTCTTTGTAATGCCCCTGCTACTTTCCGGAGGTGTATGACTGCTATTTTTGCCGATTATGTTGAAAGTATTACAGAAGTCTTCATGGATGATTTTATATTTATGGAACTTCCTTTAATCATTGTCTCCATAATATTCATAATGTTTTGCAGAGATGCGAAGACACTAACCTAGTATTGAATTAGGAAAAATGACATTTTATGGATCAAGAAGGTATAGTACTTGGTCATAAAATATCAGGTAAGGGTATAGAAGTTGACAAAGCAAAGATTAAAGCTATAGAAAGACTTCCTCCTCCTCGAGATGTGAAAGGTATAAGGAGTTTTCTAGGACATGCTGGATTTTATAGAAGGTTCATTAAAAACTTTTCAAAAACCACCAGGACTAACTAATCTTCTTCAGAAAGGGGTTATCTTTAATTTTGATGAAAGATGTCTAAATGCTTTCAACATATTAAAACAATCTCTCATTGAAGCTCCCATTATTAAACCACCTAATTGGAGGAAACCTTTTGAGTTATTTTGTGAAGCTAGTCATGAAGATGTGGGAGCAATTCTTTGCCAGTATGATGGCGATGATCTCAATATCATTCATCATGCTAGCCAAACCCCAAACGGGTCCCAAAAGAATTATCCCATGGTAGAAAAGGAATTCTTCGCTGTAGTTTTCTCATGTGATAAATTTAGATCTTATATCAATAACTCAAAAGTGAGAGTACATACCGATTGTATTATCCTAAATGAAATCCTAGAAAGGATTGACGTTAAGCCAATGATGATCTGTTGGACTCTACTTTTGCAAGAATTTGATTTGCAGATTCTTCAAAGAAAGGAGAGAGAGGAGACACCCATGGATATTCATGAAATTTATCCACCTAAATAAGTGTCATCCATCTACATACCTATAGGAACAACATTGCCAAAAAGAAAATTCTCAAATTCTCTTTGCAATGGTTTTAGTGATTTGCTTCAACCCACCTTATTCAAAGAGAAAAAGAAAAAGGTAATCCAGAAAGAAGAAGGTACTCATATGAACTCGTTCTCTTTAGATAAATCAGGTATGTGCAATCTGAAGTTATCTTTGTTCTGGTTGATTTTCTGCTATTTATTTTTTCATTTTTGATTTCCTTTTGTTTTTCTGATTGCACTGCCGGTTTTGCGAAGTCGGTACGGGCGGGAGGTAAGGCCGCACCCGCCCATACCGCTGGTTGTTAAACGCATTGCATCCTTATTCCAGTTTTTTCCATTTCAGTACGACCGTGTCGTACGGGCGCACCCGCCCGTACAACCGGTCATTACCGATACGGTATCACTTCACCTGACTTTGGTTCGATTCTTATGTGTTAAAAAAACAAAGTCGGTAAAAGTCAGTACGAACGGACAGTACGGGCGAGACCCGCTCGTACTACTTAGACGGTTGGCTAGTTACCACCTCATAAGCCGTGTTGGTCTGGGAAACGACCCGGTACGGGCGCGTCGTACGGGCACGCGCCCGTACCAAGTGGTTGTTATGATTGTATTTTATTCTTTTTTCGTTTATCTCTTTCCATATTTGTTGGGATTTTTTTCTTGACAGACCCTTTTACTTCTAGTACATATTTCTTCCTACATCTAACCCTTAATAAGCCCCCATAGAGGTATTTCTTCCTCTCATATCAACAGGTTCAATCTACTCGATGCGCTACCCTATTCAAGGCAAGGGCAAACCTCTAAACCTCATGGATCCTTCATGGGATATATTTCAGACTTCCTCCATTGAAGCCGATGACCGTGAGGCCCAAGGTTTGGGTCCTAAGAATAAGAGGCATGTGTATGACTCCGATAATGAATCCGAGGATGAAGCGTACGAGATCTTCATGGAGCAAAGAAAGAGAGGGTGGCAGCAGATGCCCTACTTGGCCAAGGTGACACCCAAAGACGAAGAGGAAGCTAAGAAGCCCCATGGAAAGGGCTGCACGGAGTCGCTCAAGCTCATCGCCGTCGACTATTCTTTGCTAAAGCGTAAGAAGTCTAACCATCCCGATGCAGGAACTTACAAGGAGACCATGGAACACACTTCAACAATAAAGAAGGTCACCATGGACGCATGTATGAGCGTGAAGCCCCAAGAGGACTAGGAGTTCAACCTCCTAGACGTGATTGTTCGTGCACATGTCTCGGATACTGAACGTCGCCTTCATAAATTGGAGAAGTTCTAGAAATAAGAACTCGTCCATAAGGAGATTGTGCGAAAGCGCCTCTTAGATATTGAAGGCAAGAAGGAACTCAATCATGTGATGAATAAGGTCGCTGGCGGGATGTTCCTCTTGCGTTCGGATCAGCAGAAGTGCCTGTGTCACATATCTGCCCTGGAGGAAACAAACAAGAAACTTCAAGCTACAATCTCTAGCAAGACCTCTGCATACTAAGGGCGTGCCACGGTATCGAATAAAATTAAGGAATTGTTTGATCCACCTAGTTGATTCCAAGCTTGGGGGATCTGTGAGAGCCTTGTAATCTATCTTATAGTTGTAATTCCAGATCCAATTGTGGTTTGCACTAGATATATTTTAGTATTTTCATCTATCCATTTGATTATGATGATGTTGTTGATTGCTTACATGTGTGAGTAGTTCCTTTGTTCTTGGCGAGATGGAGAAACCCTAACACTATTATGAATTTGCAATAAAGATGATCTATTCTTGTGTCCATATGACTTCTCGGTCTATGATTGATTTATGATTTGTGTTTGGTCTCTCTCTTTAGATGGTATGTGAAAGTCGACCACATACCATTTGCCCCGGGACTAAAGGGAGGGAGAAACCCTTTGGACGTGCTTTGGGATCTGATATCCCACAAGTATAGGGGATTATGTGTATCCTTTTCGATAAGTAAGAGTGTCGAACGCAACAAGGAGCTAAAGGTAGGATAAATATTCTCTCAAGTTATATAAACCACTGATACAACTCTACGCACACTAAACTTTTGCATTATCTAGGAAATAAAACTGGAGCAACAAAACAAGCACCAGAGAAAGCTTTTCAAGACAATAAATAACAAGAAAGTGAAGCTAGTTGCAGCAGCAATAAAATACACTAAACTAACAGAACCATGAGTGTAGAATAGTGGTGGTAATTGTGGTGACTTTGTGGCGAATAAATCGGGTTCATTGTCTTCGATGCAGTTTTCTATGTGGGAGAGGCTAAATATATATGTGCTTCACTACTTGGAATTACATGTACTATATGATTGAATTGTTAGCAAACATCTGTAACTACTAACAATGTATTAAGGTTTCCCCAACCATAGCCTTAAGTTAATGGTCCTCTTACTCCCATAAGTGCAACGTTCTGGTTCGCGTCCTCGGGTTTCTGTCACTCTGGCAGAACTTCCCCCTTCCTTTTACACATACTACAAACCCTATGATGTTTAATCCATGCGCGCACATATATAATGGACACCAAAGTACTATAACATATCAACATACAACTCTAATAAACCAAAGACACTCAATCAAGCAATCAAAAGACAAATAAACTACACAAACATGACATAGATCTTAGGATTATAACTTATAGCATCGAACACCATGTTTACATAGGATGGTACAGAGATGTGTGGGAGGATGAACCACTGCGTACTAGGAGGATTAGGTGATGGAGATGGCGGTGAAGATGGTGAAGAGGGCGGCAGCGCGGGGGACTCCTTCCCCGCTGCTCATATCGTGGGGGAGCATCGCCCTAGCCCCCTTCCTTCATGGCTTCTTGGGATTCCTTCCCCATGGAGATGGGATCCATGGGGGGGATCGTGGCTTTGGTGGCTGCAAATTCGTGGGTGGAGGTGTCTCCCACAAATTAGGTTTCCTCCCTTTATATAGCTTCTCGGATTCCCGTCACCTCATCTTGGGCTGCAGTAAATAGGGCCTAGTGGGCCTGTACAGACTCGTAATCAGCCAAATTTTATGTCCAAAACGATTGTCGCGAAATTTCATACAACTTCGTAGTAGAAGAGTTTTCCATTTGAAGCTGTCTTCGACCCGAAATGTGACCATCTGCAAAAAGAGTTCTAAGACAGATTTCTGGAAAATCCCAATTTGACTCCAACAAGGGTTCCACTTGTATTTTTGATAATTTCTACACATCAAAATGTAAAATGAGAACATTGTGCACTTTTGCAAATATTAGTAGGTTAGTCCAAATAACTCATGAACTTTATATAAAAGGAAGTGTCAAATGCATAATAATAGCATGAAACCATAAAAAATTATAGATACGTTATGGACGTATCAGGATGGTATCCGGAATGGCCTCGTGATAGATTGGCGCCGGCTCATGAACTACACGGTAAAAGGGGGAATAAAGAGGGACTCCCTAAGCTAATTACGATATCCATGGGGAAACCCTTAATTGCGGTGGTCTGTATGGGTGATTGCTCTCAGGCATCACAGTGGTTATTTAGAGGTGACCTCACTCTTGGCTCAACAAAGTGGCTTCCTACGAGCCTTGTAGTTAACATCTTATTATGGAGCTCTCTCCACACATTTCATGACACAAGAAGTATGTTATCTTAAATTATTAATAATGACAACACCATGCTAGAGGAGTATCCTACTGATATGTCCATAACGTTTCTATACTTTTTGATGGTTTCATGCTAATATTATGCTTTTGACACTTCTTTTTATATAAAGTTCATGAGTTATTTGGACTAACCTAATAATAGTTGCAAAAGTGCACAATGTTCTTGTTTTACACTTTGATGTGTAGGAATTATCAAGAATACAAGTGGAACCCTTGTTGGAGTCAAATTGGGATTTTCCAGAAATCTGTGTCAGAACTCTTTTTGACGATGGTCACGTTTCGGGTCGAAGACGGCGTCAAAAGGAAAAATCTTCAACTACAAAGTTGTAGGAAATTTCACGACAATCGTTATGGTCATAAAATTTAGCTGATTGCGAGTCCGGACAGACCCGCTAGGCCCGATTTACTGCAGCCCAAGATGGGGTGACGGGAATCCGAGAAGCTATATAAAGGGAGGAAACCTAATTCGTGGGAGACACTTCCACCCACGAATTTGCAGCCACCAAAGCCACGTTTTTGCCTCCTCCATGGATCTCATCTCCATGGGGGAGGGATCCCAAGAATACATGAATGATATATGCTGTCTCGGGAAATACTAAAGGAACCGAACCGTCACCCCCGCGTCGCCCTCCTCTGGCGGCACGGGGGGAATCCTGGCCGCCGCCACCTCTTGAGGCCACCTCCGGCCCTCCCACACTTCGCTGCCGCTGGAGGGGGTGCTGGCGAAGCCCCGCATGCCCCGGGGAAGGTGGCGGCAAGGTGTCCCTTCTCCTCCCGTGGAATTTTCTGGCGGTATGCAGCGACGACGGGGAGGTGGGCGCGGCGGCACGGAGGGGCCTGTGGCTTGCGGCGGCGGGCAGGCACAGCGGAACATCGCCGGCTAGGGGCACGGGGCGGCGTGGGCGCGGGCATGCCGGATGGGGCCGCGCGAGCTGGCCTCGAGCTTGATGGCGCGGTCCCGGTGCTTCGGGTGGTCGTGCGACGGCTCTATCAACGTCGTGCTGTCGCGGTTCGGCATCCGGAGGCTGGGACGGTGGCGCTGATGTTGGTCGGCAGCGAGGGGGCTGTCGGGCCCTGATTTGGGCCTGTTTTGGGCTGAGCGGGCTGCGACCCCTATGGGCACTTTGCGGTCTCCTCTGTCATGGCGCTGGGGCTGCGCAGCGCGACGCTGCATGAGGGCCACGATGGCGGCGTGGTTACTGCGGGATGTTTTGCGGCGGGTATGCACGGTGTTACTGCGGTGCTTTGTGGTTGTTGGTGCGGGGTGAGGCGCTCGGCGGGCAAAGTGTGGTCGGAGGGCTCGTCGTGGCGGCGCGGTCTTGTTCGAGGCTTATCCTGGGCCCCCAGGGAGGTTTTGGCTGGCGGTGATCTTATGTACCTTTTCATGGTGGCGGTTGCCCGGGTTCGCTCTGGTTGTTTTTCGGCAACTATCTCGCGGGCAGCGGTGATGATCCGGATGACAGATTCTTTCGCGGCGACGGGGAGCCTTGTCGTGGCGGTGGAAGGGTTACTTGATGATCGTCGGGAGCTTGGAGGAGGACGGGAGGTGTGGTGGTTGTGCCGGTCCTTGTTTGGGAAGGCGTGGGGTTGGAGACTCTACGCTGGGTGAAAGCCTTGTCCTGGCGGCTTGCCGGGACCGACGACGGCGACGCCCGTGGGCGCCGCATCCTTCTTGAAGTCGTCGACAAAAGCGGGTGTTTCTTGCTCCTCCGCACGGGCTCTCCGGGGGAAACCCTAGATCCCTCGCGGGATCGCGCGTGGGCGGCGCTCTTGTGTCGTTTTGCCTCTTGGGGCCTCGCTTTGGACGTCCGCCAGACTGAGGAACTGAGGGACATGTGGATTGTTCTGGTGGTTTGGTGAAGACGGGTTCGTCTTCGGTCAGGCGGGACGCGGCCCTGGGGCCGGCGTGGTAGTTGGAGCGGTGACTCTGGTCTTTCGCCTCTGCTTTCACGTTGAGGTGTGGTGTCGACCTGGCTTGGTCGTCGACCCGTGTGGAGCGCAGTCTCGGGGCTGGCGTCTGGTGTTGTGTTGTACGGTTTTTCGGCCAGTTTTCCTGATAAACGGGCCAACTCTTTTCTACTATATCAACGAAAGGCAAAGCTTTTGCCTCGTTTCAAAAAAATCCATGAAGGAAGGGGGCTAAGGGGCGGTGCTCCCCCACGATATCGGCAGCGGGGAAGGAGTCCCCCATGTCGCCACCCTCTTCACCATATTCACCACCGTCTCCATCACCTAATCCTCCTAGTATGCAGTGTTTCATCCTCCCACATACTCCTATACCGTCCTATGTAAACATGGTGCTTGGTGCTATAAGTTATAATCCTATGATCTATGTCATGTTTGTGTAGTTTCTTTGTTCTTAGATTGAATGCTTGAACATCTTTGGTTCATTAGAGTTGCATGTTGATATTGTATAGTCCTTTGGTGTCCATTATATTTGTGTGCGCATGGATTAAACATCATACAGTTTGTATTATGTGTAAGATGAAGGGGGAAGTTCTACCGGAGTGACAGAAACCTAAGGACGCGAACCGGAATGTTGCACGTATGGAGTAAGAGGACCATTAACTTAAGGCTATGGTTGGGGAAACCTTAATGCATTGTTAGTAGTTACGGATGTTTGCTAACAATCCAATCACATATTACATGTAATTCCAAGTAGTGAAGCGCATGATATTTATCCTCTCCCTCATAGAAAATTGCATCGAAGACAATGAACCCGATTTATTCGCTAATTAAACTTGGACAAAGCCACCACTGTTACCACCACTATTCCATACTCATGGTTCTGTTAGTTTATGTATTTTATTGCTGCAGCAACTAGCTTTACTTTCTTGTTATTTATTATCTTGCAAAGCTTTCTCTAGTACTCATTTTGTTGCTCTAGTTTTATTTCCTAGATAATGCAAATATTTAGTGTGCATAGAGTTGTATCAGTGGTTGATAGAACTTGAGAGAATATTTATCCTACCTTTAGCTTCTCGTTGGGTTCGACACTCTTACTTATCAAAAAGGCTACACACGGTCCCCTATACTTGTGGGATATCACCTACATCCCCGAGAATATTTTAGCCCTATTGCATTCACCACGCTTTAATACAATCCTGTTACTTGCTTTCTTTTAATTGTTTTGAATTACTTTTCTGCACACAAACCTTTCAAACAATCTTTACTTGAGATCAAAGGCAACTTACAAGTATCCTTTGGTAGATAGTGATGAGGGGCATAAAGACCTTTACCAATAGCTCTTTGTGGGTGTGATATCTTTACTTCGAAGCTAGCTACAATTGATCTGTGCACTTGCAGTCATCAGTGAACATACTCTATCTAATGCATCATGACATGATCATGTCACTAAACATGAACATTTAGTTAACTAGGCTTTACTTACTTGCTTTAGGTGATAAAATCATGAAACTAATTAATAATACATGAACATTTGTAAAATGCCTAGTTGGCATTGAGTGGGATATATATGTGGCACTAAACCAAATAGAACGTTGTAGAATTAGTAAAGACCATTGATTGTAAATGGCAAACACTCTTAAAGTAAACCATCTAGAATTCATGATAGTTTTTGGATTTATATGATAAAACCAAAACAATAATGAACAAGTCCTTGGAAACTTTGTAATACAAATTCCATGACTAGAACCAAAGAAAGGCAAAACTAGTATTGCTAATAGTTTGGTACATTCTCGAGAAAGTATGTTTCTTGATAATGGTGTTAATGCAATAAAGTAAGAACGTGATGAAGGTCTGTGTCCATGCATCAGAATGTTGAGAAGCGCAACGGAATTTGTTCCAGAACATGACTCTTCATGTTAAAGGAAAAGGATCAATTATTGTGATCATTGTGTTTTTCAGTTGTCGTGGGAATGACCACGGCAGACGCTGCAATCGGCAGCGAGTAGTAGAACATGGGGCAAGGGCGGCCAGCCATCTGCGGTGCGAGATGAGGGCGGAGACACAAGGATTTACGCAGGTTCGGCCCCCGGAGGGTAAAGACCTACTCCTGCTAGATTGTATTATGGTGAGAGTACAATGGGGCGAGCCCGACGACTAGGCGGCGAGTCGCTTGGGTGTATGATGGAATGTAGCCCCTATGCGTCCCCTAGGGAGGTTTATATAGGCTCACCTCGCTAGGGTTTACAGATTATAACTAAATTGGTTAAGGATTCGGAGGTCCTATGACCTAGTTCGACTGGGCCTAGCTACGCTTCTGGGCCTTCAGCTTCCACCAATCGCCTGAGTCCACGCCAAGTCTTGATCCAGTCGCCGCCCTGCAGGCCCACTCGCTGATGGCTTGGGCCGGCGGGAAACGTCCTGCTGGGTATACCCCGGTAGGCATATCCCCATCAGTAGTCCTCGAGGCCGTCATTGATTTGTTGCGGGTGTTTGCTGGCAGTCGGAGTAAACGGGTCCAATGCAGATGCCTAGTCGAATCGGCGGCGGACTCCTAAACAAAGGAAAGAACTAGTCTTTTTGGTTGCAATAACGGCGACCAATCGTGTCGCAGCTCGGCGAATGGGTCGGCGAATACTTAGTCGTTGTTATAGCGATCGGGTCGGCGAGTACTTTGTCGCTGTTTTAGCAATCGGGTCGGCGAATCGTCGAGTCACCGGGAGCAGCGAATCGAGTAGATGAAGTTGGACCGTCAACTGTGGTCAAACTAGCCGTTGGGTAACCCCAACGGTAACTTCGGCGTAATCACCGTGTAATAACGGCTCCCAAAAATGGCGGGTAACAACCGCTATATAACAGGAGCGAATGGCGACCAGGGAAACGCTTCCTCCTCCACTTCCTCCGATCTGGCATATCTCTGTATCCTCATTCCTCGCAGCGATCAGAACACTCCTGAGAGCCACGACCACCGCAAACTCCCATCTGATGGCCCCCTTTGCCGAGCCATGGGGCAGATCCAAATGTACTAAAGCGCTGCTAGCATATTTCGAGGAGGCAGGGATCCTCCACGCTGGCAGATGGCGCATCCCTGCGGCCGGAGAAGTGATTCCGGATCCGCGCGAGGGGGAGTTGATATGCTTCAACAGACACCTGGAGCGGGGGCTGGGCTTCCCAACTTCCCTCTTCTTCCGGCGTTTCTGCGCCTACTATGGAATCCAACCATCGGATCTAGGTCCGCATAGTATCGAGCAGCTCGCCATTTTCGTGGCGTTCTGCGAGTGCTATCTGGGCTGCAGGCCCTATTTTCCTCTGTGACAAGACTTGTTCCACGGGAGAATCAGCCGCGAGGAAACAGGCGGCCCGATGCTAGCCGCGGGCGGCCTGACGTTCCAGCTGAAGTCGAAGGCCTCGTTCTTCGATCTGATGCTACCCGCCAAGGCAGCGAATGAGTGGAAGAAATTTTGGTTCTACATCACCGAGTCGACTCCAAGCGATGAAGTGGCGCTTTCAAGATACTCCGCCGACCGGCCCAAGCCGCGTCGGCTCCAGGTCACCAAACTCCCGCTGGATCAGCGGATGGTTGTTGACGAAATGTTGCAAACCATCCGCGGCCTAAATAAGAAAGGCCTCCAGACCATCAACCTCTACAACTGCTGGCTCGGGAGGCGGCTCGTGCCCTTGGCCAGCCGCGACCACTATATGTATGAGTTACGGGTACGGACGACCCGACGAAGTCCTGCCTCGTTGAGTGGAGACTCAACGACTACACGCAGGCCCTAAAGAAGATTACCCTGGCCGTGTACCTCGACGCAAAGGCCGGGGTCGCCCCTTACACTGCAAGGCGCCCAGCTCCAACGGTAAGCTGCCATTCCGTTAACACTCGCAGTCGCAGTTTGTGCATTCGCGGTCGTGCTAAATTTGTTTGTTCTTGTTGCAGTTGTTCCAAGTGGTGGAAGGGTGGCTTCCACCCGCAGATGATGAGAACTCGAGCTCGTCCGTCTAGGACGGAAGCGAATCATCACCCGCCAAAGATAACGCCGAGAGCGACGGAGGCGATGACGATGACGACGGAGAAGACAAACCCGTGGAGGTTGCTGCCCCCACAGTTCGCAAAACCCACGGGCAACACCGGCGCGAGCTCGAAGCGAGCAAGAGCCTCAAGCCCCACGAGGATGATGACGACGAGCTTCCCGATCACACCTCACATCGTGAGGCCACGCCGTCTAACAAGAAGAAAGCTCCGCCGAAGAAGAAGACGAAGCCAGCGAAGCAGATATCTCCGCCCCAATCTGCGAGCAGCTCTGATGCCACCAGCTCGGCTGAGGACGCAGCGGCACACGCGACCGTGGCTACAGGTGCTACCTCCCCCGGGGACGAGGCGCCGCTGGCGTCGTTACCACCGCCATTCTCCCCAATTGTTAGCTTGGGGTTGTTCCAGTAGCAGGGGCCTCGCCACCAAGGGGTGCTCCTGCGGCTGTTACCACGGAGGATCCTGTCGCGGCTTCATCTTCGAAGAAGCCGTCAGTGTCTTGGGCACATGATGTGTTCGAGGAGGGCCTTACTCGGAGGTTAGGGCCCGAGATGGAGAAGCCGGCCAGTATCCGCACCGGTCTACGGTTCCTGCCAGTCGCCAAGTGAGTGCTGCTCTGTCCCTTACTCATCTGCTTGTTCTGTGTTTTGATCATACGGTCTCATTCACAAAACTGTTTCGCAGGACTGGTGTTAAAAAGATCGGCCATCCTTCTGTGGCCAAGGTTCCGCCAGTCGCCTCCGAGGTGTCGGCTGATTCCTCACGGAAAAGGAAAGCCGATGACGTCGCTGCTCCCGCTGAAGGCGTCAAGAGGACGAAGGGGGTCGAAGTCGTCACGGTCTCTGATGATCAGGCGGTTGCTCCTAGCGATCCTCCGACCGCAGCGGAAGTGGCCTCGAAGGTCAAGGAGGATGTTGGGTCACAGCATATGGTGATCGCAGACTCACCCGACGTGGCCGAGCCGACTCCGGGTGGCACAACCGCATCTGCGGCGACCTTTCCTCGCTTCATGGCGAAGGCGGCCGCAGCGAGTGCCTCGATGCTAGCGAGCCGAATGCCTGGGGTCGCCGAAGCGGAAGTTGAACAACGTCGCGGCCATACTCCGGTCGTGATTGCATCGGTGGATGTGCTGGAACTCTACGGCATGCTAGGCGCTGCCATCCAGGTATGTCCATTCCCCGAGGATCGGGCCACTGAAATTCAGTGGTCGAATTCTTAATGTTTTTATATCATCCAGTCCCCGAGTGCCTGGTTGCTGAATTTCAGCGGGTGGGCACTTAGGAATTTCATTGTCGAGTCCCCGTGTGCCTAGTCGCTGAATTTCAGCGGGTGGGCACTTAGGAATTTCATTGTTGTTGATGCTGCAGTTTGTGCGCAGGGCCTGCAGCGCGAATCGGCCGATCGGCTTGCTGCGAAGTGTCGCTTGGAGAAGGAGCTCGTTGCCGTCCAGGAGACGAACGAGGAGCTTCAAGCGGTTGCGGCCGAGGTGAAGGAGGCCCACCGAGGCCTTGTCCCGGTGGGTGATTTGACGGCGGCTCGGTCCGCTCTGAGCGCGGCCGAAAAGCGAGTCGCTGACCTGGAGCGTGAGCTTAAGGAGGCGAGGGCGGAAGTGAGCTCAGCGGAAGGGCGAGCGAAAGCTGTTGTTACCTCAGCCGCTGAAGAGCGGAAAGTGTCTGACGCGCTCGTTGCTGGGATGCAGAACGACTTCTCTTCTCTTCAAAGCTTCATCAAGGGGCCTCTACCGACCTCTAATTGGTAAACCTTCCTTCTTGTTCCTTCTACCCGCAATAGCTGTATTGTGATGTCGTTGGTTTGCTCACTGCTTGCTTCTGTGCCGCAGGTCGGATCACTGATAACACGGAGGAGGCGCAGTCGTACGACGCGCGGCAATGTGTGGCCACCCTGGTCGATTCAGCCGCGTTGTCCGCGACTTCCCTTCGAGCGTATCTTCAGGAGATATCGCCCACGGAATTAATCCCCAGCGACCTTGTCGAGGTATGGCGCTACCTGGAAAAGGCTCCGTCAGTCGTCGAGTTCATGACGCAGTCGGCCTTCCGGCGCGGGGCGGCGACGGCACTCAGCCTTGGGCTTGCCCACTTCCCGGAGGATTTCGACCTCGGCGATGTCACGAGCGGCTACCCCTTTTCAACGGGCTCTGTGGAGATTGCCGAGGTGCTAAAGCTGACGGACCGGGCCGCGGTGTACTCCGATCGCGTTTGGGCGATGGGCGACCTCATCCCCTATCAGGAGACGATTGTCGCTCCCAATGATCCTGAACCGAATCATCGGGACTTCAAGGTCGAGCAGCCGTTTCATGCGGTGATGGCGGGCGAGCTGACAACGTACCCGTCGAACCCGTACGTGCCCTTCATCCGCAGCCGTAGGGACAGTGGCGCGTCTGCATCAAAACCTGTGGAGTAGAAGTGTTGTGCCCTTGGGCATTAGTACAAAATAACTATTTAACTTTCCTTGTATGTGGAACAACTTTGTGCTGCTATAAAGGAAACTCGTGTTATTTTGTCATTCGTTTTGTGATTTTGGATTTTGATTGAGCGAGTCCCCGAGAGCGTCCGCCCTTTTTATGGGGTTTACCTCGTTATTATATGTTTTTTAACTTTTAATGAATTGAGGTCGACTCGCCATGGCTCGGAGAGCCAGTCGCATGTCGACTCCCAGGGGTGCTCTTTACTTGACCATTTTCCCGGGCGCGAACGAGGTCGGGTTGCCGAGTCCCCGAGCGTGGTACTTAGTGGTTCTAGTCGCAGCTCCGAGGTAGGTGAGGACTAAGCGCGTCGTTGTTAGCGCGTATATCCTGCCTGATCCAGAGGATCAGTCGCGTGGCGAGTCCTAGGCGCGCTCTCATACTTGGCGTTTTCCCCTAGTCGCTCGTGTTTGGCTGGGTGTCAGTCCCCGAGCGTGGTACTTGGCCGTTCGAGTCGCTGCGCCAAGGACGCGGAGGACTTGGTCGCTGTGAGGAGCGAATGCAGTTGTCTTGGCTCGGTGAGCCAGTCGAGCTAGGCGACTCCAATGGGGCTCTGGGTTGGCGTTTTTCGTGGACGTTACGAGGCCTGGAGTTTCCCAGTGCCCTCGTACCGCACTACTTGGCTGTGTCGGTCGCTTTACCAGAGGTTGACTTCTGTGAATAGCATAACGTTGTTATTACGAGTGCGAGTGGCACAAGACACGGAGAGTAGACACAATTTTCGGTAACCGATCTTTTTTATTTCATAGAGGGTGGAGAGTACATGTATGGAGTTCTAGGAGTAGAACTTTCGTAGGAGGTTTACATTCCATGGCCACTTGAAGTCGATTTTTCCATCTCCTCGGACGTCGGTGAGGTAGTAGGCGTCGTTTCCCAGGACTCGCCCGATGGCGAATGGTCCCTCCCAAGGGGGGGAGAGCTTGTGCATGCCCTTCTTGTCCTGGATTAGGCGTAGTACCAGGTCGCCTTCCTGGAAAGTGTGAGTCCTTACTCGCCAGCTATCGTAGTGGCGGAGCCCTTGCTGGTAGATGGCGGTGCGGGAGCGAGCTAGGTCGCGTGCCTCGTCGAGCTGGTCGACTCCGTCCTGTCGTGCGAGTTCGTTTGCAGCCTCTGTATAGTTGACCACCCTTGGTGAATCATGCTCGAGGTTGGTGGGCATGACTGCCTCGACACCGTACACCATGTAGAAGGGGGTGAATCCTGCCGACCTATTGACGGAGGTGCGGATGCCCCAGATGATGGAGGGTAGCTCCTCGACCCAGCACCCGGCGGTGCGCTCGAGTGGGACTTGGAGCCATGGCTTCAGGCCATGGAGGATGCTCTGATTGGTGCGTTCCGCCTGGCCATTGGACTCCGGGTGGGCGACTGAGGCGAGGTCGAGTCGAATGTGGTGTTCCTCGCAGAACTCGGCCATGGCTCCTTTGGCGAAGTTGGTGCCATTGTTCGTGATGATGCTGTTTGGGAACCCGTCGCAATAGATGAGCTCGCGTAGGAAGTTGGTGGCGGTCTTCCCGTCGCATTTGCGGACTGGCTTGGCCTCCACCCATTTTGTGAATTTGCCGACTGCGACTAGGAGGTGGGTGAAGCCGGAGGGGGCCTTCTTGAAGGGGCCTACCATGTCCATGCCCCATACGGCGAACGGCCAGGTGATGGGAATTGTTTTGAGCGCCGAGCTCGGTACATGGGTCTAGTTGGCGTATTTTTGGCATCCGACGCACCGCTGGACGATGTCGACGGCGTCTACGTGTGCGGTGAGCCACTAGAAGTCGTGTCGCATAGCCTTTGCGACTAGGGAGCGGGCGTCGGCGTGGTGGCCGCAATCGCCGGAGTGGACGTCTTGGAGGATTTTGCGTCCTTCAGCGGGTTGAACGCAGCGTTGAAACACGCCTGTCATGTTGCGCTTGTGGATCTCACCGTTGATGATGACGAAGGATTTGCAGCGGTGTGTTATCATCCGGGCCTCCGTTTCATCCGCAGGCAGAGTGCCCCCCTCCAGGTAGGCGAAGTATGGCGTGGTCCAGTCGCTTGGCTCGGCAATTAGTGCGACCAGGGCTGCCTCTGGTTGCAGCGGGACTCCAATGTTGATCTCACGTGGGGGAGAGACGGAAGGTTTGGTGATGGTGTCAAGGAAGATGCCGGCGGGTGGTGCAAGTCGAGCCGAGCCGATGCGGGAGAGTGCGTCGTCCTCCTCATTCTTCTGCCTGTCGATCCACTCGACAGGGTAGCCTGCGAAGTGTCCACCCAGCTAGTCCACTGCTTGGCGGTATGCCACCATGGTGGGGGAGACAGTGTCGCAGGTGTCGCCGACTTGCCCGGCGACGAGGTCGGAATATCCGTAGCAGCACAGGCGATTGACGTTCATCTCTTTGGCGGCTTGCATGCCATGGAGTAGCGTCTCGTACTCGGCCATGTTATTGGTGCAGGGGTGAAATCGAGGTAGAGGACGTAGCGGAGCTTGTCGCCCTTCGGAGATGTTAGCACGATCCCCGCTCCTGCGCCGTCCGTGTTCTTGGATCCGTCGAAGTGTAAGTTCCAGTAATGGAGGTATGGCAGCTTCTCTGGCTGTTGGGCCTCCTCCCAGTCGGCGATGAAGTCTGCTAGAGCCTGTGACTTGATCGCCTTGCGCGGCTCGTACTTGATGTTGTGGACGATCTCGATGGCCCACTTGGTGACTCGCCCAGTCACCTCACGGTTGCGGATGATGTCCTGCAACGGTGCTGAGGAGACGACCGTTATCGGGTGCTCCTGGAATTAGTCGGCAGTCACCGTTGTGTGTTGAAGACCGTGTATACCAATTTCTGGTATTGCGGGTAGCGCTGGCGCGACTCGGTGAGGACCTCGTTGATGTAGTACACTGGTCGCTGCACCAGGCGCTCCTTTCCTTCCTCTGGCCGTTCGACGGCCATGATGGCGCTGACGACGCGTTCAGAAGCCGCGACATAGACAAAAATGGGTTCCTTCTCGACGGGGGTGGCGAGTAGCGGTGCTACGAGTAGCACCTCCTTGAGGGCATGGAGCGCGTCGTCTGCCTCCTTGTCCGACTGGAAGGTGGGGTTCTTGCGCATTAGGCGGTAAAGGGGCATCGCCTTTTCGCCTAGCCGGGAGATGAAGCGACTGAGAGCCGCGACTCGCCCGGCCAGCTTTTGGACGTCGCACAGGCACTCGGGTTTGCCAAGTAGAGCGATCGTGTTGATCTTGGCGGGATTTGCCTCGATCCCGCGATTGGAGACGACGTATCCCAGTAGCTGTCCAGTTGGCACACCTAAGGTGCACTTTCCTGGGTTTACCTTTATCTTGTACTTCCGCAGGTTGGCGAACGTTTCCACCAGGTCGGCGAGTAGATCATCCTGGCGAGTGGATTTTACAACCAAGTCGTCGATGTAGACGTGGATATTGCGGCCAATATGGCTCGCAAGGCACTCCTGCATGCACCTCTGGTAAGTCGTCCCGGTGTTTTTGAGGCCGAAGGTCATGGCGGTGTAGCAGAAGGCTCCGAATGGCGTGATGAACGCCGTCTTCTCTTCGTCCTCGACGGCCATTTTGATCTGGTTGTACCCAGAGTAGGCGTCGAGGAAGCATAGCGCCTCCAAGCCCACGGTGGAATCGATGATTTGGTCGATCCGCGGGAGGACGAATTGCTCCTTCGGGCAGGCGATGTTTAAGTTTGTGTAGTCGATACACATTCTCCAGGTCCCGTTTTTCTTCTCGACCAGGACTGGGTTTGCCAGCCACTTGGAGTACTTGATTGGCCGGATGAATGCAGCGAGTAGACGCTACACCTCCTCGGCAATGGCTTGGCGGCGCTCTTCATTGAAGGGCCGCATCGACTGCTTGACAAGTCGCACTTGGGGTCGGCGTTGAGTTTGTGCTCAGCGAGTTCCCTCGGGACACCAGGCATGTCGGATGGCTTCCATGCGAAGATGTCCCTGTTCTCACGGAGGAACTCAATGAGCGCGCCTTCCTTTGCTGGGCTCATGCCCGTCCCTATCGTCACCGTCTGGCTGGAGTCGCCTGGGATCAGCTCGACGGTGCAGGTGTGTGTCATTGCCTCAAAGGCGATGGAGTTGCCACCCTCCGAGTTGGGCTTCTTGAGTATGGTGGGGTCGTTGCTCTTGACCCTGATCGTGTATTTAGCGAGCTCCTCGGTGTGGTTGGCCTCGCTGCATGGAGACGCATCGGTGGTGAGGGGGCTTGAGGGGCGCGGAGACGAGGCTTTGATGAGGATGTGGACGAGCTGCTGAGGCTGTGTGTGGGAGGCGGGCAGACTGGGCGCGGGAGGGGTTGGGCGAGAGGAGCTGTGTCTCGACGGGAGCGCAGCGCTGGTCGGATGGCAGGGCGAGGGAGCGCGAGCTGGCGGGGAAGGAGGGGGGAATGACCAACTGGGCCTAGGCGAGAGAGGTCACAGCGCGTGGCGTAGGGCGGTTGGGAAAGCAGGGCGAAGAAGGAAGGCGGCGCGGTGGGGAAAGTGGAGGGGAGGGTGTAGCTGCTGTGTGGGTGGCCGGGACAAGTGGGAGGGGGGGGGGGGACAGGCGATGGCTACAAGTCTGGAATGCCCATGGAGGGATGGGGAGAGGTGCGGCATGGGGGTGGCCGCCGCAGTTGTGGAGGGGGAGGCGGGCTTTCAAAAGGGGCGAGTGCACGTTGTGGCCCAAGCGGTAGGGAGGACAGCTACTGTAGAGATGAGTGAGGTGGGGAGACTGGGAAGGAGAAAGGAGGGAGGCTGAGATTGGGTGCGGGGTCGGGAGGGCGTGGGGGTAGAAAGCTTCCCAAGGGGGATGGCCTCTCGGCTATGGTGGAGGCTAAAGGCGAGGGCCGGGCGGGTTGCGCAAAGGCAAGGGAGCATGTTTGGCACGGGTGGCTCGGTCTGACCCCAAATTCACCAAACCCGCATAGAAACGATCAAAAGGTGCTCCAAGCTGAACTTTTAAAAGCTGGTGGGAAAAAATAAACCACACAACCTCAACAAGACTCCTCGTAATGTATAACGTATATATATATCAAGGAGTCAAGAGCAATACACAATATACATATAATATAAATCCAAAAAAATTGGAAAACGTCCGACGGGCTGGAAGACAATGATCTAAGAAAGCCAAGAGAGCCAAAGCCCTCAAGAATAACCACAAAGCCCTTTTAAGCAGGCCCTCAACGGCGCCTCTCTCAAACCTTAACAAATTCAAACGATCTCAAGGCAAAAGTAAAAAAAAGGTGCGAGCAAAGAAGGAAGAAGCCAAAAAGATACCGGCGGACACTAGATTCGCCAACCCTCGCCATATAGGTACATAGGTATGGTGGGCACGATACAATACCGTTAAAACAACCATGACCTAACCGGATCAATCTGAAGCTATCACCAATCAAACCCATCTCGGTGTGTTTCCCTCCAAACGAGGGAAGGAAGGCAACCGAACTCCTACTATTGGTTTATTTACTTATTCAATAGTTGCGTTACTACTTTACTAGTCAGGTTTAGTTTAATCCGATAAAATAATTAGTTATGCTTGTCTATGATCGAGAATCGTGCTCCAGTCGTCCATATCCATGATGTACGGCTTTGAAAGTTTTTACCCGGGGGGGGTAACGGTGCACCAATAGCAACACAACCAAAAAAAATAGCGCGAAAAAATCAAGGCGAGGTATCATAGTACTGGGGTCTTCAAGGACAAGTTGCGTTCGAAACCAAATATTATCTATCACCCACCGATGCCTCTTATTCATACATCAACAACTGTGGCATATGACGATCACACATACGCCTGAGCAAGCAAGCAACTACGACCAAGTGGGGTTCCGGTAGTCTCGAAGTCAGGTTCGTGGACTTGGCGGACGTCGAGTCGGTCGAGTTCGTGTTGGTGCGGGGTCGAGGGCGGAAGCGGGTAGATCTTGTTGTCCTGGCATCCGGAAGCAGGACTTGGTTTATGCCTAGGGCGAAACGCTTGCTTTCGGTCGGTGTCGTTGTCGCCACCGAGTATCTTGCCGCCCCACGGGTTGATCTTCGGATGGAGCGGGTTCGGGCTTGACAAACGGAAGTCCGTGAACGGTCTTGGGCGAACTGGCGGTTATGTTGATTGGGTGGAGTGAGGTGGAGGTGGATTGGGTAGACTAGTTGGGTATCTCTAGGATTTAGGAACGGACAGGGTTGCCGATGAAAACCGCTGGCGCTTCGGTCTACTACCCGGCTCGACGACGCCCCTACTAAACAAATTAAAACTTTTATTTAATTTCATTAATGCAACAAAACAAAATACCCGGAGCCCGGTTTGGCGCGTTGAATAAGATGGGGCGTTTTGGAAAACAAAACGGGGTTTACGAAAATAGTTTTGGCAAACAACATGCGACGATGACGATGCAATGCACAAATTCAACGCGATTTTCTAGTAGTGGTTTTGCGGGATGCCACAGCCTCCGCCGTAATGACGGCGTTAGCGACTTTGGCCCCTTTGTCCTCGCATTCCGTGGTCATATTGGGGTCGCCATGGACCGTGATGATGCCGCACGGCCCAGGTAACTTCATCATGTTGTACGCGTAGTTGGGTGATGCCATGAAATTGGCGAACGCCTGGCGACCCAGGACGCAGTGGTAGGGGCTGTCGAAGGGCACCAGCTCGAATACGATCCGCTCGGTGCGGAAGTTTGCTGGTGTACCGAAGGTGACTGGCAGCGTCACCTTGCCGATCAGATACGCCTTCCGACTGGGGACGAAGCCATGGAAGGTGGTGTAGGTCGTCTCGATCATCGACTGCGGGAGCCACAGTCGCCTGAACGTGTCCAGGTAAAGGATGTTGATGGAGCTACCGTCGTCCATCAGCGTTTTGGGGAGCCAGTAGTCCCCCACCTTTGGCTTGACCACCAGGGCGACTCGGCCCAGATACTCGATCCGTGGCGAGTGGTCCTCGCGGCTCCAGGTGATTGGTTGCTCGGACCAGTTGAGGAACTGAGGGATGTCTATCTGGGACACCGCGTTGACGGCGACGGCGCGGGCGATGACCTTCTTCTCATGCTTCGTGTTGAAGCCTGTGAAGGTGTGGAGCGAGCCGGGGATGCTGCCGAACTTTCCGTCGTTTGGCGGGTTGTTGTCGGGGTCTTCCCGCGCGCGCCATGCCTTCTAGATCTCCTTGAGAGAGTGTCATTCGCCGGTCGTGTGCATGGCGGGCTTTCCTTCCCTGCTATGAAACACACAGGGTTGGTTGAGAAGGGTCGTGGGATCGAACCTCGGTTTTGCCTTGTAGTTGCCGCCGTCGCGGCAAAAGCTCTTGGGATCGCTCTACGTGTAACCGGCGTTGGCGACGAAGTCGACTCGCCCGTCACCGCGGCGCTTGCCGGTGAGGCGAGTGTTGCTGTAACGTAGCTCGGGCCACCTCCTGTTGTCATGGCCACTCGTGCAGCGATGTTCTCCCGACTCGTCGTCGGTTTCCTGGTTTGGGTCCTCCTCCGCGTACTTCTTTGCGATCTCCAGGAGGTCCGGTATGTTGTCGAGTGTGCGGTACACTCGTTTGAGCTTGGCGACCAGGGGCTCGTAGCGGCACGAGGTCTTGAAGCAGTGGATCGCGGTGTCCGGGTGATTCCGGCCGTGTTGTACCACAGATCTTGCCACCGTTGGACCCAGCTGCGGGTCGACTCGCGGGGTCCCTGTACACACCGTTCCAGGTCCTCGATGGTGGTGGCGCGGGTGTATGAACCCTCAAAGTGCCTGACGAAGGCATCACGGATCTCCTCCCAGGAGTCGATGCTATCCGCGGGGAGGGTGTTAATCCACTGCCTGCACGCCCCCTCCATCATCAGGGGGAGGTAGCGGGCGGCGAGTAGGTCGGTGTGGCCGGCGATCCCCATCGCCATGAGGTAGGTATCCAGCCACACGGAGGGATCGTATGAGGGGTCGTACTTCTCTATTTCCTTCGGCGCTTTAAAGTTCGCCGGGTATCTTTCGCCTCGGATCATTTGTCCGAAGCACTGGGGCCCTACTCGGCTCAGCGATCCCCTTGGTTCACCGTCGCGGCGGTTGGTGGGGGTGTGCCGCAGATCGTCGGGCTGGCGTGCGCGCCAACTCTGGTTGTTGATGATGTGGGTGCGTGCGTCGACAGGCAGCCCATTGGCGGCAACGAAGTTGTTCGCTGGCCGCGGGTCGTTGGTGGAGAGTGCCGCGTTCGCGTATCGGTGTTGGAGCTGCAGGGGCTCGGGTGGAGGGCAGTTGAGGGTATTTGCCACCATGGGGCGGCCGCTCGAGGCCGCCCTGCTGCCCAATGAGCGCGAGTACATCCGACCCTGTGAGTCGGCGCCCGCATTTTGTTGCTCCACTGCTTTGGCGAGTAGAGCCTTGGTGTACTGGATCTGCAGGGCACCTTCGCCGGTTACTTGGATGTTGTCAACCGCGGCTCGGCTTGCGACGACGTTGTCCATTGGCATGGAGAACAATGGGAGGCCGTTCGCGTCTCGCTCTCGCGAGGATACCACGATCCTTGGTTGGTCCCTGGGGGCGCGCGGTTGGGTGGTGGTGGGGCGCCATTGGCCGTCGCCCCTGGTGGGGGTCGAGCGCTTCCTCCTGGCGGCGCGTTCTCGCAGATCGCGCGCTCGGCTATGCGAGCCGGGTCGTTCTCGTCGTCGAAGTTCAGGGCACGCCCCTGGATGGCGGGGTTTAGGCGCGACCTGATTCGAAGTTGGTGATATCGCGACAGCTCTTGCGCTGTCGCCTGCTCGAGGCGAAATTTTTCGCGCTCGGCTTGCTCCTTGCGGACTGCCTCCGCCAGCTTCAGGCGGAGTTCCTCGACCTCCGTTGCCGTCGCATTTGGCGGGATCAGTGTGGAGAAGGGGTCTTCCGGTGGGTCGGCGCCAGTTGCCATGTAGGTTGCGGCGTGGCGACCGGTTCCGTCGTGGAGGTCGGCGGAGTTCTCCGACCCGGAGTCGAAGTCAAAGATCCCAAGGATGGAGGGATCCTCGTAGTCTCCAACGTTGGAGACCTGGGTGATGGAGCCCGCGGGCGATGCGGCGATGATGGATCCAGCGCGCGATGCCGGGGTCGCCGAATCAGCGTCGTCGTTGAGGGCCGCATCGCCCGCGGCCGCGGTGGTCTCGGCCACGTTGTTGTGGGCCGGGTCGTACTCGGAGGCGAGGCGGTGGATCGTGCGGACCTGGCTCTCAGAGATCCGGTCGCGTGGCGGCGACTCGCGGATGCGAGCCGAGTCCTCCGAAGTGATGACGTCGGTGAGACCGACGAAGAGGCTGATCATGCCGACTGGTAGGATCACGCTGTGCGTGACGGGTCGCGCCGCCGGGACGTAACTTCTCGGCAAGATCTGGAGCATCTCGCCGATCGTCATCATGCGGCCGGTGGCTATCGACTCGTTGATGGGCAGATTGGATCTCGCCGCAGAACACCGGCCTGACCGGCCAGTCCCCACGGTGGGCGCCACTATCGTGGGAATGACCACGGCAGACACTACAATCGACAGCGAGTAGTAGAACATGGGGCAAGGGCGGCCAGCCATCTGCGGTGCGAGATGAGGGCGGATACACAAGGATTTACCCAGGTTCGGCCCCCCGGAGGGTAAAGACCTACTCCTGCTAGATTGTATTATGGTGAGAGTACAATGGGGCGAGCTCGACGACTAGGCGGCGAGTCACTTGGGTGTATGATGGAATGTAGCCCCTATGCGTCCCCTAGGGAGGTTTATATAGGCTCACCTCGCTAGGGTTTATAGATTATAACTGAATTGGTTAAGGATTCGGAGATCCTATGACCTAGTCCGACTGGGCCTAGCTACGCTTCTGGGCCTTCAGCTTCCAGTCGCCTGAGTCCATGCCAAGTCTTGATCCAGTCGTCACCCTGCAGGCCCACTCGCTGACGGCTTAGGCCGGCGGGAAACGTCCTGCTGGGTATACCCCGGTAGGCATATCCCCATCATCAGTTATGCTTTTACATAAAGTAGTAGGATTCGCAAATATTCCCTACACCTAGTGTTGATATAAGTGTGGATTATTTGTCACGTTATTATAACAAGACATACCTACAAACTACAAAGTAATTGATGGTAGACTAAATAAACAAGAAATGAAATCCTGGAATTAAAACTCCACTTGAGATTAGGGAGTAAAACTGTTACTGAATCTCATCGAGTAAAGGAGTTAATTGAAACTTCCAAAGGACCACAAGGTCATAGGAAATAAGTGGCAGTCTTAAAACACAAAGCGCAATTCACCAAAAGATGTCTTGGATGAATTTGATTCAGAATTTCTAATGTCTGGTGGATTTAGTACCAGTAAAGTACAAGAGACTTGTAAAGGAAATTCTCAAATTGATAGTTGATAAAGATATTTTGAAGCCGTTTGAAACATTAAGAAGATATGAAATTTGCATAAAATTGAGTGGGAGCTAGAGAGCCTTCCTGAAATTAACATGAGTTTGACATATTTTTTAGTGGGAGCAATGTGAAAGTTCGAACTCATATATGAAAGCAACATATTTTGAGTAAGAACTTGACATGATTCATATGTGTAAATGACACATTATGAATAAGGACTAAAAGCCAATAAATAAATAATTATTGATTTATGGGATTAAAGTTGAAAATATATTGGACATTAAAATCTTATAGATTAATACATGTCCTATACATTATGTTGGAATGAATTCCAAATAGAGATTCTGAAGAGTTCAAAATAGGAATTGATTAAGGAATAGTCTGATATGTCGTAAACGTATCTATAATTTTTTATGTTCCATGCTTGTTTAGTATCCACTTTGCTATGTTTTGTCTACACTTTGAGGTATTTTTATAAATTTTCTGGGACTAACCTATTAACAAGTTTCCACAGTGTTAGTTGCCTGTTTTCTGTTGTTTTTGGTTCCAGAAAAGCCCGAAAATGAATATTCTCGGAATTGGATGGGACGAAATCCAAATTCAATATTTCGCCGAGGAGAACACGGAGATAGAAGATGAGACGGACGAGGGCCATGAGGGTCCCACACCCCCTGGCCGCTCGGCCAGGCCTAGCCTATGCCTGGGGGATGCGGCCACCTCGGGCACCCCCTCGGTCTCCCCCTTCGCCTATAAGAAGCCCCTGATGCCAAAACCCTAAGTACCCGATCAGATCTCCACGAAACAGCTCGTAGCCACCGCCACCATCGTCCCTAGATCGGGGGGATCTCAAGCTTTTCCTGGCACTCTGCCGAAGGGGAGAAATCATCACAGAGGCCTTCTTCATCACCATGCCAGCCTCCGGTATGATGTGTGAGTAGTTCCACCTTGGACTATGGGTCCATACAGTAGCTAGATGGTTGTTTCTCCTCCTTTGTGCTTCCATGTCTAGATCTTGTGAGCTCCGTTCATGATTAAGATCATCTATTTGTAATCATGCATGTTGTTTTTGCGGGGGGATCCGATGGATTTTGAGATTACTATGTTAGATTGATTAATGATTCTATCTTATTGATTCTATCATGTCTGTGTTGTTCGAGATCTTGCATGCTCTTCGTTTCTAGTAGCTATCTTGGCCAAGTAGATGCTAGTGACTCCAAGAGGGAGTATTTATGTTCGATAGTGGGTTCATGCCTCTATTGAATCTAGGGAAGTGACGGAAATCTTTAAGGTTGTAGATGTGTTGTTGCTACTAGGGATAAAACAACAATCTTTTGTTCATGGAACAATTGTATTGTTTACTTTACACACATTGCTTAAAGCAGTTATCCGTTGCTTGCAACTTAATACTGGAGGGGGTTCGGATGATAACCTGAAGATGGATTACTAGTCATAGATGCAGTTGGATGGCGGTCTATGTATATTGTTGTAATGCCCAATCAAATCTCATAGGATCATGAATTTCTAGTATTGCATTGTTATGCCTTTCTCTGTCCTGTTAATTGCCCCGCTGTAATTTGTTTACCCAGCATATTATGTTATTTATCTTAAGGAGAACAGCTCTAGTGATTGTGGACCCCGGTCCAATCTTTACCATTGATACATCTTCCACTATTACTGTTTATTTTCTGCAATCTACCATTACCTTCCACACCATATGTTTAATCCTTTGTTTTCAGCAAACCGGTGAGATTGACAACCTCATTGTTCGTTGGGAAAAAGTCTTGAGTTTGTGTTGTGCAGGTTTCCAAGTTTCTAGCAACACCTTTGAGTCATTTCCTTCCTCCTACTGGTTCGATAACCTTGGTTTCTTATTGAGGGAAAACTTATTGATGTACTCATCATACCTTCATCTTGGGGTTTCCCAACAAAGGTCTACAATGATCTGAGCCGCATCAAGACGTTTTCTGGCACTATTGTCGAGGAGTTAAGGATGGCTTCACAAGGGGAGTCCTTCACAACCTTTCTCTTTACTTTGTTTTTGTTTTGCTTAGTTTCTTTTGCCTTGTTTTGTTTGGTTCTTTATCAAAAAAATTAAAAAAATCAGTTTCGTTTGGTTTGCTTTTTCTTATCAAAAACACAAAAAAAATTTAGTTCCTACTCTAGTTGCTGCTGCTGTTGGTTTGATCCACCTTTGCAAAAATAAATTCTGCTGAGAACACCAAGTTGTGTGACTTCACTAGCACAAACAACAATGATTTCCTGAGTACACCTATTGCTCCACCTGCTCCTGATGCTACCTTTTATGAAATTAAGCCTGCTTTGTTGAATCTTGTGATGAAAGAGCAATTTTCTAGTGCTAGTTCTGATGATGATGCTACCCACCTCAATAACTTTGTTGAACTTTGTGAGATGCAAAAATATAAGGATGTAAATGGAGATATTATTAAGCTCAAATTGTTTCCTTTCTCCTTGAGAGGAAAATCTAAAGAATGGTTGTTATCCTTGCCTAGAAATAGTATTGATTCTTTGATTAAGTGCAAAGATGCTTTTATTGGAAAATACTATCCTCCTGCTAAGATTATATCTATGAGAAGTGAAATAATGAAATTTAAACAACTTGATAATGAACATGTTCCTCAAGCTTGGGAAAGAATGAAATCTTTGGTTAAGAATTGTCCCACTCATGGACTGACTGCTTGGATGATTATCCAGACTTTTTATGCAGGGTTAAATTTCTCTTCAAGAAATATGTTGGATTCGGCTGCTAGAGGTACCTTTATGACCATTACTTTGGACGTTGCAACAAAGCTCATTGATAATATGATGGTTAACTATTCTGAATGGCACACTGAGAGAGCTCCACATGGTAAGAAGGTAAATTCTGTTGAACAAACCTCCTCTTTGAGTGATAAAATTGATGTTATCATGGTTATTCTTGTTAATGGAAAAGCTCATATTGATCCAAATAATGTTCCTTTAGCCTCTTTGGTTGATCAACCAGAGCAAGTTGTTGTGAACTTCATTATAAATAATAATTTTGGCAACAATGCTTATGGTAATAATAAATATAGGCCTTATCCTCCTAATAATAGCAATACTTATCATGGTAGATCTAGAATGCCTAGTGAAGATAGGATTCTAGAAGTTGAAAGATCCACTAAAAACTTCATGCAAATGCAATATGAGCAGAACAAAATATACACTAAGACTATGGAAGAACAATCTACTATCTTGAAAAATATTAGTCATTAACTTGAGAATTTGAATAGGGAAATTCCTAGTTTATAGTCTAAAATTTTGAATGCTGAGAAAAATATTTCATCTTTGTCTGAAGCACAATCCACTTTGATTAATAAAATGGCTGCTAAACCTGAAACCTTGGAAAGTACCTTTGCTGCTACTCATGCCATACAAGTTACTATTGATGAAAATGATAGACTGTTAGCTAAACTACATGCTAAGTGGGAAAGAGAAGCTAAAATTGCTAGAAACAATAGTGTTTGTAGTATTACCACCACCAATATGGATGCTACCAAACCACAAGAAGTCCCTATTCCTCCTACCACAATGCCTAAACCCAATAAGTCTACTACCTGTGATGCTAAGTTTGATTTTGATCTTGATGGTTGCAATATCTCTGAAGTGATTATGTTCCTACAAAATATTGCTAGAAGTCCTAATGCTAGTGATATGAATGTGGCTTTCACCAAACACATTACAAATGCTTTCATTAAAATTAAGGAAGAAAAATTGAAACACAAATCTTCTATTCCTAGGAAAGTAGAAGATAGTTGGGAACCCATCATTAATATGCAAGTGAATGACTTTGATCTCAAAGCTTCACGTGACATTGGTTCTAGTGTCTCTATTATGCCTAGAAAGATTTATAAAATTCTTGATTTGCCACCTTTGGAAGATTGATATTTGGATGTCCCACTTGATTATAATGCTAAAAAGAAACTCATGGGGAGTGTTAATGATGTTCTTATTATGGTTAACAATTCCTATGTCACTGTTGATTTCTATGTTTTGGATGTTGAATATAATACTTCTTGTCCTATTACTTTGGGAAGATCTTTTCTTAGAACTGTTGGTGCCATCATTGATATGAAAGAAGGCACCATTAAATATCAATTTCCATTCAAGAAAGGTATTGAACACTTCCCTATGAGGAGAGAGAAGTTACCCTTTGCTCCTCCTTTGAAAACAAAATTTGATGTTAATGCTTCTTCATTTGAAAATACTTGATTCTTGCTTTTTGTGCCTAACTTAAAGGCATTGAAGAAAAGTACTTATACGGAAATAACCCAATAGTTTTCTTGAGTCTTGGAAGTTATTACTTCTGTAAAAACCTCTCCTTATCCTTTTTATTTGTTTTTGTGCCAAGAATAACCTCTAATGAGAGGGAAGTAAGATTCGGGGAGTTGATGTCCCGAAACAGATTTTTGTGATCCACTATAAAAATTCTTGAAAAATCTCTATAAGTCGGTTTTAGCTGTAGTTTTCTGAATAAATCCCCTAGGTTGTTATCTAACTTTATTTAGTTCAACACTTTTTTATTTGAGCAACAGAAGGTCTTCTGAAAAATCTTTTTCAATTGTTGGTATGTTTTGACATATTTCTGTCATTATTTGCATTTGCCTCTTTATTGATTCCTTTTTGGGATCTCTTTGGGAAATTGAGATTTTTAAGGGAATTGTTGCAGTAGCTTGTGTTTTTAATGAAAATTTTGCTGTTTTGAAACTAAACCCAAAGGTCTATTATCTTTTGAATGCACTAATGTTGCTAATGAAGATTGTGTGAAGTTTTGTATGAAGGAAAATTTTCAGGTGTAAGGGAAGAATGATGTAATGAGATGAAGAATGGACAAAAGCTCAAGCTTGGGGATGCCACCCCGTGTCACCCCAAGAAATATTCAAGAGGTACAAGCGTCAAAGCTTGGGGATGCCCAAGGCATCCACTTCTTCATCAATAAAAATCTCAGGTCTTTCTAGACACTTCGTTTTTATTGTTACATGCATAGTTGTGTTGTTCTTGGAGCGTCTTAGTTTTTGTTTTTGGTTTTTGTTTGCTTATTTTTCTTGAATAAAGTAGTTGGACCCCCGCTTTCGCTGTGTTGTTTCAAATAAGTTGATTGGTGTTGGAAAGGAGTAGGAAGTTCTTGCTTTAGTAGTACAAAAAGGAGCTTGCTTTGACTGTGGCTTAGACTTCATCATGTCATGCTATATGTTGTTTTGACCTTATGCTTAGTGATTATTTTTGTAGCATGACTTGTTCCAAACAATTAGGATTGCTTAATGTGCCTTGAAAGAATCATGCGTTATTTTAGCATACAAAAGCATACTATTGAGGTATTCTCCTTTGATGCTTTGTTTGGGTTGACTTGGAACATGATCACACCATGTTATGACTATGAACCAGTCACCTTAGCCTCTATTATCATTTAGTTTTTGACTTGTGGTACCACTTTATGCTTTGATTAGTAATGTTTTGTCGCTCTGCATGATTATGGCTATTATTGCTCTCTTAGTTGGTCGCTCCCAGTCTTTTGCTAGCCTCCACTTGTATTGAGTAATCTCTACTCATGCATCCAACTCCCAAGAAACCAAGTTATTCCAAAGTGTCCACTATAAATTCCTATGCATGGTGTGTTACACCATTCCAAGTATATTCTTGTTTTATCTATCTTCCAAATTAAACTTGTTATGTGAAAATTAGTGATTAAAGCTCCCATAAACTTGACGACACACTTTATTTTCTTGCCCGGAATAAACTTGAACCATTGTGTCATCTATGTTATATATGCTTGCACTTATAAGTTGCGATTAGCAGAACCGTGCTGTCATGGGGAACGCTTTCAACACTTGTAAATATCTACCCAGTTGATATCATGCTCTTTTATTTATGGATTTCGTCGGTGTGAAATAAAAGGGGAGCTTGTAAGTCCATGGAGTTATGTATATGTGTTAGAGAAACGCCTGGGCCGCTAGCCTAAGCCATGCCTAATCACGGTGAAAACTTGCAGCATCACCATAGTGAGCAATCTATGAAGCATTCTTCTTATAAAAAAAGAGAGCTAGAAAAAAGAGATCGAGAAAAAGAAAAAAAATGAGAGATGAGAAAAGAGGAAAAAGAGAAAAAGCACCATTTTCCCATAGTAAATAAGAAGATTATTGAGATGCTCATTGTCTGCTTGCCTTGTCATTTTGATATGGAATAGCTCATGTGTCATGGGGCAAGGGGTACCCCGTTGGCGGTTCTCTATGATACACATGTACTTAATATGACAAGAACTTATCGGTAACTAAAGTTGAGTAGCATGAGGAGCGGCCCTCGTACTCAAGGGACATGAGATTGCCAACTTATACTTTGTCAAGCATATACTCCATATTTTGTTCACTTTAAGCTTAATCAATTCAAGATGCTTATGATAGGGGCAATGAGAGCTGAAAGCTAACAAGTACCGTAATTTTTGGAAGCTCTTTATGAAACTTGAAATCCCTGCTTCCCTTTGAAGGGCCTTTCTTCCACTTTTATATTGAGTCTCCGGCTTCTAACTTTGTCGAAGGACGGGCATGCAGATTCTTAGCTCGGGGCTAAGACTCGCTAAACTTGAAGTGGATCTCTGATGAAACAACATATTTTGAACCGAAAAATGATTTTTGTAAAAAATCATGAGCATCAGATCATGTACCTGTAGTTCATATCTGACCCACTTCCTACCGATTTGGCAGGAATTTGTCTTTTTTACGAGGGATAGACGGAAATGTTTGAGATCCCCCTGTTATGACATTATCCATGTAAGGTGGTCTGGTATTTTTGAAAAATGTGACGGTAGCATTTTGAATTAGCCATTTGGTGGTTGCTTCACAAAACCGTTCGTTTTTTGCACTCGGAAAATAGAAAACGGCTTTTTGGTGCAACGAAAAGGAAAACTTCCTCCTGAAACATTGTTCGTCATCCCATGATGCACAGTTATGCACAATATGGATACATTATCACAAACTATGCCTTCATTGTAGCCATAACATTGGTCATTTGACCCGAAAGCCAAGAAACCTCGAACGAGATAGGTCATTTTGTGAAGGTTTTTTTGAGACATAATCAATATACCAAGTTTGATATTTTTCCTTCTAACTATGTCACATAATATGACACCAAGCGAAGGTTTCACATTGTTTGGATCGTTTTTAAAATTATAATGCTTGTTTTAAACCATCGTTAAACTTTGTCGAAGAGCGGGCATGAAGATTCTTAGCTCGGGGCTAAGACTCTCTAAACTTGAAGTAGATCTATGATGAAACAACATATTTTGAACCTAAAAATGATTTTTGTAAAAAATCATGAGCATCCGATCATGTACCTGTAGTTCATATCTGACCCACTTCCTACCGATTCGACAGAAATTTGTCTTTTTCACGAGGGATAGAAGGAAATGTTTGAGATCCCCCTATTATGACATTATCCATGTAAGGTGGTCTAATATTTTTGAAAAATGTGATAAGTAGCATTTTCAATTAGCCATTTGGTGGTTGCTTTACAAAACCATCCGTTTTTTGCACTCGGAAAATAGAAAACGGCTTTTTGGTACGATGAAAAGGAAAACTTCCTCCCGAAACATTGTTCGACATCCCATGATGCACAATTATGCATAATATAGACACATTATCACAAACTATGCCTTCATTCTAGCCATAACATTGATCATTTGGCCCGAAAGCCAAGAAACCTCGAACGATATAGGTCATTTTGTGAAGGTTTTTTTGAGACATAATCAATATACCAAGTTTAATATTTTTCCTTCTAACTATGTTACATAATATGACACCTCGCAAAAGTTTCGCATTGTTTGGATTGGTTTTGAATTTATAATGCCCGTTTTAAACATAATGCTTTATATTTCACTTAATTTTTGTTTAAAAATGTGTAATATTTGAGTGTAGATAGATAGATCTTATTTTTCTGTAAATTTTGATATATTATTTGTATTTTTCTGAATTAGAATGATTTAGTTATAATTTTTCAAAAAATAATGAGATAAAAGGGAAAAAACTGGAGGCCTATGTCGACGTCTTAGCCGTCGGCACAGACCAAACAAAAAATTCCAAAGAGTTGTGCCGACGACCAGGCTGTCGGCACAGCTTGACTGCCTAACGCCGGTTCCGTCGTCGTGTCTGAACTGGAGCTACGCCGAGGGCCACCGTCGGCACAACCGTCGCTACTACGCCGACGGCCGGGCTGGTCGGCTGGCCAGTAAAGGTAGCTACGCCGACAGTCCCGGCATTTGACCGTCGGCGCCTTAGTTCTTTTCTGTAGTGCATGATCTCTTTTCTTCCATAGTGCCTTAATTACAGCATAGACCAAGGATAAAATCATAGCTTTTCTCTTCTTTCTCCACATCAATTGGAAACTACCTAGATTCTAGTGTTTTGCTAATTTAGCCCAATAATCCGTTATGGAGGGAGTACCTCGAAATATGTTGACAGAGGGTTATGCTACATGTTCAATAAATATTTTAAAACTATAGGCGATCAACGCATTCATCTGGCAGCATTCCTTCGCTCCATTTGATGAAATGTTTCCACTTCAAAGGCCCGCCGCATTGCACATCACGAAGAGGCACATATAACGGGAGCTAGCAAGCTATAACCATGGGCCATATGGCTATGCATGTCCCACCACACTCCCATCATTCCATATACCAACTATCACGTAACAACCAGCTAACGAATCAAGCAAGGGCTGCTGCTAGCTAGTCATGGATATGGAGGTAGCTTCCAAGCATAAGTTTTCCTTCGCCATGCCCTTGCTTCCGCATGCATCCATTCCAGTTGTGTACCCGATCCTCGCGTCCACGTCTAGTCAAAATCTGTACTCCATTATCACCACCCTGTACCTCTGACAGCCAATGTACATTCTACTCCTAGTTGCTATTTTTTATCGCTAATGATGATCGTCAATGATACTGGTATATGTTCGGCGATAATTAGTTGCAATTACTAGTTCCTAATTTTTTTCTGGTAATAACTTTTGTGTGTTCGGTAACGGCCGGTTCAAACTGGCTACTCATAGGATTGTGCCCTGTATTCTTTATTAATCCCATATTTGTTCGACACGGTTATATATTGATCGACCACGTTAGGCAGCTTGACCATCTGCCACTTCTATATATACCGTCGACGTACCGGAAAAGCAAGCTAGCAACCAGCTCGATCGCGACTCTTCCTCATCTTGGTTCTCGGCTTCGGTTGTGCCGTGGTTAATCATGGCTGCCGCCGGTGACGACGACGACGGTGGCGCCAGAGGCTTCTGCGACGACAGCGACTTCATGGTGCTGCGGCCGGATAAGGGAGGGGTGCGCGACCTCGTCCACCTTCTGTGGTCGCCCAACGTCGCGGAGAACGCCGCCGTGGACTGCCCCGCCGGCACGGAGATCGCCGAGGCGCGGCGACGGTGGGCCGTCTTCGTGTCGCTGGTGGCGCAGATGCTCCTGCTGTGGGCCAAGAGGCCGGTGGCGCTGCTAGGGCGGGCGGCGGAGTACTGGATGAACCTCCTCAACGAGAACGGCGGCAGCGTCTTCGTGCTCCTCGCCAACGCTCTGCACGGTACGTACATGTTGCACTTCTTCTAGCTCGTCACATCACATCCTAGATGTAAGCGTGTCGTACGTAGTTATCGTGTAAATCGTGCTGTTCTTCTTCATCAACAGCGACCGTTCTATGAGAGGAGTCGTCCTGTTTCTTGACCTCACGGATTGCATTTATGATGCTTTCGCTTTCAAGTTTTAACCATTCTCCGATCATCCACTAAATTTGGTCTGGAATCTGGATATGAACACTCGCTCCCTCCTATAGCCGTATATATATATTTCAAACTTGAAGCGATGCAGTATAACAAAGATACTCCATCGTTGATGCTACTGAAATTTACTCTATGCAAATTAAGAAAAGGAGTGACTCAATACTCCAAGCTATTAATTCCTTCGTTTCAAAATATAAGATGTTTTATTTTTATGAAAATAATGTATCTAGACCCTTTTTAGTATGTGCTCCCTCCATTTCAAAATATAAGATGTTTTAGTTTTGTGAATCAAATGTATCTAGACTACTTTTAGTAGTATATAAATTCACTCATATTTGGATTAAACCTACACACTAAAAATAGTCTAGATTCATTTACTTCACAAAGCTAAAATATCTTATATTTTGAAACGGAGGGAGTAGGACATGTGCAACGTAAAAATTAGTACTCCCAAATGCACTCTGTCAATGTCTTGGGTGCCGCTGATTATTCGAGGAAACCAAGAACACATATTTTCAGGCACAGACTTGGGCTAGAGGGTGCCTAATTTATTCATAAAATTAAAGTGGGTTCTATAAAACTAATGAAAGGTCGTTTTCTATACTTAACACTGAATAGTAAAGAGATTCTTCTGTAACAATCCAGCTAACTGTTCCGAGTGTTGTCGATTGCTTCCTGACAAAGATAAGGACTACAGCTAATTAAATCAGTAGTTTCCCCGATATATCCATTGTCACACCGCGTCAGTTGCGTGTGATAAAACGAGAAGCCAAGTATAGTTTTGATGCAACACGAAATTCCAAAAAAGAAGAATATGTTACTGTTCAGTTGCTATACCTCTGTCAGTGATACCTACTCTTGATGCAGGGAAGGTGAAAATGCCAGACAGAGCATCCCTGAACTACCGGTCCTGCATTGGACTGCTCGACACGCGGATCGACCTCGACAAGAAGATCAAGCCCCGGGACAGCAACTACCACGCCGCTCTCTCGATCATGGCCGCAAAAATGGCCTACGAGAACGAGCTTGTTATCAGCAGCGTCGTCAGGAACCATTGGCACATGGAATTCCTTGGCTTCTATAACTGCTGGAATGGTAAGAACAATCTTTCAGGAATCAGGCACATGCTATTGCGTCCCGTATCATGTGCACCGTTAACTAATGAACGTCTTGCGCTCTGGTGGAGTGGATCCCCATCCAGAGTTCGAAGGGGACTACACGACGCAGGCGTTCATGCTGGCGGACGCGCCGGCGCCGGACGCGACGCTGGCTGTGGTGGCCTTCTGTGGCACCAAGCCGTTCGACACGGAGCAGTGGTGCACGGACGTGGACTTCTCCTGGTACGAGGTCCCGGGGGCCGCCGGCTTCCGCGTCCACGGCGGCTTCATGAAGGCGCTCGGCCTGCAGAGACACGGCGATGGTTGGCCAAAGGACATCGCCGACCCCACCGGCGCCGGCGACAACAAGCCGTTCGCCTACTACGCCATCCGCGAGAAGATGAAAGAATTCCTTGGCGCCAACCCTGGCGCCAGGTTCGCGGTGGCCGGCCACAGCCTAGGCGGCGCGCTGGCGGTGTTGTTCCCGACGGTGCTGGCGCTGCACGGGGAGGAGTCTATGCTGGGCAGGCTGCAGGGCGTGTACACGTTCGGTCAGCCCCGCGTCGGGGACGTGAGGCTGGGGGCGTTCATGGAGAAGTACCTGGAGAACCCGAGCAGGTACTTCAGGTTCGTTTACTGCAACGACATCGTGCCCAGGGTTCCCTACGACGACTCCACGCTGCTCTTCAAGCACTTCGGGACCTGCCTCTACTTTGACAGCTTCTACAGAGGAAAGGTCCGTCTCCTCACCATGTCATCCTATTTTTAATTTGGTTTCTCCCATTTTTATCTAGAATCGATTTTTTTTTGCACACCTATAATAAGCAAGAAATGCATTTTGTCAAAATAAAAAAGAACCGAAAGTTGCTTCAAGTGGATTTTTGATAGAAATGGTCCATGAGATGCTGTAACAAGATCAAACGTTGAAGGAAAGGAAAGCATGACTTGGAAGCAAGAATTTCATTTCACTTTTAGAGGAGAGCACCTATTCATATGCTTCATGGAGCCCACCGAGAGTGCAACTGACAGATGCTTTTGTGCCAGGTGACAGGAGAGGAGCCGAACAAGAACTACTTCTCGGTGCTGATGGTTGCGCCCAAGATCCTCAACGCGGTGTGGGAGCTCATCCGGAGCTTCCTCATCGGCTACTTGGAGGGGCCGGAGTACACGGAGGGGTGGCTCATGCGGCTCGCCAGGGTCGTCGCGCTGGTGCTGCCTGGGCTGCCGCCGCATGCGCCGCAGGACTACGTGAATGCAACCAGGCTCGGAACGGCCTCGCTCGGGCCACTGAGATAGCTGACCGTTGTAACTTCTCAAACCGAGGAGCGGCCTCGCTCGGGACTCCGAAAATAGATGTCTTAGATTTGTCAAAATTTAGATGAATCTAGACAAATCTAAGACATCTATTTTGGGACGGAGGGAATAGAAAACACGTAAAATTGGTGATTCAGATTAACAATAATGTATGCATTTTGGCAGTACACACATATTGCATTCTGGTGGGGTTACACCACCCACGAAGCAAAGTTATTCTAACAATTCCTGCAAAAAAAAGAATTTATTCTAGCAAGTTAGAGTGATCCACTAGTGGTTGTGCATCAGCCTGCCTGCTAAGCAGGGCCGGCCCTGAGCCTGCACAACCTGACCTGTGCATGCACACAGGTCCCCAAGACGTGAAGGGCCCAGCTCAGGTGTACTTGCCTGGAAGTATATTAGTAAAATGTAATTAGTGTGTAGTTCAAGATAAATCTAGCAATAGGATATATACATAGGCTATTCCTTGCTTATGGCATACGTACATGGCTATTCATTTGTTTATCCAATCGATTTGATTGTATCATTCCATTTTATAAATAAAATCGATTTTACATGTGAACAAAAGGCCTGCTTTACTATTATCTTGCATCGGGGCTCCCAAATTTCAGGGCCGGCCCTGCTGCTAAGATCCAAGACAAAGGCCCAGATGACTTAAGGAAGGTTCTAACCGAAGTCCACTTTAAACACAAGAGTGATACACCTTGGAGTACAAGACATAACATAAATGTCGAATTAGTCTAAACTTAAATTGAACCCTAGGACTGATTCGCTATATAAAGGCAGCCTATGGGTGTCCTTAACTAAGGGTAAAACACAACTCATATGTAACTTGTATGCATATCTTGCTATAATGAATTAGAGCAAGAATTATAGCAAGAGTAGGGTTGCCTCCACCACAGGGCCCGAATATGGTAGCCCCAAATCAGCAGTTTTGTTCCGGACATCCACCGCCTTACACCCTATCTCCCGTCTTTGAGCTTGAGCCACTCCCGCTACCATAACATGCTTAAAATCCTTTGGTCTTTCCGATAAAAGCTTAGCATGACCACGTTCCACCATCACCACAACGACCAAAGCAGTCTGCTGTTGCTTGATGCTGCATGGTCCCAAGTCTTGCTGGAAAATTTCATTAAAATTTCATGACATGGTATCACAAGAATATTAAAATTATGTTTGATTGCATAATAAACATCATAATAGTTAGATAATAATTTTTGAAAGGACGTGCATACGTCTCAGACGACTGAGTCTCATTCGCATGACGTCATGATACTTCTAATTTCAGCTTAGGTTCATTAGCTTCATTAGCTGGAAGATCGAGTATAGCAATATTTTCCAGAGAAAGGCATAAGCAAGCCGCTCGGTAAAGAAATGACAGCTAATAAAGCTAATGAACTTAAGCGCACATGTGGATGACACACATATCGAAGCTATACGCGTAGGACCCAACTAACAGGAGGACTCTCCACATAATTTCACTGGGCACACCTATCTACATATTCCCACCCGACCATACAGTCGCGCACCATCCTTGACTGTGCGACATCTGCACAGTTAGGTGGCTCGCCTCGCCGTCGATCTCGCCTCGGTGCATGCAGCTATAGCTACGGCGGAACCTCCGGCGTGCTGCTTGGCTTGTTAATTTGACTCCCTTGAAAGCTAATTTGACTCTGTCGATTTGGAAATAGGAACAAAATTTCCGCAGAGAAAACATTAACAAATGTTGCAATCCGTCACAAGATCCACAATATAAGCCGTACAATCTTCGTAGATTTATCCATACACCGTCTCAAGGTCGAAAGTGGGACTGCCAGTTTGGGGATTCGACTAGTGGTGTACCAGGATAGCGTGAGCCGCTCGGCGGCAGCTGGCGGTCGTCGGAGCAGTGCGCTGTCGCAGTTGCCCCCGTCGCATCCGCCCCGCTCGCGGTCGCCACTGCCTCCACCATCGCGCTCGCGGTCATCGCTTCCGGCCCCGTCGAGGTCGCCCCTGCCGCCCCCATCGTGGCTTGTTCCTCTTCTCGTTTCTGTGTCTTTCCTTTCCTCTGTGTGTCCGTCGCTCTCTCCTTCTTCTCACTTTAGTTTTGAAACGGAACAAAATGGACACGCAGCCTAAAAAACAGTGCATCGATGTAAAAATGATCCCACGCGATAAAAGTTGTCTCCATGTTAAAATGTAATTAGTACATAGTAATATCTTTATTTTTTCAAGATTATTATCGTGTTAAATATTTATGTAAGATTTTTTTTAAAGGCTTAGTTGTAATAAAATTGCAAATTGATTTAATTTAGAAAAGACAACTTAGAAAAAGCAATACAACTTGATATTTTCAAAATCGCTGTCGGTAATCACCCGCTATCACCAAAATTCCGGATGATTGTCTCACATAACATGAACAATATACAGTCAATTGCATGATCCACACTAAGAGCTTACAAATCTAGTTTGGTTTTGTAATTAAAACCGAGGCAACCTTAATAATGGTAGCACGAGTGTATGTAAATGTAATATTAGCGCGAGTGTATGTAAATGTAATGTAGTTTGGTCCGTCGATAGGGTCCCCCAGTTGCAATGAAGTTGAAAAGCTATTCCCTCCCCAGCAGGGCAGGGCCCCAATTACATACAAGTTGCAACTAGCCCCCCTCGTAAGGGGCTCAATTACAATCAAGTTGCAGCTGCCCTCCCCCCTCGTCGGGCTCAGACAACTGGTACACGAAGGGGATCCTGCGGAGCTGATTCGCCATAATCAAGTTACTGGCCCCTCGAAGGGCGATTCTAACAAGTTGCAAACTGCTCTTCACCGGCCCCAATTACATGCAAGTTGCATCCGCCCAACTTGCAGGGCTCGATGCGAGCCCTCAACGAGGCTCCCAAGCGTATCTGATTACAACCAAGTTTCAACTGGGCCCTTGTCGAGGACTTAGTTGCATGCAAGTTACAGTTGGTCCGTCGATAGGGTCCCCCGGTTGCAATGAAGTTGAAAAGCTATCCCCTAAACCGGCAGGGCAGGGCCCCAATAACATGCAAATTGCAACTAGCCCCCCTTGCACGGGGGCTCAATTACAATCAAGTTGCAACTGCCCTCCCCCCTCGCCGGGGCTCAAACAACTGGTACACGAAGGGGCTCCCCTGGCGGAGCTCGGTTGCAACCAAGTTGCAACTGGGCCCTTGTTGAGGACTTAGTTACATGCAAGTTGCAGTTGGTCCATCGATAGGGTCCCCCGGTTGCAATGAAGTTGAAAAGCTGCCTTATCCCCCGACGGGGCGGGGCCCCAAATACATGCAAGTTGCAACTGGCCCCCCTCGCACGGGGCCTCAATTACAATCAAGTTGCAAGTGCCCTCCCCCTTCGCTGGGGCTCATACAACTAGTACTCGAAGGGCTCCCCCGACGGAGCTCAGTTACAATCAAGTTGCAACTGCCCCCTCGACGGGGGCTCATTTACAAGCAAGTTGCGAACCTGGCGGGAGCTCGGTTACAAGCAAGTTGCAAATGCCCCCTCCTCCCTTTCCGGGAGCTCAATTACAAGCAAGTCGCAACTGGCCTCCCTCGCCAGGGGCTCAAACAACTAGACCTCGATGGGGATCCCCCGGCGGAGCTCAGTTACAAGCATGTTGCAACTGGCACTCGCGCAGGGGATCAATTACAATCAAGTTGCAAATGCGCCCCCCTCGCCAGGAGCTCAGTTACAAGCAGGTCGTAACTGGCCTCCCTTGCCAGGGGCTCAGACAACTACAACTCGACGGGGTTCCCCCGGTGGAGGTCAGTTACAATCAAGTTGCAAATGCCCCCTCCTTCCTTGCCGGGAGCTCAATTACAAGCAAGCCAATCGCCTCCTCTCCGGGCTCAAACAAGCTGGACCTCGTGGGATCACTGGCGGAGCTCAATTACAAGCATGTTGCAACCTCCCTGGCGGGGATCAATTACAATCAAGTTACCGTCGCCCCCGCCAAGATCTCGATTACAAGCGGTGCATCGCCTCCCTCGCTAGGGGCTTAGACAACTGGGCATCGACAGGGTTCCCCCGGCGGAGGTCAATTACAAGCATGTTGCAACTGCCCCCCTCCCTGGCGGAGCTCAGTTACAAGCAAGTTGCAACTGGCCCGCCGACGGGGTCCCTTAGTTGCAATCAAGTTTCAAACTGGTCCTGAGCGGGGGCTCAATTACAAGCAAGTTGCAAATGCCCCCTCCTCCCTCGTCGTGAGCTCAATTACAAGAAAGTCACAACTGGACTCCCTCGCCAGGGGCTCAAACAACTGGACCTCGACAGGGCTCCTCCAATGGCTTCGATTACAAGCATGTTGCAATCCCCCATGGAGCTCGGTTCTGACCTGCTTGTAACTGACAACTGGACCTTGATGGACTCCCTCGGCGGAGCTCAGTTACAAGCATGTTGCAACTGGCCCTCGCGTAGGGGGTCAATTACAAGCAACAAGTTACCGCCCTCTCGGGACCTCGGTTACAAGCGGTGAATCGCCTCCTCGGGGGCTCGGATAATCGACCTCGACGGGTTCCCCGTGAGAGGTCGATTACAAGCAAGTTGCAAATGCCCCCTCCTCCCTTACCGGGAGCTCAATTACAAGCAATTCGCAACTGGCCTCCCTCGCTAGGGGCTCAAACAACTGGACCTCAACGGGGCTCCCCTAGCGGAGCTCAGTTACAGGCATGTTGCAACTGGCCCTCGCGCGGGGGATCAATTACAATCAAGTTGCAAATCGTCGCCCTTGAGCCTGGCCAGCAGGTGTGGCCTCCCTCGCCAGGGCTCGTACAAGCTGGACCTCGGCGGGTTCCGTGACTCAATTACAAGCATGTTGCAATCGCCTCACTGGCGGAGCTCGATTACAAGCAAGTTGCAAGCTGCCCGACGGGTCCCTCAGTTGCAATCAAGTTTCAAACTGGTCCTGAGTGGGGGCTCAATTACAAGCAAGTTGCAAATGCCCCTCCTCCCTCGCCGGGAGCTCAATTACAAGCAAGTCACGACTGGCCTCCCTCGCGAGGGTCTCAAACAGCTAGACCTTGACGGGACTCCCCCAGCGAAGCTCAGTTACAAGCATGTTGCAACTGGCCCCCGACGGAGCTCGGGTTTGCGGCTTGTAATCGACAACTGATGGGCTCCTCGGCTCCTGGAGCTTCTAAACATGTTGAAACTGGCCCTCGCGTGGTGGATCAATTACATCAAGTTGCCAATGCGCCCCCTCTCCGGGAGCTCAGTTACAAGCAGGTCGCAACTGGTCTCCCTCGACAGGGGCTCAGACAACATTCACTTTAAAACTACACATTTAAAAATCTAAAAACATCTTATATTATGAAAAGCAAAAAAGGGAGTACATATTACTAGTACAAGTTAGATCAGTCTAGTAAAACAACGACAACTACACAATCTGGAGAAGAAAAACAATTAAAAAAATACAACCAACAAATAAAAAATTAGAAATCAAATGAAACTCGATTGAACAACCAATTAAAACAATTAAGCTAACCTTAAAATTTATCTGTAGAGAAAAAAACAATATAAATGCCGGTAAAAAAACAGGGGAAATCAGCCCATAGAAAAACGAAAAAATCAACATAGAAACACAACTCATAAATAAACATAGAAAACCTAGGACAAACCGGCGCGCGGCAGCTCATGAGAAATGCGCGCGCGGGCGTGCACATAGTGATAGAAAACGAACTCCCGACGCTCAACACGGAAAAATAAAGTGATATGCACTAATTATAAAATAATAAATCTAATGATGAATTAGATAACCGAGACTTAACTAAGTTTCAGACGCCTGAAAATTAAAACTTGACCGAACCACCAACTCAAAACACTTAAGCTAATCTCAATTTCACCTGAAGAAAAATAATCAAATAACTGTTGGCAAAAAAGAAACAACCACAAAAAAAAAACAGGAAAAAAAACAAAATTCACGCCCACGTCCACCTCTCCGTACCGATTGGTGACAGCTTATATATCAATTACAGTCCATATAAAATGGCCCATATAAAAAGCAAAGTACAAGAACACAAAAAAAAAGCAAAAGCGCGCACGTGCGTGGGCAACATAGCCCAACAGCAACGCGGGACAGGGCGGGGGACACAGCCCAATCAGCAACGCGGGACAGGGCGGGGGACACAGCCCAATCAGCAACTCGGAAACGAGCATTTTCACAACGCAGGTTTGCATAGAACAGTCAAGGCATCTAGGTTTGCACAGATCGTAAAGCAAAGAGATCCGACGGTGTATTAGTCGACTGAGACTTAGTTAAGTTTCAGGTGCTTAAGAATTAGCAAAATCGTTTTCGAAAAAAACATCTCCCTAGAGTCAATATGGATAATATTGCCAACTATTTATTTAAGAGCATGCCAAAAAACCTTCACCCTCCCATGACAACTAGCAGACATATTCGTCGTAAGTTTTCCAAAACGACGACGACCATCATGGACAAGGTGACCGGCCATTATTATCTATCCTCGTTTCGGTTCCCTCTTTAACCAAAGAAACTACAACAAGAATGATTATTTATACAAAATAATTATACTTATTATTCCATAGGGTAATCTTAACTTAATTGTTTTTATCAATACAACTTTAGCATAAAATCGCAAGTAGTATTTATTTATTCTGTGCAACATAGACCACATACTCTATGAGTACTATTAAAACTCAAATTTTGTTATTATAAAATTGAAATGATTATCATTACAAATAGACCCCCCCAAAAAAAACTTTACTTGGCTAACTAAACCCCCTAAACTATCACCAATAGTCCATTTAACCCCTTTAACATGGGATTTGATCCAACCTTTTGAACCAGGTCAAGGGGATCAAATGGACCATTAGTGATATTTTATGTGGGTTTAATGGTCTAAGTAAAGTTTTTTGGGGATTGGGGGTGGATATGAGCCAAGTTAAAGGGGGGGGGGGGGGGCATTTTGTTCAAATACAATTAATGAATTCTATTCATCATCAGGTTTTAAATTGAATTCATTATGTTTAAATTTAGCAAAAGCATAAACAATCAAAAAAAAATACATTAATATGCCAACATATGTACCCATAGTGTTTTTATAAATGTTTGTATCCATTCCAGTAGATTTAAGCATCTTTATAGATGGTTCTGGTACATGTCTAACAAATATCTTATTTCTAATTTTGTTTCTCTCATTTTTATCTAGAATCGAATTTTTATTTTTGAAAGAAGAATCGATTTTTTTGCACAACTATAATAAGCAATAAATGCATTTGGTCAAAAAAAAAAGAACTGAAAGTTGCTTCCAAATGGATTGATAGAACAGTCCATGTGACGCTGTAACAGGATTAAACGTTCAAGCCCAGCAAAGCATGTCTTGGAAGCAAGAATTTCGTTGCACTTCTAGAGACCACCTATCCTTCCATATGCTTCCTGGAGCCGACCGAGACTGTAGCTGAGACCGAGACTGTAGCTGACAGACGCTTTTGTGTTGCTGAAGCAGGTGACGGGAGATGAGCCGAACAAGAATTACTTCTCGGTGCTGACGGTGGCACCCAAGGTGGTGCACGTAGTGTGGGAGTTCGTCTGGAGCTTCCTCGTCAGCTATGCCGAGGGCGACGGAACGGAATGCCCCGAGGGTTGGCTCATGTGGCTCGCTAGGGTCGTCACGCTAGTCCTGCCTGGTGAACACCACCAGGCTGGGAGCAGCCTCGCTTGGGCCTCTGAGATAGCTCACCAATGTAACTTCTAGTAAAATGGAAGATATCCACGAATAGAGAAAGGGCAGGAGAAGTCCAGAAAATTCATATATATATTTTTTTGCGGGGGAGAAAATTCAAAGATTTGGTGGTTCAGATTAGAGATAATGTAATCATCTTGGCAGGTGAAAACTTATATAGTCCACACGAACACGATATACCACCCATCCTATTTGCCACTTGTTTTTCAGTTTTTGTACTTGTACACCGGTGCTTAAAATATTTCAGATAATAAAAGCTTAGCATGAGACCAGGACTGACCAGCACCGCCCCACCACCATGACCCAGGCAGTGTCTCTATTTGCTTGATGCTGCATGGTCGGTCCCAGAACTTGCAGGAATGACCAAGGACCTATGCTAGTTTCAATACTGAAAGTCGTTTTCCCAGTGCCATGGCAGGCAAAATGGCTGTTTCAGCATCTCCATTCCCTCCAAATGACACAAGATATGCCGATTCAACTGGCACTCAGATCAAGATCACACAACCTCTACAAATAACTAGAGCAATCAGCGCCTCGCCAATAGATAGTGTGCCTGCGGTCTCTTCCCCTAACTGATCTAGTGAGCATAGTTCCGCTTACGGGTTTGCAGAGTCCGACATCAATCACTGAAGTCACTTTTCTTTTCTCGTGATCCTCATCAAAATGCATATCAAATAACATAGCCAGGCACATAACTTGGTGGGTTAATATGTAGTCCTCGTATGAGGATGGAAGGACTCGGAGGATGTGAAGATTCACCTGCAAGTCATAACAGCAGTGACCTTGTAAGAGACATGCACCAAACATAAGTTGGAAAAGTAGCTCATAGTACAAAGCACAAACCTCAGCTTCCATTGCGCGAAGATCATTGTGCCATTTTAAACCTTCGGTCTTTTCAGAAATCAGCTGCAGTCTGAAAAGTGGTGGCCTAAGAGGATATTCCATGCTAATTTTAATCTGCAATTGAAGATCCATAGTGAGAAAGCAAGCACACATGGAGATTATTGCAATAATGCCTATAGGAACAGTCACTGAAGAATTTACCTTGGCTTCCAGCATGACTTTTGGACCATCCATCAAAGTTTTACTCAAGACCATGGTGTACTCCCTGGAAGCATAGTCCTCCCAGGATTTGTCTACAGTTGTACTACCTTGTTCAGTTTCTTGGTCAGCACATGTCAGATCCTCCAACTCGCTGTCACTGTCCATTAAGAAATCAAGATCATCCTCATTTCTACCAAAACTGTGTGAGATGCTTAGTTTAGACGGCGTGGAACTCTTTGATATAAGCGATAAGCCTCTAGAATGGTTTCGAACTTCAGGTGACACCTCCAGGTGCAACATTTCAGAACCACTTGGGGCATGTTCAGCAAGAACCGCAATTGGAAGTTCCCCATCCTCCGTGAGACCCTCAGTTTCTTGCCAGTTTGTCACAGATCTTCTCTCTGTATCACTGTCGACACTTCCTGCAGGCTCACTCACCATCAAAGCAGAACAAGCCGACGGCTCAGGAAAAAACCCTGTCAATGACCAACTATGCAGACTACACAATGGGGTGTGTGATGCCCAGGGTGTATTCTGGTGTTCTATTTGAGGCCACTTCAGCTTAGTTAAATAATTAAGTTGCCACCTGTAAATCACAGACTCGAAAACTTCAAAGAGATGCAATCAATCAAGCTAGATATGCATAGGACTCATAAGTATCAACAAAAAGATGGTTGATAAAAACCAGCTTAGGTCAAAGCAGAGGAGAAGCTGTAAATGAGATGTTTCACATTTTTTTTCCTATTTCATTAACTCGTGCAGCATGTCTCAGAATGACATGTACGATGAAGCAAAAGCATCATCAGAACAAATTTGTCAGCTAAAATACAATGCAGCCATCTGTAAAGATCTACCATCCAGATTTTGCTATTGACATCCCAAACTGCAAACATTGTAGAGCAGGTGACTCACGTGAGAGCCATTTGGGCAACTTTCCGAGAGCGAATTCTCTGCAAAATAGTCTGTGCACGATTCTGCTGGCGGTATAGTGCAAGCCCAGATGACAAATCAGCACTTCTCGATGCTCTGTTAGCACCATCTCCGAAAGATAGAGGAACTTCTGGCAGGAAATCTATACCAGATAGATGCTGTGCCCACTTGTATGGACGTGACTCCTTTTCACTAAAATTTGGAGTCTCCCCAGCATAAAGCTTTGCCATCTGCATAAAATGTACAAAAGGTTTTAGATTATATAGATAAGAACTACAGAGAAGCTGGAATACATACAGCTTTTTTGTTGCCAAAGTGGAATAAAATCAATGGTAACTCAATGATGCCTATGAAGACATGTAAGAAAATTACTAAAGCATGCAACCATGGACCAGATGAGCTTGCTACACAAGATAATTACCAAAAGACCAATCATGTGCATATTGATTTATGAAAATCAGCTGCTCTGAAAAACACACCTGATGAGGCAGCTCTAAACCAGTGTCATCTGGAAATAGGTTGCACAGGATATTGCTGTCCATCCCCTCTGAGTCTTCAGATCCAACACAGACAACATTCAACTTTGCCAAGTATTCAAACCTCAGGGTGATGAGTTTACGACGCTTGGTTCCAGAAACTTCATTATCATATACATGGAGAACAACTTTAAGTGGATGAAGTTGATATGCCAGCGCAGGATTACTAGCTTCCTTCGAAGTCTTCCTGGACCTTGATCTTCTTCTCTGAGCATCTTCTTCGTCATCAATTGCATCATCATCCATCCGATTACTATCATCATTTGATAAAGTGGCTGCTATTGCAGATACATAACATACAGTTCATCAGTAATCTCAAAGTTCAAGCATGGCAACAGTCACACAGGCAATTTGATACTGATTTATGTGCGCTGATCTGGTAAAAAACTCAGGCATAAGATGAACAATGAAGCAACCGTCTAATATTAACATGTTATTCTATTTCCATTGGAAACTTATAATAGATTGTGCAGCTTCTAGAAAAGCTTGCTAAATGCTGCAATACCAAGAAGAAATTGCTCGAACCAGAAATAGATATTCACTAGGAAAACTTGCATTCGGAAATTAAGTGCCACGCATCACCACCACGTTCTTAATGCACAACTTCTGAAAATAGCAAGCTTAAAAGAATTTTGTATAGACTGTAGGATACATCATACATCCAGAGTTCCAACCATGAATCCTTGATCTTGCAAGGATACCACCACTCTTCTATCACGAAATAGAGATGTCCAAAAGTACAATAAAGGAACAATTGCAGGGAGATAGCTACGCAAAAAAAATTCACATTAGTTAGATGTGCTACATTCCAAGCAGATGTAACTTACCATTTGCCTCCTTGGCTTGCTGTTGCGCAAAAGTTTGAGCATCTTTGGTGCTTCCGTTTATCTCCACCTCAATATTCTCTCCAAATGCTTCTTTCTGTCCTAACAACTGGGTGTAAGTAATATAAAGAGGAGACGGGAGCAACTCAGCTGCATTATGCTGCTTTAGCTTCTTGGTATGCAGCATACCCAGCTGCTGCTGCACTGGCAATGATGCTTTCTTCAGTGATTTCAAATGCGACGGGAGGCTTGAAAGGAATTTCTTCTGATTTGAAATTGTGCCCAGCAAACTGCTCTTCTGTTGTTCCAGTTTCTCATGACGCTCACATAGCTCTTTACGCTGTGTCAGTATTAAAACATATTTCAGATAACAGAAATCAAATCATGAACAGACCAGCACAATGAATTTTTTGACTAGCAAGCGCAATGTGATTCAGAATACTAGACACATAAGCAATTTAGCAGGATGAAAAATCTATATGCAGAAATTCATGAACCAAATTATAGTAGTGCAAGAGCCCGCATATAGATTTGCAATGGTGCAGGAATTGACCTAGTGCCAAATCAAATCATATATTGGTTTTGTAGGTTAAACAGAGTTCCTGGTACAATACTGTATTGTAGCTATTAAACAAGTTCACCAAAATATTGAATGCGGCAGCACCCTAGATCAAGTAATAATTGAAAGGTGAGTAACTCCTGCTTTTGTGATATTAAATTAATATTTCAAAGCTATATTGTTTTTGTACCCAGAATGATCAACATTTATCCTTACAAACCCAATATATGAAGCATGTATGAGCAACACTACCAATTTTATCAACAGCAATGGCTCATACGGGAGTGCAGATTTCAATCTAGTTGACACATGCAAATGGGGAGAACAGATTTTAGCAATCACCCATTCATCAATTAGGTTGCTAATATTTCCAGTGCAACTGGGATACAACACTGTATTCTAGGAAGTAGTTATTGACCAATTTTATCAACAGCAATGGCTCATATGGGAGTGCAGATTTCAATCTAGTTGACACAAATGGGGAGAACAGATTTTAGCAATCACCCATTCATCGATTAGGTTGCTAATATTTCCAGTGCAACTGGGATACAACACTGCATTCTAGGGAGTAGTTATTGAACAAGTTCACCAAAATATTGAGTGTGGCAGCACACAAAACAAAAGTAACAATTCAAAGGTGATTTTAGTAACCCCTGCTTTTTTATTTTAACATTTTATGCATCTACGAAACCATGGGCACTGCATTTAGCTGCAACTACTTTAGACGAGCAATTGAACAGAACAAGGAACAATGTATTGATGATTATTAAAGCTCCAATCTGAGGGTGGCAACTGATCACGGTAAACAACCTGGACGAGCTCAAAGTTGAGGCGCTTGAGCATGAGGTCGTGGGCAGCATCAGCGGCAAGCGTCTTGTCACGGATGTCAGCTGGCGCAGCGCGGTGGAACTCCTCCTCCGGCACAAGCTCTATCCCCGGATGCTTAGTCTGGAAGTCGAGGCAGGACCTTATAGCCTTCACGTAGTGGTTCTTCTCGTACAGCAGGTTGTGCAGCCTCAGCGTGGTGGAGTCCACGGGCGTCTTGGCCGCCTCCGTCTCGCCCTTCACCTTATCCTCCTCCATCAATATCTCCCTGTTGACCTGCGCAAAACAAAACAAAAAAATCCAGCTCGAGTTGGAGCCACAGATCTAAACTAGGGTTTCTGCGAGGGTTTTGGAGCGGGACGCACCTGGCGGAGCGTGATGAGGAGGAGGGACATCTGCGCGACGAGCTCGTTGAGCTCGGACTTGGGGGCGCCGTCCTTCTTGATGGCGAGTATCCGGGCGGCGACCTCCTCGACGGAGGCGCGGGTCTCGGCGAGGAGGTCGTGAGGCGAGCGGCGCTTCGGTTTGGTGTTAGAGCTGGGCGGACGCGCCGGTGCCTCGACGTCCATGGCTTCCGCCGCCGGCGCCGTTGCCATCGATCCAGCCGGAGACGAGGGAGACGATGCGAAAGGCCGGAAGTGAGAAGTGGGAGTGGTGGCTGACCTATGTTCAGGTAAGATGATCGGGCCGTGTGTCGGGAAATCGAATCCGGCCCAGTTTGCGGAGCGAGAAGTATCCAGGCCCAAATTCGGAGAGCCACCCGACCGACAAAGCTACACGCGGGTTCTTTTTTTTCCACGACGATCGAACGCAGCAAAATCAACGTCTGAAGTTGAATCCGACGGCGGTGGAGGCGGCCGATCGGGCGCACCACTCCGGCCGACCGAAGCGCAGCGCTTGCCCCGAACAGATCCATCTTGCTCCTCTTCCTCTTGTCCCCTCCGTGCCTCACCGGCAGCGAGCGCCACCGTCCACAGTTCGCAACTACGGTCGCCGCGGCCGCTCCCACGACTCCGGAGAGCACCAGGCGGCCCCGCGCTGTTGCTTAGAGCGACGCGGAGGCAATAAGGCGGGGCGAGCTCAGGTGGGTGCTGTCTGCGGCCTGAGCGACGAGGGCGGCCGTGCCGAACGTAGGAGGAGCTCCAGTCGGGGGCCTACGCGGATCAGCGCGTGACGGCCGACACAGAGAGGACCTCGCCGCCCGGCGTTGGACTCCGACGAGCAGCGACCGGCAAGTCCCTGCTCCCTCCAGTTTTTCCCCTTCTCTTTTCTTCTTCTTCAAATACTAGTTTATATCGGATCGTTTTATCTAAACCTTAGGTCCATGAGATGAAATTTGACTGAAAAAAGATCAAAGGCTAACAAAGTTAAGGGGGGTTATCAAAATCTCCCGAGAAAGAAACCTGCTCCTGGGCTCGAACTCGGAGATCTCCGGCGGCGAGGCGGGGAACAGTAACGGCGCCGTAGAGATGGGGGCGGAAGTTGACGCACTGTACGAGATCGGCCGCCATGCGTCAGGATCCCACGAAATCCCCTGTGTGAGTGTGCAAGTGGAACCATCGATTCCATCCAGATTTTGCATTGCCCCGGGGGCTAAAAAAGCTCGCTGCTTATTTTTGTTGTTATGTAATTCTTGCAACCACAGGAAAGAGATGAGACCGCTCAAGCGAGTGGTGGCAGTTCAGGTGAAGGAGGAGGCGTCCTCTCGTATCTCTCATTCCAAGGTTGGATCATTACCCTTTACCCTCGAATCAATTTCAAATCCTCCAAATATCCATTCAGGAAAGGACCCTGACTACTAGCTTCCCTCGCAAGGCGTAAGCAAGATCAGGGAGAAGTGGAGTAGGTATAGCACACTCGGGGGGAGCAAGCGGAGGAAGAGGTGTAATGCAGCATCCTTGTTCGTCTCGCGAAATGCCGAGTATGTTTCTGTAGCTGTTGGGAACCGCATTACCATCTTGAGAAAGGGCGATGGCTATTTATCACCCTGCGGCATATATACAAGTCAGTGAACATTCTACTTGTTCCCATATTGTGTTAAGCGTGTACTACTAGGTAGTAGTATAATTCATTGGAAAAACTGTACAAGCTCTTACTGCTGCAAGTCCTTGCGTGAAATGTTACACCTGATGCTCATACATTGCATTCTTAAATATTGGTTTACACTGGAAGTTGTTTAAGCTGTCTTTTTTGTCTTGGCAATATTGTTTCATGATTGTAACTTAATATAAGAGTGCTATTATGCTTCTTTCAAATCATTTGATTATCATAGGTTAATGCTGCCGTGGCAGTGCATTTTTTAGTTTGTCACTACTTGCTACTTCACATAAAGGGTCTACTGAGGCTCGAAATCGGTGATGAACTTGTTGTTCACGTTAAGTATTCAGGAAGAAAAGCTGCACTCTTATTGAAAGTTTTACAGTCCCTGAATATCTTGTTATATTTGTTCATGTCTAGTACATGTTTAGCAGAAGTTATTATTTTTGAATGTTCTCAAACATCCACTGAAAATTTAAACTTCATAAAGCTTAGGAGCCGTAGCAGTAGATTCTGTTTTTCTATCATTGCCATTGTCCTTTGATTTGCAGTTTTGTTGCATCTTGCAGTACTGTTTCATGTGCATTGGGTTTGGACTAGTTTTCACAGGATTATGGTGCATGGAAGTTATCAAAATTGTTATAATGTGATACTTTAACAAGTATTTTCCGATTCCTTCTGGTCAGATAATAATGGAATGGCCTTTTTTACAAATGGGGCCTGGCTGGAGGACCAGGGCATTTTTGGTGTGGTGGATGATTTAAACTCGCTGTATCTGATAAAAGAAAATGGAGATGCATTAACTAGGAGAACAAGCAATCAGTTGAAGCTATCTTCTCCTATCGTTGATATGCTTGCGCAGGATGCTTCAGGTTCACAAAGGTGATTCTCTGTTATTTGCAGTTAAGAGCATTTCCTTTCAAGATGTAATTTGTGATTGTTGCTAATATTTTGGCAATAGCTAATATGATCTTTGTAAATGTGTTAGGGGTTTCTACATTTTTACTACTGATTGCACGGTCCATAAATTCGATTACACTGAAGAACCAGATGCAACTTTATACCAAGTTTCTATAGTGACTAAAGACGCGCCTTCAACTAGCTCTCCTCAGTTACCTAAGAGTTTGTCGTGTGTTGATTATCATCAAGATCATTCATTAGTGGTCCTAGTTGGGGATTCCAGTCTCTCTTCAAGCTCCAATGGCTCTTCCGGTACACCTTTACGATTATCTGTTCTCTACTGCTACATCCATCACTTAATATCTGTTTTGCACTATATAGCATATGTAGGGAAGCTCTGCCTCATGTAGCCATTGTATATTAATATCTCCTGTCTTTATAATAACATTTTCATCCTGGAAGAACATATCATGATTTTTTTCAGTATCGCACAAGTATTCATATAGTGGATTGTAAACACCAAAAGCTACTGCCCATTGTTGCAGTTGTTTCTAGAGGACCCTTGTTTCTAACTTTTTTCTCTGTTATGTTGTAGGAGCATATTTTCTATATATATTGCACTTCGATGGATATCTGGAACTTTGCCTTTCATTCCAGAGCATGCAGTTGAAAGGGTTGTTTTCAGCTCCTACGGATAAAAAAACTCTGGTCTCGGTTCCAAAAGTCAGAATCTCACCTCAGGGCAAGTGTATTGCTACATTAGATTTGAATGGTTCCGTCAACATTTTTGTGCTTGATGGAAATATGCGCTCTGTTTCGCTTCGTCCTCACGGGAGTGGCACTGGAACACACCTGATTGGTGTGAAGGACATCAGTTGGTGGACAGATAGTATTCTCATGGTAGTAAAGGAAGATGGTAGGATTAGCATGTACAGCATTGCTGAGAATATTGTTGTTTCAAAAGACGACCCTGTTTTATCTACACCACTGTTGGAAAAGGCAAAGGCTATTGCAGGATATGCATTTGTTTTGCAATCTAGCAGACAGGTGAATAGTGTTCCTGGGGATCATCAACATGCTGAGATGGAGAAAATATTTTGGAGCCTCGTATCATTCTCCAAAGTTACAGTACTGGAGATGTACTCTGTTCTCATCAGGGAAAATCGACAAAAGGAGGCTTTGGATTTTGCCATGCAGTATAATCTAGATAAGGATGACGTGCTTAAAGCATGCTGGTTGCACGCTGCTGGAGATATTCACGATATACAGTCATACTTGGCGAACATCAAAGACCAAGCATTTGTGTTATCAGAATGTGTGAATAAAGTTGCACCTACAGAAGTTGCTTTGAAAGCCCTATTTTCTTTGGGCCTTCGTATAACAGACCGTTACAACTTTTCGGAGCCAGATAAGAGCAGCGAGGGCTCAGCATGGGATTGTCGTATTATTAGGCTTCGTTTATTGTGGTACAACGACTTGCTGGAGACATTCTTGGGAATTAATATGGGAAGGTGTGTCACATTTTTTACTATTTTCTCTTGCTAAGAAATGGAGTCAGCTCATATAGGAGGTGTTCACAACTATACTCCAGCTGTTGAACCATATTCATCATGCAAAAGTTTACAAATATAACTAATTTAACTTCTTCCATCATACATGCATTGACCATTTTGAGTCTTAATCCAATATTTTTAAAATTTGTCATAGATACTTCTGAATACTTATTTATCCCTCAAGAAATCAATTAAGCTTGTCACCCTTTGCAATTCCCAAATTAGCATAAGGGAAAATAAGAGTTAATTAACACTTCAAGTGAATTCGTTGTTATTTTTCAAGTCTAGCTAGTGACTCGAACATCTAAGAGCTTACCTGGTTGATTTGTCCCTACTTCAGTATGTCGATTTCCAACTTCACTGATCACTGCACAGTAGTGTTAGCTCTCATGGAAAAACTCTTCACAAGTTGATTGTACATGGGACTTACGTATTTCTTGTAGCTAAATGTGCTGTTCTTTTTTATTTAGGTTCTCAGCTGGCGAATATAACAAGTTCCGTTTGACGCCCCTTGTTGATACCGCTATTGCTCTAGCTGAAAGTGGCAAAATCGGAGCCCTTAATCTTCTCATGAAGCGTCATCCATATACTATCTCTTCTGACATATTACATGTTCTGTCTGCGATTCCAGAAACTATTGCTGTACAAACTTATAGTCAGTTGCTTCCTGGGAAATATCCTCCTAGTATTGTAATATTAAGAGATGGTGATTGGGTTGAATGCGAACAGATGGCATCATATATAAACACTTCTCCTGGTCAAGTGGGCAAGAGGGGACAGGTCAAAACAGAAATACTTTTAAAGCACTCTACTGGTTTCATGTGGCCATCTGTCGCTGAACTTTCAGAGTGGTACAGGAGTAGAGCTAGGGATATTGACTGCTTAAGTGGACAGCTGGAAAATTGTCTTTCCATGATAGAATTTGCATGTCAAAAGGGAATTGTGGAGCTGCAGCCATTCTTTGATGATATGAAATACCTCTACCGAGTTGTATATTCTGATGAGTTGAATGAGTTTAAAATGAACCTTGCGACCTGGGAAAATTTGCCTGACTATCAGAAGTTCAAAATCATTCTCAAAGGAGCCAAAGATGAAACAGTTGTTCAGCGACTAGACGATATGGCTATCCCTTTTATGAGTAAGAGGTCGCATGTGATCTCGTCGAGTAATACTGACAAACAAGAAGAATCCTACCTGAGTAAATGGATTAAAGAGGTTGCTGCTGAAAATGAGCTGTCCGTTTGCTTGTCTGTCATTGCAAATGGTTGTGGGGAGTCACCAATTCGTGGGCTCTTCAAGGATCTTGATGAGATGATTGAAACAGCTATTCACTGCATTTATGTGTGCTCTGCAACTAACCAGTGGAATACCATGTCATCAATTTTGTCGAAGTTACTCCATAAGACAAAGAGAGAGAAATCTTTAATGGCCAGTGAAGAAGATTTTAATCTGAAAGATGCTAAGCAAGCTCTTGGGACTTCTGTGGTTTCCTATGATGACATACAGCATGTGTGTGCTGATATCTTGTCTGGTCTGGGTCATAATGCACGGGATTCTGATTGCGATGATTCAAGGGCCTACCAGTTTGATAACATAAAATCCCTTGATATGCGAGAGAAGATGCTAAAAGTTGCTGAAGGTCACGTAGAAGTAGGGAGGCTCTTTGCTTATTACCAGGTACTGATATCTCTTCTTCAAAGGAATGTTGCTGCTTAAATCAATCTCCTTGGGGTTCCTTTGGGTATTTATTTTCACATAGGCATGCTCACGATGTTAACTGCTTTGCTAGCACCTCCCAGTACTACGAAGCTCTGGTAGCAGTGTATTCCTTTTTGTACCGTGATTACTTGTTATCAATAGTTTTGACCAACTAGATAGCTGGATGCCTGGATGAGATTAGCTGTTTACATTATTGTTTATTTAATTTAACTCATGTCCTACTTTGGCAGGTACCAAAGCCAACACATTTCTTCCTTACTGCTCACTTAGACGAGAAGAATGTAAAACAACTCATACGCCTGATCCTGTCAAAATTTGGCAGACGTCAACCTGTTCGATCTGACAATGAGTGGGCTAACATGTGGCGTGATTTGAAACTCTTCCAAGAAAAGGCATTTCCTTTTCTTGATTCAGAATATATGCTCGCAGAATTCATTAGAGGGCTTCTAAAAGCTGGTAAATTTTCACTAGCCAGAAACTATCTTGGAGGTACTAGTGCAGTTTCTTTGTCCACAGAAAAGGCTGAGAATCTTGTTATCCAAGCTGCAAGGGAATATTTCTTCTCAGCTTCAACTTTGTCATGCAATGAAGTAAGTTCATGCCACCAAATAGTTTTTCATACATTATATTGTTACTGATTAATATTACTAACTTGGATTGTACAATCATTTGCAGATATGGAAGGCTAGGGAATGCCTAAACCTGTTACCAAACAGCAAAAATGTTCAAGTAGAAACTGATATAATTGATGCTTTAACTGTCAGACTTCCTTCTCTAGGGGTGACCATCCTTCCTGTTCAGTTCAGACAGGTAAAGGATCCTATGGAGATCATCCGTATGGTGATTACGAGTCAAACAGGGGCATATCTTCATTTTGAAGAGATTATTGATGTTGCTAAACTTCTAGGATTAAGAAGTGAAGAAGAAATAGCTGCTGTTGAGGAGGCCATTGCTAGAGAAGCAGTGGTAAATGGTGACCTCCACCTAGCCTTTGATCTCTGTCTAAATTTGATTAAAAAGGGTCATGGTCAAGTCTGGGATTTATGTTCTGCAATTGCAAGAGGTCCCCATCTTGACAATTTGGATACAAGTACCCGGAAAATGCTATTGGGCTTCTCCCTTAGCCATTGTGATGGAGAATCTGTAGGGGAACTACTGAATGCTTGGAAGGAACTTGATGTCCGTGATAAATTTGAACAATTAATGGTATTAACAGGAACAAACCCTCCCAATTTCTTTGTTGATGGCTCTACATATACACCTCTTCCTGTGCAAAGTGTGCAAGATATACTTGACCTGAGAGAAGACATTAGCCATGATAGAGATCATGATCATGTGGCAATTGCTAAAGAAATGCTATCAAAGGTTTGCATGGACTTAACAAATGATGATACATATAGTTGGGAATCTACATTTGCAGAAAATAGGAAACTATTGTCCTTCTCTGCACTGGAATTGCCATGGCTTTTAAAGTTATCTAATGGTGAGATGCATGATGGTAATGAACATTCTTCGGAGACAAATCATCCCATCAGGAGATATCGATTTTCAACAAAAACAGAGGCAACAAATAGCATCATATACTGGTTAGGTGTAAATAGCTTTGCTCCCAGTGATGATCTAATCATGTTTCTTGCGAAGTCTGTAATGGAGCCTCCCGTTGATGAAGATGATTATATTCTTTCCTGTTCGATTCTTCTGAATCTCATGGACCCTTTCAACGGAGTGAAAACAATAGAGGAAGAGCTCAAAAACCGAGAATGTTATCAAGAGATTAGTAGTATAATGAATGTAGGAATGACATATAGCTCCCTCAACAGTTCAAAGAAAGAATGTTCTACTCCTGAACAGAGGAGAAATCTCTTGCTTCACAAATTCCATGAGAAGTTTACCTCGATAGATTCAGGTAGGTGCACTGAAAACAACAGTATATCAAGACAATAGCTGAATCATGGCCTCGGTTTATTTTGTGAATACTCATCTAGTCCAGTGTTCTGTTTTTACTTTATGATTTATATGATTTTTACTTTATCTTTACTTTTACTATGATCAGATGAGTTAGACCAGATTGATATGGTGCATGCCACTTACTGGGGAGAGTGGAAATCAAAGTTAGAAGAGGAGAAACGGATGGCTGATCAAGCAAGAGTGCTAAAAAATGTACTGCCTGATATAGACACATCTCGATTCCTATCCGGCGACGCTAACTATATCAAAAAGGTTGTTTTCTCCTTTGTTGACTCTGTGAAGCTGGAGAGAAAACATATACTAAAGGAAGCAGTAAAGATAGCTGAGAACTATGGGTTGCATCGAACTGAGGTCTCTCGCTCTTTCTCCCTCCCTCCGTCCCTCCCTCCTTTTGTTTTAGTTTTCATGTGATGTAAGTCTCTTGTCTCTGAATATTGTAGGTGCTTTTACGATTTCTGGGCTGTGCTCTTGTCTCTGAATATTGGGATAACGACGATATTCTGAATGAAATTTCTGAATTCCGAGAGGATATTGTCAAATCAGCTAAGGGGGTGATTGATATGATATATTCAGATGTCTACCCAGAGATTGATGGGCATAATAAGCAACGCCTCTCCTACATATTTGGCATCCTTTCAGCGTGCCATTCGTATCTTAAGAGGACTAGTGAGATAGAATTGACGTACCAAGAACATGTCCACACACATAAGCTTGAGCTGTTTCAGTATTACAAGGTCCTGGAGGAAGAGTGCAAGAAAGTCTGTTTCATTGATCACTTAAACTACAAAAATATTGCTAGCCTGGATAATCTGAACTTTGAGCATTTCAATGAAGAGGTATGCCAGAATATCCATGCCTCGACCGTCAGTGCTCTAGCTAATATGGTACAAGCTCTCGTGAGTATGTATGTTGATGTACAGGCTAAGGGTCTTGTATCACGTCAAGGTGTTTACAAACATTATGTTCTTGGCATGTTGGCATCTTTAGAAGGCCGCAATGAAGCACGATCAAACAGCACAGATTGTGAAAAGTTGCAAGCGTTTCTTTGTGAAATTGAGGTGAACTATGATAGTTGCAAGGAATATATCCAAACTCTTCCTGCCACAGATATCTCATACATCATTGGAAGGTATTGCACGCTATGTTTTCCTTGCAACTTAGCGAGAAGCCACCCACATGAACCTTCATGGAAGAAACCTCTCTGTATGCTGATAACACTTTGGGTTAAACTTCTTGATGACATACCAAGGCAGTCAACTGTTAGCTCGTATGAAAGGACAGGCTACTTGGATCCGAACCGGTTATCTCACTGCATGAGTGCTTTCAGACAGCTATTAATAAATGATGAGATAACAGTGCACCAAGGTTGGGATGCCATCTCCATGTTTGTACAAGCTGGCTTTAATAGCGAAATGATAATTGACACATCACACATTTGCCGAGCTATGATTCTTTCTGGATGTGCTTTCAAAACTGTAGTTGAAGTGTACTATGGAGGACAGGAACATTTGGAAAGTATGGGTGCAGACTCAAGGAATCCTTTGGATCTCTTAGAGCTTTATGGTGCTTCTACAGATGGCTGTTTGTCCGATCTGATCGGAGGCTCTTGTGAGTCTGAGGTATTGCTGCATAAGCTACTGTCTTCATTGAGCCAATCAGCAGGGGAAGATGCCAGCTCTCTTGAAATGATCAGGACTGCTGTCTGGGGAAAGTTGACAACCTTTTCTGAGAACATGCAGCTAGGTAGCCAACTACGTGTCTATGCTCTGCAGCTGATGCAGTGTATTACAGGAAGCAACCTCAAGAGCCTCCCAAATGAGATTGTTTCTCAGGTTGAGCCATGGGAATCATGGTATGAGCCTGGAACAAGTGCTTCCATAGCTGATGAGGGTACGACTCCCTCTAGTAGCATCACGGCAACTCTAGTGGCACTCAGATCTAGTCAGATGATCACTGCAGTTCTGCCAGATGCTAGTATCACGCCCGAAAACTTGTCGAGTCTCGACTCTGCAGTATCTTGCTTCTTACACTTGTCAGAACATGCTTCTTCTGTTGAGAGTGTTACTGTTCTGGAAGCAGTGCTAGAGGAGTGGGAGCAGTTGTTCTCTTCCAAAGAAGAATTTGTTGCGCCTCTTGAATCGCCAAAAGAAGCAAGCGACTGGAGTGATGGGTGGGATGATGGCTGGGAGGCCCTACCAGAAGAGCTGGAGAATCCAACGCAAAAGCAAGATGATGCGTCATCATCTGTCCATCCTCTCCACAGTTGTTGGATGGCGATTATAAGAAAACTTGCAGCGTTTGGTGAGCTCCAGAAGATCATTGAACTTCTAGATCATGCATCTTCAAAACATGGCCTGTTGCTAGAGGACGAAGAAGCACGCCGCTTGCTTGACCTTGTATCTGCAGCGAACTGCTTCATGGCTCTCAAAATCATGCTGCTACTCCCATATGAAGCTCCACAGTTGAAGTGCCTGCAAATGGTCGATGCAAAAATTAGGGAAGGAACTGTGTCCACCTCATCAAGTGCTGAGGACCATGAGCTGCTGGCATTGGTTCTGTCATCTGGAGCCCTGCAGAAGATCGCTGCCGAGGACGGACACTCCAAACTTTTCTCTCATATATGCCATCTCGTCGGGCAACTTGCGAGGTCATTCCAGAACGATCTCTGCGCACACTGGGAAGCCGAATCTAACTCATCAGAGGCATCTAAGATAAACCGGTCTTTACTGTTTGGTAAGGTCTTGCTCCCGTGTTTCGTATCTGAACTGGTGCTCAGCGGACAGTATCTATTGGCTGGGTTTGTCGTCTCAAGATGGATGCACATCCCCCCATACCTTGGCCTGATGGATGTTGTCGAGCCCAGCGTGCGACACTACCTGGAAGGCCAGGTTGCTCAAGCTCAGCAGCAGGTGGGGGAGAGCCATGCTTCTCTTGCTGAAAATGAACTGTCGTCTATAAGCCGCACATTGTCCAGTCTAAGATTGAAAATGGTTCCTCTTTTGCAATCGGCGTTGATAGCCCTTCCGAACCGAGAGTCTTAGACTCTGAGTCTGGTTGTACATTATAACTTAACGCTGCTGGTGCAACTCGATGTAACTGTAACATGGTGAATATTACAGGGTTAAAAAACTAGCAGGGGCAGTATGCTTTGGGAGAGTACTTGCAGTGCATTTCTTGTCCTGCGGAGCTATATATTTTGCCTTGTTTTACTGCGTCAACATCTACACTACACCTTTGTTAGTTAAATATTTTAAACATGATTTTCTTGTACTGGACTCACGCTCAACAGCAACAGCAACCAAGCCTTTTGTCCCAATAAGTTAGGATAGGCTATATATGAAACCCAAATAGAAACTAGATAAAATTAAGTCAAGCGAAAAACAGTGAAAAGTGCGAGTTGAACAAAAACTAGTAAAAAAAGCAAGTAAAAAATAAGAAATAAATCAAGGTTCAGGCACATGGATTGCTGATTTCCATGTAACCCTATCAAAAAACAAATCTCTAGTTGCATTATTACATGGCGAATTGGAGAGTGCTGAAGAACTATGGCTGCTGTTAGAGGTTCAGTAAAAAATGTACGGTAGGAGTACTACCTTATTCGTTTTTTGTCTGCTCAGTTTAGAACTGTGCTTGCGTGTTTTAGAACAGCAGATTTTTCAAACCCTCGTGAATCTTATCTCTGAATTTGAGATTACTCTCTTTTAGTCCAAATAAAAAATGGTTTGTAACCATGCATTTTTCTTACTCCAAATGCAAAAAAGCTCTGTAACCATTTGTTAAAAATGTGTATTCCTTTAGAAACATCACGTTGTTCCTCCTGGCGTGACAAAGAAACAACAGTAGGCATTTTCAAATTCTATGAAACCTTATGAAACTCTCTTGTCCTATTGAAACAACATCAAACCTTCGTGAAGCCGGGTTTGAAACACCAGAGTTGTGTTCTGAAACAAGTTTGAAATGGCAGTAACTTTTTCTAGTAGCATCTCCCGTCACGTGCCCAAAGGTCAATGGACACACTGGGCAGAAAAAGGCGTCCAACGGCGCGCCCTAAAGTTGTTTTCAGCTTGGCGCAACCCAGTGTTTGGCGTGATGAGACCATCCCCGCTCCATAGCGCGTGTGCTCAGCACTCAGGATGCAAAGCATTGGATTTGCGACGAGTGGTGGGCCAACACTGTCGGTGACACAGTTGTTGGTCTTCGTCATTAACTTCCGCCCAGCGGCGAAGGACGAAAAAAAATTAAGGTGGGGCGAACTTCAAAACATTAAAAAAATTGATGGAAAAAATTAAGATTGTGTCTTCCTCTTCTTATCCATAGATTATTCACAAATTCTGTGAGCCCTAGCGAGTAATTGAAGATCAGATCATGAAGACATGAACACTGAGAATTTGAGATTAGGGTTAATGGAGGGATGATGAATGGAGATTGGAGGACAAGGGGCGGCTGGACCTGGGCTGGCGCCTGAGGACCGAGGAGGCAGGAGGAAAGGGCGAGTGGGCGACGATGATCGGTCCATGTCCCTGCGTTGTTCGGTTCCAGACTTCTAGGGGAGCAAGGCGTCGGTTCCAAGACGGAGGCGCGATCGCAAGCCAGGAGGCGCCAAGGCAGGTCGATCGACAGGCGGCTTCGGGGGCAAGTATTTCCTAGCGCGCGGCCCATCTAAGGCCCGGGAAGGCCAAACCTTTATTAATACGGCCCATTATAGCATTTTCCTTCAGTTTTTCTTTAGATACAGACATAAATCGTACAAAACTGAATACATATCGAAAAAAGCATATATATATGTGATTTTTTTGCAAAAAATTGAGGTAGGGCAGATATGTGATTTTTTTGCAAAAAATTGAGGTAGGGCATTTGCCTACCTTCCCATCGAGGAGCTTCGACCACGCCGAGATAAAAGGCACACAGCGTCCATCGCCGCACACTATCCTCGCCTCTCTCTCGCCAAACCCTAGCCGTCGTTAGAGCACCACACCCACATCGCCATGTCGAGCAGCAGACGCACCAAAGGCGCCGCCGTGAACGGCGGCGTGCTGCACAATCTCACCTCGACCAGGCATGGGCATTGTACCGAGCACGGTACCCATGCCCGCTGAACTACCACATCCCCTTGTGCAACGCCTATGCTATCGTTGTGACCGTTAGTTTAGGTTTTTAGTTAAATTTTGTTTGAACCTTGTAAAATATAACGAAGTTTGAATGATATTTTAAGTTTCAATTTATTTTCAATTTTTTTCAACAATCTGGTTGGGACACGCAACTGGGAACATGCGTGCCCCAAATAGGCGGGGCGTGGTGTCGTCCCCAAACGGCCGATCAGACGCTTCCGTCGGACATCATTTGGTAAACACGACCGGAGATCCTCTAAACAGGGCCGACCAATAGGATGGGGCAGAGGGGCGCTCTCCCTGGGCCCCATGGAGGTAGGGACCTCGACCTAAGACTTGTATATGTACCTATACTTGTATTCTACTATTGAGACCCAACAAGGTGAAATAATTCTAAAAATATTGATGGCCTAAGTTGTAGCCTGCTATGTCTCTACTCTGACTTATCTTTTCCGAGAAAAAATACTCCAAAATTTTGTATAGAAAAGAGGGAAATGCGGCATCCATTTAAAACTCATAGAGATGCATAATTCCATTTTGATCGCAGGAAACAACATCAACATTTCTCTAGCAAACACTCTAGCATTTCTGAATATTCTTTTCTTGATGCCGGCATTTTTATGGCCTCTCCAAGGCCTCCTTTGATTCATAGGATTGTGAAAGGATTTTTGTAGGATTAGGATCCTATAAAAAAATTCTTACAGCAGTTGTTTGATTCAAAGGGTCATATCCTATAGAAAATAATCTCATAAAAATCTTGTAGTGTAAAGTCCATAGGAAAAAAGCATGAGGTTGGAGCTCATAGAAAATTCATTTACCACAATAAAAAAAATTATTCTTCCCATAGGATTCAACTAGTCATGACTTCTCAATCCTATGAGTTTCCTATTCCTATATTTTTCCTATCCCATGAATCAAAAGAGCCCTAAATATGCGGAACAATATCGATCTTCATGTGTCTCTAGAAAGTTGTGAGTATTCATTATTGAATACTAATGAGCAATCACTTAACTATACTCCTTTAATTCTAAAAGCAGCTCTCCTTTAATTCCTAACGTTTGTATTTGTTTAGTATCATTCATGTTATAGAGACTACTTCATCCTCTTATTTATTCAATGCCTAATATGTCTATCCTTCTAGTCATTTTGTGCACATGCATATGAATGTGTTACTTCCTTTTGTTCTACTATTAATCTAGAGGTACACAGGGGCGTACCCAGGTTATGGTGGCAGGGGTCACAGTACACCCGTTGAAATTGATTTCTTTGTTATATCTTACTCATTTATAGTATGTGACACCCTCAATTTTAGATGAAAATTATGCATGACTAAGGCAGTAACACTGGATCGTTTTGGTTCTAGATCTGCCTCTGGAGATACATATATAATATATATACACATGTACACATGGAGAAATTGATAGAAATAAATATCATTATAAATAGTTTGCTCGATTAATAAAAATAAGTAGATTCGAATGTCTCTATCGAGATTTTAAAGATCATGGATATATCTAATTTATGAATTACTATAATTATTTAGAGGTCTAAAAATGCTAATTACGCTTAAACCCTGAGTAATACTAATTTTGTTAGCATAATATTAAAGATATATTTAAACAATTTTGTAAAAGGAACTATGTCATTGCCCTCATTCCCTTGAGCCGGTGAAACTTTGCCACTTTAAACAGGACCTTTTGTGTCGTTTTGTGGGGCTCCTAAAATCTATGGATCGGCTCTGGTTTGAAACACTTTTATAACTAAATGGAGTGTACAACTGATAACTTTAAATTTCACAGCTCTTTGGTCCATGATGCATGACTTTGCCATACCAAAGTTTCAGTTTGTCCTCCGCCATTGGTTTGAAACAAGTTGGAACTTTTACAAAAGTTACCGACGCGATTAAAAAGATCCTGCATTACTATTTGTCAATCACCATCGAGAGGGTAAAAAGTAGACGCCGGCCGACACTACTCTCTTTGTAGCGAACGTGTTCTGTTCTGTTGTGTTCCTCGATGGCTGTAACGTACGCACATCCTGTTGCATTACATCGGCCACCGCATATATATACGTACATCCGGGATGCGGTGCAAGCAGGGACGAGCCGAGGAGTGACCGATCAGACTCAGACGGACGGTACCGGAGCAGAGGAACGTGGCGTGCTATGGAGTAGTACTAGTCCGCTAAGGTGATACTAGTCCACTATTGATGGTCACCGCACTGCTGCCGCGTGACCCCGCCCCGACCTTGAAAGCGCCGCCGCCGGCCGCCCAACACGCCGCAGCCTGTTTATTATGTCGCCGGAGGCAGTAGTGGTGGCAGGTAAGTGCAATGATGCAGCAATTCCCTAGGCTTTTCACTTTAACCCGAGACCATCTGTTACCACGGAAAGCACTTGAAAAGTGGTCTTACCTGGACTAGTGACACAGAGCTTGGCGATTAATATAATTACTCACTCACGTCAGTTAGAAACGTGTTGTTATCTTGACTAGAGATGTTTGTTGCACCCGATACCCGAGTCGCCGAAAGTTTTGGTAAAAAATGAGGGTGAGCGAGTTTAGCGAGGAGAAAAGCAGCCGGTGACAAAATTATGGTTGCGGGTGGCAGGGCAGAGCACGCGGCTTCCGCACCTGGCTGGCAAGCATGTCCATGGCACTGGTACTCCAGGCGCGTCAGATGAGATCCCATCAAAATTCCATCTTTAGTTCATTTGTCAAAATCTAATTTAAATTTTAAGAAAAAATTATATTAGATTTTAAAAATGAACTAGAAATGAAATTTTAATAGGATCTCACTTAACACTGTAGTCGGACACGAGCACCACCTCACGTGTGTACAACATTTAGGTATAGCTAAGAAAAATGTAGACACAAGTCTAAAGGCATCTTCACCGGGTCGACACAAATAGGTGATCCAAATCGTCCGTTTTGATCCGAATGGGTCGGATCGCATGGGAATTTGAGTCGTGGTCCAGCCTATTCGAGGAACCGCGCACAGTGGCCCGACGCAACTTGTCTGTCTCCCCCGCTATCACCGCTTGACAACCTCGGCGGTGGGACGTTAATGGCGACGCGACTAAAGCTAACAGCGTCGGCGGCCGGTGTTTCCCTCAATCGTTGGGTTTCGTTTTCCGTGCGCGCCTTCTCGTCATGACCAAAACTTCCACGCATGGCAGCCATTTCCGCCATAGCGGTCTATAAAGACGGCCGCCTGACACGGCAAAGACAAGCCTAAGCAAACAAACGCCAAAAAGCGCCAACCACTAGCTGTCATGCCTCGCCACAAGATCGCTAACTGGACCACGTCGCTGTCAAGGAGGCGGTGGCTAGGGAGGCCGCATCAGCGACCCTCCACGAGATCCTCCATGAGGCGTCCATGACCATGCTGGAGGAGGTGGCCAGGGAGGCCGCCAAGGTACCTGTGCGTGAGGTTCGCCCCGCCGCTACCACGTGCAGGGCGGCGGAAACGGAGCAGCGCGAGCACGCCACCAACGCGTCGGCGGAGGAGGAGCGCATGGCCAATGCCGCCGAGGCAGCGGCCATGTGGGATCTCGTCGAAGGGTACGAGACAGAGGTGGAGGAGGACGACGAGGAGGAGGTGGAGGAGGAGGCGATCGCCGCCCCCAGCAGATCACGCGGGCGCTAGGCCTCGGCCCCAACGGGGTTCCGACGAGGGTGGCCCTGGCGAAGAGGTCGCAGGAAAGGAAGGAAGGTCGCGCCCTTCGAGAGGAGCAGGTACGCCACGTCGCTGATGATCGGCTAGCGGAGGTGACAGTGACATGGTTATACCCCACGGGTACACAACATCCGCATACCTAGTCCAGCCCGAAGGAAGGCCCCCTGCAAGATATGCGGCCTACGGAGATTCCGGGTGGCCCAGACCCATGACGCCTTCGGATGCTTGGAGAACAAGACTAGAGTAGATAGAATTTCAAAGGGGAAACCCTAATCTGTAACCGAATCGACCTATGCCCGGGACCTGCCTATCTATATAAAGGCTAGGAGGGCATGGCGAGGAGGGCATCTCTCACTGCATACACACCTCCACGCCAGATTGCATCTGCGCACCCCTATAACTTTCGGTTCCGCCGTAATCAAGAGCAGACAAGCAGGAGTAGGGTTTTCCCTCCGGGGGCCTAAACCTGGGTAAACTTTGTGTCCCCGCATTGCTTGTTTGCTAACCATTCCACGATCTCCAACATCCCCACCTTCTCCAAGACCCAAGTTCATAACAATGGGCATTGACGGGATTAAACCTCGTCAATTGGCGTCGTCTGTGGGAAACGAGGGCGCTGATTGTGCGATCGTGACGGTCCCATACGAAGCGATCTACAACTCCTCAACGACGGAGAGCCACCTCCTCGTCGGAGATTTCGACATCACCGCCCACTCGCCAGCCACCATGAAGGATTTCGAGCCCATAGGCGACGGGCTCGAGATTCTGTTCGGGAGCTTCTGCTTCCAAGTGGGGCAGACCGGCACTCTCCGCCTCCTAGAGCGGGTGCCACCACCATCCATCAGGCCCGCTTCGTGGGTCCCACCCATCGGCGTGCTACGCACGTCGACGCTAACAGATGAGTCCTATGACAGCAGCGGCTGTAACTCAGATCTGTGCGGCCCTCCATCAAACGAAGGAACCTACGGTTTCAGATCCGAAAGCTGCGGCAGCAGCGATCCAATCTGAGGAGATACCAATGCGCCGTAGTCATCCATGGCGAAATGGAAGGGCAGCCAAATTCGACTGAGCCCAACCCACCACCAAATCCACCGCCCAACCCGCAGGCTGGGAACAGAGGAAACGAAGGGCAGCCGCCCCTCCAGCCCAACGAGGGCGACGCTGCCGCCTATCAAAGGATCAACCTCAACAAGGACGGTTGGCGCCAGGAACATGAAGTTGTGGCGGGTAACAGGATCCTACCTATGAATTCTTCACGGGATCTACTGATGGAATACCACCTCCTCCTCATCGGCGAGCACAATAGGCAGGTGAATCTGTAGGAGGAGCTTGACAAACGCAAGCAGGCAGCTTCAGAGTCTAGCGTGCGACGATCTGCGCTCTCCGCCGCTGGTGGCTCAAGCTCGCACGACAATCACGCCAACAAGCATTGCTCTCGCACAGATAACATGGACCCTACCGCGTGACGTGAGGTCACCAAAACCCTCAACACGTCCTTCATGGAGATGGACGTCAACGGCAACGTCATACCAAAGACGCCTCAGGCTGCGATCATGGCAGCCACCACGTACCTCGCGTCACATCCACCTCCGGTGGGGTACCCGAAGAGTGCCATGCACAAGTCCTCACTAGCCGGACTCAGACTCGTCGGAGCTGCGCTCCACGAAGAAGCTCCTACGGAGCCGAAGAAAAAGGCTAAGGTCAGATTCAACCGTAGCCCCACACCCTCATCTAACAAGGAAGAGGACGATCACGATCTACCTCGACGACACAAGATCCCAAGATGTCGCAGTCGCGACTACGACGCTCGAAACGACCTTGCCCAGCGCAAGGTCGATAAGGCACGCGCCAAACGCGCGTGCTCAACCGAATCCGAAGAGGATGACGACGGAGAACTGTGTAGAGCACGATACTTCAGCAGATCTGTTCGGCGCACGCGGATGCCGGAAAATTTCAAGCTTCCTTCGGATACTCCGAAGTTTGACGGCACGCAGGACCCGAAGGCCTAGCTCAGCAACCACCTCTCGTCTGTCAAGTTGCACGGCGACAACAAAAACACCGCCCTGCAATGCCTTCAGCTGCAGCTGACAGGCGCAGCCCGGATCTGGCTGAGCAGCCTGTCCTCAGGCTCCACCCGAAGCTGGGAGGAGCTGGCGTACAGTTTCATTCGAAATTTTAAGGGCACCAACAAAAGGCCAGCCTCGATCGAGGAGCTGTGGGCCTATCCTCAACGTACGGGTGAATCCATTCGCTCGTACATCTTGTGCTGGTCCAACATCAAGAACTCCGCGGCACACATCTCCGAGGAGAGAACGATCGACGCCTTCAAGGATGGAGTCAAGCGCCCGGACTTCAAGGAAGAACTTGGGCACGTCAAGCCCAAAACACTCGACTACCTCATGGACATCGCCAATAGGTGGGCAGATGGCGAGGATTCCCTCCACCGAGCACATTCAGATGAGGAGGACGAATACGGCCGCAGACGCGAACGCCATAGCAAGCGAATATCGCGCATCTACGACAATCGCGATGGACCCGACATAGTTGCGGCTGGCTACGCCGAACGCCGCAACGACAACAACCGCAGCAGCAGAGGATACCGCGGAAGCAATTTCCACGATGGAGGACGCCTAACACAAATGTGGCAGCACCACAGCCGTGACGACGAACCCTCGGCATACGACAAGTTGTCGGGTCCCTGTACCATCCACTTCTACATCGACAAGCAGGATGGCAAAAAGAAGGCCAGCCACATGCTCAAGGACTGCCACGAGTTCCAGAAACTCAGCGAGGGCCTCACCCAAATGCGACGCCAAATCATGAACCTTCACAGCAATGCAGATCCCGTTGTGCAGCCTGGAACAATTCGATACAACGTTCCACGGCATAGTCCCAGGGAAGGGCATATATCCCCTGGGAAAGATATAGCTCGACGTCATCTTCGGCAAAGCCCGAAAAATTTCGGTGTGAGCGGCTCGAGTTCGAAGTGGTCGATTGGTCATCACAGTACCACACCATCCTCCGGCGTGTGGTCGCAAGATTCCTAGCAGTACCGCACTACGCATACCTGTTTCTCAAGATGCCAGGGCCTAAGGGCGTCATCACAGTCCAGGGGAGCTTCACCCGATCGGACCACTGCGATAGAGATTTCAATAGAATCTCCCAGTCGTTCAGCATGCAAGAGGAGCTCACAAGGCTCCAAGAGGTGACAGACAATGGGGCACCCCTAGTCGTTAGGCAAAACTCACCTGATACGTCATTCGACTCCACAGTCAACACGAAAAAGGTGCAAGTCCACCCAACCGACGCATCCAAGACGGCGCTGATCGCCAACGACCTCAGCCCCACATAGGAAAGCGTGCTCGTCGAATTCCTCCGTGAGCGCTGGGAAATCTTTGCCTGGTGTCGTGCGGACATGCCAGGAGTTCCCAGGGAATCTGCCGAGCACGCACTCAATGTGTTCCCGGACGCAAGGCCGGTCAAGCAGTCGATCCGACGACTGTCCGAACCACGATCAGAAGTAGTTGGAATCGAAGTCAATAGACTCTTGGACGCCAACTTCATCCGAGAAATCAAGGAGAGCGAGTGGCTAACCAACACTGTGCTAGTCCCAAAGAAAGACACGGACATCCTGCGGATGTGCATGGACTTCACGTCGCTCAACAAGCACTGCCCCAAGGACCACTTCCCTCTTCCTCGGATCGATCAGATCATTGATTCGACTGCAGGATGCGAGAAGCTCTCCTTCCTCGATGCCTACTCAGGCTACAATCAGATTCGGCTGAAGGTCGAAGATCAGGAGAAAATGGTGTTTATCACGCCATTCAGGGTGTTCTGCTACAACACCATTCCCTTCAGGCTGAAGAACGCAGGCGCCATGTACCAGAGGTGCATGCAGGCATGTCTGAAGAACCAGATCGGTCGAAACATCCAAGTCTATGTCGACGACATAGTAATCAAGACCAGGGAAGCCAAGACACTGATCGACGATCTCCGCGAGACGTTCGACAACCTTGATCACTACAAGATCAAGTTGAATCCATAAAAGTGCGCCTTCGGTGTCCCATCTGGCCAATTACTCGGCTACTTCATACCCCAACGGGGAATCGAGGCGAATCCAAAGAAAATCCGGGCCATACTGACCATGGAGAAGCCGAAGAACCTCAAACGTGTCTAGCAAATCGCTAGGCGCATCGCGGCGCTGAGCAGATTCATCATCCGCATGGGTGAGAAGGCCCTGCCTTTCTACCAATTGCTACGCAAAGCCGACAAATTTGAGTGGACACCCGAAGCGGACGACACATTCGAAGACCTGAAGCGGCTACTCTCCACCTCGTATGTTCTGGTCACACCAAAAGAACGCAAGCCTCTGCTGCTATACATCGCAGCCACACACCAGGTGGTAAGCACTGTACTCGTGGTCGAGCGACCCGAAGATGGCAAGACCCATGGGGTCCAACACCCAATCTACTGCCTCAGTGAGGTACTGATGCCAACAAAATAGAGATACCCTCAACTACCAGAAGCTCGCCTATGGCGTGTTCATGACGGCTCGGCGGCTGAGCCACTACTTCTAGGAGCATCAGATAATGGTCGTCAACGAGGCGCCACTGTCCAACATCCTGAACAACCCTGAAGCCACGGGACGCGTAGTCCTGTGGGGCATCGGATATCCCCTCTAGACATAGTCTATGAGCGGCGCCACGCGATCAAATATCAGGTCCTTCCTGACTTCCTCGTCCACTGGATGGAGCTCCAGCTACCAGACACACTGGACATGACGCAGTCATGGACGATGCACTTCGACGACTCTAAGCGCGAGGCTGGAGTAGGAGCTGGCATCATACTGACGTCCCCGCAAGGTGACAAGATGAAATACGTCCTTCGGATGAAATTCCGCGCCTCCAACAACGATACCAAATACGAGTCCCTCATCCACGGCATGAGGATGGCAAAGATCTGCGGCGCAACGCGCCTAGTCATCTACGGTGACTCGAACCTCCTCGTCCAGCAGACAATGAATGAATGCGATGCCCATGCCGCAAACATGATCGCGTATCGCGCGCTCTACAACTCACTCGAAGGTGACTTTGACGGTTGCGAGCTTCAGCACGTCGGAAGGGAAAGCAACGAGGAAGCCGATAGTCTCGCCAACATCAGCTCCACCTGCGCACGAGTGCCACCAGGTGTGTTCCTCGAACAAATTTGCGTGCCCCAAGGGATCACCCGAAGAAGCAGAACACTCGGGGGTTGCGCCACCCGAAGGACACGAAGGGCCCGCAAAGCTCGACACAGAGGCCGATCTCGTCAGCCTGATACAGGTCATGGCGATCGAGGAGACATGGACGCAGCCGTACCTTCAGTACCTGCTAAATAAGGAATTTCCCGATGACCCGACAGACGCCCGACACATATCTCGCCGGTCCAAAGCATTCACTCTCCACAATGGCGAGCTATACAAACGCAACATTTCGGGTGTGCTCCAAAGATGTGTTACCATTGGTGATGGTAAAACCATCCTCCAAGACATCCATGAGGGCATCTGCGGTCATCATGCGGGCAGTCGTGCCCTCGTCGCCAAAGCTCTGCGAGCTGGATTTTACTGGCCAACGGCCATGAACGACGCCAAGGACATCGTCCGAAGGTGCAACGGCTGCCAAAGGTTCGCAGATAAGCCACACGCACCAGGATCTGAGCTCATTCCCATATCACTGGCCTGGCCCTTAGCCCAATGGGGCCTCAACATGATCGGCAAACTGCCAAAGTCCTCGCCAGGAGGTCACGTCTTCCTCATGGTCGCAGTCGACAGATTCACCAAGTGGATCGAGGCTATGCCCGTCACCAACCAAAGCGGCAAAATGGCCGTCAAGTTCTTTGAGTCTATAGTCTACAAGTTCGGCGTGCTGCACAACATTATCATGGACAATGGCTCGAACTTCATCTCGAACAAATTCCAGGACTTCTGCGAGGGCCTTGGAATCAACATATCATACGCCTCGGTGGTGCACCCGCAGACCAACGGGCAGGTCAAAAAGGCCAACGGCCTAGTAGGCGGAGGCATCAAGAAACGTCTGCTCAGCCCACTCGAACGGCTTGCGGGGGCTTGGGCAGAGGAGCTACCCTCCGTCCTCTGGAGCCTGCGCACAACGCCAAACAGCACAACTGACTTCACACCTTTCTTCATGGTGCACGGAGCCGAAGCCGTACTACCTGCCGAGGTACGCCACAAGGCCCCACAGGTCGTCGCCTATAGCGAAGCCGAATCGACGGACACACTCGAAGATGTCGTCGATACACTCGACGAGGCACGCAACATCGTCGCGGCTCGCTCAGCGGTCTACCAGCAAAACCTCCACAACTACCACAGCCGACGGCTGCGACCAAGGTCCTTCGTCGAAGGAGACCTCGTCCTACGACTCAAGCAAGAGCGGCCGAAAAAGCTCGAGTCACCCTGGGAAGGACCCTACGTCGTCACAGAAGTCATCCCAGGTGGCGCCATTTGATTCCCTTGGACTTATGTTTAGTACTAGACTCGGGTCTAGTAAAATCTTAGCTAGACTCACTTTTTGTAGTGTTTAGACTCTAGCTAGGATACAAAAGATGGTCTTAGCTACCCCTTCTTTAGAGTGTGTTTGCTAGCCTAAATCCCCATTTCTCGCATACGACGGGAATAAATAAGAGTGATTGCTTACCCACGTGGAAGAGAATCTTTACACCGCACGAGTTTTAAAGCAGCCCTTAGCCTGGTCCTGAAGGAACATCAAGATAGGGCGTTTCCATGGAGCCAACTTCTTCTCGCGCTCGCGGGAGAAGAAGATGCAAGAGTGCCTGCAAGGGAGGGATGGCGAGAGCTTGCCCGCATAAGGGAAATTCCATCGGGAGAAATTGGGGTCACCGCCCACCGATTCACATAGCCTATTTAGACTGCTCTGCCTTGCCTCCAATGTTCGTTCCACCATCCCTATTTCGATCTTCCCTCCAAATCATCTTCTTCACCAATGAGCAGGTAAGCGGCGTCTCCTATTCTGATGGATCGAGCTCATCTCTGACAAGTCTTCTTCCTTGGCTATCTCCAATATGTCGTCATCATCGTCCGATGTTGAGATCGTTGTAAGAGACACCTAAACCCTAACTCTCAGAGCTTAGATCTGTTACCATGTTATCGCTCATAGTTCAACTATTCGTGTGTGCTTGCTTCTAGTAGATCTAGACTGTTTGTGTTATATTTTGGCAGACATTATCCATGTCGTGTTGTGGGGATTGTCATGTGGTGTAGGTAGGATTAGTGTTACAAGTATAGTTTTTTTGCCTTGAACGAAAAATAGTGTGTAGCTTTGGTGCCTTAGGAGAAGGTTGTGTCCCCTAAACTGTCGGCAACCTTTGTGTCGCCTCTGCATTATGCGCCAATGCCTGATGTGGTGTGCAAGAACAAGTTGGCCATATCATGGCCAACATCTATGTCCACTTTCGTCTTGAATAGAGGGTCTGCCAGTTGATACAGAAAGATGGTTCATTTGTTCGGGGATTCAGAGAGGCGGACATGCACTTGATTGCAGACAATGTCTTCAAGTTATATGGTCGGACAATCACTTTGAACCAGGTGTACAATTGCATAAAGCACTGGAGAGTTAGGTGGATTCAGTTGATGAGGATCAAATGGCTTGAAAACATATGTTGGGTTGAGCCGACCTATTTTATTATGGTGGACGACAACCATTACTATACACACATCAAGGTTCGATATATTTGCAATTACATCAATACGTTGAGTAGTTCTAAAGCTCACACATGAACTACACGTTTTGAACTAACTGTGATTCTCATGCAGGCTCATCCAAAGGACATCGAGTTGATCAACAAGCCCATTCAGAACGATGCTCAGATGAATATGATCTACGGTGCTCGTATTCCTGTTGCGCTCGTTACTCTGACTACGATACACCATGCTCTTAGCCACCTGATGTATCATAGTGGACAGGCGACTAGGTATCTTGCCATGACCCCTGATCGCAAGATGTGCTGGTTCATGGACTTTCTGAACAAGCACTACCTCTGAGCAGCGGACTGTGCTGTTCAAGGAGGTGCTGGTAGTGGTGTTGCTGTGATGACTGTGATGTATATTTTGGAGTAGCTAGGTTGATGAACTTTGGTTCTGGTGAACCCTGAACTTTGGTGTGTATATTTTGGGAGATGGTATTCAGTTATAACGCCTCCATTTTGTGGCGAACTTATGTTACATCACGGGCAGTTGTACGTAAACTCGTGGTGCAGCACACACATATTGGTTGATTATGTGGATTCAGTCGTAACCTATGTGTGCTCTGAATTGCAGTTGTCTGAACTTTGTGGTGTGATGTGTTGTTTTCATGGGTAAGCTCACCACACGAGCAAGGAGGTAAGGATATCAGGGAGAATGCAACTAGCCAAACGATTCCAAAATTGCCGAAAATCAAGAAAACATGCAAGCAAACAACTAGGTCATTGCTTCTAAAATCACAGAGAAACAAAAATGCACTAAACCAAACGAATTGCCCTCTATACACCACATGTTGCATTGTCGTGTGCAGCTTTCGTGGAGCCATGATCTCTAGGTGCAACTAAAATCCCTGAGCAAGCAAACACACCCTTAGAGGAACTCCACTCGGGTGCCCTAAAGCCCCCCTAAAGGGCTATGGGGGTGCCAGCGCTCAAAATCGCGCCCGACCCTCCCCCCAGATCTTCTTTCGCGCCGGCGCGGTCCATTTAGTTATCTGGCGTCCCCTGGCCAAACCCTACGCATAGGGGGCAAGCAGGGGCGCCGGATGGAGCTGAAAATGACACGGGCCATCCTTGGCAATGAGAGATAGATTTGTTACCGCCCTTTTTGCCGCTTCCCTCCCTTTTCTCGGCTATATGTAGGCGGTCGTCCCTTCCTCTCTCCACCTCCCGTCGCCGCCGCCATGGAGAAACCCAAACTCAATTTATATGAGGCCATGATGTTCTCCCACTATAACATCGTCGCACCGCCGCGTGCGGCTTCCATCAGGCTTTGACCTCAGCTACGTCGGCGTACCTGTGGCACTGCCCTTACATGGCACCGAGTTGGCAATACAGATAGAGGAGCGCCACCGCGAGCTACCGGAGCGGAAGAGGGCGATGGCCCGGTGCGCGCCCAGGAGCGTGTATTGGCCGAAAAGGTTCAAGTAGGAACCGACGAAGGAGCTCGCATTGTGTCGAGCTCACCAGCAGCAGCTCCACCCAGATCTACGCAGCCCCAAAGGGTGGGAGCGCTTTTGGGAAGTGCGTGGGCATATGGTATACACCGCTATCGATGAGGCGTGCTCTCTCGGCTAGGGAGCGCTTCTGGGCAGTGCGCGGGCGTACGGTATGCACCGCCATGGATGAGGCGCGCCGCCAAGCCAAGACGGCGCGCCGTGAAGAATTCATGAGGAGGACGGAGGCCGACGGGATCATCGATCTCGATTCCAACACAAAGGAGGAGGAGGAGGGCGATGTTGTGGACAACGCCGACCGCGAAGACGGCGACAACAACGATGAAAGCGGCATAGTAGATTAACATAGAATTGCCGCACATGGAGTTGGCGATGCAGAATCGCCCTTCATTTATGTATGTACTCTCTCCATTTTAAAATATAAGATGTTTTAGCTTTATAAAGGTAATGAATCTAGACCGTGTAGGCTCACTTCAAATCTCTCCAAACCTACATACTAAAAGGATCTAGATACATTAGCTTCACAAAGCTAAAACATCTTATATTTTAAAACGGAGGGAGTTTGCGATATAAATTAAATATATGAAATATTGGAGGGATGTGACTGGAAACAACCCCCTCAAATTAAGAAAACAGCCGACGACTATATAAGCTAAAAATTGCCTGCGCTGAAGCCCATATAAGCTGATACATTGGAGATGCTGTTAGGGCATCTCCACGGGTCGACCCAACCCGCCCGAGCGTATCCGAACTCATCTGCGCGGACGCACAGGACGTGCTCGGTGCCGCAGCGACCTGATCCATCTGGATAAACGCGTCCGGCTCGACCCATCCGTGCACCAAATCTAGGCAACGGTTGCATCGGCCCGGACATGCGCGGACGGCATGGGTGTCCTGCCCGTTGGCCACTCGGGCCCATATGTAAGTGAAACATTAGTACTTAAGATAGATATTCATTAGATTAAGCCTTGTCAGTTAAAAAAGTCCATTTAAACAAAATAGGGGATGCTCTTGCTACTCTTTATGAAGGACGTCACGGCTACTAATCGCCGTTTCGCGACCACCATTGCTGGCTACCATTGCCCCCGATCGCCATCCTAGCAGACCAGATGACCCGTTGTTGGATGCGTTGTGGTGACCCAGCATACCACTGCATGATGTAGTACACTATAGTCGTTGATATAACACCAATGAAACACCGTTCACTAGTATTACATCCCTCAGAGTAGTACAACAGAAACATAACAGGTCTAAGACATGACTATAGGTTACAACCGAACTCTTTACACAAGATCCAGAGAACACTCTAGGTTAAAGAGAGAGAAAGAAACTTCTTACAAAGAAGAATCAGAAATAAATGATTCCAAAACTATCATACTAATAGGACTAGTATCTTAACTAATGATCTGACATTGCTACTATTGCAATACTCTACAGAAGTAGGTTCTATGGCTAGAGATTCTATTCTTATCTAATCCGCAACTTTGTCTTCACTTGAGTTGATGTATATGTTGACTTTCTTGACTTCGTTGAAGAGCTTTAGCTTTTAATGATGATTCCTGGAGCATAACTTGATGTAGACGTCGTCTGTACTGGCTTTAGAACCTAGCAAGGGTTAAGAAGATACTTTGAGTATGAGCGTACTCAGCAAGTTCACTAGAAAAGGAGTGTTTGATGCACTAGATCTACAGCCACAGACCATAGGTCGTAGGCAATGCAAGTTTTCGTAAACATTTCTTCAAAGGTTGCTTTTATTCTGAAAAGCTATGTCCATCAGCCTTCACGGGTTTACCAGAACTTTTATGGAGTTCCTTTCCCGCCGCGTTCGCGGCTCCTTTCCGGAACAGGGAGTAACAAGTTACAGTTTTTACACTTTGCAGAGGTGCGTCACTTTACCCATGAGATATCTTAGCTTTGTTGCACGTCCGAATTACAGGATCATTCACACTTCCTTGGTGTGAGGCCCAGACTAAGATCCAAGCCAATCACTGCCTTCTCCGCGACCCCGCATGTCTCCTTGGTGTACGCCAACCCACCTATTGAATTACGGAAATGGCAGTACAAACCATCCAGATGCCGGAACTATCATTGGACGTCGAGGGCTCCCACCCATATGTTGCATATCCTCTACGAATTACCATAGAATATGCACGCTACGAGTGATAACAGCCACGACCCGCACATCCAGCTCCATGCGAGAGGGAAAAGATACAGCTGACTTCTCCGTCCCATTCCAAATCTCATGGTCAACGCGTACTGGCAACATTGGTTGTTAAGTCCTAGATAATATGTTCCTTTACCACCAGAACTCTTATAGTAGGTTATTACCTCATGGTAAATAACCTATAATCACATTATTATGAAAATAGTGTTTTCTGACCTTTTTCAAATGCAGGTGATGACAACACTGGATTTGCAAAATACTTTACAGAAAATAATCAAAGGACATGAGCAAGTGTGAACTTGCCTTTTGTGATTGCAAGATTATGCACTCACGGTCTTCAAGACAATATAAGATCCAATAGTTGAAATCGCATCATTGGTCCTAAGGACTAATGTTTAAAGAAGCAAGATGCTTTTATGCATAAGTAATGTAATGCAAGTTGATAAACGCGAATCCCGAGAATAACGTTGTTCTAGGGTTTGGATACTGGAAAGGGTTTCCTTGGAATGTGTTGCCCTTTTAGATTAAGTTTCATATATGTGCTTTTTATTAAGGTTTGTGAGTGTGTGTGAAATAACATGTATCTATATAACAATAAAATACACACATATGGAATGCTACTCAAGGTTGCTTACATCTTAATCGTTTATCTTCAAGTTTTACTTTACAAGTAATGTCACTTATAAAGAATTTAAGTGTTATTGATCCTAAGTACATAAGTAGAATATAAAGTAAGGTGTTTTACTATTAATTGTCATATGTTGATTGAAGTGGCAAAAAGAATAACATTTGAAAAGGATAATTCTTTTCTAAGGTCTAAACAGAGTAAATGTGATTGATGTTGTTTGTGTTTGAATAGTTTGGACTTGAGATGCTTTATAGCTTATTATAACAGATCAAAGTTAACTATAAAGTATGTAATAAAGTTTTTAGCATTATACTTAAAGCTTTGTAACTATAAGTAACTTTAAGAATGTAGATAGACTTAGGGTGTATTACTTATGATACTTGTATCTTGTTCACTTTATATTGTTTCTTTAAATTTACTAAAGAATGGCATTACTTCTATTGGAGTAGTGGTTTCTTTACATTATAATTGTATAAAGGAATTTATCTCCCTATAAGAGTGTGGTTAATGTTTGTGAATAAGTAAACAATATTATTTATTACTTATGAACTCACTTATAGTGTTTTGATTTGTTTATAAACTTGTGGTTAATATAAAGAATGGGTTTTATCTCATTACAATTATTCTTGGAGTTTTTAGATTGGATAAGGATCCTTTTATAAAATAATCTACATTAATGGTTGAAAGATAATTTAATAAAATTGATTTAAAATATTTTGAACCATTTTAACTTCATATTATCAATATTTAAGACTAATATTATTTATTAGACTTAATTATCTAATTTTTAGAACTATTAGCAATTTTTTATTTACCCTAATGTGAATTATCAATTAAGGAAATAAGTTTATATTTAAGTTATTAAAGTTGTTTAACCTTTTATTTAACTAAAAAGTGGAATATCACATTTTTAACATTTAGGTATTATTTTTGTGATCATTTTGGTATATTACATTTATTTTTGTGATTTATAAATAATAAGATATGATTTTAATAAAGTTTATTACTTTATAAACACTTAATAAACAATAAATATTTAATTAAGTGAAGTAAAAAATGTATGATTATAGTTTTGGAAGGATTGTTTTTATTTTTCTAAGATTTTTGGTATTTTATTTCCATTTTTAGTATTTATCAATATTTAAATATGAATTATCTAAATTTTATTACTTATAAAATCTTTATTAAATAATATTTATTTAAATAATCCCAATAATAATATTTAATAATAGTTTTAAGTTGTAGATTTTATTTTTCTAAACATTTTCATATATTATATGTATTTTTTGTTTTATAAAATAAAAGATATTAAATTTATAAGTTTTCATTATTTTTTGCTATTATTAAAGTTTTTATTGCATCATGCTCACAACACTACGACGTCAGCACAAGTACAAAAACATTTCTCACTGAAGCAGGGTCTACCCATTGCAACTGACGATGGGTCCAGAACACGTCAGTGTGACACCTAAGCAGAGAGAGGGACCCAGCTAGGTTGACCACGCTTGGTCACAAGGCGGCGGTCAATAGACGTCGGTGACCCTACGGCGGCGGCGCTACGGCGCATGTGGCGATGCTATCCAACACGAATCAAAAACTCCTAGTCCTAGGCTACCTAAAAATGGCGGCGCGACGTCCTAGGGAGACCGGAAACCTCACCGGTGACGACGACAGCGGAATCGGCACGGCGGCACTCGGTGACAGGTCAGTACAAAGGACGAGGAAGGCCAGGAGAGGGTTCTATCGAGTCAGGAGCTTACCCTTGTTGCGATAGGAAGCTTGGCGAGGCCGGAGGAAGGCTCTAGCATCAATAATGGTGGCGACGGTGCTCGTCGGGCTCCGGGGAGATGGAGTCACTAGCGTCGATTCCCGGCGCCCTTCTTCAATTCTTTGGACCCAAAGGTTCAAGGGAACTAGGCGAGGCTGTGTGTTTGATCAATGGATCATGGGAAATCTCACAACAACGGCAATCGACGATGAACCGGAGTTAGGGTTTCAGTGAGAGAGGAAGAAATTGGGAGGACGAGAGAGAAACGCGTGGAATGACCGGGATGAGGATTAGCGTCGCCGTGTTGTTCTTATCATCGCGAAGTCCCGGTGGCGGCGTGGCGTCGACAGCGGCATCGGTGGTTGGCGACTCTCCAGTTTCTTGTCGAGGAGGAAGGCAGCGGATAGGATTACCAAAAGGTATGCGGGCTTGGGCCACTGCTGGGCTGCGGCGGAGCGAGCAGAGGAGTTTGGCTGTGACCTGCGGGCGACAAATAGAGAGAAGAGTAATGGGCCGTGGGCCAGATTTGGTGTTTCCTCAGTTTTTCCTGGTTTTATTCCTTTTTCATTTTCTGTTTTGTTTTCAGGTTTGTATTTTTATATTTGGTTTGAACTTTTCTTTTTGGAATTTTATTTGCTGAACACTTGCAGCAACAATAAAGTTATTAAGAATCATTTTGTGAACTTTTATTATGTATTGTGTTATTTTCTTTATTTCCTTTGTATATATTCTTTTCTATAACATTGTTTTCACTTTTATTTGGAGTAATTAAGTTTTAAAAATGTTTAATAATATTCATAGGGTTTATTTATATGTATTTAATCACATAGTATAGGATAGGATGATTTATAATATTGGATCCCCGCTTATTCCATGCTCATATGGGATGAGAGGTTAGAGAAATGAATTAAAGACTTTGTCTAATGATTATAGGTAGAATATTTATGAAATGTTGATGAGAAAACTTATTAATAAGTTTAGAGTTCTGAATTGTAATTACTCACCCTAGGGTTTAAGGTACTTACTATACTTATTTTCTTTTGTTGATGTGAATAAAGATTAATGCCTAAGCATATTGTCTTTATGTTTGAGATCTTTAGTGATATCATCCCTTTAAAACAGAAAGTTATTTTCTGGAATGTCATATGGAAAAGAATTGATAAACATAACTTCTAAGCACATATAGTTATGATAATTGGAAATGATAAGGATGTGCTTAAGTGTTTTGATATAGGAAATTATTCCTATAAAGCACTGTGGAAACAAGATGATAGATCAACCATATAAAGTGGATACTAAATTTAGGGTTTAGTGCTTAACAAGGATTCCTATATTCCATACTTCATAATTCTGGACTTCTGATTAAGGAATTCCTTTCCTAGATATTCTACTTCTTCCTATCCATCATCATGTGTTAGCATGATGAGCTTTACCTCACAAGAATATTCTTATCCACCTTTTATTCTTCTAACACCTCTTGTAATTCCAATGATCTTGATTCTAAAGTATTTCATAATCATTTTATATATATACTTGGCTATATCAACTACTCTATTGCTGATAATCCCCAATCCAACGAATGGTTACTTCTAACTCCAATCATACTCTTCCTTAATCATCCTTCACTAATATCACTTCAATAGATGTATACATCAAATCCTACTTCACCTCAAGTGCTTAGTATTTCCAAATAGGAAAATACTACTTCTTTAATCCAATGTTGCTCTAACATCATTCTAATCATACTATTTTGTCTCTACTTGACTCCAATATCTAACTTTCTAACCTCACATTATATTAATGTGACTTGTCATGACTAATCTAGGATAATATATCTATACTATGGTTCAATCATGTTTTATCCACCAATGTCACTTATACATGGTATAAGCATTTAATATTGGTGAATAAGGCATGATCATTATAATCCTTTGATCCTTTATGATTCAGGTTTCCAGTTGGCTAAACAAGGCTTCATCAATACAACATTACAATTGTATTATAATTATCTTCTATTTAGCTATATTGGATTTAAGAGATATAATTCATTGACTATACCTACTTGATCCAATAGGACTACTCCTGGTAACTATCTTCAGAATTCATCCTTGTAATCTTCTTTGTTACCATATTGATTTGATTTCCTCCAATCACTCCCATCCTATAGATAACATCTAAAACTAGCATCACTATTTACCTCTTCTGACTTCTTTCTTTATAAGCCTTAAGTGAATGCTATAATAAGTACAAGAGTTGATAGGTCAAGAATTGATAGGTTAAGAATTGGTGAATCAATAGTTGATTTCTCAATATTGATGAACAACAAATATAAGGATAAGATTCAAAAGAGATGATAAAGATTGATATGGAAAGAAAGATATATGGTGAACAATCTTAACTTTGGTTTCTTTCCTACTCAATCTCACTAGAGAGTTAAAGTTAGGTATTTCCATGATACTCATGGTATAAGTAGATGAGATTAAGATATAGTTGTTACATTCTTATTATTTGTGTTATATCCTTAACTTGGTACTCATGAGTGATTATAATGAATACTATGATATGATTACTTAAGGATCAAATATGAGCCATTAAGTAACATAGTAAGGTTAACATTTATTACATTTGATCTACCCTTAGATCAAATCTCCCTTTCCCAAAATAAGGTTTTAGCAAAGGTAATATTGAAACTTATCGCAGTCAACTTGATGATCTACTTCAATTCCATCAGGTTAAGAGAAGCTTCAATCACTTTGACAAGTTTTTATTTAAAAGCGCGAAAATTATTCAGATTTTCTATGCATGAATGCAATGCACACACATGTGTTTCTTATTTCTAAGCTCTAATCTTTGGGATGTTACATGCGTTCACGGTGACGATCGCATGCATGGTCGTGAGCCACCGCCTTGCCCGCTACCTTCCTGCGCTCCTCCTCTGCCCGGTTCGCCAGGGCCTTGTCCATATAGGTGGCCCAGTGGTCCCTTGCCTCCTGGTCGGTGAGCTCCTTCATCGAAGCAATGGCAACGCCTGACGTTGGAGTTCTGTCTCAGCCGCGAGCAACTCCACTGGAGAAGGAGCCGGATCCAGAATCAAAGCACCATTAGGGCCAAAGCCCATTGCCCGCGCGATCTGCACGGGGACGGCGATCGCCGCCTCCCCTCCTCCTCCTCCAGATGGTCCACCTCCTTCCCTCCTCCTCCTCATCCTCCGCCACCTCCGTCTCGTCGTCATCGATGAGAGCCCACGCGACCGCCGCCTCAGCAGCCATAGCCACGCTCTCCTCCTCCTCCGCCGAGTCGGCGACGTGCTTGCGCTGCACCTCCTCTGTGTCGCTGCGCGCTTTGGCGGCCTCCTTGGCCACCTCCTCCAGCGTGGTCATGGCCCCCTCGTGGCGGATCTCGCGGAGAGCCGCTGATGCGGCTTCCAAGGCCACCGCCTCCTTGGTGGCGTCGTGGTGTATGTCGCGCACCGCCCATTGGACGGCCACCATGGAGGCCGCCTCCATCACCCGCTCCAGCGCCAAATCGGCAACATTGCCTTCTTTCTCGAAGGCCAACACCTGTGCATCGCTCATGCGTCGAGCCAACAACGTGGCCTCGAGGTGGACCCCCATGTCCGAGAAGCGGGTGCGACACATCTCCTGGATCTTCGTCCAGATGGAGATCTTGTGGCGAGGCATGGCTGCTGGTGGCTGGCGCTTTTTCGGCTGCTAGTTTGCTCTTACTTTTGGCATGCTGTCTTCGCTAAGCCGGCGATCATCTTTTATAGACCGCGGCGAAGCGGCTGCGAGGCACGGAAGTTTTCGCCGTGGAAGCGATGTACCGGAAATGCGCCGTCGAAAATCCGTCGACGCTGATAGCCGACGGCACGTCATCATTAACATCCCATCAGGAGGGTTTCAAGCAGTGACAACAAGAGGGAGACAAACAGATGGGTCGGGCCGCTGGGTGCGGTCGGCCGAATAGGCCGGACCCCGACCCCAAAGCGACCATGGCCCGACCCAAACAGATAAAGCGGCTGACTGATGGTCGGCCGGTGGAGATGTCCTTAGCAAGATGCACACGCTCTCAGAGCAACTCCAGCAGTCGATGTAAAACCGCCAGCGCTAAAACCGTTTTTTCAGCGAGCTGCGTGTACGCTCAACGGCTGTATCTTCCCGCACACGGGAAAAACTTTGCCGCGCGCTCGGCTCTGCACGCTTATTTTGACGCGTCGCTTAGCGCGCGCTCGTTAAATCTTGGCGCTGGCGTGAAAGCTAAGCCAAGCACTTCAACGCGCGATCCTCTTCCGCCAGGCGCTTAAGCCGGCTCGCGCCGCGCTTGCGCGTCATGCGCGCGCGGAAGCTCACAGATGCGGCGTCTGTGCAGCGTCGTCAACTTCCACGCCGAGATCCGGACCAACGACGACCACATCGGCACCGTCGTCTGACATACGCGGGGCCGCAGCGCCTCTGGCCGTCGGCGTGATGGCTCGGGCGCCCACGCTAGTGGATGAACTTTCACGACCTGTGGACGCGTGAGCAGGCCGAGGCGCTCGCGCCGTCGCCTCGCCTCGTGATGGAAGAGGAGCTCCGCCTGCTCATCTTTGAGCGCGATGAGTGCCTGCGACAAGAGTGGCACGCGTGTTATTCGAAGACGTCGCAGCGCAAGCACAACGTCGAGCGGGCCACGGCCAAGACGGTAGAGAGGTGCTTGTGCTGCAAATTTAGCGATTCACTGTCTGTTGGAGAGGCTCGCGTTGTAAATTTAACGCGCACATTTAGCATCTTTGTCGGAGAAGATTCGCCGCGGTTACGCATTTTTTTCGCGCTGGAGTTGCTGTCACTCTCTACCCATTGTTTGTCCTGTGCTCGTGCAGCTCTCCCAGTACACACGTACTCGTACGCGGACACCTCACGTGACACCCCCACTGGTACGAGGGTCCGTTCGTGCACCACGTCCACGTGGGAGAGGACAGAGGAGGTTTGGGTCACCCGGTACAAGTACGTCGTCTGAACATGGTCGAGTGAAAAGATTCGCGCAAGTCAAAACAGCAGCTCCTGACGCTTGGCGGGTCCCGCGTACGCTGTAGCGCGTGCAGCAGGCTCACGCTGACATGCGGCGCGTAGCCACGAGTTCTCAGACGGTGGGGGCCCAAGCCCAAGCCCAAGCCCAACCCATGGCATGGGTGTCGGTGTGGTGGTGCGTCGCAGCTGCGGTGCCGTGCCGCGAATGCGAAACGTGACGGTGCTGGAGACGTTGAACTTGAACCGCTTGCCGTAAATGCTGCAGGGGTTTCCTTAAACAAATAGCCGCAGCCCGGCCGGCCGTACATACCTCGTCGCCTGCCCGCGCCACCCCACCCCAGCACGGCCGGCGCGGCACTGGCGCGCATGACGTACCAAAACAAAACCCCACCGAGGAATGTAGGGGTGGGGACTGGGGAGAGAGAGAGAGAGTCGCCGTGACCCGAATCATTTCATCCTCCCTCCCACGCGCCATTTTCAATCCCCCACTCCACTGCCCCACGCCCTGGCGCGCTCGCCTGCCTCTGCCTCCTCCTCGGGGAATGCGAACGCGCGGCCGAGCATGCCTCGCCTCGCGCCGGAGCTAGGGTTCCCCGCCGCAATCACCGCCTCCGACCCGGCGACGGCCGAGTGCCGCCACCCTGCCTCCCGCCGGAAGAAGCCGCCGCCGAGGCGAAGGCGCCCCGCGCCGCCACCCACGGTAGAAGAAAACCTCTCCTCCCCTTATCCTGCCCCCCGCATTGTCGTTCGTCTCCGGCATGGCACGCGAGTAGGCAGGGCCGGCGGATTATTTTAGTGAGGCGCGCGGCAGGAAGGTCAATACGGTAGTAGATCCGATCCAGGGCACGCGCGCGCGCACATGGGAGCGAGCCTCCGAGGTCACTACTCGAGCTCGGACGCTCCCTCCCCTCAGCCCCAACGGCCGAAGCAAGGAATAAAAGCCAGACAAAGGGGCGGAGGCGAGATTCGAAAAAAAGCTTAGCGCGGCCGCTTGCTTGCGTGCGTGCCTGCACCGTCGCTTTCCTATCATTGCTCTTTTGGTCGCTTTCGCCCTCCTACGGATCGCTAAGCCGGCCACGGCGCGCTCGCCGTTCGATTTTTTCCCCGCTTCGTGTTTGCTGTTGGCGACTGTGCGGTGCCCTGCTCGGCGCTCCTGTCCTGAAGTTTTTTTTGGTTTCTGCTGAGCTGAGACGCTCCCGTTGTTTGGCGCTTTTCGCAGCCGGCGGTGGGGCCACGCGGCGCGGCCGATCCAGATCCGGCTCTCCTCCACCTCCACGGCGGCCACGCATCGCGTGGCACGACCACCGCTCCCAGAGGTGGGTCAAGTGAAAAATCCTACTGCCTCCCACGTTCCGCATCCTGTCTCCTTGTGCCGCCGCATTCTGCTAACCCCTTTCACACCAACGCAGACGAGGAGGACGGCGACGAGGAGGGGGGCGCGGCTGCCTCGGCGGCGGGAGTGGGAGGAGATTCCTTCTCCAGTTCGCTGAGAGGTAACCACCTCCGTCTATGCATAATGTCTTCTGTGCTTAAATGAAGTGAAGTGATTGCTCACTGCTGATGTGATTCATCGTTTCTTCTGTCTGACAGAGTGCCAGAAGCAGCTGCAGCTCAGGACGGATAGGGCGGCCCTGGTGCGGCCACCGGTCTCGCATGAGCTCAACGGCGACACCTTCGGTGGGATTGAACTGCTCGTTCTCTCGCCGAGGTGCTTGCTTGGGGCCACCGTGGGAGGGATGAGCAAGAGCTCCACCGCGTCTTCCAGAAGCAGATCAGGCACGTTTCCGAGCCCCGGGACGCCGAGCTACAACCGACATTGCGCCGGAAACATGCAGTACCCCAAGGGGTGGAGCTCGGAGCGGGTGCCGCAGGGGGCAAGTACCAACAGGAGGTACGGGGGCAGCGGGGTTGTGCTTCCTTTCAACAACGGGAGGAAGCTGCCGTCGAAATGGGAGGATGCCGAGAAGTGGATCCTGAGTCCGGTGTCCTGCGATGGGATTGGGAGGATGTCGGCGCCAGCGCCATAGCGGCCCAAATCGAAGAGTGGGCCACTTGGGCATCCAGCCGGTATTCCGGGAGCATATACGTCTGTTTCACCGATGATTCCCTGCTTTGATGGTGTTCTGGCCGCGGCTAGTTTCTCGGCTCATTCGCCTTTCTCTGCTGGGGTTCTCATGCCAGACCACGTGCGCGGTGACTACAGCAGTGGTAGGGGCAGATGTGGGGATGATGGCAGTAGCAGATCGTATTCGCCGAGAAGGAGCCGTATATGGAGATCAGCAAGTACACATGCTTGGACAGAAAGCGCTTATGGAGGCATCTGCCTTTGCTCATATCTCAGAGGAAGTTGCACAAGTTGTGGGTTAGTTTCTTCTCATCTGTGTCAAAAGAACCTATGCTAGGAAACACATTTTTGCTACCACATTTGATCTGTTCAATTAGATCCCATAAGAGGATACTCATCATATCAATAATGTATGGATAGGATCATTAGATAAAACTCCTGCATGCCAATACACTGAAATTAGACAATTAACAGAATCTGTATCTCAATCTTATAATCCTTGTGTATCTCAAATCTTAGAGCCCTGTTGGTTTACGTTAGGTTGGGCATCAAGAAAAAGGCTTTCCTATTGCTATAATATATATGAATGGTAGGGTGCAAGAAGTCTGTAATTTTCACCTTATAAGTTTCAAATAAATACCAGAAGTAATTTAGAAACCTAAAACAGACCTCTCTTATGCCAATTTTATGTACTTGAATTTTTGCATGCTCAAATAAATTAGCTTCGGGTATATTTTGGCATATACTGCTCAATCCTTGAGCATTGAGAGAAACCAATCTTACTATTTTTGTACCCTGTTACACAGATGATAGCTTACAAGGCCCACAGGAGAAACTCCTCGATTTCTAGTCCAATCATAAAGAAAGATGTTGCTACACAAATGAGTCCAGATGATAGTATAATATCGTCCTCCCCAAAAGCAAGGCATTCCTGCTCCAGCTTGCCATCAGGACATGCTATTAGAGAACCAAATAGTCATATCCCTAAAGTTGAAATTAGGGACGTTGAGGTAGATGACCAAGTAACTGTTACCCGGTGGTCCAAGCGACACATAACACGGGGCTGTGATAAGCGATCAACAAATATTGTTGAATGGAGGAAGAAGACTACAGAGGCTCGGGCTCCATCTTTTGATGAAAAAGAAAGAGAAAGCTGCATATCAAAGTAAGTTCTCAATTCATGTTTGCCATTTTATCTACGTGTACACTGATATGCATGGAGGCACGTGCATAGAAGGAAGTACTTTCGTTGTCATATTATAAGTTTATAACTATTAGTCATATACCATGCATCCTCCTACTATCAGAGTACCCAGCGAAATTTCCACAAATTATTTGCTTTTCTGCAAATGTTTGTTCTGTTTATTAAGAAAAAGTACATCCTACAAGCCTGGCGTGAAGCTAATTTTGCGGTATATCTATCAGTGTACATATTGCATATGTGTATTAAGGGTAGCAATTAAGTGTGGCACGGTTGCAAACCGAGTATAGATCTCTATAGTGAATATTATGCGAACCACTGATGTCTTACTTGTCACATGCTCTTATCGGATTAACTGAATAACAAAGTGACAGTTAACTGTGGGTTGGACAAACTTCACTTGCAAAATTTGAAGTTCCAAGTTCAGCTGGAGTCAAAAGTAAATACTGGGACTGAAATGACAGTCCAAATGTTCTGGGACCTGATTACACTTTACTATTTTCTTTCTACGGCAAACGATGTCACATCTGACGTTGCAAGTTAGTCTGAATGGTTCGAAGGTGTTTTATGATGTCATAGGATCACTTGTTACAGGCTCCCTTCTGGTAAGTATATTTAAGAGAGTTTCCCATCTTTAGAATAGGACATAATTGTGAAGGGCTAATCTTTTCTAAATAGAAAGGTGGCAAATAGTGAGAAGAAATTGGTAACAATGGGTTTCAATCCATTGAAGGACTAGAAGTGCACACAGAATATATAATCTTGGACTTCTGCTTAGAAATTCCTAGAAATCATACTTTTTAGTTGTTAGCTATGCCGTCTAAGTCATGTTCCTTTTTCCCATTGTTCAGAATATTACGATGTTTGTTGTCCTTAGTTACATTCTGCATTAGCTTGCAGTGAAGGACACAAATTGTGAGATATCCTGTTTCTGATACCTAGTTGTTTTTTGTCAAGGTGCAAGAGGGAGGAAGCAAAGATTACTGCTTGGGAAAACCTGCAGAAAGCAAAAGCAGAGGCAGCAATTCGGAAGTTGGAGGTATGGTTTTCTGGTTCTATGTCATCGGCCATGTTTGCATTATTGGTGATGTTTCTTTGCTTTTGCTACACACTTAAATGTTCTGCCTTCTGTAGATGAAGCTTGAAAAGAAAAGGTCGTCTTCAATGGATAGAATTTTGGGCAAACTACGATCTGCTCAAAAGAAAGCACAAGACATCGTAGTACAGTTTCCGTTAGTGAAGATCAATCTGGTGTCAGTGAAGATCAATGTGCTGTCAGGGCAACCAAGAAGGCATCTTACTTAAGCCGGAGTGCCAAGCCCTTCAGCTGCTGTTTCACCTATCAAGCTTGCTAGTTGTGGTACAGTTGGTGTCCATGATGAATGTAGAAACTATTTGGTGAGTTACTTTGCTTGTGCATATATCTAAATTTCTGTTTAACGCATACATATATGTAAATATTTGTTTGGCCTTGCATTTCTTCTCACTGTAGACATGGTCCTGCAACACTTAAACTGTTCACCTTTTCCTTCCATCCTCAAATGTTGTGAACTGTTGGTCCCTAGGAGTGATTTTGACAATTCCAGTGTGGTGTTGGCCAATGTGGTGGCTATGTGTAGGCCACATCACCAGTTCACCACGACGTATGTTGCCATGTCACCATTTTCTTTCAGGAAATTCAGCAAGAGTTTTGAAAACAGGAAAGCATGAAAAAAAGTAAATATATGATTATGTTTAAAAAATATATTCCATATTACAGTTTGAATGCCAATTCTCTGTTGCCTGCATATAATTTAATTGTTCCTGTATGTAGTTTGCTGCCTACAAATTTGTGCATTTTGATAAGCAAACAGCCTTGTAGATATTTAATGAAACTTGTAGTACTAATATTACTTGCATCTTCAGAACCTTGCAGGTCATGTCAGCCAACAAACTCAAAGTTAGACTGCAAATCGCGGAGCAAAAGACAGATCAGTATCTTGCTGTTGCAGCTGGAGATAGCAGTGGTAGTTAGACCGAGAGCTTTTGCATGGTAAGATGATTGAGTCACTGAAGTGGGGTATTAGAAACCAGTGCCTTTGAGCTAGCAAAGCCTACTCTTGTAGTTAATGATATATGGATTTTGTATCTTTCTTTAATGCAACATATATAGAACTGCACCACGTAGATCAGGAAGCTCTGTCTCGAGCTTTTTGCTAGTTTTAGATGCCAGATTTGGTCGGCAGGTTCTCGTTCTGCCTCATGTGTATCTAGGCATGGAAATCTGTATGTAATTCAAAAGCCTTGGTGCTCTCGTGTTAGATGTTGGACCGAAATTTGTGTGAGCTGCACCCTTGAGATTGTGTGCCAACATTTGATATTTTGGATGGACTAATTTCTGAAGGGTATGCAGTGGTTTACATCAATGGCTCCAAATTAAAGGTGGGAATAGGTTACCAGTTTTGGATTTCATTTCTGAATAGCTTCGACGTGGACGGCTATCCCTATTGAGTGAGTCCGGGACACGATTGGCATTGCCGACGGGAAACGGTTATGCTTCCATGTGGCGAAGCAAATTCAGGTCCTGTCAACCGACCACAAACTTTTTCTCTAGCATCCATGCTGCCATGTGACGGAGCGTGGGGTTCACTTGGCCAATGGGCTGCTTCCAACGCACATTTATCCATTCATTCACACCCGTTCTGTTTGTATCCGTCATTCCTCTTTTGCTGCTATATCTCATGTTACGTCACAGCAATATGTTCCGTGCCCCTCTCATCTGTGTTGCATATCACTTAGCATAAACATATCCAATTAACTTATCCTGTTGTCATTTTTACATTCCTTTCACTTCTTACATCCGACAGACTTTTACTTAGAGATCTGAGATCTGCTCGGTCAGGTCTTACTTAAATTCCACATCTCCTTCTAACTATTGTAGTATGGAACTTCCACAACTCATATTTTCTCAACACGTTTAGAATATGGCCAACATGTTCTTTTCTTGGGTAGCAAAATTGTCGAAAATTTTCAAATACAATCATGCAACTGTTTATTATGCATGCAATAAATCCTCGTTAATTGCAGCAAATGGTCGAGAATAACCAACACACCTGAAAGTACAAAGGAAGTCGCCTAGAGGGGGTGGGGGGGGGGGTGGGGGGGGGGGGGGGGGGGGGGTGAATAGGCTTTTAAAATTATTAGCCTTAAGTAAATGCGGAATAAAAAAAGTTTAATTTATTGAGCACAAAACCTAGCCACTAAGTTCACCTAAGTGCACCAACAACCTATGCTAAGCAATACAAACAACAAGGTGATAGCAAGATATAAGTACTTCAAGCACGATGGCTATCACAATGTAAAGTGCATAAGTAAAGGGTTAGGTTGAGAGATAACCGATGGACGCGGAGACAAAGATTTATTTTCCGAAATTCACTTCCAAAGAAGCTACGTCTCCGTTGGAGAGGTGCGATGGCGCAATGCTCTCCGAATGCCACAAATGGTTCACCTCGAGATGTGGTGGCTCGATGCTCACCCAACGCCACACAAGGCCTCACCCCGGATGCGGAAGCACGCAACTCACTGACGCCACAAAAGGCTCACCCTATTCTTCCGAGTGCGCACCACAAAAGGCGGGCACTCGCTCCACTATGGGACGCTTGAGGGCGGTCACCGAACTCGTACAAGATTGGGGCTTACTCCACAACTCAATTGGAGGCTCCCAACAACAAAGCCACAAAAATGCTACAATGCCACAAAAGGCCAACAACGCCACAAATGGCTACAAGACCACAAAAGGTCAACAAGACCACAAAGGTCAACAATCCAACCACACAACCGTCTAGGGTTCCAAGGAACCCAAGAGAAACAAGCCCACAAGCTTGAACTCGCTGAATCTCCGAGGAGAACTCAAACCTATGCACCAAATGCAAGGGCAAGTCCTCTCCCAAATTCCAACAAAGCTACAAAACTATTGGGGGAATAAGAGAGGAAGAACACAAGAGGAGAACACAAAACTCTCCAAGATATAGATCCCAATGATTCCTTCACAAAGAAGAGATTTAGCTTGGGGGGATTGTAGATCTAGATCTCCTCTCTCAAATCCCTCAAAAAGATGCAAGAATCATAGGAAGGAAAGGGAGAGGAAAACTTCTTCAAGGTCAAGAATGGAGGAGAGAGAAATCAGAAGCAAGAAAAGAACTGTTCCCCACGAAGGGGAAGAGGAGCCCCTTTTAAAGGGCTCCCAGATCTGCCCGTTATGGGCATTCGTGACTCCAGGCCGGAACTTCCGGTGGGAGGCCGGAAGTTCCCGTGGCACATAGCCAACGGTCAAAAACTGCTGAGCGAGAAACTGAAAAACGAGTCCTGGTCGGAACTTCCGCTGGTTCACCGAAACTTCCGGTGGGAGCGAAACTTCCGGTGGAAGTTCCGACAAAAGTTCCGCCAAATAGACAAAACCAACACAGAAGGTTACTGAATCGTGAGCGGAAAAAGAGCCGGAAATTCAACCGGAACTTTCGGCGGCAACTAGGCCTGAACTTAGGTCCTCGGCGGAACTTCCAGTGGAAATTCCGACTGAAGTTCTGTCAAATAGCACATCCAAAACAGAAGATTACTGAATGTGAGCGAAACAAGACCCGAAACTTCCACCGGAACTTTCGGCGGCAAAGATGCCCTAGCGGAACTTCCGATTGGAAGCCGGAACTTCCGATGAGGGAAATTCCAGAAACCAGAAAACCAGAAACGCAATAACTTTTGCATCCGAACTCCAAACAGGATGAAACCAATTTTGTTGGAAAGATAACGACGAACAGAATCCAACAAAATATTGGGTATCACCTTGGGAGAAAATACCATGAACATATATGTGAAGTATCCCCCAAGGTGTGGAGCCGGAAAACTCGCAAGATCAAAAACCGCAATAAGATATGCAAGTGAAATCCTTAGATGATGAACTAGAGCTTGTTAAGATGATGACTACAAGCTCTAGATCTTCTCATGGACAAGAACCAAATAACAACCAAGAAAGATGATGTTATGAATGCAAAGGTTTGAGCTTTCTCCGAACGATGCAAACGAGACACCCGCTTGAGAGCCCCTCTTGATAGTACGTCTATCTATCCTCAACCCGGTCTCCCAACTAACAATACGAGACCGGCAAAAGAAAAGCCCTATCAAGAACATACCTTTGCCTTGCGCATCCCACTTGAACTTGATGTAGACCGTCTTGTTCTTCTATAGTGGAACACCTTTATTGGATGCTCTTGCTTGATGAAGATGAATACTTGCAAATTGCTCCCCATACTCCATGGGGAAACCTCTTCTTTTAACTTGTCTTCATCATTCCATGAGCACGAGGATGGCAAGCTTCAAGCATGAGATCTTCTAGAGATGGCGCATCTTGAGCTCGCCCTTCTTCTTCCCTACTTGAGGTTGATCCATCTTGATGCAACTCTTTGCACATGTCTTGATCAACCTTCAAGCTCCTTCTTTCTTCATGATTCCAATGTGCACAAAGCCCTTGGACATTTCTTCATCTTCCAACCTGAGACCAACACATGTCCCAAGCGATGCCAATGGACAAAACTACAAATGAAACTCAATTTACACATTAGTCCATAGAGATTGTCATTAATTACCAAAACCACACATGGGGGATACATGCCCTTTCAATCTCCCCCATTTTGGTAATTGATGACAATCCCTTAAAGGGTTTAAATATGACAATTAACGACCAAAGCGGTTGCCCCAACATCAAATACTACACAAGTATGTGATTTTGGTACAACCACAATATATAGAGCAAACTCCCCCACAATCTATGCATGTGTGATGTACTTGAATTTCAATGCATAGATTGTCAACCGTTACCGTTGGTTGAGTTTCCTCTATATATTCAACATGCAAAGCAACCACAAAGATGCAAGAGCATGAGAGGAAAATGCTTAAGAACACACCCAAAGCAAAGGCCGACTTCCCTTAAACCCTCCTAAACTTCTCCCCCATTGGCATCGATTGCCAAAATGGGTGAAAGTTCAAGACGACCAATATAGTGAGAATTCCTCCAAAGGTGTGCATATGCATAAGTAAAATGATGAGAACTTGGGAGGACGTAAAACTATATTGAGGACCCAAAGAAAGCAAAAAGAAAAGAAAAAGAAATAAGCTTCAACAAATGAAGCGAGCAATCAAAAGATCCAAATGAAGCAATTGAGACACCAACAAATGATGTCAAATGGAAGAAACAACCAAGAGTGTTTAAATGAGAATAGAGAAGCTCCTAAAGATTTGTGCAAAGCTTGGAATATTTGTATTGAATACAATATGCACAAATATGGAATCCTTGCTCCCTCATAAGGATTTAACCCACAAGAAATGAGAAAGAAGGAAATTGTGCACTTATTAAATGAATTAGAGAAGCTCCCCAAAGATTGTGCACCAATTATAGTAATTGTATTTGGAAACAACATGCACAACCATGGACTCCTCACTTCTCCGAACTCATTTAACAATGCAATCAAAGGTCAAAAAAAATTGAAAGCCACCGAAGAAGCAAAAATAAATAAGAGGTGGTTTCTAAGAAATGCAAAAAGCAACCAAAGAATGATCTACTCTTGTGTGTATAAATTTCTAGGTGGAAAATATCACAAAGACAAGTGCCCACAAAGAAACATGCACACACAAAATAGATACTCAAGAAAGCACATGAAAACCCAAAAAGAAGTCATAGAATATACCAATAAGATGTTTTGCTTGAAAGCATGCCCAAGGGCTCAAATATATCTTATTGTACATCAATGAGCTTCAAAAACCAACATACCCCATAAAACACAAATATTCTCAAGGGAAGAAGAGTATAGAAGGAATATATGGAGAAAGGCAACAAGTATCACAAGATAGAAGTCGACTTGGCAAAAATACTCACTATTGCACATGAGAGATATTGAGGAAACGATATGCAACAAAATTGCTAGATTGACATATTTGGGATTAGTGAATCATGAGCATGATTTAGTATAGTCCCCATTATATGCACTCATCTCAACATACACACATATGCAATAGAGAGAACTCTTCAAAGCCAAAGCAATAAATCCAACATATGGAAGAACACAAATTCATGCCAACAAGCAACCTACACAAGGTTGGGAACAAGATACGTATGCATGAGAGAGAGATACTTGTTACCGAGATATAATTGGTAGGATGAAGAAGATATGAATTGTTGATCATCCTAGCTTGCATCCAACTGACATGCAGACGCCACTTCTTCCTTGTTCAAGATACAAGCACCCAATATATATCCCAATGTACCTAAAACACAAATAAGTACACTATGGTCCCCAGAAAGAATTGGGTCCAAAGTAGTTAGTGTAACTACAATACATAGGAGATCCCCCACACAAATATGTGCATATTGATATGAAATTGAATTTCATGCACATCTTAGCCCATTAGGATTTGGTGGAGTTTCCCCTATATATTGGATCAAAGAAATCAAGCATGCCAAAATATATACAAGAACTAAATATGAATGCATAGGCTTTCAAGAACCAAAAGGAGATACAATTTGAACAAAAACCAAGTAAACCAATAAGACACACACAAAAGTGTGACTCGACAAAAGGTGTCCAAATTGTATCGAAGAGCTAAATCAACACATGAAAGAACACAAGTTCAACAAATGAACTAGAAAGAGCCAAAGAAAAAGGATAAGAAAAATACCAAGGCTCAAGGATTTATCTCATCCTAAAAGAACAAAACAAGTGAAAAGGAATGAGATAAAGCCAACTCCCAACGAGAGCAAGGAAATAACAACCAAAACAAACTCTTCACACTTTTCATGATGGCACACAAAGTACCAACACAAAAAGGATCGAGCTTCCAAGCAAAATTGGATCAAATCAAGAAGCATAAAACAATGTTCTAGATAATATAGGAGAGCTCCCCCATAAGTAGAGAATTATATATATTTTTTCCTTTGAATGCAAAATGCCCACAAATGAGATCATCACTACTACCTACACTAAATAAAAAACAAGGGGATACAAATAACATAAGAAGATCCATAAGAGGCAAGGAAAGCTTGGGAGCAAATGGAAAAACATTTTCTTGGCCAAAGATAAGACAAATAAGAAAAGGCCAAACCGAATATGATCAATGAATTCTACCATATATCAAGTACTAAATGTACAAGGACAAGAAGTAAAAGGGATAATTTTCCCGAGGTAGTTTGCAAGAATATCCAAGATCATATTCACACAAAGAAGCATACAACAAGATATGAATTAAGCTTGATGCTTCGACAGACATTCTTGATCGCTTCGAATATATACACAATCACTAGTGATTGGATTAAATAGAAGCAAGTGGTTCCCATGAGGATATATAGATCCAAATATGAGGAAACACATACCAAGAATCACTCTCACAAACATGATCCAAAAGATGAGCAATAAAAACATTCAAGCAAATTGGAACTTGTATGAGCCATTGTGCCACAAAGGAGCTAGATAGTTTTTAATATCAATTATAAGTGGCACTACCTCAAATGTTCACATTTTCTAGATTTGTAATATGCACAAAGCATATGACTCCCCCATAATGTGATAAACCAAGAAATCTCAATAAGAGGCAGAAAGATCAAAATAGAGGTATTAATGTACATTATGGAAACTTGAGTTTCTCATGAGAGAGACAAACCACATAGAGACAACAAAATGACTACTAAGTGGTTTTTCTCATGTACACACATTTTAGGATTGTGGAATGCCCAAGCATGACACTCCCCCAAAACGGAATAGTCCATTAATCCCTCACACGAGCCAAATAAGATACCTAATAGAATCAATAAAGGCTCCAAGCCAACAAACACAAATACATGGTGTGCCAACCAACATACACAAATATACATCATAGGTCAAAATAAGTAAGTGGGAAGCACAACATGTACAAACGCATGCAAGGTACAAAACCAACACATGCACAGGGGAGCAAGTAACTATAATGTAAAGGAGTTAAGCACAAGTTACCGGAAGGAGGAACATTGGATATAGAATAGATGCATGATAACCCAAATAACTTGACTTTCATAAGAAGGATTTGATGAAGATCCCTCAAATCTTCATAAGGTTGTCAAGTCTCCAATGCCCTCCAAAAACACCTATTGATCAAGTTTTAGCTTGTTGGTCCCCAACCAAGTTGGGTCCTAAGAAGTTAGTCACAATAGGTTTGGCCACCCAAATGGTTCTTCTCTTGACACCACTTTGGGCACCAACAAATTTGGCAAACACATTGCCCATCTCATCCTTACGAAGAAAATAAGCATCATCAATCAAGATAGGATGAGATGAGGAGATACCCATGGTGCATGAGGAATAAAGGTGCCCATTCTCACGGCATATGTAGCAAGTTCTTCTCTTGCCATATTTCTTCTTAGGAGGAGCTGCACCATGAAGAAGAGCTTGAGGCTTCTTGGGAAGTGGCCCATCTTGAGCTTGTGGAGGAGCTTGGGGCCGCTTCCCTCGTTGCTTCCTACTAAGAGGCTTATTATTCAATGGGCAATCCCTCACATGATGCCCTTCTTACTTGCACTTGAAGCACACAATGTTGGCCGGATTCCTTCTTCTTGTTGCCCTTGTGCTTCAATGAGTTAGTGGGCTTGGTGTTGGAGTTGAATCCAAGCCCACTCTTGTCACTTGGAGGTCGTCACACACTCAACATATTCTTGAGTGTGGTCTTCCCTTCATGAAACATTTTCAAGTCATTCTTAAAAGAAGTGACTTGAGCCTTGATCTCTTTGACTTCCTCTACATGGTTAGTATCAACAACAGTACTAGAGGAAGTAGAAGCTTCATTGTTAGAGCAACAAGGCAAATGATGCAATTCATCACAAGATTTAGCATGGTTGTGAGAGGATGAATTACAAGGACTAGCACATGGAAATATAGCATTAGGAGTAGAAGTAGTGCTAATGTCCACATGAGGCCCACTAGATGTTACCTTTTACACAATGGCCTCATGAGCTAACTCTAGCCTACCATGGGAGAGTAGGAGATCCTCATGCGAGCTTGAGAGCTTGGCATGACTTTCTTCTAATCTCCCATAGTTTCTTGTTAGAAAAGAAAGTTTAGCCTTTAGCTCAATATTACCCTTCAAGATATATGCTTCACAAGAAATAGAGCTAGTAGCACAAGCATCATCATTTAATGCAAGAGGTGAGGTCAACTTGGAAAGCTCTTTAGAATAAGAAGCTTTAAGTTGCTCATGTAACTCGGTGAGTTTGATGAGCTCACCCTGGATGACCCTAGAGCCATTGTTGAGGTGCTCAAAATCCTCAAGAAGTTTGGCATAAGCAACTTCAAGTTCATCATTTTTAATTTGAAGGGAACATGCCACTTCAAGATCTCTATCATGAGATTTCTTCGCTCTAGATAGCTCTAGAGCAAATTTCTCCTCAAGAGATTCCTTAGTGGTTTGTTCCCCTTCAAGAGCTTCATTTAGGTTGGAATGTCATTAGCATACTCACGCTCAAGACTACCCATTTTGTCAATAGTATCCTCGTGATCATCAATAAGTTGCCTACTTTCTATAGCAAAGGTTAATATCTCAATGAAAGTAGAGCAAGCATTTTTATTTGGATGAAGAGCACGAAGGACTAGCCCCTTCTTTTAAAGAAGCTACATCATCATCTACTTATACATGATCAACATTCACATAGTCCAAAGGATAGGTTACCTTTGAACCCTTAGCCATGAGGCACAAGTGATCATTGGAAGAAGATGATGATGGGGGAACACATGAAGCTCCAATCACAACCTTGCCTTGGCCCACAATATCTCCGATTTCCTCTACATGGTTAGCAATACAAGTACTAGAGGAAATGGAAGCACATTTATCATGGCAACAAGGCAAATCAAGCATATCATCATGAGATATATTCAATTCATTTCTACAAGATATGCAAGGGAAATCAACACTAGGATGTAAATCACATATGGTCCTACAAGTGTTCATGCTCAAAGATACAACATTGCAATGAGATAGATACAAAGAATCATGAATGGAAATCTCACTATCTACATTGAAAGTTCTATCACCACTCACCATATCATTACCTTGTGACAACTCACATGTTGGTGTAGTGGAAGAAGATGAGAACTCATCGCGACCGGAGGTGGATGAAACATAATCATCCTCATTAAGCTTGGACACATCATATTTTGCTTGAAGCTTGGTCCATATATCATGAGCGTTCTGGAAAGGCATGATTGAGGAAAGAACTACAAAGCTCACAACATTAACAAGCACATTAGATGCTTGAGCTTCGAGATAAGAGTTTGTATTCTCCTCCAAAGATAGATTTTGGGGATCCTTAGGAGGATACAAGCCCATATCTAGAATTCGCTCAACGTTTGGGTCAATGGCCCGGAAATGACTAAGCATGCGAGTACGACAAACATCATAATGTGTGCCTGTTAGAATTATGCCCTAGAGGCAATAATAAAGATGTTATTATTATAATTCTTGTTCATGATAAAGTTTATATTCCATGCTAGAATTGTATTAAGCGGAAACTTTAATACTTGTGTGGTTTGTGAACAACACCGTGTCCCTAGTACGCCTCTAAGGACTAGCTCATTGATCAATGATGGTTAAGGTTTCCTAACCATAGACATGAGTTGTCAATTGATAATGAGATCATATCATTGGGAGAATGATATGGTGGATAGATCCAAACAAAGCAGAGCAATTAGATCGTTTCATCGTGTTCATCTTTGCGAAGCTTTTCCTATGTCAAATATTGTATTCCTTAGACCATGAGATAATGCAACTCCCTGGTATCGGAAGAAAGCTTTGAGGTCATCAAACATCATCCTATGAGAGGGTGATCATAAAGGTCTCTCGGTGATCGGAAAGTATCCATTGGGTTGTATGTATCGAGATGGAATTTGTCCTCCCAAGTCGGAGAGATATACTGGCCCACTTTCGTGTCGATATCAACACCGCTTGCAAGCATGTGGTTAAGGAGTTAATCACAAAGTGATATCGGATTACGGAACGAGTAAAGTACTTGCCGAACGAGATTGAACTAGGTATGACGATACCGACGATCGAATCTCGAGCAAGTAAAATATCGCGAGACGAAGGGAATATATATATGGGATTGATTGAATCCGGCATCGTGGTTCATCCGATATGATCATCGATGGATGTGTGGGAGTCAATATGGGTGCCCGGACCCATTGTTGATTATTGATAGAAGATCATGTCGCATATTCTCGAACCCGCAGGTCACACTTAACGTATCTTGACGCTAGGATAGATTGGATAATTGGTTTATGAATTTTGTTCGAGTCTCGGATGGGATCCGGGATATCACGAGGTTCCGAATGGTCCGGAGAATAAGATTCATATAAGGCGGTGCAGTTTTGGAGTTCGAATTGTTCCGGTTAATCGGTATTGTACCGAAGCTTCTAGAACCTTCCAAGGGGACCAACGTGGCCCCACCTTCCGGGAGGGGCATGGGCCTATGAGGGAGTGTCACGCATTGGGCCAGGGGCACAAGGCCCCATAGGGCCTAGCCGATCCTAGATAAGTTTAAACTCGTTTAAACTAGAGATAGGATTTCTAGATAAGGGAGAGTTTAAATCGTTTAAACTAGAGATATGATTTCTAGATAAGGGAGAGTTTAAATCGTTTAAACTAGAGATAGGCCTGGAGGAGGGGCAAGGGCTGGCCGCCCCCTCTATATATAGAGGGGTGGTTGTGGCGTCCCGCAAAACCACTACTAGAAAATCGCGTTAAATTTGTGCATTGCATCGTCATCATCATGTTGTTTGTCTAAAACTATTTCGCAAAAACCTGTTTTATTTCCTAAGACGCCCCATCCTAATTCAAACGCAAAACCCGGTTCGCCGGATTATTTTGTTTTGGCCGCGAGCGGGTTGCAAACGGTCCAATTAAACAAATAAAGTTTTATTTTATTTTTAGTTGGAACGGGGCAACGACCGAACGACCGCCCAGAAACCAGATCGGTCCAACTAGTCTGCCCAAACTAATCTAAAACTACCCGCTTTCTACCCACCCCTCCACATCACTCCTACCTATCACGCCACCTCACCCCTCTCCTTCCCCAACCAACCATAGTGCCACGCCACCCCATACCCCACCTAATATCTCCTCTCCTCTCTCTCTCAACCCCGCCCACCGCCTCACACGCACCACCTCACCACACTGTGGCCCACGCTACTGCCCTGACCCGACACGCCCACCTCACGACACTGTGGCCCACGCCTGGACCCCACGCTTCCTCTCCTCTCCCCGAGACCGCCCCCGACCCCTGTCTTCTTCCTCCTCTCTCCTCTCTCCCCGCTGAGCATCACCTCTCCTCCCACCTTAGCGCCTCCCTCGCTCTCCCTGGCGCCACCCCGCCTCCTCCGGCTGCCGACGGCCGCCACCGCCACCACGCCCATCACCGCCCCGCACCTGCCGGAGCTCCCGCGCGCTCACCCCAGTCGCGTCTGCGCCACCACCGCGCCGTCTGCTGCCTCGCTGCCTCGCCGCCCGACCACCTCCGCCCCAGCCCTCCGCCGCCCGTCCTGCTCACGCCCGCCGCCCGTTAAATCGCCATGCGTCCCTTTCGCGAGCCCTCCCCGTCCTCAACTCGGCGCCGCCACGCTTCACGCCCCGCGAGCTCGTCGCCTCCGGCCCGCCGCCCGGCTCGCTGCCCCAAGCCCGCCACCGCCGGTCGCCTCCCGAGCTCCGCCTGAGTCCGCCGCCGCCGTCCCGACGCCGTCGACCGCTTCCGCCACCTCCGCCGCCGCGCAAGCTCGCCGCCTTCGCCATGTCCGTCTGTGCCGCCTGCGCCTCTCTGGCCGCGACGCCCGCCGCCGCTCGAGCTCATCGCCGACGACCACCCGCGACCCCGTCCGTCATCCTCCATCCACGCGCCGCCGCGCCCCGCTCATGCCTCGCAGCTTGGCCTTGCCGCGAGCCGCCTGTGCACTGCCGTGGGTGCCCTGTGGTTGCTCACATGTTCGATCCGTTCCGTGCGCCGAGCCTCGAATGTGTAGTTGTGTCGCTGCCTAGGAGGTACAGGAACCACGCATTCAAGACACCCGATCAAACCAAGAACATTGTCAACAATTGAGCCGATGACGGAGTTTTCCCACGGAAAGTTCTTCCTCCCGAGTTGGACTCAAGACCGCGGATGCGACAAGACCGCCGCTGGACGCCAAGATCTGCGCCATGTTGTAAGACCATCGACAAGTACTTGACATGGACCCCAACGAGACACCGCCAAACCCCAAGTCCTCCACCGGACCCGAAGGATTCCATTACGCCAAGATCTACTTCACGGATACGAAGACCTCGGCGACAAGTACTCTTCCGGATCGTTGCTCGAGAACACGGACGAAAAGGCCACCGACACCGAATATCAAGATCTTCGTCCCCGAACGTCAAGACCGGCCTGATACGTGGGCCCGACAAGAGCGACACCGACCCAAGTCCTGCTTCCCGGATGCGACAAGACCTACCCCGGAATCCGAGAACGTCCCGCCGAGGCCGAACCCGTCGAACCCTGGACCCTGAGACCGACCCCGAACCCCGGAACCCAGGATCGTCGAGCCCCCTCTGATGTGTGACCCTTTTCCTCGGACCTTATTTTATAACATAACAACTTGTTGCATATTTAATTGTCTTGCATGCATACATCCATGTGGTTTGGGGGCCTTATGCCGATTCACCTAATAATTAAATATGGGGCCCATATGCGGGCAAATCTAGCCTCATATTGGCCTCATTTAAACATGTGTAGCGAACCGGTTCCATCTGTTGCATTGTTAAACAACATTTAAATCGCGGGGCTTCTAAATAACATGAACCACCTAACTAATTGCCGGGACCCCGGTTCCGCTTAATATGACCTAATTGCATCGCACCTTTGCCATGCCATACATCATACATGCATCATGCCGATCTTCTGCCGTGTATTAAATATTGCATCCGGTGTTTCTTCTAGTGATTTGCTTCTTCGCGGATAAGGCCGTTGAGTTGATGTGAGCTTCGCCCCGATCTTCGGTCGAACCCTTCGGCAATGTTTTCAGGCGAGCATCTCCCCCTTTCTACCTATCTTACTTTCTAGTGTTTATTTCCCTCCTGTTGATCTTTGCTATCTGTGTTGCGATGCTCTAGATTTCGTACCCGTGATATCCCTTACAGCCATATATAGCCTTGGACACATCCTATTACCTGTTGTTTGGTAGATAGTTGGACCAAGATGTCGTCGCTGCTTGCTCAAGTGTTTTGCTTGTCGTCAAGTACCACCTTTGTTGGAGAATTGCCGCATGTTGACGTTGGAGATGATCATGGTTTAATTATTGTTTCACTTTAAATTCTGTTTAACAACTAAAATTGAACTAAGCAGAGGCATCGGTGGGTGATAGGTAAGATTTGGTTTCCGACCCACTTGTGTCCCGTGGGACCCGAGTTCTTGACACTGTTCCGAGATCGAGCGCTAACCACGTGTGGGGAGATATGGGCCCCATTGATAATTACCGATTTCAAAGTATTGTCGGGGCCACAAGTAGTTTGGGGCTTTATTACTATCCTGTACTTATGCCATGCTTTATCGCTTATTTACGACAGCGAGGTACGCACGTGCACTGCTTTTGAAGCGGAATGTTTTAGCGGTGTCGACATCCCGATTGGGGACCCTGCCGTTCACAGCCATTGACGCAAACCCGAGTCCGTCTCGAGACCGCCGACTTCGCGGGTGTACTTAGTGGGTGGCCCCGGTGCTTGCTTTGGTGCAGGAACGTGACTAGGCCCCACCGACATACCGATGGGTGTATGTTAACCGATCCGCAAAAGGGTCGAAGTGCCTGTGGATACTTTGGTGCACCCCTGCAGGGTTAAATCTTTTCGAGAAGCCGTGTCCGCGGTTATGGACGACTTGGAGCACAGTGTCTGATCATAGACAAGCATAACTAAAATTTACTGTTATAAATTTGACTTATAATGACTAGTAATCAGCTTCACTATAATGGAATGGCTAATTAATACTGCCCACAATTGCTTGTTTGGTTGTCGCTTGCGACAATTGTATCTGACTAGTAATTATTGCAACTACAACGGAATGGCTGCATAAAAGTACCAACAACTGCTGGGTTTTGGGTTTATCTCATGCTATCTATATCTGATTAGTAAGTACTGCCACTATAACGGAATGGTTAACTAAAAGTGCCCACCGTTTACTTTATCAGGACGATTATCTAAACCTGTCTAGTAAAGTGCCGCCACTATAACTGAATAAGTAAAACTGCCAACTGTGTGAGTTCCTCGGTTGACTTCCTCGTTTGGTTACGAGGGGGAAATGCCAGGATGGGTTTGTTTGGTGATAGCTTCAGGTTGGATCCGGATAGGTCATTCTCACCCCTCGATAACCGCCGGATGTATCGAGTCTCTATAGGTTGTTTAGTGCATCTTTGCCGCCGCCACCCACCATACCTATGTAGGCGAGGACCGCCGATTCTAGCCTCGCCGTAATCGCCTCGATCGACGCTCCTTCTTTTTCCTTTGCCCTTTGTCGGCACCCCTTTGTTTAAGCAGGTTTTGAGATCGACGCCGTTAGTGGTTACCCTTCCGCTTGGCCCGCAGGGGTTATGGACGCCATTGGTTATTCTTCAGGGCTCTTAGCCCCATTTGCATCTTGTCCGTAGACGGACGCTCTATCGTTTTCAAGGTGATATGGATCTTGTACCGTATATTTGTATTCTTGACTCTTTGAGTCGCTGTTATATATATCTGATCTGTGGGTCCCATCGAGGACTGTTGTGTGATGTTATTACTTCGTTTTCCACCCGCACGAAGTGCTGGTGGCACCGTCGAATCGTTTCTATGCGGGTTTGGTGAATTTTGCTAAAACTTGCATAGGGCCGATTCGAGGGTGTTACTGAGTGGTATCGAGCTCGCTAGCGATACCCACAAGTCCAAATCAGAGGATAACCTAGCTAACGGTCAAGTAGAGTGTCAAAACTATTTTGAAAATCGGTTGGATAGTTCGATTAGGTCTGATTTTACTCCTTACCCTCGCTATTCCCTCTCATCTCGACGTGTTTGAATCGCTCTCTCCTTCCTCTTCGAGTCCGTGATTTCTCGGTTGGGTTCCATTGCACCTTTAGGGTTTCGCTTCCTTCTTTGATAACGGTGCTCTACCACCGTGTTCAAGCTGCTGATGAATCCGCTCACGGTGTTACCATTCCTTGTTCCTTGTTTGAGCCTTCCGGTGTTCCGACGACGACATCATCTACATCGATCCGATGCGTAGTCGCATCACCCTTTGTTTCCGAACCCCGCTCGTCGAGATCTTCAGTCTGAATCTTGAGGGTTGGTTGCATAATCTGTCTATTCGTGTACAGGGTAATGCTTTGAGTGCGGGATGGAGTCGCGACCATACCACTACTCTTATCATTCGCTTATGTACATTGAATGGTGGGTCGATGCAATTTTACTCCTTCCGTGGAAGTTAGAGGTGACCTTACCTTTAACTTCGTCCGTTGTTTATCCGGAGTGTTCTCTTGACAAGCGGGATCAACGACCTCTTGTTAGTGGTGTCGCGAGGATCTACACGAAGCGAGAAGACGCAGATCGCCGACTTTTCCTTCCGGTACCATGAGGCGGATCTCGAGGGCGAGATCCCTTGTTAGTGGTGACGAATTGTGGCGTCCCGCAAAACCACTACTAGAAAATCGCGTTGAATTTGTGCATTGCATCGTCATCATCATGTTGTTTGTCTAAAACTATTTCGCAAAAACCTGTTTTATTTCCTAAGACGCCCCATCCTAATTCAAACGCAAAACCCGGTTCACGGATTATTTTGTTTTGTCACAGCGGGTTGCAACCCAATTAAACAAATAAAGTTTTATTTTATTTTTAGTTGGGGCAGTCGAACGGGCCAGAACGACCCGAACGACCGCCCCAGAAAACCAGATCGGTCCAACTAGTCTGCCCCAAACTAATCTAAAACTACCCAGTTTTCTACCCACCCCCCTTGGCCACATCACTCCTACCTATCACGCGCTGCCACCTCACCCCTCTCCCTTCCCCAACCAACCATAGTCTGCCACGTCACCCCATACCCCCACCTAATCTCTCCCTCTCCCTCTCTCTCTCAACCCCCAGCCACCTGCCTCACACGCACGCCCCACCCCCGCTGACACCTGTGGCCCACGCGCCTGCAGCCCCTGACCCGACACGCCCCACCCCCCGCTGACACCTGTGGCCCACGCCTGGACCCCACGCTTCCTCTCCTCTCCCCGAGACCGCCCCCGACCCCTGTCTTCTTCCTCCTCTGCTCCTCTCTCTCCCCACAGCATCACCTCTCCTCCTCGCCTGCTAGCGCCCCTCCTCTCCTCGCTCTCGCCGACCCGCCTCCCTCCGGCGGCCGACGGCCGCCACCGCCACCACGCCCATCACCGCCACCTGCCACCGGAGCTCCCGCGCTGCCACCCCGTCCGCTCTGCGTCACCACCGGCCGGCGCAAGCCGCTGCCCGCCGCCTCCCCGCCTCGCCGCCCGACCACCTCCGCCCAGCCCGCCGCCTGGCCCCGCTTCGTCACCGCCCGCCGCTCGCCATCGCTGGCGCCCTTTCGCGAGCCCTCCTGCCCTCGGCGCCGCCACGCTTCACGCCCGCTGCCGCCTCCGCCGCCCGCCACGCTTCTCAAGCCGCCACCGCCGGCCGCCTGTAGCTCCGCCCGAGTCTGCCGCCGCCGTCCCCGACGCCGTCGACCCGCTCGCCAAGCCCTCCGCCGCCGCGCAAGCTCGCCTCGCGGTCCGCCTGCCGCCCGCCGCGCTCTCTGGCCGCGCCCCGCCGCCGCTCGAGCTCATCGCCGACGACCACCCGCGACCCCGTCCGTCATCCTCCAGCCCACGCGCCCGCCGCGTCGCCTCCCGCTCATGCCCTGCAGCCTTGGCCCTTGTCGCGCGCGAGCCGCCTCCAGGCACCTGCCGTGGGTGCCCCTGTGTGGTTGCTCACAGGTTCGATCCGTTCCGTTTCGTGCCAGTAGCCGTTCGAATGTGTGTAGTTGTGTCGCTGCCTAGGAGGTACAGGAACCACGGTACCCGAAGACACCCGGCATCAAACCAAGAACATTGTCAACAATTGGAGCCGATGACCCGGAGTTTTCCCACGGAAAAGTTCTTCCTCCCGGAGTTGGACTCAAGACATGGATGCGACAAGACCGTCGCTCGGACGCCAAGATCTGCGCCATGTTGTAAGACCATCGACAAGTACTTCGACATGGACCCCAACGAGACACCGCCAAACCCCAAGTCCTCCACCCCGGACCCGAAGGATTCCCGCACGCCAAGATCTACTTCACGGATACGAAGACCTCGGGGCGACAAGTACTCTTTCCCGGATGCGTTGCTCGAGAACACGGACGAAAAGGCCACCGACACCGAATATCAAGATCTTCGTCCCCGAACGTCAAGACCGGCCTGATACGTGGGCCCGACAAGAGCGACACCGACCCAAGTCCTGCTTCCCGGATGCGACAAGACCTACCCCGGAATCCGAGAACGTCCCGCCGAGGCCGAACCCGTCGAACCCTGGACCCTGAGACCGACCCCGAACCCCGGAACCCAGGATCGTCGAGCCCCCTCTGATGTGTGACCCTTTTCCTCGGACCTTATTTTATAACATAACAACTTGTTGCATATTTAATTGTCTTGCATGCATACATCCATGTGGTTTGGGGGCCTTATGCCGATTCACCTAATAATTAAATATGGGGCCCATATGCGGGCAAATCTAGCCTCATATTGGCCTCATTTAAACATGTGTAGCGAACCGGTTCCATCTGTTGCATTGTTAAACAACATTTAAATCGCGGGGCTTCTAAATAACATGAACCACCTAACTAATTGCCGGGACCCCGGTTCCGCTTAATATGACCTAATTGCATCGCACCTTTGCCATGCCATACATCATACATGCATCATGCCGATCTTCCGCGGTATTAAATATTGCATCCGGTGTTTCTTCTAGTGATTTGCTTCTTCGGATAAGGCCGTTGAGTTGATGTGAGCTTACCGATCTTCGTCGAACCCTTCGCAATGTTTTCAAAGAGCATCTCCCCCTTTCTACCTATCTTACTTTCTAGTGTTTATTTCCCTCCTGTTGATCTTTGCTATCTGTGTTGCGATGCTCTAGATTTCGTACCCGTGATATCCCTTGCAGCCATATATAGCCTTGGACACATCCTATTACCTGTTGTTTGGTAGATAGTTGGACCCGCGTGTCGTAGTCGCTTGCTCAAGTGTTTTGCTTGTCGTCAAGTACCACCTTTGTTGGAGAATTGCCGCATGTTGACGTTGGAGATGATCATGGTTTAATTATTGTTTCACTTTAAATTCTGTTTAACAACTAAAATTGAACTAAGCAGAGGCATCGGTGGGTGATAGGTAAGATTTGGTTTCCGATCGCCCAATTGTGTCCCGTAGGCCCCGAGTTCTTGACACCTGTTCCGAGATCGAGCGCGCTAACCACAGGTGGGGAGATATGGGCCCCCCATTGATAATTACCTGATTTCCAAGTATTGTACTGGGGGCCACAACTAGTTTGGGGCTTTATTACTATCCTGTACTTATGCCATGCTTCTTTATTTATTTACGATTGCGAGGTACCGCACTATTACTATTGAAGCGGAATGTTTTTCGCGGTGTCAGGCGATCCCGATTGGGGACCTGGGCCGTTCTCACGCCATTGACGCAAACCCCGAGTCCGTCTCGGAGACCGGCCGACTTCTATGGTGTACTTAGTGGGGTGGCCCCGGTGCTTGCTTTGGGTGCAGGAACGTCGTGACCTAGGCCCCGCCGACATACCGATGGGTGTATGTTAAGCGATCGGCAAAAGGGTCAAGTGCACGTGGATACTTTGGTGCACCCGCAGGGTTAAATCTTTCGAAGCCGTGTCCGCGGTTATGGACGACTTGGAGCACGTTGTCGATCATAGACAAGCATAACTAAAATTTATTGTTATAAATTTGACTTATAATGACTAGTAATCAGCTTCACTATAATGGAATGGCTAATTAATACTGCCCACAATTGCTTGTTTGGTTGTCGCTGCGACAATTGTATCGACTAGTAATTATTGCAACTTCTAACGGAATGGCTGCATAAAAGTACCAACAACCTTTGGTTTTGGGTTTATCTCATGCTATCTATATCGATTAGTAAGTATCGCCACTATAACGGAATGGTTAACTAAAAGTGCCCACCGCTACTTTATCGTGACGATTATCTAAACTGTCTAGTAAAGTGCCGCCACTATAACTGAATAAAAGCGCCAACCGTGTGAGTTCCTCGGTTGACTTCCTCGTTTGTTACGAGGAAATGCCAGATGGGTTTGTTTGGTGATAGCTTGAGTTGGATCCGGATAGGTCATTCTCACCCCTCTCGATAACCGCCGGATGTATCGAGTCTCTATAGGTTGTTTAGTGCATGCCTGCCGCCGCCACCCACCATACCTATGTAGGCGAGGACCGCCATTCTAGCCTCGCTGTCTTGGCCTCGATCTTGACGCCTTCTTTTTCCTTTGCCCTTTGTCGGCACCCCTTTGTTTAAGGTGTTTTGAGATCGACGCCGTTAGTGGTTACCCTTCCGCTTGGCCGGCAGGTTATGGACGCCAATGGTTATTCTTCAGGGCTCTTAGCCCCATTTGCTTCTTGTCCGTAGACGGACGCTCTATCGTTTTCAAGGTGATATGGATCTTGTACCGTATATTTGTATTCTTGGCTCTTTGAGTCGCTGTTATATATATCTGTTCTGTGGGTCCCATCGAGGACTGTTGTGTAATGTTATTACTTTGTTTTTCCACCCGCACGAAAGTGCCTGGTGGGCACCGTCGAATCGTTTCTATGCGGGTTTGGCGAATTTTGCTAAAACTTGCATAGGGCCGATTCTGAGGGTGTTACAGTGGTGCGCCCCCTCCCCCCTACACACACCTTCCTCCAAGCCCTAGCTGCCTTGCTACCTTCCTCTCCCCCTCCCGACTGTTTGTAGGCGAAGCCCTGCTGCAGAAATTCTCCACCATATACACCACGCCGTCGTGTTGTAGATCCAATCTATCTCTCCACCATACTTTCTGGTCCGAGGAAGGAGGAGACGTCGAGGTGCTGCACGTGTGCATCTCACGGAGGCACCGCCACTTGTGGTGCTAGATCGGATCGGATCGCGAGGAGGAGAAGCGAGTACGACTACATCACCCACGCCCGACAAGCGTTCATTGCGAATCTTCAAGGGTATGAAGATCTAATCCAATCTCTCGTTGATTGCATCTCCTAGATTAGATCTTGGCTTTCCTCCGCTCGCATCTCAGAGAAAATTTTGATTTACTATGCCGCGAAACCCATCAGTGGTATCAGAGCTAGATCTATGCGTAGATGTGTTTCACGAGTAGAACGCAACATGGTTGTTGCGGGCGTTGATGTTTTCTATTGCAAGCCTCTTGTTTGTGTTCTTCTTATGACGCGGGATAGTGAGATTGAAGCGGTCAAGGCCAACCTTACGCGACGCCGTCATGAGACCGCTCCGCACTTGACGTGTGGCTTGTACCACACATGCGGTGGATGCCGGTCAGTTCTCTCACTATAGTTGTCATGGGATTAACACCGGAGTTTGGCAACCATAATATCACCATTGTGGCTTTCCGTAGGTAAGAATCGTTCTTAGCATCTACTCCCATAAGCCACGTAAAACATGCAACAACAAAGTAGAGGCGTCTAACTTGTTTTTGCAGGGAGTGTTTTCTGTGATATGGTATGGCCCAAGATGTGATGTGTATAATGTATGCTATGATCATGTTTTGTAATGTTTCACGACTTGCATGTCGATGAGTACACAACCGCAGAGCCATATGGTTGTCTTTATAATTATGTATGACCTGAGTCAACTTCTTATACGCCATGTAATAGCTTTACTTTATCGCTAAGTAGTTAGCAATAGTTGTAGTTGTTATTCGTGGTGGAGGCAATCATGGTGGAGTGATGGAGATCATGCGGAACGCACAAGATGGAGATCATTGCGCCAAGATTGGCTATACCATGTCACATAAAGTTATATGCATGTGATGTTTATCCCTTTATGTATCTTATTATGCTTAGATCGCGACGGTAGCATTATAAGATGATTCCTCATAAAGATCAAGATAAAACTGTTCTCCCCAAGTATGCACCGTTACGAAAGTTCGTCGTGTCCAAGCATCACGTGATGATCGGGTGCTATAGACTCTCACACATACAACGGGTGCAAGCCGGTTTTGCACACGCGAAATACTTGGGTCTAGCTTTGACGAGCCTAGCATGTGCATACGGCCTCGGAACACAAGAACCGAAAGGTTAAGCATGAGTCATATGAATGATATGATCGACACTTTGTTGTCCACCATTGAAACCACATCTCTTCTCGTGATGATCGGATTAGGTGTGGTGAATTTGGATCGTGTTCACTAAACAACTTGAGGGATGTTGAATTTAGTGGGAGTTCATCTAGTAATTTGATTAAGTTGAACTATTTATCATGAACATAGTCTAAGTTGTACTTGCAAATACTGTAGATCACATGGCCAAGTCCAATTTCAACTTCAATGTTTTTGCTGAGAAGGAAAAGCTTAGAAACAATGGGTCTAACTTCACCAATTGGTTCCGCAATATAAGAATCATACTATCTGGCGGACAAAAGGACTATGTCCTTGGTAAAGCGTTAGGTGACCCTCCGCAATCGCCGGCTACCGATGAGAAAGCTGTATCGGCGCAAAGATGATTATGGTGTGATTAAGAGCACCATGTTGTTTGCTATGGAACCGAGCTTCAAAATCGTTTGAAACCTATCCCGCCCTTCGAGATTCTCGAGAGCTGAAAACCATGTTTCACTCAGGCCCGTTCGAGAGATATGAGATCTCCGAAGTTCTTTAACGCAAGATGGAGGAAGGGATTTCCGTTAGTGAGCACGCCATAAAGATGTCGGGCTACACTCAACGCATTGAGCAACTGGAATGCACGATTCCGGAGGAGCTCAAGATTGACAGGTTCTGCAATCACTCCTCCCGGCTACAAAAGTTTTGTAGTGACTCATAATCGATTGATTCCACTATACGATCACCGAGCTCTTCGCAAAGTCAAGGCTGGAAGTGGACATCAAGAAGGATAATCATGTGTTGATGGTCAACAAGCCCTCCTTTAAGAAAGGTAAGGGAGCAAAGAAGCCCTTCAAGAAGGGCGGCAATCGCAATGCCCTGCCGAGAAGAAGCTCGTGTCCGTCCCAAGCCGACAGGTGCTTCTATTGCAAGGACAAGGGTCACCGAAGCTTAATCGTCAAGTACTTAGCGGACAAGAAGGTGGCACCATCAAAGGTATATTTGATATACATGTTATTGATGTTTTCCTTACTAGCCCTCGTTGTAGTGCACGGGTATTTGATACCGTTCGAGCTAATATTTGTAACTCAAGCAGAGCTACGGAATAGACGGCGTATGTAGGGATGAGGTGACGATCTGCGCGTTGGCAGCGGATCAAGAGTTGATGTGATGGCGTCGACGCTCTCCTTAGTTTTACCTTCGGATTAGTTTTAAACCTTAATAAATGTTATTATGTGCTGCGTTGAGCATGAACATCATTTCGGATCGTGTTTATTGCAAGACGGTTATTCATTTAAATCGGAGAATAATGGTTGTTCTATTTATATGAGTAACATCTTTTATGGTCATGCACCTCTTGTGAATGGTTTATTTCTTCTAAATCTCGAAAGGGATGAAACACACATCCATAACATTGAGGCTAAGAGATGCAAAGTAGATAGTGATAATACTACTTATTTGTGGCATCGTCGTCTAGGTCATATTGGAGTAAAGCATGAAGAAACTCCATTCGATGGACTTTTGAGTCTCTTGATTTTGAATCATTTGACACATGCGAACCATGCCTCATGGGCAAGATGATCAAAACCCCGCTCTCCGGTATGATGGAGCGAGCAACGGACTTGTTGGAAATCATACATACCGATGTATGCGACCGATGAGTGTTTCGACGGTGGATATCGCTATTTCCTCACTTTTACCGATGACTTAAGTAGATATGGGTATATCTATTTAATGAAACATAAATCAGTAACATTTGAAAAGTTCAAGGAATTTCGTAATGAAGTGGAGAACCATCGTAATGAAAGATTAAATTTCTACGATCCGATCGTGGAGGTGAATATTTGAGTTATGATTTTCTCACGCATCTTAAAGCAAGTGGAATCGTTTCACAACTCACGCCAGCCGGAACACCACAACGCACTGGTGTGTCTGAACGACGGAATCGAACCCTATTAGATATGGTCCGATCAATGATGTCTCTTCTTGATTTGCGTTATCATTTTGGGGTTATGCATTAGAAACCGCTGCATTCACTTTAAATAGGGCTCCATCTAAATCCGTTGAGACGACACCGTATGAACTGTGGTTTGGTGCTAAACCTAAGTTGTCGTTTCTTAAAGTTTGGGGATGCTTACGTCAAGAAGTTGATGCCGACAAGCTCGAACCCAAAGCGGAGAAATGCGTCTTCATAGGATACCCTAAGGAAACTATTGGGTATACCTTCTATCACGTAACCGAAGGCAAAGTGTTTGTCGAAAGAATGGTTCCTTTCTTGAAGGAGTTTCTCTCGAAAGAAGTGAGTGGGAGGAAAGTAGAGCTAGGCGAGGTTATTGAACCTTCTCTTGAATTGGAGAGTAGCGCAAGACCTGAAATTGTTCCAAAGGCCGCACCAACAATAGAGGAAGCTAATGACAAGGATCATGAAGCTTGGACGACATCACATCGAGCGTCGCAAGTCGACAAGGTCGCGTGCCCCTCCCGAGTGGTACGGCAACCTGTCTTGACTGTCTTGTTGGTAGAAGACGGTGAACCTACGAACTATGAGGAAGCGATGATGAGCCCGCACTACGTGAAATGGTGGAAGCCATGAAATCCAATTGGGATCCATGAGCGAAAACCAAGTATGGACTTTGGTGGACCCTCCTAGCGAAAAGGCCGTTGAGTGCAAATGGATTTTCAAGAAGAAAACGGACGGATGGTAATGTTACCGTCTATAAAGCACGACTTGTCGCAAAGGTTTTCGACAAGTTCAAGGTGTTGACTACGAGACTTTCTCCCGTAGCGATGTTTAAGTCCATTCGATTTTATTAGCAATTGCTGCGTTTCATGATTATGAAATATGGCAGATGGATGTTAAGACTGCTTTCCTCAATGGCAACATTGATGAAGAGTTGTATATGATGCAACCCGAAGGTTTTGTCGATCCTAAGGATGCTAGTAAAGTATGCAAACTTCATCGTTCCATTTATGGATGAAGCAAGCATCTCGAGTTGGAACCTTCGTTTTGATCAAGTGATCAAGAGCTTTGGATTTGTTCCAAATTGCTACGAAGCTTGCATCTACAAGAAAGTGAGTGGGAGCTCGGTGACGTTTCTGGTACTATATGTGGATGACATATTGATTATCGGAAATTACATCAACATGCTTAACGATGTGAAGAGTTATTTGAACAAGTGTTTTCAATGAAAGACCTAGGTGAAGTCGCTTATATATTGGGCATCAAAATCTATAGAGATAGACAAAGACGCTCGATAGCTTTAAGCGAGTACATACCTACACAAAGTTCAAAAGGTTCGTAATGGATAAGGCAAAGAAAGGTTCAGTGCCTATGTTGTCAGGTAAGATATTGAGCAAGGCTCAGTGTCCAGCTACGGTAAATGATAGGGAAGCTATGAGCAAAGTGCCTTATGCCTCGGCCATAGGTTCCATCATGTATGCCATGCTGTGTACTAGACCAGATGTGTCCAATGCTCTTAGTTTGACGAGCAGATATCAAAGTGATCCAGGAGTGGAACACTGGACAGCCGTGAAGAACATCCTAAAGTACCTAAATAGAACTAAAGAAATGTTCTTAGTCTATGGGGGTGATGAACATCTTGTCGTAAAAGGTTACGGCGCTAGTTTCGACACCGACAAGGATGATTCTAAATCTCGCATAGGATACGTTTATATTTTGAATGGAGGAGTGAGTGGAGAAGTCAAGCAAAGCGTGATCGCGGGATCTACAAGGCGGAATACATGGTCACGCAGGCGTCAAGTGAAGGAGTTTGGATCGAAACTTCATCATCGAGCTTGGCGTGGTTCCAAGTGCATTGGACCCACTGGAGATATTGTGTGACAACACCGGGCGCCATAGCACTCGCTAAGGAACCAAGATATCATCCAAAGACCAAGCATATCAACCAAAGTTTCATATAATCCGAGATTATATAGCAGATGGAGATCTGAAGATTAGCAAAGTACATACGGATCTGAATGTCGCAGATCCATTGACTAAACCTCTTCCACGTGTAAAACATGATCAACACCTCAGTGCCATGGGTGTGAGATTGTTGCCAAATGTAAACTAGATTATTGACTCTAGTGCAAGTGGGAGACTGTTAGAATTATGCCCTAGAGGCAATAATAAAGATGTTATTATTATAATTCTTGTTCATGATAAAGTTTATATTCCATGCTAGAATTGTATTAAGCGGAAACTTTAATACTTGTGTGGTTTGTGAACAACACCGTGTCCCTAGTACACCTCTAAGGACTAGCTCATTGATCAATGATGGTTAAGGTTTCCTAACCATAGACATGAGTTGTCAATTGATAATGAGATCATATCATTGGGAGAATGATATGGTGGATAGACCCAAACAAAGCAGAGCAATTAGATCGTTTCATCGTGTTCATCTTTTGCAAGCTTTTCCTATGTGAAATATTGTATTCCTTAGACCATGAGATAATGCAACTCCCTGGTATCGGAAGAAAGCTTTGAGGTCATCAAACGTCATCCTATGAGAGGGTGATCATAAAGGTGTCTCTCAGGTGATCAGAAAGTATCTGTTGGGTTGTATGTATCGAGATGGAATTTGTCCCTCCCAAGTCGGAGAGATATACTTGCCCACTCGTAATCGATATCAACACCGCTTGCAAGCATGTGGTTAAGGAGTTAATCACAAAGTGATATCGATTACGGAGCGAGTAAAGTACTTCTGTGAGCGAGATTGAACTAGGTATGACGATACCGACGATCGAATCTCGAGCAAGTAAAATATCGCGAGGCACGGGAATATATATATGGGATTGATTGAATCCTGGCATCGTGGTTCATCCGATATGATCATCGATGGATGTGGGAGTCAATATGGGTGCCTGCACTCCCGTTGATTATTGATAGAAGATCATGTGCGCATATTCTCGAACCCAGGTCACACACTTAACGTATCTCGACGCTAGGATAGATTGGATAATTGGTTTATGAATTTTTGTTCGAGTCTCGGATGGGATCCGGGATATCACGAGAGGTTCCGAATGGTCCGGAGAATAAGATTCATATAAGGCGGTGCAGTTTTGGAGTTCGAATTGTTCCGGTTAATCGGTATTGTACCGAAGATTCTAGAACCTTCCGGAAGGGACCAACGTGGCCCCACCTTCCGGGAGGGGCATGGGCCTATGAGGGAGTCCTGGTCAAGATTGGGACAGCGGCACAAGGCCCCATAGGGCCCAGCCGATCCTAGATAAGTTTAAACTAGAGATAGGATTTCTAGATAAGGGAGAGTTTAAATCGTTTAAACTAGAGATAGGATTTCTAGATAAGGGAGAGTTTAAATCGTTTAAACTAGAGATAGGCTTGGAGGAGGGCAGGCTGGCGCCCCCTCTATATATAGAGGGGTGGTGCGCCCCCTCCCCCCTACACACACCTTCCTCCAAGCCCTAGCTGCCTTGCTACCTTCCTCTCCCCCTCCCGACTGTTTTTAGGCGAAGCCCTGTGTAACACCCTCAGAATCGGACCTATGCAAGTTTTAGCGAAATCCAAACCCGCATAGAAACGATTCAAAGGTGCCCACTGCATTTTCGCGGGTGGAAACGGTAATAACATTACACAACAGTCCTCGATGGGACCCACGTAACATATATATATACAACAATGACTGATGAGTCAAGAATGCAGATATAGTATACAAAGATCCAAATCACCTTGAAAATGATAGGCGTCCAGCTACGGACAAGATGCAAATGGGGCTAAGAGCCCAAGAATAACCGATGGCGTCCATAACCCGAGCCAAGCCGAAGGGTAACCGCTAACGACGTCGATCTCAAAACCTGCTTAAACAAAAAGGGTGCCGAAAGGGCAAAGGAAAAAGAGGCGTCGATCGAGGCCAAGACACGGCGAGGCTAGAATCGGTCCTCGCCTACATAGGTATGGTGGATCGGCGGCAACGACAAGATGCATCGAACAACCTATAGAGACTCGATACAACCGGCAATCGAGAGGGTAAGAAAGACCTATTCGGAACCAACCGATGCTACCATCACACAAACCATCCCGACGCTTCCCCTCGAGACCAATCGAGGAAGTCAACCGAGGAACTCACACCTGGCGCTTTACTTATTCGGTTATCGCTATGCAACTACTAGTCAAGTATAGATAATCATCCCGATAAAATAAGCGTTGGGCACTTTTAGTTAATCATTCCGTTGTAGTTGCAACACTTACTAATCGATACAATTAGCATGAGATAAACCAAAACCCAGCAGCTTGTTGGTACTTTTATTCAGCCATTCCGTTGTAGTTGCCATAATTACTAGCGGTACAATGGTATGGCGACAACTCAAACAAGCAATTGTGGGCGTATTATTTAACCATTCCATTATAGTGAAGCTGATTACTAGTCATTATAAAGTCAAATTTATAGCAATAAACTTTAGTTATGCTTGTCTATGGTCGAGATCGTGCTCCAAGTCTTCCATATCCGGACACGGCTTTGAAAGTTTTACCCGCCGGGTGCACGAATAGCAACACACTCGATCAACCTCGAAAACCAAATCAAAACCCAACGAGGCTTTCACGACAAAGCAATCACAGGATTCAGAAATATTTCAGGGGCCACCCCATTGAGTAGAACCGCAACGGCAAGCTAGCTCGAGACGGACTCAAGGTTTGGGTAGATCAGGAACGATCGGGAACCCAAAACTGGGCTTGTCGACACCATGAATCGTGTCCCGATCCTAAACAAGACAAAGTATCTGTCGCTACAATTTAATTAAAGCAGTAAAGCATGGCATAAGTACAGATCGTAATAAAACCTCAAACTAGTTTGTGGCCCCAAGAAATAAGATGAATCAAGCTCGCTTAGGGGGTCCATATACCTCCGGATGTGGATAGCGCGATAAATCAAGGAACATGTATCAAGTACTGGGTCCTACGGGACACAAGTGGGCGTTCGGAAACCAAATATTATCTATCACCCACCGATGCCTCTACTTACTTCAATTTTAGTTGTTAAACAGGAATTAAAGTGAACGATAAGTAAAACTATGACCATCTCCAACATCAACATGCGGCAATACACCAACAACTGTGGCACTTGACGACATGCAACAGCACTTGAGCAAGCGACTACGACGCGCAAGTACAACTATCTACCAATCAACAGGTAATAGGATGTGTCCAGGGCAATATAGGGCTGCAAGGGATATCACGGGTACAAAAACTAGAGCATCGCAACACAGATAGCAATAGATCAACAGGAGGGAAGTAAATACTATAAAAGTAAGATAGGTAGAAAGGGGGAGATGCTCGCCTGAAAACATTGTCGAAGGTTCATCCGAAGATCGGGGCGAAGCTCACATCAACTCAACGGCCCAATCCAAGAAGCAAAACACTAGAATAAACACCGGATGCACTATTTAATACAACGGCGGAAGATCGGCATGATGCATGTATGATGAATGTCATGGCAAAGCAGCGATGCAATTTAAGATTAAAGCGGCAAAGGTCCCGACAATTATTAAACGGTTCCAGTTGTTTAGCTACCCCGCAATTAAATGTTGTTTTAACATGGCAAAAGATGGCACCGGTTCGCTACACAAATTTAAATGAGGCCAATATAAGACTAGATTTGCCCGCATATGGGCCCCATATTTAATTATTAGGTGAATCGGCATAAGGTCCCCAAACCACATGATATGCATGCATGAACAATTATTATGCAACAATTATATAGAGGGCATTTATAAAAAATAAGGTTCTCGGATAAGGGCCACACATTAGGGTTCGTCGATCTTGGTTAGGGTTCGACGGGGTTCGGGGTCGGTCTCAGGGTCCAGGGTTCGACGGAAACGTTCTCGGGCTCCGGGATCGTTCTCGGATATCGGGGTAGTTCTTGTCGCGTCCGGGAAGCAGGACTTGGGTCGGTGTCGGGGCGCGTCGGATTCTTCCGGGCCGATGCCGTTCTTGTCGCATTCGTGGTCTTCGGGTCATGTCGACGGTCATGGCGTTCGGGATGAGGTACTTGGCGTTCCGCGACGAAATGCTTGACGTCATTTGTTTCCATGTCGACGGTCTTGGTGTTCTCGATGGAGAACTCGGTGTATCCGGGTTGTGGTTCTTGTCGGGGTTCTCGGCTTCGAGCGCCGGGATCGGTCTTGGGGTTCGGCATCAACGACCTTCGATCTCCGTGAAGAAGAGCTTGGCGTGTCCGGGTTCGGACTTCCCCTCCAGGAACGGGTTTTCAGGGTCTCGACGAACTTGGTGTTCCGGCATCTGCGAGTCATAGATATTGGCATCCGGGTTCTCGACAAACTTGGCGAAGGAGAACTCGGTGTTCCACAGCCTTCGGTTCCGAAGAATATCTTGTCTAATATTATCACCTCACGAGCACACAACTTTCAACTAGATCTTGTTGAAGTTGGTCTTGGACGATGGGGATCGGACGCGATGTGCCTCTAAGAACAGGGGACAACACCGTCACACGGGTGGTAATGCTACGGTAATAGCAGCATCAACTCGAGTGACACAAACACACGCAAAGCGCTGCGCATGGTATAGGGACACATGCCGAAGGCAAAACTAATATGCACATCAGGTTATCCCTGCACACGCGGCGGCCGAGCAAGGTCTGGAACGCGGGCGACAACGGCCAACGAGGAGGAAGTCGAGGCGAGGTTGGGGTCGCGCAGCTGCAGCGAGAAGAGAGGAGGGCGACGGTGGCGGCAAGGCTTATGGGACGGCCGGACGCGAGGCAGGGGCGATGGGGACCTGGCGGTGCTGTTCGCCGAGGACGGCCATCGGGAACGGCCGGCGGCGAAAGCAATGAGGCCGGGACGGCCGGGCGACTGGTGGAGGCCGAGGCCGAGAGGTTGGCTGGCGGGCGCGCTCGGGGTCGGCGAGGACGGGACACCTGCGGCGCCTTTCGGAAGCAGGCGTGCGGCTCGGTCGTCGATCGCCAAGAGAGAAAGAGGCACGTCGGGCTGGCAGGCGGCCAAGGCTGGCAGAGCGAGGGAGGCGGGTGCTGCAAGGGAGAGAGAGGAGGAGGGCGGGCGCGGGTTGCCATGGCCAGGCCAAGAGGAGGGAGGCGCGAGGCGAGAGGGGAGCGCGGCGAGAGGAGGACGATGGGGAGAGGGAGAAGGCCGCGCATGTGGAGAGGGAGAGCGGGGGCAGGGGGACGCGGGGCCACGGGGTGGGCCGGGGCGTGGTCGGGTGGGAGTTGGTGGCTGTGAAGGAGTGGGCTGGGGTGAGTGTCTTTGAGAGAGAGAGGAAGGAGAGAGGGCTATGGCCAAGTGGCAGCGTGGGATGGGGTAGAGGGAGGGGAGAGGTGAGGTGTCAGGTGGGGATTGGGTGGGGTGATGTGGAGGGGGTGTGGGTAGATTAGGTTGGGGTAGGTTTAGGAATTAGTTGGACCGTTTGTATTCCTAGGGGTGGTCGTTCGGGTCGGATCGCCTGCTCGACTGCCCTACTAAAATAATTAAACATTTGATTTGTTTTAAACGGGCCGTTTGCAAACCGATAGCAGCCAAACAAAATAATCCGGAGACCCGGGTTTGGCGTTTGAATAAAAGACGGGGCGTTTAGAAAACAAAACCAGGCTCTTCAAAAATAGTTTTATGCGAACACATGCAAGATGATGACAATGCTCAAATGCAATGTGGCATGATGACATGAGCATGCGGTCATGATGATGCAATGCACAAAAACAACGCGATTTTCTAGTAGTGGTTTTTGCGGGATGCCACACCGACACCACTAACAATGGATCTCGCCCTCGAGATCCGCCTCATGGCACCTGAAGAAGGCGGCGATCTGAATCTTCTCGCATCGTGTAGATCCTCGCGACACCACTAACAAGGGTTCCTTCTTCATCTTGAAATTGGCGACACCACCAACAATGGTAGGGCTCACGTCCATTGAGAGAACACTCCGGAGAAACAAAGGACGGAGGTAGAGGTGTCAAAAGATAAAGGCCACTTCTAACTTCCGTGGAATGAGTGAAATCACATTAATTCACCAATTCAATGTACAAGAGCGAATGATAAGAGTAGTGGTATGGTAGCTACTCCATCCCGCACTCAAACCATTACTCTGCACGCGAATAGGCGGATTATGCAACCAACTCTCGGAATTCAGACTGAAGATCTCGACCAACGAGGTTCAGAAGCAAAGGAGTGATGCAGACTCTGCATCGGATCGGGCGTAGATGATGTCGTAACGTCGGAAACACTGGGAGGCACAAACAAAGAACAAAGAATGGTACCACAGTAGACGGATTCCTCAGCCAGCATGAACACCGGATGGTAGAACACCGTTAACAAAGGAGGAAGCGAAACCCTGAAGGTAATGACGGAACCAACCACGAGAAATCGACTCAAGAGAGAGAAGCGGCGGATTCAAAACACGCAGAGGTGAGAGGAGAAGGGGTAAGGAGTAAAATTAGACCTAATCAAAACTATCCAACCGCTTCCAAAAATAGTTTTGACAATCTACTTCAGCCGTTAGCTAGGTTATCCTCAGTGGACTTGTGGGTATCATAGCCGCCGAGCTCGATACCACTCAGTAACACCTCGATCGGACCTATGCAAGTTTTAGCGAACCGCCAAACCCGCATAGAAACGATTCAAAGGTGCCACCAGCACTTTCGCATGGTGGAAAACAAAGTAATAACATTACACAACAGGTCTCGATGGGACCCACGTAATGATATATATACAACAGCGACTCGATGAGTCAAGAATGCAGATATAATATACAAAGATCCAAATCACCTTGAAAATGATAGAGGCGTCCAGCTACGGACAAGATGCAAATGGGGCTAAGTGCCTCAAGAATAACCGATGGCGTCCATAACCCCGCCAGGCCAAGCGGAAGGGTAACCCTGCTAACGACGCCGATCTCAAAACCGCTTAAACAAAAGGGTGCGGCAAGGGCAAAGGAAAAGAGGAGCGTCGATCGAGGCCGATTACAGCGAGGCTAGAATTCGGTCCTCGCCTACATAGGTATGGTGGATCGAGCGGCAGCAAAGATGCAATGAACAACCTATAGAGACTCGATACAACCTGGCGGCAATCGAGAGGGTAAGAAAGACCTATTCGAACCAACATGATGCTACCATCACACAAACCCATCTGGCGTTTCCCCTCGAGACCAATCGAGAAGTCAACCGAGGAACTCACACCGTTGGCGCTTTACTTATTCGGTTATCGCTATGCAACTACTAGTCAAGTATATATAATCATCCGATAAAATAAGCAAAGGCACTTTTAGTTAATCATTTCGTTGTAGTTGCAACACTTACTAATCGATACAATTAGCATGAGATAACCCAAAACCCAAATATTGTTGGTATTTTTATTCAGCCATTCCGTTGTAGTTGCCATAATTACTAGCCAGGTACAATGGTCGCAAGCGACAACTCAAACAAGCAATTGTGGGCAGTATTATTTAACCATTCCATTATAGTGAAGCTGATTACTAGTAATTATAAAGTCAAATTTATAGCAATAAACTTTAGTTATGCTTGTCTATAGTCGAGATACTGTGCTCCAAGTCGTCCATATCCGCGGACACGGCTTTTAGAAAGTTTTACCCGGCCGGGGTGCACCAATAGCAACACACACTCGATCAACCTCGGAAAAACCAAATCAAAACCCAACGAGGCTTTCACGACAAAGCAATCACAGGATTCAGAAATATTTCAGGGGGCCACCCCATTGAGTAGAACCGCAACAAAGTAAGCTAGCTCCGAGACGGACTCAAGGTTTGGGTAGACGGCTGTGAACGACTGGGAACCCAAAACTGGGCTTGTCGACACCGCGGAATCGTGTCCCGATCCTAAACAGTACAAGTGCTATCTGTCGCACAATTTAATTAAAGCAAGAAGCATGGCATAAGTACATGATCGTAAATAAAACCTCAAACTAGTTTGTGGCCCAAGAAATAAGACCGAATCAAGCTCGCTCAGGGGTCCCATATACCTCCGGATGTGGATATCGCGATAAATCAAGGAACATGTATCAAGTACTGGGTCCCACGGGACACAAGTGGCGCTCGAAACCAAATATTATCTATCACCCACCGATGCCTCTACTTACTTCAATTTTAGTTGTTAAAGAATTAAAGTGAACGATAAGTAAAACTATGACCATCTCCAACATCAACATGCGTGATACACCAACAACTGTGGCACTTGACATTATAACAGACTTGAGCAAGCGATCACGACGCATAAGTCCAACTATCTACCAATCAACAGTAATAGGATGTGTCCAGGCAATATAGGGCTGCAAGGGATATCACGGCGGAAACTAGAGCATCGCAACACATATAGCAATAGATCAACAGAGGGAAGTAAATACTATAAAAGTAAGATAGGTAGAAAGGGGGAGATGCTCGCCTGAAAACATTGTCGAAGGTTCATCCGAAGATCGGGGCGAAGCTCACATCAACTCAACGGCCCAATCCGCGAAGAAGCAAAACACTAGAATAAACACCGGATGCACTATTTAATACAACGGCAGAAGATCGGCATGATGCATGTGAAGGGAATATGCCCTGAGAGGCAATAATAAAGTGTTTATTATGTGTATTCCAAGTATATGATAGATGTTTATTTTGCATGCTATAATTGTATTAATACGGAAACGTTAATACATGTGTGTTTAATAAACAAACATAAAGTTCCTAGTTAAGCCTCTCTCATAAACTAGCTCGTTGATTAACAAGATGATCAAGGTTTCCTGATCATGGACATTGGATGTTGTTAATAACGGGATCACAACATTAGTGTAATGATGTGATGAACATTCATCCGAAGTATAGCATTACGATCAAAGTCATTGAGTTTATATTGCTATAACAACTTACGAAGTGATCCTAATCCTTAGACCATGAGATCATGTCAATCACTAACACCTAAGAGTTTCTTGATAACATCAAACGTCACACCATAACAGGTGATTATAAAGATGGGTTCGTAACTAATAAAGTGTTATGTTGAGGCTCATGGATTGAGAGTGGAATTTGTTCATCCCGATGACGGATAGATATACTGGCCCTCTCGGTGATATCACATTGATTAGCTTGCAAGCAAGTGATTTGATCACTAGAATGTTATATCACGAGAACGAAAAGAGTGCATGTCGAATGAGATCAAACTAGGTATGGGGATACCGATGATCGAATCTCGGACATGTAATATATCGTGAAACAAAGGGATTAAGATACTAGCGTAAAGGTTCCGACGATCACAAGAAAGTCATCGTTGAATGTGTGGGAGTCGATGGGTCTCCGATCCCGCTTCGATTATTGATCCGAGGGGTCTCGATCATGTCCGCATTATTCACGAACCGTAGGGTGACACACTTAAGAGACACCGACATCCAATTGGAGCAAATGTTTCATGCCGAAGAATGAATAAGCGCAGAATTTATTTCACTAGATACCAAACAGGTTTTGGTGAAATTGCATAAAGTGGTTATGCATGTGAAATAGAATTCTAGCAAGGTTATTTGTGAATGTTTGTCATTAAAGTAATTGACAAAATTCTGAATAAAATAAAAGAGTTTTATTTAATGAGAGTTTGCATTAAATTTGGTGGAAATTTAATGGGAATTTTGAGTGGACTTTTGAGTGGAGGAATTTAGAGGAGTTTTGTGAGTGGAGTGTCCACCCACATGAAGAGGGAGGGCAAGGGCAGCCCCCATGCGCCGCCACCCCTTGGGGTTCCCCTCCTCCTATAAAAGGAGCCCCCCTCCTCACTTGTCTCTCACACCTCCTCGTGAAGGATCTCTCTCCCCCTCTAGAATTTATCCCCCATGGTCTCGGACTAGCGAGATACATGTTCCCGGTGGCTATTCGGCAAGAAAGAGTTGTGCTTCCGCTGCATCGCTGGAGCGAGGAGGCGGAGGTTGCTCGGTGCCTCGGACGTGTGTGCGAGCACGGATGCGCTGCTGATTTGCGGCGCTAGGACTTCCTCTCGATCTTGAGATCGGCAAGAGATCGTCTACATCAACCACGAGTTGAACTCGTTAAGCTTTGTCGGTCTTCAAGGGTATGTTCTCTACGGATATACATCTGCCCGTTGTTTGTATCTAGTATAAATAGATCTTGGTATATAGTTCACATCGTAGGAAAATTTTTGTTTTCTATGCTGCGAACCCTACAGTGGTATCAGAGCCGAATCTATGCGTAGATACTTTACACGGGTAGTACACATATGAGTATGTGGGCGATGATGATCATGTTGTTGCTCCTTTGTTGTGATTTTGGATATTGGTGGCATAGTGGGATGAAGCGGCCGGACAAACTTTACATGTCCTCACATGAGACCTGTTCCACGCTTGACATGCAACTAGTTTGCATAAGTGGCTAGCGGGTGTGTCTCTCCTACTATAGTCAATATCTATTTTGCAAGCGAGTTGTCAACAATTTGATTATCCTCGTTAGGTTCATGTTCGTAGGTATGAACGGTTCTATCTCGAAAGCCCTAAGCCACGTAAAACTTGCAATGGATAAATTAGAGGCGTCTAGTTTAGATTGTTGCTGGGCTAGTGTTATGATATGGTAGTGTTGTAAGTGGAAGTATGAGATGATACTCTTAACACACACATAGCGTGTAAAATCCATAGACCTTGGATTTACACATAGGTATGATAGTGATCATACCACGAAGCACATGATAGAGATCATCTGCGGGAACCATATAATTTCACTAATAAACATATGATGTTTGATTGCATCTTATATTGCTTGTTTAGCGCTTTGTTAAGCATAATAAGATGATCCCTCATTTAAATATCAAGATAAGAATGTGTTCTTCCTTTAGTATGCACCGATTATGTTTTCGCTGCCCAAGACATCACGTGATGATCGGGTGTTCTTGGATCCACGACCATATTTCGGTGTAAAACAGCACACGCAAATACTAAGGTTCTAACTTGGCGAGCCTAGCATGTACGCATGGCCTCGGACACGTAATCCAAAGGTTAAGCATGAGTCATATAGTTGATATGATGCCCATTTGATGCTCGCCTTTGAAGCTATACCGACTCACGTGATGATCGGACTTGGTGTAGTGGATTTGGTTCATGTAATCACCAAAAGGACACGAGGGATGTCGCTTTGAGTGGGAGTTCATTCGTAATATAGATTAGTTGAACTCGATCTATCATACACTTAGTCTAAACTTTACAAATTCATTGTAGATGGCACCACCGCTTTTAATTTCAATGCTCATGGAGAAAGAGAAACTAGGAACAACGGTAGCAACTTTTGAATGGGCCATGAATTTGAGGATTCTCCTCTCACGCACAAAAGCAATATGTGCTAGAAGCGCCGTTAGGCCCCCCACCTTTTGATGATGCCCCCGACGAGGAGAAGAATGTCTATCAGACTCGTCAGGAGGACCACAACTTAGTTCATTGCGGCATATTGTATGGGCTAGAGCCGGAACTTCGAAAGCGTTTCGAAAACGGCAATGCATTTGATACAATGGGTCAGTTGAAAATGATTTTCGACACACATGTCAGAGAGAGCTACAATGCTTCGTAAAAGTTCTTTAGTGCATGATGGAAGAGCACATCCGTTAGTGAGCATGTACTCAAGATGTCAAGTTACCGATAAGCTTGTGTCCTTGGGAATAACGATTCCCATTGACTTAGGCATCCATCGTGTTCTCAGCCTCGCCACCTAGCTATAAGAGCTCGTGATGAACTATAATATGCAAGGCATGAAGAAGTCTCTCCCGAGCTTCGCCAATGCTTAAAACTGTAAGTGGAGATCAAAAGGAACATCAAGTGTTGATGATCAATAGGAACACCGGTTTCAAGAAAGACAAGAAGGAAAACGGAAGGAAGTAAGCGGCAAGCCTGCTGTCACCAAAAGAAACCCCGAGTTGGACCTAAGTCTGATACCGAGTGCTACTATTGTAAGGGGACTGTCCACTGGAAGCGCAACTGCCCCAAGTATTTGGCAGACAAGAAGGTCGGCAAGGCAAACAAAGGTATATATGATATACATGTTATTGATGTGTACTTGACTAGTGCTCGCAGGGCACCTGGGTATTTGATACCGTTCGAGGCTAATATTTGTAACTCGAATCGTGGGTCATGAACAAGCGACCGCTAGCAAAGGGTGAGGTCAAGATGCGTGTCGGCAATGGATCAAACGTTGATGTGATCGCCGTCGAACGCTACCTCTCCACTTACTGGTCGGATTAGTCATAAACTTAAATAAATGTTATCTCGTGCCCGCATCGAGCATGAACATTGTATCTGGATCATGTTTGATGCAAAGTGGTTATTCATTTAAATCGAGAACAATGGTTGTTCCATTTATATGAATGAAATCTTTATGGTCATGCACCAATGATGAATGGTTTATTTCATGGATCTCGATGATAATGTTACACATATTCATAATGTTGATGCTAAAAGGATTAAACTTAATGATGATATATCCGATATATGTGGCAATCGCCGTCTAGGTCATATTGGCATTAAACGCATGAAGAAGCTCCATTCAGATGGACTTTTGGAATCACTTGATTATGAATCATTTGATACATGTGAGCCATGCCTTATGGGCAAGATGACTAGAACGCTTTTCCTGTTCAATGGAACGCGCGATTTATTGGAAATCATACATTCGATGTATGTGGTCCAATGAGTGTGTCGGCGAGGTGGATATCGTTATTTTGTTACTTTCACGGATGATTTGAGTAGATATGGTTATATCTACTTGATGAAACACAAGTCCGAAACCTTTGAAAAGTTCAAGGAATTTCGTAATGAAGTGGAAAATCATCGTAATAGAAAGATCAAATTTCTACGATCGACCGTGGAGGTGAGTATCTAAGTTACGAGTTTAGCACTCACATGAAAGAGTGTGGAATTGTTTCACAACTCACACCGCCGAACACCACAATGAAATGGTGTGTCGGAACGTCAGAATCGTACTTTATTAGATATGGTTCGATCTATGATGTCTCGACGACTTGCCGCTGTCATTTTCGGGTTATGCACTAGAAACTGCTGCATTCACTTTAAATCGGGCACCATCTAAACCGCTGAAAAGACACCAGATGAATTGTGGTTTGAAACAAACCTAAGCTGTCATTTCTTAAAGTTTGGGGTTGCGATGTTTATGTGAAGAAACTTCAACCGATAAACTCAAACCCAAAGCGGAAAAATGCGCCTTCATAGGATACCCTAAAGAAACTATTGGGTATTCCTTCTATCACAGATCCGAGGGCAAGGTTTTTGTTGCCAAGAATGGATCCTTTCTAGAAAGAGTTTCTCGCGAAAGGTGTGAGTAGTCAAGGTAGAACTCAAGAGGTTGTGGAACCTTCTCTTCAAAGTATGGCGAGTAGCGCAACGCGGAAGTTGTTCCGAGTTGGCTCCACACCTGTTGAAGAGGGAACTAATGATAATGATCATGAAACTCCAAAGAGAGTACTACCGAACCTCGCAGTCAAACAGACGCTGCAGCTCCCGAGTCAGACGGAAATCTGTCATAAATTTCATGGTTGATGAAAATAATGACCCCGACGTATGAAGAAGCGATGATGAGCCCGGATTCCAACAAATGGTTAGAAGCCATGAAATCCGAGATGGAATCCATGTATGAAAATCAAGTTTGGAACTTGGTGGAATTACCTTACGCACCGAAAGGCCGTGGAGAACAAATGGATTTTCAAAAGGAAAACTGATGTCGATGGTAATGTGACCATCTATAAAGCTCGACTTGTCGCAAAGGGGTTTCGACAAATTCAAGGAGTTGACTACGATGAGACTTTCTCTCCCGTAGCGATGCTAAAGTCGATTAGGATTATGTTAGCAATTGCTGCATATTTCGATTATGAAATATGGCGATGGATGTCAAAACCGTTTCTCAATGGTAATATTGAAGAAGAGTTGTATATGATACAACCAAAGGGTTTTTGTCGATCCTAAGGATGCTAACAAGGTGTGCAAGCTTCGATCCATCTATGGATTGAAGCAAGCATCGAAGTTGGAATCTCCTTTGATGAGGTGATCAAAGAGTTTGGATTTGTCCAAACTTATGGAGAAGCTTGTATTTACAAGAAAGTGAGTGGGAGCAATGTGGCATTTACGATATTATATGTGGATGACATATTATTGATCGGAAATGATATAGAACTTTAAACAGTGTTAAAAGTTATCTAAACAACAAATTTTCAATGAAGAACCTAGGTGAGCGTCATACATATTAGGCATAAAGATCTATAGAGATAGATCTAGGCGCCTAATAGGGCTATCATAAAAGTACATACCTTGATAAGATTTTAAAGAAGTTTAAAATGTACGGAAGTAAGAAGGGTTCTTACCTATGTTGCAAGGCAAGACATTGAGTAACACTCAAAGTCCCCGGCAAGGAAGAAAGAGATAATGGACAAAGTCCCTATGCTTGACCATAGGCTCTATAATGTACGCCATGCTATGTACAAGACCGGATGTGGCACACGCTATTAGTTTGACTAGTAGGTACCAATCGGATCCAGGTTCGAACCTTTGGATAGCGGTCAAGAATATCCTTAAGTACTTAAGAAGAACTAAGGATATGTTTCTTGTATCTGGAGGTGAAGAAGAGCTCGTCGCTAAGTGTTATGTCGACGCTAGCTTTGATCGATCCGGATGACTCTAAGTCTCAATCCGGATCGTATTTCTCATGAATGGCGGAGCGGTTAGTTGGAGGAGCTCCAAACAACCTGTGGTAGCGGATCAACAACGGAGGTCGAATATGTTGTCGCTTGCCAGCGGCTCGAGCGGTTGGATGAAGGAGTTCATATCCGAACTAGGAGTTGTGGCAATGTTGGACCCAATGGTGATCTATTGTGACAACAATGGTGCCATTACCAATGCCAAAGAGCCAAGGTCTCACAAGCATTCCAAGCATATTAAGCGCGGTTTCACTCCATCCGCGAGCATGTCAAGGATGGAGATATAAAGATTTGTAGTACATACGGATCTCAATGTAGCGGATCCGTTGACTAAAACTCTCCCTAGAGCAAAACATGATCAACACGTAACTCAATGGGTGTTAGATATATCACTATGTAACTAGATTATTGTCTCTAGTGCAAGTGGGAGATCAAGGAATATGCCCCGAGAGGCAATAATAAAGTGTTTATTATGTGTATTCCAAGTATATGATAGATGTTTATTTTGCATGCTATAATTGTATTAATATGGAAGCGTTAATACATGTGTGTTTAATAAACAAGCAGAAAGTTCCTAGTTAAGCCTCTCTCATAAACTAGCTCGTTGATTAACAAGATGATCAAGGTTTCGATCATGGACATTGGATGTTGTTAATAACGGGATCACAACATTAGTGTAATGATGTGATGAACATTCATCAAGTATAGCATTACGATCAAAGTCATTGAGTTTATATTGCTATAACAACTTACGAAGTGATCCTAATCCTTAGACCATGAGATCATGTCAATCACTAACACCGAAGAGTTTCTTGATAACATCAAACGTCACACCGTAGCAGGTGATTATAAAGATGGGTTCGAACTAATAAAGTGTTATGTTGAGGCTCATGGATCGAGAGTGGAATTTGTTCATCCGATGACGGATAGATATACTCAGGCCCTCTCGGTGATATCACATTGATTAGCTTGCAAGCAAGTGATTTGATCACTAGAATGTTATATCACGTGAACGAGAAAGAGTGCATGTCGATGCGAGATCAAACTAGGTATGGGGATACCGATGATCGAATCTCGGACATGTAATATATCGTGAAACAAAGGGATTAAGATACTAGCGTAAAAGGTTCCGATCACAAGAAAGTCATCGTTGAATGTGTGGGAGTCGATGGGTCTCGGATCCGCTTGATTATTGATCGAGAGGGTCTCGATCATGTCCGCATTATTCACGAACCGTAGGGTGACACACTTAAGAGACACCGACATCCAATTGGAGCAAATGTTTCATGCGAAAAAGAATGAACAAGCGCAGAATTTATTTCACTAGATCTAAAACAAGTTTTGGTGAAATTGCATAAAGTGGTTATGCATGTGAAATAGAATTCTAGCAAGGGTTATTTGTGAATGTTTGTCATTAAAGTAATTGACAAAATTCTGAATAAAATAAAAGTTTTATTTAATGAGAGTTTGCATTAAATTTGGTGGAAATTTAATGGGAATTTTGAGTGGACTTTGAGTGGAGGAATTTAGAGGAGTTTTGTGAGTGGAGTGTCCACCCACATGAAGAGGGAGGGCAAGGGGCAGCCCCATGCGCCGGCCACCCCTTGGGGTTCCCCTCCTCCTATAAAGGAGCCCTCCTCCTCACTTGTCTCTCACACCTCCTCGTGAAGGATCTCTCTCCCCTCTAGAATTTATCCCCATGGTCTCGGACTAGCGAGATACATGTTCCCAGTGGCTATTCGGCAAGAAAGAGTTGTGCTTCCGCTGCATCGCTGGAGCGAGGAGGCGGAGGTTGCTCAGTGCCTCGGGCGTGTGCGAGCACGGATCTTGGCTGATTTGCGGCGCTAGGACTTCCTCTCGATCTTGAGACCGGCAAGAGATCGTCTACATCAACCACGAGTTGAACTCGTTAAGCTTTGTCGGTCTTCAAGGGTATGTTCTCTACGGATATACATCCGCCCGTTGTTTGTATCTAGTATAAATAGATCTTGGTATATAGTTCACATCGTAGGAAAATTTTTGTTTTCTATGCTGCGAACCCTACAGCATGTATGATGAATGTCATGGCAAAGGTGCGATGCAATTTGGCAAGATTAAGCGGAACCGGGGTCCCGACAATTATTAAACGGTTCCAGTTGTTTAGCTACCCCGCAATTAAATGTTGTTTTAACATGGCAAAAGATGGCACCGGTTCGCTACACAAATTTAAATGAGGCCAATATAAGACTAGATTTGCCCGCATATGGGCCCCATATTTAATTATTAGGTGAATCGGCATAAGGTCCCCAAACCACATGATATGCATGCATGAACAATTATTATGCAACAATTATATAGAGGGCATTTATAAAAAATAGGGTTCTCGGATAAGGGCCACACATTAGGGTTCGTCGATCTTGGTTAGGGTTCGACGGGGTTCGGGGTCGGTCTCAGGGTCCAGGGTTCGACGGAAATGTTCTCGGGCTCCGGGATCGTTCTCGGATATCGGGGTAGTTCTTGTCGTGTTCGGGAAGCAGGACTTGGGTCGGTGCCGGGGCGCGTAGGATTCTTCCGGGCCGATGCCGTTCTTGTCGCATTCGTGGTCTTCGGGTCATGTCGACGGTCATGGCGTTCGGGATGAGGTACTTGGCGTTCCGCGACGAAATGCTTGACGTCATTTGTTTCCATGTCGACGGTCTTGGTGTTCTCGATGGAGAACTCGGTGTATCCGGGTTGTGGTTCTTGTCGGGGTTCTCGGCTTAGCGGGATCGGTCTTGGGTTCGCATCAACGACCTTCGATCTCCGTGAAGAAGAGCTTGGCGTGTCGGTTCGGACTTCCCTCCAGAACGGCAGGTTTCGTGGTCTCGGCGAACTTGGTGTTCGGCATTTGAAGTCGTAGATATTGGCATCCGGGTTCTCGACAAACTTGGCGAAGGAACTCGGTGTTCCACAAATCGGTTCGAAGAAGATCTTGTCGATATTATCACCTCACGAGCACACAGCTTTCAACTAGATCTTGTTGAAGTTGGTCTTGGGCGATGGGGATCGGACCAGACGCGACAGGCTCGGAAGAAGGGGACAACACCGTCACACGGCGGTAATGCTACTGATGCTGACATCAACTCGAGTGACACAAACACCTTGAGCTGCGCATGGTACAGGACACAGAAGGCAAAACTAATATGCACAGTTATCCACACACGCGGCCGAGCAAGGTCTGGAACGCGGCGACAACGCCAACGGGAGGAAGTGGAGGCGAGGTTGGGTCGCACTGCAGCGAGGGGCGAGCGAGAGGCGGCAACAGGCGGGCCAGCATGGCCGGCTTATGGGACGGGCCGGACACAGCGAGGCAGAGGCGATGGGGACCCGCGGCTGCGCTTTCTGCGTCGACGGGCAGCGATCGGGAAAGCAATGCCGGCGGAGGCGGAGGCCGAGGCGACGCTGGAGGCCGAGGCGGAGAGGTTGGCGGCGCGCGGCCTTCGAAGGTCGGCGAGGCGAGGACACGCCTGTGGCGGCTCGTGGCAGAGGCGGCGTGCTGAGGTCGTGATCGGCCAAGAGGAGGCGGCGGCGTCACAAGGCGTGGCAGGAGCGGAAGCGAAGTTGCGCATGGGAGAAGAGGAGGAGGAGGCAGGTTGGCGGGAGAAGCTTCAAGGCGTCAAGAGGAGGGAGGCGAGGCGGTGCTGCGAGAGAGGGGAAGGCGGCAGAGGAGGACGATGGGGAGGGAGAAGGCCGCGTGTGGAGAGAGGCGGGGCAGGGGCCCAGGGTGGGCAGGCGTGGTCGGGTGGGAGTTGGTGGCTGTGAAGGTGGGCCAGGGTGAGTGTCTTTGAGAGAGGGAAGGAGAGAGGGCTATGGCCAAGTGGCGTGATGGGATAGGGTAGAGGAGAGGTGAGGTGTCGGTGGGGATTGGGTGGGGTGATGTGGAGGTGTGGGTAGATTAGGTTGGGGTAGGTTTAGGAATTAGTTGGACCTTTGTATTCGGGGTGGTCGTTGGTCGGATCGGCCCGTTCATTGCCCACTAAAAATAATTAAACATTTGATTTGTTTTAAGCGGGCGTTTGCAAACCGATAGCAGCCAAACAAAATAATCCGGAGACCCGGGTTTGGCGTTTGAATAAAGAAGGCGTTTAGAAAACAAAACCAGGCTCTTCAAAAATAGTTTTATGCGAACAGATGCAAGATGATGACAATGCTCAAATGCAATGTGGCATGATGACATGAGCATGCGGTCATGATGATGCAATGCACAAAAACAACGCGATTTTCTAGTAGTGGTTTTTGCGGGATGCCACACCCTGCTGCAGAAATTCTCCACCATATACACCACGCCGTCGTGTTGTAGATCCAATCTATCTCTCCACCATACTTTACGTCCGAGGAAGGAGGCGTCGAGTCTTTGCGTGTGCATCTCACGGAGGCACCGCCACTTGTGGTGCTAGATCGGATCGGATCGCGAGGAGGAGAAGCGAATCGACTACATCACCCACGTTCCGACAAACGTTCAATTTGTCGAATCTTCAAGGGTATGAAGATCTAATCCAATCTCTCTCGTTGATTGCATCTCCTAGATTAGATCTTGGCTTTCCCTCTGTTCGCATCCGTAGAAAATTTTGATTTACTATGCCGCGAAACCCATCAGTGCCATCAAAAGTAAATGTGTGAGAGTGCACTAAACCCCTAGGAGACATCTTTACTCTTGAGGCGGTGAAGCCTAAAATCAAGAGACCTCGCTCTGATACCAATTGAAAGTACAAAGGAAGTCACCTAGAGGGGGGGTGAATAGGCTTTTAAAATTATTACGGTTTAGGCTCAAGTAAATGTAGAATAAAACTAAAGTTTAATTTATTGAGCACAAAACCTAGCCACTAAGTTCACCTAAGTGCACCAACAACCTATGCTAAGAAATACAAGTAACAAGGTGATAGCAAGATATAAGTACTTCAAGCACGATGGCTATCACAATGTAAAGTGCATAAGTAAAGGGTTCGGTTGAGAGATAACCGATGGACGTGGAGACGAATATTTGTTTCCCGAAGTTCACTTCCAAAGAAGCTACGTCTCCGTTGGAGAGGTGCGATGGCGCAATGCTCTCGAGCATACAAATGGCTCACCTCGAGGTGTGGTGGCTCGATGCTCACCCAACACGACACAAGGACTCACCCGGATGCGAAGCACGCAACTCACGACGCCACAAAAGGCTCACCCTATTCTCCCGAAAGCGCCACAAAAGCGGGCACTTGCTCCTATGGGACGCTTGAGGCGGTCACCGAACTCGTACAAGATTGGGGCTTACTCCACAACTCAATTGGAGGCTCCCAACAACAAAGCCACAAAAGGCTACAATGCCAAAAAAGGCCCACAACGCCAAAAATGGCTACAAGACCACAAAAGGTCAACAAGACCACAAAGGACAACAAGACCACAAAGGTCAACAATCCAACCACACAACCGTCTAGGGTTCCAAGGAACCCAAGAGAAACAAGCCTGGCTTGAACTCACGAATCTCCGAGGAGAACTCAAACCTATGCACCAAATGCAAGGGCAAGTCCTTCTCTCCCGAATTCCAACAAAGATACAAAAGCTATTGGGGGAATAAGGGAGGAAGAACACAAGAGGAGAACACAAAACTCTCCAAGATATAGATCCCAACGATTCCTTCACAAAGAAGGGATTTAGCTTGGGGGGATTGTGAATCTAGATATCCTCTCTCAAATCCCTCAAAAGATGCAAGAATCATAGGAAGGAAAGGGAGAGGAAAGCTTATTCAAGGTCACAATGGAGGAGAGAAAGCCAAGAACCAAGAAAAGAACTGCTTCCACGAAGGGAAGAGGAGCCCCTTTAAAGGGCTCCCAGATCTGCCGTTATGGGCATTCGCGACTCTGGCGGAACTTCGGTGGGAGGCGGAAGTTCATGGCACAGCCAATGGTCAAAAACCTTTGGCGAGCGAAACGAGTCTGGTGGAACTTCCGCCGGTTCACTGGAACTTTCGGTGGGAGCGGAACTTCTGGTGGAAGTTTCGACAGAAGTTCCGCCAAATAGAAAAAACCAACACATAAGGTTACTGAATCGTGAGCGGAACAAGAGATTAAAATTCAACTGGAACTTCGGTGACAACTAGGCTCATGGAACTTCGGTGGGAGCGGAACTTCGGTGGAAATTCCGACTGAAGTTCCATCAAATAGCACATCCAAAACAGAAGGTTACTGAACGTGAGAGGAAGAAGACCCGGAACTTTCGGCGGCAAAGATGCCCTAGCGGAACTTCCGATGGGAAGCCGGAACTTCCAGTCAGGAAAATTCCAGAAACCAGAAAACCAGAAACGCAATAACTTTTGCATCCGAACACCAAACGGGATGAAACCAATTTTGTTGGAAAGATAACGACGAATAGAATCCAACAAAATATTGGGTATCACCTTGGGATAAAATACCATGAACATATAAGTGAAGTATCCCCCATGGTGTGCTGCCGGAAAACTCGCAAGATCAAAAACCGCAATAAGATATGCAAGTGAAATCCTTAGATGATGAACTAGAGCTTGTTAAGATGATGACCACAAGCTCTAGATACTCTCATGGACAAGAACCAAATAACAACCAAGAAATATGATGTTGTGAATGCAAAGGTTTGAGCTTTCTCCGAACGATGCAAACGAGACACCCGCTTGAGAGCCCCTCTTGATAGTACGGCTATCTATCCTAAACCCGGCCTCCCAACTAACAATACGAGACCGGTAAAAGAAAATCCCTATCAAGAACATACCTTTGCCTTGAGCATCCCACTTGAACTTGATGTAGACCGTCTTGTTCTTCTATAGTGGGAACACCTCTCTTGGATTCTCTTTCTTGATGAAGATGAAAACTTGCAAATTTCTCCCCCATACTCCATGGGGAAACCTCTTCTTTGAACTTGTCTTCATCATTCCATGAGCACGAGGATGGCAAGCTTCAAGCATGAGATCTTCTAGAGATGGCGCATCTTGAGCTCACCCTTCTTCTTCCCTACTTGAGGTTGATCCATCTTGATGCAACTCTTTGCACATGTCTTTATCAACCTTCAAGCTCCTTCTTTCTTCATGATTCCAATGTGCACAAAGCCCTTGGACATTTCTTCATCTTCCAACCTTGAGACCAACACATGTCCCAAGCGATGCCAATGGACAAACCTAGAAGTGAAACTCAATTTACACATTAGTCCATAGAGATTGTCATTAATTACCAAAACCACACATGGGGGCATACATGCCCTTTCAACACCTATGCATCATAGAAAACAATTGCAGCTACACAAAAACAATTTACAACATGACGACACCATTTGCAATAGAAGACCAGAGTCATCGTGATATAACACACATGTTCTTGCACCAGACTAGACTAGCATTCATTTTGGAAACTGGCCTTACTGACGACAAATCTGGCTCCTCAGAGCCCCGTCACCACAGAATCTAGTGAGCCCAAAGCCATTCCCGATGGCCCGATGTCACTCGTCATATAATTTGGGAGGCATTTGTGTCAAATGTAACACTAATATTTAGATATCTATTTTTTGCGGGAAACTAATATTTATATATCTAATGGCGCTAACACATGTTCAGAAAGAAGCCAGTACAACTAGACCCGCTGGATGTCGCCTAGGACTGCCAAATGAAAAAAACTGGTGGGCCAACCTTGTCGACGAGACATCCCATTCCCCATTATGATTCGGATCTCATGCGGCATAGAGCCTTCTCCTCACCTACCCCTCGCCGCCATGTCGCCTTCGGCGATGCCCCACCCTGCCCTGCCTAGCTTAATCCATGTCGATAGAAAGGTCCATCGCCACCACTGCATTCCCTCGCTGCTGGCCTTGTTTCGCCTTCTCTCAGCGTTGCCGGCAGCTCAACTCCATTCCTAGATGCTACCCACCGCACTCGCGAAGTGTTCGGCATTACCTGTTTGGCCATGGACTCCGACGACAAGGATATCTTCTCCCTGGTGTTGGAGGAAGAGAACGCCGCAGCCACCAAAGATGAAGAGCATATGCGGATCCTCGACTCTCTATCCAGGATGTACACATGGGTAGACCAAGCATCGCCGAATGCAAAGGAAGGCAGGATGGAGGCTATTGCATGCTATCATGGCTAATTCACCGACAACCACTGCATGAAGGCGTGTTTCGCCTTTTAGGATGAGCGAAACTCTTCCTCGAGATCATTTATGCCATCCGGATCGACCCCTACTTCATATGTAAGAGGACTGCACCGCATGGTAGGGTTTTCCTACTCAAGTGCACGGTGGCGATGAGGTTGCTTGCATATGGAGCTCGGGTGATGTTGTCGATGGCTATCTCCGCATGGATGATTCCACCATCATTGATTGTTTGTATATGTTCGGTAGGGTAGTGATTGCAGTGTTTGGGCCACTATACTTGAGATCGCCTATTGCTGAAGACACTGCTCAGATCCTCGCAGTAAATGAAAATAGAGGATTTCTTGGGATGCTTGAAAACATCGACTGCATGCATTGGCACTGGAAGTACTGTCCATTTGCTTGGCAGGGAATGTACAAAGGCCACAAAGGAGGTTGCAATGTCCTACTCGAGGCAGTTGCTAAATGATCTCTGGATTTGACACTCCTTTTTTTGGCATGGAAGGATCAAACAACTACATCAACGTCTTCCAGTCCTCTACTATCTCCACCAAGCTTGTTGAGGGTCATACTCCCCCAGTGGACCTTGAGATTAATGGGCACCACTACAACAAAGGTACTATCTTGCAGATGTTATCTATCCAAGATGGTCAAATTTGTGACGACTATTTCAAGCCCCATGCTCCCCAAGCATGGCTAGTTTGCCAAGGAACGAGAATCTTGCAGTAAGGACATGGAGCAGGCATTTGGTGTGCTCGAACTGATATTTGCAGTTGCACGGTTCCCTTCTATGACCTGGTCAAAAGATCAGATGTGGGAAATGATGAAATATTGTGTGACCTTGCACAACATGATCATTGAGGACGAGCAGAAGCATCCAGTGAATTTGGTCGAGTAGGAAGGAGTCATACTTTAGATAGGGATATCTTGGAGAGACTGATCACTAGGTGCCGACATCGTGGGCTGTCTTCGTCTCCATGCGTTAGGAGATTCGAGACCCGACAGTGCATCAACAGCTACAGGATGATCTGGTCGAGCACATATGGATACACAGAGGAAACTCATAGCACCTATGCCGAATATGATGTGGCCAAAATATGTTGTGTTTTATTCTATAGCGAACTATGCCGAACTATGCCGTGTTTAATTTTATGTCAAACAATGCTTTGTATTCATATTATGCCAAACTATGCAAATATGGGCTGAATTGGGGCGAAAATGTCGCTAAATTTGCCCAAAAAGGACTGCCTGGGAACCCCACTTGGAAAGGTGAGTGGGAATTATTCGGCCATTCTCAGGCCAGAAGTTTCATCCATCCGACTAAATAGCTGAATTTGCATGGGGACACGAGCAGTGGAGATGATCTTAGGCCGTATAAGGGAATCTCCACCGGACCAACCCATCCGGCCAACCCAAACGGTCTTTTTCTGTCCATTTGGGTCGGTCCACGCTCGCTTTTGGATCGGGGTACGGCCTGTCTGGCTGACCGCGCCTAGTGGCGCGACCAATTTGTTCGCACTGGCATTCTTTAGCGCCATCGCTGGGCAAGGGATGCCAATCAGTTGAAATGTCAAATTGATAAGCTAGAAACACATAGATTGAATATCAAACAACATGGAAAGCGTGTGCCATCGCCCTTTGGGCATCGCCAACAAGTGGTCAGTGGATCTAAAGTGTGCAAAAGGGGTCAATATTATACACAATGTCCAAAAAATGACAGCTTCTCTGTCCAAAAAGTTGCATCCGTCGTTGCCATTGCCCTTCAGGCATCGCAGCCCTGGTGGTATGCTGCCTCTTCGCGATCGGGGGCGGCGATGCTATCCAGGTTGGTGAACATGATGGTGTTCTCCTTGGCCATGATCTTGGCTTTGACCTCCTTGGCCTTCGCCTCGGCCTCCAACACCCTAGACCTAGCCTCGATCTCCGTCGCCTTTGCCTTGGCCTCGATCTCCATTAGCCTAGCCTTGGAGTTGGCCTCCTCCACCTCGATAGACCTCGTATGTAGCTCGACAAAGATCTTGGCGGCATCCTCATTCTCTTTGCTCCGCCTCTCCTCCCTCTCGACGATGGCCTTTGATACGTCGTAAATGTATCTATAATTTTTGATGCACCATGCTTGTTTTATATCATTTGTCTTATGTTTTGTCTATGCTTTGAGGTATTTTTATAGACTTTATAGAACTAACCTATTGACAAGATGCCACAATGCTAGTTTCCTGTTTTTTGCTGTTTTTGGTTTCAAAAAAGCTAAAAAATGAATATTCTCGGAACTGGACGGGACAAAAGCCAATGTTCATATTTTCCCGGAACGATACGAAAAACGAAGCAGAGACGGAGTAGGGCACCAGGGTGGGCACACCCTAGGGTGGAGTGTTCCCACCTAGGCCGCGCCACCATGGGTGTGGACCCCCTGGCCGCCTCCTCGCCTTGCCCCTTCGCCTATAAGAAGCCCCAGGGAGGAAACCCTAGATAATCCATCATACATCCACGAAAAGTTCCGCAGTGCCACCGACACCGAAGGGGAGATTCGGGGGACATAAGTCTCTGTTCCGGCATCCTCACGGGATGGGGAAGTGCCCCCGGAGCCATTTACATCGATCTCCACCACCATCTCTATCACCCTTTATAATTCCCATGATGAGAAGGAGTAGTTCTTCCTCGAGGCTAAGGGCTCTACGGTAGCTATGTGTTCATCTCTCTCTCTATGCATGATCATACTGTGATCATGAGCTTTGTAATCAAGTAGATCTACTTTGCTACTCAAGTGCTTTAATAGACCTCGACTCTCCCCACGTGTATGAAAGTGATAGCGTGCATACCGTGGTGGCACTTAGGCTAGAGTCTACTTAAATATTCAAGTGCTTCAATAGATCTCTGCTCTCCCCACATGTGTGAAAGTGAAAGCGTGCACGCCGTGGTGGCACTTACGCTAGAGTTCATAAATACTTATCATGGGTTATATTTGGAGTTGGATGTCTCTATGAAATTGTGGTGTTTGTTGGAACCATCTAGCGCTCAAGGTGACAGTATGGGGTTATCTAGATGGGGAAGGCGGACTTTGAGAAGTGTTGTTATAGCCCTACCATGGATTAGAGTGTCCAACCGGAGAGTAGTTCAGGGTAGCATCATGAAGAGAATATATTTATTGAGTGTTCACTAGTGAAAGTATGATACCTAGGCCTTGTTTATAAACATTGAAACACCGTTTGCATCTAGATCTGCTGCATGTTTGCTTGCTTCATCTTTTTGCCTTTAGTCTTTTCCTCCCTGTCAGAAGCTCTTTTTGGCACCGTTACTGTAGGGGTTCGTAGCATGGAAAACAAAAATTTTCTATCGCATACAAACAAACAAGCCAAGATCTATCTATTAGATTGTAGCAACGAGTCGATGGAATAACTTACCTCGAAGATTCCAAAGCGATTAACGAGGCGATTCTCATGGGTGATGTAGTTATACTCTTTCCGATCTCAAGATCGTGTAGCGATCCTTCCTGGCTGCGTTCGGCAGCGCTTCATGATCGTCACACGTTCGGTACTCGGCGAAGACCTTCCTCTCCCTTGTTCCAAAGGGGCGGAGGTTGTAGCACTCTCCTCATGATTCCGGCAGTGACTGTGGCGTGGTACGAGTAGAGGGGAAATCCCGCAGGGCTTCGCCTTAAGCCGGAGCGAGTATGGTGGATTATGAGAGAGGGCTATTAGTGGTCTAGAGATTAGACACACCAATTAGAAGGCTCTAAACCTGTGGCATCCCGCAAAAACCACTACTAGAAAATCGCGTTGTTTTTGTGCATTGCATCATCATGACCGCATGCTCATGTCATCATGCCACATTGCATTTGAGCATCGTCATCATCTTTCATTTGCTTGTATAAAACTATTTACAGAAAAACCTAGTTTTGTTTTCTAAACGCCCCGCCTTTGTTCAACACGCAAACCCGGGTCGCCGGAATATTTTGTTTTGCTTGTCGATCTGCATAAGTCTTGTTTAAAACAAATAAAATTTTATATTATTTTAGTGGGGCGATCGAGGCCAAATCGACCGGGCGACCACCCCAGAACAAATGGTCCATCCCAAAATCCCTAGTCTACCCAACCTAATCTACCCACACCCCTCATCACCCCACCCAATAGCTAGGCGCCACCTCACCTCACCCTTCCCCTAGCCAATCGGACTCGCCACCTAGACCAACCCACCCCACTCCCTCACCAAACACACACACAAGCCCACACCTCACCCACACACGCCTTGGCCTTTACAAGCCACACCACTGCGCCCCACCCCTTGGGACCGCCCCACCGCCAGCCCCTCTCTCCTACCTCCCTTCTTCCTCCCTGCCCTCTCTCTCCTCCGACGGCCTCCCTTCCCCGGCTCCCTCCCCCGCCCGTCTCTCCTCCACCGGCCGCCGCCTCCCCTCTGCTGCCGTCAGCCCCTCTCGTCCCTCTCGCCTGCGCCTTGCCGTCCCTCCCCCTCCAGCGACGGCCTGCTGAGCCGAGGTCGCCGCCTCCGCGGCACCAGCCGCTCCCGTCGCCCGGCACGCTCTCGCCACCCTCGGCGCGTTACCCCGCGTCTACCGCGCGCCGCTCGGCTCGCCCGCCTCTAGGCCCGAGCCCGCCTCCCTCACGACGCCTCGGAGAGCTCCCATGCGACCCCTCGCCCTCGGCGCCTCTCCCTCCCTCTCTCCTGGCTCCTCCTCGAGCCTTGCCCCGCCCGTGCTCGCTGGCCAGCCGCCAAGCCCGCCTCTCTCCCTCCCAGCGCGCCTTTCCTCCTCAGTCGGTCTTCTCCGCCCGCCGCCGCTCCCCTCCCGTCGGCGACCGCCGTCCTCCCGAGGCGGCCTTCTCCTCCCGGCCTTGCTGCTGCCGGCCGTCCCGAGCTCCGCGCCCGCGTGGCTAAGCGCGCCCGCGGCCCTCTCCGGCCGACCTCCTCTGCCGATCTCCTCCACGCGTCGGTCGCCCTCCTTCAACCACCGTCCGGCGTCGCCCGCGCCCTCGCCGTCACGGCGAGCCCGCGTCGCCAAGCCTCCTCCATGATCAACCGGACCGCCCACCCTCTCCGCCGCCTCTCCTGTGGCCGGCCTCGCCGCACGCGAGCACACCGCGAGCGAGCGCCGCCTCGGCCGAGCTCTGCTATCGCCGTCGCCATGCTGCCTTGCGGCTCAACATCGGTCGGGCTCTCCCTGTGGTGCTGGTAAAGAGATGATGTGGCGGTAGTGTTTTTGTGTGCACAAGATTCCTAAGCCGGACGCCAAGTTTTTCTTCCGGAACAACTCCAGGAGCCAAGATCGTCTAGTGCCAAGACCTCCAACATCGCCGGGGATGTCGCCGCAGCACCACTACCGGAGGACCACCGATGAGAACTCACCGTGCCAAGATCTACCGAAGGTCGATCCCGCCGACGCCAAGCGCTGCAACGACATCGAACCGTCAAGTCAAGTTCATCCACGGACAAGACCGACAATTGTGCATGATAGCCCAAGAGCGACATGAGGCCCCGACAAGATCTCGCTTGGTTGGCGGGACCGTTTCCGTCGAACCACGGACCCGAGACGGACCCGAACCGGAACCCCAAGTTTGTCGAGACCCCTAATGTGTGAACCCTTCCGAAACCCTATTTTATAACATAATACAACTTGTCATAATAATTGTCATACTCACATACATATCATTGGTTTGGGGGCCTTATGCCGATTCACCTAATAATTAAATATGGGGCCCATATGCGGGCAAATCCAGTCTCATATCGGCCTCATTTAAACTTGTGTAGCGAACCGGTGATATATTTTGCCTGGTTAAACAACATTTAAATTGCGGGGTAGTTAAATAACTTGAACCGTTTAATAATTGTCGGGACCCCGGTTCCGCTTAATCTTGCCAAATTGCATCGCACCTCTGCCATGTCATGCATCATGCATGTATCATGCCGATCTTCTGCTGTAGTATTAAATAGTGCATCCGGTGTTTCTTCTAGTGTTTTGCTTCTTCGCGGATAAGGCCGTTGAGTTGATGTGAGCTTCGCCCCGATCTTCGATTGAACCTTCGACAATGTTTTCAGGCGAGCATCTCCCCCTTTCTACCTATCTTACTTTTATAGTATTTATTCCCTCCTGTTGATCTATTGCTATCTGTGTTGCGATGCTTTAGTTTCCGTACCTGTGATATACCGTGCCCTATATTGCCTTGGACACATCCTATTACATTGTTTGGTAGATAGTTGGACTTGCGGCGTCGTGATCGCTTGCTCAAGTCTTCATTGCGTGTTGTCAAGTGCCACATTTGTTGGAGTAATGCGCATGTTGGATGTTGGATATGATCATGGTTTTACTTATCGTTCACTTTAATTCCTGTTTAACAACTAAAATTGAAGTAAGCGAGAGGCATCGGTGGGTGATAGAAAATATTTGGTTTCGAGCGCCCACTTGTGTCCGTAGGACCCGAGTACTTGATACTGTTCCTTGATTTATCACGCTATCCACATCCGGAGGTATATGGGACCCCAGGCGAGCTTGATTGATCTTATTTCTTGGGGCCACAAACTAGTTTGAGGTTTTATTTACGATCCTGTACTTATGCCATGCTTCTTTGCTTTATTTAAATTGTGCGACGATAGCACTTTGTCTATTTAGGATCGGGACACGTTTTCATGGTGTCGACAAGCCCGATTTTGGGTTCCCGATCATGACCGTCCACCCAAACCTTGAGTCCGTCTCGAGCTAGCTTACGTTCGGGTAAGACTCAAATGGCCCCTGAACTATTTCGAATCCTGTGATTGCTTTGTCGTGAAGGCCTCGTTGGGTTTTGATTTGGTTTTCGAGGTTGATCGGCGTGTGTTGCTATTGGTGCACCCGGGTAAAACTTTCTAAAGCCGTGTCATGTTATGGGCGACTTGGAGCACGATATCTCGACCATAGACAAGCATAACTAAAGTAGTGCTATAAATTTGACTTTATGATGACTAGTAATCAGCTTCATTATAATGGAATGGCTAAATAATACGCCTACAATTGCTTGTTTGGAGTGTCGCTTGCGACCATTGTACTGACTAGTAAGTATTGCAACTTCTAGGAATGGCTAATAAAAGTACCAACAAGCTTGGGTTTTGGGTTTATCTCATGCTATCATGTCGATTAGTACTTGTTGCAACTAGCGGAATGGTTAACTAAAATGACCCACTGCTTATTTTATCGGGATGATTACCTATACACGACTAGTAATTGCTGCAACGATAAGCGAATAAGTAAAGCGCCAGCTGGGTGAGTTCCTCGGTTGACTTCCTCGTTTGGTATCGAGAAACACCGGGATGGGTTTGTTTGGTGCTAGAATCAGTTGGTTCGGATAGGTCTTTCTTACCCTCTCGATAGTCGCCCGGTTGCATCGAGTCTCTATAGGTTGTCTAGTGTTTGCTGCGCTTGATCCACCATACCTATGTAGGCGAGGACCGAATTCTAGCCTCGTGTCTTGGCCTCGATCTTGGCGCTCCTCTTTTCCTTTGCCCTTTCGGCACCCTTTTGTTTAAACAGGTTTTGGGATCGGCGTCGTTAGCGAGGTTACCCTTCCGGCTTTGGGCGGGGTTATGGGCGCCATTGGTTATTCTTGGGCTCTTAGCCCCATTTGCATCTTGTCCGTAGTCGGATACTGTATCGTTCTGGTGATTTGGATCTTTGTATCGTATGTATTCTTGACTCTTTGAGTCGTTCTTTGTATATATCTGTTACGTGGGTCCCATCGAGGACTGTTGTGTAATGTTATTACTTTGTTTTCCACCATGCGAAAGTGCTGGTGAGCACCTTTGAATCGTTTCTATGCGGGTTTGGCGGGTTTTCGCTAAAACTTGCATAGGGTCGATTCCGAGGTGATCTGAGTGGTATCGAGCTCGGCGATTCGATACCCCACAAGTCCGATGTAGGATAACCTAGCTAACGGCAAGTAGAGTGTCAAAACTATTTTGAAAAAAAATCGGTTGGATAGTTACGATTAGGTCTGATTTTACTCCTTACCCTGCTGTTCTCCTCTTACCTCTCGTGTTTTGAATCGCTCTCTTATCTTTCTTGAGTCCGAATTCTCGTGGTTGGGTTTCCGTCGTACCTTCAGGGGTTTGCTTCCTCCTTTGATAATGGTGTTCTACCGTCCGGTGTTCAAGCTGCCTGAGGAATCCGTCTACTGTGGTACCATTCTTTGTTCCTTGTTTGTGCCTTCCGGTGTTCTCCGACGCGACGACATCATCTGCGCCAGATCCAATGCAGAGTCTGCATCACTCCTCTGTTTCCGAACCTCGCTTGTCGAGATCTTCAGTCTGTTCCGAGAATGGTTGCACGCTTTTCCACTGATTGTGCGGAGTAATAGTTTGGGTGCGTGATGGATTGGCCCCCATGCCGACTACCCCTTCTATTTGCTTTTGTACATTGAAGTGGATGAGAATGCATCGGTTCCCTCTTTCCACCGAAGTTAGGGGTGGCTTTATTTGTGAATACCTCTACCTTCGCCGTTTTGTTTCCGGAGTGTTCCCTCGACGATCACGGACAACAACCCTTGTTAGTGGTGTCGCGAGGATCTACACGATGCGAGAAGATGCAGATAGCCGACCTTCTTTCCGGTACCATGAGGCGGATCTCGGCGAGATCCATCGTTAGTGGTGTCGGTGTGGCATCCATAAAACCACTACTAGAAAATCGCGTTGTTTTGTGCATTGCATCATCATGACCGCATGCTCATGTCATCATGCCACATTGCATTTGAGCATCGTCATCATCTTTCATTTGCTTGTATAAAACTATTCTGAAAAACCTAGTTTTGTTTTCTAACGCCCACTTTGTTCAACACGCAAACCGGGTCGGAATATTTTTTATGTCTTTATCGATCACATAAGTCTTGTTTAAAACAAATAAAATTTTATATTATTTTAGTGGGGCGGTCAGGCAGGCCAAATCGGACGACCACCCCGAACAAACGTCCATCCAAAATCCCTAGTCTACCCAACCTAATCTACCCACCCCTCCACATCACCCCACCCAATAGCTAGACGCCACCTCACCTCACCCTTCCCCTAGCCAATCGGACTCGCCACCTAGACCAACCCCCACTCCTCACCACACACACACAAGCCCACACCTCACCCACACACGCCTTGGCACACAAGCCACACCGCCTGCGCCCACAGGCCCCCACCAGGACCCGCCCCCCCCACCCGCCCTACATCTCTCTACCTCCCTTCTTCCTCCTCTGCCTCTCTCTCCCTCAAGCCTCCCTTCCCACGGCTCCCTCCCTTGGCCGTCTCACCTCCTACGCCGCCTCCTCACTGCCGTCGCGTCCCCTCTCGTCCCTCGCCTTGCGCTCAGCCCGTCCCGCCTCCCCTCCAGCCACGGCCCGCTGCGAGTCGCCGCCGCACCTCCACCGGCGGCCGCTCCCGTCGCGGCACGCTCTCGCCACCCTCGGCGCGTTCGCCCCAGCGTCTACCGCGCCCGCGCTCGGCTCCGCCCGCCTCTGAGCCGAGCTCGCCCGCCTCCGCCACGCCTCGGCGAGCTCATGGCCGACCCCTCGCCCTCGCGCCTCTCCTCCCTCTCTCCGGTGGCTCCTCCTCGAGCCACGCTGCCCGGCCCGTGCTGCCCAGCCAAGCCGCCCGCCCGCCTCTCTCCTCAGCCATGCCTTTCCTCCTCAGTCGGTCTTCCCCGCCGCTCCCTCCCCGTCGGCGACCGCCCGTCCTCCGGCGGCCTTCTCCTCCCGGCCGCCCTGCAGCCCGTCCGAGCTCCGCCGCGCGTGGCCAGCGCCACCGCAGGCCCTCTCCCGACCTCCTCTGCCCGATCTCCTCCACGGCCGCGTCGGTCGCCCTCCTTCCGGCCGTCGCGTCCGGCCCGCCCTGCCCGTGGCGGCGGGCGCCGCGTCCTGCCGTCCCTCGCGAGCCAACGGACGCCCGCCCTCTCCGCCGCCTCTCCTGGCGGCCTCGCCTGCCGAGCACACATGAAGCGCCTCCTCGGCGAACTCTGCTCGCGTTGCCATGCTGCCTTGTGGCTCAACATCGGTCGCTCTCCCTGTGGTGCTGGTAAAGATATGATGTGGCGGTAGTGTTTTTGTGTGCACAAGATTCCTAAGCCGGACGCCAAGTTTTTCTTCCGGAACAGCTCCAGGAGCCAAGATCGTCTAGTGCCAAGACCTCCAACATCATGGGGATGTCGCCAAGCACCACTAGGAGGACCACCGATGAAGCATCACGTGCCAAGATCTATCGAAGGTCGATCCCTTGACGCCAAGCGCTGCGACATCGACCGTCAAGTCAAGTTCATCGCGGACAAGACCGACAATTGTGCATGATAGCCCAGGCGACATGAGGCCCCGACAAGATCTGCTTCCGTTGGCGGGACCGTTCCGTCGAACCTCGACCGAGACCGGACCGAACCGGAACCCCAAGTTTGTCGAGACCCCTAATGTGAACCCTCGAAACCCTATTTTATAACATAATACAACTTGCATAATAATTGTCATACTCGCATACATATCATTGGTTTGGGGCCTTATGCCGATTCACCTAATAATTAAATATGGGGCCCATATGCGGGCAAATCCAGTCTCATATCGGCCTCATTTAAACTTGTGTAGCGAACCGTGATATATTTTGCCTGGTTAAACAACATTTAAATTGCGGGGTAGTTAAATAACTTGAACGTTTAATAATTGTCGGGACCCGGTTCGCTTAATCTTAAATTGCATCGCACCTACGCCATGTCATGCATCATGCATGTATCATGCCGATCTTCTTTGTAGTATTAAATAGTGCATCCGGTGTTTCTTCTAGTGTTTTGCTTCTTCGGATAAGGCCGTTGAGTTGATGTGAGCTTAGCGATCTTGATTGAACCTTCGACAATGTTTTCAAAGAGCATCTCCCCCTTTCTACCTATCTTACTTTTATAGTATTTATTCCCTCCTGTTGATCTATTGCTATACGTATTTGCGATGCTTTAGTTTCCGTACACGATATACCGTGCAGCCCTATATTGCCTTGGACACATCCTATTACATTGTTTGGTAGATAGTTGGACTTCTTGGCGTCGTGATCGCTTGCTCAAGTCTTTGTGCGTGTTGTCAAGTGCCACATTTGTTGGAGTAATGCCGCATGTTGGATGTTGGATATGATCATGGTTTTACTTATCGTTCACTTTAATTCCTGTTTAACAACTAAAATTGAAGTAAGCAGAGGCATCGGTGGGTGATAGAAAATATTTGGTTTCGAGCCCACTTGTGTCCGTGGGACCCAGTACTTGATACATTCCTTGATTTATCACGCTATCCACATCCGGGTATATGGGACCCCCACGAGCGAGCTTGATTGATTCATCTTATTTCTTGGGGCCACAAACTAGTTTGAGGTTTTATTTGATCTGTACTTATGCCATGCTTTATTTAAATTGTGCGACGATACTTTGTCTGTTTAGGATCGGGACACGTTTTCGCCGGTGTCGACAAGCCCGGTTTGGGTTCCCGATCGCTCCTGACGTCACCCAAACCTTGAGTCCGTCTCGGAGCTAGATTACGTTCGGGTAAGACTCAAGGGTGGCCCCTGAAATATTCTGAATCCTGTGATTGCTTTGTCGTGAAAGGCCTCGTTGGGTTTTGATTTGGTTTTTTAGGTTGATCGGCGTGTGTTGCTATTGGTGCACCCGGGGTAAAACTTTACGAAAGCCGTGTCGCGGTTATGGACGACTTGGAGCACGATATCTCGACCATAGACAAGCATAACTAAAGTAGTGCTATAAATTTGACTTTATGATGACTAGTAATCGCTTCATTATAATGGAATGGCTAAATAATCGCCTACAATTGCTTGTTTGAGTGTCGCTTGCGACCATTGTACTGACTAGTAAGTATTGCAACTTCTAGCGGAATGGCTAATAAAAGTACCAACAACTGCTGGGTTTTGGGTTTATCTCATGCTATGTATCGATTAGTACTTGTTGCAACTTCTAGCGGAATGGTTAACTAAAATGACCCTTTGCTTATTTTATCGGGATGATTACCTATACGACTAGTAATTGCTGCAACGATAAGCGAATAAGTAAAGCGCCAACCTGGGTGAGTTCCTTGGTTGACTTCCTCGTTTGGTATCGAGGAAACACCGGGATGGGTTTGTTTGGTGATAGAATCAGTTGGTTCGGATAGGTCTTTCTTACCCCTCTCGATAGTCGCCAGTTGCATCGAGTCTCTATAGGTTGTCTAGTGTTTCTTTGCCACGCTTGATCCACCATACCTATGTGGCGAGGACCGAATTCTAGCCTCTCGTGTCTTGGCCTCGATCTTGGCGCTCCTCTTTTCCTTTGCCCTTTGTCGGCACCTTTTTGTTTAAACAGGTTTTGGGATCGGCGTCGTTAGCGAGGTTACCCTTCCGGCTTGGCACGGGCGGGTTATGGGCGCCATTGGTTATTCTTGAGGCTCTTAGCCCCATTTGCATCTTGTCCGTAGTCGGACGTATCGTTTTACGGTGATTTGGATCTTTGTATCGTATATCTGTATTCTTGACTCTTTGAGTCATTTGTATATATATTACATGGGTCCCATCGAGGACTGTTGTGTAATGTTATTACTTGTTTTCCACATACGAAAGTGCTGGTGAGCACCTTTGAATCGTTTCTATGAGGGTTTGGCGGGTTTCGCTAAAACTTGCATAAGGGTCGATTCGAGGTGTTACAAACCATGAGCTAAAGCAATTAGAAGCTCTAAAAGCGGCTCTAAACCGGAGATTAGAGGTAGAAACTTGTGTGTCTCAAGGAGGCCCTGCCCTCCTTTTATAGGTGGAGGGCTAGGCGCGCCAGGAGGGAGGAGTCCTCCCCAACTCGGCCTAGGGCTGGGCGCCCGGCTGGAGAGGAACTCCTCCTCCAAGTTGGTTTCAAACTCCTCTTGCTTGTTTCCCACAGTTCTGTTTTCCACGTTTCTGTTTTAGCCGTTTGACTTTCAAAGCGGCAATTTGACTTTCATGTTTTTGGAACAGCAAGAACACTTAGTACATGATGCAATCATTCAATGACACATTCATGTACCCTCCCGGGTCTTGGGACAATCGGAACCTTCTAGAACATTCCGATGAAAACACGGAATCATTCCCGAACTCCGGCAGGACTTTCCTTATATGAATCTTATTCTCCGGACCATTCCGGATCACCTCGTGATATCCGGATCCCATCCGAGACTCCGAACAACATTCGGTCTCTTTCTCATAATATCATAACTACTCAAAACAACGTCGAATCCTTAAGTGTGTCTCCCTACGGTTCGTGAATTATGCGGACATGATCGAGACACTTCTCCGAACAATAACCAATAGAGGAATCGGAAATTCATATGGCTCCACATATTTCTACGATTGCTGTCGAATGAACCACTTACATACGATACCAATTTCCCTTTGTCTCACGATAGTTTACTTATCCAGGGTTATGATCGTCGGTATCTCGCATACCTAGTTCAACCTCGTTACCGATAAGTACTCTTTTCTCGTTCTGTGATATGTGATCCCTTGTGAGCGGTCACATGCTTGCAAGCTAATTGGATGACATTCCACCGAGATGGCCCAGTATATCTATCCGTCATATGGATGGACAAATCCCACTCTTGATCCATGTGTTTCAACCAATACTTTCCAACACTCAATGCCACTTTTATAGCCACCCGATTACGGTGTGGTGTTTGATGTCATCAAAGCATCCATCCGGTAAAGGTGATATGCATGATCTCATGGTGAAGGAATTGGGTTACTATGTATCGGAAAGCATATAGCAATTGAACTATTGAAATGACTTGATCTTTATGCTACGCTTGTCTATAGGAGTATGTCCATCACATCATTCTCCTAATGATATGATCATTGTTAATAACATCTCTATGTTCATGATCGAAACCATGATCATATATTAACCAACAAGCTAGTTTAACAAGAGGCTTTACTAGGGACTCTTATTTTAGTTTACAAATCACACAAGTATTAATGTTTCCTTAATACAATTATAGCATGGTATGTAAACATTTATCATAAGTGTGAAGATATGATAATAACCACTTTATTATTGCATCTTGGGCATATCTCCAACAGTCTCCCACTTGCACTAGAGTCAATAATCTAGTTTCAAACCTTTGTGTATTCAACACCTATGGCTTTACGGTGTTGTATGTACCCACGATTGCTAGTGGTCAACTGATCTCCGGATCGACACTTCCAGTCGTGTGTAACTGCATGTCTTTGCGTCTCTCGCATCACTCATTCTCTAATGAGATGGCTTTGTATAAATTTGGTCTTTCGGTGTGACCTTTAGTTCTTTGGGGTTAAAACATGTTGATAATATTGTCGCAATATATCTTCATAGTATTATCCTCATGAACTACACCTAGTTTGATAACAAACTACTTGACACAAATTCCCTCTTTTGCTGCTATAATAGCAGTTGTAAACTTAGCCTTTTGTTGTAGTATCTGTCACAATGTCTTAACTTTGGAACTCATCCAAATCCATTATGGAACTCAATTTCCATTATATTGTGCCACCCTTAGTTTAGATTGAGATAAACTTAATTTGTACTTTGCGACAAAACTAGTATCAATGTAGTACTTTTACAATGAACTAACCATCTATTTGTCACTTCTACAAATAATATACTCTTAGTTCTTCCAAAAGATCATAAGAATATCCTTACTATTGTCCAATGATCATCTTACGAATCATTCTGGTATATGCTCACAATATTTAGAGCATAGGACATATCTGGAGTTGTACATATCACAGTATGATTGATATAAATATTCTTTGTGATTTCATACATCAAGTATCAATCTATACTTGATTATTTGTTTCACTTTACCAAATGTCAATACACTTGAATATATCATCAATATTGAACTCATTCAATCCTTTCTGTGCGACAAGAACCTTTCTTGTAGTTTCTATATTGAACTCATTCAATATCTCGTCTATGTATACGGCACAACCATATGAGCATCTATTGATGCCAAATATTTAGGTTTTGCCTAAGTCTTTCATCGAGATGAAATTCTTAATATGTGTTAATAAAAGATACATTATTTCCAATCAACAATATGTCTTCCACATAATGTATTAGAAATATGTCTTAGCGCTCCCACTTAATATCTTGCAAATGCAAGCATCTTCATTATCTCTAATGAACTTTTAAACTCCTTTAACAGTTTCATCATAGTGAAGATTCCAACTCCGCGATGCTCACTTTAACCATTGAAGTTTGCATATGCTTTTAGCATCCTTTTGAATTAACAAAACCCTATGGACCGTGTTATGCACATGTCCTAGGTAACGATTCTATTAGAAGAACTTGTTTTGTTTATTCAACTACCATATAACAAATTATATGTAGTGGTTACTACATTAATCCGTCTAGACTAAATATCGCTATGAAAGATCAGATCTTGTCATAGTCAACTTTTGAACATTGTTGTGAACTCTTTCCCAACATGTCGACTATTTCATAGATGCGAAACATCCATGTCTATTTCTTTATAGATCCAAACACGACTGTAAGGTCTTACACCTTTCTCGAGGGTCCTTCAAGTTCAAAACTTGATTTCTCGTGTATGGAACTATCACGGATTTTATGGCTTCAAGCCATTTGACGGAGTCAGGGCCCATCATCGCTTCTTTGCATGTAGTCGGTTCATTATTCTCAAATAATGATTCAACCCTCAAATCTTGGTATTTGATTGTTTACCCGATCTACTTGTTTCAATAGGAACTTAGATCTCTATGACCACAACCTTTGAAGCACGTGAGCCATGAGCATTGTTGCTGCCTCCAAAACACTTTTTGACGTTGCGCAACTCTGCACATATAGCTAAGGTTCTTTTAACCTTATCAAAGTTCTATTGTCCTCCCACTTAACTTTTCACGAAAAATTCCTTCTCAAAGAAACTTGACGTTCTAAGCAACAAACACTTTTGTCTCTGGTGTTTATGGAGGAATACTTAACAGTTTATTCAAAGACAGGTTCATCCGACTTTGGTTGCACACATCTTTCTTATGCATAGCATACCAATGTTTAAGAAAGGACAACTTGGGTTTTATCCCAAACCATAACCTTATATGGTGTCATTTCAACGGATTATGATGAAGCTCTTTTCAGTGGAAAAACGGTAATCTCTAAAGCTTTTAATCTTTAAAATATAATGGCAGTTTTATGAATTACACCTTCGATCTTACCATGTCAAACAAGGTTTAATCACATATCTCGAACGCTCCATACTCTTATGGTGTTTCGGGAAAATGCAAATCCACGGAACGATTCCTTAAATCTTAGGTATTATGCTAAACTTGTAACTCAAATATCTTCCTTTATGATCTTATCATAAACTATTTATATTCTTGTTACAATGATTTTGCACTTCATCTTGAAATTCCTTGAACATTTCAAATGTTTCACACTTCATCCTTATTAAGTAAATATTCATATATTCACTCAAATTTTCGGAGAAAGCATATGAAGTTGAAATCCATCGCTCTTGACTACACATAATGGATTTCGTACAACAATATGTACAAGTTCCAATAAGCTAGTCATTCGTTCCCTTTTGGCCTATGAACGAAGTTTCAATTATCTCTAGGAAAGTTTCACAAGCGTCATTTGATCAAAATCAAATAGACTCCAAAATTCCATCCATATGGATTTTCTTCATGTTTTCTTTCCAATATAATTTAAACGGCGATGTCACTTCCTAAGTGATCTTTCAATCAATTTGTCTTTCGACATCTTTAGCACTAGTTTTATGGATGTGATATCTCCAACGATATTTGCAAATCATCCATCTTTTATAGATCACGACAATTATTTGAACAACCCTTTTGTTCTCATAATACCTGATAAAACAAATCTTGAAGGCAAGCTTTGATGTTTAATGAGCAACACAATAACCCTTTATTTTGTTCTCGATGAACATCATCACATATTCTTTTGCTAGTTACTTAGGCCATTGTAGTTCATGAATTGTGTTGTTTCGTATGACGATTCACACCAACAAATTCAGTATCAAATACTTAAGAACCACATTGTTTAATAAGCAAAGAATATAGCCATAACATGTATATCATCTATATACTTAAACTGAACAATTCTAGTCTTTTCTTTTCTGCCATATACTTATGAGATTCTCTTTCGGTATTTCCTTTTACATTTGAAAGAATCTATCAACATCAATTAGTGGAGTCATTCATATGACACATAGTCCAAAGCGTGTATCGTTAAATACCAATGTCTTTGGACTTGCACTTTAGTAGATCACCATCATCAAATGTTTGGTGTTCTTTCAAATTCCTTTCTTTAGTAATCTCTTGGTGTAGTAAATATTTTATCTACATCAAATATTCACCCTTATCATGGAATTATCCTTGATCAAGCTACTATTAGCTTGTAACGGTGAATCGTGAGTATAATGTTGCTCTCCAAAACTTTTTGGAGGTTTAGGACAACTAGTGTCTCCAACCTTTTGCAAATTCTCATCAAATATGAGAACATGACTTTAGCCATATTATACTCTATCATGTTGCAACCAAAACTTCGTTTCAGATATCACAATAGCTTTCACAAATCATGGTTTTAAACAACTCTTTGAGATCCTTAGATAACCTTGATATTAGGAGAATCCTTTGAATATCAAGAATCATGGAGACAAACATGATACTTATATACTAACACTTGGAATTGTTACTCTTGATTTAATACTAATTATTAAACTTCATGGAGTAAGGAACTTCTTGAAAGTTTGCAATAGGACTTTTAAACTTTAGATTAACACTTCAAAACAATACGATACCAGTTAAGTAAAGTAACTAACCAGAATTCTATAGTTCTATCATCTCAATTATAACTAAGCGCAAGGTGGTAAGCGGATGCCAATGACTACAACAACTATGCAAATTCACTTTGATTTAGTTTATGATAAATTGAGTTCTAATTAATAATTAAATTAATCTAGGTGAACTCCCACTCAAAACAATATCCCTCACATTGTTTTAGTGATCACACGAACCAAATCCACCACATCAAAACCGATCATCACGAGAGTTGATATAGCTTCAATGGCGAACAATCAACATGTTCATCATATCTACTATATGACTCATGCTCTACCTTTCGGTAATCCGTGTTCCAGAGGCCATGTCTGTACATGCTAGGCTCGTCAACATCAAACCTTAGTTTCCGCATGAGCAAATCTGGCTTGCTCACGTTGTATACACTTACAGAATCTAACACACCCGATCATCACGTGGTGCTTCGAAACAACAAGCTTTAGCAACGGTGCTAACTAAGGGTGAACACTTTATGACTTGAAATTCATGTGCATGAGGGATCATCTTATAATGCTACCGTCGTCTACTAAGCAATACAAGATGCATAAAGGATTAACATCACATGCAATTCATAATTTGTGATATGATATGGCCTTTCTTCTTTGTGCTTCCGATCTCCATCTTCTAGCACGAACATGATCTCCATCATCACCGACATTTCATCAAGGTCAATGATGCTTCTCCATGGTTGTCGTCCACCGGCTTCAACTATTACAACTACTTTGAATAGATACGCGGGTCTTAACAGAAATTAAAGACAACCATATGGCTCCTGACGGTTGCCGACTTACAATAAGGAACATTGCATACATCATATATAATCACAATCATGGCCATATCACATCACAGCACACCCCTGCAAAACAAAGTTAGACGCCTCTAATTTTCTTTGCATGTTTTACGTGGTTTGGGGCTTTCAATAAGTGTCGTTCTAACTTACGAACAAGAACCACAACATTGATACTAGTATTGTCAATCACCCGTTGTAAATTGGATCTTAACTATGCTAGGAGCAGGCACCATAAAGCCACTTATGCAATACAAGTTGCATGTCAAGCGTGGAGCAAGTCTCATGAACGATGTCATGTAAGGTTAGCCCAGGCCGCTTCATCCCAACATATCGCAATATGCAAAGTACACAAGAAGCAATCGACAATAAAAGCATCAACGCCCACAATGACCATTGTGTTCTACTCTGTGAGATCTACATATCGACACGGCTCTGATACCACTGTAGGGGTTCGTAGCATGGAAAACAAAAAATTTCTATCGCATACAAACAAACAAGCCAAGATCTATCTATTATATTGTAGCAACGAGTCGATGGAATAACTTACCCTCGAAGATTCCAAAGCGGTTAACGAGAGGAGATTCTCGTGGGTGATGTAGTTGTACTCTTTCCGATCTCAAGATCGTGTAGACGATCCTTCCGGCTGCGTTAAAGCGGCTTCCATGATCGGTCACGTTCGGTACTCGGCGAAGACCTTCCTCTCCCTTGTTCCAGCAGTGACGGAGGTTGTATCACTCTCCTTGCGATTCGGCGACTGGCGTGGTACAGGAAGTAGAGGAAATCCCCAGGCTTCGCTTAAGCGGCAGTATGGTGGATTATGAGAGAGGATATTATTGGTCTAGAGATTAGACACACCAATTACAAGGCTCTAAACGCAGGCTAAAGCAATTATAAGCTCTAAACCAAGCGGCTCTAAACCGGAGATTAGAGGTAGAAACTTGTGTGTCTCAAGGAGGAGCCTGCCCTCCTTTTATAGGTGGAGGGCTAGGCGCCAGAGGAGGAGGAGTCCTCCCCAACTCGGCCTAGGGCTGGGGCGGCTTGGAGGAGAGGAACTCCTCCTCCAAGTTGGTTTCAAACTCCTCTTGCTTGTTTCCCACAGTTTCTGTTTCCCAGTTTCTGTTTCCACGTTTCTGTTTTAGCGTTTGACTTTCAAGCGGCAATTTGACTTTCATGTTTTGGAACAGCGAACACTCAGTACATGATGCAATCATTCAATGACACATTCATGTACCCTCCCCAGTCTTGGGACAATCCGGAACCTTCTAGAACATTCCGATGAAAACACCTAATCATTCCGAACTCCGAAGCGGGACTTTCCTTATATGAATCTTATTCTCGGACCATTCGGATCACCTCGTGATATCCGGATCCCATCCGAGACTCAACAACATTCGGTCTCTTTCTCATAATACCATAACTACTCAAAACAACGTCGAATCCTTAAGTGTGTCTCCCTACGGTTCGTGAATTATGCGGACATGATCGAGACACTTCTCGAACAATAACCAATAGAGGAATCTGGAAATTCATATGGCTCCCACATATTTCTCGATTACTTTGCGATCGAATGAACCACTTACATACGATACCAATTTCCCTTTGTCTCACGATAGTTTACTTATCCGAGGTTATGATCGGTATCTCTGCATACCTAGTTCAACCTCGTTCTGATAAGTACTCTTTCTCGTTCGTGATATGTGATCCCTTGTGAGCGGTCACATGCTTGCAAGCTAATTGGATGACATTCCACCGAGATGGCCCGAGTATATCTATCCGTCATATGGATGGACAAATCCACTCTTGATCCATGTGTTTCAACCAATACTTTCCGAACACTCAATGCCACTTTTATAGCCACCCAGTTACGGTGTGGTGTTTGATGTCATCAAAGCATCCATCCGGTAAAGGTGATATGCATGATCTCATGGTCGAAGGAATTAGGTTACTATGTATCAGAAAGCATATAGCAATTGAACTATTGAAATGACTTGATCTTTATGCTACGCTTGTCTATAGGAGTATGTCCATCACATCATTCTCCTAATGATATGATCCTGTTGTTAATAACATATCTATGTTCATGATCAGGAAACCATGATCATATATTAACCAACAAGCTAGTTTAACAAGAGGCTTTACTAGGGACTCTTATTTTAGTTTACAAATCACACAAGTATTAATGTTTCCGGTTAATACAATTATAGCATGGTATGTAAACATTTATCATAAGTGTGAAGATATGATAATAACCACTTTATTATTGCCTCTTGGGCATATCTCCAACAGTTACCACTTATAATCATCCATACCACTTGTATTTTACTATCTCTTCACCGAACTAGTGTACCTATACACCTGACAAGTGTATTGGGTGTGTTGAGGACACAAGAAACTTCTTGTATCTTGATTGCAGGGTTGCTTGAGAGGGATACTGATACGCTGGAAACATATCTATAATTTTTGATGCTCCATGCTTTTTTTGTATCTACTTTGCTTTGCTTGTGTACACTTTGAGGTGCTTTTTACATGTTTTATGGTACTAACCTATTAACAAGTTGCAACAGTGCCAGATGCCTGTTTTCTGCTGTTTTTGGTTTCAGAAAAGTTAGTAAAGAAATATTCTCGGAATTGGACGGGACAAATGTCAAAGGCAATTACTTTCCGTGGGGAACAAGAAGTAGAGGAGGAGGAGGGCAGGCAGGGGCAGACCCACCCAGCGGGCAGTGCGCCGCTTGGCTAGGGTTTGGTTGGCCGGGCCGATCCGCCTCGCCTATAAGAAGCCCCGATGCGAAACCACAGTACGATCAATCTACGAAACCGTCTGTAGCTGCCGCCATCGTCCCTAGATCGGGGGGATGTGAAGTTCTTCCCGGCACCCTTTCGCAGGGGAGATCATCCCGGAGGCCTTCTCTCCGGTATGATGTGTGAGTAGTTCCACCTTGGACTATGGGTCCATGTAGTAGCTAGATGGTTGTATCTACTCCTTTGTGCTTTCATGTATAGATCTTGTGAGCTCAGTTCATGATCAAGATCTAATCTATTTGTAATCATGCATGTTGTGTTTGCGGGGATCTAATGGATATTGAGATTATTATGTTGGTTTGATTAATGGTTTTTTCTTTATGATTCTATCATGTCTGTGTTGTTTGTGATCTTGCATGCTCTCCGTTGCTAGTGGTTATCTTGGCCAAGTAGTTTCTAGTGACTCCAAGAGGGGGTATTTATGCCCGATAGTGGGTTCATGCCTCTAGTTTCCAAGGGAAGTGACAGAAATGTCTTCGGTTGTAGATGTGTTTTTGCTACTAGGGAGAAAACAACGGTCTCTTGTTCATGGAACATGTGGACTGTTTACCTTACACACTTTGCTTAAAGCAGTTGTCTGTTTCTTGCAACTTAATACTGGAGGGGTTCGGATGATAACTTGAAGGTGGACTTCTAGTCATAGATGCAGCTGGATGGCGGTCTATGTATATTCTTGTATTGCCTAATCAACCTCATAGGATCTTTCTGGCTAGTAATTGCATTGTTATGCCTTGCTCGATTCACATCAATTACCCTGCTGTAATTTGTTTACCCTTCATGCCTTGTTGTTTATCTAAGGAGAGCACCTCTAGTGAACTATGAACCCCGGTACAATATTTACCATTGATACATCTTCCACTGTTACCTGTTTACTTGCTGCAAACCATTACCTTCCACACCATACGTTTAATCCTTTGTTACGAAACGGTGAGCTTGACAACCTCACTGATTCGTTGGGGCAAAGTCTTGAGTTTGTGTTGTGCAGGTCTCCGCGTTGCTAGCAACACCTATGTGACGTTTCCTTCCTCCTACTGGTTCGATAACCTCGGTTTCTTACTGAGGGAAACTTGTTGTTGTGCTGCTTCATACCTTGCTCTTGGGGTTTCCAACAAAGCGTTCCACGAGAAGTACTGGGTGCCATCAAGCTATTTTCTAGCGCCGTTGCCGGGGAGGCTAAGGATGTCTTCACTAGGGGAGTCCTTCACTTCCTTTCTCTTTACTTTGTTTTTAGTTTGCTTTGTTTCTTTTGCTTGGTTTTATTTGCCTCTTTCCAAAAAACCCCCAAAAATTAGTCTAGTTTGGGTTGCTTGCTTTATTCAAAAACACAAATTTTTTAGTTCCTACTCTAGTTGCTAGTCTGTTATTGCCTTGCTTGATCATGCTTTCTGTCAATGGATGGTTTCTTTGAAACTAGTTCTTATTGGCAAGGTGGGTTCATGGAAGAACAAAAGTATTATTATAAGGAACACCGTTTGTCACAAAAAGGGAAACACTTATGGAAACAAATTGATAAGTTGAATACTATTGCTAGAGACGTGTGCTCTACTTATGATGTTACTTATTGCTTTGATAAAGCTTGTTCTTTGTAGGAGGTATAAACACCTGCCTTTTCAATGTGAGTATAATGATAATGTTACCATATCTTCTTATGTTAAAGGAAATTATGACTTCTATGATGTGGAACAGATTGAAGAATTTATTGCCTTCAAGGGTGCATTTGAACTTGCCAGTTTGCTTGAAAATACTGATGATTCACCTTATGAATCTGAGGTTTATGAGATACTTAAATTTTGCTTTGACAATTACAAGGAAGCAAATGGCTATATTCTTGAATATTTTAATAGGTGATTTCCACAAATGGAAGAGACTAATGCCTTGCAGGAGCCTATGGAAGAAGAAATTGCTGAAACTGAAAGCTCATTAGATGAAAAAGAGGAGGAGAGTGATTAACAAAAGGAGGAAGAATGGATCTACCCATGCTTACCTTCTAATGAGAGTAACTCTTTATCCCTTGCATTATTTTATTGCCCCCCATGCTTACCAAAGGAGGATGAATGTTATGTTCCTGTGGATCCTTTTGAAATATCTACTTTGGGTAAAACCTGTGAAGGTTTTAATCCCACTATTTTTGAGCTTGATAGAAATTTTGTGTTGGAAGATCATGAAAAGAATGATTTATGTGATAGCTATATTGTTGAGTTTATTCATGATGCTACTGAAATTTATTATGAGAGAGGAAAGTATGGTTGTAGAAGTTTTCATGGTACTGAAACACCTCTCTATGTGCTGAAAGTTTTGAAGCTACTCTTGTTTTATCTTCCTATGCTTTTCACTTTGTTCTTTGTGAATTTATTTGCATACAAGATTCCTATGCATAGGAAGAGGATTAGACTTAAATGTGTTTTGAATTTGCTTCTTGATGCTCTCTTTGACTTCAATTCATAATTCTTATGTGAGCATCTTCTCAAGCTATCATGCCTAACTTAAAGGCGTTAAAGAAAAGTACTTGTTAAGAGATAACCCAAGAGTTTCTTTGAGTCTTGGAAGTTATTACTTCTGTAATGACCTCTCCTTATCCTTTTTGTTTGCTTTTTGTGCAAATAATAACCTCTAATGAGATGGAAATGAGATTTGGGGAGTTGCTGTCCTGAAACAGATTTCTGTCCTCCACCAAAAAAATTCGTGAGGAGGCTCTGTAACTCGGATCGAGCTAAAAATTTTCGAATAAATTCCCCAGTATGTTATCTAAATTTAGTTAGTTCAACACTTTTTGATTTGAGCAACATAATATGTTCGAAAAAATTCGTTTCTACCTGCTGGTTTGTTTTAACAGATTTCTGCCATTATTTGCATTTGCTTCTTATTGATTCCTTTTTGAGTTAGCTTCAGGTAAATTGAGCTTTTTGAAGGAGTTACTACAGTAGATTGTGTTTTTAGTGAAAATCCTTGCTGTTCCAAAGCTTTGCCAGAGGTCTAATATCTTTTGAATAAGCTAATGTTGCTAATGAAGATTGTGTGAAGTTTTGTATAAAGGAAAAAATTTAGGTGTAGAGAGAGAATGAAGAAATGAGATGATGAATGGACAAAAGCTCAAGCTTAGTGATGCCACCATGGTGTCACCCAAGAAATATCCAAGAGGTACAAGCGTCAAAGCTTGGGGATGCCCAAGGCATCCCCTTCTTTATCAATAAAAAGCTCAAGTCTGTCTAGACACTTCGTTTTTATTTTTCATGCACAGTTGTGTTGTTCTTGGAGCGTCTTAGTTTCCATTTGCTTTTCTTAGTTTGTTTATTTTGCTTGAATAAAGTAGTTTGGACCCCCGTTCTTGCTGTGTTGTTTTGCAAATAAGTTTTCTTGGTGTTTGGAAAGGAGTAGTAAGTTCTTGCTTGAAGTGCAAGAGGAGCTTGCATTGACTGTGACTTAGACTTTAGCATGACATGCTAGGTGTTGTTTTAGCATTATGCTTAGTGATTATTGCTGTAGCATGTCTTGTTCCAAACAATTGGGATTGCTTAGTGTGCCTTGAAGAAATTATGCGTTGTTTTAGCATGCAAAAGCATAGTATTGTGGTATTCTCCTTTGATGTTTTGCTTGGGTTGACTTGGCACATGCTCACACCATGTTATGACTATGACAAGTCACCATTATCCTCTATGATCATTTAATCCTTGACTTGTAGTACCACTCTTTGATTTGATTAGTTTTCTTTGTTGCATTGCATGATTATGGCCATTATTGCTTTCTTAGTTGGTTGCTCCCAGTCTTTTGCTAGCCTCCATTTGTATGAGTAAGTTCTACTCATGCTTCCAACTCCCAAGAAACCAAGTTATTACAAAGTGTCTACTATAAACTCCTATGCATGGTGTGTTACACCATTCCAAGTATATTATTGTTTTCAACTATCTTCCAATTAAAAACTATTTTGTTATGTGAAAACTTAGTGATTAATGCCCTCACGAACTTGATGGCACACTTTATTCTTTGACCCTAATAAACTTGAACCATTGTGACAACTTTGTTGTATATGCTTGCACTTATAAGTTGGAATTAGCAGAACCGTGCTGTCACGGGGAACGTTTTCAACATTGCACATGTACCTTGTTGTACTCAGTTGATATCATGTTCTTTTGTCTATGGATGTCACCGGTGTGAAATAAAGAGGGAACTTGTAAGTCCATGGAGTTTGTATCCTGTGTTAGAGAAACGCCTGGGCCGCTAGCCTAAGCCATGCCTAATCATGGTGGAAACTTACAGCATCACCATAGTGACATCTATGAAGCATTCTTCTTAAAAAAAGAGACACATTGAGAAAAGAGGAAAGAGAGAAAAAAGCACCATATTCCCATGGTACATAAGAAGAATTGCTGAGATGCTCATTGTCTGCTTGCCTTGTCATTTTGGTTATGGGAAAGCTCCTGTACCATGTGAAAGGGGTACCCCGTTGGCGGTTCTCAATGATATGAAAATACTTACAGTGACAAGAACTTACCTGGACCCAAAGTTGAGTATGCATGAGGTGTGGCCCTCGTATTAAAGGGGCACGAGATTGCCAACTTATACTTCGTCAAGCATATACTCCAGCTTTGCCACTTTAACCTTAACCACTTCAAGATGCTTATGATAGGGGCAATGAGGGCTGAAAGCTAACAAGTACCATAATTTTTGGAAGCTCTTTTTGAAACTTGTAATCCCTGCTTCCTTTACAAAAAAGGCCTTTCTTGCACCATTATTGAGTCTCCACCTTCTACCTTTAGGCACCATTAAGAGAGCTTAGTTGTCATTCTATGTGCAGTGTTCCAAAGCTTATTAATTGATGCATATTGTGTTATTACTTGCTCTTGTGCTAATTGTTTCTAGTCACCCTTGCGAACTTTGCACGTGTCTTATGCATCTATATTGCTACTCTATGAGGGACAAGCTGATTGCCACTATGCTATGTTTTCTGCATGTGAAACAAACAAATGTTTTTCAATGCATGATATTCATGATCTTTGTTTGTAGCTTGTCATGTTGCATGCATAGTTACTATGTCTTATTGTTAGAACTCCATCTTTCATGCACATGTTTAGAGTTCTTTGATCCCAGCTTTCAATGCTTGCAAATGGTTGGATCTTTATTGTGAGGGTGCATGTAACCTCAAAAATTATTTTGTTTATCACTTACCTACTCGAGGAAGAGAAGGAGTTAAGCTTGGGGATGCTGATACGTTGGAAACGTATCTATAATTTTTGATGCTCCATGTTTGTTTTGTATCTACTTTGCTTTGCTTGTCTACACTTTGAGGTGCTTTTTACATGTTTTCTGGTACTAACCTATTAACAAGTTACCTTGATTGCGGATGCCTGTTTTATGCTGTTTTGGTTTGAGAAAAGTTAGTAAAGAAATATTCTTGGAATTGAGCAGGACAAAGCGTCAAAGTCAATTACTTTCCGTGGGGAACAAGAAGTCTAGAGGAGGCCGGGAGGCCAGGAGGTCAGACCCACCCGTGCACGGGAAGTTGGGCCCCATGGCTAGGGTTTGGTGGCCTTGGCCGCCTCCGTCTCGCCCTTCGCCTATAAGAAGCCCCGATCTGAAACCACAGTACCCGATCAAAATCCACGAAAACCGTGCATAGCCGCCACCATCGTCCCTAGATCGGGAGGGAGTCAGTTCTTCCGGCACCTGGGAGAGATCATCCCAAGGCCTTCTATCCGGTATAATGTGTGAGTAGTTCCACCTTGGACTATGGGTCCATGTAGTAGCTAGATGGTTGTATCTCCTCCTTTGTGCTTTCATGTATAGATCTTGTGAGCTCCTTTCATGATCAAGATCTAATCTATTTGTAATCATGCATGTTGTGTTTGCGGGGATCTGATGGATATTGAGATTATTATGTTGGTTTGATTAATGGTTTTATCTTTATGATTCTATCATGTCTGTGTTGTTTGTGATTTTGCATGCTCTTCATTGCTAGTGGTTATCTTGGCCAGGTAATTGCTAGTGACTCCAAGAGGGGGTATTTATGCTCGATAGTGGGTTCATGCCTCTAGTTTCCAAGGGAAGTGACAGAAATATCTTCGTTTGTAGATGTGCTGTTTCTACTAGGGAAAAAACAACGGTCTCTTGTTCATGGAACATGTGGGCTGTTTACCTTACACACTTTGCTTAAAGAAGTTGTCTGTTGCTTGCAACTTAATCTTTGGAGGGGTTCGATGATAACCTGAAGGTGGACTTCTAGTCATAGATGCAGCTGGATGGCGGTCTATGTATATTGTTGTATTGCCCAATCAACCTCATAGGATCTTTCTGGCTAGTAATTGCATTGTTATGCCTTGCTCAGTTCCTATCAATTGCCCTGCTATAATTTGTTTACCCTTCATGCCTTGTTTTTTATCTAAGGAGAGCACCTCTAGTGAACTATGGACCCTGGTCTAATCTTTACCATTGATACATCTTCCACTTTTACTTGTTTACTTGCTGTAAACCATTACCTTCCACACCATACGTTTAATCCTTTTGTTACAGCAAACCGGTGAGCTTGACAACCTCACTGATTCGATGGGGCAAAGTCTTGAGTTTGTGTTGTGCAGGTCTCCGCGTTGGTAGCAACACCTGTGTTTCGTTTCCTTCCTCCTACTGGTTCGATAGCCTCGGTTTCTTACTGAGGGAAACTTGCTGTTGTGCTGCTTCATACCTTGCTCTTGGGGTTTCCAACGAAGCGTTTCACGACAAGTACTGGACGCCATCAGATACCTTTGACCACTTCCTCCCTGAGTTCGATAAACCTTGGGTGATCCACTTAAGGGAAACTTGCTGCTGTTCTACAAACCTCTACACTTGGAGGCCCTACAAATGTCTACAAGAATAGAAGTGCGTAGACATCAAGCTCTTTTCTGGCGCCGTTGCCCAGGAGGTAAGGTAAAAGGTACTCACATCCTCCGGTGTGAGTGCTCGAAGTTATTTCCTTTAGATTCTGCAATTTTGTCTTTTTGTTTCTTGTTTTCACTAGTTAGGCTTAATGGAAAACAACAAAAAAATTAGAGAGCTTTATAGTATTTATCTTGAGCTAGGACATGAAGTGTTTGAAAATAAAATTAAAAAACCTATGGAACTTTATTTGTATGCTAATAGCAATGTTATTATTATGAATTCTTTGAACACCATTATTGCTAATGTTATGGAAAAGTCTAAGCTTGGGGAAGCTAGTTTTTATGAAAATGATCTTTTTAGTTCCACAGCTTTGGAAGATAGCTATTATATTGCTTATGATGATACCAAACCTCCAATATATGATGATTACAATGATGAATATGATATTTTTTCAGTCCACCTACTATTGAGGATAAAATCAATTATGATTACAATATGCCTCCTATATTTGATGACTATGGTGATGATAATAATAATGATAGCTATTTTGTTGAATTTGCTTCCACTACGATTAATAAGAATGACTATGCTTATGTGGAGAGTAATAATCATTTTATGCATGTGTCTCATGATAAGAATGTTTTATGTGATATTTATATTTTTAATTTTATTCATGTTGCTACTGAAAGTTATTATGAGAGAGGGAAACATGGTTTTATGCATCTTAAAAATATTAAGTTTCCCCTCTCTATGTTGAAAATCTTGAAGTTGCACTTGTTTTGCTTTCCTATGCTTGTTGCTTTGTGCTTTCATGACTTGTTTCTTTACAAGATTCCTATGCAGGAAGTGGGTTCTACTTAAATGTGTTTTGAATTTGCTTTTTGATGCTCTCTTTTACTTCAATTCATATTTCTTATGTGAGCATCTTCTCAAACTATCAGGCCTAACTTAAAGGCGGTAAAGAAAAGTACTTCCAAGGAGATAACCCAATAGTTTTCTTGAGTCTTGGAAGTTATTACTTATGTAATAACCTCTCCTTATCCTTTTTTTGCCAAGAATAACCTCTAATGAGAGAGAAGTAAGATTTGGGGATGTTCTTTGTCCAAAGCAGATTTTGTGCTTCAAGTAAACATTCATGAAAAATCTACGTATGTCGGATCGAGATTTAATTTTCTGAATAAATACTCCAGGTTGTTATCTAACTTTATTTAGTTCAACACTTTTGATCTGAGCAACGAAAGTCTTGAAAAATCAGTTTTACCCGGTGTCTGTTTGTGATTTACGCCATTATTTGCATTTGCCTCTTTATCGATTTCTTTTGGGGTTCTCTTTGGTAAATTAAGATTTTTGAGGGAATTGCTACAGTAGCTTATGTTTTTAATGAAATTTTTTCTGTTTTAAAACTAAACCCCAAAGGTTTATTATTTTGAATGCACTAATGTTGCTAATGAAGATTGTGTGAAGTTTTGTATGAAGGAAAATTTTTAGGTGTAAGGTAAGAACGATGTAATGAGATGAAGAATGGAAAAAAGCTCAAGATTGGGGATGCCACCCCGTGTCACCCCAAGAAATATTCAAGAGGTACAAGAGTCAAAGTTTGGGGATGCCCAAGGCATCTCCTTCTTCATCAATAAAAATCATAGGTCTTTCTAGACACTTTATTTTTATCTCTTCATGCATTTTGTGTTGTTCTTGGAGCGTCTTTGTTTTTGTTTTTAATTTTCTTTTGCTTGGTTTGCTGCAATAAGTTAGTTGGGTCCTAGCACACTTCTTTTGGAGAGATACACACTCTGTTTTCATAGCCTAGAACACTCCAGTTTTCATTCTTATTGTTTTGTGAGTGTTCTCTTTTGCTAGGACTGTGTTTAGCCTTAGTTTTCTTATATTTTTTGCTTAGGACTTTTCAGTTCTTCTTTGTGGATTTGTGAGACATGCTCACTGATCTTTATTTATTATTATCTTTGTGGGTTGTTTCAAATAAGTCGATTGGTGTTGGAAAAAGAGTAGAAAGTTTCATGCTTATAGTGGTACAAAAAGGAACTTGTTTTGACTGTGGCTTAGACTTTATCTTGTCATGCTAGATGTTTTTTTGACCTTATGCTTAGTGATTATTGCTGTAGCATAACTTGTTCCAAACAATTAGGATTGCTTAATGTGCCTTGATAGAATCATGCGTTGTTTTAGCATACAAAAGCATAATATTGTGGTATTCTCCTTTGATGCTTTGTATGGGTTGACTTGGCACATGATCACACCATGATATTACTATGAACCAGTCACCTTAGCCTCTATGATCATTTAGTTTTTGACTTGTGATACCACTTTATGCTTTGATTGATAATGTTCTATCGCTCTACATGATTATGGCCATTATTGCTCTCTTAGTTGGTCGCTCCCAGTCTTTTGCTAGCCTCCACTTGTATTGAGTGAGATCTACTCATCCATACAACTCCCAAAAACCAAGTTATTCCAAAGATTACACTATAAATTCCTATGCATGGTGTGTTACACCATTCCAAGTATATTCTTGTTTTATCTATCTTCCAAATTAAACTTGGTATGTGAAAATTAGTGATTAAAGCTCTCACAAACTTGATGGCACACTTTATTTTTCTTGCCCCTAATAACCTTGAACCATTGTGCCATCTATGTTGTATATGCTTGCACTTATAAGTTGGGATTAGCAGAACTGTACTGTCACGGGGAACGCTTTCAACACCTGTTAATATCTACCCAGTTGATATCATGCTCTTTTGTTTATGGAGGTCGTCTGTGTGAAATGAAAGGGGAGCTTGTAAGTCCAAGGAGTTATGTATGTGTGTTAGAGAAACGTCTAGGCCGCTAGCCTAAGCCATGCCTAATCATGGCGGAAACTTGCAGCATCACCATATTGAGCAATCTATGAAGCATTCTTCTTATAGAAAAAGAGAGATAGAAAAAAGAGATTGAGAAAAATAAAAAAAAAGAGATGGGAAAAGAGTAAAGAGAGAAAAAACACCATTTTCCCATGGTAAATACGAAGATTGCTGAGATGATCATTGTATGTTTGCCTTGTCATTTTGATATGGGATAGCTCCTGTATCATTGGGAAAGGGGTACCCCATTGGTGGTTCTCTATGATACACATATACTTACTATGACAAGAACTTACCGGTGACTAAAGTTGAGTAGCATAAGGAGAGGCCCTCGTATTCAAGGGACACAAGATTGCCAACTTATACTTTGTCAAGCATACATCCAGAAAAAGTTCCGTGGCCTTGCCTTGAAGGGGATATTGGGGACAGAAGTCTACATTAGGCACCTGTCGGGACGGGGAAGTGCCCCCGGAGCCATCTCCATCGATCTCCATCACCATCTCCATCACCGTTGCTGATTCCCATAATAAGGAGGGAGTAGTTCTTCCTCTAGGCTAAGGGCTCTACCGGTAGCTATGTGGTCATCTCTCTCTCTATGTGTGATCATATTGTGATCATGAGCTTTGTAATCAAGTAGATCTACTATGCTACTCAAGTGCTTTAATAGATCTCGGCTCTCCCCATGTGTATGAAAGTGACATCGTGCATATCGTGGTGGCACTTAGGCTAGAGTCTACATAAATACTCAAGTGCTTCAATAGATCTATTCTCTCCCCACGTGTGTGAAAGTGACAGCATGCACGTCGTGGTGGCAGTTATGCTAGAGTTCATAAATATTTATCATGAGTATATTTGGAGTTGGATGTCTTTATGAAATTGTGGTGTTTGTTGGAACCATCTAGCTCTCAAGGTGATAGTGTGGGGTTATCTAGATGGGGAAGGCGGACTTTGAGGAGTGCTGTTATAGCCCTACCATGGATTAGAGTGTCCAACCGAAGAGTAGTTCAGGGTAGTATCATGAAGAGAATATATTTATTGAGAGTGTTCACTAGTGAAAGTATGATCCCTAGGTCTTGTTTCTAAGCATTGAAACACCGTTTGCATCTAGATCTGTTACATGTTTGCTTGCTTCCATATTTTTGCCTTGTCCTTTCCTCCTAGTCAGAAGCTCTTTTTTGGCACCGCTACCACTTATAATCATCTATACCACTTGTATTTCACTATCTCTTCACCGAACTAGTGCACCTATACACCTGACAAGTGTATTGGGTGTGTTGGGGATATAAGAGACTTCTTGTATCTTGATTGCAGGATTGCTTGAGAGGGATACCTTTGACCACTTCCTCCCTGAGTTCGATAAACCTTGGGTGATCCACTTAAGGGAAACTTGCTACTGTTCTACAAACCTCTGCACTTGGAGGCCCGACAACTGTCTACAAGAATAGAAGTGCATAGACATCAGCCTCTTCCTTCTTTTCCATGATCTTCTTCAAGGTCTAATGGAACGCCAAGTAACTTGCACAGGCGATGTTGGCCTTCATGGACTTGTGCTCACTAGGCCGGCGGGCACAGCCTACAGTCCCATTGCTTGTAGAGGTGACTAGCCTTCATCATTGTCGTCGTCTAGGTCGACAACACCGCCCGTCGAAGCATTTCTCTTACCCTTCTTGTTGTTCATTTCTCTCCAAAGGGCATAGCTAGTCTCCTATTTTTTGGTGTCCTTGATCAACATGCAACAATGGCCCAACGAGAAGGCCTTGTTATCATTCACCATCTTGAAGTGCTCCATTGCTTTCAAGACCTACACATACGGATGCCAACAATGGCCCAATGCAAATGCAAGACATCGACAAAGAGAGGAAGAGGTTTTACCATGTCAAACGGACGCATGCCCCTTATTTCCTTTTCGTCACCATGTCGTAGGAGCCTTGGAACTTGATACACTCGGCATGGATGGTGCCCCGCCGCTTGGAGAGGAAGAGAGTGTTTTGATCGCTAAAGAAGGCGTCCTTCCCGAATTTCCTATGCTCATGGAAGAAAATTCCCACCTTTTCCAATAGGCAAAACCCTTTTGCTCGGCGCCGCATAGTGTATCTTGTGAAATCTCCATTCATGACTTACATAGGAGATTGTCCTTGGAGGGGGTGTATAACATAGTTCGTTGGCTCACCTTCTTGCCGTCGACAATTGAGGCCGCAAGTGAAGCGGCCAACGACGCGGCCGTGACCCCCTCGGCCATGGAAGTGCCATCTTTTCGAAACAATGCCTCGTCCGCAATGTTGTAGGCATCTTGCTGCATCTCCTGCTACGTCTCTTGATGGGTCTCTTGCTGGGTCTCACCGTTGTCGGCATAGCCGCTGCCACCCTCGTTGATCATGTCGTGTAGGGCGTCCTCGCCGTCGTTGGCCACGAAATCCTACACCCAAGTTGGCCATCATAAAGTGATAGGAGCAGTACACTGGCAGTGGCGAAGAAATTTGGTGACCATACCGTGTCGTCGGTGGCCTGCACCTTGCAGAGCATTCCACCGAACAGGTTGAATGGCGTCGGCATGTTCGCAGCAGGGATCGACCGCTGCTTCGTGGGCGCCTCCGGGATTGCATCCGCGGTGGTTGGAGTGTGGTTTAGGTCGATGGCAGGCTCTCCCGCCTCTGACGATGCCGTGTGGGGAAGGACGAACAGGGAGAGCGGGGCGTTCCTACCTTGGCCTCCAAGTGAGGTCGTGTGTGCGGCCCTGGCGTCCTAGGCTGCGTTGGTGGCTGGACGATAGGGGTGAAAGCGATGGAGCTGGTAGAGGACGTGCCGGGAAGAGTGACGGCCCCACCAAAATAGACGGCGCCGCCAAAAGCAGCGGTCATCGCCTCCTGCTTGATCATGTGGATGGCGTGTTTTGCGGCACTCACTGCCATCTCGTTAGCGTCGACCATGTTCTGGTTGGCCTGGAAGCGCTCGCTCTCATCCTGGCGCTCCTTCTTGAGTCTAGCAGCGACGGCTCGAGCTCTCGCCGCTACCCGCCGGTCAGCGCGTTTCCCGACTCAACTTTCCGCTCCATCGGCCATGTCCTTGTCGAGCTTCTTCGCCTGGCCACGCTTCTTGGCGGGAACGCCCGAGAGCAACATCGGCCATGGCGGCGGGATCCATCGCCTTCCCTGCCGCTCCCGCTAGTGAAAATTTGGGAGAGGTTTTTTGGAGGAAGAAGTGGTGTGGTTTCTTTGACACTGGCGGGAGGGACCGCCAAAGATAAAATGAAGATCTTGCGAGGACAAGCACGCTGTTTAGGCCGATCCAACCGAGGCCTAATTTTGGTGCATGGATGGGTTGATCCGCGCGCATTTGTTTGGATGGGTCGCCGCGCACATGTCCGCTTATCCGCTCGGACGAGTTCGACACGCAAGGATAGGATGGGTCGGTCACGTGGAGATGTCCTAATTGTGTGCGTGTGGTGCATGTGTTGTGTGCAAGATAGACTCATAGAGACCTTGTCAACCCTACGTCCCTACCTACGATGGATGAACCTAGCAATGCATCCTGTGCCTGCAGGCAAGCCGGCCGGTAAGCGCATGCACCCCCCTGGGTTGTGGGATCAGAACAAACAACCGCCCCCCTTTACACATGCACATGATTTCCCTGTGACGAGCGATCGCCGCCGATCGAGCATGGAACATACGTACTTCATCTCATCTCCACCGTAACGGCCTCTCAATTGTCGGAAAACGCAACGCCCTCTCGAGTCTTGATCGATCGGCTCTTCCATCCATCGATCCTGATCTACACAGAGTCGTTTCGTGGCATGCTGGAGCGAGCTTATTCGTGAAGACGACACACCGGCCAGAAATCCGGAATCGACCCTGGAGCGCTAGGCACGCACGCGACGCAAACGCAACGCGACACAAGGGTCGGCACGGTACCATACCCCGGCCCGGCCTGCACCACCTGCTGCCTGTTTCGCCTCGCCACGCAATGACCCGTACGTGTGCCTATATAACGCGCGTGCTCCATGCACAAATATACCATCGCAGAGATTGCACCCTAATCGGTCGTGCCGTCTAACGTAGCCAGCAGCCCTGGTCTCGCATACTACACAGCAATAATGGGCATCAGCAACGCGCGGCGGCTGACGCTGATCGTGTCGTGTTTCTCCGTGCTCCAGGCCCTCGCGGCCGGCGCGCGCCTGCCGACCATCCACGCCGGCGCCGCCTTTGCCCCTAGCCCCTGGGAAGGCTTTGCCCCGGCACCGAGCTACAACGAAGCCGCCGCTCCCGCCCCGGCTCCGGGCGCCGGGGAGGAGCTCGAGAAGGGCAGGCCCGACGGCGGGTTCGTGAGGACGAACGGGACGCGGTTCATGGCGGGCGGCCAGCCGTTCTACTCCAACGGGTTCAACGCGTACTGGCTCATGTACATGGGGTCCAGCCCCGCCGACCGGAGCAAGGTGGTCGACACGCTGGACCAGGCGTCCCGCCTCGGCGCCACGCTCGTCCGGACCTGGGCTTTCAACGACGGCGGCAGCAACCGCCCCCTGCAGATCACCCCCGGCGTGTACAACGAGGACACCTTCGTGGTACGTACGTGCGTACATGCATATGTCACGCTGAACGGCAGAGCTAGCTCGGCTAGGATTAGATGGGTCATGGGAGATTAATTACACGCCAAAGATAGCCATGCCGTGACTTGAATACCATTGATTTCGTACCATGTATTAACTGCACGCGCTCAAATTTCGTAGTAATACGGTTTAACTAGATTGACACGAATCATTAGCTGCTAAGGTTATCTTCTGAGGAATTAACACCACGCTTTAGAGAGCAGGTTAATTACACGCCAAAGATAGCTATACCGTCACCTGAATATCATTGATTTTGTACCATATATATCGCAACGTTCGAATTGCGTAGTAAGTAGGGTTTAACTAGATGGACACGAATAATTATTACCTGCTAAGCTTATCTTCTTAACAGACTGTTACCACACGTTTTTAACGTTACGTATAGATTGCTTATTAATTATCTCCTTAGTATTGTCCATTAAAAAGGTTCCATTGTATCCCAGTGGTAAAAGTTTCCTATGATAGACCTACTTACCTACGGATTACTCCGGATTGCCACGAATCATTAGCTGCTAATAAGGTTATCTTCTGGAAAATTAACACCTCGCTTTAGAGAGCAGGTTAATTACACGCCAAAGATAGCCATTCCGTCACTTGAATATCATTGATTTTGTACCATATATATGTATTAATTGCAACGTTCGAATTGCGTTTAACTAGATGGACAGGAATAATTAGCTGCTACGCTTGATCTTCTTAACCGATTACCACACGTTTTTAATGTTACTTATTGCTCATTAAAAAGGTTCCGTTGTACTGTATCCCAGTGGTAAAAGTTTCCTATGATTGACCTTGTCTATGAGTAGAGGATGGATCGGACCTGTTCAAACGGAATTAATTTGCACCAACTCATGATGAACCGTGACATGTACACATGACGTATGTATTACCATACCGGCATTTGGTAACTAATCTTTTTATGTTGTCTGTTTCAACGTACGTACTATTCAGGGACTAGACTTTGTGATCGCGGAAGCCAAGAAACGAGGGGTCTACTTGATCCTGAGCCTCGTGAATAACTGGAGTGACTTTGGCGGGAAGAGACAGTACGTGCAGTGGGCCAGAGACCAGGGCCACTACCTGGGCTCAGACGAGGACTTCTTCACCGACGGCCTCACCCAGCGCTTCTACATGAACCACATCAAGGTCTGACCGTACGTGCACTCACGCGTCTAATCGCGTGCATTTCCCTTAAAAAAACTGATAGCGTGCACTGCATGTTCAACTGCCGTCACGTTAAGCTCGATCATAATTGACATCTTGTGTACGTGCCAATGCACCATGTATGACTATACTTTTTTTTCCTTGTGTAAGTGTGGATGATGCAACACATACGCTTTCTCCCCTTGTGTACGTGTTATTAATAAAGTTGTGTTTATCTATGTGGAACAGAGAGTGCTCACGAGAGTCAACACCTTCACCGGAGTGGCGTACAAGGACGAGCCGACCATCTTCGCATGGGAGCTGATGAACGAGCCTCGCCTCCAGAGCGACCTCACCGGGAAGACTATGCAGGGTTGGGTGACCCTGATGTCCGCCTACGTCAAGTCCATCGACTCCAACCACATGGTGGAGATCGGGCTCGAGGGGTTCTACGGGGAGTCCGTGCCTGACCGCAAGAAGTTCAACCCAGGATACACCGTAGGCACCGACTTCATCTCCAACAACCGCATCCCCACCATTGATTTCGCCACCATTCATTCCTACCCCGACCAATGGGTTTCCGCCTCGAGCAACGAGGCGCAGGTGGATTTCATGAAGAAGTGGATGGCGTCCCACATCGAGGATGCCGCAAAAGAGCTGCAGAAGCCGTTGCTCGTGTCGGAGTTTGGCTGGTCCGCGCGGTCTAATGGGTATACGGTGGCGACGCGGGACGACTACTTCCGCATGGTGTACGATGCCATCTATGCTTCGGTGCAGGATGGTGGGCCTTGCGCTGGGGGTCTTTTCTGGCAAGTGATGGCACCTGGGATGAACGGATGGACGGATGGCTACGAGGTTGTGCTTGAGAGCAGCCCCACCACCGCTGCCATCATCTCCCAAGAGTGTGCAAAGATCGATGGCTTCACGCCGGTGGCATAATTTGCACCCATTATTCATTACGACGCACGCCCATTTGGGCGAAGCATCCTTGGAGTAAGCAAGGACTCACAAGTCATTTAGATAGGTGCAGCAGTTATTTACGTCATGATGCTCACAAATAAGGCTAACATATTTATGTATCATACCAAGATATAGCAGCTGCTATTGTAACAAAGTGATTAAAAGGCAAATTAACCAGCTTCTGAAAAGTCATATATGCGTGTGGTAGTGTGTTGCTTTCTTCTTCTTGTACCCACTTACAAAAGACCATGTAAAGAGATGAGGATCTCAGCCGATTGTCGGCTTACGTCGGCATATGATCTACCAATCTCTTATTTTTTCAGGAACTTCCTGTGAACTTCTTTTTCCCTTTTTGTTTCTTTCTTCTTTCTTCTTTTTCTCTTATTTGATTATGTTTTCTTTCCTTTTTATCCCATGTTATCTTTTTCAGTTTTTATTCCCTTTTACCTTTTCTTTAAATGTTGAGATTTGAAAAAAATCAAATTTTCAAAATGACTAGATGTTGAATATGTTCAGATTTGAAAATCGTTTAGTTTTGAAAAAAGTGTTCAGATGAAAAAAATGTTGAGATCTTAAAATTTGTTCATATTTAAATTTATTTTTAGTTTTTGAAAATGTTAAATATAATTTTTTTGAGAACTTTCTAAAATGTTCAAATAGCAAAAAGGGAAAGAGAAAAAGAGAAAATAAAATAAAAAACAGATCTTTTTCTCCTATTGGGCTGCATTGGTAAGAAAGCTTTTAGAGTTTAAAATATTTTTCACGTGATTTAGAAAATGTTCACATGAAATATATCTTTTCATCAATAGCTTGAATGGTTTTCTAGTAAGAACATTTATATTATTTAAATGATTTTGCAAATATATATAAACATTTGTTTTGTTTGAACACCTTTTCTATAAGAACATTTTATCTCATTTAAACGTTGTTTCAATAAATAACATTTATAATATTTTAAATTAAGTTTTAATATGAATATTTATGTTATTTGAACGATTTTGTAATAAAAAATTATTTCACTTGAACAAGGAAAAAATACTAATATTTTGTCCACAACGCAAACATTTTTTCAGTATAAAAATACCAAAAAAAGAAAACAAAATGAAAAATTGAAAATAAAAAATAAAAAATAGAAAACCGGGTACCTCTAAATGGGCCCGGCCCAACATCAGGTCGCTCAGCGGAGAATAGGAATTGCTCCCTGCACCAAAAAAAAAAAAAACCCTGCTGCCTGCTGCAGCCTATATAAGGCGAGCACTCCATGTACAACATATACGCCGCAGTAATAAAAAATTATTTCACTTGAACAAGGAAAAAATACTAATATTTTGTCCACAACGCAAACATTTGTTCAGTATAAAAATACAAAAAAAAGAAAACAAAATGAAAAATTGAAAATAAAAAAATAGAAAACCGGGTACCTGTAAATGGGCCCGGCCCAACATCAGGTCGCTCAGCGGAGAAATAGGATTTGCTCCCTGCACCAAAAAAAAAAAAAAAAAAAACCGCTGCCTGCTGCAGCCTATATAAGGCGAGCACTCCATGTACAACATATACGCCGCAGACCCGCAGTTTCGATCACCACAAAGATTACACCGCCCACGCTATAGTATAGTACTCGTAGCTATTTACTCGTTCGGTCTCGTGTACTTAGACATGGGGATCATCACCGAGCAGCGGCTACTACTGATCGCGTCGTGTTTGGCCGTCCTGGCCCTCGCGGCCGGGGACGACGGCGAGGCCAGGAGGGCCGCCGGCGGGTTCGTGAGGGCCAACGGGACGCGGTTCATGGTGGGCGGCCGGCCGTTCTACTCCAACGGGTTCAACGCGTACTGGCTCATGTACATGGGGTCCGACGCCGCCGACCGGAGCAAGGTGATCGCCACGCTGGACCAGGCGTCCCGCCTCGGCGCCACGCTCGTCAGGACCATGGCCTTCAACGACGGCGGCAGCAACCGACCGCTGCAGATCAGCCCCGGCGTGTACAACGAGGACACGTTCAAGGTACGTAGTACATGCATGTCGCGTTGGAAGGATAGAGAGCAGATTAATACACGCCAACCTTGCAAAAAAAAAAAGATTAATACACGCCAAAAATAGACATATGTCGTCAGTTGAATCTCATTCATTTCGTACGTTTAAATTGTGGAGTACGGTTTAACTAGGTGGGCACGAAATAATTAGCTGCTACGCTTATCTTCTTAACACCAACGTCTTAAATGCTATGTATTGCCTACTATTAATTTTTTGTCTCATTAGTGTTTTCCATTAAAAGTTTCCATTGTATCCTAGTAGTTGTAAAAAGTTTCCAATGATAGAGATGGACCGGGGCTGTAAAGTGTAAACAGCTCAAACGAAATTAATTTATACCTACTCATGCATGATGAAAAAACAGAACAGTATAGCATTCCATAAATAAAAAATGATACAGGGGCGGACCCAAGTGTAGCTGATTGGGGGTAATGCCTCCACTCAAAATTTTGAATTCTTATACTAGTACTTCTTCTCAAAATAGATGGCTCATTTTTTTTTCTAAATTTAGATGTATCTAGTACTAAATAGTGTCTAGAATACTGTTTAAAAAAATCCGATATGTCGATAAATCTGCCGATACACCCAAAAATCGCTAATTTTAGGCCGACCGAGAAGTTATCGATAAACGATATCCTCAACATTAGATAGATCTAAATTTAGACAAATTTTCGACATCTATTTTAAGACGAAGGAAGTAGTATTTGTTTATATTTGAAAGAAATTTCTTCAGATTTTATAATTTATACAAAAAATGCCTCTAGTGAGTTGATTTGCCCCCACTCCTAATTCGTTCCGAGTCTGCCACTGAACAGTGACATACGTATCTGCTTGTGGTAATAACTAACTAATTCTCTAATTTTTTTCTTTATCAATATATTTAGGGACTAGACTTCGTGATCGCGGAAGCGAAGAAACGAGGGATCTACTTGATCCTGAGCTTGGTGAACAATTGGAGCGACTTGGGCGGGAAGAGACAGTACGTGCAGTGGGCTAGAGACCAGGGCCACTACCTGAGCTCCGACGAAGATTTCTTCACCAACGGCCTCATCCAGCGCTTCTACATGAACTACGTCAAGGTCTGTCCATCCGCACATGCACACACACGGACACGGACACGTCTAATAATCGCCTCTGTTTCCCTAGGAAAAGTAACACTGCATATTCAGCTGCCATCACGCGCTTGATCATCATTTACATCTTATATATATGCCGATGCAACGTATATATGTATAGTACAGTATGCTTTTATACCTATGCATGTGTTACTAACTTGTGTGTGTGTATGTGAAACAGAGGGTCCTCACTAGGGTCAACAACTTCACAGGGGTGGCGTACAAAGATGAGCCCACCATCTTTGCATGGGAGCTTATGAACGAGCCCCGCCTCCTGAGCGACCTCTCCGGAAAGACTCTGCAGGGCTGGATCACGTTGATGTCCGCCTACGTCAAGTCCATCGACCCCAACCACATGGTGGAGATCGGCCTCGAGGGGTTCTATGGGGAGTCCGTGCCCGACCGCAAGAAGTTCAACCCGGGTTACACAGTCGGCACCGATTTCATTTCCAACAACCGCATACCCACCGTCGATTTCGCCACCATCCACTCCTATCCCGAACAATGGGTTTCGAGGTCGAGCAACGAGACGCGGGTGGAGTTCATGAAGAAGTGGATGGCTTCACACATCGAGGACGCGGCGAAGGAGCTACAGAAGCCACTGCTCGTGTCGGAGTTCGGCTGGTCTGCTCGATCCAACGGCTACACGGTGGCGGCGCGAGATGACTACTTCCGCATGGTGTACGATGCCATCTATGCGTCCGTGCAGGAGGGTGGGCCGAGCGCCGGGGGTCTCTTCTGGCAGGTGATGGCACCCGGGATGGAAGGATGGGCCGATGGTTATGAGGTTGTGCTCGAGCATAGCCCCACCACTGCCACCATCGTCTCCCAAGAGTGCGCAAAGATCCACAACTTCATGTAGGCGGTCTAGCTTGAATACATGCATTCATTCCGGTGACGTTTTGGGGGAAGCATGCGTGGACTTACGAATCTTTCTGATAACTGCAATTATTTACATCAAGATGCTCACAAATAATAAGGCTAACAAATTAAATGTCTCTGTCATAGTACAAAGAAAAGAAGTTACCAATTGTAAGAAAATATTTAAAGGCTAATTAATGAGCTTTTGCAAACTGACATGTCGTGACATACAGTGCATGTTGTTTGCTCTCGGTGTGCATACCACACTAGTATATATCAGCTCATCACACACGTTCTGATTCCATGCTTAAGTTTCACGTCAAATTGTTTCTTCATGTACTGGTAGTGGTATGTATGTTTTTGTTTCAGAACTTGCAATGGCGCATGTAAATGGTTTTGTGCGAGTGTAACACATCCATGCATGTAACACATCTTCTGCATCTCCTTTTTGTTCTGCCTGATGTGTCATTAACACTAGGTATGGATGGTGGAAAACAACAATGCAATTAGATCAGAATACTCACGATGCAAAACAACATTGCATGTAGGTTAAAATATTCCTTTTTGTAATCATGCCATACGTTTACTCCTGCTCTTCGCAACGCTCGCCGTCTTCTACCAGTAGTTGAAGTAATGACATTGTCATTTCTCATTTTTTTCATAAGAAGAATGCTTCATAGATTGCTCACTATGGTGATGCTGCAAGTTTTCACCGTGATTAGGCATGACTTAAGCTAGCGGCCCAGACGTTTCTCTAACACACATACATAACTTTATGGACTCCTTTTATTTCATATCGATGACATCCATAAACAAAAGAGCATGATATCAATTGGGTATAATGTACAAGTGCAATATTGAAAGCGTTCCCCATGACAGCATGATTACTAATTCCCAACGTATAAGTGCAAGCATATACAACATAGATGATACAATGGTTCAAGTTTATTAGGGACAAGAAAAATAAAGTGTGCCATCAAATTTGTGAGAGCTTTAATCACTAAGTTTTCACATAACAAAGAGACTTTTTAATTGGAAGGTAGATGAAAAGAAGAATATACTTGAAAAGGTGTAACACGCCATGCATAGGAATTTATAGTGGACACTTTGGAATAACTTGGTTTCTTGGGAGTTTTATGCATGAGTAGAGCTTACTCATACAAGTGGAGGCTAGCAAAAGACTGGGAGCGACCAACTAAGAGAGCAATACTGGCCATAATCATGCAGAGCGACAAAACATTACTAATCAAAGCATAAAGTGGTACTATAAGTCAAGGACTAAATGATCATAAAGGTTATGGTGACTTGTTCATAGGCATAACATGGTGTGATCATGTGCCAAGTCAACCCAAACAAAGCATCAAAGGAGAATACCACATTACTATGCTTTTGTATGACAAAACAACGCATGATTCCTTCAAGGAACATTAAGCAATCCTAATTGTTTGGAACAAGTCATGCTACCGCAATAATCACTAAGCATAAGGTCAAAAGAACATCTAGCATGACATGCTAAAGTCTAAGTCATAGTTAAAGCAAACTCCTCTTGTACTATTCAAGTAAGAACTTTCCACTCCTCTCCAACACCAATCAACTTATTTGAAACAACACAACGAGAACGGGGGTCCAAACTACTTTATTCAAGCAAACTAAACAAACAAAAACAAAAAACAAAAACTAAGATGCTCCAAGAACAACACAACAATGCATGAAACAATAAAAACGAAGTGTCTAGAAAGACCTGAGATTTTTATTGATGAAGAAGGGGATTCCTTGGACATCCCCAAGCTTTGACGCTTGTACCTCTTGAATATTTCTTGGGGTGACACGGGGTGGCATCCCCAAGCTTGAGCTTTTGTCCATTCTTCATCTCATTACATCATTCTTCCTCTACACCTGCAAATTTTCCTTCATACAAAACTTCACACAATCTTCATTAGCAACAAAAGATAATAGACCTTTGGGGTTTAGTTTTAAAACAGCAAAACTTTCACTAAATACACAAGCTATAGTAGCAATTCCCTCAAAAATCTCAATTTCCCCAAAAGGAATCAATAAGAAGCAAATGCAAATAATGGCAGAAATCTGTCAAAACGGACCAGAAGGTAGAAACCGATTTTTTCGAAGACCTTCTATTGATCAAATAAAAAACTGTTGAACTAATGAAAGTTATCTAACAACCTGGGAGATTTATTCACAAAATTACAGCTCAATCATATTTACAGAGATTTTACACGAATTTTTACAGTGGATCACAAAAATATGTTTCGGGACAACAACTCCCCAAATCTTACGTCCCTCTCATTAGAGGTTATTCTTGGCACAAAAAGCAAATAAAAAGGATAAGGAGAGGTCATTACAGAGGTAATAACTTCCAAGACTCATGAAAACTTTTGGGTTATCTCCCAATAAGTACTTTTCTTTAACGCCTTTAATTTAGGCACAAGAAGCAAGGATCAAATATTTTCAAATGAAGAAGCATTAACACCAACTCTCTTGCTCCTACCTTTCTTACCTCTCTTATTATCTTAAGGGAATATATGATTGCTTATTGGAGAATAAAAATACATAATGCCTTTTCCCACATCTACTATTGCTCCAAGGTGTTTCAGCAGGGATCTTCCAAGTGTAATTTGTCCTTTTCCTACACATTTAATAACAAGATAATCAATAGACACCACTTTCCCTGAAATTTTTGTAAACACGCCTTCAACTATTCCAATGGGTAATAAAGTTGTATTATTGGTAAGAGATATTTCTTTTCCTCCTTCAGAAAGTCCCTAAAGATTAATAGACTCATAGATATCTTTAGGCACAAGTCAAAATTCAGAAATGATATCACAACGAGCATCAAAAGTTTCACTATTTATAGAAACTTTTATTGTAGGAAACCATCTTGAAGGCTCAGAATTTATTGGAACATAATCATGGTGCTCTATAAGCATGTTATATCAATCTTTCAAAGCAACTGTACTGGTCTCAAGAGTGTTCAACCTAGTATAAATGTTTATAAAGGAAGAATCAGACTTGCTAGGCATATTATAAATTATAATCAACTTCTTTATAGCATCCAAAGCTTCATACTCAGTACATCGAAAAATATCTTTCCCAGCTACAACATCCAAAGCATATCTATAACAAAGAGCAAGACCATGGTAGAAACTATTAATAACCAAGCTAAGACACATCTTAGGCTCAGTTTTCCTTTGTAAATCAGAGATTCTAGACCAAGCTTCTTTGAAACTCTCTTCACTTACTTGCTTGAAAGTAAATATCCTTTCCATAGGTGACACATGGATTGGACCAAAACCAGACATGGTAGCAACTAAAGTAGGAACTGATTTTTTTGTGTTTTTGATAAAAGAAAGCAAACCAAACTAAACTAATTTTTTTGGAGTTTTAGATAAAAAAATCGAACAAAACCAAGCAAAAAGAAACTAAGCAAAACAAGAACAAAGTAAAGAGAAAGGTTGTGGAGGACTCCCCTTGTGAAGCCGTCCTTAGCCTTCCCGGCAACGGTGCTAGAAAAAGCTTGACGATGGCTCAGTTGAGCTTCGTTGGGAGACCCTAAGAGGAAGGTATGATGAGAACAACAACAAGTTTTCCCTCAGTAAAAAACTAAGGTTATCGAATCAATAGGAGGAAGGAAACGACAAAAAGGTGTTGCTAGCAACTTGATAATCTTCACAACACAAACTCAAGACTTTGCCCCAACGAACAGTGAGGTTGTCAATCTCACCGGTTTTCTGAAAACAAAGGATTAACTGTATGGTGTGGAAGGTAATAGTGGTTTGCGAAAGTAGCATAACGAGGAAGATGTATCAATGGTAAAGATTGGACCGGGGTCCATAGTTCACTAGAGGTGTTCTCCTGAAGATAAACAAACATGGCATGCTGGGTAAACAAATTACAACAGGGCAATTGAAAGGACTGAGCAAGGCATAACAATGTAATACTAGACATTCATGATCCTATGAGATTTTATTAGGCAATACAACAAGATACATAGACCGCCATCCAACTGCATCTATGACTAGTAATCTACCTTCAGGTTATCATGAACCCCTACAATATTAAGTTGCAAGCAACGGATAACTGCTTTAAGCAAAGTGTGTAAGGTAAACAATCCACTTGTTCCATGAACAAGAGACCGTTGTTTTCTCCCTAGTAGCAACAACACGTCTACAACCTTAGAGATTTCTGTCACTTCCCTTAGATTAAATATAGGCATGAACCCACTATCGAGCATAAATACTCCCTCTTGGAGTCACTAGCATCTACCTGGCCAAGATATCTACTAGAAACAGAGAGCATGCAAGATCACAAATAACACAGACATGATAGAATCAATAAGACAAAACCATTAATCAATCTGATATAGTAATCTCAATATCCATCAGATCCCCGCAAACACAACATGCATGATTACAAGATCTTGATCATGAACGAAGCTCACAAGATCTAAACATGGTAGCACAAAGGAGAGAAAACAATCTAGCTACTACATGGACACATAGTCCAAGGTGGAACTACTCACGCTTCATACCGGAGGCTGACATGATGATGAAGAAGGCCTCCGGGATGCTCTCCCCTCCGGCAAGGTGCCGGGAAGAGCTTTAGATCCCTCCGATCTAGGGACGATGGTGGCAGCGGCTACGGACTGTTTCGTGGAAGATTGATCGGGTACTTAGGGTTTAGGTATCGGGGGATTTTTATAGGCGAAGAAGCGAGGCAGGGGGCACCCAGGGTGGATGCATCCCCCAGGCGCAGGCCAGGCCCGGCTGCGCGGCCAGGGGGTGTGGCCCACTGGTGTCTCTTCTCCGTCTCGTCTTCTGGCTCCATGTTCCCCACAGTAAAATATTAACTTTGACTTTTGTTCCGTCCAATTTCGAGAATATTGATTTTCTGCCTTTTCTGGAATCAAAAACAGAAGAAAACAAACAACTGGCACTATGGCATCTTGTTAATAGGTTAGTACCAGAAAACATATAAAAACACGTCAAAGTATATACAAAACAAAGCAAAATGGATACTAAACAAGCATGAAACATAAAAAAATTATAAATATGTTTACGACGTATCATTCGTCAGTGTGAAATAAAAGGGGAGCTTGTAAGTCCATGGAGTTATGTATGTGTTTTAGAAAAACGCCTGAGTCGCTAGTCTAAGCCATGCATAATCATGGTCGGAAACTTTGAGCATCACCATAGTAAGCAATCTATGTAGCTTTCTGCTTATAAAAAAAGAGACACATTGAAAAGAGGAAAAAGAGAAAAAAAACACCATTTTCCTATGGCAAATAAGAAGATTGCTAAGATGCTCATTGTCTGCTTACCTTGTCATTTTGATTATGGGATAGCTCCTGTATCATGTGCAAGGGGTATCCCGTTGGCGGTTCTCTATGATACTCTTTGCCTCTTTTCCATCGCCACAAACTATTCCTAGAGATGTTGTCTTTGGGAATTACAGTAATCTTGGGGGTATTCGTCACTCATGGACAATAGCTTGTTACATTTTAATTACAGATTTTGCGGACGTAATGCCAGTAGATGAGGACCCGATGCCACTGACTGGGAACGCACACCCCCTGCCTGGCTAATATGCCTAACTGGGTCCTGACGCAGTTTACTGAGCTAGGATGGAATGATGTACCACAAGATGAAGCTCCACAAGCCCTAGTCAGCCAAGGACATGACCAAGGACAGCCTCCTTTTGAGCCGGTTATTGAGGAAAATGTGCAGGGTTAAATTGTGATGGACCCATATGTGGCCTATGGTTCTTCGTAGTGCAATTTGTGAATGAAGTTGTGGACGATGATATTATGTAGTTTCAGCAGTAGCGAGCGCAGGTCCTGGTTCAGCCGATTCTGCATGCCCAAGAGCAGGAAAACCCAATTCAGGATATGGAGGATTAACCTATGTATTCAATACTTAGTTTCGATACGAGATGCAAAACATCTCAAGAGAATACATGAAACTAAGAAGTGAGTCTTCTAGTCGTGCATTAAACTAAGTAGTAGCCAAAAATAGAAGTAGAGACATAAAACACCAATGCCGATTATAGGGAAGAGTCTCTTATTCTATAGGTTCATCAAAGTGTGGTTGAAGGTTTGTTTTGTCCCACATTTGTTTATCACACCATTACTTTTGTTTATAGATGTGCACAAGATACAACTTGATAATGCACTTGCATATTATGTTTCATTGAAAGTATTTGAACCTATGAACTTTACATGATAATGAAGAAGCAAAAGTAACAAACTTCAAAGTCCATGTTTGTTTTTATCGCCTTCATGCTCGAGGACGAGTATAGGTTAAGCTTGGAGATGTTGATGCATGTAAAATGCATACGTGAACTTTGTAGTTTGTTAACATGTTTATCCATATATTTGCATCATATATAATGTTATATACATGTTTTCAATTGATTTTTGGGGATTTACCAATGATCCCCTTTATTTTGGCTATAACCTGACAGGGCAGAAAAACATTTTTTAGTGTTTTTGACGTTTCGATACCAATACGAAGTCAAATGAACCTGAGCTTTTGAGGATGTCAATATTTATCCACGAGAAGCATCTGGAGCGCAAGAACCTCACCTGGAGGGCCAGGAGGCTCAAAGGAGACTGGGTGGCGCGCCCAGCCCAGGTGGGCACGCCACCTACCCTCTTTTCCTCCTCGGTCGTCCGATCACCTTGATTCTTTCGCCCACGGAGTTCTCTTGACCTAAAAACCCCTATGTAAGGATCCCCCGGGGAGTCCTCGACAAAGATCACACCAAAGACAAAAACACCACCAAACAGAGTCAGATCCAGCGAAGATTGGAGGGGGAAACTCCGCCGGAGCCGCCTCGAGAGGGATCTCCACCTTCTCCAACATCTCCAGCATCATCACCATGATGAATAGGGAGTAGTCCACCTCTGTACTATGGGTTTTTGACAGTATCTTGATCTATTTCTCTCTTGTTCTTCATAGATCTAGTACCATATGAGCCGCCCAACGTGATTATGGTCATATATGTAATTCCTATGTGGTGGATCTTTATTCTATGATTTGATATATGAGATTGGAACCTATTTTGTGTAATATATTGGTAGATGCATATCATGTACCCCATTCTTAATTTCTTCTTTTGATCCAACTTGTATGCAAGAACTTGTATGGGGAGAAGTGTGTATTAAATGGAGTATCATGGTAGTAGTTATTGAATTGTGACAACAATATTCAAGATCTACTTTGGTTTTTACCTTTCTTTTGCTGTCTCACTAGGGATAAAGTGAAATCATGTGCTATAATTATCATGTTAAAATAGTGAGATAATCTTGTTAGATCAAGGTAGCATATTTGTATTTCAAACATCATGCTATATTACTTAAAGCTATACTCTGATTTGTTCTTAATTCAAGATTGCATGGAGTTTCCCTTTCTTGAGGAGTATAAGAGAGATTCGTTTCATCTCTATGTTAGAACGTGATGCCCATAAGAATGCTTATCATACATATATAGAAGTTTCATGAATATTTATCATTGATGAATTATTTTATGATCACTACAACTTAAAAAGAGAGTAGACAAGTGAACCCATGAATCCCGGTTCAATTTTAATCATAAGAAACAACATTCCATTACATTTACTACCTTTTATGCTTTCTGCAATTTATTATTTAAAAAATACAAGAAATACTTTTCCTACTTGCAATCACTCATAAAACCCCCAAAACAACTTTACCATCTTCCATATCATCTAGTTAGCATTACTTTACTTTATATATTTTAGTTTACTCTATATTATATTTCATATTACTAATACGAAACCTTGTGCTTTACAACCACTTGGTGGAGTTGGGGACACAATATATATTATTTTACTTTACAGGTTGCTTGAAGAGGAGAAGACGAATAAAACTGCCATAACCAATTCCCTGAGAGTTTGATATAAACCCTCGAGTCACCCTTGTGGGGGAAAAAAGCTTGCTACAACACCCTGCACTTGGAGTCCCAATGAAAAGTGGCCACGATTGTTGCCATCAATATCATATATACCTTCATCATCGATGATCTCTCCGGCAATGGGTTCAACCTTGATGTTTCTGAAACATGATATGAACTCATGGAAATCATGTGTGATGCAGGTCCGGATGTTCCCTTGGTAGCTGGGAGGCAGCGACCGTAGCAATACGCCTATTGCAAAGAAATCAGTCATCCAGTAGTCCATGAAATGAACCAGTCTCATATACGCATCATGCATACTCTCCAAGTGACTATCCAAGCAAGTGTGTTCCTCCATATTTATGGAAAGTAAGTATTCAAGCTGCTCGCGCTTTCACATGCACACCTGGTCCACGAACTCCGCCCTCAGCTGATCCACCATCGAATATGGGTCAAGATCAACCATGAGTGGATGCACTTCGTCCACCATCCCGTAGCGCATTATCACTTGAATGAAGGTTGACATCTCATGATGATAATATTGGTATTCCCGCTGTTGTGGGGTCTCATAGTCCGAGGGCTCATCCAAATCCATCGGGTAGCGTATGTATTTGATCACAGTGTTCTCAATAAGGAGGATATTCAGATGCCAATCAGGTAAGTTGGATCCATCTAGTTTGAGCTTCTCAGCAAATACCCAATAAACAATCTCAAAATAAGCTTTGCGGTGAACCATATTCTACATTTAAAATTGCAAAAGGATTTAGACTAAGTTTATAATTATGTGAGTTCAATAAATCCACTAAAACTATTATCCCCAAAAAGGTTTTAGTGATAACATGATCCCAATTCTTTACACCGCCCCCGATCGTCACAGTCGGCGATATAGTTGCAAGTGTGGACATTAAAATGTTCATCACATCATTCATGTGACTCGTTCTCGATATTTTGAACATCTCGTGTTCTGAGTCCATGTATGTATATGCTAGACTTGCTAATTCAAACTTACGTGTATAGTTGTGCAATATGGCTTACACCCACTGTATGCGGATGCAGATATATCTGACACCCGATCGTCACGGCGTGTCTCATAACGAAGAACTTTCTTGGTGGTTCACACTAAGGGAGAACACTTTCATTAGTATTATGTCTTAGGAATCATATTTTTAATGCTATCTTCGAGTATCTAATACTAGCACATAACAAGATGCATAAACAATAAACATCAAATGTAAATGCGATGCGATATGGTCCTTCGCGCTGTGATCTCCATCCTGCACCTCCGGGTCCGGCACCAGGGTACCGACGCCTCCGGCTTGTAGTCCACCATCATGATGACCGTCACTACCACTTAGAAACAGAAAATAAACTACTTTACCTTGAATATGACCATATCACACCACAACGCCACTGCAAAATAAAGTTAGACAATTCTACTTTATCCTTACATGTTTTACGTGGATGTTAGAGATTTCGCGCAAGGACCGTTCTTACCTACGAACTTCAAACATAATGTTGATTAAACAATTGTCTTTACTACACCCCTCTCGGGGCCCTCCGTTGTAAATGGCATACCAACTAACACGAGAGAGACAGACACTCCCCAAATCCACTTACACTTGTGGACCAGTATTACAAATTAACATGTAATATCGGTTGAGGACAGCTTTATCAAGCATTACTGTGGTATACCCAAGTACACGTGGAAGGGTAACAATCATAAAATCAATGCCCACATGCAATAACTCGTGTGTTCTTACCGTACTAGCAGTACTACACACAGATCTAGCTCTGATACCACTATTGAGGTTTAGAGCTAGAAAACAATAATTTTTCCTACACAAACAACCCTAATGTCAGGATCTATCTATTAGTAATGCAATAATGGGAGGGGACTCGGTGTTCATACCTTTTGAGAATGAACGCGGTTAACATTTCGCGGGAAACGTGGGTGATGTAGTAGTACCAACACCGATCTCAAGGTCGTTCCAAAGTCCAACAGCTCGGGCGGCTCCAAAAATTCTAGGCACCACAAGTGTAGCACCACCCGAGTGATTCACACACGTACGATGCTTGACGATGACTCCCGCTCCCCCAATCTAGCCAAGATCACAGAAGTAAATCTCTTGGATCTAAACCCCGCAACATGATGACGCTCCGCGGTGAAGAAATCCTCGTTTTCTTAGCCCTATCAATGGGGCCGTGGTCACAAGAGAGAGAGAGAGAGAGAGAGAGAGAGAGAGAGAGAGAGAGGCAACTAGAAGAAATTCCCAAAGCTGGGAAGCTTTTACTTAATTTCTGATTATTTAATTACATCCTATTCCTCTTCTTATATAAGGGGAAGGGAACTCCAAAGCTTATTTTCTAAGCCATGTGAGACTAAACAAAGGAGATGAGAGGGGGAGGGGGGGTGGCCAGCCGTCCAGGTCTCCCATGGGCCCTGCACGGTTGCCCTGGGCCCAAGCGGCCACCTCCTCCTTCTCCCTTTTGCCTTTCCCTATAGGGAATTTGACCATTTTAATTCATTTTATTTTATTAAATAAATGTAAATAAATAATTAAATCAATATTTAATAACTATTTACATATTATTTATTGTCGTGGCTATGGAACTCCTTCCATCCCATATCGGACATCCTATGGACCTTCCCAAAACCCTTCTGGTTTCTCCCTGTCTTTTCTTCGGTGATTCTGATGATACCAAAACAATCTCCAAGTTTCGTCAAACCCTTAAGCATGATACCCAACGATACAGGAACACTATACATGTTGGAGATATGCCCTAGAGGCAATAATAAATGTGGTTATTATTATATCTTTGTGTTTATGATAAATGTTTACATTCATGCTATAATAGTATTAACAAGGAAACATTAATACTTGTGTGATTTGTAAACCTAATTTGAAGTCCCTAGTAAAGCCTCTATATAATACTAGCTTGTTGGTTAATAGATGATTGTGGTTTCCCTATCATGAACATTGAGATGTTATTAACAACAAGATCATATCGTTAGGAGAATGATATGATGGACATACTCCTATAGATAAGCGTAGCATAAAGATCAAGTCATTTCAATAGTTCAATTGCTATATGCTTTATGATACATAGTACCCTAATTCCTTCGACCATGAGATCATGCATATCACCTTTGCCGGATGGATGCTTTGATGACATCAAACACCACACCGTAACTGGGTGGCTATAAAGGTGGCATTGAGTGTTCGGAAAGTATTGGTTGAAACACATGGATCAAGAGTGGGATTTGTCCATCCATATGAAGGATAGATATACTCTGGGCCCTCTCGGTGAAATGTCATCCAATTAGCTTGCAAGCATGTGACTGGCTCACAAGGGATCACATATCACGGGAACGAGAAAAGAGTACTTATCGGTAACGAGGTTGAACTAGGTATGCAGAGATACCGACGATCATAAACCTCGGATAAGTAAACTATCGCGAGACAAAGGGAAATTGGTATCGTATGTAAGTGGTTCATTCGATCGCAAAGTAATTGTAGAAATATGTGGGATCCATATGAATTTCCAGATTCCTCTATTGGTTATTGTTCGGAGAAGTGTCTCGATCATGTCCGCATAATTCACGAACCGTAGGGAGACACACTTAAGGATTCGACGTTGTTTTGAGTAGTTATGGTATTATGAGAAAGAGACCGAATGTTGTTCGGAGTCTCGGATGGGATCCGGGATATCACGAGGTGATCCGGAATGGTCCGAAGAATAAGATTCATATAAGGAAAGTCCCGTTTCGGAGTTCGGGAATGATTCCGGTGTTTTCATCGGGAATGTTCTAGAAGTTTCTGGATTGTCCGACACTCCAGGGGGGAGGGTACATGAATGTGTCATTACATATTGAATGATTGCATCATGTACTAAGTGTTCTTGCTGTTCCAAATAAAGGATTAAATTGAATCCTAAAACAGAAAAGTCAAATGGCCAGTTTAAAAGTCAAACGGCTAAAACAGGAAACTGTGGGAAACAAGCAAGAGGTGGTTGGAACCGACTTGGGGGAGGAGTCCCTCCAAGCCGGCGCGCCAACCAAGGCCGACTTGGGGAGGGACTCCCCTCCCCTTGGCCGCCCCTCCCACCTATAAAAGGAGGGGCAGGGCCTCCTCCTCTAACACAAGTTCCTATCCTCTAATCTCCGGTTTAGAGCCGTTTTGGTTTAGAGCTTCTAATTGCACTAGCCTTCGGTTTAGAGCCTTCTAATTGGTGTGTCTAATCTGTAGACCACTAATAGCTCTCTCTCATACTCCACCAAACTCGCTCCGGCTTAAGGCGAAGCCCTGCGGGATCTCCCCTCTACTTCCGGTACCACGCCGTTGTGTTGCCGGAATCGCGAGGAGAGTGCTACAACCTCCGCCTTCTTTGGAACAAGGAGAGGAAGGTCTTCGTCGAGCATCGAACGTGTGACCGATCAGGGAGCGCTGCCGGAACATAGCCGGGAAGGATCGTTCTGCGATCTTGAGATCGGAAGAATGCGACTACATCACCCACGAGAATCTGCTCTCGTTAAACACTTTGGAATCTTCGAGGGTAAGTTATTCCATCGACTCGTTGCTACAATCTAGTAGATAGATCTTGGATTGTTTGTTTGTATGCGATAGAAATTTTTGTTTTCCATGCTACGAACCCTACAATTGGTATCGAGCCGTGTCTATATGTAGATCTGTTGCACAGAGTAGAACACAATGGTCATTGTGGGCGTTGATGCTTTATTGTCGATTGCTTCTTGTGTACTTTGCATCTTGCGGTATGTTGGGATGAAGCGGCCGGGCTAACCTTACATGACATCGTTCATGAGACTTGCTCCACGCTTGACATGCAACTTGTATTGCATAAGTGGCTTTATGGTGCTGTTCTCCTAGCATAGTTAAGATCCAATTTACAACGGGTGATCAACAATGCTAGTATCAATGTTGTGGTTCTTGTTCGTAAGTTAGAATGACACTTATTGAAAGCCCCAAACCACGTAAAATATGCAAAGAAAGTAGAGGCGTCTAACTTTGTTTTGCGAGGGTGTCTTGATGATGTGATATGGCCATGATTGTGATTATATTTGATGTATGCAATGTTCCTTATTGTAAGTTGGCAACGGCTGGAGCCATATGGTTGTCTTTAATTTATGTTAAGACCCGCGTGTCTATTCAAAGTAGTTGTAATAGTTGAAGCCGGTGGACGACAACCATGGAGAAGCGTCATTGACCTTGATGCAATGCCGGTGATGATGGAGATCATGTTCGTGCTTGAAGATGGAGATCGGAAGCACAAAGAAGAAAGGCCATATCATATCACATATTATTGAATTGCATGTGATGTTAATCCTTTATGCATCTTGTATTGCTTAGTAGACGACGGTAGCATTATAAGATGATCCCTCATGCACATGAATTTAAAGTCATAAAGTGTTCACCCTTAGTTAGCACCGTTGCTAAAGCTTGTTGTTTCAAAGCACCACGTGATGATCGGGTGTGTTAGATTCTGCAAGTGTATACAACGTGAGCAAGCCATATTTTCTCATGCGGAAACTAAGGTTTGATCTTGACGAGCCTAGCATGTACAGACATGGTCTCGGAACACGGATCACCGAAAGGTAAAGCATGAGTCATATAGTAGATATGATGAACATGTTGATTGTTCGCCATTGAAGTTGCATCAACTCTCGTGATGATCGGTTTTGATGTGGTGGATTTGGTTCGTGTGATCACTAAAACAATGTGAGGGATATTGTTTTGAGTGGGAGTTCACCTAGATTAATTTAATTATTAATTAGAACTCAATTTATCATAAACTAAATCAAAGTGAATTTGCATAGTTGTTGTAGTCATTGGCATCCGTTTACCACCTTGCGCTTAGTTATAATTGAGATGATAGAACTATAGAATTCTGGTTAGTTTACTGACTGGTATCGTATTGTTTTGAAGTGTTAATCTAAAGTTTAAAAGTCCTATTGCAAACTTTCAGTAAGTTCCGGTTACTCCATGAAGTTTAATAATTGGTATTAAATCAAGAGTAACAATTCCAAGTGTTAGTATATAAGTATCATGTTTGTCTCCATGATTCTTGATATTCAAAGGATTCTCTTAATATCAAGGTTATCTAGGATCTGAAAGAGTTGTTTCAGAAACCATGATGTGTGGAAGATATTGTGATATCTGAAACGAAGTTTTGGTTGCAACATGATAGAGTATAATATGGCAAAAGTCATGTTCTCATATTTGATGAGAATTTGCAAAAGGTTGGAGACACTAGTTGTCCTAATCCTACAAAAGGTTTTGGAAAGCAACATTATACTTGCGATTCACCGTTACAAGTTAAAAGTAGCTTGATCATGGACGATTCCATGATAAGGGTGAATATTTGATGTAGGTAAAATGTTTACTACACCAAGAGATTACTAAAGAAAGGAATTTGAAAGAACACCAAACATTTGATGATGGTGATCTACTTCAAAGTGCAAGTCCAAAGACATTGGTTTTTAATTATACACGCTTTGGACTATATGACTCCACTATTGATGTTGATAGATTCTTTCAAACAGAAAAGGAAATATTGAAAGAAAATCTCATAAGTATATGGTAGAAAGGAAAAGACTAGAATTGTCCAGTTTAAGTATATAGATGATATACATGTTATGGCTATATTCTTTGCTTATTAAACAATGTGGTTCTTAAGTATTTAATACTGAATTTGTTGGTATGAATCGTCATACGAAACAACAGAATTCATGAACTACAGTGGCCTAAGTAATTAGCAAAAGAATATGTGATGATGTTCATCGAGAACAAATAAAGGGTTATTGTGTTGCTCGTTAAACATCAAAGCTTGCCTTCAAGATTTGTTTTATCAGGTATTATGAGAACAAAAGGGTTGTTCAAATAATTGCCGTAATCCATAAAAGATGGATGATTCACAAATCTCATTGGAGAAATCACATCCATAAAACTAGTGCTAAAAATGTCGAAAGACAAATTGATTGAAATATCACTTAGGAAGTGACATCGCCGTCTAAATTATATTGGAAAGAAAACATGAAGAAACTCCATGTGGATGGAATTTTGAAGTCTTCTGATTTTTGATCAAATGACGCTTGTGAAACTTTCCTAGAGATAATTAAAACTTCGTTCATAGGCCAAAAGGGAACGAATGACTAGCTTATTGGAACTTGTACATATTGTTGTACGAAATCCATTATGTGTAGTCAAAAGCGATGGATTTCAACTTCATATGCTTTCTCCGAAAATTTGAGTGAATATATGAATATTTACTTAATAAGGATAAAGTATGAAACACTTGAAAAGTTCAAAGACTTTCAAGATGAAGTGCAAAATCATTGTAACAAGAATATGAATAGTTTATGATAAGATCATAAAGGAAAATATTTAAGTTACAAGTTTAGCATAATACCTAAGATCTAAGGAATCGTTCCGTGGATTTGCATTTCCGAAACACCATAAGAGTATGGAACGTTCGAGATATGTAATTAAACCTTGTTTGACATGGTAAGATCAAAGGTATAATTCATAAAACTGCCATTATATTTTAAATATTAAAAGATTTAGAGATTACCGTTTTTCCACTGAAAAGAGCTCCATCATAATCCGTTGAAATGACACCATATAAAGTTATGGTTTGGGATAAAACCCAAGTTGTCCTTTCTTAAAACATTGGTTTGCTATGCATAAGAAAGATGTTTGCAACCAAAGTCGGATGAACCTATCTTTGTATAACTGTTGAGTATTCCTCCATAACACCAGAGACAAAAGTGTTTGTCGCTTAGAACGTCAAGTTTCTTTGGGAAGGAATTTTTCGTGAAAAGAAAAGTGGGAGGACAATAGAACTTTGATAAGGTTAAAGGAACCTTAGCTATATGTGCAAAGTTGCTTGGCCGAAAAGTGTTAGGAGGCAACAATGCTCATGGCTCACGTGCCTCAAAGGTTGTGGTCACGGAGATCTAAGTTCCTATTGAAACAAGTAGATCGGGTAAACAATCAAATACAAAGATTTGAGGGTTGAATCATTATTTGAGAATAATGAACCGACTACATGCAAAGAAGCGATGATGGGCCCTGACTCCGTCAAATGGCTTGAAGCCATAAAATCCGTGATAGTTCCATACACGAGAAATCATGTTTTGAACTTGAAGGACCCTCGAGAAAGGTGTAAGACCTTACAGTTGTGTTTGGATCTATAAATAAATAGACATGGATGTTGCACATCTATGAAATAGTCGACATGTTGGGAAAGAGTTCACAACAATGTTCAAAGGTTGACTATGACAAGATCTGATCTTTCATAGCGATATTTAGTCTAGACGGATTAGTATAGCAACCACTACATATAATTTTATTATATGGTAGTTGAATAAACAAAACAAGTTCTTCTAATAGAAGGGTTACCTAGGACGTGTGCATGACACAGTCCAAAGGGTTTTGTTAAAATTCAAGGGATGCTAAAAACATATGCAAACTTCAATGGTTGAAGTAAGCATAGCGGAGTTGGAATCTTCACTATGATGAAATTGTTAAAAGAGTTTTAATTCATCAGAGACAATGAAGATGCTTGCATTTGCAAGAAATTAAGTGGGAGCGCTAAGACATGTTTCTAATACATTATGTGGAAGACATATTGTTGATTGGAAATAATGTATCTTTTATTAACACATATTAAGAATTTCATCCCGATGAAAGACTTAGGCAAAACCCAAATATTTGGCATCAATAGACGCTCATCTGGTTGTGCTGAAGTACATAGACAAGATATTGAATGAGTTCAATATAGAAACTACAAGAGAGGTTCTTGTCGCACAGAAAGGATTGAATGAGTTCAATGTTGATGATATATATTCAAGTGTATTGACATTTGGTAAAGTGAAACAAAGATTCAAGTATAGATTGATACTTGATGTATGAAATCACAAAGAGTATTTATATCAATCATACTATGATATGTACAAATCCAGATATGTCCTATGCTCTAAATGTTGTGAGCATATACCAGAATGATTCATAAGATGATCATTGGACAATAGTAAGGATATTCTTATGATCTTTTGGAAGAACTAAGAGTATAATATTTGTAGAAGTGACAAATAGATGGTTAGTTCATTTTAAAAGTACTACATTGATACTAGCTTTGTCACAAAGTACAAATTAAGTTTATCTCAATCTAAAACTAAGGGTGGCACAATATAATGGAAAGTGAGTTCCATAATGGATTTGGATGAGTTCCAAAGTTAAGACATTGTGACAGATACTACAACAAAAGGCTAAGTATATGACTGCTATTTTAGCGACAAAGAGGAATTTGTGTCAAGTAGTTTGTTATCAAACTAGGTGTAGTTCACATGGGATAATACTATGAAGATATATTGTGCGACAATATTATCAACATGTTTTAACCCCAAAGAGCTAAAGGTCACACGAAAGACCAAATTTATACAAAGCCATCTCATTAGAGAATGAGTGATGCGTGAGGCATAAAGACATGCAATTACACACGGACTGAAGTGTCATGGGAGATCAATTGACCACTAGCAATAGTGTACATACAACACCAGAAAGCCATAGGTGTTGAATACACAAAGGTTTGAAACTAGATTATTGACTCTAGTGCAAGTGGGAGACTGTTGGAGATATGCCCAAGAGGCAATAATAAAGTGGTTATTATCATATCTTCACACTTATGATAAATGTTTACATACCATGATATAGTTGTATTAACCGGAAACATTAATACTTGTGTGATTTGTAAACTAAAATAAGAGTCCCTAGTAAAGCCTCTTGTTAAACTAGCTTGTTGGTTAATATATGATCATGGTTTCCTGATCATGAACATAGAGATGTTATTAACAACAGGATCATATCGTTAGGAGAATGATATGGTGGACATACTCCTATAGATAAGCGTAGCATAAAGATCAAGTCATTTTAATAGTTCAATTGCTATATGCTTTCTGATACATAGTAACCTAATTCCTTCGACCATGAGATCATGCATATCACCTTTACCGGATGGATGCTTTGATGACATCAAACACCACCGTGGCGGGTGGCTATAAAGGTGGCATTGAGTGTTCGGAAAGTATTGGTTGAAACACATGGATCAAGAGTGGGATTTGTCCATCCATATGACGGATAGATATACTCTGGGCCCTCTCGGTGAACTGTCCTACAATTAGCTTGCAAGCATGTGGTAGCTCACAAGGGATCACATATCACGGGAACGAGAAAAGAGTACTTATCGGTAACGAGGTTGAACTAGGTATGCAGAGATACCGATGATCATAAACCTCGGATAAGTAAACTATCGTGAGACAAAGGGAAATTGGTATCGTATGTAAGTGGTTCATTCGATCGCAAAGTAATCGTAGAAATATGTGGGAGCCATATGAATTTCCAAATTCCTCTATTGGTTATTGTTAGGAAGTGTCTCGATCATGTCCGCATAATTCACGAACCGTAGGGAGACACACTTAAGGATTCGACGTTGTTTTGAGTAGTTATGGTATTATGAGAAAGAGACCGAATGTTGTTCGGAGTCTCGGATGGGATCCGGGATATCACGAGGTGATCCGGAATGGTCCGGAGAATAAGATTCATATAAGGAAAGTCCCGTTTCAGAGTTCGGGAATGATTCCGGTGTTTTCATCGGGAATGTTCTAGAAGGTTCCGGATTGTCCGGCACTCCGGAGGGGGGAGGGTACATGAATGTGTCATTACATATTGAATGATTGCATCATGTACTAAGTGTTCTTGCTGTTCCAAATAAAGGATTAGATTGAATCCTAAAACAGAAAAGTCAAATGGCCAGTTTAAAAGTCAAACGGCTAAAACAGGAAACTGTGGGAAACAAGCAAGAGGTGGTTGGAACCGACTTGGGGGAGGAGTCCCTCCAAGCCGGCGCGCCAACCAAGGCCGACTTGGGGAGGGACTCCCCTCCCCTTGGCCGCCCCTCCCACCTATAAAAGGAGGGGCAGGGCCTCCTCCTCTAACACAAGTTCATATCCTCTAATCTCCGGTTTAGAGCCGTTTTGGTTTAGAGCTTCTAATTGCACTAGCCTTCGGTTTAGAGCCTTCTAATTGGTGTGTCTAATCTCTAGACCACTAATAGCTCTCTCTCATACTCCACCAAACTCGCTCCGGCTTAAGGCGAAGCCCTGCGGGATCTCCCCTCTACTTACGGTACCACACCGTTGTGCTGCTGGAATCGCGAGGAGAGTGCTACAACCTCCGCTGCCTGCTGGAACAAGGGAGAAGAAGGTCTTAGTCGAGTACCGAACGTGTGACCGACTGCGGGAGCATGGCCTTGGGAAGGATCGTTTACGCGATCTTGAGATCGGAAAGATTACGACTACATCACCCACGAGAATCTGCTCTCGTTAAACACTTTGGAATCTTCGAGGGTAAGTTATTCCATCGACTCGTTGCTACAATCTAGTAGATAGATCTTGGCTTGTTTTTTTGTATGCGATAGAAAATTTTTGTTTTCCATGCTACGAACCCCTACAGGGTGCCCCAAACCCTAGCCGCCAGCTCTAGCATCCCCTCCTTGGTGTGTCTAAACCCTAGAACATCGAGGGCTCTCTCATACTCCACCATACTCGCTCCGGCTTGAGGTGAAGCCCTGCGAGATCTCCCCTCTACTTCCGATACCACGCCGTTGTGCTGCCGGAATCGCGAGGAGAGTGCTACAACCTCATTTTCTTTGGAACAAGGAGAGGAAGGTCTTCGTCAGAATACAACGTGTGACCGATTGCGGGAGCGCTACGGAGCCTTGGCGGAAGGATCGTCTACGCGATCTTGAGATCGAAAAGAGTACGACTACATCACCCACGAGAATCCGCTCTCGTTAAACACTTTGGAATCTTCGAGGGTAAGTTATTCCATCGACTCGTTGCTACAATATAGTAGATAGATCTTGGCTTGTTTGTTTGTGTGCGATAGAAAATTTTTGTTTTCCATGCTACGAAACCCTACAGTGGTATCAGAGCCGTGTCTATATGTAGATCTGTTGCACGAGTAGAACACAATGGTCATTGTGGGCGTTGATGCTTTTGTTGTCGATTGCTTCTTGTGTACTTTGCATCTTGCGGTATGTTGGGATGAAGCGGCCCGGGCTAACCTTACATGACATCGTTCATGAGACTTGCTCCACGCTTGACATGCAACTTGTATTGCATAAGTGGATTTGCGGGTGCCTGTTTCTCCTAGCATAGTTAAGATCCAATTTACAACGGGTGATTAACAATACTAGTATCAATGTTGTGGTTCTTGTTCGTAAGTTAGAACGACACTTATTGAAAGCCCCAAACCACGTAAAATATGCAAAGAAAGTAGAGGCGTCTAACTTTGTTTTGCAGGGGTGTGCTGTGATGTGATATGGCCATGATTGTGATTATATTTGATGTATGCAATGTTCCTTATTGTAAGTTGGCAACGGCAGAAGCCATATGGTTGTCTTTAAATTATGTTAAGACCAGCGTGTCTATTCAAAGTAGTTGTAATAGTTGAAGCCGGTGGACGACAACCATGGAGAAGCGTCATTGACCTTGATGCAATGCCGGTGATGATGGAGATCATGTTCATGCTTGAAGATGGAGATCGGAAGCACAAAGAAGAAAGGCCATATCATATCACATATTATGAATTGCATGTGATGTTAATCCTTTATGCATCTTGTATTGCTTAGTAGACGACGGTAGCATTATAAGATGATCCCTCATGCACATGAATTTAAAGTCATAAAGTGTTCACCCTTAGTTAGCACCGTTGCTAAAGCTTGTTGTTTCGAAGCACCACGTGATGATCGGGTGTGTTAGATTGCGCAAGTGTATACAACGTGAGCAAGCCAGATTTGCTCATGCGGAAACTAAGGTTTGATCTTGACGAGCCTAGCATGTACAGACATGGTCTCGGAACACGGATCACCGAAAGGTAAAGCATGAATCATATAGTAGATATGATGAACATGTCGATTGTTCGCCATTGAAACTATATCAACTCTCGTGATGATCGGTGTTGATGTGGTGGATTTGGTTCGTGTGATCACTAAAACAATGTGAGGGATATTGTTTTGAGTGGGAGTTCACCTAGATTAATTTTAATATTAATAATGAACTCAATTTGTCATAAACTTAGTCTAAACTATTGCAAATATGTTGTAGATCAATGGCAGCCCCTACCATCAATTTTAATGCGTTCCTAGAGAAAGAAAAGTTGAAAAACAATGGAAGCAACTTCGCGGATTGGTTCCGCAAGTTGAGGATTGTCCTCACAGCTGGTAATTTGACCTATGTGCTGGATGCACCGCTGGGTGACCCACCTGCAGCTGATGCTCCCGACGAAGTAAAGAATGTTTACCTCACTCGGAAGACTCAGTACTCCATAGTTCAGTGTGCTATCTTGTATGGTTTAGAATCGGAGCTTCAGAAAAGGTTTGAGAATTCAGACCCATATGAAATTGTCGAGGATCTCAAATTGATCTTTGAGACTCATGCGGCAATTGAAAGCTATGAGGCTTCTGAAAAGTTCTTTAACTGCAAGATGGAAGAAGGCAGCTCCGTCAGTGAGCATGTGCTTAAGATGTCTGGGCACGCAAACAAACTTCAAAGCTTGGGTATTGTGATTCCTAACGCTTTGGGGATCTATCGTGTCCTCCAATCACTACCACCAAGTTACAAGAACTTTGTGATGAACTACAACATGCAGAACATGAACAATACGTTGCCAGAACTCTTTGCCATGTTGAAGTCTGCAGAAGTGGAGATCAAGAAAGAGCACCAAGTGTTGTTGGTCAATAAGACCACCAAATTCAAGAAAGGCAAGTCTAAGCAGAAGGGACACTTCAAGAAGGGTGGTAAGAAAGTTACCACGCCGACGAAGAAGACCAAGGTTAGACCTAAGCACGATCTTGAGTGCTTTCTTGCAAGGGAGAAGGTCCTTTGGGCGGAATTGCCCAAAGTACTTGGCGGATTTGAAGAACGGCAACATCAAGAAGAAAGGTATATCGATATACATGTTATTGATGTATATCTCACTAGTAAGTAGTAGTGCACAGGTATTTGATCTTGGTTCGGTTGCTCATATTTGTAACTCAAACAGTCTTTGCAGATAACGGAAGCTAGCGAAGAACGAGGTGACGATGCGCGTGGGAAAGCGGATCAAAGGTTGATGTGATCTCGGTCGGCACGCTACCCTTCATCTACCATCGGGATTAGTTTTATACTTAAACAATTGTTATTTGGTGCTGCGTTGAGCATGAACATTATATCGGGATCTTGTTTATTGCGAGCGGTTACTTGTTTAAGTCCGAGAATAATGGTTGTTCGATTTATATGAGTAATATGTTTTATGCACATGCACCTTTGATAGATGGTCTATTCTTATTGAATCTCGATAGTGGAAATACACATATCAACAACATTGAGGCTAAGCGTTTGAAATCAGCGATAATTCGACCTATATGTGGCCGTCTGTCTTGGTCACATTGGAGTGAAACGTATGAAGAAACTCCATTTCGATGGACTTCTTGAATCACTTGATTTTGAATCACTTGATAGATCTGAAGCATGTCGATGGGTAAAATGACTAAGACTCCATTTTACGGTATGATGGAGCGAGCTACGGACTTATTGGAAATCATACATACCGATGTGTGTGGTCCAATGAGTGTAGCATCGCGCGGTGGTTATCGTTATGTTCTTACCTTCACGGATGACTTGAGTAGATATGGGTATATCTATTTCATGAAACATAAGTCCGAAACTTTCGAGAAGTTTAAGGAATTTCAAAGTGAGGTAGAGAATCAACGTAACAAGAAGATTACATTTCTACGTTCTGATCGTGGAGGTGAATATCTAAGTTACGAGTTTGGCGAGCATTTGAAGAAATGCGGAATACTTTCGCAGTTGACACCGCCGGGAACACCACAACGTAATGGTGTGTCCGAACGTCATAATCGAACTCTCTTAGATATGGTTCGTTCTATGATGTCACTTACAGATTTACCGCTATCATTTTGGGGTTATGCATTAGAAACAGCCGCATTCACTTTAAATAGGGCACCGTCTAAATCCGTTGAAACGACACCGTATGAATTATGGTTTGGGAAGAAACCTAAATTGTCGTTCCTTAAAGTTTGGGGTTTGAAGCCTATGTAAAGAAGTTCTGATAGGACAAGCTTGAACCCAAAGCGGAAAAATGCGTCTTCATAGGATACCGAAGGAAACTATTGGGTATACCTTCTATCACAGATCCGAAGGCAAAATCTTCGTTGCCAGAATGGATCCTTTCTAGAGAAGGAATTTCTCTCGAAGAAGTATTTGGAAGGAAAGTAGAACTCGACGAGGTTGTCGAACCTTCTCTCGAATTGCGAGTAGCGCAACACCGGAAGAAGTTCTGTGGTGCCTGCACCAATTAGAGGAAGCTAATGATGGTGATCATGAAACTTCGGTTGAAGTTGCTACAGAGCCTCGCAGTCAACGAGAACTCGTACCACTCCAGTTGGTATGATCCGTTATGAGTGTCATGTTGGTGGACAACACCGATGACCCCGAGACATATGAGGAAGCGATGATGAGCCCAGATTCCAATAAATGGCAAGAAGCCATGAAATCCGAGATTGGATCCATGTACGAAAACCAAGTATGGACTTTGGTGGACTTCTAGGATGGCGAAAGGCTATCGAGAACAAATGGATTTTCAAGAAGAAAGCAGATGCTAATGGTAATGTTCATCTATAAAGCTCGACCATTCGCAAAAGGGTTTCGACAAATTCAAGGAGTTGACTACGATGAGACTTTCTCACCAGTAGCGAAGCTAAAGTCTGTGAGGATTATGTTAGCAATCGCTGCATATTATGATTATGAGATATGGCAGATGGATGTCAAAATAGCATTCCTCAATGGAGACATTGATGAAGAGTTGTATATGATGCAACCCAAAGGTTTTGTCGATCCTAAAGATGCTAACAAGATATGCAAACTTCAACGGTCCATCTATGGATTGAAGCAAGCATCCCGAAGTTGGAATCAACATTTTGATAAGGTGATCAAAAGTTTTGGTTTTATACAAACTTATGGAGAAGCTTGTATTTACAAGAAAGTGAGTGGGAGCTCTGTAGCATTCCTAATACTATATGTAGATGACATATTGTTGATTGGGAATGATGTAGACCTTCTTAATAGTGTCAAGGAATATTTGAATAATAGTTTTTCAATGAAGGATCTTGGCGAAGCAGCTTACATATTAGGCATAAAGATTTATAGAGATAGATCAAAGCCAAATATCATTGTCACAAAGTACATATTTGGACAAAGTTCTAAAGAGGTTTGGAATGGAAGATAGCAAGAAAGGGTTCTTGCCCATGTTGCTCACGACCTTGAGTAAAACTCAAAGTCCGACATCGACGTAAGATAGAGAAAGGATGAGTAAGACTCCTATGCCATAGGATCTCTAATGTATGCCATGCTATGTACTAGACCCGACATTGCATATCCGTTAGTTTAACTAGCGAGATATCAAAGTGATCCAGAGTGAATCATTGGACAATGTCAAAACATCCTTAAGTACTTGAGAAGAACTAAGGATATGGTTCTTTCTTATGGAGGTGATGAACAACTCGTTGTTAATGGTTACACCGATGCTAGTTGGAACACCGATCCGGATGATTCTAAATCACAATTTGGATATGTATTTATTTTGAATGGTGCAGCAGTTAGCTAGAGGAGTGCAAAGCAAAGCGTTGTGGCGAGATCTTCAACTGAATCGGAATACATGGCTGCTTCGGAGGCTTCACAAGAAGCGATATGAATGAAAGAGTTCATTACAGAGCTGGGTGTGGTTCCTAGTGCGCTGGACCCAATGTTTATCTACTGTGATAACATGGGCGCCATAGCCAATGCGCAAGAACCAAGGTCACACAAGAAGCTGAAGCATATCAAGCTACGTTTTCACGCTATTCGAGAACATATCCAAGATGGGGATATAAAGATTTGCAAAGTACACACAGATCTGAATGTGGCGGATCCGTTGACTAAACATCTCCCGAGGGAAAAACATGACCAGCACAAAACTGCCATGGGTGTTCGGTATATTACCATGTAATCTAGATTAGATGACTCTAGTGCAAGTGGGAGACTGTTGGAGATATGCCCTAGAGGCAATAATAAATGTGGTTATTATTATATCTTTGTGTTTATGATAAATGTTTACATTCATGCTATAATAGTATTAACAAGAAAACATTAATACTTGTGTGATTTGTAAACCTAATTTGAAGTCCCTAGTAAAGCCTCTATATAATACTAGCTTGTTGGTTAATAGATGATTGTGGTTTCCCTATAATGAACATTGAGATGTTATTAACAACAAGATCATATCGTTAGGAGAATGATATGATGGACATACTCCTATAGATAAACGTAGCATAAAGATCAAGTCATTTCAATAGTTCAATTGCTATATGCTTTATGATACATAGTACCCTAATTCCTTCGACCATGAGATCATGCATATCACCTTTGCCGGATGGATGCTTTGATGACATCAAACACCACACCGTAACTGGGTGGCTATAAAGGTGGCATTGAGTGTTCGGAAAGTATTGGTTGAAACACATGGATCAAGAGTGGGATTTGTCCATCCATATGACGGATAGATATACTCTGGGCCCTCTCGGTGAAATGTCATCCAATTAGCTTGCAAGCATGTGACTGTGTAACACCCTCAGAATCGGACCTATGCAAGTTTTAGCGAAACCCGCCAAACCCGCATAGAAACGATTCAAAGGTGCCCACCAGGCACTTTCGTGCGGGTGGAAAACGAAGTAATAACATTACACAACAGTCCTCGATGGGACCCACAGAATAGATATATATACAACAGCGACTCAGAGAGTCAAGAATACAGATATAATACACAAAGATCCAAATCACCTTGAAAATGATAGAGCGTCCGACTACGGACAAGATGCAAATGGGGCTAAGAGCCCTGAAGAATAACCAATGGCGTCCATAACCCTGCCTGTGCCAAGCGGAAGGGTAACCCTGCTAACGGCGTCGATCTCAAACCTGCTTAAACAAAAGGGGTGCCGACAAAGGGCAAAGGAAAAAGAAGGAGCGTCAGTACTGAGTCCAGTACACGGCGAGACTAGAATTCGGCGGTCCTCGCCTACATAGGTATGGTGGACTAAAGCGGCAGCGGCAGCATGCACTAAACAACCTATAGAGACTCGATACAACTGACGGCGATCAGAGAGGGGTAAGAGAGACCTAATCGGAACCAACCTGAATCTAACACCAAACAAACCCATCCCGGTATTTCCCCCTCGAGACCAAACGAGGAAGTCCACCGAGGAACTCACACAGTTGGCAGTTTTACTTATTCAGTTATCGTTGCAGCAATTGCTAGTCAGGTATAGTTAATCGTCCTGATAAAAGAAGCAGTGGGCCCTTTTAGATAATCAATCCGTTGTAGTTGCAACAATTACTAATCAGATACAGATAGCATGAGATAAACCCAAAACCCAGCAGTTGTTGGTACTTTTATTTAGCCATTCCGTTGTAGTTGCAATACTTACTAGTCAGGTACATTGGTCGCAAGCGACAACTCAAACAAGCAATTGTGGGCAGTATTATTTAGCCATTCCATTATAGTGAAGCTGATTACTAGTCATTATAAAGTCAAATTTATAGCACTACTTTAGTTATGCTTGTCTATGGTCGAGATACTGTGCTCCAAGTCGTCCATAACCGCGGACACGGCTTTCAGAAAGTTTTACCCGGCCGGGGTGCACCAATAGCAACACACGCTCGATCAACCTCGGAAAAACCAAATCAAAACCCAACGAGGCTTTCACGACAAAGCAATCACAGGATTCAGAAATATTTCAGGGGGCCACCCCTTGGAGTCTTACCCGCAACGAAGTAAGCTAGCTCCGAGACGGACTCAAGGTTTGGGTGGACGGCTGTGAACGACTGGGAACCCAAAACTGGGCTTGTCGACACCGCGGAATCGTGTCCCGATCCTAAACAGTACAGTGTGCTCCTCGCACAATCGTAAATACAGTAGTAGCATGGCATAAGTACAGGATAGTAAATAAAACCTCAAACTAGTTTGTGGCCCCAAGAAATAAGATGTAATCAAGCTCGCCTGGGGTCCCATATACCTCCGGATGTGGATAGCGCGATAAATCAAGGAACAGGTATCAAGTACTCGGGGTCCTACGGGACACAAGTGGGCGTTCGGAAACCAAATATTTTCTATCACCCACCGATGCCTCTGCTTACTTCAATTTTAGTTGTTAAACATGAATTAAAGTGAACGATAAGTAAAACCATGATCATCTCCAACATCAAACATGCGGCAAAGCTCCAACAACTGTGGCATTTGACGACACGCAACAACACTTGAGCAAGCGACTAAGACGCGCAGGTCCAACTATCTACCAAACAACAGGTAATAGGGTGTGTCCAAGGCAATATAGGGCTGCAAGGGATATCACGGGTACAATAACTAGAGCAACGCAACACAGATAGCAATAGATCAACAGGAGGGAACAAATACTATAAAAGTAAGATAGGTAGAAAGGGGGAGATGCTCGCCTGAAACATTGCCGAAGGTTCAACCGAAGATCGGGGCGAAGCTCACATCAACTCAACGGCCTTATCCGCGAAGAACCAAAACACTAGAACAAACACCGGATGCACTATTTAATACAACGGCAGAAGATCGGCATGATGCATGTATGATGCATGACATGGCCAAGGTGCAATGCAATTAGGTCAGATTAAGCGGAACCGGGGTCCCGACATTATTTATATGGTTCAAGTTGTTTATCTACCCCGCAATTAAATGTTGCATTAGCAAGACAAAAGCTGGCACCGGTTCGCTACACAAGTTTAAATGAGGCCGATATGAGACTGGATTTGCCCGCATATGGGACCCATATTTAATTATGAGGTGAATCGGCATAAGGGCCCCAAACCACATGATTATGCATGCAAGTATGGCAATTAATATGCAACAAGTTGTTATATATGATAAAATAGGGCTTCGGGGAGGGGTTCACACATTAGGGGTCTCGACGGTCTTGGTTCCGGGGTTCGGGGTCGGTCTCAGGGTTCAGGGTTCGACGGAGGCGTTCTCGGACTCCGGGATCGTTCTCGGATTACTGGGTAGATCTTGTCGCACGGTGTCCGCGAAGTAGATCTTGTTGTTCTGTGTCGGTGTCCTCGGCATCCGGGAAGCAGGGCTTGGTTCGGCGCCGGGGGCGCATCGGATTCTCCTGGTCGCTGTCGTTCTTGTCGTCGTGCAGATCTTGTCGGGTCCGCGTTTCGGATTCCGTGGGACGATCTTGGCGCTCGATGTCCGTGAGGGAGTCCTTGGAGTCCCGGATGGAGATCTTGTTGGTGGTCTCGGCGTCCGTGAGGTGGATCTTGTGGGTTCACCTTGAAGTCCTTGGGGTGATCCTCGAACAACTTATTGCGTTGGTCGATCTTGGCGAAACTTGCGTCGCGAACTTTGGAACGGCCACGAGTACACGACACCCGCAGAACTCACCGACATACAGATTACCAACATGTACTCGCGGTACGGCGCGGGCTTGAAACCGTTCTAGCCGACACGTGCAAAGAAGGCCGGCACTACGGTTGACAGGCGACGCCAGCGGCCTCAGGCGGCGGCATCAAGGGCAAGGTTGGGCTCGGTGACGCGGGCCGACGAAGCGGGCCCGCCGGTGACGGCGGCGTCAGGCGAGGCCGGAAACGCCGGATGGGAGGAAGACAATGGCGGAACGGCCGAGGACGCGGAGGGCCGAGGTTGGTGGTGGCGGGACCGGCGAGAGGAAGGAGGCGGGGCGTGCGCCCGGGCGGGTCGACCGGTGGCGGAGGACGGGCGAGGCCGGGCGGCGGAGCTCTGCTGGCAGGAGGTGGCGCTGAGGAAGAACGGGCGCGGCCGGCGGGCGGGAGCCGAGGCGCTGGCTGAGGCGGGGAGGGCCGCAGGTGGGCTCGGTAGGCGGGCGCGGGTGGTTCTGCGGTCTGGGCGAAGCTCGAGCCGCCCGCTTGGGGTGGGAGCGGCCAGGAAAGGGCGGCGAGACGCCTGGGAGGATGGCGAGCGGGATGGGGAACGCCGGCGAGGGAGGTGGGGAGTGCAGGAAGACGATGGAGAGGGAGGTAGACGACGCGGGGTGGGTGGGGTTGTCGGGTACGAGCGGGGAGGTGGGACCGGGGGCAGGGGACGGTTCGGGAGTGGGGTGAGGCAGGTGGGCGGGCCACGTGGGGCGAGTGGTGAGGCGGGCGGTGGGACCCGGGGATCTGTGAGAGGAGGGAAGGGGTGTGCGTGCGTGCTGAGTGAGAAGTGGTCTGGGGGTGGGTCCCAGGGAGAGAGAGAGGGAGGAAAGAGGGGCTGGTGAGGTGGCAGCGTGGGATTGGGTGGGGGAGAGAGGAGAGGTGAGGTGGCGAGAGCCGATTGGAGGGACTGATGTGGAGGTAGGGGTGGGTAGAATAAGACTGGTAGTTTTAGGATTAAGGGGTGGACCGTTTTGAACCGGGGGTGGTCGTTCGGGTCAGATCGGCCTGCTGACGCCCCACTAAAATAATTTAATATTTTATTTGTGCTAAACGGGCCGTTTGCAAAACGTAGTTGGTCAAAACAAAATATTCCGGAGTCCCGGTTTTGGTTTTGAATTAAAGACGGGGCGTTTTAGGAAACACAAAATAGGTTTTTCTGCAAATAGTCTTATGCAAGCAAATGCAAGATGATGACGATGCCCAAATGCAATGTGGCATGATGACATGAGCATGCGATCATGATGATGCAATGCACAAAAACAACGCGATTTTCTAGTAGTGGTTTTGCGGGATGTCACAATTCGACACCACTAACAATGGATCTCGCCCTCGAGATCCGCCTCATGTTACCGGAAGGAAGGTCGGTGATCTGCATCCTCTCGCTTCGTGTAGATCCTCGCGACACCACTAACAAGAGGTCGTTGTCCGTGATCATCGAGGGAACACTCTGGAAACAAAAGGGCGAAGGTAGAGGTATCAACAAATAAAAGCCACCTCTAGCTTCGATGGAAAGAGGGAACCGATACATTCTCATCCACTTCAATGTACAAAAGCGAATAGAAAGGGTAGTCGGCATGGGGGCCAATCCATCACGCACCCAAACTATTACTCCGCACAATCAGTGGAAAAGCGTGCAACCATTCTCGGAATCAGACTGAAGATCTCGACAAACGAGGTTCGGAAACAAAGAAGTGATGCAGGCTCTGCATCGGATCTGGCGTAGATGATGTCGTCGCGTCGGAAAAACACCGAAAGGCACAAACAAGGAACAAAGAATGGTACCACAGTAGACGGATTCCTCAGGCAGCTTGAACACCGGATGGTAGAACGCCGTTATCCAAGAAGGAAGCGAAAACCTGAAGGTACGACGGAAACCCAACCACGAGAAATCCTGGACTCGAAGAGAGAGAAGAGAGCGGATTCAAAACACGCAGAGGTAAGAGGAGAATAGCAGAGGGGTAAGGAGTAAAATCAGACCTAACCAGAACTATCCAACCAATTTTGCAAAATTGGTTTTGACACTCTACTTCGGCCGTTAGCTAGGTTATCCTACATGCTGGACTTGTGGGGTATCGCAACTGCTGAGCTCTGATACCACTCTGTAACACCCTCAGAATCGGACCTATGCAAGTTTTAGCGAAACCCGCCAAACCCGCATAGAAACGATTCAAAGGTGCCCACCAGGCACTTTCGTGCGGGTGGAAAACGAAGTAATAACATTACACAACAGTCCTCGATGGGACCCACAGAACAGATATATATATACAACAGCGACTCAGAGAGTCAAGAATACAGATATAATACACAAAGATCCAAATCACCTTGAAAATGATAGAGCGTCCGACTACGGACAAGATGCAAATGGGGCTAAGAGCCCTGAAGAATAACCAATGGCGTCCATAACCCTGCCCAGGCCAAGCCGGAAGGGTAACCCCGCTATGACGTCGATCTCAAACCTGCTTAAACAAAAGGGTGCCGACAAAGGGCAAAGGAAAAGAAGGAGCGTCATTATCGAGTCCAAGACACGAGGCTAGAATTCAGCGGTCCTCGCCTACATAGGTATGGTGGACTGAAGCGGCAGCGGCAGCATGCACTAAACAACCTATAGAGACTCGATACAACTGGCGGCGATCAGAGAGGGGTAAGAGAGACCTAATCGAAGCCAACCTGAATCTAACACCAAACAAACCCATCCTGGTATTTCCCCCTCGAGACCAACGAGGAAGTCCACCGAGGAACTCACAGGTTGGCGCTTTACTTATTCGATTATCGTTGCAGCAATTACTAGTCGTATAGTTAATCGTCACGATAAAAGAAGCGATGGGCCCTTTTAGATAATCAATCCGCTAGAAGTTGCAACAATTACTAATCGACATGATAGCATGAGATAAACCCAAAACCCAGCAGCTTGTTGGTACTTTTATTTAGCCATTCCGTTGAAGTTGCAATACTTACTAGTCAGTACATTGGTAAGCGACAACTCAGACAAGCAATTGTGGACAGTATTATTTAGCCATTCCATTATAGTGAAGCTGATTACTAGTCATTATAAAGTCAAATTTATAGCACTACTTTAGTTATGCTTGTCTATGGTCGAGATACTGTGCTCCAAGTCGTCCATATCCGCGGACACGGCTTCGAAAGTTTTACCCGGCCGGGGGTGCACCAATAGCAACACACGCTCGATCAACCTCGGAAAAACCAAATCAAAACCCAACGAGGCTTTCACGACAAAGCAATCACAGGATTCAGAAATATTTCAGGGGGCCACCCCTTGGAGTCTTACCCGCAACGAAGTAAGCTAGCTCCGAGACGGACTCAAGGTTTGGGTGGACGGCTGTGAACGACTGGGAACCCAAAACTGGGCTTGTCGACACCGCGGAATCGTGTCCCGATCCTAACAAGACAAAGGTGCTCCTCGCACAATCGTAAATACAGTAGTAGCATGGCATAAGTACAGGATAGTAAATAAAACCTCAAACTAGTTTGTGGCCCCAAGAAATAAGACTGAATCAAGCTCTGGCTCAGGGGGGTCCCATATACCTCCCGGATGTGGATGGCGCGATAAATCAAGGAACAGGTATCAAGTACTCGGGGTCCTACGGGACACAAGTGGGCGTTCGGAAACCAAATATTTTCTATCACCCACCGATGCCTCTGCTTACTTCAATTTTAGTTGTTAAACAGGAATTAAAGTGAACGATAATTAAAACCATGATCATCTCCAACATCAAACATGCGGCAAAGCTCCAACAACTGTGGCATTTGACGACACGCAACAACACTTGAGCAAGCGACTAAGACGCGCAGGTCCAACTATCTACCAAACAACAGGTAATAGGGTGTGTCCAAGGCAATATAGGGCTGCAAGGGATATCACGGGTACAATAACTAGAGCAACGCAACACAGATAGCAATAGATCAACAGGAGGGAACAAATACTATAAAAGTAAGATAGGTAGAAAGGGGGAGATGCTCGCCTGAAACATTGCCGAAGGTTCAACCGAAGATCGGGGCGAAGCTCACATCAACTCAACGTCCTTATCCGCGAAGAACCAAAACACTAGAACAAAAACCGGATGCACTATTTAATACAACGGCAGAAGATCGACATGATGCATGTATGATGCATGACATGGCCAAGGTGCAATGCAATTAGGTCAGATTAAGCGGAACCGGGGTCCCGACATTATTTATATGGTTCAAGTTGTTTATCTACCCCGCAATTAAATGTTGCATTAGCAAGACAAAAGCTGGCACCGGTTCGCTACACAAGTTTAAATGAGGCCGATATGAGACTGGATTTGCCCGCATATGGGCCCCATATTTAATTATGAGGTGAATCGGCATAAGGGCCCCAAACCACATGATTATGCATGCAAGTATGGCAATTAATATGCAAAAAGTTGTTATATATGATAAAATAGGGTTTCGGGGAGGGGTTCACACATTAGGGGTCTCGACGGTCTTGGTTCCGGGGTTCGGGGTCGGTCTGAGGGTTCAGGGTTCGACGGAGGCGTTCTCGGACTCCGGGATCGTTCTCGGATTACTGGGTAGATCTTGTCGCACGGTGTCCGCGAAGTAGATCTTGTTGTTCTGTGTCGGTGTCCTCGGCATCCGGGAAGCAGGGCTTGGTTCAGCGCCGGGGGCGCATCGGATTCTCCTGGTCGCTGTCGTTCTTGTCGTCGTGCAGATCTTGTCGGGTCCGCGTTTCGGATTCCGTGGGACGATCTTGGCGCTCGATGTCCGTGAGGGAGTCCTTGGAGTCCCGGATGGAGATCTTGTCGGTGGTCTCGGCGTCCGTGAGGTGGATCTTGTGGGTTCACCTTGAAGTCCTTGGGGTGATCCTCGAACAACTTATTGCGTTGGTCGATCTTGGCGAAACTTGCGTCGCGAACTTTGGAATGGCCACGAGTACACGACACCCGCAGAACTCACCGACATACAGATTACCAACATGTACTCGCGGTACGGCGCGGGCTTGAAACCGTTCTAGCCGACACGTGCAAAGAAGGCCGGCGCGCACGGTTGACGTGCGGCGACGCGGCCTCGGCGGCGGCAAAGGCAAGGTTGGTTGCGTGACGCGGGCCGACGGGCTGCCCGACGGGCGGCGCGAGGCCGGAAACGCCGGGTGAGAGGAAGACAACGGCCGGGGGGGAACGCGGCCCGAGGACGCGCGGAAGGCCGACGGCGAAGTTGGTGGTGAGCGGGACCGGCGGCAGAGGAAGGAGGCGGGAGCGTGGGCGGCTCCGGCGGGGCGGGTCAACCGGCGGCGGAGGACGGGTCGGCGGCGTCGGCGGCGGAGCTCGCTGGCGGAGGTGGGCGCTGAGGAAGAACGGGCGCTGGCCGGGCGGCGGGCGGCAGCGGGCGCCGGCCGAGGCGGGAGGCGGGTGGGCTCGGCAGCGGGGCGCGGGTGGTTCGGGGTCGGCGAGCTCGAGCCGGCGCCGCTTGGGGTGGGGGGAGCGGCCAGGGAAAAGGGGCGAGGCGAGACGCCCGGGGAGGATGGCGAGCGGGGTGGGGAACGCCGACGAGGGAGGTGGGGAGCGCAGGAAGACGATGGGGAGGGAGGTAGACGACGCGGGGTGGGTGGGGTTGTCGGGTACGAGCGGGGAGGTGGGACCGGGGGCAGGGGACGGTTCGGGAGTGGGGTGAGGCAGGTGGGCGGGCCACGTGGGGCGAGTGGTGAGGCGGGCGGTGGGACCCGGGGATCTGTGAGAGGAGGGAAGGGGTGTGCGTGCGTGCTGAGTGAGAAGTGGTCTCGGGGTGGGTCCCAGGGAGAGAGAGAGGGGGAGAGAGAGAGAGAGGGAGGGAAGAGGGGCTGGTGAGGTGGCAGCGTGGGATTGGGTGGGGGAGAGAGGAGAGGTGAGGTGGCGAGAGCCGATTGGAGGGAGTGATGTGGAGGTAGGGGTGGGTAGAATAGGACTGGTAGTTTTAGGATTAAGGGGTGGACCGTTTTGAACCGGGGGTGGTCGTTCGGGTCGGATCGGCCCGTTCGACTGCCCCCACTAAAATAATTTAATATTTTATTTGTGCTAAACAGGCCGTTTGCAAAACGTAGTTGGTCAAAACAAAATATTCCGGAGTCCCGGTTTTGGTTTTGAATTAAAGACGTGGCGTTTTAGGAAACACAAAATAGGTTTTTCTGCAAATAGTCTTATGCAAGCAAATGCAAGATGATGACGATGCCCAAATGCAATGTGGCATGATGACATGAGCATGCGATCATGATGATGCAATGCACAAAAACAACGCGATTTTCTAGTAGTGGTTTTGCGGGATGTCACAATTCGACACCACTAACAATGAATCCGCTCTCGTTAAACACTTTGGAATCTTCGAGGGTAAGTTATTCCATCGACTCGTTGCTACAATCTAGTAGATAGATCTTGGCTTGTTTGTATGCGATAGAAATTTTTTGTTTTCCATGCTACGAAACCCTACAATACATGGTCGAGACCCCTCTCAGACCAATGATCATCAACGGGACCTGGATGCCCATAATGACCATGCGCATTACACAAAACTTTGTCATTGAACTATCAGTGTTGTGTCATATTCCTTTTGTCTCTACGATACTTGCATTGTCCGAGATTTGATCAACGACATCACCATGTCAGTTTTAACCTCGTTACCGATAATTGCTACTTTACTCTCCTGATAAGTGATATCCCCGTGATCTAGCCACACAATCGCAGCTTATGGATATAACTTATCCGATTGGATCCAGAGTATCTTCCGTCACGCGGATGGACAAATCTCTCTTTTGACGCATACGCTTCAACCTGACCCTTTCAAGTACTCGATCACCCCTTTATGATTACCGTTTTACCGAGTGACGTTTGATGCTCTCAAGGCACTCTCGGGTGAGTTACTATGTTCCCTAATTATAGCAACTTGAACTTTGTGACATGATTGTGTTATGATGCTTTGATTTGGTATGTTCATCAACTCATTATCCCAATGAGGTGACTCCATTGTCAACCAGCGTGAAATACCACATGATTATGAAACCTTGATTATCTGTTGACCAATGAACCAGTGACTAGAGATTCACTGGGAACTCTTAGTTATTTACATATCACACGTGTATTGATGTTTACTTTCAATACAGTTACAGCATGATATACAATCTAAGTATAAACTTCGTGAAATATGATAATAATCCATATTATTATTTGTCTCTAATGCATATTTCCAACAGGTCGCGCTTATCGGAGCCTAGGCCCAGAAGTTCGACGCCCTCCTGGATCCATCCACCGTCGTCAATATGGCGGCCCAGGCCGCCACTCCTCCACATTGCTGCCGCGGGCTGCCGGATTAGAGGGCTTCTCTGCCCCAGCCTCACCATGGCCCTGGAGAGCCGCTTCTGCGGCGCCGCACAGGCTTTGCCCGACGACGCCCCTGGCGGCGGCGGGAGAGGGGATCTAGTGGCGGCGGCGGTTGGGAGGGGGTGGGAGCATTCTCTGGGTGGGCGCTTTTGTGACTTTGTAAGTGAACTTATTTTCGTTATGCAATTAATGAAACGGGGAGTAGCCCGAGATTTGTAAAGGTATTCTGAAAAATTAAATAATTCATTTATATTCTTAGAAATACTACTATAGACATGAATGTGAAATAAAGATCAGAAATTTCTCCAGCACAAACTACAACATGAACTCGGCACAGAAGTGAACAGAAAAGGAATTGAGAGTTCAATAACAACTGGTACATATGGTCGACTGGTATGATTCCGACCAGAATCGCAAAGACGTCAATAACAAAGCAACAGATGGAAATAAAAGGTACATGATACATTGGGAATCAAAGAGAGCTAGTAGAGCAGCAGTGTTTTGGAGAGCCGATCTGGTGCGCATCGCATGGTGAGCTAGACGTCAGGTTTAGATCTTCCCACTCACGAGCTCACGGCGGCCTGCATATATATATATGGTCGATTAATGGTGGAGCTCAATCAACGTACTAGACAATAATCATGTTTAAGGAGTATAGTGCACGTACCAGGTATATGTCTCGCTGCATTGCTTTGTCGATGGTGGCAAGCAACTCATCTCGGAGACGGATGAGGTCCTTATCCTGCGTCTGGGCGACTATGGCTTGGGCCTGGAGCTTCAGGTTAGTCCAATCCAGCTTCTTCTGCCCGACCAAGCTAAGGGGAGGTGCATTTGGCGGCTTAGTAGAGGATCCCCCTCCTGGAGCTGAAGACCCTTGAGTTAGCAGAACGTGATACTTCTGCGACTCGTTGATCAGATCGTCCATCATCGGTGTGAAGAACTGGGTGCCGATCGTGTCAACCGAGCCCATGGTTGTGGCCCTCTGCATCTGTTGGCTCGACACCCAGGAGCACATGTATGCCAACCCCGCGCCACACTTGAGGCGGCTCGCCATCTCCTTCACCTCATTCTGCAGATCCTCCAGATCAAGGCCATCGTTCTGGTCGTCGTCCATCATGTCCATGAACTCCGCCCACTTGGTCTCAAGCGTGCTCCCTGCGCGAATCAGCGCATCCGCGGCTTCCTTCTCTCCCTTGGCACCTGCAATGTTCTTCTGCTTCTTGAACTCGGTGTGAAGAGTGGATAGAAAATCCACCACGCTGAACTGGACGATCTGCTCCCGGACCATGCGGGAGTTCTCTTCGGAATCCCCGGCTTGCTTTCCGGTGACCAGAGTTACTGAAGTGCCATCACCATTAATAGGCGAGCCACCCGGAGCATCCTTGTACGTGATCAAAAATTGCCCGTATGCCCTGGGGCTTGCTGACGTGTCAGGTTCTACCTGAAATTCCGCGATGAAGTTCTTCACCTCACCAGCGTAGAGCGTGCCAATCTTGATGTAACCAGCCTTATAATTGTTTGCAATGACTGCAGGTTGGGTTATCTCGCTGCTCTCGAAGCCACAACCGATCCTCTTCAACTCACTCTTCCAACTGGGGTGGCTCTGGATCGTCACCAACACATCGATGGCGACGATGGAGTTGAGCCCTCCTAAGAAGACGGCGAAGGCGTCGGTGATCTTGCCGAGCTCTTTGTCGTCGATGAAGGAGTAGGTGCCACCTGATTGTTGGGCGACGGAGAGCAGCACATTGGGTTCGTGCGTGCAAATACCGAAGGTGTGCACCGGGTACTTCTTCAGGAGGTCGGGTCGGATAGGGTACATGGCGATTTTCCTGTTGTCCAGCCCATCCGTCAGGAGCATGATTACCGCCAAACGGTTCTTCTCGGTGCGCTCATCTAGGATCTGTGAATCCACCCACCAGATTGTTAGCTCTTTTTTCCATGCATGCCAGTGAATACTTAGCTAGAGCCGATGTAAATAAAGTATTTTAAAGAGGAGAAAGAAGTACATAATTTAATATTTTTTGGCTAACTATAATTTGTTTATGCTCAACCTGAATGTCACAACCACCCCAAGAGTTGTGTGCAGCAATGATTTATGGAAATCAACCTTTACATGTATAGCTAGATTTGACCCAAGCTATATAGTTGAATTATATTAGCCGTTGTAAACTATACAAGCCTCTGAGTACCGAAATAATTTTTACTACCTGTATTTGCAAATATAAGATGTTTTCAGAGTTTAAATTGAACTCCCAAAACATATTATATTTAAGAATGGAGGGAGTGTAATTTAGTAAAAAAAATATAAATTTAGTTTATGATTTTTTCTCTTAGTTGGTTCACAACAAATAAACTACTTATATCATTTCTAATTTTTATTTCAGTTTTCTATATATAGTTACATATGTGAAGCGCTACATATTCTTTTGTGATTCAATCTCAGTTCTTATTACTCTGTCCACATGGGATGATCGGCTTATATGTTTCCTAATTTATGTGATTAGCATGCTATTTATGGGTGTAGTTTGAGAGGAAACGCATGTTGCCCCCCAAATCGAACCATTTACCGCTTGTAATATAGATCTCACTACTTGTATAATACATTGTGTTCGAGGTGTACAAGAGGACATAAACTATATACTGCTTGTATAATAGAGTCCATTTGATTAGCAGATAAATATCTTATTTCGAAGTTAAATCTAATAGTATTACCTTCACGGCATGCTCCAATGCTGGAGTGAATGCAGTTTCACCCTTAGCCACGAGCTTATCCACCTTATTTTGAGCAACTACCCGTTGGCCAGAGATTCTGAACATGTCGGTGCTCTGCGCGGTCACTACCTTCTCGTTGAATGGAACGATGGCTACTCCATCATCTTCATGCAGATGTTTGATGACAAACTTCATGGCCTTCTTCAGTAGATCCATTCTTGAAGTCGTACTCGCCCCAGGAGCCGCTTCCATGTTCATGCTACCACTGACATTAAGCAAAGCAACAAGATCAATCGGAACATGCTGCTTCACTGCTGGTGGGGCCTCAACCCGCACCAGCATTGGAAGGAATTCTCCCTGCCGCCCACTTGGGAGCCTAGGAAATTTGGAGGTGACTGTCCCTTTAACCTTCTCACCGGCATTACTGATGACCTATACAAGCACATGGAAAAAAAATTAATGGCTTCAAATCCAACACGAATATAAATCCCGAGGCTGAAATATTATGCTCCCTTTTATTAAAAATACCGTTCACTTTATCAATTATCAGACCAAATATAAGTGGAGGCAGGGCCCCAACTAATGCTCTTGGAACTAATAGTGTAAACTTAATTTTACCCCTATTGATACTCTGGAAACTAGTACCCTGCAATGAACGGAAGAAGCATAATACCTCAAAAATGATATAGCTATATATAAATATAAACTCCTGTTTTTTGATTGTTCGACATGCAGAAATAAATATTGACCATTTACACATATTTTACACTCTAGCCACGGCTACGCGAAGTCGGGAACTCATACCTGCTTCCCCATCTTTCCTTGCTTCGCTTGATGGAGCAGGCCTGTGCGCGGAGAGTATATGATCGAACTAGCAAGTGATGTTGTGCTATGTATATATATCCTTCATCAAGGGCTGTATATATAGGTTCTAATTTGATACGCACATGCATGCATAAAGTCACCATGTTCATCAGATGCAGATGGCAAATTGACTGACCTTGCTAACTATAGTCATATTCATCTCACTGAGTCATGCAAGTTCACATGCAGAGTTGGAATCATTTGAGCACCTAATTAGTGTCAGAAGTATATACAGTCATTGACTATCTGTACTTGGCAGCTACTCTAGCATATATGAATTTAAATCCAGACTTGACCCTGAACACTTCTTACAGTAATGCAATTGAGGCCAATGATGAGCGCGACTCCTTGCATTGGATGCTCATGTAATGCTAGTATTGCAATTTAAATCCAGACACTTGACCCTGAACACGTCTTACCAACCAGGCCGCACAAGTTGACCGTAAAGCTAGCTTAACATGGCTTTATTAGCAAAAACGATGTGCTTAATTATGGCAAGAACGAGATTATATAGTGACCAAGACTACTGGGATAGATAAATCAGGTCGTCGTGTAGAGCCAGCATGCATGTGCTTCTTCCCACATCATGTATTCTATCCTTGCTCCCTTATTTGTTCTGAAGTACTAAACGGTAGGTGGAGGACAGGAAGCCATCAGAGAACCTTGGTTGTGCTTATGGAAACATTGCCCACATGATGGATGGCATGGTTTCATTCTTATTAGCTAGATAGAATGGACCAAGACCCATTCAAAATTCATCATAGCTAGCTGGAATCACTCCAATCATCATTTTTTCCCCGGAAAACTTGTCGTGGAGGATGACGTACATAGTGTCTCATTTTTCTTGGTTTGATCAATTCTTGCTTTCTTAATGAACGCAGTATGGTCTCTTAGAAGAAATTATGCAATACAAAAACGAAATGTGTTGCCGAACTAATCTGGCTGGCATATAACTGCTGATAATTGAGAAAAAACAAGACATAAGAGGGTACGGAAAGCGATCCCTTCCTTCCCCAACTCCTAGGAAACTGGGACTAGGGTGTCAGCCTCGTGTCGGCGCCGGCGCTGATCTGCCTCGCCTTGTAGTGGCCTTCGGGCCATAGAGTAGTGGTGGATCCTGGTCATTGTCAGCGGGAGGGCTCAGTTTTTTATATTTTGTCCAGTTTGGTTAGGGTTTGTGTGCTACTTAGGAAGACGTGACGGAGGCTCCTTGAAGATGAAATAAAGTCCTCCCCGTCTTGTCGCCGTCCCTACGAAGCGTCTAGCATCATCAAAGGGTGTGTGTAGGCATGTATCCGGTGATTTTTGCTGGTTTTGGTCGGTGATCCTTCTGATATATGCTTCTCTTCATCGGCAACGGTTGTTGTTCTTATGCGCCGGTCTTTTGGGGGTTTAGGACGACGAATTTCCGTCTGTCTACTAACAAACTCTACTACGACAAACTTTGCTTGGCTCTAGTGAGGAAGAGAGAGGACAACAGCGCACCTTCGACTCGCTCGCGTACATGCAGTTGTCGCTAGGTGGTCCAAGGACCTACTTGTAATTTTTATTACTTTTGGTATATTTTATAGTGCTGTTGAAGTTTATGACTAGATCGGTGGACTTTCGCAAAAACAAACTGCTGATTGAACCCAATTACCAGCATACATCACCCTAATTGGCTCATATGTCACCCTCCCTTGAGCCTGGGACTGAAAACGACCCCGCGTCTCTCTCAAGGGCGACACAGGGGGAACCTTCTCACCACCGCTACCGGCCCCGCTAGTCATGCTTCCTTACCCCCATCCCCTGTCGCCACCGGAGGAGGTCGCTCGATGAAGGACGGCGGCGAGGAGTTCTCCTCTACCATTTTTTGCCTTGACCTAACATCTCTTTGCCTATGTCCTCCAAGATATTATCCAACTGCTAGTACTGGCCAAGATCTCATTGTTCTCGGTGTGGGAATGTGGCCCACGATGCGTCGATCGATCATAGAGCACAACGGCTGCACCGACGGGAAAATCGGCGGAGGAACCATGCTCTGACCATGAACTGATCAAGGTCTTGGGAAAATTGGGAGCATTAAACGTAATCCGGAAGTTAGGTGCCAGCACAGCAAAAAAATATTAAGTTAGATTGTGTTTTAAGCAATCTTCAGTACACCAAGCTAGGTGGCAATGGCAAATCGAACATATTGTGTTCATGGCTGGGAAACTACGAAGAAGTCATCGTAGTTGTTCTCGCTAGGTGAGAGCATTCCAGAGGGCATCGTTCGGCAGGGTTGGTCGGTTCTCTCACAGTTCAATTAACTCATGTATGGCTTGGCACCTTGTCTTGGCTAGATTGCTCTGTAAAAATGTGGATGTCAGATGTTTGTGTTCGATGAGCTTGGGTTCAAAATATCATGGCAAGTGTCATATTTGTGGTCACCTTTCTGATCGGAGTTTTTAGCCTTTTACCATCGTAACGTAGTAACATAAGTGCAAACACATAGTCCCGACTCGTCACTGCAACATGGGCTACAGGTAGTCAATAACCTTGTGTACTATGTCGACGTTGTTAGGGTAGCTCTTTCCCCAATTTTCTTGCCAAATGGGCCAGCCGCCAAGAATTCGGTACTATGCATCATGTATCCGTGTGGACACAAAGTCATGACGTGTTTTCCTGCTTTCAGCAGTGGGACTTTGTCGAACAACAAGGGGGTCTCATACATGTATGACTCAACCTACCATGTCCCACATGTATAGCACCCAGCCATCATCAAGAGTAGCGGGGGCGAAAAACTACAATGGCATATGTATGAATTACTTGATGTTGCTCAGGGTCAGGGGTTGAATTAACAAAAATAGACGAGGAGTATACTTACAGTCTGGAGCCAAGGAATTGATACTTAACTGAAACGGCATGCAGGAGGTCTTTCTTGGCCAAAACTAGAGTCTGTTCGGATACTGCCGTGAATTAGATTGGACAGAAAACATGCAATGCAAATAGTAAATTTGGAACAATTGTACATGATATGGGAGGTTGAGGTACATGCAGGAGCATCCTGGAGGATCCATGAGCAGTCGCTATAACCCCTAACGTGGCTACAGACAAACCTTTGGCTGAGATGCACCATTAAGTTATCAGCAAATTTGATCATGTCACTCGTCATAGACTCGCGGTTGTCAAATGTTGAGGCACCTCGCATTTTTCTCTTTCAGCAATATGGTTATGCTGCGGGAAGCCTGATTAGTTGACAAGGAAAAAACAGAGCAGGTTAGTAATTGGTGATGGTACGAAGGCAGATGTGTTGCGTTCAAAGTCTTGGACAATTACTAGTATGGGTATTGGCGCTTCAAGTAGGGGACTTGATTTGGGCCAGCATTTGCTGATGGTGGCAGAGGGGTTAGTGTGTGATCTGCAACAGAAAAAATTGGTCATGGGGTATCCCAATGGGGACTGTTTTATAACCTGACTTCGCCTTCGGTGGGCGCTATAGATTGACCTTATAATTTGGACATGATTTGAGTTCCACCTTATATGTTAGCAAAATCACTCTTGCTGGAGCATACTGATCCCGGTGGTCTTAGCTGCAACGGACAGATACATAGAGGTTAGTGATAACTAAGAAAATTAAAATGTATGAATATACAGTTTGGATGTGTTGGCTTACTGAAGTTGATGAGTATGTCCGAGGTCACGGTGATAAGTCTTCTCATCCAACATCCAGTCTTGGTCGATGACTTCGATCCTTAGAAGTACACCATGATTATTGTTGAATATTCCAACATCAAGGTTGTCGAGAAGGAAAAACTGAATTTGTAAATTAGAAATGTCAGAGAATAGACATTGCACAAAAAGGTGTGTATGCACGTCCCACTAAGGTTATCACATACCATGGCAACCAAACAGATTGGTCGTTGCAACCTGCAATTTTGATGTATTCGTTGTACTTCTCTGATAACATCTAGTAGTGCCTGGATGACATACTCGAACAAAATCAACTGAAGAATTTTCTCCGTGTTACCAAGAGCAACCCAGAAATCAATTGTGGAAATTGTCATATTTTATTCAACAGCGTGAGGATATGACCCTTGACGAAAATCCCGAAGGCAATCGGAAAGCAATCTTTCTTGATCATGCTAGAGTCCTCTGCTATTTTCCTCAAGAAGAAAGCTTCAACTACTTTTAGGCTCTATGCTCCGGCCTGCCGAGAGCGTTCTTGATGAATTCAACGGCATCTGGACTAACTGTACCATCCCTAGGCTCTTCACTTCTCGACGCCGTCAGTGACGAAGCTAATCGCGCTTTCTTGTTCTACATGAACTCCATTCTCCATAGCAAAGATCAAATGCGCAGGCGCATGCTTTCCAAATCAACAAGGGTTGCCGTACCCAATAGTCGAATAAAATGCACCAGAGCTTCAAGTATCGGGCTTATAGCTCCTATGCGACGTCTTTACATGGAATTGGAAGGAACACGACATCGTTGAAAAGAATAGCTCGCACGCGACACTTCTGAAGCGGCAAATAGCTCCCGTGCGACACTTCCACTTAACCCCACGAGACCGTCAACGAATTCGAATCAGCTGAGCACAGTAGGACCCACAGCCTCTCCACGTCACGGCGGAACTCACCTGATGTCCACCTCATATCGTGTGACCCACCCTATGGTTGAAGAGAGCCGTTGGCCCCGATCCGTCCCCGCACCCGAGCACTCCCGCCACCGTTCCAAAGATCTCATCCCTTCGCTTTCTTCTCCCGGCGAGCAAGTGCGGCAACGCCGGCGAGGGATGTCGAGCTCTGCTTCCTCCCACCGCTCATGGCCTCGGTATGGTGCGGTGCCGATGAGGAGGTGCCCCGATTGCCCCCGTACCGCGCCCCTGAAGCGGCTTGTCACATCCACCGACAAGAACGGCAACATTGGTCGGGAATTTGTGAAGTGTGAGAGCAAGCCCGAGCCGGGAAAGGTGAGATCTGAGTGTTCCGAGCGCCAATTTCTCGCTTTTTTCGAAATTTCATGCATTTCATCGAATTTGGGATTTAGGGTTCATCTCTGCGATTTCAGGAACTGCCAAAATGTGGGCATTTTGAGTGGCTTGATGAGTACATCGAGCGAATTGGGGTGGAGGTAGCATCCCGGGAGCTCGAAAACCCGTCCGTGGTGGAGCAATTGGGATGTGGCAACCCCATTTCCGCTGGTACTACGGTGGATGCGGAAGTGAAGGCCGAGCTAAAGAAGATGAACAAGCAGCTAAGGCAAATCATCGAATTGAAGAAGCAGGACAATCTGATGGCCGTTTTTTTTATTTTTGTGTAATTTCTCTCGGATTAGTTTATCTCCTCATCGTTAGTCATTAGACAGCAATGTTGTTCGAAAGTGATGCTTTGTAATGGATGTAATGGTCTATGTCTTTGGCTTGAATAAAATGCAACACAAATTCGGGCTAATTTTGAGCTGCTCTGTTTTCGAAAGCAGTGTTTCTTCAGTTTCGTCAGTGTTCCTTTTATCAGTGTGCAGGGGGCGCCCGTGTGCAGGGAAGGGGGAGGGGTTGAAAAGTAAAAAAACAATTGACGAGGATTGAAAAAGGCCAGGCCCAAATATAACCTAGCCATGCTAAAATTGACGTATCCAGGCCCAATAGTAACTATATGTTGATTGGGCAAAAAAAAATGGTACTCACGTTACAATCTAAATAGGAACGTGTGGATCTGCAGATACTCGTGCTCAGGTTGCAATCTTTTTTTTTGTAAAAGTAAATATATAAATGAAGTCCAAGGATATCCATTTAACTAACATAACTTGGGCGCTCCTTTAACTTATGTAAATATGTAAATGTCTTATTTGAAAATGAACCATGCGTTGTATGAACTTGTTTTTGTGTCTTTTGTTTTATACACTTGTAAATATATAAATATTGCACGAGTATTATATGAACTTGTTTTTGTGTCTTTTGTTTTATACACTTGTAATTATATAAATATTGCACGAGTATTATATGAACTTGTTTTTGTGTCTTTTGTTTTATACACTTGTTGTTTTGGGTGTTTTGACAAATGACAATACAATAAAAATAAAACACAGATTGCAATGAAACAAGGGATAGATAATATTGGGATAACATTACTTATATTAGATAGGGAGATCGATAACATTACAATAAAAATAAAAAAGTACAATAATATAGGGGAAGGGGCGGAATAGGCGCCCCGCCTAAACCCTGGGCTAGCCCCTAAACCCTAACCCCTACTCCATCGGCGATGGAGGCGGTGCAGCAGCATTCCGGGCCGCATTCCACGCCGCCAGCCTCTCCCGCTGGTCCCGCTTCCATTGCTCCTCCCGGAAGGCCCGGCCATTGGCCTCCCGTCGCTCCTCCTCCTGCCGTCTGCGCCTTTTCTTCAAGGAGCGCTGGGCCTCCTTCTCCTCCCACCTGGCGATGAGCCTCCTCCTTGCCTCCTCCTTCGCCGCCTTAGCCCAAAGAGGCTTCGGAGGTCGCCGCCACCGGGAGGTTGGGGACGGGTTGTGGATGATGGGGCCCTGGTCTCCCTGTGGGGCGGGGACTTCTTCCTTCTTGCCATGCTTGGGCGTGCCCCCGCCTGCACTCACCGCTTGTGGTCCGGGTGGTTGTCCTCGTCGCTTAGTTCGCTGTCGGAAGGGAGGCAGAAGGGGGAGGTCGCCATGGTCGGAGTGTTTGGGGGCGGCTGGGAGGAGGCAAAGGGAAGGGCTCGAGGTTGAAGAGATGAGGGGCAAGATGAGATGAGGAGGCAAAGGCGTTTTGCCTATTTATTGAGGGCGGAGCGTGAAGGGCGGCGTGGGAATCCAGCGTGGCGTTGGCGCAGACGCCGAGACGAGACGCGTGCGCTGCGTTGCCCCTGCATGCATGATCAATGCGAAAGAGACGGGAAGCGGGGCAGCGGGCGTGATCAATGCGAAAGAGAGAAAAAAATAGCTAGGATGCGACGCCCCGCATGCATGCATGTGCATTAATGCGAAAAGAGAGAAAAACGTTCAAGGTAGTTGTTCATTGGCGTGAAAAATAAAAGGAAAATATAATTTGGCCTTGATTTACTTGATAATAAATGCAGGAATCTAGTACCAAGGTACTGCTCGCTTTTACACACGCAAGAAAAATCGGGAGTAATATTGACTTTTGTATGGCGATGAACCAGATGGAAGGAAATTTGATCAAGAAAGTTGTTCGACGACACTTATTTAATGGGGCAGCTGTTGCACGCAAAATAGCTAGATCGCGACGCTAGGCAGCCGCTGCAGGCATGCATGGTGCAGCCCGCCCGACGCCGAGACGAGACGCGTGCGCTGCGTTGCGTGGGAAGCGGGCGTGATCAATGCGAAGAGAGAAAAAATAGTTAAGATGCGACGTCAGTAACCCCTGCACGCCCCGACCCTGCATCTATGCTGCATGCATGCAGCCCGCCAGCTTCGCATGCCACGCTCGGTCCAACGGTCTCGAGTGTGCCAACGCTGTACGTTATATTTATTACATATTTTAGATTTTGATATTTTTTCTGCTGGTCATAGTGACATGCATACTCCCTCTGTCCACAAATAAGTGTATGTTTGGCTTCAAAATTTGTCCAAAAAAATGTACTTCTACCTTTCCAATGCACTTGGGCATCCACTATGTAGTCCATAAGGCTATCCACAAGCCAAAAAGTAGTCCATAAGACTAGTCCATAAGAGTAACTTAGGTAGTAACATGCATGTACATACAATGCCAATTAGGCAAATTGGTGACATGGCATGACAATTAATGAAGAAAGAGAGAGAGGTAGTAACTTAGCTAGTTACCATAACATCACACATAACCAAGATCATATGAGTCTACAACTAGTAACATCAACTAGTAACATGTGCAAGTTACTAGTCTTAGTTACTTAGCACTATGACCAGCCTAAGGCTATCCACAAGCCAAAATAACATAGATGTGGTATCATGCAAAGTCTCATTTATTACAATGAACCTGATGGGAGTAAGTTTGATTGGAGAAAGTTGTTACACGTAAACTTATTTACCTGCAGCGCTGTTGGACGTAAAATAGCTAGACTGCGACGCTAGGGGCAGCTGCATGCCCGCATGGTGCAGCCCGCCCCGCCCAGCGCCCTCGCATGCCACGCTCGCATGCCACGCTGTTGCACGTAAAAACGATGAAGCCAATCAGATTCCAGAATCATCCATCCCACGGATCGCCAAGAGCTAGCCACGAAATCCTTCTAAGAGACGCCAACCAATCAGGTTGCAGAACAAGCCCTTCCACGGATCGCCCAGAGTCACCCGCGGAATCCTTCTAGAAGACGCGATCGGACGGCCACAGTGTCGCGCTAGGGTTAGATCTACGGTCCTCATTCGGCCTTAGGGTTAGCGGGGTTTAGGATGCAGTCAACGAGGTTTCACAAGTTTGACCAAACATTCAAATGTGCATAACTAATTCAAAAAAAATCAAAAAAATACAAAACCTTCGCATGGTGTCATGTTATGTCACATAGTTGTGAGAAAAAATATCAAACTTGGTCTATTGATCATATTTCCAAAAACCCTTCACAAAATGACCTATCTCCTCCGAGGTTTTCTGGCTTTCGGGTCAAATGACCAATGATATGGCTAGAATCAAGGCATAGTTTGTGATAATGTGCCCATATTTGGCATGCATGTCTATAATGGGATGACTAACAATGTTGTAGCACAAAGTTTTCCTTTTCGATTTACAGAAAATCATTTTCTATTTTTTACGAGTGCGAAGAGGGGGATTTGTGAAGCAACCACCAAATTGAAGTTTCAAAATGGTAACATCCTATTTTTCAAAAATACTAGACCACCTAGAATGTACAATTTCCCAACCTGAGTATCTCAAACCTTTTATTCCATCCCCAGTGAAAAGACAAATCCTAGAATCTACCGGAAGTGGGTAAGATATGAGCTACAGGTACATGATTCCATGCTGATGATTTTTGTAAAAATAATTTTTAGGTTCACAACATGCTATTTCATCGAGATCCAATGCTAGTTTTGCGACCCTCAGCCCCTAGCTAAGAATATTTATGAAAACCCTTCAAGTTTGACCAGACATTCAAATGTGCATAACTAATTCAAAAAAATACAAAACCTTCGCATGGTGTCATGTTATGTGACATAGTTCTGAGGAAAAATATCTAACTTGGTTTTAGAAATGGTCAAAAAAAAATTGCTTAGAAATGGGGTGGTTTACCCTAGCTTTGGAGCCCATTTCTACCCCATTTTGGGTGAGGGTGAGTTGTACTTCACAAAAGGGATCAGAGTGAGGATGAGTTGTATTGTACATATGAGAAAAACGTTGGAAGCTCATACAAACATAGAAAAGTGACATAGCTACATATGTTGAAATTCAAATTTACCATCATATTTGAATTTTGTCCAAATTATCAATAAGTGACAAATTATTATAATAACAAATGTTTACAACAACAAGTGACAAATTATTACAACAACAAGTGTCAAATGTTTACAACAATAACAAATGTTTACAATAACAAATGTCTATTTCTTTTGGCTCTTCTTACCCCTCGTTTTCTTCTCCTTCACAAGTTTCACACCACACAATAGGTTTATGCTCTTCTTTTCTTACCATTACCATCCTGGCCTCCCACAAGACGTCCAAGAGTCTCCTTCACCTCCTGCACCTCCTCAACAACCTCATGATCATGATCCGAGCCTTAACAACTTGGTCGGTTTGCACCGAGCCTCAACAACAGGCTCATTTTGCACCAGAGCCTCAACAATGGCTCATTTTGCACCAGAGCCTCAACAACAGGCTCATTTTGCACCAGAGCCTCAACAATGGCTCATTTTGCACCGTAGCCTCAACAACAGCTCATTTTGCCCCTCATTTTGCACCAGAGCTTCCAAATCGAAACGGTGTGTGCCCTAAAGCCTCAACAACAGTACATCATCCTCCAAAACAAGTTCAGATTGCACCTCAAAGAGACCAAACATGATCCGTTAGTTCTCTTCTTTCTTTGGCCATTGATTCTTGCCCTTTTCATCGCCAAAGATTCACAACAACAAGAGGTGGGCCTTTTTCTCCACGCTTCCTCCGAAAACAAGCAAGTTAGGGGGAGAAAAATCATCAACAAGAAATGGGATAGATTTTGGATGAACATACTTTGGCTTTTCAGCAGTGTATCTGCACTTGGTAGAGCCAGCTCGGTGTCCAAGTTCTTCACAGAGTTTGCATCTATTCTTGTTACCTTTTTGGGCCCTTTTTGGCTTGGCATCTTTCTTTTCATCTTTCTTTCCCTTCTTGTTGCTCCCACCTTTCTCAAACCAAGCCTTGAATCTACTCTGCTTGGGCCTGCCAGCCTTTCTTTTCATCAAAGGAGGACACAAGGAGAACTGAATGTCCACTTCAGGCCACTGAGACTGATCTGTAAGTGCTGGAATTGGTGTTCCATATGCAGCCTTGAATTTTGCTACAGAATAATACTCATGCAAATATGGGTGCATATTTAGCTTGTGTTTGGAGGCCAAGAAAAGTATGGCATGCTCACAAGGTTTCCCAGTGTGTTGCCACTCAAGGCATGTGCATTCATGCAATTGAGTGTCAACAACATGCCTCCTGCCAGTCTTTGTATCTCTGACTTCAGCACCCCACAATGAGGATTTCTCAACATGCAAATGTGCAAGATTTACGCTCTGTTGACAACCGCCGCACAACATCGGAAGCTTATCTCCTTGAAGAACATCACCAAGCCTTCTTCTCAATTCCCACAACCTCATGATCATGATCCTGATCCGTCAACCATGTCATGGACAGGCAAGTCTTTTAACTCCTTCACTTTGTTGTTGAAACTTTCGCCAAATTATTGTTGATATGATCACATTTGATGGCGATGTTAAAACCGCACTGTACCATAAAAGAGAATGGTAGGTTTCAACCATGTACAAAACTTGACCCTATCCTCCTCGAGCATGCCGCCTTAATCTTCTCAAGGTGATATGAATGTGTCCGCTGGTGTAAGATCTGTCTGGCCACATGCGTCCAAAATCATCTCCTCTGAATTTTTGATCAAATTCATCCACATATGGTCAAGCACTCCTCCGCCAAAGATGAGGGAAAGCAATCTTCACTGCATTTTCTAAACCTTTACATGCATCTGTGCACCGCCAATGGAGAGATCGCCCTATGCATCTTTTCAACTGCATCATCAACCATGTCCATGATGCCTCCCTCGCATCAAACATGCCAATAGCTACGGGAACATCCAATTGTGTCCATCTAAAGCATTGCATGCTGCTAGTTGACCATTCCACTTTCCAGTCAAGAAAGATGAGTCTATACTCAAATATGGCCGGCAACCTGCTTTGAAGCCATCGATGCAAGGCTTTAAAGCCATGAAGAATTTAGAGAAGAAGACTTTCCCATCACCGTTACCTCAGTATCTATCTTCACAACACTGCCAGGTGACCTCTTCTCTACTTCTGCTTTGAAGTTATAAAGCATTCGAAAGGTATTTGCCCAATCACCATATAGCTCTTTCATTGCCCTTTGATTTGCCTTCCACACTGTAGTATAATTCAGCTTAATGGGTACGCTTTTCCAAGTCTATTTTCGCTCTTTGCGGTGTTGTTTGGTGTTGTGGCTAAAATGGGCTTGATCTTTCTACAACCCATAATTGTGATGTCATCTTTGTAACTGTTTGAGAACTTGTAATGCAAGTATGAGGTTTTGGAATTTGATTCACTCTTATTGTCCTTCCATCAGGTTGGCGTCTAGCGATATATACCACTTGCAAGGCTTGGCACCACCATCATAACCTATGCATTTTGCATAGAACTTCTTTATCACCACATAGTCTTGGTAGCAAACTCACGTTTGACGCATATGTCCCAAACACATCCTGAATTCATCCATGCTTGGAAACAATCTCCCAACTTCAATAACTGGGTCCTCTTTGTCATAAACTGTTACTAGCTCATCATCATGTGCATCATCTACATGAACTGCAGTATTTTCCAACAACTCTAGATCTATATCTGCCTCTTCATCTCTTAAATGGTTGTCACCATCATTTGCAGCTTCATCCCTCTTCTTCTCCTTGTCTCTGTCATCTATAGGAATGCCAAAAAGCTTTGCCATTTCAATGTCATCTATTGGTGCAATGACCAAATCAGTGCGGTCATGTATCTCAACTGAATTCCAATCAACAGTTACAATCCTTTGTGCATTACCATCTGCAGCCTCCCCTTGTGCATTAGCATCATCATCCTCCACTGTTAACACTTCCAACTCAGTAAGTATAGGCATTACTTGCCTTTGTGCAGCCCAATCATCCTCGACCATCTGAGTAGCCGACCGAGGCCACATATCCAACCCTCGAATCGGGTTTTAGATCAATGAGCTCGCTAAAAATGAACAGTTTTGCTTGTCCAACCGCTTTCTCTCATCGATTTCATCAACTATATGTTCCCTGTCTCAACCCTAACATAGTCACATTTGCAATCATCAAATCGTAACAAAGAAACTTCTTGCTCGCCCCCAAACCACACTATCCCCAATTTTTCCACCATTTTCCTTCGCCTCCTCTCCCATGTTTATTAGCTCTTGGGGATCAACATGTTCTAATTCCACCTCCCATTTAACAACCGTGTCTCTCTCAATGATCTGCGTTGCCATCAACTAAAACAGCCCTAGAGGAAAGAAATTGATGCAAATTCAAGGTTTGGCGCAACATCGCTCTCCCTGTTTTTGGCGCACCGTGAGCTAGCGGAAGCGAACAGAGAGCTCAACCTTAGAGAAATTAAGTGCAGAGATACGGATATACCGATTAGAAGTCCCTCTCCATGCTCCATATCGCTCCTCGCCTGCTCAAAGACACCCTCCCACAATCTAGCATCAATGGGCACGCCAGATCTCGAATTGAGAAGAATGGGAGAGGAATTAGCTTTCAAATGGCACTCACCACCTTCGTCGCCGAACGCCGCCGCCTAAATTAATTGTCGTGCCGCCGCCGAGAACGATGGGTGAGGTCCGCCACCGCCGGGGAAGCTACGATCGGTTACGCTCTCGGTCGGAAGCGGTTGGTTTGACTGGCTGTCCCAACCAACCGGTTTGGCTTAACCCTAATATTGGAACAAAGTTAAATGTGTCCTTACGATCGTTTTAAGGCCCGTGTGGCCCTGGGATATTAGCTGCCTCACAACCGTCGCATGCGAGCTATTCTTTTCAACGATGTCGCTTTCCTTCCAATTCCATGTAAAGACGTCGCATAGGAGCTATAAGCCCTCAAGTATCACATATCTTCCGACCATGCGCAGCAGGAAATCCATGCTCGGGCGTGCAGTGGTCATGGCAGCGATCAAAGCGGTCATTTTTTGCTCTCAAAGTGGACATGATAAAGACGTACGACAGAGTAGAGTGGGACTATTTGTCGGGATGTCTTCGTAAGCTGGGCTTTGACTAGAGGTGGATCAATACTGTGATGCGTTGTGTCACCACAGTGAGATATGAAATACGTGTCAACGGAGAGCTTACCGAGTCGGTGATCCCCTCGAGGGGCATTAGGCAAGGGAATCCTATCAGCCCCTATCATTTTCTTCTCTGCACGGAAGAACTATCTTGTCTCTTGCAACAGCGGGAGGCCCAAGGCAAGCTACAAGGTTTATGTAACGGCAGACTTGGTCCCTCTATATCACATCTACTGTTTGCAGACGACAGCATTTTTTTTGCCAAAGGTGATAGAAAGAGTGTGGATGCTTTACATGAGACTTTGGAGACGTATTGCGATGGGTCTGGACAGAAAATCAACCTTGACAAATCCTTTATTTTCTTTGGGTCTCATTGTTCTAAAGCTATAAAGGCCAGTGTTCATATATTTACATACTCGCATGTGGCATCGATTGAATGGAATTTCGGGAAGGCCGCTTTCTAGAGATGGAAATAAAACTTTTCTTAAGGCGATCATCCAAGCTATTCCTAATCATGTGATGAGCTGTTTTCAATTGCCAGTTACCACTTACGATGCAATGCGTAAATCTGTTGCCAACCAGTGGTGGGGCGTGGAGAATGGAAAGAAAAAACTACACTAGCGCTCCTGGAAATGGTTGTCAACGCCAAAAGCTCTTGGAGGGATGGGTTTTCGTGATTTTGATTTATTCAATCAGGCGATGCTAGGTAAGCAGTGATGTCGTCTCGTCACGGAACCTAACTCTCTATGCGCAAGAGTGCTTAAGGAAAGATATTATCCTAACTGCAACTTCTGGGAGGCCCCAGAACCTCGGTCTTCCTCTTATACGTGGCGGAGCATTCAGTTTGGGATGAAGCTGCTAATGAAGGGTTTAAGGTGGGGTATCGGTGATGGCGCGAGTACTAGGATCCTCATGGATAACTGGATTCCTAATTCTCCACCACATTCCCTTCGCCCTCTTGTCGAGCTGCCCCTTGGCCAGACGGTGGACACTCTGATGATAGATAATTCAAGGTCTTGTGATTCCGTCTTTGTCCGCTCCATCTTCGATGAGGAGGCAACTATGAAGATTTTGCAAGTGCCCATTAGTCGTTTTGGCGGCGAGGACTTTGCCTCTTGGCCACTGTCTCGGTATGGACAGTACACTGTAAGGTCAGCATATCACCTGGCTCGAAACAAACATTTTATTAGTCATCGGATCATACATGGTCAAGGATCATCTTCTGCACAGGTGGATAATTCTAAACTGTGAAAGAAATTTTGGGTGAGCAAGGCACCGGGAAAAATGAAAAATACCTTATGGAGACTTGCGCATAATTGTTTGCCATCAGGTCAACAGCTGCATATTCGTAATATTCTCGCTTCGACTGCATGTATTTTCTGCCATCAGCACGAGACTGTCGAACATGTCCTACTATTTTGCCAGTTTGCCAATGAAGTTTGGCAAGACCTTAAGTCTGAATATGTGATTCATCTCCAATGTCGTGGTTTCACTTCTCCAAGGACTTGGACACTGGATTTTCTGGACCGGTGCTCTGATAATGATATTATGTGTCTCATGGTGATCATGTGGTACATCTGGGACGCAAGAAATAAATCACGTGAAGGTGAAGGCATGATCCATCCTAGTGCTTTAGATGCTAAAATCAAGGCCTACATTGAGATAATTTTATCTACACTCTACAAGCCAGTTGTTGTCCAAAGGCGCGAGTCTTCGTCTTCAATACCAAAAGGGACTCCGCTGCCAGAAGGAACTATGCTTGTTAACGTTGATGCAACCATCTTCGAATCTTCTCGGCAGATGAGTGTTGGCATCGTCATTCATGACCATTCTGGTACGTGTTTAGCTGCTTGCAGCGAGAGGTATGATGAGGTGGTGTTACTAGAAATCCCACCAATCCATCTCTCCTCTAAGTGAGGGGAACATATTGGGATCTAGATCTTAGAGAGTTTTATGGTTTCCTCTTGTGTTCTTCCTCTCTTAATCCCCCAATATCTTTTGTAGCTTTGGTGAAATTTGGAAGTTAAGTACTTGCCATTGAATTAGGTTCATCGGTTTGAGTTCTCCTTAAAGGATTTGGTTGGTGAAATCAAGAAGCTTGTTACTCTTGGGTTCTTAGAGCCCTAGACGGTTATGTGGTCTTTGTGGTGAGTTTTTGGGGCCTCTAATTAAGTTGTGGAGCTCTTTACAAGTTTGTGGCATTGGTGGTGATTATTGGAAGCCTCCAATTAAGTTGTAGAGATTGCCCCAATCTTGTACGAGTTTGGTGAATTCCCTCAAGAGTCCCATAGTGAATCGGGTGCTTTCCGTGTGGCGGGTGCTCGGGAGAATTGAGTGAGGCCTCTTTTGGCACTGGTGGTCTTAGTACCTCCCACCCCTCCAACGATACGTACTCCCTTGTTGGGAGGAACTCGGTAAAATATCATCGTCCCCGCGTGTCTCGGTTATCTCTATACACGAGCCCTTTACTTATGAACTTTACATTTTTTTTGAACACCACTTTACATTGTGATAGCCTTCATGCTTGAAGTAATCTTTATTGCTATCACTTTGTTGCTTGTCTTGCTTAGCATAAGTTGTTGGTGCGCATAGGTGAACCATAATATTTATTGGATTTGTGCTTGACAAAAAAATGCTGGTTTTATTTCGACTTTGTTAAGCCTATGTTGTAAAAGTTTTTAACCGTCTATTTACTCCCTAGGCGGCATCCGTGATCTTTCACCTGGGTCCATCTTGAAGCCGGACGACTTCGTTGCGGGAAGCTTAGTGGGGTGGCCCCCATGTACTTACTTTGGGTCTAGGAAACGTCATGTCTGAAACTCCACCGACATACCGTTGGGTGTATGTTTCATGATCTTGTACCTACCTGATCTGGCAACAAGTGTGTAGGTGCATGTGAAAACATTGGTGCATCCATGTAGGGTTAAATATTTTAAAAAAGCCGTGTCCGCGGTTATGGACGACTTGGAGCATAGTTTCTTGATCATAGACAACTTAAACTAAAGTTTATTGTTATAATTTGACTTGGATCTGATATGACTAGTAAGTCGGATAACCACCATGGAAATAATGAATAAAATTGCAAATCGTGTGAGTTTCCTCGGCAGGACTTTCTCGATTGGTCTCGAGGGGGAAATACCAAGATGGGTATGTTTGGTAGTAGTTTCAGGTTAGTTCTGCATAGGTCTTTCTTATCTCTCTCTGATAGCCGACAGTTGTATCGAGTCTCTATAGGTTGTTTAGTGCATGTTGGACTGCCACTTCAGTCCACCATACCTATGTAGGCGAGAGCCGCCGAATTCTAAGACTCGTCGTATACTGGCCTCAGTACTGACCGCTCTCGTTTTCCTTTGCCCTTTGTCGGCACCCCCTTTTTTAGCAGGTTTGAGTTCGACGTCGTTAGCAGGGTTACCCTCCCGGGTTAGCCTGGACATGGTTATGGACATCAGTGGTTATTTTTAGGGCTCTTAGCTCAATTTGCATCTTATCCATACTTGGATATCGTATCGTTTTCAAGGTGATTTGGGTATTTGTACTGTATATCTGTATTCTTGACTCATAGAGTCATTGTTGTATATATATGTTTTTGTGGGTTTCATTGTGAATTAATGTGTAATGGTATTACTTAGTTTTCTATCCATAGTCAAGTGTCTGATGAGCATCTTTGAATCATTTCTATGCGGGATTGGCGGGAATCGCTAACTCTTACATATGACCGATTCGAGGGTGTTACACCGTTTATCTGCATTTGCAAGATATTTGTAGATTCCATCTCTGCACAAATAGGTATAGAATAAGCCTTTGAAACAAGAAACAGTCACGTAAAATATTCATAAAGTTTTGTTCCTGTTCATAAAATTTGTTATGCAAATTGTGATTCAATCTTCTTATGCTGTTCCTAGTCATAAAATATGCACACGGTTGTCCCAGTAGAATAGGGAATTCTAGTGTAACCTTTGAAAAACCACATAGATGATGCTTACGTCACTAGTGGAAACAGCCCTATTGGTCTCGGTTGGTAAGGGGCATTAGTCCCGGTTACCCAACCGGGACGGGGCAATCGTGACTAAAGCCCCAACCTTTAGTCCCGGTTGCCCCACCAACCGGGACAAAAGGTGGTACACGTGGCCACAGCAGAGGGCGAGGGGGTGGAGAACCCCGGTTCGTAATACCTAACCGACAATAACCTTCTGCCGCGGCAGAGATTTGGCACATTTCTCTGCCGCGACAGAGAATTCATTTTGGCAACTTTTGTTGCCGCGGCAGCATTTTGGCCACTTTTTGTGCCGCGGCAGAGAATTCATTTGTGTTGTTTTATTTTTTATTTAGTGTTTTGCACTCATCAATGAAGGAAGCATTATATTACACAAGATCATCATGACAATATTACATTCGATACACGGATTGAGTTCGTGCACTACATACAAAAGGTGCTCTTTGTACAATCCCTATTGTTTATACACACCCGAATAGTATTCCCCTTTTGGGTTTAGGACTTCTGCATCCAAGAATCCCGCCAATTCCTCCTGAATTGCTCGTACGCGATCCTTTGGCAGAAGACCGTCTCGTAGACGTTCGATCTGATTTATAAAAGGAGTCAGCCTATATGAATGAAACTAAACACAATTTGATGGTAATTAAAAACTAGCAAAATTGTTTACGTACGTGGAGTTGCTCTAAATTTCTGCCCTTCTCATCGCACGTCTGCCGGATGAACTCGCAAACATAGTATCCACATAGATTGTTACCTGGTCCCTGCGTCAGGCACTTTACGAGAACATAGTTCCATCAAAATAATAATCAAGCATGATAATAACGGTATCAAAACTAGAATCAAAGAGATGCACGCATATAGCTAGTGGTGCTTACATCTAGTGCTTGAAATATAAGCTCCGCCTTCCAAACACCCCTAGCCTTGTTGGTGAACCGTTTCCAAGCGCTGCCCGGCGAAGAAAACGAATAAAAGAAGATATTAATTACTTGATATCATAAAATTCACGAACATTGCCGATATAGTGTCGTAATGATTAGAATTACCGCTGGAGAAGCATCTGCATGTCCTTCCACTGCTCAAGGGGTTTATGTTTCGAGTCCATGAATAGTACACGCCCTTTGTCAAGTTGAATGATTAACAAAATATAGTGGAAGATGCGAATGCATAACTAATCAATTATATACTTAACATCGAGTAAGCGAAATAGAAAGTGTATACAAGACAATAACACTCACTCGAAGTTGTAAGGAAATAGTATTTCCCTTCTGGTTTCTTGGAACCTTAACGCGTGTACTATATTATCCTCCGTATCCTGGGGGCTTGTTTTGAGATTAGCTTGATGAACCCAATATGGGTCAATGAAGCCAATGTCATAGATTTGTCCTCTGCTGCATTCGAGAATCTTCATTCTGCATATTACAATATGATTATATACATGCAATAAACAAGGTGATATAGCTGGAGACTAAATTAATTATAGAATTAGTACTTACAGACAATATGCACCGATGATCGATTTGTCCAAGGCGTCTTGATTGAATAATTGAAATAGTTCATCAAATTCAATGGATATCATGTCATCCATTTCTTTCCTATAATGCTTTTTGGTAACCTTCGGCACTATCCAGTTAGCCCCGGCCTTTGTGGCATGCATGTACCAGTTATGCAATCTTCGCATTTTTGTTGGAAGATTATTTACCTCCTCAGGTTTGACAAGAGGTTTGCCGTTCTGGTATTTGTATGCTACTTCACTCACGGGGAAGTACTTTAACTGGGATAAGTACTGGGCAATACTCATACCTTGAGCAGCGGCAACTTCTACGTATTCTGCAACTACCTCTGGATCATACTGCTCTTCGGCCTCATATTTGCTCGACCCCACATTGGTATGGGAAATCACCTTGAGAGGGGCGCAAGACTGTTTTGCTTGTTCTCCAAGCTGGGCAATAGATTTCTCGCTTGCATCAGTACTGCTCTTCGAGGCTTGTTGTGCCACATGTGACTTGAGAATAGAACGCTCATAGTCTGATGACAGCTTTGGCTCGGGTTGATGAAGAGTCTTTAGCATTTTCAATACTCTGGCTTTTTTCTTCTTTGGTGTTGGGGAACTCTGACTCTTTCGGCCGCCTCATCTTAGCGAAAAACGCTGTCGTTTCCGCATCAACGATCGCCGTAGTCTCCTCTTCAGTACAGTCATAAGCTCTCTTGGGAGGAACCTTTGGTACTTTTGAAAGAGGCTCTTGTTTACGTTTCGGTGATCGCTTACCACAACGCAGAGTAGCGGTACACTTACGCTTTTTATCCTGAGGCGCCGGCGATGGGTCCCGCGGCGATGGCTGCGCCGGAGATTGGTGAGGCGACGGAGCCGGGTGAGGCGACGGAGCCGGGTGAGGCGACGAAGACGGCTGCCGCGGCGGCGACGACCTCGCTGGAGACGGGTGAGGCGGCGGCGAAGATGGCCTTGGCATGTGATTTCGAAGCACGATACATTTCTTTGGCCATAGAATGGTGACGTTTGTTGTGTCTCCCAGTACAGTCACATCCCCTTCACCTGCAGGGTAGTCAAGATCCAAAACTTCAAAGGTAGGCATCATTTCATCCACCCCGACAACAGCGTAGCCCTCTAGAAACGGACGACAGTGGTAAGTTGGTGTGGGTCCAATTGGTAAGGCATAGCCGACCGCCACCTTCATTTATATGTTCACAACTTTGACATGTAGCTTGCAGTGTGTCATCTCCGTGATATCGTCCACTAGGTAGCCAACAGGATCCATCGTCGGTGCACCATCGTCATCGTCATTGTCATCACCCGGGACCTCGGTGGAAGCCACACTGCTTTTTCGATTATTCGATAGGCCGGTAGCATCGAATGCAGTGTGCTGCTAAGATGGGCCGGTAGTACTTTGATCTTTAAGTGCGTTAATTTCATCTAGTTGTTGTTTTATTCATTCTTCAATTATACGTATTCGCTCTTTCTGAATATCTGCTTCAACTTCCGCCTTGTCCTTTCTCCTCTGATGACTTCTATCAGGATATTTCTTCCTCTCTTCGGGAAACCCAGTCCTCCATGGTTTGGAGCCGCTTGTGCCTCGTGTTTGTCCATCATGTTCCTTATTTCCAAGGGCGAGTGTGAGCTCATCATTCTCTCTATCGGGAATGAAGTCCCCATCTTTAACAGCCTTTACTGCTTTTCTCATCTTCTCGATTGGCAAGGGGTCTTCTTTATGTTGTATGTTATATATACACTTCCCTTCCGAGTCCAACGTGCCCCCATGCCCGTAAAACCAATTCCTTGCATGTTCGACCCAATCGTCTGTCTCTGGGATGATCTTTTTAGCACGCAGTTCATTCTCAAGTTTCTCCCACTTAGTAATGCCAGCCCTGTAGCCACCTTGCCCCATAGTATGGTGATACTTCTTGTTAGCACCATTCAGCTTATTCGTTGCAGACATTTTCTTAGCTTTTTCTGATGTCTTGTATTTCACAAACTCAGCCCAGAATGGTTTTATCTTCTCAAACCGAATCTTCTTGAAATCCGGAGTCTTCTCTTTCACGACATAGTCAACGTGCAATCTTTTCTTCCAGTTGGTGAAACACTGGGCCATCTTCTTCATAGCCCATTCCCTGACCTTAGCCTCCATGTCTCTCCCATGTTCTAAGGCGTCCTCAACTGGATCCTCCGCATTTGGATCCAGATCTATCTTTGGTAGTTTGAAATTAAGCATGACCCTCTTCCACAGTAAATCTTTGGCCTTGTTAGGGGCAAACAAACATGTTCCATCTTCTTCCGCATCAGCAGGCCTACTCCAACTTTGAATGGTGATCGGGATTAAGTCCCTAATGATTACTCTGCATTGTGCCACAAATTTGATTGCGACAACTTCGGGAGCCGTCGGTTTGCCGTCTTCAGCGATATCTTCGATCCTGAACCTCTGATGGTCTTCCAACTTTTTGGTTGGGCCTCGTCCACTCTTTTCAGTAGATTTGTTCAATCCGGAGGGCTAAAAGAAGAAAGATCGTCGTTACTATTTCTATATAGATAGCAGATGATTAATTAATGAATTAATTATATTACATGCACCTCGCCAGAGCGGTCGTCTTCTCGATTACACAAGGCATCGCCTTCTCCCTCGCGGAAGGCATCACCTTCAACCTCAAACAAGTCGTCCATTCCGGCAAAAAGAGGATCACCCTCACCGGAGTTGTTCAGAAACGTCGATACATCTAAATTTTCTTCCCCGTGGATCACACCTTGGATCAACTCTTCCTTTTCTTCGTCTCTGTCGTGTGGGTCCATATTTTCTGCATAGGTGGAAAAACGGATAAGTCAAAGCGGCTAAGGGAGAATGTTAGGTACGGTGTTGAGAGATATAAACCCTAATTCAGAGAAAACCTAATATATACATACACAATAATAAAAATGATATATTATACCGGGAAGAACCAAACACCGGAAAGAAAGGAAAACAATCAACACATGACATCGATGCAATGCTCAAGCAAGTATGATGATATGCCAAGTTAATTTGCATTGTAATGTAACCCTAAGACATGCTCGACGATTTAATCGGGGTTACGAGGGGTGAAAACCCTAACTCGGGGAAACTCCGAAACATATGAGAGGGGTGCATTTGTTCTTCTAATTATACTTGTCATTTAAGTTGTTGAACAATGCATGATTATAGGTTAAATAGATAGGTTTCATTTTTCTGAACAATTTGATATATTATTTATATTTTTCTGACTTATAAACAATAAGTTATTGATTTTATAATATTAAATCATTTTCTGGAATTATTAAAACCAACTTATATACTTTTTACACCCGGCCAAGCTAGCCGAGAGATGCAGACAGTGGGCCCTAGGACAACTCATCCTCCACGTAAGGTGGTGGGACCCAGGTCGACAGGGTTGACCACGTGCCGACGCCGGGGTGACATCACCGTGATGCCATTGACGCCGGTAAGCCTCAGAATGACAAAGGGGACGGCGGTGGAGCGCGAGCTAGGCCGTGTGCGTGTGCGTGCTAGAAAGAGGAGGTTGAGGCGAGCCAAAGAGTAGCGGCGCCGCCTCGAAAAGGTCACCAGAGAGGGGAGCACGACGACGGTGAGCGGCGGTGGTGGCAGGTGGTCGAGGGGGAGGAGGAACAAGAGAGAGAGGGGGCGAGAGATAGGGTCCACGAGAACCAGCAGCTCACCACGACGGCCAGCTACTAGGGCCGGATAGGGTTTGGCCAGAGAGGGAGAGAACGCACGCGAGGGGGAGAAAGAGGGAGAGAATGCATTTACGATGCACGAGAGGTGACAATGGCGGCCGGCGACGTCTCCATATGCGCGCGCGTCGGGATCATATCAACTAAAATAATCATCAACTAAATATCATCACTAGTGTGCGCACGTCGGGATCTACATCATCTAAATACACACCTAAATCATCTAACAACTATACACCTAAAATCTAAATAATATATACATACACCTAGAATAATATACATCTAATATAATATATACATACACCTAATAAAATAATATATGCATACACACACCTAAAATCTAAATACATCTACACATGTCAAAAAAATACATAGTATATACACATGTCAAAAAAAAATCTATATACACGGTACTCTCGGGTAGTACCGGCTGGACGCCAAGCTGATGGGAAGGACGAGAGGGAGAGGCAGAGGGCCACTGGACACAAAGTGCAGTGGCGGCGGAGTGGCAGCGCTTGTGGCGAGGATGACGGAGACGGCCGAGGGCGCGCGGCCGGAGACGGAGACTGAGGGCACGCGCCTCATACGGAGGACGGAGGCGGCGACGCGGAGGCGGAGGCAGAGGCGACGCCGCTGACGACGACGGGCGCGGGCAAGGGGCCGATGAAAGCAGAGAAAAAGCAGAGAAGTGAGATGGGGAAGAAGAAGAAGAAGAAGAGGCGCGCAAGTTATAAAGGGGGGAGTATACGTCCCGGTTGGTGGCTCCAACCGGGACTAAAGGGTCATACGTCCCGGTTGGAGCCACCAACTGGGACGTATACTTCACTTTTTTCAGCAGACCAAGGGTGGGCGCGCGCAGGGTCTTTAGTCCCGGTTGGTGGCTCCAACCAGGACATATGACTCTGTTTTCAAAAAAATTCAGGAATTTTCTCTTTGTTCCCGTCTTATTTTTATTTTGGGGTTTAAATTTGTAATTTTTTTAAATAATAATTAATTTGGAATTTAGAAAAACTTTAAACATAAAAAGTGTTTGAATTTGAATAACTAATTCAAAACCATTTTCTGTTTTTAAAAATAATTAATGTAACCATTTAAACTATGAACCATTTAAAATTAAAAATGAATTAACTTATATTTTTTGAATATTAATTTGGAATTTAGAAAAACTTTAAACATAAAAAGTGTTTGAATTTAAATAACTAATTCAAAACCATTTTCTATTTTTAAAAAATAATTAATGTAACCATTTAAACTATGAACCATTTAAAATTAAAAATGAATTAACTTATATTTTTTGAATATTAATTTGGAATTTAGAAAAAACTTTAAACATAAAAGTGTTTGAATTTGAATAATTAATTCAAAACCATTTACTTTTCTTAAAATAATTAATGTAACCATTTAAACTATGAACCATTTAAAATAAAAAATTAATTAACTTATATTTTTTGAATATTAATTTGGAATTTAGAAAAACTTTAAACATAAAATTTGTTTGGATTTGAATAAATAATTCAAAACCATTTTCTGTTTTTAAAAATAATTAATGTAACCATTTAAACTATGAACCATTTAAAATTAAAAATGAATTAACTTATATTTTTTGAATACTAATTTGGAATTTAGAAAAACTTTAAACATAAAAAGTGTTTGGATTCGAATAACTAATTCAAAACCATTTTCTATTTTTAAAAAATAATTAATATAACCATTTAAACTATGAACCATTTAAAATTAAAAATGAATTAACTTATATTTTTTGAATATTATTTTGGAATTTAGAAAAACTTTAAACATAAAAAGTGTTTGGATTTGAATAAATAATTCAAAACCATTTTCTGTTTTTAATTTGGATTTGAATTAACTTATATTTTTTATATATTAAGGGGCGGGAAAAAAGGACGGGAAATAATGGGCGGAAAGAAAATTTTATTAGGATAGAACAGGAATTAAAGTACATAACGCAACTAACACAAAGTTACATAGAAGAACTGAAAATTAAGATACATGGCCAGATTAAGCCACAATCGGCCGAACTTGTTTTGCAATGTTGAAGTGATTTAGTCATGCTCCTGCCTACACCTATAATACTCGCCACTGTAGTCGTCGTAATCGCCGCGGCCGTCGTTGCTGTCGTCATCGGGGTCGCCGTAGTTGAACCTTGAAGGCTGAGTACGAGTGGGCTGGACTTGAGGGTAGCGCAGGCGGGGGCTAGAGTCGACTGTCGTGTCGTAGGCCATGACGCTCTTGAGACTCTGACCGCGCCACCACAACCGACGGCCGACCTCGTTGAAGTTCGGAGTAGGTGGGCCGTCCTCCTCGTGCCTGGCGAGCGCCCTCTCACGCCGATCCACGAAGAAGGCTTCATAAGTCGGGATGCCATCTGGGATTCCTCCGCTGCTCTGGCGTGAGCTCGAAGTAGTAGTGGTTCGTGATGGCCATCCGACGCGCCACACCAAGAGGGACAGGGAACTGCACGCCTCGGCCAAAGATCCAAAACCGACGGGACACAGAGCTTTCGGGCAAGGGTAGTTCGAGGCATAAAGCGCCTCCGCCTCCCTGGGAGTTAGTGCTACGGTGGAAGTCATGGGAAAGAGTGATGAGGTTGCAGATATGAGTCTATAGATGTGCAATGACAATGGAGACCAAACCTACATATATATATAGTGAGAAATGGCAAGAAGGTAACTGGAGGGAAGAACTGGCGGGAAAAAATGGCGGGAGAAATGCCGGGAAAAAATGGCGGGAAGAAATGGCGGGAAGAAATGGCGAGAAGAAAAATGGCTCATTTAGAACTTGCATTGGATCTCTGAAGAAACCACATATTGCGAGTCTAAAAATTATTTTTTCAAAAAATCACGGGCGATAGATCATGTACCTGTAGTACAAACCGGACCCACTTCCTACCGATTCGGCAGACATTTGTCCTTTTTACCCGGGATGGACAAAAAGGTTTGAGATGTCCCGGTTGGGAGATAGTCCATGTAAGGTGGTCTAGTATTTTAGGAAAATGGGACGGTAGCATTCTGAAACAGCATTTTGGTGGTTACTTCACAAAACGACCCTTTTTTGCGCTCGGAAAATGGAAAAGGGCTTTTCCGTGCGACAAAAAGGAAAACTTCCTCCTGCAACATTGTTCTCCATACCAATGTCCACATGCATGCATAATATGGGCACATCATCACAAACTATGCCGTGATTCAGCACATAACATCGGTCATTTGGACCAAAAGCCATGAAACCTCGAACATGATAGGTCATTTTGTGAAGGTTTTTTGAGACATGATCAATATACCAAGTCTGGTATTTTTACTTTCAACTATGTCACATAATATGACACCACGCGAAGGATTTTCATTGTTCGGATTTTGTAACTACCTCGGTGAACTACGCTCCTAGATACAAGCCTGGATGAGAGATAGCGGTTGAAATAGTACGGCGGGGCCCCAAAAGCCACTCACTGGTAGTCCTTTCAGACGTCCCAACCGCTAACCTCTCAACGGGACCGGATCAACTACGACACAAGTGGGTATGTACGCAAGCCACCATACAAGAGTACATCAGAGCCACACCATCTAGAAAGAAAGGAAATATACCAACGCCATACGGCAAGATTCAAATGACCTAGATACATCTATAATTTAGGATAACTCCTCATACAGCACCCATCAGAGTATCAAGCGGAACCGGCAAACAAGATCCGAGTACGGATAAGAAGCAAATAGGCATAAGATGCCAGAGAAAATAAGCACATCCCAACTACAGGTCTCACGGATCCCCGTGCCCGGAATCTCTACACCATACCCCCATCATCGCTTCTTCCACCCAGATCCGTCACGAGAAGGTACCTGCTCATCCGAATCAAGAATTTATCGTGTGAGACCCTAAGGGTACTCAAGAAGTCTTAATGCCTCTAAAGGGGACACAACTGGGTGACGAATTGCAAAGATAAACCCTAGCAATTCTACGATATACGCTAACCATCCGCCTAACCAATGATAAACGGATGTCCGTGAATTTAAATACAACTTATAATGGTAATCTCATCCGATCCATCCTCCTCCTCGCTACCAACAAGGAAGCGGACGAACAACCTCCTTCCGAATTTTATTAACCATTCCATGAGTATTGCACTATTTATGGTCAAGTTACTTAGTCAAATTAAGGGTACTTTAGTTATGCTTGTCTATGATCAAGAAACTGCTCCAAGTCGTCCATAACCAAGTTTTACCCGGTGCACCAATAGCAACACACGCCGATCAACCTCGAAAACCAAATCAAAACCCAACGAGGCTTTCACGACCGAACAATCACAAGATTCAGAAATATTTCAGGCCACCCTAGTACACCAACGGTAAGCAAGCTTAGACGGACCCAAGGTTTACGATATGCCCCAAACGGGAGATACCACGAACGGGTCACGGCCCTAACACAATGGTAAATAAAGCGTAATCATGGCATAAGTACAGGATCGTAAATAAAACCTCAAACTAGTTTGTGGCCCCAAGAAATAAGACGGAATCAAGCTCGCTCGGGGTCCCATATACCTCCGGATGTGGATAGCGCGATAAATCAAGGAACAGGAATCAAGTACTGGTCTTACGGACACAAGTGAGCAGGAAAACCAAATAGCGATATTGCCCACCGTGCCACTTTCTTTAGTTATCCCAACTACTCTTAAGTTGTTTAAGTACCGTTATCCATCGACTCACAAACCCTACACATGTCGTTTCACGACTGCATGGCTCAAACAACTCCTATAGTAGTGGCTCATGGGATGGAGGATACAAGCTTGGTGGAGTTGAAAAGTAAAGGTTATGCATACTTGGGATTCAATTTAATGCAATCGCGACTCAATGATGCAAGAATAAGATAGAGGCAATAGGTACCGTAAGTATGCAAGCATGTGGTAGTGCTTGCCTGGTATCTCTGAAGCAAGGGACGGTAGTGCTCGGTGCTCTTGATACAACCCGCCGTCTATCCGAGAAAACCAAACAAACAAGGCCAACATGAATATAGAGCACAAGCATATGAATAAGATAACAAACAATCATGCCATGATGAATGATGCACAATTTACATGGCATGGAAGGTAGCATGGCATGGTGAGGTGTGAAGAACAAGAAAGTAACATTTAATGGGTTTTAGAACCACATTTGTTGTCATAACATTTGTTGTTTGCAATATATTTATATGATGCATGCTGCAATTGAAGTCAAGGATAGCATAAACAGAAAGGTCTCTGATCAATTTAGACTACTCATTTGCTTAATTTGGATTTTCCAAACAAAAGTTATTTAATTAAGAAATTCTAGTGGCAATTGAAGTAATTTAAACAAACTTGGAAATTTACTGGTGCAAAACACTAAACAGATGGCATATTTGAATTCCTCTCATTTTTCTGAATCAAAAACATATATCATTTGCCTAATTTGGATAAAGCATACAAAAGTTATTTAAAATCTGAAATTAATTTGAATTTGAATTTATTTGAAATAAGTTTGAATTATTTAAACAGTCTGAAACGTTTTATTACCTAGCCTCAGCTAGTCTGAGCCGCAGACAGGTGGGCCAGGGGTCATCTCTGGCCCACAGGCAGCGTCTGAGCCAGAATTGGACCGCGGGTTGATTACACAGAACAACAGGATCCTTTTTGCAAAGTTGCAACAGAGGCCAATGGCGACCGCGGGTTGAGTGAGAAACGCACACGCCGCCGGGGGACTGGGTTTCTTCGCTAAGCACGAGTCCTTGCAAAGCGGACATCAGGGCCTCGAGGGTTGCGGCCGCTAAAAAGAAACCGCAGGGGTTTTCGCAAAAGGGCTTGACGGGATCTTCCTCTCTGAACCACGCCGCAGAGGTTCGAACTCGGGCGCTGACGCGGAGGCCGCTACCGGGCTAGGCTAGGTGCTAGGAAGTGGCTAGGCGGCTAGGTAGGTGTTGTCGCGATCGGGAGCTTGGACTCGAGCACGCCGAGGCCGTTCGACGGAACGCTCGAGCAACCAGGATGCTAACGACGACGGACCTTGTCTGGGGTTCGCGTGACGGAGTGGTTCGAGCTGGGTGGTCGCGATCTCCGGTGAGGCGGGCGGGCCGTAGCTAGGGTTTGCGCCGGCGCGGGTCCCGACGTCTGGACGCCTCCCTCCGCTGGCGCGCCAGGGCGCAGAGCTCGAGCTTCCTCGACGCCGACGCCTCCGCCAGAGGATCCGGGGGGGTAGACGGCGATGTCGGCGTGGTGGCGAGGGGGAAGGAAGGGAAGAGGCAGGGGCTTGCGGGGTGGATCTGGGGGGGCTCTGAGCGAGGACAGAGAGGGAGGTGGGGAGATAAGAAGGAGGGGGCACGGTGGTTGCGTGAGGGGAGGGGACAGCTGCGGGGTGTGGCGTTGGTCACCTCCTCTCACGTGACCGCATGGGCCAGGGTGGCGTGGCCGAGCCGGGGGAGCTGGAAAGGGAGAAGGGAAGGTGGGGTAGGGGCGATGGTCGCTGGCAAGGCCGAGGAGAAAGAAAAAGGGAAGGAAGAGGGGATGGTCGGCTCGAGCTAGGGCTAGGAGGGGTGGGTGCCATGCCGTGTGGGGGCAGCATGGGGGTGTCCTGGTCGTCTGGGGCAGCAAGGGGCTGGGTAGGCATGGTAGGTGGTAGCTAGTTTTAGTTAGAGGGAAAAGTAGTTTAGGGTTTGATTAGAGGTAGATGTAGCTAGGGTTTAGTTTAGGAAGAGGGGAGATTAGGTGTTGTTTGAGTGGAGAGAGAGAGGAAGAGGGCATGGTGCCCATGCTAGGAGAAGAGGAAAGGAGGGTAGGTTTAGTTTGGGGTTTTGTTTAGAGGTAGGGGTAGAATAGGATTTATTTTGGGTATATGTAAACTAGTGTTTAGTTTTAGGATAGTGATAAAATAGGGTTTAGGTTTTGGTTTTAGGATAGATTGAATTAGGGTCTTTGCTTGCAAGGTGAGAAGGTGGGGTACTAAACTTGGGCAAGCATGCACCAAGTCCAAGCTCAACACAAGACTAAGCAAGAAAAGGGAGAAGGAAGATGGCCGGGGATGTGGATCTTGGACCATGCATGTTCTTACAAGATCAAGCAAAATCCAAGCAAGGGTGGTTTGGATGGGCCTGCTTAGCACATGTGGGGTTTGGGGCATGGGGATGTCTAGCTAAAGGCAAAAGAGAGGGAGGGTTTAACACTACCAAACAAGAGCAAGCAAGGAAGGAGTGATTCATTTAGAATTCCAACAAAACCAAATCCAGAAAGGGGTACTTGCATGGCCCATGCAAGACAATTAATGCCAAAAGGTTATATTGTGAAAACAACATGAGTTCATGTGGCTTTAATCCTTGCATGCACAAAAGGTGGCAAAGGCCAAGCAAATAGATTATGAGTGGATCCAACCAACAACATGGGCTAGAGAAACTCAATAAAAGCCAAGCCCATATTATTGGATTGTGGAACTATAATGTGGTGAAAGATAAGGTGGTGGAGTCAAAAGAGATCTTCCCCCAACTCAACTTGGGCATTTAACAATTTAGTAAGAACCAAATACAATATCAAGAAGCAACTACAATTAATAATGCACATGAGATAAGAACCAAACAAGAAAAAGGTTTTATATGATGCTCCAATGCAAGGGAACATGATGACATGAGCATGATATGATGATGATGCAACAATTATATGTTGAAGTGGCCCATTTTATTATTAAACTTAGTAGCATTACAGTGGTTAGACAACCGGGATGCTACAACTCTCCCACTAAACAGGAATCTAGATTCTAGGAAGAAGAAGAAGACACAAAGAGAGAAGGATGGTTGGCACGGAGTTCATCTTCACGCTCCCAAGTTGCTTCATCAATGTAATGGTGTGACCACGCACCTTGCGTAATTTGATGGACTTGTTGCAGTCCTTGGTCTCGAGAATTTTGGTGGGTGCTCTTGATAAGAGAGATCTTCTTGGAGGTCGATTAGCTCATGATCCACGGTCTTGGGTCTTTGAAGCACTTCTTGAGCCGAGAGATGTGGAAAACATCATGGACTTTGAGTTTTTCCTAAGCTCGAGTGCATAAGCAACTTCTCCTCTTCTACCACGTATCTTGAAAGGACCGATGTATCTAGGAGCCAACTTTCCTTTGATACCGCGGTGTGTTCCTCTCATGGGAGTGACACGGTAGACGAGATCACCAGGGCATATGCCATATCTGTGCTTCCTGTCATAGTTGCTCCGACGGCTTTGAGCAATCTTCGTGTTCTCCGAATGATATGCACCTTCTCCTCGCTCGAGTCACAATGTCGGGCCAAACCAGATTCTTTCTCCCGCACCGACCAACCAATGGGAGTTCACTTGCGACCATAGAGAGCCTCGAATGGCGCCATCTTCGCACTCTTCCGAAGCTGTTGTAGGAGAATTCAGCATATGGAAGGCATTCTTCCCACTTCATGCCAAACGAGATGACGCAAGCTCTAAGCATGTCCTCGAGAACTGATTGATCCTCCACTTGTCCTTGAGACCGAGGGTGGTAAAGTTCAACTGCTCCCAAAGCTTTTGGAAACTCTCCTAACTTTGAGGTGAAGATGCTCCCACAACTGATTTTGGAACCCCATACAAAGAGACAATCCTTGATATAGAGCTCACCAACCAAGCCCGTAAATTGTTTCTTTGATCGAAGAAGTGTGCCACTTTGGAAAGCCCGTCGATGACAACAAAATTGCATTGTTGCCCTTCACCTAGGAAAGCCCGTGATGAAGTCCATCTCAACTTTCTCCCATTTCCATTCGAGGTTGCAATGGTCAGAAGACCAAATGGTTTCGATGTTGACACATCACATTCTCGAGACGACTTGGCACAATACCTTTTCAACCTGTGCCACCAAGATTGTGTTTTCAAGTCCATATACATCTTTGTGCTGCCAGATGGATAGAAAGGACCGAATCATGTGCCTCCTTGAGCAATTGATCTCTCGTAGTTTGGAACAAACATCCGGTGATCAAAGAAGAGCGTGCCCTGATCATCAACATGGAAGGATTCATACTTCGGAGTGCCAAGCTTAGCGATGAGCTTCTTGGTGTGCGGATCACCACGCTGACGAGACCGAATCTGTTCTTCCAAGAGAGGAGTAGCCAGAAGGTTCAGAAGGTGCCCTTGTTCCACAATCTCCAGGTTGAGCTGACGGAATTCCTCGCACAAGAGAGGCTGCTGCTCTTCCACCATGAGGTTGTTGACGTAAGCTTTTACGCTAAGCGATCCGCCATGACATTTGCTTTGCTCGTGTAGTTGATGGTCACATCGTAGTCATTGATGGCTTCAATCCATCTCCTTTGCCAAGATTGAGATCCGTTGAGTGAAGATATACTTCAAACTCTTGTGGTCCGAGAAGATCTCACAATGGTTACCAAGTAGTGCCTCCAAAGCTTCAAGGCAAAGACCACCGCTAGCTCCGGATCATGTGTTGGATAGTTGACCTCATGCGCCTTCAACCGACGAGAGGCATAAGCAACCACCTGTCTCTCTTGCATAAGGACCGCACCCAATCCTTGCAAAGAGGCATCGCAGAAGATCCGGAAAGGCTTGGATGTATCCGGAGGAACCAAGATCTGTGGAAGTGAGCTTCTCTTTGAGTGTCTCAAAACTTTCTTGGCAAGGTGTGTCTACTTCTTGCCTTTCTTGAGGAGATCGGTAAGAGGCTTTGCTATCTTCGAGAAGTTCGCACAAACGACGACAATAGCTAGCTGCCGAGAAAACTCCGCACTTCCTTGACATTAGCAGGAAGCCATTCAACTATAGTCTTCACGGTTTCCGGTTGACCGCAATGCCCTTGGCAGAGATAACATGGCCCAGATAGGTTACTTCAGCAACCGTAACTCACACTTTGAGAACTTGGCATACAAGCGGTTCACGAAGCTTGTTCAGACACACCGTGTGCTCTTCATGCTCCTCCTTGACTTGGAATAGAGAATATCATCCAGATATACCACCACAAACTTGTCCAGTACTCCATGAAAACGGAGTTCATCAAGAAGGTAGCAGACCGAAGACATGACCGTGTACTCACATGGCCATAGCGAGTGGTGAAAGCTGTTGGGCACATCCTCTTTGCGAATTTTGATTTGGTGATAACCACTTCTCAAATCGAGCTTAGAGAACACCAATCAAATAGATCATTTATCCGAGGGAGGATATTTGTTCTTGATGGTTTTAGCATTTAGAGCCCGGTAGTCAACACAGAGCCTATCGGTTCACGCTTCTTCACGAAGATTGTTGGACTACCCCAAGAAGAAGTGCTATCTTGAATGAAACCCAACTTCTCTTGTTCATCAAGTTGTCGCTTGAGTTCGGACCCATCTTATATGGCCTCTTGGAGATAGGAGCGTTCAAGCTCGATCACGAATTCAACCTCGCGATCCGGAGGCATACCCGCAACTCTTCAAAACATCCGAAACTCACGTACCTTCAATAGCTTCCATAGCATCATCATTCGAGCAGCCAAGGAATAGAGCCGACATCAGAGTCAAACTTGGAGAAAAGACTATGGCCTTCGATCTTCGTAGATGACAATCGATCACACAACCAATCCATGCCCGTGATGACATCAATGTCGAGTTGCAATCAAAGAAGCCAAGAATGAGGAACCACCAATCTCGATCGATATGAGCAGCCCTCATGTTGGCCCGAGATAGCACCACCGATAAAGGGACCCTTTCCAGTTATTCTCTTGTGCAAACTTATGCGAGACAAAAGAATGCGATGCACCGTAATCAAAGAGAACTCGCAGAACCGAGTTAATCGATAGCATACCCATGACAACTTGAGAGGCGTTGATTAGCTCGAACAACCGCACCCGGCTTAGTGTTGATGTTGAGAGCCCGAGGCGGTGCACGAACCGAGGGAGAGCTTGTTGCATCTTGGCGGGGTGGAGGGAGAGCTTTGTTCTTCATTGTGATGTCCAGATCTCCACATGTGAAGCTGCACCACCGGACGTGGAGCAGAGTGGCCAGACTCCGCCAGCGCCGTAAGGGTTGTTGTAGCCCCAGGAGCCGCAGCTGAAGTTTGATGGCCTTGGCGCGAAGTTGCGATCTTGGTGGAGCCGGAGCGACGGTGGGTGTTAGGAACCCGCACACGCCGCTTAGAAGGAGTTGCCATTGCTGCCGAGCTTGATGCATCCTTGCTTCTTGGACTCCTCGAACATCCGCCTACTAGCCTCCTCTTGTAGTGCCATATGAAGGTTGCCGGTCTTGCATGCGTGAGTGCATACTTGATCGACGATTGAGCCCTTGAACCTCTTCGCTTTTTCTTGTCATCGATACCTCATCACCACCATAGCGAGACAAGTTCATGAAGTTGGTGTTGACGTTATCATTGTCAAGTTGAGGAAAGCATCCTTCATCCGCTCCATCACAATCTCGAGAGAAACTGCCTTGAAAGCTCCAAAGAACCTCTCCCAAGTAGGTCAGTAGCCTTCAAATAGTTTTCCCACCATAGAGCCGCATCTCCTTGAGCAAGTGAGTAGCACACTTTACCCATTCCTGCTCGCACATCGCCAGCCTCTAGCAGCCTTGAGATCTCAAGCCCAATCATCAAGATCAAGAGGTCGGTCGACACATCAAACCGCCGAGGACTGAACTTGAGGAAGCTCTTGATGTCACCACGCTTGGGAGGTGGAGGAAGTGGAGGAACTGACGCCTCCTCAAGCGCAGCTTGATTCTCTTGCATGGCGCTATGCAGGAATGTCCTCCTCAGGGAGCCATCCCGTCATTGATGTAAACTCAAGTCAGTACTATAATGGAGAATGATAATAATCCAAAATAGTACCAAGATGGAATTAACCAAGATTAAAGGATACAATTTACTGAGATGATATGAAAATATCAACAAAGCCCATAGCACCTCAAAGATATTAAGCATATCGCAAAAAGGAGTGTGGTACACAAACATATCAAAGAAAAATTTTCCACAAATTTCGGCATTAAAATACCAATAGATGCGCAAAATTACTTAACGAATCAAGATTAGTGACTCTACCGATCCAATATACAAAAGCAAATGATACAAGTAGTGGTATGGTCGCGACTCCATCCCGCACTCAAATCATTACTCCGCACATGAACAAGTGGAACACATATCCTAACCCCTTCTTCTCACGACGAAACCTAAAGATTGGTACTACGGAAACGAACACCCCAAACAAGATAGCGTCGGATACAAAAGGAAGATAGATTTTACAAAGCATGGAATGTACCAGTTGATAACCAAAGGCAGATAAGATAACAACTTGGATGCAACAGATAGACAAGGGACTACACACACACACACACACATCCTATGGTACTACGGAAACCCAGAACACGTGAATCCTAGTTTGAACTGTGAGAAGAGGATTGAAAACGTTGCACTTCCTTACCAGAAAAGGGTGGGTGGAAGGGTAAGAAGAAAAGTGGAAGCAGTCCTACTCTTTGTTTTTCCCTAATATACATAACTACTCAAAATATTTGCTAGATCGACAACGACTGCTTGGAAACCTCAAGGTCGGGATGGCTCGATACCAATTGTAACTACCTCGTGAACTACGCCCTAGATACAAGCCCGGATGAGAGATAGGTTGAAATAGTACGGGGGCCCCAAAAGCCACTCACCGGTAGTCCTTTCAGACGTCCCAACCGCTAACCTCTCAACGGGACCTGCGTGGTCGGCGAAGGGATCAACTACGACACAAGTGGGTATGTACGCAAGCCACCATACAAGAGTACATCGAGCCACACCATCTAGAAAGAAAGGAATATACCAACGCCATACGGCAAGATTCAAATGACCTAGATACATCTATAATTTAGGATAACTCCTCATACACCCATCGAGTATCAAGCGGAACTGCAAACAAGATCCGAGTACGGATAAGAAGCAAATAGGCATAAGATGCCAGAAAATAAGCACATCCCAACTACAGTCTCACGGATCCTAATCTCTACACCATACGGTCGTTGCCCCCATCATCGGCTTCTTCCACCCAAGATCCGTCCCGAGAAGGTATCATCTCAATCAAGAATTTATCGTGTGAGACCCTAAAGAAGTCTTAATGCCTCTAAAGGGGACACAACCTGGGTGACGAATTGCAAAAAAAGATAAACCCTAGCAATTCTACAGATATACGCTAACCATCCGCCTAACCAATGATAAACGGATGTCCGTGAATTTAAATACAACAGTTATAATGGTAATCTCATCCGATCCATCCTCCTACCAACAAGGAAGCGAACAACCTCCCTTCGTTGGCAATTTTATTAACCATTCCATGAGTATTGCACTATTTACTGGTCAAGTTACTTAGTCAAATTAAGCGGTACTTTAGTTATGCTTGTCTATGATCAAGTCCAAGTCGTCCATAAAAAGTTTTACCGTGCACCAATAGCAACACACGCCGATCAACCTCGGAAAAACCAAATCAAAACCCAACGAGGCTTTCACGAACAATCACAAGATTCAGAAATATTTCAGGGCCACCCTTGTAGTACACGCAAGCTTCGAGACGGACCAAGGTTTAACGATATGCCCCAAACGGGAACCCGCACAATGGTAAATAAAGCAAATCATGGCATAAGTACAGATCGTAAATAAAACCTCAAACTAGTTTGTGGCCCCAAGAAATAAGACGGAATCAAGCTGGGTCCCATATACCTCCGGATGTGGATAGCGATAAATCAAGGAACAGGAATCAAGTACTCGGGGTCTTACGGACACAAGTGAGCAGGAAAACCAAATAGCAGATATTGCCCACCGTGCCACTTTCTTTAGTTATCCCGAACTACTCGGTTAAGTTGTTTAAGTACCTCGTTATCCATCGACTCACAAACCCTACAATGGCTCAAACAACTCCTATAGTAGTGGCTCATGGGATGGAGGATACAAGCTTGGTGGAGTTGAAAAGTAAAGGTTATGCATACTTGGGATTCAATTTAATGCAATCGCGACTCAATGATGCAAGAATAAGATAGAGGCAATAGGATGTATGCAAGCATGTGGTAGTGCTTGCGTATCTCTGAAGCAAGGGAGTAGTGCTCGGTGCTCTTGATACAACCCTCTATCCGAGAAAACCAAACAAACAAGGCCAACATGAATATAGAGCACAAGCATATGAATAAGATGTCAAACAAACAATCATGCCATGATGAATGATGCACAATTTACATGGCATGGAAGGTAGCATGGCATGGTGAGGTGTGAAGAACAAGAAAGTAACATTTAATGGGTTTTAGAACCACATTTGTTGTCATAACATTTGTTGTTTGCAATATATTTATATGATGCATGCTGCAATTGAAGTCAAGGATCGCATCAACAGAAAGGTCTCTGATCAATTTAGACTACTCATTTGCTTAATTTGGATTTTCCAAACAAAAGTTATTTAATTAAGAAATTCTAGTGGCAATTGAAGTAATTTAAACAAACTTGGAAATTTACTGGTGCAAAACACTAAACAGATGGCATATTTGAATTCCTCTCATTTTTCTGAATCAAAAACATATATCATTTGCCTAATTTGGATAAAGCATACAAAAGTTATTTAAAATCAAATTAATTTGAATTTGAATTTATTTGAAATAAGTTTGAATTATTTAAATTATTACCTAGCCTCGGCTAGTCTAAGCCGCAGACAGGTGGGCGTCATCTCGTTGATTACGTAACAGCGGGATCCTTTTGCAAAGTTGCAACAGGGCCACGAAGGACCGCGGGTTGAGTGAAGCACGAGTCCCTTTTAAAGCGGACATCGGGCCTCGAGGGTTCTAAAAAGGGGTTTTTCGCAAAAAGGGCTTGGGATCTTCCTCTCCTCAACCACGCCTAGGTGCTAGGAAGTGGCTAGGCGGCTAGGTAGGGTGTTGTCTCGAGAGCTTGCGGACTCGAGCACGAGCAACCAGGATGCTAACGACGACGGGACCTTGTGGGTTGCGTGACGGAGTGGTGGTGGTCGCGATCTCGGTGAGGGCGGCCTAGGGTTTGCCTTCCTCGACGCCTCTAGAGGATCTGGGGTAGGGGGACGCGATGTCGGCGTGGTGGCGAGGGAAGGAAGGGAGGCAGGGCTTGGGGTGGATCTGGGGGCGAGGAGAGAGGAGGTGGGGAGATAAGAAGGAGGGCACGGTGGTTGCGTGAGGGAGGGGACAGGGTGTGGCGTTGGTCACCTCCTCTCACGTGACCGCATGGGCAGCCGGGGAGGAAAGGAGAAGGGGGTGGGGTAGGGCGATGGAGAGAAAGAAAAGGGAAGGAAGAGGGATGGTCGGCTCGAGCTAGGGCTAGGAGGGTGGGTGCCATGCTGGGGGCATGGGGTGTCCGGCAGCAAGGGGGGCTGGGTAGGCGCATGGTAGGTGGTAGCTAGTTTTAGTTAGAGGGAAAAGTAGTTTAGGGTTTGATTAGAGGTAGATGTAGCTAGGGTTTAGTTTAGGGAAGAGGGGGAGATTAGGTGTTGTTTGAGTGGAGAGAAAGAGAGGAAGAGGGGCATGGTGCCCATGCTAGGGAGAAGAGGAAAGGAGGGTAGGTTTAGTTTGGGGTTTTGTTTAGAGGTAGGGGTAGAATAGGATTTATTTTGGGTATATGTAAACTAGTGTTTAGTTTTAGGATAGTGATAAAATAGGGTTTAGGTTTTTGGTTTTTAGGATAGATTGAATTAGGGTCTTTTGCTTGCAAGGTGAGAAGGTGGGGGTACTAAACTTGGGCAAGCATGCACCAAGTCCAAGCTCAACACAAGACTAAGCAAGAAAAGGGAGAAGGAAGATGGCCGTGGGGATGTGGATCTTGGACCATGCATGTTCTTACAAGATCAAGCAAAAATCCAAGCAAGGGTGGTTTGGATGGGCCTGCTCCTTAGCACATGTGGGGTTTGGGGCATGGGGATGTCTAGCTAAAGGCAAAAGAGAGGGAGGGTTTAACACTACCAAACAAGAGCAAGCAAGGAAGGAGTGATTCATTTAGAATTCCAACAAAAACCAAATCCAGGAAAAGGGGTACTTGCATGGCCCATGCAAGACAATTAATGCCAAAAGGTTATATTGTGAAAACAACATGAGTTCATGTGGCTTTAATCCTTGCATGCACAAAAGGTGGCAAAGGCCAAGCAAATAGATTATGAGTGGATCCAACCAACAACATGGGCTAGAGAAACTCAATAAAAGCCAAGCCCATATTATTGGATGGTGGAATTATAAGGTGGTGAAAGATAAGGTGGTGGAGTCAAAAGAGATGCCCCAACTCAACTTGGGCATTTAACAATTTAGTAAGAACCAAATACAATATCAAGAAGCAACTACAATTAATAATGCACATGAGATAAGAACCAAACAAGAAAAAGGTTTTATATGATGCTCCAATGCAAGGGAACATGATGACATGAGCATGATATGATGATGATGCAACAATTATATGTTGGAAGTGGCCCATTTTATTATTAAACTTAGTAGCATTACAGTGGTTAGACAACTGGGATGCTACAGATTTTTTTGAATTTATTATGCCCGTTTTGAATTTTCTGAATTTCTAACTATGGTCGAACCGGCGTGCATGAAGATAGGGGACGAGCATCGTTAGAACTTGCACTGGATATCTGAAGAAACCACATATTTCGAATCTAAAAATGATTTTTTCAAAAAATCACGGGCGATAGATCATGTACCTGTAGTACAAATCGGACCCACTTCCTACCGATTTGGCAGACATTTGTCCTTTTTACCCGGGATGGAAGAAAAGGTTTGAGATGTCTCGGTTGGGAGATAGTCCATTTAAGGTGGTCTAGTATTTTAGGAAAATGGGACGGTAGCATTCTGAAACAGCATTTTGGTGGTTACTTCACAAAATGACCCGTTTTTTGTGCTCGGAAAATGGAAAAGGGCTTTTCCGTGCGACAAAAAGGAAAAATTCCTCCTAGAACATTGTTCTCCATACCAATGTCCACATGCATGCATAATATGGGCACATCATCACAAACTATGCCGTGATTCAGCACATAACATCGGTCATTTGGACCGAAAGCCATGAAACCTCGAACATGATAGGTCATTTTGTGAAGGTTTTTTCGACACATGATCAATATACCAAGTCTGGTATTTTTCCTTTTAACTATGTCACATAATATGACACCACGCGAAGGATTTTCATTGTTCGGATTTTTTTTGAATTTATTATGCCCGTTTTGAATTTTCTGAATTTCTAACTATGGTCGGCGTGCATGAAGATAGGGGACGAGCATCGTTGGAACTTGCATTGATCTATGAAGAAACCACATATTGCGAGTCTAAAAATGATTTTTCAAAAAATCACGGGCGATAGATCATGTACCTGTAGTACAAACCAGACCCACTCCTACCGATTCGGCAGACATTTGTCCTTTTTACCCAGGATGGACGAAAAGGTTTGAGATGTCCTGGTTGGGAGATAGTCCATGTAAGTTGGTCTAGTATTTTAGGAAAATGGGACGGTAGCATTCTGAAACAGCATTTTGGTGGTTACTTCATAAAACGACCCTTTTTTGCGCTCGGAAAATGGAAAAGGGCTTTTCCGTGCGACAAAAAGGAAAACTTCCTCCTGCAATATTGTTCTCCATACCAATGTCCACATGCATGCATAATATGGGCACATCATCACAAACTATGCCTTGATTCAGCACATAACATCGGTCATTTGGACCGAAAGCCATGAAACCTTGAACATGATAGGTCATTTTGTGAAGGTTTTTTCGAGACATGATCAATGTACCAAGTCTAGTATTTTTTCCTTTCAACTTTTTTACATAATATGACACCACGCGAAGGATTTTCATTGTTCGGATTTTCAATATACTAAAGGTTCATCTTTAGTCCCGGTTGGAGGGATTTCGGCAGGCTGGGCCAGGCAGCACTAATGATAGGGGTGGGTGTCGACATTATGTCGTGCGGCGTGTACCTTGTCCCGGATGGTGTCACCAACCGGGACTAAAGATGAACCTTTAGTCCCTGTTGGAGACACCAACCGGGACAAAACACGAGTCAACACTAAAAATAGGGGCGAGTGTCGACATTATTTCGTAAGTGTCGACACTATGCCGAGCTGCTTGTATAAATAGGCATCCTTGTGAGTCCAGTCCTCCAGCCAGATTGAAGCATCTCCAATATTGTTTTCGAGAGCAGGGACACCACTACGACCAGTTTCAGGGAGATGCCGCAGGATCCTAGTCCTCCGGCATCTCCAAAAAACTGGTCATAGAGGCACTCCCTAATATGTGAAATTAGTTAGCTCCCAGGTGTATTGATCTAGTTAGAGAAGTTACAGGCTGCAAGATGGTTTTCGAGAGTAGGGACACCACTACGACCAATTTCAGGGAGATACCGCCAGATCCCAGTCCTCTGGCATCTCCAATAAACTGGTCATAGAGGCACTCCCTAATATGTGACCGCGCGCGTTTGGAGATCAGATCTTAATGGTAATCGGGACAACTTCTTCATATTCCCGGTCCAGCCACAAAACAGGACTAACACTCAAGACATTTATTAATATTAAAAACTGAGACTATAAAACCGGGACTAAAGGCCCCCCTATATATAGTCCCGGTCAAGCCACAAACCTCGAAAGATATCCTTCGGTGAAGCCACAAACCGCGAAAGACATGAACTAGAGTTACATAATATGAGCATGAACTTCTTGGCATATGTCCTTCCTTATGATCGCTTCAGACGTAACCATGGAGCATCTTCTTTACTTAACGGAATGCTTGGGTCAGTTTTCACTGTGAAGGGCGGAATTTTATCAAACTTATTATAATCTTCTGACATGTCTGTCTTGTCCTCGATTCCCACGATGTTTCTTTTCCTTGAAAGAACTATGTGACGCTTTGGCTCATCATATGATGTATTCGTTTGCATATTTTTTTTCTTTTTTTCGGTCTGGAGGACATGTCCTTCACATAGAAAACCCGAGACACATCATTGGCTAGGACGAATGGTTCATCTCTATAACCAAGATGGTTGAGATCCACTGTTGTCATTCCGTACAACTGGTCTATCTTTACCCCTTCCCCATTCAGGTTGACCCATTTGCAGCGAAACAAAGGGACCTTAAAAGAGACTCCATAGTCTAGTTCCCATATCTCCTCTATGTAACCATAGTATGTGTCCTTTTGTCCATTCTCGTCTATTGCATCAAAGCGGACACCACTATTTTGGTTGGTGCTCTTTTTATCTTGGGCGATCGTGTAGAATGTATTCCCATTTATTTCGTACCCTTGGAAATTCAATATAGTAGAAGATGGTGACGCGGACAACAAGTATAGCTGATCTCCAATAGTGGTGTCATTCAAGAGATGTGTCCGCATCCAACCACCGAAAGACTTCATGTGTTCATCTGTAATCCATGATTCAGGCTTCCCCGGGTTTTTGGAGCGTACAATATTATTGTGTTCCTCGATATATGGAGCTGCCAAGGTGAAATTATGTAGAACTTTATAGTGTGATCTAGTGAAAGAATCCCCGTCCCTATATATCATTGCTTTCTTTCCCAGCGTGCCTTTTCCACTTAGTCTTTCCTCATGCCGCGAGTCAGAAACACCAATCGGCTTAAGGTCAGGAATAAAGTCAACACAAAACTCAGTGACCTCCTTTGTTCCATATCCCTTGGAGATGCTTCCTTCTGGTCTAGCACGTTTATGAACATATTTATTTAAGACTCCCATGAACCTCTCAAAGGGGAACATATTGTGCAGAAATACCGGACCGAGAATGGCAATCTCTTCCACTAGGTGAACCAGGAGATGCGTCATAATATTGAAGAAGGATGGTGGGAACACCAACTCAAAACTAACAATACATTGTACCACATCCTTCTGTAACCTTGGCAGAATATCTGGATTGATTACCTTCTGAGATATTGCATTGAGGAATGCACACAGCTTCACAATGGGTACTCGAACATTTTCTGGTAGAAGCCCCTCAATGCAATCGGAAGCAACTACGTCATAATCACGTGTGATCATGAGACTTCAGGTTTTGGAACTTTTCTATGCTATATTTATTATCCCTTTATATTAGATGAGAAGCGACGGCACCTTGATCTTGTAAAGGACTTCAAAAAGATTTCCTTCTACCTTTGGTAAGAGCATAGCGCACGACTTAAGTGGCGCCCTTTATCATCTTGTTACGTATGCATGTTCTTTGGGTCTTTCATAATTTGTTGGTCCTCCGTTACATTGTATCTTTTGTCTTCCCATACATGCCTAGGAATCCTAGCAGGTTCACGCAAAGATTCTTCGTCACGTGCATCACGTCGATTGAAGAGCGGACACGCGGGACTTTCCAATATGGCAGCTCCCAAAATATAGATTTCTTCTTCCACATGGGTGCGTGTCCTGTAGCGACGTCGTTCGGAACTGATTGACCGCCGGGACCCTTTCCAAAGATTACTTCTATGTCCTTGACCATACCAAATACATCATCACCGGTGAGTTCGGCTTCTTGGGTGATCTGCCTCACCTTTGAAATGCTTGCCTTTCTTTCTTACTGGATGATTGGTCGGAAGAAATCATCGATTCGCCAGGTACACAACCTTCTTGCATTTATGCAAATATGTACCTTCAGTCTTATCTAAACAGTGTGTGCATGCCTTATATTCCTTGTTTGTCTGTCCTGAAAGGTTACTAAGAGCAGGCCAATCATTGATGGTTACGAATAGCAACCCTCGTAGATCAAATGGATCCTGTTTTTTCTCATCCCACGCACGTACACCTGGTTTGCCCCACAATTGTAAGAGTTCTTCAACTAATGGCCTAAGGTACACATCAATGTCGTTACTCGGTTGCTTCGGGCCTTGGATGAGCACTGGCATCATAATGAACTTACGCTTCATGCACAACCAAGGAGGCAGGTTGTAGATACATAGAGTCACAGGCCAGATGCTGTTACTGCAGCTCTTCTCCCCAAAAGGATTCATGCCATCTGTACTTAGACTAAACCATAAGTTCCTTGCGTCACCTGCAAAGTCTTAGAAGTCTCTCTCGACTTTTCTCCACTGTGACCCATCAGCAGGGTGTCTCAACTTCCCGTCTTTCTTACGGTCTTCTTTGTGCCATCGCAACAACCTGGCATGCTCTTTGTTTCTGAATATGCGTTTCAACCTTGGTATTATAGGAGCATACCACATAACCTTAGCAGGAACCCTCTTCCGGAGGGGCTCTCCCTCAACATCACCAGGGTCATCTCGTCTGATCTTATACCGCAATGCATTGCATACCGGGCATTTATCTAAATTCTCATACTCCTTACCGCGGTAGAGGATGCAGTCATTAATGCATGCATGTATCTTTTGCACATCTAATCCTAGAGGACAAAGTGTCTTCTTTGCTTCGTAGGTACTCTCGGGAAGTTCATTATATTTTAGAAACTTCGGCTTCATTATTTTCAGCATCTTTTCAAATGAGGAGTCAGTTAGACCACACTCTGTCTTCCATCGCAACAATTCCAGTGTGGTACCGAGCTTTGTGCTGCCATCTTCACAATTTGGGTACAACAATTTCTTGTGATCTTCTAACATGCCCTCTAACTTCAACTTCTCATTTTCTGTTTCACAGTCTCGCTTTGCATCAGAAATGACCCTACCAAGTTCATCAGCCGGCTCATCTGATGCCCGTTCTTCACCTCCTTCCTCTCAATTGTCTTCTATTGCAGTATCACTGTATTCAGGAAACATGTGATGATAGTTGTTATCATCATCTTCTTCTTCACCATCTTCCATCATAACCCCTCTTTCCCCGTGCTTGGTCCAGCAATTATAGTTGGGCATGAAACCTTTCATAATCAGGTGGTCGCGAATGATTTTTGAGGAAGAGTACTCCTTATTGTTCCGACATTGAACACATGGACAACGTATAAAACCATTCTCTTTGTTTGCCGTAGCCACATCGATAAATTTATCCACGCCTTTCATATACCCAGGTACACGCCGGTCACCGTACATCCATTCCCGACCGTTCATCTGCATCATATAAGTAAGTTTATAAAAAAATGACATCATAAATAGTGAAATGACCAATTCACATCGACACATGCATTGTATCAATGACAGAGAAAAGATAAGATTGCTAACCTCGATCGAGGGAAATAAAGAGGAGAAAACTCAAGTGCGTCTCGGACACCTTCTATATTTTTGTTCTATTAAAAAGTAAACGGGATCATTCACTCAAACATTTCATCAAACACCTTAAATGCATGATAGGGGAAAAAAACTAGCACACCCCTCACACCTTCCACCAAGAAAAAAGAGAGTGGAGGCAGAGGGCTGGGACGTTGCATTTATAGAGGGCGGGAGCATACGTACTAAAGGTGCTGGCAACGCCACGTGGTTGACGCCAAATCTTTAGTCCCGGTTTGTGTTACAAACCGAGACGTATTCCCCCTACCAACCGGGACGCATGTCTCCGGGCCCCGTGCCCGCTCGAACCGGGACGCGTGCTCGCATTAGTCCCGGTTCGTGGAAAAACCGGGACTAATGCTGTTAGGAGGCACGAACAGATAGCCTCTTTTCTACTAGTGCGTGTGTTTACGTGTTGTGAGTCCAGATCAATAATTAGGTTTCTGTAGGTAGCTAGCTAGTATTTTCTTGTCGCTAGGTAAGCTAGCTTTGAACGTGGAGAAACTTTGCCGACTTTGCATCACTAGTGGAAACGCGGGCTTTTGTTGATCCCGAAAATGGGCTTTAACACCGGTTCTTCTACGAACCGGTGTTAAAGGGGGGGCCGTACCAGCGTGGCCTCTGCGGCATTAAAGGAGCCCCCTTTAACACCGGTTCGTGAAGGTCCCTGCACAAGTGGCCCGCGCACCCCCCCCCCTTTAACACCGGTTCGTGGCACGAACCGGTGTTAAAGGGTGAAACTATATAAGACACCACCCCAGCCACACACCCCACTCTTCCATTTTTTCACATTTTGGAGCCTAGCAAGAGGGTGTGAAGAGTGCTAGTTTGTGTTTTTTCATATGCACTAGAGGTGTTCGGTGAAATGCCGAGCTCAAAATAAGCTTTCTTGTTGCTCTTTCCGTCTCGGTCGAGGTCGGCAACTATAGTTTCATGTGTCATTGATGTACTATATATATAAATGGTCATCTCCCTATTATTTTTGATATATACTACATATTAATGCAGATGGATCGGCAATGGATGTACGCTGACCGCCACTTCCAGTACATTACGGGCCTCCAAAATTTCATCGTTGTGGCTAATGCAAACCGTGGTCACAATGGTTTTATGTCTTTGTCCGTGTGTTCACCGTCGTAACAAGAAAGACTACTCAAATACCACCCGAACCATTCACGCCCACACCTTGATCTGGTTTCATGCCAAGCTATAATTGTTGGACCAAGCACGGAGAAAAAGGGGTTGTGATGGAAGACAACGAAGAAGAAGAGGATGATGAAAACTATCATAATATGTATCCTGAATATGATGATAATGCAACGGAGGTAGATAATGAAGATCAAGAGGGAGCGGATGGGCCCGATGACGATCTTGGTCGGGCCATTCTTGATGCAAAGGAAGAATGTGAAACGAAAAGGAGAAGGAGAAGCTGGAGCAGATGTTAAAGGATCACAAAACATTGTTGTATCCAACTTGCGAAGATGGCCACAAAAGCTAGGTGCCACCTTGGATTTGCTGCAATGGAAGCGAGAGAATGGTGTGACCGATTGCATTTTCAAAGTTGTTGGTAAAATGAAGAATCTTCTTCCAAGAAATAATGAGTTGCTGACGGTACATACCAAGCAAAGAAGGTTGTCGCCCTCTAGGATTAGGCGTGCACAAGATACATGCACGCATTAATGACCATCCTCTACCGCTGTGAGAAGTACGAGAATTTGGATGCATGCGGTATGCACCTGCATGGTATAAGATCGCGAGACGATCTGGCGATGTTGAGGGCGAGGCCCCTAGGAAGAAGGTTCCGCCAAGGTTATGTGGTATGCTCCTATAATACCACGGTTAAAACGTCTCTTCGAAATAAAGAGCATGCCAAGTTGTTGCGATGGCACATGGAAGACCGTAAGAAAGACGCGATGTTGAGACACCCTGATGGGTCACGTGGAGAAAAGTCGGCGAGTACCCGGACTTTGCACGTGGCGCAAGGAACTTAAGGTTTGGTCTAAGTACGACGGCATGAATCCTTTTGGTGAGCAGAGTCACACACACTGGCACGTGACCTATGTATCTATAACCTTCCTCCTTGGTTGTGTATGAAGAGGAAGTTCATTATGATGCCGATGCTCATCCAAGGCCCGAGGCAACCCGGCAGCGACATTGATGTGTACCTAAGGCCATTAGTTGAAGAACTTTTACTGTGGGCCAAACCAGGTGTACGTATGTGGGATGAGCACAAAGGGGAGCCATTTGACCTCTGAGCATTGCTTTTCGTAACCATCAATGATTGGCCTGCTCTTAGTAACATTTCGATGCACAAACAAGGGATACAATGCATGCACACCTTTGTTAGATGATATCTTGAAAGTGTATATTTGGATAAATGTAAGAAGGTTGTGTACCTAGGGTATCGCCGATTTCTTCCGAACTGCATCCGATGAAAGAAAGGCAAGCATTTCAAACGTCTGGCGAACCGGAGGAAGCCTGTCCTCCGCAGGTGAGGAGGTATTTGGTATGGTCAAGGACCTAGAAGTAGTCTTTGGAAAAGGTCTGGCGATCTATTGTTCGAATGACGATGCGGACACGCCCATGTGGAAGAAGCAATCTATATTTTGGGACCTACCCTATTGGAAAGTCTTAGAGGTCCGCTCTTCAATCGACGTGATGCGTGGCGAAGAATGTTTGCGTGAACCTGCTAGGCTTTCTAGTGTATGGGAAGACAAAAGATACACCGGAAGCACGACAGACCAGCAACGTCTGAAGGCCCCTGAAGAGCCTATGCATCCCGAGCGAGAAGGTAAACGATGCCACTTAACTCCTGCCATACGCTCTTACCAAAGCAGAAGGAAATCTTTTTGAATGTCGAGCGATATCAAGGTCCGTCGGCTTCTCGTCGAATATAAAGGGAATAATAAATATGGCGGAGAACAAATTCCAAAACCTGAAGTCTCATGACCACGTGATTATGACACAATTGCTTCCGATTGCATTGAGGGGCTTCTACACGAAAATGTTCGAGTACCCATTGTGAAGCTATGTGCATTCCTCAATGCAATATCTCGAAGGTAATCGATCCGTAAAGCCTACCGGGGTTACAAACAGATGTGGCCCAATGTCTTGTCGACTTTGAGTTGGTGTTCCCACCATCCTTCTTCAATATTATGACGCATCTCTGGTTCACCTAGTAGAAGAGATTGCCATTCTCGGTCCTGTATTTCTACACAATATGTTCCCCTTTGAGAGGTACATGGGAGTCTTAAAGAAATATGTTCATAACCGTGCTAGACCGAAGGAAGCATCTCCAAGGGCTATGTAATGAGAGGAGGTCATTGAGTTCGTGTTGATTTTATTCGACCTTAAAGGATTGGTGTTCCGTAATCACGACATGAGGAGACTGCGTGGAAAAGGAACCCTAGGATGTAAAGCAATGATATGTAGGGACGGGCATTCTCTCAATCAAGCACACTACGGTTTTACAAAGATCTATCTTGGTTGCCCGTATATCAATGAACACAAGAATTTAATCGCCTCAAACACCCGGGCGATCGATGAATGGATTATAAGTGAACACATGGCGAGTTTTGGCGGTGGTGCAAAGACTTCTCACGAATAACACCACTATTGGGGATCAACTGTACTTGTTGGAGGACACCGTCTTTTGTTGTATGTACTTTCCAAGTGCGAGATAAATGGGAATACATTTTACACGATAGGCCAAGATAAAAGAGCACCAACCAAAATAGTGGTGTCCGCGATGCAGCAGAAGACAATGGGCAAAAGACCACGTATTATGGGTTCATAGAGGAGATATGGGAACTTGACTATGGACCTAATTTTAAGGTCCCCTTGTTTCGATGCAAATGGGTCAAGCTAACGGAGGAGGGGTTGAGGTAGACAAGAATGCGGAATGACAACGGTGGATCTCAACAATCTTATGAAGAACTTAGGCGAACCATTCGTCTAGCCAATGATGTGGCTCGGGTTTTCTATGTGAAGGACATGTCCTCCGGACCAAAAAAGAAAAAATATGCAAACGAATACATCATATGATGAGCCAAAGCGTCACATAGTTCTTTCAGGAAAAGAAACATCGTGGGAATCGAGGACAAGATGGACATGTCGAAGATTATAATAAGTTTGATGAAATTCCGCCCTTCACGGTGAAAACTGCCCAAGCATTCCGTTAAGTAAAGAAGATGCTCCATGGTTACGATTGGGCGATCATAAGGAAGGGCATATGCCAAGAAGTTCATGCTCATATTATGTAACTCTAGTTCATGTTTTAATATTAATACATGTCTTGAGTGTTAGTCATGTTTTGTGGATGGACCGGGAGTATGAGAAGAAGTTGTCCCGATTACGTCGTGCTTACCATTAAGATCGATCTCCAAACGCAGCGGTCACATATTAGGGAGTGCCTCTATGACCAGTTTCTTGGAGATCTTGGGAGGACTAGGCTCGTCGGCATCTCCTCGAACCGGCCGTAGTGGTGTCCCTCGCTCTCAAACCATCTTGCAGCTTTGTAACTTGTCTAACTAGATCAATACACGAGAGCTAACTAATTTCACATATTAGGGAGTGCCTCTATGACCAGTTTCTCGGAGATGCTTGGGAGGCTGGGCTCCGTCGGCATCTCCACAGGCTGGCCGTAGTGGTGTCCTGCTCGAAAACCATCTTGCAGCTTTGTAACTTGTCTAACTAGATCAATACACGAGGAGCTAACTAATTTCACATATTAGGAGTGCCTCTATGACCAGATTCTCGGAGATCTTGGGAGGACTGGGCTCGTCGGCATCTCCCCGAACTGGCCGTAGTGGTGTCCCTGCCTCAAAACCGGCTGGAGGACTGGACTCACAAGGATGCCTATTTATAGTACAAGCAGCTCGACATAGTGTTGACACTTACAAAATAATGTCGACACTCACCCTTATTAGTCCCGGTTGGTGTCTCAGCGGGACTAAAGGTTCATCTTTAGTCGGTTGGTGACACCATCCGGGACAAGGTACACGCCACGACATAATGTCGACATGCACTCACCTCTATTATTAGTCTTGACTCGTGTTTTGTCCCGGTTGGTGTCTCCAACCGACTAATGGTTCATCCCGCCATTTTTTCCCGCCATTTTTCTTCCCGCCATTTTTCTTCCCTTGATTCTTCCCGCCATTTTTCTTCCGCCATTTTTCTTCCCTTGATTCTTCCCTCGATTCTTCCGCTAGTTCACTATATATATATGTAGGGGTTGGCCTCCATTGTCATTGCACATCTCTAGACTCATATCTGCAACCTCATCACTCTTTCCCATGGCTTCCACCGTAGCACTAACCCCTGGGAGGCGGGCGCTTTGCTCGAACTACCCACCGCCGCCACTCTTGTGTCCCGTCGGCTGGATCTTTGGCGTCGGAGGTGTGCGGTTCCTCCTGTCCCTCTAGGTGTGGCGCGCCGGATGGCCATCACGAACCACTACTACCGAGCTCACGCCGGGCAGCGGAGGAATCCCGGATGGCATCCCGACTATTTCTACTTGGGAAGCCTTCTTCGTGGATCGGCATGAGGGCGCGCTCGCCAGCACGAGGAGGCCCACCTCCTCCTAACTTCAGAGGCCGGCCGTCGGCTATGGTGGCGGTCGGACTCTCCAGAGCGTCATGGCCTGTGACCGCCGCCGACTCTAACCCCGTCTGCGCTACCCTCAAGTCCAGCCCACGCTACCCTCAAGTCCAGCCCAGCGTACTCTCCGGAGGTTCAATTACGGTGACCCGGCGGCGATGACGGCGGCGAGTACGACTACGATGGCGAGTATTACAGTGTAGGCGGGATGACTAAATCACTCCAACATTCGAAACAAGTTCGCGATTGTTACTTAATCGGCCATGTATCTTAATTTTCAGTTCTTTTATGTATCTTAATTTTCAGTTCAGTTACCGATTGTTACTTAATCGGCCATGTATCTTAATTTTCAGTTCTTTTATATATCTTAAAAAGCCCCTTTAATGCATGAAATAAGTGTTTATTTATTTTAAAAATTTCATGTAAAGTAAATATAAAAATCATTTACATGAATGGATAGATATTATTTTTCTGAAAATTATGATATATTATTCATATTTTTTTGAGTTGAAATGAAAAAGATATGAATTTTCTAAATTCATATCATATTTTTGAATTAAAAAGCCCTTTAATGCATGAAATAAGTGTTTATTTATTTTAAAATATTTCATGTAAAGTAAATATAAAATGATTTACATGAATAGATAGATATTATTTTTTTGAAAATTATGATATATTATTCATATTTTTCTGAGTTGAAATGAAAAAGATATGAATTTTCTAAATTCATATCATATTTTTGAATTAAAAAGCCCCTTTAATGCATGAAATAAGTGTTTATTTATTTTAAAAATTTCATGTAAAGTAAATATAAAATGATTTACATGAATGGATAGATATTATTTTCTGAAAATTATGATATATTATTCATATTTTACGAGTTGAAATGAAAAAGCTATGAATTTTCTAAATTTCATATCATATTTTTGAATTAAAAAGCCCTTTAATGCATGAAATAAATGCCCCCCTTTAACACCGGTTCGTGGCTGGAACCGTGTTAAAGGGATTCAACATAATGCCCCCCTTTAACACGGTTCGTGGTGGGAACCGTGTTAAAGGGGTTTCGCAACATTTAATGCCCCCTTTAACACCGATTCGTGGGAACCGGTGTTAAAGAGAATTCATTTAATACCCCCCTTTAACACCGGTTCCAGCCACGAACCGGTGTTAAAGAAACTCTTCAACACCTTCCTCTTCCTTCTCCCCGGCAGATCGAAAGCGAGCCGCGTCGCCGCCGATCCTCGCGTCGCCGCCGTCCTGCGTCCAGCCCTCGCCGTACGTCCAGCGGGTGCCAGCAGCGTCGAGCTCCCGCCGTCTGCGCGCCTCCGTGAGCTCCGTCGACCAGCTCGCCCAAGGACCGTCGTCGACCTCTAGCTAGCACCGTCGCCACGCCTTCCTCCACCGCCGCCTCTCAGCCGCCCGGCCTCGCCTCTCCAGCTCGACCTCGCCTCTCTGCATCGCCGGCCTCGCCTCTCCAGCGCCGTCGCCCCCCTCGTCGCGCGGGAGCCCTCGCCGTCGCCCTCGCCCACACCACCCTCGTCGTCGCCCTCGCCGTCGCCATCCCGCGGGATATAAGTAAGGGCATGTTTGATTCAAAGGATTTGTAGGAAATTTGTAGGAAATTTGTAGGAAATTTGCACCGTCGAGTATCACCCTAGGAAATTTCCTCTCACCAAAGTGGTGTGTGAGTAGAGGATCTAGCCATCAGGAAACCCGTAGAGGCTCACCGTCGAGTTTCACCAGGGTCGGCTCTATATTTTTCAAGGCCCTTGGGCGAAGTAAAAAAAAGCCCCTAATGACAATATATTGTACATATAACTAGATATATAGACGATATATGTGTCAATTTTATTTGCAAAATATTTAAAAGCATATAACCACACGTTCATAGTCAATAGTTAAGTCAATAGTTAAGATGTCTATAAATAATTGTCAAGCACTAAAGCATTGTGATATTTAGATAAAAAAAATAAAAATACTAGGAAAACATAACAAGTGCTCCATGCTAGCGAATACCTCAAAAAAATCAGCCTCCATGATTGATCCATGTGAACACCACTAAAAATAAAAAATATATCCGCCTCGGAGGCCACGGTCCAAGCGTTCAGCTATGTATATTGTATTGTATGTGTATTGTATATGCGTAGAACAAGTGGCATATGTGTATGTATATTTGTATGTGTATGTATATATATATTGTATTGTATGTATTGTATATGCATGTGTATATTTTGTGCCACGACGACCACGCCACCATTATGCCATCGACCCGACCTCCTCTGTCCTCGCTGAGCCTACACACGCCGAGGGTGTGTCGCCCATTTAGGTAGACCATCACGTCGTTTGGTTCGAACGCACCCCACACTTCCCGGCCCCGCTCTCGCCCTAGCGTCGCCACCTCTCGTTGTCAAGTTATGTGTATAATAACCATGCTATGTTAATCAACTTTGATGACAAGTTAATTAGAAGAAGTAAATGTACCCTCTCATATGAATCCGGGGTTTCTCCGAATTAGGGTTTGAAATGACCAAGCATGTAGGGTTACATTTCAATACTTTTAACTGTCATATCATCGTCCTTGCTTGAGCATTTCAATAGATGTATTACTGATATTTGTGTGATAATATTATTGTTTTAGAAACTATGGATCCACTTAGTAGAAACCTTGAAGAAGAAGAAATAATGGAGAACATTATTGATGAGGACACCTCACAATATCTCGAACTTGGAGGGACATGACGGCGACTCAAGTACTAGTCATGGAGAAGATGAAGACTCGGTGAACGCAATTTAATGGTTACAAAGTCCGCGAGGTATATGCATTGATTAAGCCTCGGTGACTTCCACCAACAATCTTCTTCTACATGTATTAATTAACGCTTCTTTCTTCTTTTAGCCCTCTGGATCGACCAAAGCAACCATCTTCTTCTATGAAAAGAGCAAGCGGTAGCGAGCTGGTTGAAAGATCGTGCAAAGTTCACGATCGAAGCGATCCGTGTTGATGGCAGGCGATGGAGCCCAAGAAGGCCCGAACAAATTTATACGTCAGTGGAGTTCTTGTTAGGAACCAAATCCCAATCATAATTGAAAATTGGAATAAGCCAAAGAAGGCGGCGGTACCTTTGTCGATGTGAGATCCAAAAGCGCTTTGGAATTCGTTGTTGGTAAATTTCACCCTTCCGCCAGAGGAGGATGAAAACAACCGTTATAAAGAAAAGGTCAAAGAGTGGACTCTAAAGAAAATGGCTGAGGCTTTCCATAGCTGGAAGACAAAATTGAACAAATTTGTCAAAGTGGCGAGACTCAAATTTCGAAGACGATATTATGCGAAGATAAGACCTCGGCCAATTTAAGACATATAAAAAAGTGCTATAGATAAAAAGAGGTCGTAAACCAATACGCTTAATGCCCAAGAAGGAATATCACCAGGAAGGGCGGTCGGTGGCTACATATCTTAGAGGCCTAAGTGGGAGGAAGCGAGAGGGCCCTGAGAGGGATCACACCCAGGACGGATGGGTGGGACCTCGTGCAAAGACTTGGTTCTACGGAATCGGGCAAGGTTGGACCCGAAGCAGGATTGTGTATCTTCCCAACCATCCTTGCCAAACCCGTCCGAACTCATCACGGCATACGAGGAAACATCCGCCAGATCTTCCATCCCGACAGAGAATGACCAGCTCACGCGCCATCGGTAAAAAGAACACCTGGACATGCACGAGGCACGGGGGTATGGCGTGGAAGGATGGGTTTGCCGGAGCGACTCTTATAGATGGCGCGGAAAAGAAAAAAAGCGTCTGATCGGATGACACAGATAGAACATGCACTTGCGGCTGACGCAAGTGAATGCACAAAACCATCAAGCTACCGGCCCATCTCAGCGGCATGAAGAGCTGCATTGGAAGCTGCCAGCCCGGACTCTGCGGAAGCGGTGTGGCTTCCACGGAGAACGCAACGCTTGAAATGACGGGTCCTCGATACCCGTTGATGAGATCACGGAGCGAACGCTGAAGCTGCATGTGATATTAATGGGCTTATCCATTAAGGTGGTATCGGCTATGCCTTACCTCCCATGCTGGTGGAACTTACCGCCGACCGATTCCGATGGCTATGCTATTGTCGGGTGGATGAGGTTGTGAAGGAATATGAGGAAGCACAGCTTGACCATGCTACGGTGAAGGGAAACTCAACTCAAATTTGCGGTGAAAACAACCATTCTTTGGAAGAAGGAACACATTGTGCTTCCAAATTGGAGGTCACTTGGCACCCCCGTCTCCAGCGTCGGCAGTCGAGCCGCTTGACCATCTCTGCTTGGCAGCCATCTCCGCCCGTCGGCCATCTCTGCGGCAGCCATCTCCGCCCGTCGGCCATCTCTGCGGCAGCCATCTCCGCCCGTCGGCCATCTCCGTGCTTCAGCCATCTCCTCGGTAAGCGGAAGAAACCTGCCACGAGGAGCATCGAGCTTGCCACAAAGAAATCCGCAGGAAACCGTGCGCCAAAGAGTTCAAAAACTACGTCCCGCAGCCTTCCAAGCCATTGCCGGTTTTACCGTGGAATCGCAGCGACGAGGAGACCAATAGGATCTCGGAGAACAGGTCAAGAAATTCTTTGCACCTAGACGGGCGAGCCAAAGGAGAAAATAGATCCGGTGGTGGAGAAGTTTTACAAAATCTTTTGAAACACGAAACCCCACTTGTCTTGGGACTCTGGCCTTGATTTTGAAGGCGGATGCAAGGCGCCGTGGGGAGACTGAAAGTAGCGATCGTGAGGCACCCTAGAAAACAGTTCCCATGCTCGGAGAGCAGAAAACCAATCATGCGCCCGCTCCAAATGTTTGACAAGCGGGACGCTCCTCCGTAGATGATTACAGGCGAGCTACAAAGAAAGGCCAATGAGATGGGGATGACATTGCATACTTGAACGTCATGGGAGACAACTTGCCCAAATGCGATGTCAACCCCATACAGCCATGGAAGTATGGGAAGAATCTAGTCAAGAAAGAGGAGCTCAAGAATCTACCAACAAAGATGCGAAAATTGCACAAGTGGTACCTTCATTTCGCAAGGCGAGAAAATAAGAATGGATCACGGGCGCATATAAGAGATCAGATTTTCTTGTGCGGAGCAACGCGATCGACTTCAACATTCAAGACTTGCATTTTCTATTCAATCGAAGGAACTCGACAAAGCTGCCATCAGCCTTTATTGTGTGTAAGTACTATTTCGTAATTTTTATCTCAACTCATTCACTTCATTAATTGCATGTATATATATATGCTCACCATATATGTATATACTATTATGCAGGAAAAAGGTTATGGAATGCATGAAAGAAGGCCCTTTTGACATTGGGTTCGTTGACCCAAATAGAGTTCATGAAGAAGTGGTAAGAGACAAACCGGGCAAGCAGAAGATTACTTTCTAAAGTCTTTTGAGACAACAAACCAAAGGAAATACTATTGCCTTACAACTTCTCGTGAGTCTTGTTACCTCTCTCTTGTACACATTTTGTTTCGCTTACTCGATGTTAAGTGTAACCGATGATGAGTTATGCGTCGTAGGTTCCACTTTATTCTGCTAGTCATTCAACCCGACTCAGGAAAAGTCCTTGTCATGGACTCGTTACGAAAGAAAAAGAGCTATGGGCGGACTTTAGAGAGATGCTCCAGAGGTAATTTCAATCATATTATCGCACTAGATCGGCAACTTTCGTGACAATAAGTAATTAATTACTCCTTTATCCATTTTCTTTGTCGGACGGGGTTTGGAAAATGTTCACGGCAGGCCGTGGGTGAATGGTCAAGAACTAAAATTTGTAGACCAAAATGTAAGTAATACGAGCTAGCTTCCAATTCCATTATATCATGCTTTATTGATTATTATTTTGATTGAACTCTCTATTCTCGTAAAGTGCGCGCATCAGGGACACGGCAATAACTTATGTGGGTACTATGTTTGCGAATTCATTCGCAACACGATATGTCGACGGCCAAGCCGCACTAGAACAACTTAGAGTAAGTAAACAAAGTCCACAACATTATTTTATTACCATCAATTGTGTTGAGTTTTATTCTTATATATATATTGACGGCCCATTCTTCATATATATTCAGATCGAGCGGATCGGGACCAACTCCTACCATTTGAACGCATACGAGCCATTCAAGAGGAATTGGCGGGTTCATACTTGATGAGGTCGCCACGCTGGCGGAGAACTCTTTAGATATCCACCAAAATGAAGCGATGACGATGTATGTGCCGATGACGATGTATGTGCCGATTACGATGTTTGTGTATAATAATAGTTGCTTAATTATTCATGTACTCGTATGTACCGATGACGATTCTATAAGTATACCGCCTCGATCGATTTCCCCGCTCTCCCCCCTCCCGTAATCGAGCAGGCGGGAAAGTGCGCGGCGATTTAGGCCGTTTTCTGCCGCAGAAAACGGCCTAAATCTCGCCACGAAGAACCTTTAACACGGTTCCAGAATCTGAACCGGTGTTAAAGAGAACTGAACTGGCAGCCCCACGTGCGCCACCCTTTAACACCGGTTCGTATAGGAACCGGTGTTAAAGGGGCCCCCCCTCTAACACCGAACCCTCAACAGCGGTTGGGGAACCGCTGTTAGAGGGTCCTCCCAACCGGAGTTAAAGGGGGGGCTCTGCACTAGTGCATCAGAATGAGATCGAATCAACTTGAGATATACATACCTCGCCGGGAAAGTACACGGCCGCGCTGGAAGATCGGTGCGAAGCTGCCGGATCCTGTGTTCGTCGAAGTTCGGCCGTCTGACGGCTTGCACGTCTCTAGCTGTTGATAGCCGCCGCGGTGATCGCAAGTGCAATCGTCCTCGTGCGCAGGGTACAACGTGGGCTTCGGGCGTCTGATGCGAAAGGGGTGCATGTGCAAATTTGCAGGACCAATTAGGGTGGAAGTGGATATCCCAGGAACATCTCTAAACACCACGATTTTGATCAGCCGACCATAAAAGTTTTAGATGCAGGAGCTAGCCGGATGCGTAAGATACCGTATCAGGAAAAATTTTGGTACTACCGGCTCACTGACCCATCGTAGACGGAGGGCGCCCCCGCAGCCTTAAATGAGTCTACGAAATAGTCCGCTGCTCTCGCTACTATACCACACTTTCTCCACGACGATGACCTCCGACAAAACAGATCCAATGATTCGTTGGACGTCACAGATAATATGTTCATCTGGTTATGAGCCAAAACGCCATCGAGGTGGAGGAGACAAAGAACCCAAACATAAAAAAGAGAGCTTATAGCTCTCGTGCGACGTCGTTGAGCAAGTCGTTGGTTGAAATAGCTCGCATTCGACGTCTCCGAGCGCAGAAATAGCTCAAGCAAGACAAACCGTTTAAGTGGCTAGCTGGCTATTAGTTAGGCTGAAATTTGGTTAGGACAGTGGGGGTTATGTGCTAAGACTGGTGGGGTCCACCTAGCATCACGTCATCGAGAGTCAAGCGTCCACGACTGGACCGTCCACAACCTGACGGTGCTCGACTCGACCGTGTCGGACTGGGCGAGCGGCGCCACCGTAAGCATCTTCTCCGGCCGAGCGAGCGGTTTTTTCTTGGCGGCGATAGAGCGCCTTTCTCGTCAGCGGCGGAGCTATTGCGAGTGAGTATTTCGAATCCCTAGTCCATTCCCTAGAATTTGATAGATATGTGGCCTCATGCTCTGTTTCTTGCCGATTTAGAATCTCGATTGGATAGGAGCACGGGGCTGAATGAGATGGAGCGATGAGACTGTGCTTCAAATCGGTAATGTCGCCTTCTTTTAGCTGTTATCAAACGGTCGATTTGGTAGTGAATCTCGCTTACACTGCCTCTGCCCGCCATTGACAAAACATGGGAGGTTCTGCCACCACATTCGCAATTATAGTGATATTTTTCCCTGTAAAGCCAAGCTTAGTGATGGAAGCGTCCAAGACATTGATAGAGATACCACCGTGAGGTTGGATGTTGAACTTGCAGATGTTGATCCCCAGGAATTGGAGAACATGTTGGAGAAGGCCGTGGGAAATTTGGTGGAAAGAATTGGGGAGAGTATTGTTTGGGCTCCAAAACAAGAGGTATCTTTGCAATGTTTCGAAAACTATAAGGGTGAATATGTGAGAATTGAAGATGGAGAATCCATGGTTGCTGAAATTGATCAGCAAGAAGGGTGGACAAGCAAACAAGTAACATTTTATGCAAAGCTAATTGATCTGCAAACTCATTCTAGAGTTGGTTATGTGCCATCAAAGATGGCTGCACAGATGGAAGATGATGAGTGGGTTTCACAAAAGAAGATGTTGGCATTGTTCACTGGACCGACAGTAGTAGATGAAGATACACGGCTTGATACAGATGGAGAGGAGGGATCCCATGGTGCTAGAAAGATTGTTGTTGATTAGAATGTAGTAGAGTTGAATGAAAAAACAAATTTGGTCATTACACCAATATCTGACATTGATATGGCCAAAATGTTTGGCATTCCAGTTGATGACAAAGATAAGGAGAAGGATGACAGTTCTTTGCCTGATGATGGTAACACATGCCCTGCAAATGCAAATGAGGATGAAGAAGAGCTGATGAGACAGGCTGCAGATGATGTGGATGATGGAGATGATAATGATTTGGTATGTCTATATGATAAAGAGAACCCAGTTATTGAGGTGGGAAAGTTGTGGCCAAGCATGGATGAGTTTAGGATGTATTTCAGGACCTATGCAGTGAAAAAAGAGTTTGATGCCAAGACTATGTGGACTGATCGAAAGAAATTTTATGCTCGGTGCAAAGGTTATGATGGTGGTGGCAATGCTTGCAAATGGTACATATCTGCTAGACGACAACCTGATGGAAGTACAGTAAGGGTAAATCAAGTACCACGCCAACATACATGCATGACCACTTCACAAAGAGTTTCAAAGATGACATCATAGCTTTAGATTACAGAGAAGATTACTCCTATTTTATCCAAGACTCTAAACACTACTACAAAGAGGCGGAAAGTTGTCTTGGAGAAGTTGTACCCCATCCAGCTGCAATATACCACAGTGTGGAAGGCAAAACAAAGGGCCATGAAATCATTGTATGGTGACTGGGCAAATACATTTAGGATGTTGTATAGTTTTAAAGCAGAGGTGGAGAAGAGGTCACTTGGAAGTGTGGTGGAGATAGATACAGAGTTAACAGGATGGCAAGGTTTATTTCAGCAAGTTTTGTATGTGTTTGAAGCCTTGCATAGATGGATTCAAAGCAGGTTGCCGTCCATATTTGAGCATAGACTCATCTTTTTGACTGGAAAGTGGAATGGTCAGTTGGCTACATGCAATGCTCTAGATGGACACAACTGGATGTTTCCAATTGCAATAGGAATGTTTCAATCAGAGACAGAGGCATCATGGATATGGTTCACGATGCAACTGAAAATATGCATAGGACCAATTTCTCTATTGGCCATCCACACAGATGCATGTAAAGGGCTGAAAAATGCAGTAAAAATTGTTTCCCCCATGCTGAGCAGAGGGAGTGCTTTGGAAATATGTGGATGAATCTGATATTTTTTTATAGGAGATCAATTTGGACGCATGTGGCCAGCAACAAGATCCTACACCACACAGACACATTCCTATCACCTTGGTAAGATATTGGAATCATGTAGTGATAATGAATTCGCTTCATAGTTGAACACCCACCATTCTCTGTTGTGGTATGATGACTCCTTGGTGGTGCCAGAGAACTTGGTGCTTGATGTGGAGTCTTGTTGGGAACCCCAAGAGCAAGGTGTGAAGCAGCACAGGAGCAAGTTTTCCCACGGTAGAGACCGAGGTTATCAAACCAGTAGGAGGAAGGAAACATCACACAGGTGTTGCTACCAATGAGGAGACCTACACAACACAAACTCAAGACTTTGCCTCAACGAATCAGTGAGGTTGTCAGGCTCACCGGTTTGCGGTAACAAAGGATTAAACGTATGGTGTGGAAGGTAATGGTTTGCAGCAAGTAAGCAAGTAACAGTGGAAGATGTATCGATGGTAAAGATTGGACCGGGGTCCATAGTTCACTAGAGGTGCTCTCCTTAGATAAACAACATGGCATGAAGGGTAAACAAATTACAGCAGGGCAATTGACAGGAACTGAGCAAGGCATAACAATGCAATTACTAGTCAAAAAGATCCTATGAGATTTGATTGGGCAATACAACAAGATACATAGACCGCCATCCAACTTCATATATGACTAGAAGTACACCTTCAGGTTATCATCCGAACCCCCTCCAGTATTAAGTTGCAAGCAACAGACAACTGCTTTAAGCAAAGTGTGTAAGGTAAACAGTCCACATGTTCCATGAACAAGAGACCGTTGTTTTCTCCCTAGTGGCAACATCACATCTACAACCGAAGAGATTTTTGTCACTTCCCTTGGAAACTAGAGGCATGAACCCACTATCGAGCATAAATACCCCCTCTTGGAGTCACTAGCAACTACTCGGCCAAGATAGCTACTAACAACGGAGAGCATGCAAGATCACAAATAACATAGACTTGATAGAATCATAAAGACAAAACCATTAATCAAACCAACATAATAATCTCAATATCCATCGGATCCCTGCAAACACAACATGCATGATTATAAATAGATTAGATCTTGATCATGAACGGAGCTCACAAGATCTATACATGAAAGCACAAGGGAGGAGATACAACCATCTAGCTACTACATGGACCCATAGTCCAAGGTGGAACTACTCACGCATCATACCAGAGAGAAGGCCTCCGGGATGATATCCCCTCCGGCAGGGTGCCTCGAAGAACATCAGACCCCCCCGATCTAGGGACGATGGTGGAGGTGGATACAAACGGGTTTCGTGGAGATTTGATCGAGTGCTTAGGGTTTCTGCATCGGGAGCGGGGGAGGCCGAGGAGGAGGCCAGAGGGGCCACACCCCTCCTAGGTGTGGGGCAGGGCCCATCCACGCCTAGGGGGTCTGGCTTGCGTCTCCGTCTCGTCTTCTGGATTCTTGTTCCCCACGGAAAGTTATTGAATTTGACGTTTGTCCCGTCCAATTCCGAGAATATTTCCTTACTAGCTTTTATGAAACCAAAAACAGCAAAAAACAGGCAACTGGCACTGTGGCAACTTGTTAATAGGTTAGTACCAGAAAACATGTAAAAAGCACCTCAAAGTGTAGACAAAACAAAGCAAAGTAGATACTAACAAGCATGGAACATCAAAAATTATAGATACGTTTCCGACGTATCAAGCATCCCCAAGCTTAACTCCTGCTCGTCCTCGAGTAGGTAAGTGATAAAAGAATAATGTTTGAGGTGACATGCACCCTCACAATAAAGATACAACCATTTGCAAGCATTGAAATCTGGGATCAAAGAACTCTAAACATGTGCATGAAAGAAGGAGTTCTAACAATAGGACATAGTAACTATACATGCAACATGAAAGCCTACAAAAAAAGATCATGAATAGTATGCATTGAAAAACATTTGTTTGTTTCACATACAGAAAACATAGCATAGTGGCAATCAGCTTGTCCCTCATAGAGTAGCAATATAGATGCATAGGACACCTTCAAAGTTCACAAGGGTGACTAGAAACAAATAGCACAAGAACAAGTAGTATCACAATATGCATCAATCAATAAGCTTTGGAACAGTGCACACAGAATGACAACTATGCTCTCTTAATGGTGCCTAAAGGTAGAAGGTGGAGACTCAAGTAATGGTGGAATAAAAGCCTTTTTGTAAAGGAAGGAGGGATTTTAAGTTTCAAAAAGAGCTTCCAAAAATTATGGTACTTGTTAGATTTCAGCCCTCATTGCCCCTATCATAAGCATCTTGATGATTAAGGTTAAAGTGAACAAAGATGGAGTATACGATTGATGAAGTATAAGTTGGCAATCTCAAGTCCCTTGAATACGAGGGCCACACCTCATGCTACTCAATTTCAGTCACAGGTGAGTTCTGATCATTGTAAGTATTTGCATATCATAGAGAACCGCCAACGGGGTACCCCTTGCACATGGTACATGAGCTTTCCCAGAACCAAAATGACAAGGCAAGCAGACAATGAGCATCTCAGTGATCTTTTTATTTACTATATGCATAGCTTTTTATTTAGGATGGTTCATAGATATCTCACTATGGTGATGCTACAAGTTTCCACCATGATTAGGCATGGATTAGGCTAGAAGCTCAGGCATTTCTCTAACACAGAATACTTACTCCATGGACTTACAAGCTTCCTCTTTATTTCACACCGGTAACATCCATAGACAAAAGAGCATGATATCAACTGAGTACAAAGTACAAGTGCAATGTTGAAAACTTTCCCCATGACAGCAGGCTTTTGCTAATTCCAACGTATAATTGCAATCATATACAACATAGATGACATAATGGTTCAAGTTTATTAGGGGCAAGGAATATAAAGTGTGCCATCAAGTTTGTGAGGGCTTTAATCACTAAGTTTTCACATAATAAAATAGCTTTTAATTGGAAGATAGCTGAAAACAAGAATATACTTCGAATGGTGTAACACACCATGCATAGGAGTTTATAGTGGACACTTTGGAAAAAGTTGGTTTCTTGGGAGTTGGAAGCATGAGTAGAACTTACTCATACAAGTGGAGGCTAGCAAAAGACTGGGAGCAACCAACTAAGAGAGAATAATGGCCATAATCATGTAGAGCAACAAATCATTACTAATCAAAGCATAGAGTGGTACTACAAGTCAAGGACTAAATGATCATAGAGGCTATGGTGACTTGTCATAGACATAACATGGTGTGAGCATGTGCCAAGTCAACCCAAACAAAGCATTAAAGGAGAATACCACAATACTATGCTTTTGCATGCTAAAACAACGCATAATTTCTTCAAGGCACACTAAGCAATCCCAATTGTTTGGAACAAGACATGCTACAGCAATAATCACTAAGCATAAGGTCAAAACAACATCTAGCATGTCATGCTAAAGTCTAAGTAACAGTCAATGCAAGCTCCTCTTGCACTTCAAGCAAGAACTTACTACTCCTTTCCAACACCAAGCAACTTATTTTCAAAACAACACAACGAGAACGGGTGTCCAAACTACGTTAATCAAGCAAACAAAACAAACTAAGCAAAGCAAACGAAAACTAAGATGCTCCAAGAACAACACAACTGTGCATGAAATAATAAAAACGAAGTGTCTAGACAGACCTGAGCTTTTTATTGATGCAGGGGATGCCTTGGGCATCCCCAAGCTTTGACGCTTGTACCTATTGGATATTTCTTGGGGTGACACCATGGTGGCATCCCCAAGCTTGAGCTTTTTTCCATTCTTCATCTCATTGCATCATTCTCTCTCTACACCTGAAATTTTTCCTTCATACAAAACTTCACACAATCTTCACACTACTAGGAAAATGGCTATAGGTAATCAGCACATCCGTGGTTCACATGGTTGAAGTGCCCCACGGCTAAAACAGGCATGGCTCACCTATGGGTAGTGCCCTACTAGTAACTAGAACAACCGTGGCGCACATGACCATAGTGCGCCACAGATATGTGTGGGCCAGGGCCCTGTTGTCCGCACGCCAAACATCTGTAGCGCACATAGGGTTGGTGCGCTACGGTTGTTAGTGTCAACCATGGCGCACATGGAGGGGGTGCGCTACGCCTAAGCGCATGCCCCCCTCTGCTGTGAAACAGCCAGACACATCCGTGGCACACTATGGCATGTGCGCCACGGATGTTCCTACTCCCTGTGGCGCACTAGGGCAAAGTGCGCCACGGATGTGTCGATTTTTTTACAGCACTTTATGTGCACATGTGTGACCACATCCACCACACCACACTTCACTTTCCCCTTCTTCTTCCTCCTTAGATCTAGTCGGGATCTTCTCCTTCCCACCTCAATTTCTCCACCCATTCACCATTTTTAGCATGTAGAACTTGCCTTGGATGTTACATAAATAATAGAGGAAGGTCTCCGGTCTCTCATCTCCTTCTCCGGTCTCGCGCGCACCTCTCCTTTCCATCTTTCTCGCGATCGGTCTCTCATCTCGGTAAGTTGTCCATGTAAGGATGTGTTCATGTGTATATGGATGATATGCTCATATGTATGTAGATGATCGATGCTCATGATGTGTGTATGGAGAGGATCGATGGTCATATGTGTGTGTATATGGAGAGTATCGATGATGCTCATGCATGTGTGTATGGAGAGGATAATGATATGTTCATGTGTGTATGGATCGATCTCTCTCCCTTGTGTTTGTATGTGAACAAGTTGCCATTTGTTTTGCCAAAATGTTGATTCATTTCCATTTTGGCAAGACTTTGGCATTTCGCAAAGGTCCATTTTAGGATAGGTCATGCCGAAATTTTCTATCGACCATTGCATGCATGCATTCATTATGTGGTTCTAATAGACTTCTAATTGTACCGTGTACACCGTGCAGGCAAAAATGGTCCGCATAATGAGCGAAGGCATTGTGGATAGATTTTTGAAATGTGCGACAGCTGACATGATACGAAATAACAAGACGGATATAAGATGTCCGTGCAGAAGATGCAAACTCAACTGGGTGATCGACCCAGATTCCGGGAATCTGCAGACGCACCTGCTCCGCCATGGTTTCATGGATGGATACACTCGTTCGATAAGCGATGACGAAGACGATGGAGACGGTGAAGGTGGCCAACATGACGATGATCATCATCACGGCGAGAACGGGCGAGATGATGAAGAGTCTCCTGGAGATGGTGAAGGTGCGAGCGGGCGGATGATGATGATGATCTAGATGCCGGAGGAGCAGACGACGATGGAACAACATCAGGCTGGGTGCGGGACCCTTATGTGCAAGAGCTGCTTCTCAAGCAGACGAGTAACGCCAGGGCTGCCGCTAGAGAGAAAGCCAAGCTTGCGCAACTTGAGAAAGACGCGGTTAGTCCATTGTATGAAGGATGCAGGCCCGATGATACCCGGTTGAATGTAATGCTCAAGGCTATGGAGATGAAGGCAAAACACAAATTGAGCGACGCAAGCTTCGACGATATGATGGCATTCTGGCATGATCGTCTCCCGGAGGGGAACACATGTCCAACTAGTATCGAGGACGCCAAGAAAATCGTCTGTCCTCTCGATCTACCGCACGTTAGATATCACGTATGCATCAACGATTGCATCATTTATCGGGGCGAGGACGCGGAGAAAACCACATGTCCGGTGTGCGGCGTGAGTCGATACAAGAAAGGGAAGAAAGCACCTCAAAAAGTGGTGTATGGTACTTTCCTATCACTCCTCATCTGCAGCGCTATTTCGCGGACCCTAAGAAAGCGAAGCTCATGCGATGGCATGCGGAAAGGAAGAAGCCAGGAGATGATGATAATGACCCCGAAAAGGATGAGCTGCTGACGCACCCTTCAGATGCCAGCCAGTGGAAAGCATTGGACCTCGAATTCCCAGAATTTGGTGGAGATTCGAGGAACATCAGGCTTGGTGCGAGCACTGATGGACTCAATCCGTTCGGTAGCCAGAGCAGCATGCACAGCACTTGGCCCGTGTTCGTATGGATGTACAACCTCCCTCCATGGTTGTGCATGAAGAAGAAGTACATACAAATGAGTATGCTAATTCAAGGGCCGAAACAACCTGGTACCAACATCAATCAGATCTCGTCTTTGTTGAAAGAGGAGCTAGCCACGTTATGGGAATCTGGAGCCAATACTTACGATGTCGTCGCACAAGATTATTTCACTATAAGAGCCGCGTTGGTCACTACGGTGCAAGACTATCCAGGTTGCGGGTATATCTCGGGGCAGGTTATCCAAGGATTCTGCGCATGCGTTAGGTGCATGGATAACACAAGCTATCTCCAACTAGAGAAAGATCCAGGGTCATCGAAAACCGTGTTCATGGCGCACGGGAGGTGGCTCGGCAAGAATGATCCATGGAGAAAACGTGGAGACCTGTTCGATGGCAAATCCGAGACCGAGGAATCCCGAGCGTAGGAGCAGCGAAGAAGTGGAAGAGTTCTTTGAAAAACTGGAAAAATTGTCCTAAGCACGGAAAGAAGCGAAAGAGGCGACAACAAGACATGTCACCCGTGATGAAGGTATGGAAAACAAGGTCTGTTTTCGAGTTGCCATCTTGGAAGTTTCTCCGCGCCTCATAGCCTCGATATCATGCATATCACGAAAAGCGTGTGCGAGTCCGTCGCCACCATAATCAACATGCCAGATAGGACGAAAGATGGTCTGAAAGCAAGGCACGACCTGATATGCTTGGGTATCCGGAAGGAGCTTCATGGAGGACGCACTACTCCTGATGATCAGGAAGATGACGATGATCATGAGTCGGAGACGACACAAGGTCGTCGGAAGGGTAAAAAGTTCAAGAAGAACGAATATTACTGCCCTCCTTCTTGCTTCACTCTAAGCCAGGATGAGATCAAACAGTTTTTCAAGTGCCTTCTAGGAGTCAAATTTCCTTACGGCTACGCGGGCAAGATAAGCAGATACCTAGACGAGGCAAAGCAGAGGTTCAGTGGCATGAAGTCTCACGGCTATGCCGTGCTAATGACGTAGGTACTTCCGGTCGCACTAAGAGGGATAATGGACGAGCACGTCCGTGAAACGTTATTTGGCCTCTGCAAGTTTTTCGACGTCATCTCTAGGAAGTCGATTGGCGTGAATCAGCTCGGGAGGCTACAGGAGGAGATCGTGGTGATACTATGTGAGCTTGAGGTCAACTTCCCACCCGCATTCTTCGACATTATGGTACATCTGCTGGTCCATGTCGTGGAGGACATCGTACAACTCGGGCCGATGTTCCTCCGCGGCATGATTGCGTTCGAAAGGATGAATGGACACATCAAAGGATACGTTCGCAACAGGTCCCGTCCAGATGGAAGCATAGCGAAGGGCTTTCTGGCCGAAGAGTGCATCTCTTTCTGCATGAATTATCTAGACATCGAGAACCACCGCCGGTCTTCCGTCACAGCACCTTGGCAAGCTCGACGGATCTGGTCACCGAGAGGGTCGTCGCATAACGCATGCGGACTTGATTTTCGGCGAGACTTTGGTCGAGCAAACCTCGTCGCCTTCACATTTAGAACTGGTCGATCCTTGGGTGAAGCACAAAAGGTTAATCGAGAAGAAGTACGATGATCGGGGCATCTGAGGACGAGGAGAAATAATCAAAGAGCACAACTCAGATTTCACGCGTTGGTTTAGGCAGACGCTCCTTGATAATCCCCCGCGATCGCATTCTTCTGACACGGAAAAGATCATATTCACCTTGTCGCAGGGACCGATGCAAAACCTAGTGATCTATCAGGCGTATGATATCAACGGCTACACATTCTACACGGAGAAAAAGGACAACAAGTGTGATTTTAGAACTCAGGCGTAACGTCGGAATTCTACACCGATGACAACGTGAAGGAAAGATTCTACGGAAGAATCGAGGAGATCTGGGAGCTCGACTACTGTGGAGAAAAGGTGCCGATGTTCCGTGTCAGATGGGCAAAGAGCGTCGAAAGAGAAGACCGGTATTTCACAACCATGGTTATACCCAAAGCAGCCAAATCCAAGGCCGCCAGTGCAAACGTGGACGCGAAAAATGAACCGTGGGTACTGGCTACCAAAGTGGACCAATGTTTTTTCATTACCGACCCGACAAAGCCTAGCCGTGTTGTCGTGAGGAGAGGAAAAAGAAACATCATCGGAATGGATGGAGTCGCCAACAAGCAAGACTTCGACCAGTACGGCGATCCAAAGATTGAAGATGACGATGACTACGATGCAGCAACATACATCACAAGAAGAAAAAGGACAACCCTACCCAAAAACGGTAGCCCGTTCGAAAGAAGAAACATTAAAGTGCCAGGGCTAAATTATTCAACCGCGACAAAGAAGGGAAAAAAGATTGTAAAACGCTAGCTCAAAAAATATTGTAAAACGCGTGGTCGAAAAAGATTGTAATATTCATGGACAAATTATTATGACATATTTGTATCATAGACAAATTATTATGACATATTTAAATCATATTTAATTTGTACCACTTTTATGACATATATTATCACTTTCGGACATTTTTGGAATATTTAAAAGTATTTTAAAAACAAAACAAAACTTTTATGGAATATATCACCACTTTTGGGCATTTTTTAGAACATTTTTAAAAAAAATGGTGGGCACCAGGATTCGAACCTGGGTGCTCACAGGTTTAGATTAGAGCAGTGGGTGGAACCAGTGGGATAGGCTAGTGTAGTTGTACACAGTGGAGCTACAGCCACCTTTGTACAGTCGATAAATGCCGATAGACGTAGCGCACTATGCCCAAGTGCGCTACAGATATCCGTAGCGCACTAGGCCCAAGTGCGCTACGCCTATCTGGGAACGGCTTGGTCAACGGCGCCACGTCCTCCTCCATCTCAGACGCCATCGATCTCAATCAACAGCCTCGCTCTCTCGCCGTGCTCTCGATCCGTCGTCGCCGCTCTCTCGATCCGCCGCCTCGCCAGCCGCCGTCGCTCGAGGAGGAGGCCGTGGAGCAGGAGGAGGCCGTGGAGCAGGAGCAGGAGGAGGCCCGCCGCCTCTCGAGGAGGAGGCCCGCGCGCCAGCGCCATCGTCGTCCACCCGCCCGCCATCGTCGTCCTCATCTCAGAGGTGAGCGTCGGCCCTCGCTCCCCTCTCTCCCTCTCTCTCCCTCTCTCCCTCTCTCCCTCTCTCCCCTCTCTCTGCAGGCCATGGTTAGAGATGTTTAGCAGTCAGAAGAAATGCTTTGCCTCCCTTCATATTGTGCGTCTAGCAGATCTTCACAGATTTCAGTAGGAATGTTGATGATCTATAATGTGCACCGCACCTATTGGGCCATATAGTTCATTGTTTGCCTCTAGTGTATACAACTTTACATCTGCTATTTGATCAGAACTATATATAGTTCAAAAAACGAATGTTGATTCCCAAGTTCATTTGCCATAGAAAATTCAGTTAGATGCCTTCATGCTTCATGCTTTAGCCAGTACACAATGTACCATGTTTTAGCCAGTACAACAGAATAATGGACCATGTTTTAATCCTAAAGATGAAAGTGATCATCATTTTAAGCTTTCTCTTTTCTCATTATCAGATTAGAATTAATCCTAAAGAACGTTGTAGCGGTAGTTGCCAAGAAATGAGCCACATATCCAAACACAACATGAGTACTTCAGTACTGTTTCTAGTTTCCAAACATGTGCAGCAGTAGGTAGTTGTCCATATACAAAAGTTAGCTCCATAAGAACACAAAAGGGGCATATGGAGTATAACTGATTGCTGTAAGCCTGTAATCTAGACAAGGAGGAATAGTTACCACTATGCCAATGTGGCAGCCTTGATGATCTCATGATAATCTCTTCGTTTTCATTAACAAGTAGGATAGCAATAGCTTTCAGTTCTATCCTGAAGGCACCATCTTTACGTCAAAAAAAGGATCTCTTTAACCAGTAAATTCATGTGTCGTCATTATCTCTACATTCAACCATGTCAATAATAATGGCCGGTTTGCAAAACAATTGCAGAACTTAATCAAGAGACAATTTTTTTTCATCGCCTCATAAACCATATAGGTAATACTTGCAACAGGCACCACCTTAAGGAGTTTCGGTAGGATTCCTTTGTAGAACCCAGAAATGCCTTGATGCTTTAGGGTTCTCCAGAACACATCAGACATTCCTTTATATGCAGCCTCCGAATTTCCTCGTTGAGCTTGCAGTCTACAATTATTTCGAGATACAGTTGAGATAGAGATTTTTTATGCATATGCAGTTACACATTTCTGATTTCTGACCTTGTTCTGATGACCTGTATGAACAAAAAGAACAAGTGATTGCTGTCACTTGTTCATTTGTATTCTCATTTGCTTAGTCTGAAGTAGTAAAAGAAAACCTAGCTGTCAATTGCTCCTGTCAGTTGACAGAAACATGTATGCTTGGGTTTTAGTTGCTGCTGTCAATTGCTTGGGTTTTATTTGCTGCTATCAATTATTTATTTGTAGTAAAATGGAACTTTGATGTCATTTTCTTTCTATCAGTTCCTTGCTGTCATTTTATTGCTTGCTATCATTTGTGCTTCTAAGTTATATGTTGTAGGATTGCAGCAAATGACAGCAAGCATTAAAGTGCAATTGGTTATGAAGCATTTGAAATTGTGCTTGTGCTTGTGCTTGTATATGAAGCACTTTATTATGTGTGTATGCAGGTTCTTGTATGAAATGAGTCCCGATTTTTGCCGAAATGTTGATTAACTTCCGTTTCGGCAGAAATCGGGCACTCCTAGTTTAAGAAAATTAGCAAAGGTCATGCCAGATTTTTCCATGCATTTAACCAATTATTTGTTTTTTATTAGTGCAAAGATGTGTGACAACGAGGAGGCTGGATGTTCTAAGCGCATCAGCGCTGAAGGAGAACTCAGACCTCCGAATAAACAATTGACATTCTGGGAGGCGGCCCAGCGGCTAGAAGACGATGAAGAATACCATCCTTCAGAGAGCGAGGATGATGAGATGGAAGACGCGGAGGAAGAAGCCGAAGGAACGGCGGACGATGAAACAACTAATGGCGGCGAGGGCACAGGGAGTGGTAGCAATCCTCCTAAGAAGAAGAAGAAGCCGAAGGACCGGCGCCCGAACACGGTCGGCACCGTCAGGGAGGAAATTACCGAAGTGAGCCCATCAGGGGTTCCTTTGGAGCATGCCCTTGTCGAGAAAGGGTACGGTGGGCAAGTGGCGGCGATCACCCGGACAACCATCTCGATCAACACCGAGAATCTCCGGCATAAAGATAATGTCCACTTGCGCACACTCCTCTTCGAGAAGCTGCACGCAAGATACAAGTTCCCCGCTAAGTATCAGAACACAAAATATCATGGGAACGAAGTAAACAAATCCGCCCTCACAAAGATGAGCACCGCCCTGGCCAGCTAGAGAACCCGGATAAAGAAGAAGATCTATAAAGAAGGCAAAAGTCTCGAGGAGATCCAGAAGATTGACCCGCAGATCACCAAAGATCAGTTACGGGAGTTCAAGGAGAGGTGTGAATCCGAAAGAGCCCTGGCCAATAGTAATCGGGGAAAGGTGCTGCAGGCGATGAATATAGGTCATCACCATCTCGGATCTGGTGGATACAGAACCGCGGAGGCCAAATGGAATAAGGAGGACGAAGAGTATAGATCCAAGGGGATAGAAAACCCATTTGCTAAATTCGCACCCGGGCAGGTTCAAAACTTCATCAGGGCCCGTTACCATGTGGACCCAAAAACCAAACAACTCACCGCAGATCCTGCGGTGAAGGAAATCGAGGAAATTGTGGTAAGTATAATCTAATTACCGCGGATCAACTCAATTGCAATCTAATCGATGATCTAAACGATTCACTGTTACTTCTTCTGCAGGAGGAGGAAATTGTTGCTAGTCATGGATCCCAGGGTTCCTTATCCCAGGGGTCGATAGCGGCCACCCGGTGGGATAACCCTTTTAACAGGGCGATGAACCGGGCCAAGAAAATAGAGCCGGTTACGAAGAAGCCATCGTCGACTGGCCGTCTGGCCGGCCTCGGGGGTAAGAATTGGGTGGATCGTTTTGGTCCACCGCCGAGGATGCATGTGGCACCGTCGGAAAGGAGCGAGGAGGAAAACCGCGAGCTGAGGGATGTTGCCAAGGGTACCATCGTTCAACCCTTGCAGCGCACGTTCCACTCAAGGACGATGCCAGATAGCGTGCACAGGGTTAAAATTAGTCGGGTGCTAAGGGGCTGCGACGACCTGGAACCTCCCATTCAACCCCCAGGAGCGGATGAAGAAGAGCTGTCTGTCCTCAGAACTTGCTTCGACTTATTCTTGCTATGGCCAAAGAGCATGATCCGTTTGGGGACGGCGGGGGCCATCACGCCACAGACAACAGCACCGCCTGTCGTGCCAGCGACAAGCGGTGGCAAGGCCCCCTTACCGCCCTCGCCGTCACCTCCACGCAGGGGGTCGGATGATCATGTTGATGATATGCCCATGGCGCAGGATCCGGCCGAGGACGAAGAAGACTGGAATAATCACTTCTTCAACACTCGCTTAGCAACGAAGACCTAGCTGGTGGCCCCACGTAGAAAGCCACTATCACCAAGCGTCTTTGGTTCTCGGGACGCCTCCACTGCGCCTTTACTGAGCCACCGATACAACCAACCGCCCTTTATTCTAAGCCGACACACTACATAGGCGGCCGTGCTCGGTGCAAAGCTCGCCCGCTCTCCAAAAGGAAAAAGGGCATGAAAAGAAAATCTAGCAGCTCGAGCCGGTGGCGTCAAAAACGCGAATCCGATCAGGTTTCGGACGGGCCACCAAGACCGTGGGTATTATGTGGAGGATTCATGTGGCGGGTGAGCCCATGCTACCTAAGAATTTGCAGCTTCGCCATTCGGGCTCGAGTGTGCATGACGGCGTCGACGATAGAGAGACGCCTTCTACAGGAGAAAGATCCTCGCACCCGGTATTCGTGGTTAAGGTGCCACCAGCTTGGGCTTCACGACAATGCCCTGCGGATCTGTTCTTCCCGCGTCCGACGACATCTTCAATATGTTCCACCTATACCCGCTGCACTATACCATGGTCCGTCTGCTTCTCTAAGCCCGCCACGCAGATCATTAGAGAACACATCGGGCGCTATAGTGGACCCCTACTACATGCGTGACGGCTGCTTGGGTTCCCCCACGAGCGACGTGTGTGGCCTCATACCTAAAAAGAATCCTCGTGGCGAACAAGACAAAGGAATACATTCTCGTGCCTTACTTTCCGAGTAAGTCGTTATTCACTCGCCACCGTCGATTGGCTTTATTATGTCATCATCATTCTTTTTCCAACACATTCCATTTGAATTTTTTGCGCAGAGATGAACACTGCACGCTCATCTCCTTATCGCCGAAGCATTCCCACGCCACGTATTTCGACTCGGGGAGTCTAGAAAAAAAGAAAAACTATGACAAGATCAAGGAAGTTCTGGATGATGCTCTCACTGGCTTTGCCTCGACGGAAGGCACCACCTTCGTGCGTACGAAGGTCAAGTTCGGCAGGCACGTCTTCAATCACGTAATGGAGTTCCCCTGCGTGAAGCAGCCGGAAAATAGTAAGAAGGAAGCCTACTACGCACTCCATCACATGAGGGCGTTCCTACTTGACCAGCATAATTCTACGCTGCCAGATCATCTCAAACAGTGGGCCGATGCAAAGGCCAAGATCAATGATTCAGATATTAGACAAGAGATGTATCGCATCCAGCAGCAGTTTGGGGCAATCATCTTTCGTGATGTCATGACTTCGGGGGGGATCTTCTACGGAGGAAATATCCCGAATAACCGTGACATAGAAGATCGCCTAGAGATGCAGGGTGACTATAGGAAGTTCATGACGAGACAAGGCGTCCTCCCGTTCCCTAAGCCGAGCCAGAAGGCTTGATGTTGGCCTAGTTGTAGTTACAAACTATAGATGACCTTTGTGTGTGTGTGGACAAGTGTACATGCTACTATACTTATCTTATTAGGTTTATGAATCATCGCTTACTTCTTTTGCTTATTATTATTATATATCAATCAATGCTTGGTTTTTTTGCTTACTCTTTGGTCCTTTTCTCACTTTGGTCCTTCTTTTTTTCCTTACTCTTTTTTCGAGAATAATGCCGATGATTGAAATGTCGTGGCACACTATATATGTGAATGTGCTACGATGGGATTGTGAGCCTTGTGATATGCACAAGTTCAGGTCTTGTGCATCCTACTTGGCTCACCGTTCCATCGTAGCATATTCTTGTGTCCAACGAGACCTATGTATATATATGAGGCATTCTTTTCGAGTTATTTTTGTCTTTTTCGAGAATAATGTCGATGATTGAAATGTCGTGGCACAATATATGTGAATGTGCTACGACGGGATGGTTAGCCTTGTGATATGCACAAGTCCAGGAATTGTGCATCCTACTTGGCTAACCGTTAAAATCATAGCATATTCCCGTGTCCAACGACCTAGCTAGTTATATATGAGGCATTCTTTTCGAGCTACTTTGGTCTTTTTCGAGAATAATGCCGATGATTGAAATGTCATGGCACAATATATATGTGAATGTGCTACGACGGGATGGTTAGCCTTGTGATATGCACAAGTCCAGGAATTGTGCATCCTACTTGGCTAACCATTCCGTCATAGCATATTCCTGTGTCCAACGACCTAGCTAGTTATATATGAGGCATTCTTTTCGAGCTACTTTGGTCTTTTTCGAGAATAATGCCGATGGTTGAAATGTCGTGGCACGCTATATATGTGAATGTGCTGCGATGGGATTGTCCGCCTTGTGCTATGCACAGGTCCAGGTGTTGTGCATCCTACTTGGCGGACAGTTCCATCGTAGCATATTCCTGTGTCGAACAACCTAGTTATATATGAGGCATGCTTTTTGAGTTTGGTCTTTTTGATTTAGGAGTACTTTCTATAAGTGTATCTTCATATGCGACTTTAATTATATATGTTTTTTTTCAATCACCGGTTAATTATTATTATCAACTTATAGATGACGTGGTACGTCGTGTACAAGGGACGGGTTCCCGGAGTCTACGATGATTGGGAAGACTGCCGGAGACAGGTGCACCGTTTCAGCGGCAATAGCTACAAATGTTACAACACTATGGCGGAGGCGGAAGCTAGATACACACGCTATCTAGCGGGAGTTAGGACAAGGAACCGGATGAAGACATACACCTTCGTCCTGGCGGTGATCATGCTTATCTTCTTTGGTTGTTTATCCCGCGTTTGTGTCTAGCTAGTTTAGATGCCTAGGCGAGCTTCCGAGCTCTAACTTGTTCGATCGACACATGTATTCGCATGTCACCAACTACTTTGTAACTTGATCGAAACAATGTAACTTATACTATGTATTCATGTATGAGACTTATCTATATGTATTTGTATCAATCTCGTTTTTCAAATTGTGTATTTATATATATAATTGTCTATCTTGTATCTGTGTGTGTACATCTGCTATAATATTGTATATAATCTATATTGTATATAATCTGGCTCGGAAATTAAAAAAAAAAACAAAAAAACACCTGTGGCGCACATGACCTACCTTTTGTGGCGCACTACACCTAAAGCGCACTTTAGAAGCTTAGTGGCGCACTGGGAAGTGCGCCACAGAAGATCCTACCCGTAGCGCACCTGCCCACATAGTCGTGGCGCACTAGCAAGTGTGCTACGCCTATCTCGACACAACCGTGGCGCACTATGCAGTGCGCCACGGCTAGGAGATAGCCATAGCGCAAGGGCCGTGGCGCACTGCTAGTGCGCCACAGATGCTCTTTTCAGGTGCGCCACCAATGGCCATTTTCCTAGTAGTGTCATTAGCAACATTAGTTTATTCAAAAGATATTCGACCTCTGGCAAAGCTTTGAACAACAAGGCTTTTCCCTAAAAACACAAGCTACTATAGTAACTCATTCAAAAATCTCAATTCCCCAAAAGAGAACTCAAAAAGGAATCAATAAGAAGCAAATGCAAATAATGGCAGAAATCTGTCAAAACAGACCAGCAGGTAGAAACCGATTTTTTGAACATCTTTTGTTGCTCAAATCAAAAAGTATTGGACTAAAGAAAGTTATCTAACATACTGGGGGGTTTATTCATAAATTTTGAACTCAATACGAGTTACAGAGACTCCTGACGATTTTTTATGGTGGAGGACAGAAATCTGTTTCGGGACAGCAACTCCCAAAATCTTACTTCCCTCTCATTAGAGGTCATTCTTGGCACAAAAAGCAAACGGAAAGGATAAGGAGAGGTCATTACTAAAGTAATAACTTCCAAGACTCAAGGAAACTCTTGGGTTGTCTCCCAACAAGTACTTTTCTTTAACGCCTTTAAGTTAGGCACAAGAAGCAAGAAGAATCAAGTATTTTCAAATGATGAAGCATTACCCCTCTTCCAAGGTGTTTCAGTAGAGATCTTCCAAGTGTGATCTTTCCTTTGCCTACACATTCAATAACAAGATAATTAGTAGTCACCATTTTCCCTGAGATTTTGTAAACACACCTTTAGCTATTCCAATGGGTAATATAGTGGCATTGTTGGTAAGAGAGATTTCCTCTCCTTCTTCAGTAAGCCCGCAAAGACTCATGGAATCATAAATATCTTTAGGCATGAGGCAAAATTCAGACATGATATCACAACGAGCATCAAAAAGTGTAGTGTTTATTGAGACTTTGATTGTGGGAAACCACTTTGAAGGCTCAGAATTTATGGGAACATAATCATGGTAAGCCCTAACTGTGTGATAGCAACTATTCATAGCAGCAATACCGGTCTCAAGAGTGTTCAACCTAGCAAAAAAATTTGTGAAAGAAGAATCAGACTTGCCATGTGTACCATAAATCATGATTAATTTTTTTATGTCATCAAAAGCTTCATCCTCAGTACATAGCAAAATATATTTCTCAGCCACAACATCCAAAGCATATCTATAACGAAGAGCAATACCGTAGTAGAAACTATCAATAACCAAGATAAGGCTCACCTTAGGCTAGGTTTCCCTCTGTAAAGCAGAGATTCTGGACCAAGCTTCTTTAAAACTTTCTTCACTTTTGTGCTTAAAAGTGGAGATTTCTACCATAGGGAAAATAAAGGTTGGTCCAAAACCAGACATGGTAGAAACTAATATTTTTGGGTTTTTGAATAAAGCAAGCAAACCAAACTAGACTAATTGTTTTTGGGTTTTTTGAAAAGAGGCAAACAAAACCAAGCAAAAGAAACAAAGCAAACTAAAAACAAAATAAAGAGAAAGGAAGTGAAGGACTCCCCTTGTGAATACGTCCTTAGCCTACCCGGCAACGGTGCCATAAAACTTATTGATGACTCCTTAGTGGCGCCAGAGAACTTGGTGCTTTATGTGGAGTCTTGTTGGGAACCCCAAGAGCAAGGTGTGAAGCAACACAACAGCAAGTTTTCCCTCAGTAGAGACCGAGGTTATCGAACCAGTAGGAGGAAGGAAACGTTGATGTCTACGCACTTATATTCTTGTAGACAGTTGTTGGGCCTCCAAGTGCAGAGGTTTGTAGAGCAGCAGCAAGTTTCCCTTAAGTGGATTACCCAAGGTTTATCGAACTCAGGGAGGAAGTGGTCAAAGGTATTCCCTCTCAAGCAACCCTGCGATCAAGATACAAGAAGTCTCTTGTGTCCCCAACACACCCAATACACTTGTCAGGTGTATAGGTGCACTAGTTCTGCGAAGAGATAGTGAAATACAAGTGGTAACGGTGCCAGAAAATAGCTTCTGACTTGTTGTTGACGTGGGGTAACTGTGCCAGAAAAGATCTGATGACGTGGAGGAAAGGTAAAAGCCCAAAACCTCCCCGGCAAACAGAACAAACATGGAAGCAAGCAAACATGCAACAGATCTAGTAGCAAAGGGTGTTTCAATGCTCAGAAACAAGGCCTAGGGATCATACTTTCACTAGTGAACACTCTCTCATATAAATATACTATATTCATGATACTACTCTTAGCTACTCTCCGGTTGGACACTCTAATCCATCATAGGGCTATAACAGCACACCTCAAAGTCCGCCTTCCCCAATCTAGATAACCCCACACTGTCACCATGAGCGCTAGATGGTTCCAACAAACACCACAATTTCATAGAGACATCCAACTCCAAATATAACTCATAACATATATTCAATATAGCCAAAGTGCCACACACGGTATGCACGCTTTCACTTCCACACACGTGGGGAAAAACATAGATCTATTAAAGCACAAAGAGTATTTATGTACACTCAAGCCTAAGTGCCACCATGGCATGCACGCTTTCACTTTCACACACATGGGGAGAGCAGGGATCTAATGAAGCACTTGAGTAGCAAGGTAGATCTACTTGATTACAAAGCTCATGACCACAAGATCATGCATAGAGAGAGAGATGAACACATAGCTATCGGTAGAGCCCTTTGCCCTAAGGAATAACTACTCCCTCCTCATCATGGGAATCAGCAATGGTGATGAAGATGGCGATGGAGATCGATGGAGATGGCTCCGGGGGCACTTCCCCGTCCTGGCAGGGTGCCGGAACAGATACTTTCTGTCCCCCGAATCTCCCCTTCGGCGGCGGAAGCTCTACAGAGGTTTTCGTGGATTTCTTCTAGATGCCCTAGGGTTTTTGGGTCGGAGGCTTCTTATAGGCGTAGGAATCAAGGTCGATGGGGTTCCAGGGGCCCACACCCTCTGTGGGTGCCTCCAGGGCTTGCCCGGGCCTAGGGGGTGTGGCTACCTTGTGGCCCCCCTCCGGCTCTGCTTCGTGGTTCCGTGTTGCTCCGGGAAAATAATGACTTTGGCTTTTGTCCCGTCCAATTCTGAGAATATTTATTTTTTGCCTTTTTGGAACCAAAAATAGAAGAAAATAGGCAACTGGCACTGTGGCAACTCGTTAATAGGTTAGTTCCAGAAAAATATATAAAAACACCTCAAAGTGTAGACAAAGCAAAGAAAAGTAGATACAAAACAAGCATGGAGCATCAAAAATTATAGATACGTTTCCGACGTATCAAGCATCCCCAAGCTTAACTCCTGCTCGTCCTTGAGTAGGTAAGTGATAAAAAGAATAATTTTTAAGGTGAAATGCACCCTCACAATAAAGATCAAACCATTTGCAAGCATTGAAAGCTAGGAAGAAAGAACTCTAAACATGTGCATGAAAGATGGAGTTCTAACAATAGGACATTGTAAGTATGCATGCAACATGAAAGGCTACAAACAAAAATCATGAATAACATGCATTGAAAAATGTTTGTTTGTTTCACATACAGAAAACATGGCATAGTGGCAATCAGCTTGTCCCTCATAGAGTAGCAAATAGATTCATAGGACACCTTCAAAGTTCACAAGGGTGACTAGAAACAAGTAGTACAAGAACAAGTAATATCACAATATGCATCAATCAATAAGCTTTGCAACAGTGCACATAGAATGACAACTATGCTCTCTTAATGGTGCCTAAAGGTAGAAGGTGGAGACTCAATAGTGGTGGAAGAAAGGCCTTTTTTATAAAGGAAGCAGGGATTACAAGTTTCAAAAAAGAGCCTCCAAAAATTATGGTACTTGTTAGCTTTCAGCCCTCATTGCCCCTATCATAAGCATCTTGAAGCGGTTAAGGTTAAAGTGGCAAAGATGGAGTATATGCTTGACGAAGTATAAGTTGGGAATCTCAAGTCCCTTGAATACGAGGGCCACACCTCATGCATACTAAACTTTGGGAACAAGTAAGTTCTTGTCACTGTAAGTATTTGCATATCATTGAGAACCGCCAACGGGGTACCCCTTGCACATGGTATAGGAGCTATCCCATAACCAAAATGACAAGGCAAGCAGACAATGAGCATCTCAGCGATCTTTTTATTTACCATATGCATAGCTTTTTATGGAGGATGCTTCATAGATACCTCACTATGGTGATGCTGCAAGTTTCCACCATGATTAGGCATGGCTTAGGCTAGCGGCCCAGGCGTTTCTCTAACACAGGATACAAACTCCATGGACTTAAAAGTTCCCTCTTTATTTCACATCGGTGACATCCATAGACAAAAGAGCATGATATCAACTGAGTACAAAGTACAAGTGCAATGTTGAAAACATTCCCCGTGACATCACAATTCTGCTAATTCCAACTTATAAGTGCAAGCATATACAACAAAGTTGTCACAATGGTTCATGTTTATTAGGGTCAAAGAATATAAAGTGTGCCATCAAGTTCGTGAGGGCTTTAATCACTAAGTTTTCACATAACAAAATAGTTTTTTAATTGGAAGATAGTTGAAAACAAGAATATACTTGGAATGGTGTAACACACCATGCATAGGAATTTATAGTGGAAACTTTGGAATAACTTGGTTTCTTGGGAGTTGGAAGCATGAGTAGAGCTTACTCATACAAGTGGAGGCTAGCAAAAGACTGGGAGCAACCAACTAAGAGAGCAATAATGGCCATAATCATGCAGAGCAACAATACATTACTAATCAAAGCATACAGTGGTACTACAAGTCAAGGAATAAATGATCATAGAGGTTATGTTGAATTGTTCATAGTCATAAAATTGTGTGAGCATGTGCCAAGTCAACCCAAACAAAGCATCAAAGGAGAATATCGCAATACTATGCTTTTGTATGCTAAAATAACGCATGATTCCTTCAAGGAACATTAAGCAATCCTAATTGTTTGGAACAAGACATCTACCGCAATAATCACTAAGCATAAGGTCAAAACAACACCTAGCATTTCATGCTAAAGTCTAAGTCACAGTCAAAACAAGCTCTCTTTTGTACCACTTAAGCATGAAGCTTTCTACTCTTTTCAATACCAAATAACTTATTTGAAACAACTCACAAAGATAATAATCAACAAAGACCAGTGAGCTTGTTTCACAAATCCACAAAGAAGATCTAAAAAGTTCTAAGCTGAAAGCACAAGAAAACTAAGGCTGAACGCAGTGCTAGCAAAAGTGAACACTCACAAAACAATAAGAGTGAAAACTAGAGTGTTCTAGGAAATGGAAACAGAGTGTGTGTCTCTCAAAAAGAAGTGTGGTGTAACCAACCAACTTACTCAAGCAAACTAAGCTAACGAAAACCATAAACTAAAACTAAGACGCTCCAAGAACAACACAACAATGCATGAAACAATAAAAACAAAGTGTCTAGAAAGACCCGAGACTTTTATTGATGAAGAAGGGGATGCCTTAGGCATACCCAAGCTTTGACGCTTATACCTCTTGAATATTTCTTGGGTGACACGGGGTGGCATCCCCAAGCTTGAGCTTTTGTCCATTCTTCATCTCATTACTTCATTCTTTCTCTACACCTGAAATTTTTCCTTCATACAAAACTTCACACAATCTTCATTAGCAACATTAGTGTATTCAAAAGATAATAGACCCTTGGGCAAAGCTTTGGAACAACAATACTTTTCACTAAAAACACAAGCTACTATAGTAACTCCTTCGAAAAGCTCAATTCCCCAAAAGAGAACTTAAAAAAGAATCAATAAGAAGCAACTGCAAATAATAATAGAAATCTATCAAAACAGACCAGCAGGTATAAAACGATTTTGTCGAACATCTTCTGTTGCTCAAATCAAAAAGTGTTGAACTAACGAAAGTTAGCTAACATACTGCGGCATTTATTCATAAATTTTAGCTCAATCCGAGTTACAGAGACTCCTCACGAATTTTTATGGTGGAGGACAGAAATCTGTTTCGGGACAACAACTCCCCAAATCTTACTTCCCTCTCATTAGAGGTCATTCTTGGCACAAAAAGCAAACAAAAAGGATAAGGAGAGGTCATTATAGAAGTAATAACTTCCAAGACTCAAGGAAACTCTTGGGTTATCTCCCAACAAGTACTTTTCTTTAAGGCCTTTAAGTTAGGCACAATAGCTTGAGAAGATGCTCACATGAGAAATACGAATTGAAGTAAAAGAGAGCATAAAGAAGCAAATTCAAAACACATTTAAGTCTAACCCACTTCCTATGCATAGGAATCTTGTAAAGGAACAAGTCATGAAAGCACAAAGCAACAAGCATAGGAAAGCAAAACAAATGCAACTTCAAAATTTTCAACATAAAGAGGGGAAACTTAATATTATTGAGATGCATAAGACCATGTTTCCCTCTCTCATAATAACTTTCAGTAGCCTCATGAACAAAATTAACAATATAACTATCACATAAAACATTCTTATCATGAGCCACATGCATAAAATAATTATTACTCTCCACATAAGCATAGTCATTCTTATTAGTTGTAGTGGGAGCAAATTCAACAAAATAGCTATCATTACTATTCTCGTCACCATAGTCATCAAATAAAGGAGGCAGATTGTAATTACAATAAATTTTCTCCTCAATAGTAGGTGGACTGAAAATATCATACTCATCATTGTAATCATCATATATTGGAGGTTTGGTATCATCATAAGCAATAGAATAGCTATCTTCCAAAGTTGGGGGACTAAAAAGATCGTTTTCATAAAAACTAGCTTCCCCAAGCTTAGACGTTTCCATAGCATTAGCAAAATTGGTGTTTAAAGCATTCATACTAATAACATTGCTATTAGCATGCAAATAAAGCAACAAAGGTTTTTTAATTTTCTCTTCAAACACTTCATGTCCTAACTCAAGATAAACACTATAAAGCTCTCTAATTTTGTTGTTGTTTTCCATTAAGCCTAACTAGTGAAAACAAGAAACAAAAAGACAAAACTGCAGAATCTAAAGGAAATAACTTCGAGCACTCACACCAGAGGATGTGAGTACCTTTTACCTTACCTCCCCGGCAATGGCGCCAGAAAAGAGCTTGATGTCTACACACTTCTATTCTTGTAGACAGTTGTTGGGCCTCCAAGTGCAGACACTACAAGAAATGTGTTAACTTGTGACCTTCTCATAGTGACGAGGAATGAAATCGTCATAGATTTATGACGATTTCGCACAAGATAGTGATAGGCTATCTGAAGAGATCAAAACTCTATAAAATTATGACGCTTGTGCTCAATCGTAATTTCATCATATTAAATCGTCATAACCTACACGGTACAACTCAGAGCCTTATTTATACCCCGTTATGACCAATTTAAATCGTCGTTGGATTAAATAGTTAGCCACATCAGCAGTTATGCCTACATGGCATGTTTACATGTCAATTTTTGTACACGTGTAATAATCACAAAAAAAAGGAAATAGGAAGGATCGAACTCACGACCATAGCTCGTTTTACAAAGATGAGAACCTCCACACCACGCCAATATTCTGGTTGCACAGTCCCACGTTTATTTTATTAACCTGACGTTGTTATGTCAGGCTTTAGAAAAATAAGAGGCAAAACATGGTGGTGCAAGATTCGAACTAGAGACCTAATCCCACAAACAGGCAACTCTAACCAGCACACCTACGCGTTACATCTTTATGAATGTCGCCAGGATTATTCAGTTAATCTACAAAAAACTAACAGACAGGGATTCGAAACTGGTCTACGTGTCAATATTTGTATACGTATGTTTGTGTTAATATGGACTGAATAGCAACCAACAGGCCCGCATCCTTTTTCGAAATAATTGATAAAAATAAGGCGCCGCGGGGGATCGAACCCGCGACCTCCCTCACTCCACTAGCGACGGCAACCACTACAACCAACTTCGTTTGTTGTTTCACTCTGTGTACATATCTTATTAACAAAATCTTCGACTGTTGGACCATGGCCACGGATGACAACTAGGTCCGGCCCACGAAGCAGACATAGTACTTGGGCCGGGTTGACCTTTCCGAGCGGTATATTACAACCGGGCTAGCTGGCTGCCCGGTTACTATTTTTTTCTTTTGTTTTCTTTTTCTATTTTCTTAATTCTTTTATATCTTTTTCACAAAAAGTCCAAACGAATTGATTTTTGTCTCTAAATTTTTATAAAATCCAGTAGAACATATTATGGTATTAATTAGCAATACTTTGATTAATTAAAAATAGTGGATTTACTAATCCCATATTAGTCAATAGTAGGGACAATACCATAATTCAAAATATGAGTTTGAAACTAGGGAGTGACTGTTCTCATATAGGGATTGAGTCTTCTTAAAAAGTTTCGATGGATCTCTGAAGAAACATGATATTGTGAGTCTAAAAATGATTTTTCCAAAAATAATGGGTATCGGATCATGTACCTGTAGTTCAAACCGGACCCACTTCCTGCCGAATCGGCAGGAATTTGTCTTTTTTCGCCAGGGGTGTATGGAAAGGTTTGAGATACCCCGGTTGGAACATTGTCCATGTAAGGTGGTCTAATATTTTTGCAAAATGTATCGGTACCATTCTAAAACTGTCATTTGGTGGTTGCTTCACAAAACGCCCCGTTTTTTGCGCTCGAAAAATGGAAAATGGTTTTTCCGTGCGTCGAAAAGGAAAACTTCCTCCTGCAACATTGTTCTCCATTCCATGATATATATGTGTGCACAATATGGGCACATTATCACAAAGTATGCCCTGATTCTAGCCATAACATTGGTCATTTGACCCGAAAGCCACGAAACCTCGAACATGATAGGTCATTTTGTGAAGGGTTTTTTGAGACATACTCAATTTACCAAGTTTGGTATTTTTACTTGAAATTATGTCACATAATAAGACACCACGCGAAGGAGTTGCGTTGATCGGACCATTTTTTATTTTTTTATGCCCGTTTCAAACTATGGTCAAAACGGCGGGCATGAAGGTTCTTAGCTCAGGGCCGAGCCTCGCTAAACTTGCATTGGATCTCTAAAGAAACATGATATTGTGAGTCTAAAAATGATTTTTGCCAAAAATCATGAGCATCGGATCATGTACCTGTAGTTCAAACCGGACCCACTTTCTGCCGAATCGGAAGGAATTTGTCTTTTTCGCCAGGGGTGTACGGAAAGGTTTGAGATACCCCGGTCATGTACCTGTAGTTCAAACCGGACCCACTTCCTGCCGAATCGGCAGGAATTTGTCTTTTTCGCCAGGGGTGTACGGAAAGGTTTGAGATACCCCGGTTGGGACATTGTCCATGTAAGGTGGTCTAATATTTCTACAAAATGTGGTGATACCATTATAAATCTGTCATTTGGTGGTTGCTTCACAAAACGCCCCGTTTTTTGCGCTTGGAAAATAGAAAATGGATTTTCCGTGCGACGAAAAGAAAAACTTCTTCCTGCAACATTGTTCTCCATGCCATGATACATATGTGTTCACAATATGGGCATATTATCACAAACTATGCCCTGATTCTAGCCATAATATTGGTCATTTGATCTGAAAGCCACGAAACCTCGAAGATGATAGGTCATTTTGTGAAGGGTTTTTTGAGACATACTCAATTTACCAAGTTTGGTATTTTTCCTTGCAATTATGTCACATAATAAGACACCATGCGAAAGATTTGCATTGATCGGACCGTTTTTTATTTTTTTATGCCCGTTTCAAACTATGGTCAAAACCGCGGACACGAAGGTTCTTAGCTCGGGGCTGAGCCTCGCTGAACTTGCGTTGGATCTCTGAAGAAACATGATATTGTGAGTGTAAAAATGATTTTTGCCAAAAATCATGAGCATCGGATCATGTACCTGTGGTTCAAACCGGACACACTTCCTGCCAATTTGGCAGGAATTTGTCTTTTTCGCCAGGGGTGAACGGAAAGGTTTGAGATACCCCGGTTGGGACATTGTCCATTTAAGGTGGTCTAATATTTCTACAAAATATGGTGATACCATTCTAAAACTGTCATTTGGTGGTTGCTTCACAAAACGCCCCGTTTTTTGCGCTCGGAAAATGGAAAATAGATTTTACGTGCGTCGAAGAGGAAAAATTTCTCCTGTAACATTGTTCGCCATCCCATAATACATATGTGTGTATAATATGGGCATATCATCACAAACTATGCCTTGATTCTAGCCATAACACTAACCATTTGACCCGAAAGCCATGAAACCTCAGACATGATAGGTCATTTATGAGAAGGTTTTTTAAGACACTTGCAATATACCAAGTTGGGTATTTTTCCTTGTAACTATGTCATATAATAAGACACTATCCGAAGGATTTGAATTGATCAGATCGTTTTTGAAAATTTTATGCCCGTTTTCATTTTTTACAAGTTAAAAAAGAGGTGTTTTGCGAATGGACCAATCAAAACAGAGTAAACTGCCTCCCACGGATCATCCTTATGGCCCTGATCCGGACCGTTTAGTCCGGATCCAACGCCTGACCGCTCACCCGAAGAAGCACAAAGTATTAGCCAGTGCGCACCGCACCCACGACCCCAACCCTAACTCAGAATCGCCTCCCCTAGCGCCGCCTCCCCCCGCACCGCTCACTCCGGATCGCCTCCCCCCGCGCTGCTCACTCCGGATCGCCTCCCCCCGCGCCGCCGATGCTCCCAGCACCCCCTCCTATGGCTCGACGCTCCTCCCCTCTGCACCACCTCGGCCAACGTATACCTCTACCGCAAATACCACCCCTCCCGTCCCACCGCAACCACCACTCCCCCATACATCCCAATCCCGTCAGGCGGCGGTAGATCCCTGCCGATTCCGGCGGGTCCCGGCCCATTCCGGCGACCATAGCACTGCCAGTCACCTTCCTCGCACCCCTACTGCTCTTGTATCGAACCCATGGCCTAGAACCGCCCAATCGAGGCCTACTGTAAACCCTAGCTGCCCAAGAGGGAGATCGATCGCGAGCGCGAGACCATGGAGCAGAGGAGCCTGCTGGCGTCGGTCGTGGGAGTGGGCGTCAGTGTGGGGCTGGGGCTCGCGTCGAGTGGGGAAGCCGACGCCGAGGGCGGCGGCGGTGGTGCTGGCGGTGCGGGCGTCACAGAGGTGGAGGCGGAGCTGCGGCGGCTGGTGGTGGACGGCCACAACAACGACGTCAGCTTCGGCGACAGCGTCTTCCCCTGCGGTGGTGGCCACTTCCCCCACGGCAGTGGCTACATCCTCGTGTCGCTGGTGATTACCGCGGAGTCGGCGACTTCCCCGTCGTGGTTGGTAGTTCCATGCGTCGTCGGAAACTTCCTCGCGGTGCTGGGCACTTCCCCAAGGCGTCTGCTACATCCTCCACGGCAACAGCCAACATCACCTCTTTGAGCGACCACTAGATCTCCCCATTTTCAGGTATGCGTCCTACACTACTACACCCTATGCCATGATGTGCACGATGCAGCAGATCGATCACCTAGTATGTTTCCAGATATGCAAGACTAAGAACAGATCGATTACTTGCGCTGCTCCCTCTAAATATTTTAGTACCCCACTCTCTCTGAATCTCTTAGCATACACAGTTATAGCATACATGGCTGCTTAGTTTGTATAAATTTCTTGGTTAGTGGTCGTTCTTGTTTGCAAAAGCTTGCTAGTCAGTAAATTTTGCAACAGGTTGATCCGAATATCTATCTCCTGCTGCTATGATAGTTGAAACCCACCTTGTGATAGTTTGCAGGTGGGTTTTTGGTGCCCTCTTCTGTTCGAATTTATCTTTAAACTAAAATGAACACGACATCGGTTCAATTAGATTAGAACCAACATAGGTTGTATGTGTTTTGATGTAGTGAGAAATCGGTATGTTTGTATTTTGAGTATCTTAAACTGCACTTCTCAAAACTGATGCTTGGGTTATCTAGTATATGTGCATTCAGCATGTATTTCTATGCCTGACATGAAAATATGACCTACTTTTTCTACTGCTAGCATTGTATGAAATATGCTTTTAATCATAATAGCACTGTATGGAATATCTAGACATGTCCACCACTTTGTTAGTTGTGGAGAGTAATTGCTTTGTGATGAACATAAGAATGTAGCTATTTTAAATAATAGTGATGTTCTGATCTTTTCTCATTCATTATACTTGATGTGCTTCCATGTTTTCCTAGTGATGTATCCTGGTGAATGTCTACACACTACACAATGGTATGCTATATTATTTACTGTTGTGCTTCTTGTACTTCACCAATGCCTTGTGGAATTAATGTACTTGATCAATGTTTTTTAAAATCTTTATCACCGCCTTGCAGTTGAATCTATCTCGATGGCACAATGAAGCTTTGAATTTAGTGTCAAGGACAATGAAATAGCAAAATATGCAAAATCTATCTTTCGGTGATAAGCTATATGAATAATGTGTGCTCACGTGTAGTTATGTATCTATAGTCTATGAAAAAACTCATTGTGAATCGTGCATATGTCTGAGCTAGAGGCATATAGTTAATAGGTTGTGCAAGTTATATTTCTTGGATTAAAAAACTAAACTGGAACCTACCTGATGATATGAGATGGCATTAACTCCCAAACTTATAAGCATTGAACCAACACCTTTTTGAGATGATTATTCCCTCATGTGCATCTTTCGTTATTCTGTAAGCTTGCACATAGTGTTAGCACATTATTACAATTATATGATTATTTTGACTGAATCGTGTTGCCATTGCATGGCTAACTCTACTTTGCACAATTCATTGAAACATTGCTGAAACCGTAGCTCTTTTATTCAAGTTTCACCCTGAAATTTACTTGAACTACCGCAAGTACTTATGATTTTCAGGTCTTTGGGAGTGTGAAATATCTTAATTATATGATGTAAGTTCAATAGTATACAAGTGTATATGTAGTGCAGTTGTGTACAGTTAGTAGTAGTTGTGCTCAGATCTCTAGTTTATTATTTAACTTTCCTTTGTATAGGTAAATTGTTTTTTCTTTATTGATGAACTTATCGATTCGTACTAATTTTTGTGTTCCTGGGTGCCGAGGAGAAGGATCTGGTGAGGAGGAGCCGGCAAGGAGAACCTGGAGGTCCGGCAAGGAGAAGCCTGAAGGTGCTCTCTGTTGCCCAGGTGGATGCTCTGCCCGCTTGAGGCGAGTTGCCATCAGTCAATTCCGACGAGCTGCTGGTTGGTGGCAGGCTGCCAGCGAGCATCATGGCTGTAATTATATGGAGGGAGTACTTCTATGTGTAATAATATTGTTTGTGTGTGACATGTGAACCTTGCTGTACGTCCTATTCTGGAATTCAAACGGTGTTGTCAAATATTTATAGTCATTTATATTCTATCTGCTGTTTCATTGTATATCTACTGGGAAATTATCTTATTTAATATATGTGTTTGTTCTATTAATTTGGCTACTAAACTTGAAGTGGCCAAGGCCCAAACAATATTACACTATCAAAAGTCCACATCTGTATTATATTGGACCAGTTCTGTAACAAGGCCCATGAGGCTGAGACCCATTTAATTTTGGATAAAATAGAAAAATAAATGGCCGTAAAAAGGACAAAGCTTAAAAAATAACTCATCCTAAAAAGGCCATGGCCTAGAAGGAAAAAGGCCGAATTAATGGGCTTGGCCCATGTAAGCAACCAAAATGGACCGGGCTAAATTTACACTACGACGATTTCATTTCGTCACAATTTTGCCACGTAGTTTATGCCACGTAAGGTCTGACCTGGCCATGCTAGTTTGCCCGTGACTATATCTGATCGTCATAACAGTTATGACGATCCAATATCATCGTAAACGGTTATGACGATTTTACAAAAAACGTCGTTATAGTTTATTTGCGACGCCCAGCTTTCGACGATCTTATTTTCGTCATAAAATCGTCATAGATGGACTACTATGACGATTTTGTGACAAAAATAGAGGGTCATAGAAGCCCAGATTCCTTGTAGTGAGAGGTTTGTAGAATAGCAGCAAGTTTCCCTTAAGTGGATTACCCAAGGTTTATCAAACTCAGGGAGGAAGTGGTCAAAGGTATTCCCTCTCAAGCAACCCTGCAATCAAGATACAAGAAGTCTCTTGTGTCCCTAACACACCTAATACACTTGTCAGGTGTATAGGTGCACTAGTTCGGCGAAGAGATAGTGAAATACAAGTGGTAACGGTGCTAGAAAATAGCTTCTGACTTGTTGTTGACGTGGGGTAACGGTGCCAGAAAAGAGCTAATGGCGTGGAGGAAAGGGCAAAGCCCAAAACCTCCCTGGCAAACGGAACAAAGATGGAAGCAAGCAAACATGTAACAGATCTAGTAGCAAAGGGTGTTTCAATGCTTAGAAACAAGGCCTAGGGATCATACTTTCACTAGTGAACACTCTCTCATATAAATATACTCTCTTCATGATACTACTCTTAACTACTCTTCGGTTGGACACTCTAAACCATGGTAGGGCTATAACAGCACATCTCGAAGTCCGCCTTCCCCAATCTAGATAACCCCACACTGTCACCTTGAGCGCTAGATGGTTCCAACAAACACCACAATTTCATAGAGACATCCAACTCCAAATATAACTCATAACAAATATTCAATCTAGCCAAAGTGCCACACACAGTATGCATAATGTCACTTCCACACACGTGGGGAAAATCATAGATCTATTAAAGCACAAAGAGTATTTATGTAGACTCAAGCCTAAGTGCCATCATAGCATGCATGCTGTAACTTTCACACACATGGGGAGATCAGAGATATAATGAAGCACTTGAGTAGCAAGGTACATCTACTTGATTACAAAGCTAATGACAATAAAATCATGCATAGAGAGAGAGATGAGCACATAGCTACCGGTAGAGCCCTTAGCCCTGAGGAAGAACTACTCCCTCCTCATCATGGGAATCAGCAATGGTGATGAAGATGGCAATGGAGATCGATGGAGATGGCTCCGGGGGCACTTCCCGTCGGCGGTCTTGGAACAGAGACTTTCGTCTCCCCGAATCTCCCCTTCAAGACGTAGCGCTATAGAGGTTTTCGTGGATTTCTTCTGGATGCCCTAGGGTTTTTGGGTCGGAGGCTTCTTATAGGCGCAGGAATCAAGGTCGGTGGGGGTCCATGGGGCCCACACCCCCTATGGGCGCCTCCAGGGCTTGACCGCGCCTAGGGGGTGCGGACATCCTGTGGCCCCCCTACGGCTCTGCTTCATGGTTCCGTGTTGCTTCAGGAAAATAATGACTTTGGATTTTGTCCCGTCCAATTCCGAGAATATAGATTTTCTGCCTTTCTAGAACGAAAAACAGAAGAAAATAGGCAACTGGCACTATGGCGACTTGTTAATAGGTTAGTTCCATAAAAGATATAAAAACACCTCAAAGTGTAGACAAAGCAATGAAAAGTAGATACAAAACAAGCATGGAGCATCAAAAATTATAGATATGTTTCCGACGTATCAAACGTCACATAGGTGTTGCTAGCAACGCGGAGACCTGCACAACACAAACTCAAGACTTTGCCCCAACGAAAAAGTGAGGTTGTCAAGCTCACCGGTTTGCTATAACAAAGGATTAAACGTTTGGTGTGGAAGGTGATGATGGTTTGCAACAAGTAAACAAGTAACATTGGAAGATGTATCAATGGTAAAGATTGGACCAGGGTCCATAGTTCACTAGAGGTGCTCTCCTTAGATAAACAACATGGCATGAAGGGTAAACAAATTACAGCAAGGCAATTGACAAGAACTTCTCAAGGCATAACAATGCAATACCAGACAAAAAGATCCTATGAGATTCGATTGGGCAATACAACAAGATACATAGACCGACATCCAATTGCATCTATGACTAGTAGTCCACCTTTGGGTTATCATCCGAACCCCCTCTAGTATTAAGTTGCAAGCAACAGACAACTGCTTTAAGAAAAGTGTGTAAGGTAAACAATCCACTTGTTCCATGAACAAGATACCGTTGTTTTCTCCCTAGTGGCAACAACACATCTACAACCGAAGAGATTTTTATCACTTGCCTTGGAAACTAGAGGCATGAACCCACCATCGAGCATAAATGCCCCCTCTTGGAGTCACTAGCAACTACTTGGCCAAGATAGCTACTAACAACGGAGAGCATGCAAGATCACAAACAACACATACATGATAGAATCATAAAGAAAAAAAGCATTAATCAATCTGACATAGTAATCTCAATATCCATCGGATCCCCGCAAACACAACATGCATGATTACAAATAGATTAGATCTTGATCATGAACGGAGCTCACAAGATCTATACATGAAAGCACATGGAGGAGAACAACCATCTAGCTACTACATGGACCCGTAGTCCAAGGTGGAATTAATCACGCATCATACCGGAGAAGAAGGCCTCCGGAATGATCTCCCCTCCGACAGGGTGCCGGGAAGAACTTCAGATCCCTCCGATCTAGGGACGATGGTGGCGGCGGCTACAGACGGTTTGGTGATGTTTTGATCGGGTTCCTAGGGTTTCTGCATTGGGGGCTTCTTATAGGCGAAGAGGCGAGGCTGGGAGGCGACCAGGAGGGCTACACCCTGCCTAGGAGCGGGCCCACCCTGGCCGCGCCTAGGGGTGGTCTGGCCGCCCTGGATCGCCTCTCCGTCTCTCCTCTAGACTTCGTGTCGCCCACGGTAAAATATTGACTTTGGATTTTGTCCCGTCCAATTCTGAGAATATTGATTTTCTGTCTTTCTGGAACCAAAAACAAAAGAAAACAGGCAACTGGCACTGTGGCAACTTGTTAATAGGTTAGTTCCAGAAAATATATAAAAACACCTCAAAGTGTAGACAAAGCAAATCAAAGTAGATACTAAACAAGCATGGAACATAAAAAATTATAGATACGTTTCCAATGTATCACCCGTCACTAGAAGAAAGGCTGGGAGGCCCAAATAAAGCAGATTCAAAGCTTGGTTTGAGAAAAGTGGTAGTAGTAAGAAGGGGAAAAAGGAAAAGGAAAAGAATGAAAATCCCAAAAGGGCTAAAAAAGGTAACAAAAATAGGTGCAAGTTGTGTGAAGTACTTGGGCATAGAATTGGTTTATCGAAATGCATCTACACTCCTCAGAGGCCAAAGTATGTTTATGTTCCTGTTTTTGCAAGTTTTTTATTTTGCTACTTGTTCTAGTATCTAACCAAGTGAAATGCTTTATTTTTTAGGAGGAAGCGTGCAAAAAAAAGCCCCACCACTTGTTGTTGAACAATGCTGGCGAATAAAAAAAGCAAGACTTAATGACTTTAGAAGGAAGAGAACAAAGCAGATAATGTAAGGTGCCGATGTGAAGCAAACTGAAACTATTACTGATGAACATGAGCTAATTGTTTCTATGTTGAATGATGTGATGCATACTGACTTTGTTTTACAGCCGCTAGGTCAATCTGAAACTGTTCCAGATGATTTGCCTGTTGTCCTGCCATGCGAATCTGCTTTGGGAGTTGTGTTGCCAACTTTGGAGGTTGTGCTGCCAAGTGTTGAGTTGCAAACTGAACAATGTCTGCAGCTTTTGCTACCATCTACTCAATCTGCAAAAGTGCAAACTAAAGAAGTTGGACATGGTCAGGTGCACTAAAGAAGTTGGACATGGTCAGGTGCAGAAGTTGAGGGGGGCTAGTGGACTTGGTAGGAAAACCAAGAGCATCAACAAACTGTGCGACGTGGAACCAAGCAGTGGAAAAAAGGAGAAAAAATTGAGTGGTAGAAAGAAGCAAAAGAAATAGAGTCGAAATCATTCAAATGTGATGTGATTTGATGTGAAAACTTAAGTTTGTTGTCATTTGATGTGAAAAATTATGTTCTTTGATGTAAAACTTGATTGTTGTAATGGGTTATGTCATTTCATGTGAAAAGTTGTGTGCTATGATGTTGATTTGACTTGAAATTCAAATTCAAATTTGAGCCTATATCCAATATTTTTGGAGTTCATTTATTTGTTATGTGATGTTGCGCTGTTGTATGTACTACTATGCACGTTAGTTCATAAATCCAAGCCTTTTTGTGAAGTCCAACTCATAGTCACTGAAAATGTTGTCCGAATAGGCTCCAAAGCTAGGGAAAACGACCCATTTCTAAGCAAGTTTTTTTCGACCTTCTCAAAAACACCCAAAATGATTTTCTTAGCTTATAGTCTACCTATATAGCATCAATATGAAGTCTCACCTTTTTTAATAAGTATTCATATTATTAATTTATTTTTGAAAAAACACCCTTTAGTACAAAGTCATGAATAAAACAAGTTTAAAAATTGAAAATGCAAAAATAACTTCAGATCCTGCTTAGTCACTCCAAAATGAAGCTAAGGCCATCTTTTTTGATTTTTTGCATTTTTAAAACCTCAAAGCAGCGAGCCCGCGACGGCACCATGCATGCCATGCAACAACGTCGCAGCCTAGCTATTCTACTCGTGAACGCAGTGAGCCAGCGACATTTGCATGCATGCAGCGAGCCAGCGACGCGGTAAAGCAATGGCAGGGGCGCAACGTATAGGGACGTCGCATCTAAGGTATTACAATTGCATGCATGCAGACATGGGACAGAGGGGACGTTTCGGTGCATCTCACTTTTGCAGTGTCACACGCGGCGGAGCGGTTTCTCACGCGGCAGCCTTACCGTCATGCGCCCAAAACGAATCAGATGCACAGCCGCCCTGTCGTTTCAGTGTCGAGCTGCATCGGCTACACACACGCGCCACCGCTTTCTAGCCTGCTATTTATCTGATGCGCTCCCTCTCCTCTCTCGCATCACACAAGCCCAGACAGATCTAGTTCAAACAACCTCCTCCGAGAACTCCAACCAGCACCCGCGCCTCCTCGAAGATGCAGTACACCGGCCCAACCTTTCGTCCTCCTCCTACCGTGCCGGGGCGCCTCTACCCGGTGCGAGTCGTCGTGGAGAGCCCACTCCACGTGTGGGCGCTGTCGAGGTGGAGGGGCTCCGTCAAGATCGCCCGCGCCTCCTCACCGCCGGTTTCACCCACCTCCCACGGGGCTCGCCGCGGATGTTCCACCTCGAAGAGGTTCGGGACAGCTCCGGCACCGTCCTCACGCTGCTCGGACATGTCTTATGGTGCGGGTGTGAATCCATTTTCTTCACCACATACAACATCTTCAGCAACTACGAGTGCATCTTCTCCACCAGGAACAACTTGCACTCGCTCCCCTACCGCTTCGACGACGAGTGAAGAAGATGTGCCTGTTGGTGAAGGGGTGCCGCGACCGGAGTAGAAGAAGGGCGCGCCCGTGGAAGAAAGGGGTTCAAAGTATAAGTTGGCCCTTCGTCGTGTCGTGTTGTGTTTATTTTCCATTTTTATCTATGTTATATGTCATGTCGTGTCATGTTTCCCTAGACTATGTAACTGTGCTACTCGTTAATCCTATCTATTAAGTGCTTATGTTTGTTAAAAAGTATTTGTTCTTCTAAAGTTTAAGTTATGATTTGTGCTAACGAGAGACACACACGCGCCCTCGTTTGCCTCGCTATCTCGAAAACGAGTGTTTTCCAAACATCTCGTTTACGTTGCAAAATCATAACGGGAGACACACCCGCGCCCTTGGTTGCATCCATCCATTTCAACCATCTCGAAAACGAGTGTTTCTAAAAAATGGGCCCCCAAAAAACAATGTGCCGCAAAAAATGGGCCCCCTTGCCCTTTTTTCCTTATCTTTCCTTTTTCTTTTTTCTTCTGTTTATCCTTTTTTTTTGTCTGTCTTCCCAATTTCGATTTCATATTCTTTCAAAAAACTTCTAATTTCAAATTTACTAACTTTTCGAAACTTCATAATTTTTCCTTCTCATATTGAAGTTTTACTGAACATTTCACCAACATCACAAAAGAAATCTGTTTATTCTTGTCGGTCATCAACGGGAGCAACATATTATGTCCCCTAAATGCAACACTAACTGCATTGTCTTGTCTAACAAACTACATTGTCTAATGGCTAATGATCAGTAGATAAACAATACCAAGAGAAATTACACACAAATTAAAAATTGTAGCCATAAGATTGTCATGCTTCTTGAGATCGACAAGTTTCTTTAGCTGCTTGTTGATCTGCTTAAACTCCTTCAAGTCAGCAACCCCCTTCACTTCCGCCTCATTCCCAAGAGTATGAGCAAGCACGCCGGGGGTGGCAGATCCTGATTACTCCATCGCCGACGGTAAATTGGGCCCTAGGGATGCGCCTTCACTTCCAATCCTCTCGATGTACTAATCCAACCACTCAAAATGCTTGCACTTGCGTAGATCCTGAAACCAGTTTCATAATTGAAAAGGGTATGAACGATGAACCCTAATTCTCAAATCGGCACAAAAATCTGAAATTGGAGAGGGGAACAACAAATTGGCAGAGGGATAACTCATATCTCACCTTCCCCAGCTCGGGCTTGCTCTCGCACTTGACAAACACGTGCCCCAGATTGCCGGTCTGGTCGGTCAATGTCACGAGCCGCTTCAGGGGCGCATTAAGCGGGAAATCAGGGCACTTAGTCATCAGGGTTGGACCGTATTGCGGCCATCGGGAGTGGGAGTTTGAAGCGGAGCTCGACATCTACTGTCGCTAGCGCTGCCTCGTCGTTGTCGGAGAAGAGGGAGGATGCAACAGTCGAAATGGTCACGACGATGGCTCTGTCGCGGAGGGGCATGACTCTATATCGTGATGGGAGTTGTGGGTCCCACGCCATGAGGTGGCAAGTGGTGGGTCCAGCGTCGGAGGTGGACAAGGGGTGGGTCCTCAGCTCGGGCCTCCTGTTGCTGATGTGGATGAGTAGTGGGCCCTGCCATGATCAAGTAATCCTACTGCTAACCTGCATCAGAGATCCCGTCGCACTCGAGCTATTTCTGCTCCAAGAAACGTCGCACCTGGGCTATTTCTGCGAACAACGTCGCTTTCTAGACCATTTCCATCAACAACGTCGCATGGGAGCTATTTGCCCTAAAAAAGATGGTGTAATCGGAAGCACTTATTGTCGTGGGAATGACCACAGCAGATGCTGCAATCGGCAGCGAGTAGTAGAACATGGGGCAAGGGAGGCCATCCATCTGCGGTGCGAGATGAGGGCGGAGACACAAGGATTTACCCAGGTTCGGCCCCCGGAGGGTAAAGACCTACTCCTGCTAGATTGTATTATGGTGGAAGTACAATGGGGCGAGCTCGGCGGCTAGGCAGCGAGTCGCTTGGGTGGATGATCGAACGTATCCTCTACACGCCCTCTAGGAAGGTTTATATAGACTCACCCCCTAGGGTTTACATATCTCAACCGAATCAGTTAAGGTTTCGGCAATCGTTTACTCTAATCCGACTGGGCCTATCTACTCTCCTGGGACTTCAGCTTCCAGTCGCTTGAATCTACGCCAGGTCTTGATCCAGTCGCCGTCCTGCAAGCCCACTCGCCAGTTCCTGGACCGGTCGGAAACGTCCTGCTGGGTATACCCCAGTAGGCATATCCCCATCAGTAGTCCTCGAGGCCGTCGTTGATTGGTCGCAGGTGTTCGTTGGCAGTCGGAGTATACGAGTCCAATGCAGACGCCCATTCGAATCGGCGGCGGACTCCTAAATAAGGAAAAAACCAATTATTCTAGTCGCAATGACAGCGGTCAATCGGGTCGCAGCTCGGCGAACGGGTCGGCGAAATATTCAGTCACTGTTGTAGTGATCGGGTCGGCGAGTCGAATGGATGAAGTTGGACCGTCAGATGCAGTCAAAACTAGCCGTTGGGGTAATCCAATGGTAACTTTGGCGTAATCACCGCGTAGTAACGGCTCCCGGAATTGGCGGGTAGCAACCACTATATAAGGGAAATGGCAGACGATCGGGGAACCACTCCTTCGTCTTTTCCTCCGATTTCGCCCGTCTCCGTTTTCCTCCGCGTCGCGATCCAATCGACCCAAAAAACCTCCGACCTTCGCGAATCTTTCAGCCAATGGCCCCCTCCATCGAACCATGGGGCAGGTCCAAGTGCACCAGAGCGTTGTTGGCATCCTTCGAGGAGGCCGGGATCCTACGCGCCGGCAGGTGGCGCATACCCACGGTCGGAGAGGTGACTGCAGACCCGCGCGAGGGAGAATTTATTTGCTTCACCAGCCACCTGGAGCGAGGGCTGGGGTTTCCCACATCTCTCTTCTTCCGGCGCTTCTGTGCCTTCTACGGGATCCAGCCGTTGGACCTGGGCCCGCACAACATCGAGCAGCTCGCCATTTTCGTGGCATTCTGCGAGTGCTACCTGGGCTGCAGGCCCTACTTACCCCTGTGGCAAGATATGTTCCACGGGAGGATCAGTCGTGAAGAATCAGGCGGCCCAATGCTGGCTGCGGGTGGCCTGACATTTCAGTTGAAGTCGAAGGCCTCCTTCTTCGACCTGATGCTGCCTGCCAAGGAGGCAAGCAAGTGGAAGAAGTCCTGGTTCTACGTCACCGAGGCGACTCTAGACGGCGAGGTAGCGATACCAAGGTACTCCGCCGACCGGCCTAAACCGCGCCGACTCCAGGTCAGCAAGCTCCCACTAGACCAGCGGATGGTCGTGGACGAGATGCTTCAAACCATCCGCGGCCTGAAGAAGAAGGGCCTTCAAACCATCAACTTGTACAACTGTTGGCTCGGGCGGCGAATCGTTACCCTGGCCCGTCGCGACCATTACATGTACGAGTACACGGGCAGGGAGGACTCGACGAAATCCTGCCTTGCCAAGTGGAAACTCGACGACTACGTCCTGGCGCTGAAGAAGATCACCCAGGCAGCGTACCTGGACGCGAAGGCTGGGGTCGCCCCCTACACCGCGAAGCATCCGGCTCCGACGGTAAGTCGCTGTTTTCCCTACCATTCACAGTCGCAATTGATGCTGTCGCGGTTATACTGATATCGTCTCGTGCCTGCTGCAGTTATTCCAAGTGGTGGAAGGGTGGCTCCCACCCGCGGACGACGAGAACTCGAGCTCGTCCATCCAGGACGGGGGCGAGTCACCTCCTGCCAAGGGCGGCGTCAGGAGCAACGCGAGTTATGACGACGGCGATGATGACGAGCCCAGGGAAGACGCCGCCCCGATGGTTCGCAAAACTCGTGGGCAACATCAGCGCGAGCTCGAGGTGAGTAAAAGCCTCGAACGTCATGACGATGACGACGACGAGCTTCCCGAGCACACCTCGCGTCGTGAGGCTACACCGTCGAAGAAGAAGAAGGAAGCGAAGGCTCCACCAAAGAGAAAGACGAAGCCGGCGAAACAGGCATCTCCGCCTCGTTCGGCGAGTAGTTCTGACGCCACCAGCTCGGCCAAGGATGAAGCTCCGCAGATGACAGCAGCACCGGATGCCGCTGCCGCCCTGGATGAGGTACCTCTGGCCTCGCTTCCCCCCTATTCGCCCCAGTCTCTGGGTTGTGGGATGTTCCAGTCGTAACAACTTCGCCTCCCATGAGAGCTCCTCCCAAAGTCGTTTCGGAGGCTCCTGTCGCGGACGCGTCGTCGAAGAGGCCTTTCGTGTCTTAGGCACATGGCGTTTTGGAGATGGGCCTCAGTCGGAAACTGGGCCCCAAACTGGAGAAGCCGGCTAGTATCCGCACGGGACTGCGGTTCATACCAGTCGCCAAGTAAGTTTTGTACATATGCTTGTCTTTCGTTGTACTCGGACAATTTTGCTCATATCGTTGTTTCATAGGACTGGAGTTAAGAAGATCGGCCACCCTTTCGTGGCCAAGGTGCCACCAGTCATCGCCGAAGAGGACCCCTCACAGAAGAGGAAAGTTGACGAGGTCGCTACACCCGCAGACAGTGCTAAGAAGGCCAAAGGCGACGATGTCGTCACGGTCTCTGACGACATGACGGTTGCTCCGAGTGATCCTCCGACGGCGACGGAGGTGGCCGTGAAGACCAAGGAGAATGTTTCCTTGCCTGTAACGGCCGAACCGGCTCCTAGTGGCGCTGGAGCATCCACCGTGACCTTCCCCCGCTTCATGGCCAAAGCGGCTACAGCGAGTGGTGCAGCGCCATCGAGCCGCACGCCTGGGGTCGCCGAAACGGAGGTCGAGCAGCGTCGCGGACACACTCCGGCTCTTCTCGCATCTGTGGACGCGCTATAGCTCCATGGCATGCTAGGCGTAGCCATCCAGGTATGTCCAGTCCCCGAGGATCGGGCCACTAAATTTCAGTGGTCAGATTCTTTTGGTGTTTGTTTTTATTTGTAGCACCCATTCCCCGAGTGCCTAGTCGCTGAATTTCAGCGGTTGGGCACTTAGGATTTTTTATCTCCAGTCCCCGAGTGTCCAGTCGCTGAATTTCAGCGGGTGGGCACTTAGGCTTTTTTGATCTCTAGTCCTCGAGTGTCCATTCGCTGAATTTCAGCGGGTGGGCACATAGGATTCCATTGTTGTTAACTGTTTGATTTGTGCGCAGGGCTTGCAGCGTGAGTCAGCCGATCGGCTTGCTGCAAAGTGCGCAGAAAAGGAACTTGTTGCCGTCCAAGAGACGAACAAGGAACTCCAGGCGATTTTTGCTAAGGCAGAGGAGGTCCGCCAGGGCCTTGTCCCAGCGAATGAACTGACGGCGGCTCAGTCTGTGTTGAGTACGGCTGAGCAGTGGATCGCTGATCTTGAGCGCGAGCTTAAGGAAGCGAAGGCGGAGGCAAGTTCGGCGGATGGGCGAGCCAGAGATGCTGTTATGGCTGCCGCTGAAGAGCGGAAGGTCTCCGACGCCCTCGTTGCTGGGCTTCAAGACGACTTCTCTTCTCTTCGAAGCTTCATCATGGGCCTCTGACGCCCTTTGATTGGTAAATTTTCCTGCCTCTACCTGTAGTAGCTACATTATGAAATCGTCGTTGTACTCACTGCCGACCCCTGTCCGCAAGTCGGATTATCGACAGCTCGGAGGAGGCGCAGTCGTATGATGTGCGGCAGTGTGTGGCCACTCTGGTCGACTCAACCATGTTGTCTGCGGCTTGCATTCGAGCGTATCTTCAAGAGATGTCGCCCACGGAAGTGATTCCCAGCGATCTCGTCGAAGTGTGGAGGTATCTGGAGAAGGGGCCGTCAGTCGTCGAGTTCATGACGCGGTCGGCATTCCGGCGCGGGGCGGCAACGATGCTTAGCCTTGGGCTTGCCCACTTCCCGGAGGACTTCGACCTTGACGACGTGACGAGTGGCTACCCCTCGTCGAAGGGCTCGGTGGAGATTGCCGAGGTGCTGAAGTTGACGGACCGGGCCGCAGTATACTCCGATCGCGTCTGGGCGATGGACGACCTCCTCCCTTATCAGGAAACGACTGTCGCGCCCAACGATCCCGAGCCGCCGCACCGGGACTTCAAGGTCGAGCAGCCCTTCCGTGCGGCGATGGTGGGTGAGTTGATGACGTACCCGTCGAACCCGTACACTCCCTTCATTCGCAACCGCAAGGGTGGCGGCGAGTCAACGTCGAAGCCTGCGGAATAGAAAACGTTGTGCCCTGGGGCGTTAGTAGCGATTTGGCCGTTGGGCTCAACTTGTATTTTGTAACGACTTTGTTCCACTGTAATGGAATTTCGCGTTATTTTGTGAATTGTCTTGCGATTTTGATTGCTGGTTGGACGAGTCCCCGAGCGCGTCCGCCCTTTTTATGGGGTTTACCTTGTTTGTTATGTGTTTGTGTTTTTGATCGTTTTGTCAGTTGTTTTGTTATTTTTGTCAACTCGCCCGATCTTGGAAAGCTAGTCACAGGGCGACTCCCATGAGTGCTCTTTACTTGACCGTTTTCCCTTGCGCGAACGAGGTCGGGTAGCCGAGTCCCCGAGCGTGGTACTTGTTGGTTCTAGTCGCAACTCTAGGGTGGGTAAGGACTGGGCACGTTAGAGTGAGCGCATCACTCCTGCCTGACCTGTCGGGTCAGTCGCATGGTGAGTCCTGGTCACGCTCTCATACTTGGCGTTTTTCCCTAGTCGCTCGTGCTTGACTGGTCGTCAGTCCCCGAGCGCGGTACTTGGTCGTTCGAGTCGCTGTGTCTAGGGTGCGGAGGATCATGGTCACTGTGAGGGGCGAAGGCAGTTGTCTTGGCTTGTTAAGCCAGTCGAGCTAGGCGACTCCAATGGGGCTCCGGGTAGGCGTTTTTCGTGGACGTTATGAGTCCTGGGGTAACCCAGTGCCCTCGTAACGCACTTCTTGGCCGTGCCGGTCGCTGTGCCAAAGGTTTACTTCTGCAGTTAGCTTGGCGCTGTTATTACGAGTGCGAGTGGCACAAGACACGGAGAGTAGGCGCAATTTGCGGTAACCAATATGCTTTATTTCATAGCAAGTGTGGGGGGGGTACATGTATGGAGTTCTAGGAGTAGAACTTGCGTAGGAGGTTTACATTCCACGGTCGCTTGACGTCGAGTTTCCCATCTCCGCGAACGTCGGTGAGGTAGTAGGCGTCGTTGCCGAGTACTCGCCCGATGGTGAATGGTCCCTCCCACGGGGGGGAGAGCTTGTGCATGCCCTTTTTGTTCTAGATGAGGCGTAGCACCAGCTCGCCTTCCTGGAAAGTGCGAGTCCTCACTCGCCGGCTATGGTATCGGCGGAGTCCTTGCTGATGGCAGTGCGGGAGCGAGCCAGGTCGCGTGCCTCGTCGAGTTGATCGACTCCATCCTAGCGTGTGAGTTAGTTTGCAGCCTCCGTGTAGTGGACAACCCTTGGCGAGTCGTGCTCTAGGTCGGTGGGCATGACTGCCTCGGCGCCGTACACCATGAAGAAGGGGGTGAACCCTGTCGACCTGTTGAGAGATGTGCGGATGCCCCAGATGATGGAGGGTAGCTCCTATACCCAGCACCCGACGGTGCGCTCGAGTGGTACTTGGAGCCGTGGCTTCAGGCCATGGAGGATGCTCTGGTTGGCCTGTTCCGCCTGGCCGTTGGACTCCGGGTGGGCGACTGATGCAAGGTCGAGTCGGATGTGGTGTTCTTCGCAAAACTCGGCCATGGATCCTTTGGCGAAGTTGGTGCCGTTGTCCGTGATGATGCTGTTGGGGAACCCGTAGAGATATATGAGCTCGCGTAGGAACTTGGTGGCGGTCTTCCCGTCGCATTTCCGGACTGGCTTGGCCTCCACCCACTTTGTGAATTTGTCGACCGCGACCAGGAGGTGAGTGAAGCCGGAGGGGGCCTTTTTGAATGGGACTACCATGTCCATACCCCACACGGCAAACGGCCAGGTGATGGGGATTGTCTTGAGCGCCAAGCTTGGCACGTGGGTCTGGTTGGCGTACTTCTGGCACCCGGCGCACCGCTGGAAAATGTCGACAGCGTCTGCGTGTGCGGTGGGCCAGTAGAAACCGTGTCGCATAGCCTTTGCGACCAGAGAGCGGGCGCCGGCGTGGTGGCCGCAGTCGCCGGAGTGGATGTCGTGGAGGATTTTGCGTCCTTCAGCGGGTTGGACGCAGCGTTGGAACACGCCGGTCACGCTGCGCTTGTGGAGCTCGCCGTCGATGAGGACGAAGGATTTGTAGCGGCGCGCTATCATTGAAGGATTTGTTGTGGACGCCGATTTCGACGGCCCACTTGGCGACTCGCCCAGTCGCCTCGCGGTTGCGGATGATGTCCTGCAGCGGTGCTGAGGAGACGACCGTTATCGGGTGCTCCTGGAAGTAGTATGGCAGTCGCCGCTGTGCTCTGAAGACCGCGTATACCAGTTTCTGGTATTGCGGGTATCGCTGGCGCGACTCGGTGAGGACCTCGCTGATATAGTACACTGGTCGCTACACTGGGCGCTCTTTCCCTTCCTCTGGTCGTTCGACGACCATGACGGTGCTGACAACGCGCTCGGAAGCCGCGACGTAGACCAGCATGGGTTCTTTGTCGACGGGGGCGGCGAGTAGCGGTGCTGCGAGTAGCACTTTCTTGAGGTCGCGGAGCGCGTCATCCGCCTCCTTGTCCCATTGGAAGGTGAGGTTTTTGCGCATCAGGCGGTATAGCGGCATCGCCTTTTCGCCCAATCGGGGGATGAAGCGACTGAGAGCCGCGACTCGCCCGGCCGGCTTCTGGACGTCGCGCAGGCACTCGGGTTTGCCGAGCCGAGCGATCGTGTCGATCTTGGTGGGATTTGCCTCGATCCCGCGTTTGGAGACGACGTATCCCAGTAGCTGCCCTGTTGGTATACCGAAGGTGCATTTGCCTGGGTTTAGATTTATCTTGTATTTCCGTAGGTTGGCGAATGTTTCCGCCAGGTCGGCGAGTAGGTCGCCCTGGCGAGCGGACGTTACTACCACATCATCGATGTAGACGTGGATATTGCGGCCAATTTGGCTCGCAAGGCACTGCTGCATACACCGTTGGTAGGTCGCCCCGGCGTTCTTGAGGCCGAAGGTCATGGCGGTGTAGCAGAAGGCTCCAAATGGCATGATGAACGCCGTCTTATCTTCGTCTTCAACGACCATTTTGATCTGGTTGTATCCATAGTAGGGGTCGAGGAAGCATAGTGACTCCGAGCCCGCAGTGGAATCGATTATTTGGTCGATCCGCGGGAGGACGAATTGTTCCTTTGGGCAGGCGCTGTTTAGGTTTGTGTAGTCGATACACGTCCTCCAGGTCCCATTTTTCTTCTCGACCAGGACTGGGTTTGCCAGCCACTTGGAGTATTTGATTGGCCGGATGAAGCCTGCAGCGAGTAGACGTGCACCTCCTCGGCGATGGCTTGGCGGCGCTCTTCATTGAAGGGCCGCAGCGACTGCTTGACATGTCACACTTTGGGGTCGGCGTTGAGTTTGTGCTTAGCGAGTTCCCTAGGGACACCAGGCATGTCAGAGGGCTTCCATGTGAAGATGTCCCTGTTCTTACGGAGGAACTCGATGAGCGCGCCTTCCTATGCTGGGCTCATGCCCGTCCCGATCGTCACCGTCTGGCTGGAGTCGCCTGGGACCAGCTCGACAGTGCGGGTATGCGTCGTTGCCTCAAAGGCTGAGGTGTTGCCGCCCTCCGAGTTGGGCTTCTTGAGTATAGTGGGGTCGTCGTTGTTGACCCCGCTCGCGTACTTGGCGAGTTCGTCGGCGTGGTTGGCCTCAGCCGCGATGACGGCGTCGACGAGTTTGGCTCCTTTGGCCTCGCACTCGGCGGCCATGTCGGGGTCGCCGTGTATGGTGATGACGCCGCGCGGTCCGGGGAGCTTCATCATGTTGTACGCGTAGTGGGGCGCCACCATGAACTTGGCGAACGCCTGGCACCCCAGGACACAGTGGTAGTGGCTGTCGAAGGGCACCAGCTCGAAGACTAGGGGTGGACACAAATCTCGAGGCTCGAGGCTTGGCTTGGGCTTGATAAGGCTTGGTTCGGGCTCGACTCGGCTCGAAGGTTGTACAAGCCAAGCCTAAACCTACCAACTCAGGCTCGAGGCTCGACAAGCCAACTCGATGAAGCTCGCAAGCCGGCTCGAAGGCTCGGTGAAATTTAAAAATTTGGCAATGACCTATGCTATAAGTGTAACAATTCACAAACCTAAATAACAATTCAACATGGATGACAATTCACAAACGACAAGTAGAATATGAACTTCGACCACAAAAAAACTCAGTTCAACACGTAGAACATGAGACATAGCTCAATCAATTGACAAGTCATAACATAAACTTCATCCACAAAGAAACCATCTCTAATCAGTTCTTTTTTTGTATCACTATTTTCTCCATTCTTCTTCAGTTTTAGTGCTGCACAGCAGCATAACAAGTTCCAGCAAGTAAACACCACATAAAACACTATTTAATCAGTTTTGCTTCCGTTATGATGCAGCACAACAAGTTCTAGCAATTAAAGACACCAAAAAAGCACTAATTACACTACTTTTCATGAACTATACTGCTGTATCCAAGCCACCAAACATATTGATTACATCACAAGCAATGAAGTACAAGATCATGGCAGGAAATAACTCACTGAACTACTGAACCACAAGAACATGGCGCCAAATTCTTCACAAAACTAATGAAGCATGACACCATCTCTTGACTCTCAGCGCACAGACACATCTCCTCGCACCGCACGCGACGGACCTGAGCGAACCGCAGCGACCTACCTAGGAGGCGGCGGCGGTGCGACACTGCAGGACTGCAGGTCCCCCTCCCCTCGGCGGCTCGGCCCCTCCCCACCCCCGGCCGGACGAGCAGCGGACAGCGGCGCCGGCGCGCCGGAAGGAAGCGGCGGAGCAGCAGGCCAACAACTTAATTACTATAGATTAAAACAAGAACTGAAGATAGGTCCCAGCTCCATGAAATTATAGTCGTGGTGTGGTGGTGGTGGACGTCTGGATGGGGACTTGAGGAGCAGAGGCAATCGTGATGGATTGGACATCTTGAGAGGAGCCGCGGGCGACTGCGGCCGGCTGGTGGAGGGCCGGCGAGCGGAGGGCCGCCGATGAGCGGATCAGTCTCCACGCTAGAACGAGGAGTACTTCAAGAGATGAAGGGGCCAGTGAGGGGAGCCATGGAGGAGAAAGTGGGCTGTTGGCGGCGGAGGTCGGCGTCGATGGTGTCAGCCGTCGTCTGTGGCGACGCGGCTAGGGCGGCGGCCCAACGCGATGGGAACAGAGAGAGCAAAGGGGTGGGGAATCGAGCGCATGCGCAGGGTGTGTTCGAGCTCGACGAGCCGGCCGAGCGAGCCTGGAGCTTGTTCGAGCGAGCTACGAGCCTGTCATTTGGGAAATTAACAGCATCAAGCCGAGACCAGTTCGGCTCGAATTTTCCCGAGCTTGTCAGAGCCGTGCCACGAGCCAGCTCGGCTCGGCTCGATTCCATCCCTATCAAAGACGATCCACTCGGTGCGAAAGTTTGCTGGTGTGCCGAAGGTGACTGGCAGCGTGACCTTGCCGATCGGATACGCCTTCCGACCGGGGACGATGCCGTGGAACGTGGTGTAGGTCGTCTCGACCATCGACTGCGGGAGCCGCAGTCGCCTGAAGGTGTCCAGGTACAGGATGTTGATGGAACCGCCTCCGTCCATCAATGTCTTGGGGAGCCGGTAGTCTCCCACCTTGGGCTTGACCACCAGGGTGACTTGGCCTGGGTACTCAATGCGTGGCAAGTGGTCCTGGCGGCTCCAGGTGATGTGTTGCTCCGACCATTTGAGGAACTGGGGAACGTCCACCTGGGCCACCGCGTTGACGGCGACGGCGCGGGCGATGACCTTCTTCTCGCGCTTCGTGTTGAAGCATGTGAAGGTGTGGAGCGAGCCGGCCACGCTGCCGAATTTTCCGCCGTTTGGCGGGTTGTTGTCGAGGTCCTCCCGCGCTCGCCGTGCCTTCTCGATCTCCTTGAGAGAGTGGCATTCGGCGGTCGTGTGCGTGGCGGGCTTCACTTCCCTGCTGTGAAATGCACAAGGTTGGTTAAGGAGGGCCGCGGGGTCGAACCTTGGTTTCTCCTTGTAGTTGCTGGCCGCGCGTTGCCTCGGGCGGAAGCTCTTGGGCTCGCGCTGCGCGTGCCCAGCGTTGGCGACGAAGTCGACTCGCCCATCACTGTGGCGCTTGCCGGTGAGGCGAGTGTTGCTGTAGCGTAGATCGTATCGTCGTCCGTTGTCTTTGCCGCTCGTGCGGCGTTGCCCTCCCGACTCGTCGTCGTTTTCTTGGTTTGGGTCTTCCTCCGCGTATCTTTTGGCGATCTCAAGGAGGTCCGGTATGTTGTCGAGTGTGCGGTATGCTCGTTTGAGCTTGGCGACCAGGGGCTCATAGCGGCACGAGGTCTTGAAGCAGTGGATTGTGGTGTCTAGGTGGATACCGACCGCGTTATACCACAGTTCTTGCCATCGTTGGACCCAGCTGCGGGTCGACTCGCGAGATCCCTGGACGCATCGTTCCAGGTCCTCGATGGTGGTGGCGCGGGTGTATGAACTCTCGAAGTGCCTGACGAAGGCGTCGCGCATCTCTTCCCAGGAGTCGATGTTGTCCGCGGAGAGAGTGTTGATCCACTGCATGCACGCCCCCTCCATCATCAGGGGGAGGTAGCGGGCGGCGAGTAGATCGGTGTGGCTGGCGATCCCCATTGCCATGAGGTAAGTGTCCAGCCACACGGAGGGATCGTACGTGGGGTCGTACTTCTCTATTTCCTTCGGCGCTTTGAAGTTCGCTGGGTATTTTTCGCCTCGGATCATTGGTCCGAAGCACCGGGGCCCGAGTGGACTTAGCGACCCTATCGGCTCGCCGTCGCGGCGGTTGGTTAGGGTATGTCGCAAGTCGTCGGGCTGGCGTGCGCGCCAGCTCTGGTTGTTGATGATGATGTGGGTGCGGGCGTCGACGGGCTGACCGTTGGCGGCGACGAAGTTGGTCGCTGGCCTGGGGTCGTTGGTGGATAGTGCCGCTTTCGCGGGTCGGTGTTGGAGCTGCAGTGGTTCGGGTGGCGGGAAGTTGAGGGTGTTTGCCGCCAATGGGCGGCCGCTTGAGGCCGCTCTGCTACCCGATGGACGCGAGTACATCCGACCCTGTGAGTCGATGCCTGCGTTTTGTTGCTCGTGTAGGGTTCGCAGCATAGAAAACAAAAATTTTCCTACGATGTGAACTATATACCAAGATCTATTTATACTAGATACAAACAACGGGCGGATGTATATCCGTAGAGAACATACCCTTGAAGACCGACAAAGCTTAACGAGTCCAAACTCGTGGTTGAAGTAGACGATCTCTTGCCGATCTCAAGATCGAGAGGAAGTCCTAGCGCCAAGAATCAGCCAAGATCCGCATCCGTGCTCGCACACACGTTCGAGGCACCGAGCAACCTCCGCCTCCTCGCTCCAGCGATGCAGCGGAAGCACAACTCTTTCTTGCCGAATAGCCACCGGGAACATGTATCTCGCTAGTCCGAGACCATGGGGGATAAATTCTAGAGGGGGAGAGAGATCCTTCACGAGGAGGGGTGAGTGAGAAGTGAGAGGAGGGGCTCCTTTTATAGGAGGAGGGGGGGAACCCCAAGGGGGTGGCCGGCGCATGGGGGCTGCCCCCTTGCCCTCCCCTCTTCATGTGGGTGGACACTCCACTCACAAAACTCCTCCAAATTCCCTCCACTCAAAAGTCCACTCAAAAATCCCATTAAATTTCCACCAAATTTAATGCAATCTCTCATTAAATAAAACTCTTTTATTTTATTCAGAATTTTGTCAATTACTTTAATGACAAACATTCACAAATAACCCCTTGCTAGAATTCTATTTCACATGCATAACCACTTTATGCAATTTCACCCGAAAACCTGTTTCGGTATCTAGTGAAATAAATTCTCGCTTGTTCATTCTTTCGGCATGAAACTTTTGCTCCAATTGGATGTCGGTGTCTCTTAAGTGTGTCACCCTACGGTTCGTGAATAATGCGGACATGATCGAGACCCTCTCGATCAATAATCGAAGCGGATCCGAGACCCATACCGACCCCACACATTCAACGATGACTTTCTCGTGATCGCGGAACCTTTTACGCTAGTATCTTAATCCCTTTGTCTCACGATATATTACATGTCCGAGATTCGATCATCGGTATCTCCATACCTAGTTTGATCTCATCGACATGCACTCTTTTCTCGTTCTGTGATATAACATTCTAGTGATCAAATCACTTGCTTGCAAGCTAATCAATGTGATATCACCGAGAGGGCCCAGAGTATATCTATCCGTCATCGGGATGAACAAATTCCACTCTTGATCCATGAGCCTCAACATAACACTTTATTAGTTCTGAACCCATCTTTATAATCACCCTGTTACGGTGTGACGTTTGATGTTATCAAGAAACTCTTCCGGTGTTAGTGATTGACATGATCTCATGGTCTAAGGATTAGGATCACTTCGTAAGTTGTTATAGCAATATAAACTCAATGAATTTGATCGTAATTCTATACTTCGGATGAATGTTCATCACATCATTACACTAATGTTGTGATCCCGTTATTAACAACATCCAATGTCCATGATCAGGAAACCTTGATCATCTTGTTAATCAACGAGCTAGTTTATGAGAGAGGCTTAACTAGGAACTTTCTGTTTGTTTATTAAACACACATGTATTAACGTTTCCGTATTAATACAATTATAGCATGCAAAATAAACATCTATCATATACTTGGAATACACATAATAAAAAATTTATTATTGCCTCTCAGGGCATATTCCCTTCAGTCTCCCACTTGCACTAGAGACAATAATCTAGTTACATAGTGATATATCTAACACCCATTGAGTTCTGGTGTTGATCATGTTTTGCTCTAGAGAGAGTTTTAGTCAACGGATCTGCTACATTGAGATCCGTATGTACTTTACAAATCTTTATATCTCCATCCTTGACATGCTCGCGGATGGAGTGAAACCGGCGCTTAATATGCTTGGAATGCTTGTGAGACCTTGGCTCTTTGGCATTGGCAATGGCACCATTGTTGTCACAATAGATCACCATTGGGTCCAACGCTTGCCACAACTCCTAGTTCGGATATGAACTCCTTCATCCAAATCGCTTCTGAGCCGCTCAAGCGGAACATATTCGCCTCCGTTGTTGATCCCGCTACCACAGTTGTTTGGAGCTCCTCCAACTAACCGCTCGCCATTCATGAGAAATACGTATCCGGATTGAGACTTAGAGTCATCCGGATCGGTGTCAAAGCTAGCGTCGACATAACACTTAGCTCTTCTTCACCTCCAGATACAAGAAACATATCCTTAGTTCTTCGTAAGTACTTAAGGATATTCTTGACCGCTATCCAAAGGTTCAACACGGATCCGATTGGTACCTACTAGTCAAAATAATAGCGTGCCACATCCGTCTTGTACATAGCATGGCGACATTATAGAGCCTATGGTCAAGCATAGGGGACTTTGTCCATTATCTCTCTTTCTTCCAAGCCGGACTTTGAGTCTTACTCAATGTCTTGCCTTGCAACATAGGTAAGAACCCTTCTTACTTCGTCCATTTTAAACTTCTTTAAAATCTTATCAAGGTATGTACTTTATGATAGCCCTATTAGGCGCCTAGATCTATCTCTATAGATCTTTATGCCTAATATGTATGACGCTCACCTAGGTCCTTCATTGAAAATTTGTTGTTTAGATAACTTTTAACACTGTTTAAAGTTCTATATCATTTCCGATCAATAATATGTCATCCACATATAATATCGAAATGCCACATTGCTCCCACTCACTTTCTTGTAAATACAAGCTTCTCCATAAGTTTGGACAAATCCAAACTCTTTGATCACCTCATCAAAGCGGAGATTCCAACTTCGTGATGCTTGCTTCAATCCATAGATGGATCGTGAAGCTTGCACACCTTGTTAGCATCCTTAGGATCGACAAAACCCTTTGGTTGTATCATATACAACTCTTCTTCAATATTACCATTGAGAAACGCGTTTTGACATCCATCCGCCATATTTCATAATCGAAATATGCAGCAATTGCTAACATAATCCTAACTGACTTTAGCATCGCTACGGAGAGAAAGTCTCATCGTAGTCAACTCCTTGAATTTGTCGAAACCCCTTTGCGACAAGTCGAGCTTTATAGATGGTCACATTACCATCAAGATCGCTTTTCCTTTTGAAAATCCATTTGTTCTCCACGGCCTTTCGGTCGTGAGGTAATTCCACCAAGTTCCAAACTTGATTTTCATACATGGATTCCATCTCGGATTTCATGGCTTCTAACCATTTGTTGGAATCCGGGCTCATCATCGCTTCTTCATACGCCGCAGGTCATTATTTTCATCAACCATGAAATTTATGACAGATTTCCGTCAAACTCGGAGTCGCACGCGTCTGTTTGACCGCGAGGTTGGTAGCACTCTCTTCGGAGTTTCATGATCATTATCATTAGTTCCCTCTTCAACAGTGGAGCCAACTCCGGAACAACTTCCGTGCGCGCTACTCGCCATACTTTGAAGAGAAGGTTCCACAACCTCTTCGAGTTCTACCTTCCGACTACTCACACCTTTCATGAGAAACTCTTTCTCTAGAAAGGATCCATTCTTGGCAACAAAAACCTTGCCCTCGGATCTGATAGAAGGAATACCCAATAGTTTCTTTAGGGTATCCTATGAAGACGCATTTTTCCACTTTGGGTTCGAGTTTATCCTGAAGTTTCTTCACATAAACATCGCAACCCCAAACTTTAAGAATGACACTTAGGTTTGTTTCCAAACCACAATTCATACGGTGTCTTTTCAACGGATTTAGATGGTGCCCGATTTAAAGTGAATGCAGCAGCTTCTAGTGCATAACCCCAAAAGACAACGGCAAGTCCGTCAGAGACATCATAGATCGAATCATATCCAATAAAGTACGATTACGACGTTCCGACACACCATTTCGCTGTGGTGTCCCGGCAGGTGTGAGTTGTGAAACAATTCCACACTCTTTCATGTGAGTGCTAAACTTGTAACTTAGATACTCACCTCCATGGTCGCATCAGAAATTTGATCTTTCTATTACGATGATTTTCCACTTCATTCAAATTCCTTGAACTTTTCAAAGGTTTCAGACTTGTTTCATCAAGTAGATATAACCATATCTACTCAAATCATCCGTGAAAGTAACAAAATAACGATATCCACCTCGCCGACACACTCATTGGACCACATACATCGAATGTATGATTTCCAATAAATCTGTCGCCTGCTCCATTGAACCGAAAAGCGGCGTTCTAGTCATCTTGCCCATAAGGCATGGCTCACATGTATCAAATGATTCATAATCAAGTGATTCCAAAAGTCCATCCGAATGGAGTTTCTTCATGCTTAATGCCAATATGACCTAGACGGCAAAGTGCACATATATGCGGATATATCATCATTAAGTTTAATCCTTTTAGCATCAACATTATGAATATGTGTAACATTATCATCGAGATCCAATAGAAATAAACCATTCATCATTGGTGCATGACCATAAAAGATTTCATTCATATAAATGGAACAACCATTGTTCTCAGATTTGAATGAATAACCACTTTGCATCAAACATGATCCAGATACAATGTTCATGCTTAGTGCAGGCACCAGATAATGCTTATTTAAGTTTATGACTAATCCCGACGGTAAGTGGAGAGGTAGCGTTCCGGCGATCACATCAACGTTTGATCCATTGCCGACACGCATCTTGACCTCACCCTTGCTAGCGGTCGCTGTTCCGCATGACCCGATTCGAGTTACAAATATTAGCAATCAACGGTATCAAATACCCGTGTGCTACTGCGAGCACTAGTCAAGTACACATCAATAACATATATATCATATATACCTTTGTTTGCCTTGCGGCCTTCTTGTCGCCAGATACTTGGGGCGCTTAAGCTTCGATGGCGATCCCTTACAATAGTAGCACTCGGATCGGACTTAGGTCCAACTCGGGTTTTCTTTTCAGCGGCAACCGGCTTGCCCTTACTTCCCTTCCGCTTTTCCCTTCTTGTCTTTCTTGAAACCAGTGTTCCTATTGATCATCAACACTTGATGTTCCTTTTGATCTCCACTGCAGCTTTTAAGCATCGATGTAAGCTCGGGAGAGACTTCTTCATGCCTTGCATATTATAGTTCATCACGAAGCTCTTATAGCTAGGTGGTAGAGACCGCAGAACACGATGGATGCCTAAGTCAATGGGAATCGTTATTCCCAAGGACACAAGCTTATCGGCGAATCCGACATCTTGAGTACATGCTCACTAACGGAGTCAGGCTCTTCCATCATGCAGCTAAAGAACTTTTCTCAAGCATTGTAGCTTACAGCAAGATGTGTGTCGAAAATCATTTTCAACTCACCCATTGTATCAAATGCATTGCCGCTCAAACGCTTTCAAGTTCGGCTCTAGCCCATACAATATGCCGCAATGAACTAAGTTGTGGTCCTCCCGACGAGTCGATAGACATTCTCCTCGTCGGGGCATCATCAAAGGTGGGGCCTAACGGCTTCTAGCACATATTGCTTTTGTGCAAAGAGAGGAGAATCCTCAAATTCATGGCCCATTCAAGAAAGTTGCTACCGCTTGCTAGTTTCTCTTTCTCCATGAACGCATTGAAATTAAAAGCAGGTGGTGCCATCTACAACAGAATTTGTAAAGTTTAGACTAAGTGTATGATAGATTGAGTTCAACTAATCTATATTACGAATGAACTCCCACTCAAAAGCGACATCCCTCGTGTCCTTTTGGTGATTACATGAACCAAATCCACTACACCAAGTCCGATCATCACGTGAGTCGGTATAGCTTCAAAGGCGAGCATCAAATGGGCATCATATCAACTATATGACTCATGCTTAACCTTTCGGTCTGTGTTCCGAGGCCATGTCTGTACATGCTAGGCTCGTCAAGTTAGAACCTTAGTATTTGCGTGTAACTGCTTTTACACCAAGTATGGTCGTGGATCCAAGAACACCCGATCATCACGTGATGTCTTGGAGCAACGAAAACATAATCGGTGCATACTAAAGGAAGAACACATTCTTATCTTGATATTTAAATGAGGGATCATCTTATTATGCTTAACAAAGCGCTAAACAAGCAATATAAGATGCAATCAAACATCATATGTTTATTAGTGAAATTATATGGTTCCCGCAGATGATCTCTATCATGTGCATCGTGGTATGATCACTATCATACCTATATGTGTAAATCCACAGTCTATGGATTTTACACGCTATGTGTGTTGTAAGAGTATCATCTCATACTTCTACTTACAACACTACCATATCATAACACTAGCCCAAAGAACAATCTAAACTAGACGCCTCTAATTTATCCATTGCAAGTTTTACGTGGCTTAGGGCTTTCGAGATAGAACCGTTCTTACCTACGAACATGAACCACAACGAGGATAATCAAATTGTTGACAACTCGCTTGCAAAATAGATATTGACTATAGTAGGAGAGATGACACCGCTAGCCACTTATGCAAACTAGTTGCATGTCAAGCGTGGAATGTGTCTCATGTGCGAGGACATGTAAAGTTTGTCCGCCGCTTCATCCCACTATGCCACCAATATCCAAAATCACAAGAAAGGAGCAACAACATGATCATCATCGCCCACATACTCATATGTGTACTACCCGTGTAAAGTATCTACGCATAGATCCGGCTCTGATACCACTGTAGGGTTCGCAGCATAGAAAACAAAAATTTTCCTACGATGTGAACTATATACCAATATCTATTTATACTAGATACAAACAACGGGCGGATGTATATCCGTAGAGAACATACCCTTGAAGACCGACAAAGCTTAACGAGTCCAAACTCGTGGTTGAAGTAGACGATCTCTTGCCGATCTCAAGATCGAGAGGAAGTCCTAGCGCCGCAAATCAGCAGCGCATCCGTGCTCGCACACACGTTCGAGGCACCGAGCAACCTCCGCCTCCTCGCTCCAGCGATGCAATGAAGCACAACTTTTGCCGAATAGCCACCGGGAACATGTATCTCGCTAGTCCGAGACCATGGGGATAAATTCTAGGGAGAGAGATCCTTCACGAGGAGGTGTGAGTGAGAAGTGAGAGGAGGGCTCCTTTTATAGGAGGAGGGGGGGAACCCCAAGGGGTGGCGATGGGGGCTGCCCTTGCCCTCCCCTCTTCATGTGGTGGACACTCCACCACAAAACTCCTCCAAATTCCTCCACTCAAAAATCCCATTAAATTTCCACCAAATTTAATGCAATCTCTCATTAAATAAAACTCTTTTATTTTTATTCAGAATTTTGTCAATTACTTTAATGACAAACATTCACAATAACCCCTTGCTAGAATTCTATTTCACATGCATAACCACTTTATGCAATTTCACCCGAAACCTGTTTCGGTATCTAGTGAAATAAATTCGCGCTTGTTCATTCTTTCGCATGAAACTTTTGCTCCAATTGGATGTCGGTGTCTCTTAAGTGTGTCACCCTACGGTTCGTGAATAATGCGGACATGATCGAGACCCTCTCGGATCAATAATCGAAGCGGATCCGGAGACCCATACCGACTCCCACACATTCAACGATGACTTTCTCGTGATCGTGAACCTTTTACGCTAGTATCTTAATCCCTTTGTCTCACGATATATTACATGTCCGAGATTCGATCATCATCGGTATCTCCATACCTAGTTTGATCTCGCACGACATGCACTCTTTTCTCGTTCTGTGATATAACATTCTAGTGATCAAATCACTTGCTTGCAAGCTAATCAATGTGATATCACCGAGGGCCCAGATATCTATCGCCATCGGGATGAACAAATTCCACTCTCGATCCATGAGCCTCAACATAACACTTTATTAGTTCGAACCCATCTTTATAATCACCCCGTTACGGTGTGACGTTTGATGTTATCAAGAAACTCTTCCGTGTTAGTGATTGACATGATCTCATGGTCTAAGGATTAGGATCACACTGAGTTGTTATAGCAATATAAACTCAATGACTTTGATCGTAATGCTATACTTGGATGAATGTTCAATCATTCATTACACTAATGTTGTGATCCGTTATTAACAACATCCAATGTCCATGATCAGGAAACCTTGATCATCTTGTTAATCAACGAGCTAGTTTATGAGAGAGGCTTAACTAGGAACTTTCTGTTTGTTTATTAAACACACATGTATTAATGTTTCCGTATTAATACAATTATAGCATGCAAAATAAACATCTATCATATACTTGGAATACACATAATAAACAATTTATTATTGCCTCTCAGGGCATATTCCCTTCAGCTCGACCGCCTTTGCGAGCAAGGCCTTGACGTCTTTGGATCTCAGGGCGCCGCGGTGGCGTGATGTTGCCGCCGCTGCTCGCCCGCCACGAGGTTGTCCATCGGGTGGAGAACAGTGTTAGGCTCGCTGCCTCGCCCCGTGAGGAGACCACGATCCATGCTGGTCCTCCCCGGGTGCAGTTGGGTGGAGGTGGGGCGCCATTCATCATCGATCCTGGTGGGGGCCGGGCGCTTCCTCCTGGTAGCGTTCTCATGGATCGCGCCGCCACGCTGGCCGGTCGTCGTCGCCGAAGTTCAGGCGCGCCGGACGGTGGGGTTCAAGCGCCGACCTGATTCGTTTTGGTGGTAGCGCTGAAAGCTCTTGCGCTGCCACCGCCGAGGCGAAATTTTTCGCTCGGCTTGCTCCTTGCGATCGCTTCCGCCAGCCTCAAAGGAGTTCCTCGACCTCCGTTGCCGTTGCGTTGGGAGGGATTGGGGTGGAGAAGGGATCCTTCGGTGGGTCGGTGCCAGTCGCCATGTAGGTCGCGGCGTGGCGACCGGTCCCGTCGAGGAGATCAGCGGAGTTCTCCGACCCGGAGTCATAGTCGAAGATCCCAAGGATGGAGGGATCCTCGAAGTCTCCAACGTTGGAGACCTGGGTGATGGAGCCCGCGGGCGAAGCCGCGATGATGGATCCGGCGAGTGACGCCGGGGTCGCCAAGTCGGCGTCGTCGTTGAGGGCGGCGTCTTCAGCGGCCGCGGTGGTTTCAGCCACGTCGTTGTGGGCTGAGTTGTACTCGGAGGCGAGGCGGTGGATTGTGCGGACCTGACTCTCGGAGAGCCGGTCGCGTGGCGGCGACTCGCGGATGCGAGCCGAGTCCTCCGAGACGATGACGTCGGTGAGGCCGACGAAGAGACTGATCGTGCCGACCGGCAAGATCATGTTGTGTGTGACGGGTCGCGCCGCCGGGACGTAGCTGCTCGGCAAGATTTGGAGCATCTCGCCGATCGCTATCATGCGGCCGATGCCGATTGACTCATTGATGGGCAGATTGGATCTTGCCGCAGAACACCGGCCAAGCCCCACGGTGGGTGCCACTGTCGTGGGAATGACCAAGGCAGATGCTGCAATCGGCAGCGAGTAGTAGAACATGGGGCAAGGGCGGCCAGCCATCTGCGGTGCGAGATGAGGGCGGAGACACAAGGATTTACCCAGGTTCGGCCCCCCGGAGGGTAAAGACCTACTCCTGCTAGATTGTATTATGGTGGAAGTACAATGGGGCGAGCTCGGAGTCTAGGCAGCGAGTCGCCTGGGTGGATGATGGAACGTATCCTCTACACGCCCTCTAGGGAGGTTTATATAGACTCACCCCCTAGGATTTACGTATCTCAACCGAATTAGTTAAGGTTTCGGCAATCGTTTAACCTAATCCGACTGGGCCTATCTGCTCTCCTGGGACTTCAGCTTCCAGTCGCTTGAATCTACGCCGGGTCTTGATCCAGTCGCCGTCCTGCAGGCCCACACGCCAGTTCCTGGGCCGGTCGGAAACGTCCTGCTGGGTATACCCCGGTAGGCATATCCCCATCACTTATTATGGGTTGCTCGAGTGTTGAGTCATTGCATTTGCAAGCATGCATATTATTCGACCCTAATTTTGGGAGACTGTAGGCCCCACTGCTAGCGTCCGCTTAAGCTAGCCCAGCACCCGGTCCACGTTTTGAACGTTCATGCGCTCACGGTCTAACATTCAGTAGTGAGCCCACTTCATCTCATAAGGCTATACTGGTGAGAGGAAAGAATCTCTTCCTAGCGTGGCCTCCTCTTGTAGGCGAGGTGGGACTAAACTCAAACAACCTCCACCGATCAACAGGCCCCTAACATCCCACCGCCATAAGAAACCCCTCAGAAAATCATGGCGATGTTGTCTCTAATACCATATGTTAGCGTCCACTCAAGCTATATGATCACTCAGCCCACGTTATGTACGTTCATGCGCTCAATGCCCACCATTCAGCAGAGATACCATTCCATCTCAAAAGCCTAGACTGGTGAGAAGAAGCAATCTCTTCCTTATAAGCTGAGTGTGGCCTCTTCCTGTAGGCGAGGTGGGACTAAACCTAAGAAGATTCCACCGGTCAACAGGCCCCTAACACCCACTCATATTTGTAGCCCCATCTTTAGCATTAGGTTGTCAAATGGATCCTACCAAAGTCTCACCTCTAGTTTATTTTGAGATTTCTAGTGTAAAATTCAAAATAAACTAAAAGTGGGGTCCAGTGGGATCCCACTTGACACCTTATTTTGGGTGCATTAGTTTCTAAAAAATCTTAGGGGTGCATTTTTTCCCTAGGATCTGAACCGAGTCCCCCTCAAGCATCTTCTTGTTGTTGATGCGGGAGGTATGTTTCAGGTCTAGTCGCAAAAGTGGTTTCTTTACTTTGATTCTGTTTTTGCATTTTGCATAATTTTAAGAATTTACCAATGGTGTGCATTTCCCTCTCGGTAATCAAGTTGTCTTGATATCGCTGACCAACGATCGATGTTCTCGGATCCAAAAAAACTTGTTGGCAACATTATAGAGAGTCGTCATAGGAACATGACCCCGCTAGTCATAGTACCCTGTGAGGGACCCATTGTGTAAGGGCGCCGTCTTGATTCTAGATGGACAAAACAAAGGTTTTGACTTTTTGGTGCCACGCCTCCACCCTCATACGTCGTCGCACATGCCATATTCATCGAAAATGCAATACCACATGTAAGTTAGGCCCTCGACACCATCTTTACCATCGATTTGTCGGAGATTCGTGCTAACAGTTTCACAGAATGTCCCTTCAACCTCATTCTTCAAGTCCAATCAAATTTTTCACAACGCACCCTGTCCTTTCAAGGTTTCTCACATTCTCATTTTCAATTCTTCAAAAGACAAACGTGATTCAGATATGATTCTCTGTTTATCTAATTAGCCAATCTAATTAATAGTTAAAACACATAGTTATGTACATGTTGCTTCAAAGAATAGTAAAATATCATGCTACCTCCGGTCCATATTAGTGTTCTTAATTTTGTCTAGATACAAATGCATCTAGTCTAAATGCTTAACTAGATACATATGAATCTAGATAAAGTTGAGAACATTAATATGAATTGGAGGGGGTATAATATTTCTAGACAAATTTTCATAAGTTTTACCATCTTTAATTAGATTCAACACGATTTGAAATATTTTCAACATATTTTGTTGTTTGTTTCATGCATAAATCATATAATTTTTTCAAAGATAATCTAATTCGTTATGTTCACACTGTTTTTAGGATGTTTCATATGCAGTTCATCATAGTTACTTTAGGAAAATATTATTCACATAAGATCAACAATATACTTTTCCCCTAGGAAGAAAATCAATAATTTTTTGACAAAATATTTTTCACAGAATATCAACGTTTTTCTACATGAGCATCTCTACTACTTTTCTCTATGTTTAAGAGAACTTTTCAATAGGCGTTCTTTTCGTGTGAGTTCAGTCCAGCTGTTTCGAACAAATTCAGTTGGTTCTTTCATCAAGATTTTACATTCTTTGATTAAAATCTTGTAGGAGACACTAAGTGCTCTTTGATCAAAATATTGCATTCCTCATAAGTTGAATCTTTCATCAAAATCTTACATTCTTTGTTCAAAATCTTGTAGGAGACAATAAGTGTTCTTTGATCAAAAAAATTGCATTCTTAATATTGAGAAGTTTCTTGCCTTCCTCTACTATTCGAAACTTATTTCTCTGAACGTATACCTCTTGATTTGCATTACATACACAGCTTATCTCTACTACTATTGGTATGCCGATTCTAATGCACTGCTATTCAACTTTTCCTATTCGGTGCATTGTTAGCTATATGTCTGTGCAATGCACTATAGTTATTCATTGATCCAATATATTTATGTGATTAATGTAGCACCATCATACACGTATAGATGCTATAAATTGAAAGATGAATTCGTACTATGTTTGCATAGTTCATTGTTCATGGCACTATGTATCTTCTTTGATTTTTCTCCAGTTTAGTGACTCTCAAATAAATCGACCTTGAGTACATAAACTATTATTAACATATTTTTGTTCTATGCCTACCCATAAGTTCTATATTTTACCAGCTACATGTGAGTGTCAAGATTTCGAAGATTTCATATATCAACTTTAGATCGTCGTCAACACAAAGTTTGGCTATATGAAGTTGGCATATTGATTACCAGAATGTCAATGTTGCAGGTGCTGAGGTGCTAACAATCTGGTAGAAGAGAAGAGCAGCACTGGCATTGTCGGGGTCCAGGTTGAGGTTGTCGGATGCACGGCGGTGATGATGCAAGACAAGCTAGGCGGTGCATGCCTTGGAGTAGGGGAGAAGACGGTTGGCGTCGAGGTCGTCGGCTGCACGATGAGGTGGCGGTCCAGGGAGGATATGCGGTGCGTGTGTTAGTACGGCAGGGCCTGCCTGCGGAGGCAGAGGATCGGATCGGATCTGATGGTTACCAGTCCCGTTAATTTGGCCTTATTTTTATTGAGCGTGATCAGTCCCGTTAATTTAGCCATATTTATTGCTTGGTTGCACTAAGTATTTGGTGGAGGCGGATGTCGGATGGCAGAGGATCGGATTGGATTTGATGGTTATCAGTCCCGTTAATTTAGCCATATTTATTACTTGGTTGCACTACGTATTTGGTGGAGGCGGATGGTAGGAGCGGAGTTTTTCGTCCGCTGGCAGCATGCTCCGCCCTACCAGGTTAATTGCTAACTGCACATGATGCCAAGTAGATCAATCTATACGGTGAGATTTCATTTAGTGTATATGATCCTGTGGTGATGAGAGAATCATCTGATCCTGTGGCGTCACTCCCTGCCAAAATCCCCACCTTTCCGATCTTGCATCGGGTTTGCTCACTGACGTATAAGAATAATCGACCTTAACTGCCTCACCACCTTCATCGTCGATGACAAACATCTTCATCTCCACCGCCATAGTATCACCGCTGCAACCTAGTTAGGTATTACAATGTGAGTACCAGAATATCTTCCGAAACATTTCCTCAGATTGTGTTGTTTGTATTCTAGGTGAACTTGCTCCCAAACTAGTCACTCAATTGAGAAGTTTATTATAGTATTTATGTCATTTTGATCAAGATCCTTAGTGCCATCTTCGGCTTATATATTTTCCAACCCACATTCAATGTCCTCATCAAATCCCATTTCTGAACTACTAGTTGGTAAACCCTAATACATTCAGATGTTCTGATTGGCTGTTAGTGACGCGCCACCTTTTTTACGCGCCATGGGTATATCCAAAATAGTAGGGATGTGTAGAAAACGCGTCACACCACCAGAATTCACTACTGGTGGTGTGTAAGAAAATATGATGCCATGAGTTTGCGAGACCCCATGACAACCCAGACATTTTGAACTAGTGGCATTCCCCACCTACTACAGCGGTGGCGCGTTCACCCGCATTGCCACCGGTACATAATACAATGGTGGCATGCAACTTATCTACATGTCGAGGGACTGACCCATCCCTACCAAAAACGAACGAACACACTTCTCTAATCCAGTGTCCTCCCCCGCTCCATGCGGCCATCACCCACTTCATGCCACCCCCTCTTCTTCCCCAACTCAGCCCCTTCTTTCTACTCACTCCTCTCTCTTTCCCACTCCCACCACTCGATTGATCCGCGCAACCATACCTCCATCACACCATGTATCCGAGCACTAGGCACATGTAAAAAATTACGACGATGAAGAGAACGATGGGGGAGGGGTGTGCAACATCGAATGACCAATATGATTAATTTTCATACCTTGATCACTAGCATTGTACACTTGATCACGTCCTTAATAATTATCACGTCTGTGGAGCTTATTTAACTCGCCAGTGATGTGATTGTTAGTACCAGTGTCCATGTACCAACTTGTATCCACGCACCTTTGCGTTAGTATTATCATCATCATCATCCCTGCGATCCGAGTAGCGTCACCAACACTAATTTGCAGGATGACCATGTTTCTTACAGATTTGACACATAACGTCCATGAAAGGGGTGGGGGCACGGCCACAACCACGACCTCCCTGGTTACGACCACACCCCTCTGACTGCCATTGTACCTTTCATTGTGACGGCCTTGATTGTAGTCATTAGGGCGACCACGATAAAAATCATTGCCGCCTCCATTGTTTCCACCACGGTAGTCATTGCCTCCTTGATTTCCATGGTATTGGTCATTACCACCGTGAGGATTGTTGTTGGGGCGAGGGGGGTGCCCATGAGCTAACATCCTGGTCATGGACTAGCGTTGATCATATGGTGTAAGCTGCACACACATATCTGCAGGGGTTCTACTTGGAACAATACTAATAGAGGCAACGAGGGGGGGGGGGGGGCTGTAATCAGCACCTAAACCATTGAGAATGTATCCTTTACGTTTATCATCATCAATATTTTTTTGAGCCACAGCCTTTGCTCTCATCTTGGTGATATACTTATCATCTTTCATGTCTAAATTCTTGGTGTTGGAGAGAAAGACACAGAAAGTATTAATCCGAGCCTTGGACTACAACGAGAAGAGCTCCTCAATGGACGACCACGCGTCAACACAATTCTCAACACCGAGAACATGAGCATGGATGTCAGGGGACAAGGTCTTGAATAACTAACTCAGAACTTGTTGATCTTGAGCAACCCCACACACCATAGGCGGGATTAGGGATCGTTGTCTTCTTTTGATTTTCTTTAACCTCCAGGATTTTAGGCAGCGTGGATTCAGAGCTGTCAAGCAGCCCCATGACAAGCGCACCCCGAACAACAGGGAGAACTTGCATCTTCAAGAGAAGGAAGTCCGCCCGCTTGAGTTTTACCATGGGAGCGCCCCAAGGGTAGCTGCCATTGCCGTTGTTGATGACGAAGACGCCATCGGGAGGGAAGGTTTTTCTTGGGGGGCAACCAATCAGAACCGGAGGAAGGAATCCTAGGCCGCTCCTCAGATGCAGTGTGGATGAAGGCTGGCCATTGACAGTAACTTCAGAACGGCTACGGGTCTTGGCAGCTACTCCCTTCTTGGAAATATAAGATGTTTTAGATTACTGAAGCTAATATATATAGACATCTTTTAGTGTGTAGGTTCAGTGAATCTAGACATTAAAAAGTATCTAGATATATCTAAAATATCTTACATTTCTAAACGGGATGAGTAGCTACCAACGCACGTGCACAACGCAAGCAACGCTAAGCGTCGGCACGCCATGCAGATGCAGTCATGCACCATGCCCGGCCTGCACCTGCATGTTTCGTCTCGCCATGCAAGAACCGTGCCTATATAACACGAGCACTCCTTGCACAAACATATCACCGATACTCATCCACATCCTCCGAGCGATCCACACCGTCCTCAGCTAACCAGTTGTAAGTAGCCACAACAGCTTCGGTCTCGCCATAGATACATGGACATGCGGATCATCATCACGCAGCGGCTGGTATTGATCGCGTCGTGTCTGGCCGTCCTGGCCGCCCTCGCGACCGCGGACGACGTCGAGGCGAGGAGGGCCGGCGGGTTCGCGAGGGTGAGCGGGACGCGGTTCATGGTGGGCGGCCGGCCGTTCTACTCCGACGGCTTCAACGCGCACTGGCTCATGTACATGGCGTCCAACCCCGCCGACCGGAGCAAGGTGCTCGACACTCTGGGTCAGGCGTCCCGCCTCCGCGCCAGGCTCGTCAGGACCTGGGCCTTCAGCGACGGCGGCAACAGCCGGCCGCTGCAGATCTCCCCCGGCGTGTACAATGAGGCCACGTTCAAGGTATTACCGTTACTCGAATCTCCTGGATTTTTCGTACTGCTTCAAGTTTGTTTCCGACGCAAAAAAAATTATGTTCCATACGGTCAAAGATCTTCTTAGCGAATACCCACCCACACGATTTTCTTTTTTGTCTCATTATTAATTATTGCTCATTAAAAAATCCACCTCATATAGCAGTGATTGTGGTAAAATGTTTCCAATACTACTCCTGGAGTATGCCATATGAGATGGACCGGTTTAATTACAGCGAGCTGTCAAACCTCACATATTTTTGCTGGCAACGTTGTAATACGTTTTTCCTATAAATGTCATGAACTCCCGTGGATATTTAATATTATTTAATTAATAATACTTTCTTCGTTTTATATTAGTTGACTTGGATTTGGCTAGATTTGAATATATCTAGCATTAAAACATGCGCCTAGATACATCTGAATCTAGACAAACCCAAATCAACTAATATGAATCAGAGAAAGTATCAAAAACAAATATTATTCAATTAATCAATTCGGAGGAGAATTCCTTATTTGACACTTAAAATTCGGTTTCCTATTTGGCCCTCAAAAATGTATTCTTCCCTATTTGACATTGTAACTTGATTTCTTTCCTTATATGCCATCGCCGTCTATTCTGTATTTCGGTTTGTCTTTGCCGTTAGTTATGCTTTTCTAGGACCAGTTTGCCCTTGTCCTCAATCGATACACAACGGAGAAAAAACTATGTCCAATGAGATGGACCGGTTTAATTACATTGAGATGTAAACCTCACATATTTTTGCTGGCAACGTTGTAATACGGTTTTTCCTTTAAATGTCATGACCTCCAGTAGATATTTAATATTATTCAACTAATCAATTTGGAGTAACAAATAAAATAGTCTTCAAGGCACTCTTAACGGTGGAAAAATCATATAGGACGTATGAGCATATTTCATTGCAACGTGAAACATATTATATACAGTCATACAAATAATAATTCTGATGACGAAACTATAAATTTTGAGACAAAAAAAGTTTCATTCAGGTTACTACTACTCTATTTGTTTACTATAACTGTAGTAGTAGAAGTAGTAACCTTACCCGCAAAAAACTAATCTGTTTGTGTAATTAACTAAACTGTTTGTGTATTCTCTCTTTCAATTTACTTTAGGGACTGGACTTTGTAATCTCCGAGGCGAAGAAACGAGGGCTCTACTTGATCCTGAGCTTGGTGAACAACTGGGACGCCTATGGCGGGAAGAAACAGTATGTGCAGTGGGCCAGAAATCAGGGCCATTACCTAGGTTCCGACGACGATTTCTTCACTAGCAGCATCACCCAACTTTTTTACATGAACCACGTTCGGGTACGTTAAGCTCGTATTTTGACATCTTGGCTACGTCTTGCTGCACCATACGTTTTTATATGCTTATATATAAATCGTTTCATTGTATCGTATGTATGTATGTATTGTATGAAACAGAAAATTCTCACGAGAGTCAACACCTTCACGAGGGTGGCGTACAAGAACGAGCCAACCATCTTCGCATGGGAGCTCATGAACGAGCCTCACGTCCCGAGCGATCTCTCTGGAAAGACTATGGAGGTCGAACGATCACACCAAACTAAAACAACCATAGCCAACCTCGATCGATCGGTTCACTTTCTAGCACACATGCTTATTTTGACCATTAATAAAAATAATTTATAGATGTGCAGGCCTGGGTGAAAATGATGTCCGCCTATGTCAAGTCCATCGATCGCAACCACATGGTGGAGATCGGGCTCGAAGGGTTCTACGGCGAGTCCGTGCCTGCCCGGAAGCAGTTCAACCCGGGTTACATGGTGGGCACCGATTTTATCTCCAACAACCGTATCCCGACCATCGATTTCGCCACCATCCATTCTTACCCCAACGAATGGTAATCAACAACAATAAATCAGTTTATGGACTTTTGCTAGCCTTTGGTGTCGTGTTGATGGATTCATTAACGGTGTGTGTGCGTGTCGACCAGGATGCCGGGGGCCAGCAACGCAGCACAGGTGGTGTTCATGAAGAAGTGGATGGCCTCCCACATCAAGGACGCGGCAATGGTGCTGCGGAAGCCGCTGCTGGTGTCGGAGTTTGCCTGGTCTGCCAAGTCCAACGGCTACACGGTGGCAGTGCGGGACCACTACTTCCGCATGGTGTATGCCACCATCTATGCCTCTGTGAAGAAAGGAGGGGCGTGTGCAGGTGGGCTCTTCTGGCAGGTGTTGGCGCCCGGGATGGAGACATGGTCCGACGGATACGAGGTCGTGCTCGAGCGAAGCCCCACCACAGCCGCTATCATCTCGCAGGAGTGTGCAAAGATCGACCGTTACACACCGGCAGTCTAGCTCGCTAGTTGTATATGCATCCGTGCATGCATGCATAGGCTCCCGTATTGGGGTGAAGGGATGCGTGGAAGGAGTCCAGAGTCACGAGGCCATTATTGGGGTTGGAATTATTTACATGAAGATGTTGTTCACAATCAAGGCTAGATATATATGTATCTCTTTCAAAGATTTACTTTCCAAGTAACAGAAGGTCCAGATGTAACAGAAGGCCCAGATGTAACAGAACGATTAATGAACTTCTGCAAACTGATACGTGGCATGGCATTGTGCATCAACTCAAGAACCCCTAGACGAGCTAGCTAGTTCCATTCGATCCTGATCGAATTTGGGTGTGGGCACTGATTTTTAATTTAGTCTGTTAGATGATGAGTTCGTCCCGTCCAGTCCAGTGTTACAGGAACATGGAGTCGAATGGAAATTGGAAACCAGCATGGTGACTCTTAGTCGGAAAACATTGATGATGGTGGATCACGTACACATTCAGAAGGCGTAAATATCCCTGTAGAGATCTAGATCTTCTTGGTGCTTCAGCTTTCACCTGACCGAAACCTGAAACGATCAGTAGTCCGTCCGAGTCGGGAGCCGAGCGTGCCATAGCCACCGAGTTCGACTGGGAGTCGACCCGAGGTTACCGTGTACTGCTCCACATATAAGTAGCAGGGTTGATGAGACGGACAGAACACAGAAGTTCAGAACTGTTCAAAGGAGGGCTGCCTGGCACCAAAACTACATAGTACGACGGTACGAGCGTGTAGCAGGCCGGCGGCAACCGAAGGGCAGCTAACGCGCGCGTACGTGCAACGGCATGGCGGCCACCGGCCGGGGCACAGAGACCGCCGCGATCCCAGCGAAGAGGGCGCGCGAGGATCCCGACGAGGACGATTTTGAGGACGCCGTGGAGATGGACATGGTGAAGAGGTTCAAGAGCAACTACTGGGACGACCCGGCGGCCAACCCCGATATCTTGCAGCGATACGGAGCGCTCATGTCCCGACTAGATGCTGAGGACAACGAGGCCCAACGCTTCCTCAGGGCGCTCCACCAGTCCAGGCTCGCCGCCGGTGGTGCCGCCGACCAGATCTAGGGACTGAATCGTTCTTTTTTTCTCGCTAGATGTATCTAGTTGCAAAATTGTACACCACCAGATTGTATGTTTGTGTAGATTTTTTTCTTTCCGAAAATCGTGTATTTCAGCATTGTATTTTGCCAGTCTCTTGTTACAAACGTTTCCGTATTAAATTTATTCGACACAACAATTGTAAAAAGTAGAGTATGAAGAGCTACCTATAGGATTTTTTTGCTTTTGGTTGTGAGATGCCGTAACACATGTCTACTAAGTACTAACCCACGATACTCCGATATCCACTCGTGTGTAATTTGATCCTTGTTTTTTTTCATTACTACTCACTCCGTTCTATAATATAAAATGTTTTAGTCTTTTTGAAACGATCATGATATCAGGGGTAAGCAACGCAACACAGATGGGGTTCATGAAGAAGTGGATAGCCTTCCACATCAAGGACGCGACAATGGTGTTGCGGAAGACGCTGATGATGTCGGAGTTTGTCGTAGTAGAGCTTGTTATAGTGGACATATTGGAAGTCTTTGTGGCAAGGTCCCAAAAAAGCACCAGAGAAGCAACCAACCCCAATGATGACAAAACGTAGATCGAAAGAGGCTAACCCCGTGACTAACCCAACGAACATGAAAACCATCCGGATCGCAGAATATTCGCCGGACAAATGACTCCACACGCCCTCCGTCAGCACAAGACACACCACCGGGTGAGAATAGGACGGGAAGGACTTTATTCTGACTTCCGGCCGTTCCTCCCATCCCAAAGAAGACACCAAAACTTCTTGAAAGAAAAACGTAAACACTCCCGTGAGCGAGGAACCATGGTACACCACACCTCTAAGCCCCCAAGGCGCGTAGGAGGCGTGATGGACCGGTCGGCGTCACTAGCAAGGGGAACAAAAACCCTAGATGGGTTCTACATGGATCGCCTCCTTTTCTCATGTCATGTGTAGTCCGTACTGCTTCAGAAAGTTCTAATTTTATGTTGTATTTTGGCTACACAAAACATTACTCCCTTATTCCTCTAATGTAAGACCTTTAAAATATTTTAAAGTGGACTTGATACACTCTAAAATAAATAAACCTATACACTAAAATATGTCTACATACATATGCTTTAGAAAAAAACAAAAATGCCTTAAATTATTGAAAGAAGAGAGTACTATAAATAGACATTCAAAAACTCAATTTTGAAAGAAGGGAGTATTAAATTTTGTCCTGCGTATAGATCACGTCTGAAAAGATTATTCAATATACAACTTTAAACGACCATTTTCGACATGTATTAATTAACTTAAATTTGTCTAGAGCACTAAAGCTTGACTAATATTCGTATCTAGATGAATCTAAGAAAGTAGTAAGTAATTGTATATTTTCTTGGAATTTTTGCGAAGAGTAATGAGCTCCGAGACTTTAACCGTGCCTTCCGTGAGACCCTGAGTGAAACCCGAGACGGTCTAGTAGTCCGACTTGGAACCGAGCGTACGGACCGATCGACCCACGCCGAGTCAGGGTGGAAGTCGGCCGGAGGTTACTGTCGACCGCTCCATTTAAGCAAGGGAAGCCAAACACCACACAATCAGCTTTAAACGGAAGTTCAGATCAACTTACTGGTTCAACGTAGGACGCAGGCGCAGCCCACAAGTCCACAACCCAATCTACGCACGCGTTCTACATGGCGACCACCGCTGGCGGCATGGGGACGACGGGGCAGCCGGTAGACGCCGCGATCCCCACGAAGAGGGCACGCGAGGATCCCAACGAGGACGATTTTGAGGACGCCGTCGAGATGGACATGGTGAAGAGGTTCAAGAGCAACTACTGGGACGACCCGGCGGCCAACCCCGATATCTTGCAGCGATACGGAGCGCTCATGTCCCGTCTAGATGCTGAGGACAACGAGGCCGAACGCTTCCTCAGGACGCTCCGCCAGTACAGGCTCGCGGCCGGAGGTGCCGCCGAGCCGATCTAGGGACTGAATCGTCGACACGGGCCCAGAAAGAAGCAGATCCGTTGATGGCCGTGGCACATTCTGTGCGACTGCGCACCCGTTCTTTTTTCTCGCCAGATGTATCTAGTTGCAAAATTGATTACACCACCGGATTGTATGTTTGTGTAGATTTTTTCTTTCCGAAAACGTGTATCTCAGCATTGTATTTAGCCAGTCTCTCGTTACAAACGTTTCCGTATAAAATCTATTCGACACAACAATTGTAAAAAGTAGAGTATGAAGAGCTACCTATAGGTTTGTGCTTTTGGTTGTGAGATGCGGTAGCACATGTCTAGTAACCCCCGATACTCCGGTATCTAGTCGTGTGTAATTTGATCTTCGTTTTTCTTCATTACTACTTGCTCCGTTTTATAATATTTTTTATTTTAGTTTTTTGGAAACGATCATGATGTTAGGGGTGAGAAACGCAACACAGGTGGTGTTCATGAAGAACATGCTCACGAAGACGGGCCTTAACAAAGGCAATATACTCAAAGTCATCGTCGGTGATGATCATATTATCAACATAGAGGAGGAGAAGAGTGCGTCCACGAGGAGAAGTGTGAACAAACAATGCAGGATCATGAGCGCTAGGGGAGAAACCGGCAGCAGTCACCATAGAGGCGAAGCGCTTAACCAGGCGCGAGGGGCCTGTTTCAGGCCATAAAGAGAGCGCAGAATACGACAAACCATGCCATCAGGGACAGAGTACCCTGGAGGAGGATGCATGTAAACCTTCTCACGCAACTCACCATTGAGAAATGCATTCTAAACATCAAGATGAGACACAGACAGTGGCGAACAGAGGCCACAACAAGAAGAGTGCGCACAGTGATCATATGGGCAACAGGGGCAAAGGTCTCATCATAGTCACGGCTCTTCTCCTGCTGGAAGCCACGATGACGAGGTTTCGACTCGTCAATGCTCATTGTTATGGACTTGGGTTTTGGAGAAGATGGAGATGCTGGAGACCACGGAACGGTTAACAAACAAGCAACACGGAGACACGAGGTTTACCCAGGTTCAGGCCCCCGGAGGGAAAACCCTACTCTTGCTTGTCTGCTCTTGATTATGGCGGAACCGAAGGTTACAGGGGTGCGCAGATGCAATCTGGCGTGAGGTGTGTGGTGAGTTGATTGTCCTCCTCGCCGTGCCCTCCTAGCCTTTATATAGATAGGCAGGTCCCGAGCATAGGTCGAGTCGGTTACAGATTAGGGTTTGCCCCTTTGAAATTATATCTAATCTAGTCTTGTTCTCCAAGGATCCGAATGCGTCATGGGCTTGGGCCACCCGAAACCTCCACGGGCCGCATATCTTGTCATAGGCCTTCCTTGGGCTGAACTAGGTATGCCAATGTTGTGTACCCATAGGGTATAACCATGTCAGTAGCCACCGAGTGCTCAGTCGAATCGCAGATTCGGCTGAGGACTCTTCATTCTTTCGGGTGCAGTTTAGGCATGTTTATAATAGAAAGCAATTTAGTCCGTAGTGATTGTTGATGCGTGTGCCTGACTCACCCGACGGATCAGGATCAGTTTGTTGGAATTATGCCCTAGAGGCAATAATAAAGATGTTATTACTATAATTTTTGTTCATGATAATTTTTATATTCCATGCTAGAATTGTATTAAGCGGAAACTTTAATACTTGTGTGGTTTGTGAATAACACCGTATCCCTAGTATGCCTCTATGGACTAGCTCATTGATCAATGATGGTTAAGGTTTCCTAACCATAGACATGAGTTGTCAATTGATAATGAGATCATATCATTGGGAGAATGATATGGTGGACAGACCCAAACTAAGCGAAGCAATTAGATCGTGTCATCGTGTTCGTCTTTGCGAAGCTTTTCTTATGTCAAATATTGTATTCCTTAGACCATGAGATAATACAACTCCCTAGTATCGGAAGAAAGCTTTGAGGTCATCAAACGTCATCCTATGAGAGGGTGATCATAAATGTGTTGGAATTATGCCCTAGAGGCAATAATAAAGATGTTATTATTATAATTCTTGTTCATGATAAAGTTTATATTCCATGCTAGAATTGTATTAAGCGGAAACTTTAATACTTGTGTGGTTTGTAAACAACACCGTGTCCCTAGTATGCCTCTATGGACTAGCTCATTGATCAATGATAGTTAAGGTTTCCTAACCATAGACATGAGTTGTCAATTGATAATGAGATCATATCATTGGGAGAATGATATGGTGGATAGACCCAAAAAAAGCAGAGCAATTAGATCGTGTCATCGTGTTCGTCTTTGCGAAGCTTTTCCTATGTCAAATATTGTATTCCTTAGACCATGAGATAATACAACTCCCTGGTATCGGAAGAAAGCTTTGAGGTCATCAAACGTCATCCTATGAGAGGGTGATCATAAAGGTGTCTCTCAGGTGATCGGAAAGTATCTGTTGGGTTGTATGTATCGAGATGGGATTTGTCCCTCCCAAGTCGGAGAGATATACTTGGGCCCTCGGTGTCGATATCAACACGCTTGCAAGCATGTGGTTAAGGAGTTAATCACAAAGTGATATCGGATTACGGAACGAGTAAAGTACTTGCTGTGAACGAGATTGAACTAGGTATGACGGTACCGACGATCGAATCTCGGACAAGTAAAATATCGCGAGACGAAGGGAATATATATATGGGATTGATTGAATCCTGGCATCGTGGTTCATCCGATATGATCATCGATGAATGTGTGGGAGTCAATATGGGTGCCCAGACCCCGCTGTTGATTATTGATAGAAGATCATGTCTGCATATTCTCGAACCCGCAGGGTCACACACTTAACGTATCTCGACGCTAGGATAGATTGGATAATTGGTTTATGAATTTTTGTTCGGAGTCTCGGATGGGATCCGAGATATCACGAGAGGTTCCAAAATGGTCCGGAGAATAAGATTCATATAAGGCAGTGCAGTTTTTGGAGTTCGGAATTGTTCCGGGTTAATCGGTATTGTACCGGAAGCTTCTAGAACCTTCCGGAAGGGGACCAACGTGGCCCCACCTTCCGGGAGGGGGCATGGGCCTATGAGGGAGTGTCCTGGACGCATTGGGCCAGGGGCACAAGGCCCCATAGGGCCCAGCCGATTCTAGAGAGATTTGACTCGTTTAAATCTCGGGATAGAATTTCTAGATAAGGGAGAGTTTAAATCGTTTAAACTAGAGATAGGATTTCTAGATAAGGGAGAGTTTAAATTGTTTAAACTAGAGATAGGCTTGGAGGAGGGGCAAGGGCTGGCCGCCCCCCCTCTATATATAGAGGGGTGGTGCGCCCCCTCCCCCCTACACACCTTCCTCCAAGCCCTAGCAGCCTTGCTATCTTCCTCTCTCCCTCCCGACTGTTTGTAGGCGAAGCCCTGCTGCAGAAATTCTCCACCATATACACCACGCCATCGTGTTGTAGATCAAATCTATCTCTCCACCATACTCGCTGGTCCGAGGAAGGAGGATACGTCGAGGTGCTGCACGTGTGCATCTCACGGAGGCACCGCCACTTGTGGTGCTAGATCGGATCGGATCGCGAGGAGGAGAAGCGAGTACGACTACATCACCCACGTTCCGACGAACGTTCACTGTCGAATCTTCAAGGGTATGAAGATCTAATCCAATCTCTCGTTGATTGCATCTCCTAGATTAGATCTTGGCTTTCCCTCTCGCATTCGTAGAAAATTTTGATTTACTATGCCGAAACCCTTCAGGGTATCGAGCTAGATCTATGCGTAGATGTGTTTCACGAGTAGAACGCAACATGGTTGTTGCGGCGTTGATGTTTTCTGTTGCAAGCCTCTTGTTTGTGTTCTTCTTATGGCGGGATAGTGAGATTGAAGCGGTCCAGCCAACCTTACGCGACGTCGTTATGAGACCGACTCCGCACTTGATGTGGCTTGTACCACACATGCGGTGGTGGATGTGAGTTTCTCTCACTATAGTTGTCATGGGATTAACACCGGAGTTTGGCAACCATAATATCACCGTTGTGGCTTTCGTAGGTAAGAATCGTTCTTAGCATCTACTCCCATAAGCCACGTAAAACATGCAACAACAAAGTAGAGGTCGACTTGTTTTTGCAGGAGTGTTTTCGTGATATGGTATGGCCCAACATGTGATGTGTGTATTGTATGCGATGATCATGTTTTGTAATGTTTCACGACTTGCATGTCGATGAGTACACAACCGGCAGGAGCCATATGGTTGTCTTTATAATTGTGTATGACCTACGAGTCAACTTGTTATACGCCATGTAATAGCTTTACTTTATCGCTAAGTAGTTAGCAATAGTTGTAGTTGCTATTCGTGGTGGAGGCAATCATGGTGGAGTGATGGAGATCATGCCGGAACGCACAAGATGGAGATCATTGAGCGAGGATTGGCTATACCATGTCACATAGAGTTATATGCATGTGATGTTTATCCCTTTATGTATCTTATTATGCTTAGATCGCGACGGTAGCATTATAAGATGATTCCTCACTTAAAGATCAAGATAAAAACTGTGTTCTCCCCAAGTATGCACCGTTGCGAAAGTTAAATCGTGTCCAAGCATCACGTGATGATCGGGTGCTATAGACTCTACGCTCACATACAACGGGTGCAAGCCAGTTTTGCACACGCGGAAATACTTGGGTCTAACTTGACGAGCCTAGAATGTACAGACATGGCCTCGAAACACAAGAACCGAAAGGTTAAGCATGAGTCATATGAATGATATGATCGACACTTTGTTGTCCACCATTGAAACCACATCTCTTCTCGTGATGATCGGATTAGGTGTGGTGAATTTGGATCGTGTTCACTAAACAACTTGAGGGATGTTGAATTTAGTGGGAGTTCATCTAGTAATTTGATTAAGTTGAACTATTTATCATGAACATAGTCTAAATTGTACTTGCAAATACTGTAGATCACATGGCCAAGTCCAACTTCAACTTCAACGTATTTGTTGAGATAGAAAAGCTTAGAAACAATGGGTCTAACTTCACCAAATGGTTCCGCATTCTGAGAATCATTCTCGCTGGCGGACAAAAGGACTATGTCCTTGAGAAAGCGCTAGGTGACGCCCCTGCTATAGATGCGCCGGCTGATGAAAAAGCTGTTTATCAGTCGCGCAAGGATGATTATGATTTGATTAAGATCGCCATTTTGTATGCTATGGAATCGGATCTTCAAAATCGTTTTGAGGAGTTCGCCGTGCCCTTTGAGATTCTCGAGGAGCTGAAAAACATGTTTCAGACTCAAGCCCGTTCTGAGAGATATGGGATCTCTAAGAAATTCTTTAACTACAAGATGGAGGAAGGGAGGTCCGTTAGTGAGCACGCCATTAAGATGTCAGGCTACACTCAACGCCTTGAGCAACTGGACTGCAAGATTCCAGAGGAGCTCAAGATTGACACTCCTAGCTACAAAAGTTTTGTAGTTGATCACAATCATATTGGTTCCACTGATATGATCACTAAGCTCTTTGCTAAGATGAAAGTAGCGAAGGTGAACATCAAAAAGAATAATCATGTGTTGATGGTCAACAATCCCCCCACCTTTAAGAAAGGTAAGGGTGCAAGGAAGCCCTTCAAGAAAGGCGGCGGCAAGCGCGTTGCCCCTGCTGAGAAGAAGCTCAAGTCTGGTCCTAAGCCGGACACTGAGTGCTTCTATTGCAAGGACAAGGGTCCTTTGGGCATACTGTCCAAGTACTTAGCGGACAAGAAGGCTGGCACCATCAAAGGTATATTTGATATACATGTTATTGATGTTTTCCTTACTATCCCTCATTGTAGTGCAGGTATTTGATACGGTTCGTTGCTAATATTTGTAACTCGAAGCAGGAGCTACGGAATGAGCGGCGACTGCGAGGATGAGGTGATGATGCACGTTGGCAACGGATCAAGAGTTGATGTGATGGCCGTCGGCACGCTCTCCTTAGTTTTACCTTTGGGATTAGTTTTAAACCTTAATAAATGTTATTATGTGCCTGCGTTGAGCATGAACATCATTTCCGGATCGTGTTTATTGCAAGACGGTTATTCATTTAAATCGGAGAATAATGGTTGTTCTATTTATATGAGTAACATCTTTTATGGTCATGCACCTCTTGTAAATGGTTTATTTCTTCTAAATCTCGAAAGGGATGAAACACACATCCATAACATTGAGGCTAAGAGATGCAAAGTAGATAGTGATAATACTACTTATTTGTGGCACTGTCGTCTAGGTCATATTGGTGTAAAGCGCATGAAGAAACTCCATTCTGATGGACTTTTGGAGTCTCTTGATTTTGAATCATTTGACACATGCGAACCATGCCTCATGGGCAAGATGATCAAAACCCCATTCTCCGGAATGATGGAGCGAGCAACGGACTTGTTGGAAATCATACATACCGATGTATGCGGACCGATGAGTATTTCGACGCGCGGTGGATATTGCTATTTCCTTACTTTTACCGATGACTTAAGTAGATATGGGTATATCTATTTAATGAAACATAAATCTGAAACATTTGAAAAGTTCAAGGAATTTCAGAATGAAGTGGAGAACCATCGTAACAGAAAGATTAAGTTTCTACGATCCGATCGTGGAGGTGAATATTTGAGTTATGATTTTCTCACGCATATTAAAGCAAGTGGAATCGTTTCACAACTCACGCCACCCGGAACACCATAGCGCAATGGTGTGTATGAACGCCGGAATCGAACCCTATTATATATGGTCCGATCAATGATGTCTCTTACTGATTTGCCGTTATCATTTTGGGTTTATGCATTAGAAACCGCTGCATTCACTTTAAATAGGGCTCCATCTAAATCCGTTGAGACGACACCGTATGAACTATGGTTTGGTGCTAAACCTAAGTTGACGTTTCTTAAAGTTTGGGGATGCGAAGCTTACGTCAAGAAGTTGATGCCGGACAAGCTCGAACCCAAAGCGGAGAAATGCGTCTTCATAGGATACCCTAAGGAAACTATTGGGTATACCTTCTATCACAGAACCGAAGGCAAAGTGTTTGTCGCAAAGAACGGTTCCTTTCTTGAGAAGGAGTTTCTCTCGAAAGAAGTGAGTGGGAGGAAAGTAGAGCTAGACGAGGTTATTGAACCTTCTCTTGAATTGGAGTATCGCAAGACCTGAAATTGTTCGATGCACTTTGCACCAACAATAGAGGAAGCTAATGACAAGGATCATGAAGCTTGGACGATGCTCTTGAATGTCGCAGTCGACAAGGTCGCGTGCCCCTCCCGAGTGGTACGGCAACCTGTCTTGACTGTCTTGTTGGTAGAAGACGGTGAACCTCGAACTATGAGGAAGCGATGATGAGCCCAGACTCGAGAAATGGTGGAAGCCATGAAATCAATTGGGATCCATGAGCGAAAACCAAGTATGGACTTTGGTGGATCCTCCTAGCGGAGAAAGGCCGTTGAGTGCAAATGGATATTCAAGAAGAAAACGGACGCGGATGGTAATGTTACCGTCTATAAAGCACGACTTGTCGCAAAAGGTTTTCGACAAGTTCAAGGTGTTGACTACGATGAGACTTTCTCTCCCGTAGTGATGTTTAAGTCCATTCGGATTTTATTAGCAATTGCTGCGTTTCATGATTATGAAATATGGCAGATGGATGTCAAGACTGCTTTCCTCAATGGGAACATTGATGAAGAGTTGTATATGATGCAACCCGAAGGTTTTGTCGATCCTAAGGATGCTAGTAAAGTATGCAAACTTCAGCGTTCCATTTATGGACTGAAGCAAGCATCTCGGAGTTGGAACCTTCGTTTTGATCAAGTGATCAAGAGCTTTGGATTTGTTCCAAATTGCTCTGAGCTTGTATCTACAAGAAAGTGAGTGGGAGCTCGGTGACGTTTCTGGTACTATATGTGGATGACATATTGATTATTGGAAATGACATCAACATGCTTAACGATGTGAAGAGTTATTTGAACAAGTGTTTTTCAATGAAAGACCTAGGTGAAGCTGCTTATATATTGGGCATCAAAATCTATAGAGATAGACAAAGACGCCTGATAGCTTTAAGCCAGAGTACATACCTAGACAAAGTTCGAAAAGGTTCGTAATGGATAAGGAAAGAAAGGTTCAAAGGCCTATGTTGTCGTAAGATATTGAGCAAGGCTCGGTGTCCACTGATGAAATGATAGGGAATCTATGAGCAAAGTGCCTTATGCCTCGGCCATAGGTTCCATCATGTATGCCATCTTGTGTACTAGACCGGATGTGTCCAATGCTCTTAGTTTGACGAGATATCAAAGTGATCCGAGTGGAACCTTTGGACAGCCGTGAAGAACATCCTAAAGTACCTAAATAGAACTAAAGAAATGTTCTTAGTCTATGGGGTGATGAACGACTTGTCGTAAAGGTTACGTCGACGCTAGTTTCGACAAGCGAGGATGATTCTAAATCTCGGGCAGGATACGTGTATATTTTGAATGGAGGAGCTGTGAGTCGAGAAGATGCAAGCAAAGCGTGATCGCGGGATCTACGAGAAGCGGAATACATGGTTCTTCCGCAGCGTCAAGTGAAGGAGTTTGGATCAGAAACTTCATCACTGAGCTTGGCGTGGTTCCAAGTGCATTGGACCCACTAGAGATATTGTGTGACAACACTGGCGCCATAGCACTCGCTAAGGAACCAAGATATCATCCAAAGACCAAGCATATCAACCGCAAGTTTCATATAATCCGAGATTATATAGCAGATGGAGATCTGAAGATTAGCAAAGTACATACGGATCTGAATGTCGCAGATCCATTGACTAAACCTCTTCCACGTGTAAATAATGATCAACACCTCAGTGCCATGGGTGTGAGATTGTTACCAGATGTAAACTAGATTATTGACTCTAGTGCAAGTGGGAAAATGTTGGAATTATGCCCTAGAGGCAATAATAAAGATGTTATTATTATAATTCTTGTTCATGATAAAGTTTATATTCCATGCTAGAATTGTATTAAGCGGAAACTTTAATACTTGTGTGGTTTGTAAACAACACCGTGTCCCTAGTATGCCTCTATGGACTAGCTCATTGATCAATGATGGTTAAGGTTTCCTAACCATAGACATGAGTTGTCAATTGATAATGAGATCATATCATTGGGAGAATGATATGGTGGATAGACCCAAAAAAAGCAGAGCAATTAGATCGTGTCATCGTGTTCGTCTTTGCGAAGCTTTTCCTATGTCAAATATTGTATTCCTTAGACCATGAGATAATACAACTCCCTGGTATCGGAAGAAAGCTTTGAGGTCATCAAGCGTCATCCTATGAGAGGGTGATCATAAAGGTGTCTCTCAGGTGATCGGAAAGTATCTGTTGGGTTGTATGTATCGAGATGGGATTTGTCCCTCCCAAGTCGGAGAGATATACTTCGGGCCCACTCGGTAATCGATATCAACACCGCTTGCAAGCATGTGGTTAAGGAGTTAATCACAAAGTGATATCGGATTACGGAACGAGTAAAGTACTTGCTGTGAGCAGATTGTACTAGGTATGACGGCATCGACGATCGAATCTCGGGCAAGTAAAATATCGCGAGACGAAGGAATATATATATGGGATTGATTGAATCCTGGCATCGTGGTTCATCCGATATGATCATCGATGAATGTGGGAGTCAATATGGGTGCCTGCACCCATGTTGATTATTGATAGAAGATCATGTCTGCATATTCTCGAACCCGCAGGGTCACACACTTAACGTATCTCGACGCTAGGATAGATTGGATAATTGGTTTATAAATTTTTGTTCGGAGTCTCGGATGGGATCCGGGATATCACGAGAGGTTCCGGAATGGTCCGGAGAATAAGATTCATATAAGGCAGTGCAGTTTTTGGAGTTCGGAATTGTTCCGGGTTAATCGGTATTGTACCGGAAGCTTATAGAACCTTCCGGAAGGGGACCAACGTGGTCCCACCTTCCGGGAGGGGGCATGGGCCTATGAGGGAGTGTCCTGGACGCATTGGGCCAGGGGCACAAGGCCCCATAGGGCCCAGCCGATTCTAGAGAGATTTGACTCGTTTAAATCTCGGGATAGAATTTCTAGATAAGGGAGAGTTTAAATCGTTTAAACTAGAGATAGGATTTCTAGATAAGGGAGAGTTTAAATTGTTTAAACTAGAGATAGGCTTGGAGGAGGGGCAAGGGCTGGCCGCCCCCCCTCTATATATAGAGGGGTGGTGCGCCCCCTCCCCCTACACACCTTCCTCCAAGCCCTAGCAGCCTTGCTACCTTCCTCTCTCCCTCCCGACTGTTTGTAGGCGAAGCCCTGCAGCAGAAATTCTCCACCATATACACCACGCCGTCGTGTTGTAGATCCAATCTATCTCTCCACCATACTCGCTGGTCCGAGGAAGGAGGAGACGTCGAGGTGCTGCACGTGTGCATCTCACGGAGGCACCGCCACTTGTGGTGCTAGATCGGATCGGATCGCGAGGAGGAGAAGCGAGTACGACTACATCACCCACGTTCCGACGAACGTTCCGCTGTGAGAATCTTCAAGGGTATGAAGATCTAATCCAATCTCTCTCGTTGATTGCATCTCCTAGATTAGATCTTGGCTTTCCCTCTGTTCGCATCCGTAGAAAATTTTGATTTACTATGCCGCGATACCCTTCAAAAGGTGTCTCTCAGGTGATCGGAAAGTATCTGTTGGGTTGTATGTATCGAGATGGGATTTTTCCCTCCCAAGTCGGAGAGATATACTTCGGGCCCACTCGGTAATCGATATCAATACCGCTTGCAAGCATGTGGTTAAGGAGTTAATCACAAAGTGATATCGGATTACGGAACGAGTAAAGTACTTTCTATGAACGAGATTGAACTAGGTGTGACGGTACCTATGATCGAATCTCCGGCAAGTAAAATATCGCGAGACAAAGGGAATATATATATATATATATGGGATTGATTGAATCCTGGCATCGTGGTTCATCCGATATGATCATCGATGAATGTGTGGGAGTCAATATGGGTTTCCAGACCCCGTTGTTGATTATTGATAGAAGATCATGTCTGCATATTCTCGAACCCGCAGGGTCACACACTTAACGTGTCTCGACGCTAGGATAGATTGGATAAGTGGTTTATGAGTTTTTGTTCGGAGTCTCAGATGGGATCAGGGACATCACGAGAGGTTCCGGAGTGGTCCGGAGAATAAGATTCATATAAGGCAGTGCAGTTTTTGGAGTTCGGAATTGTTCCGGGTTAATCGGTATTGTACCGGAAGCTTCTAGAACCTTCCGGAAGGGGACCAACGTGGCCACCTTCCGGGAGGGGGCATGGGCCTATGAGGGAGTGCCCTGTCCGCATTGTGCCAGGGGCACAAGGCCCCATAGGGCCCAGCCGGCCTAGAGAGGTTTAAACTCGAGATATAGTTTCTAGAAAGGGGGGTTTCCTTGCCCCACACTCCTTATCCTTTGGGGCCGCCGGTTTGGACTTGGGGGAGGGGCTAGGGTTGCGCCTCCCCTCTATATAAAGAGGGGCGGGGGCGCACCACCCCCCCCCCACACACACACCTTCCCCTCCAACCCTAGCCGCCCTGCTGCCCTCCTCTCTCCCTCCCGACTGCTTGTAGGCGAAGCCCTGCTGCAGAAATTCTCCACCATATTGTTATCACCGTATTTTGGCCAAAGACGGAGATGGGCCGTGATCAAGATGGGCTTGGAAGATAAATATATTCAACGTATTGTTGGATCGGCCTAGTGTGTGGATTTGGGCTAAATTGCCCGTGTATCTTGTATCATAGTAGGTTTCGTTTCAGTTTAGGTTCGTTTCAGTTTAGGTAAAGATAGAGTTGTAGAGTTATTCCAAAAGTAGAGAGTCTCCGGACTATAAATATGTACCTAGGGTTATCGAAAGAAGAGGACAACCACGTTCACAACAAACACAATCTCGGCGCATCGCCACCCCTTGTTTCTAGGGTTTCTTTCGGGTAAGTGCCATGCTGCCTAGATCGCATCTTGCGATCTAGGCAGTATCTACTTATGCGTTACCTGGTTTTACTCGTACTGAAGCGTTGTTGATGGCGAGTAATACCATTATCATAGATTGTTTGAGGCTAGCATCGGTGCTTTTTCGTTACTATCGTCGAAGTTATGCTACCTCTAGCTATCTCGCTACCCTTACACCTTTTCCCAAAGTGTAAGGGTAACACCTTGCTTGATCTTTATTTAGTCGATTCGATCTGTTATAGTTGTGCCTTGTTCACCAAGGTTTAGTTTAATATCTACGTAATCAGGCCTTACAAACGGGTTGAACGATCCAGTAGTACATAGGGACGTGGTTTATTCGTTCTAGAGAAGATGTTCCGGTAATTGGCTTTACGTTGGTTATTAGGCCTCCTCTAGGGTTAATATTCTTCATCTTTTGTACGTACCAGGCTCAATCACGCGTAGGACGTTCCAGTTACGTGGTGAAAACATTAGACTATCGTAGATCGATTTAACTTGTAGTGATCAAGCAAAACCCCATGTTATCATAAATCTAACGCAGAACCATGGGGCAATCGGCTTTAGGAGCCGATTTACAGGGAAACCTGGGAGCCGATTACGGCTCGAATTTTACGTATACTTGTTTACCATGCAGGAAATCAATCGGAGCAATCCTTCACCTTCCTGACCAGGTATAGGTCAGGTGGCACGCCCTCGAACCAAGCCAGGACGTGTGCCGGAGCTTTTGCGGGCCGTCGCCCGAGGGACCAGGGCCCACCAGCAGTCCTGGGAGCCTCCCGGCTCTCCGTGTTGCTCGTCGCTGCTCGCCGGTGGGTTTTGGCAGGCAACACATTCTGGCACGCCCGGTGGGACATTCAACAACGTCTACATCAACATCCGACGCTGCAATGGAGAACAGACCAGTCACTTACGACGATCTACCTGACGAGCACAAGGCCAAGTACGACGAGATCAAGGCTCTCTTCGAGGAAGACCTCATCGGCTCTTTTGAGAGGACCCGTAAGCATGGCATCAGGTGGAAGGGGTTCTCCCCCGAGGGCGCTCTCAATGAGGTGGATCTGTCTCTTCCTTCGGAGGAGCGCACCAGAGCTCTACGACAGGAAGTCAACTACATGGTGGCTCATTCTCTGCACCGCCATTCTGAGAGCCTGGTGAACGCTTTCGAGCGGGTCGCGGTTCGCGTAGTTCAGGAGATCATGAAGCATCAGTACTCTCCGTCGGGACCTACTTTAGGGACTCACCAGGGAGAAAGACCGCTCCAGACCAGGCCACAGCTCCCGTTCGCACTTGCCGCTCCAGAACCGCCAGGAGCAGCGGCTTACGTCGTCTACAAGGCTGGAGGCGACCCAGGCGATTGCCAATTCCTGTTTGAGCCACCTAAGGAGATCCCACACGGATATATATGCGCCTACGTGCCGGACTGCAATAACCTGACACGCACCAAACAGATTGCAACCGCAGGGGTTTCTGCGGGAGCTCTTGGGGCGGATCTTGAGGCGGGCGTGTCGGAGCGGATGGCTGGGATGGACGCTGACAAACAGGCGTGGCTAGCCAAGTATGCCACTGGAACAAGTCATGAGAATCTAGCCCCTACAGCTCAAACAATGGAGCAAATCGGTACCATCCTGAGGGACCAGTTCGGCTTCGTGCCGAAGAGAAGGACAATCGGCTATTCAAAGCCGTACCCCAACGAGTTTGACCTAATTCCGCTGCCACCCAAGTATAAGCTCCGAGTTCTCAAGGTTCATTGGTCGAAGGGTCGAGCTCGATCGAGCACATAAGCCGATACGCACAACTAGGCATGATTTGACGCATCGGATCGGATCGCGTAAGATTTTTTGCGCAATCTCGAGACCAGCCTTTGGGTGGTACACCTCACTACCACTGATTCAATTCATACCGGAAGCAACTGGAAGAACAGTTCCACATCCGGTACCATTCGAGGCTCGAGGCTGGCATTGCGGACTGGCGCGAGTCTGTGAGAACAGAGCGAGTACATCCAAGGCCAGACTGTCAAGAACCGATGTTACTCGGCTCGTTTAACTGATAAGGAAGCGGTCGAACTGGCAGTGTTGTGTCTCGGCACCCATCAAGGATCTGCTTTCAAGTGAGTACAACTCATTGGCGCACATGGCCGGCCCGGCGATGTATGAACAGCGCCACCACAGTTGTACCAAGACAAATTCAAGCGTCCGATAGGCCTGGTCGATGCCGAAGAAGAAGATCCTACATAGGACCAGGAGGTGGCCGTAGCTGAATGGGCTCGGGGGGCAGATCCTGTGGCCTGCAAATGGGTGAAAGCAAAGGGCCTGCGAAGGGTTCGACTTGATGTGAGCAAAGCGAAGATATTCGATTCTTCTTGAAGGAGAAGCAGCTGAGGTTACCCGAAGGCCACAAAATCCCTACGGCTCAGGAAATGAACGGGAGACCATACTGCAAGTGGCATCATTCGTTCACCCACACCACCAACGAGTGCAAAGAGCTTCGCCGCCAAATCCAAATGGCGATAGAACAAGGCCGTATGATCCTTGGGCAGTTCGCCATGAAAGTGGACACAAACCCATTTCCCGGCGTCAACATGGTAGAACTCAGTCGCTCCGCGAGGCGTAAGCTGGATTTCTCGTTCGGCGTTAATATGGCAGGGTCTGGGTACCACCATGACACGTACAAGGAGGACGGTGGTCGCTCTCGGGGCGAGGAAAGAAAGGAGGCTAGTCCATGCGACCGGCCCAGCCACAATGACAGGCGGTACTTAACAGAGGAACAAGTGAGGAGAGTGCGATATAAGAAGCCACATTCCACGCATCTCCTTAACAAGTATGAGCACCAGTATGACCAACGTCGCTGGCATGACAGAGACGACGAAAGATATGAGCACCTTGCTAGGGGACCGTCGAAAGAGAATGAAGGCGCAGACAGGCATTGGGATTGTCCTTTCTTCAAGTATTGCTGGGGCGCGGGAATGAGCCGATTGCCTCTGATCGACAACTGCCGGAATGCAGCGAGAAGGAGGACACGAGGCCGGTGTCGATTCAAACGTCTAGGGCCTCTTCCACCCCGTCACAGGGAGTCCGCTCGAGCAGAAAACCTCGAGAAGCCAAAGAATTACAAAGGCGAAGACAGGTATCACCGTCCAAGGTGGTGTCCCGACGGATTCAGACACACCCAGAAGCGTAGAGTGCAGCGGCTGCATAACTTGGAGGAAGTGAGCGCGATATCTCCGCTTTAAAAGCCTGATCTGGCCGTCAAAGTGAGGCAAACTTTGGAAAGCGGAAGACCGCCCGACCAGGAAAGAGTGGCGCCCCAAACCGGTAAAGCCGATGCAAAGACATCGGCTGGCAAACATGGTGTTTGTACTCCGTCGAATTCTGCGCCAAGAACCGATGAGCTACCCGTGGCACGCTTTGATCGCGGCCCACGGCCGTTATCTTTGAGAAGCCACGTGAGAAGGGTTACAAACATCGAAAGCCCTGCACCTGCGAGGTTACATCAATGGGCAACCGTCGAAAGATGTTGGTGGACACCGAGCGGCGATCAATATCATGCCATACTCCATGCTACGACGTTTGGGGCGCTCCGCAGATCGATCAAAACCAACGTCACGTTGAGCGACTTCAAGTCGGTCTTGAACGCAAGGCGTCTTGAGCGTGGACTGACATGGGCAGGAAAACCGTACCCACGTCATTCTTCGTGGACAGCAAGAGCACTTACACCGCCTTGCTAGGAAGGATTGGATTCACGCTAATTGCTGCATCCGTCCACAATGCATCGATGCTCGATCCGATTGGGATGGAGAAGTGGAGGTCATCCACGCAGACGATTCTATCGAGATCTCCATAGCTGGCATGAAGCGTCAGGAAGCGAAGACCAAGAGCCGATCTCTGGAATCAATCTAGACGGCTGCGGCGTATTGAAGCTACAAAAAGCGGGTGAGGCTGGTCTTATCCACGCCTTACAGAGTAGAAAAGCCCACGATCATCATTGGTACGGCCGATCCTGCGATCGGCCAAAAATAAAAAGCAGCGATCATACGACAAGCAGCTCATGTAGTCGTAGCAGAGAGATGCTCTGCCACTGTAAAATAATAAGGTGTAAACCGTCCTTGACTAATGCAAGCAAAAAGGGGGCCGATTCAAGCGATCGGCCCAAATTATTTTTGTTGTCCTCACCTACCGTTTGCCCTGTGTTTAGCGTCGATTTGACAGGTGACGGAAAGCTAGGGTATGGGTTTACATCCGCTGATGAGCTAGAAGAGATCGACATTGGTCCTAGGGATAAGCCACGACCAACATTTATCAGCAGAAAGTTAGAGCCGAGTCTGCGGGGCCCGATGATAGCCTGTTGAAACAATATCCGCATCGCTTCGCTGGGACTACAGAGATGCAGGTTGGACACGAGCATCATCGAGCATCGACTCCCGCTCAAAAAGGATTTCGGCCGTTTCAAAGAAGCACGACAAATGAAGGCCGAATTCGAAGAAGTCAAGAAAGAGGTCGAGAAAATGTTGACCAAGTTGATCGGGCCATGCGGTATCTTTGAGTGGATTTCTAGTATCGCATCAGAGAAGAAGGGTGGCCAATGGCGTGTTGCTATAGATTTTCGAGATCTCAACAGTAGCTACCCCAAAGGATCGTGATCCGATGCGTGGCGTAAACATTAATCAACGCAGCAGCTGGTCATAAGATTTTGAGCTTCATGGACGGCAATGCGTTACAACCAGATCTTCATGGCTCGAAGACATACACAAGACTGCGTTGAGTCCCGTGTTCGGTGGGGTTATTTGAATATGTAGTCATGACGTTTGGACTGAAAATGCGGCGCCCACGTACTAAAGGGCCATGAATTATATTTTCCATGATCTGATCGGCAAACTGGTGGAAATCTACATCGATGACGTGGTGGTCAAGTGCTTTAGCGCACGGACACTTGGACGATTCAACGCGTCTGGACCGAACAAGAAAATTCGCCTACGGATGAATCCAAAGAAGTGTGCTTTGGGTGACGGTCGGTTCTTGGGTTTTTGGTCCATGAACGCGGAATTGAGATCGGCTGAAAAGTCGGGAGGCGGTCACGAACAATGAAGCCACCCACTACAAAGAAAGAACTGCGATCCCTCGGCAAGATCAACCGTCGACGATTCATCTCCAATCTGTCGGGAAGGATTGAGCCGTTCATGGGACTAGTAAAATCAAATCGACGAGGAATTCCGGGGGCGACAACAACGAGCTTTCGGCGAGATCAAAGAATATCGACAAAGCCGCCCGGTGTTAGTTCCACCTCGGCTGACAGGCCATTCTACATTTACTTGTCGATGGGCGACACGTCCATCGCCTCGGTAGTGGTGCAAGTTTATGATGGGCTGGAGCGAGTCGTCTTTTACATAAGCGGGAGGATCTTTGGGCAGAGACAAGGTACCCGATATCGATAAGTTGTGCCTCTTTGTTTTCACCTGCACCAAGTTGCGCCACATTTTGCTATCGCCAGAGATCATCATCATCACCGTCGACGTCATAAAGCACATCTTTGTCGGCTCCTATGTTAAAAGGCCGACTGGGCAAATGGATGTTTGCATTATCAGAGTTTGACATCCGGTATCAACCTGCGAAAGCAGTTAAGGGACGGGCGCTTACCGATCTTATCGCTGAAAGGATCAACACTAACATAGCCGCACTGTCCATAAGAGCGTGGGCTATGTTTTTCGACGGATCAGTTTGTGACGATGGCTGCGGCATCGGCATTTTACTCGTGTCGCCCCGGGGGGCAACATTTTCCTTCTCCATCAGATTGTCTACCTCTCGCACCAACAATGTAGCCGAGTACGAGGCGATATGCAAGGGGATGGAGTTACTCCTCGAAGCCGGAGCGATGGAAATTTTTGGAGACTCCAAGTTGGTGATTTCCCAGCTCACGGAGGACTACAAGTGCGAGAGCGAGTCCCTCTTCCCATTATGGCTGCACTGCCGCGAGCTGATGACGCAATTCCGGTACGTAAACTTCACTTGGATCCCACGATCGCAGAATACCGAGGCGAACGATCTTGCGTAGATGGCTTCAGGATACAAGGACGTGGTAGAAGGAGCCGACGTTCAGGTACAGTTCCTGGAAGCGGACGACTGGAGAGCCGATATCTTCAATTACTTGAAAGATTCGGCTCGGGGGGCACCTAAACGGATAAGGTACAAAGCCATGAAGTACGTGCTTATTGGGGATGACATGTTTTACAGGACTCTGGAAGGGCTATTGCTCAAATGCCTAGGGACAGCCGAGGCCAATCAGCTCCTACACGAGGTACACGAAGGCGCCTATGGAACTCACCAATCGGCTCATAAGATGAAATGGTTGATCAGGCGATCAGGGTTTTATTGGCCCACCATGCTTGAGGACTGTTTCAACTACTACAAAGGGTGTCAAGCATGTCAGAAATTTGGAAAAATCCAGATGGTACCCGCGTCAGCAATGAACCCCATCATCAAGCCTAGGCCATTCCGAGGTTGGGGCATGGACATGATCGGCAAAATCAATCCTCCATCAAGCAAAGGCCACATGTGGATTCTGGCTATCACTGACTACTTCACTAAATGGGTGGAGGCTGTCCTGATGAAGTCAGTGAATTCGAAGGATGTTATCAATTTTGTGAAAGAACATGTCATCCATAGATTCGGGATTCCCCAAACTATCACGACCGATGGAGGTTCGGTCTTTATTTCTCAGGAGTTTAGAAAATTCTGCGAGGACATGGGGATCAAGCTGATTAGATCATCTCCATACTATGCTCAAGCAAATGGGCAAGTGAGCGTCAACCAGAGCCTCATCAAGCTGATCAAGAGAAAAGTCGATGAGCACCCAAGGCGTTTGTACGAGGTTTTGTCGAGGCGTTATGGGCTTATCGCATGTCATGCCATGGAGCAATAAAACCTCACCATAACATCTAGTATATGGACAAGAAGCCGTCCTACCCGGGAAATTACTGGATCGAGACGCCACTTTTCGTGACGATCTAACAATCAAGAATACGCAACCTGATGAGTGACATGTAGAGGATTTAACCGAGCTCAAAGCTATGGTCCTTGGAGAAAATCAAAGAGATACAAGGCCAAAGTAGCTCGTGCATACAACAAGAAAGTGAAGCCAAAGGAGTTCCACGTTGGTGATCTGGTATGGGAAGCTGTGTTGCCCTTGGGGACTAAGGATGCAACATATGGTAAATGGTCTCCAAATTGGCACGGTCCGTACAGGGTCGACCAAGTTTTAAGAGGAAACGCATACATGCTCGAGCAGTTGGATGGCGTAAAGTTCCCAGTGGCGGTCAATGGTCAACATCTCAAGAAATATTTCCCAAGCATGTGGGATGTTGGACAGTAAAACTTGAGGGGCCGATACATGAAATCGGCTAAGTAAAGGCACGTGAGACGATGGACAGTAAAAATATGGGGGCCGATGCTGAAAATCGGCCGAATAAAAAACAAAATATATAGCCGATGCACGGTCATCGACTCTAGAGGTTCACACGTGTTACAAACAGAAGCTGCTGAAGAAATGCTTCGAGGGCGTGGAGGGCGCCAGCATGGACACGATCCACCTCGGCAATCTCAGCTTCGTCATCTTCATATTTGCTTGTCACTGGTCGTTTGTGCAGGGCACGTTTTTTGATGGGCAATTGGAGATTTGGGTCGCCCGTTTTGAGAAAGGTCGCAGGTCGTCGTTTGAAATCAAGAAGTGGCCTTTTTAATGTGCCTAAAGATGCGACCAAAGTTTGACCCTGTCAACGTTTTTTGGGAGAAGCCGATGGATAGTCATCGGCTCTTTGCGATTTGACTTGTTTAACTGTATGCGTGCAGTATGTTGAGAGCCGATGCAGTATCATCGACTTCTAGGACATCGACCTATCGTGGCTATCGGCAAGATCAGGGGCGAACAAGGCAATCTTGAAATAGATTTTCATTCATTCAAAAGATGATTGCTTACAAAGGACGATTGATTACAAAGGAGCCTACTACTACATTGCTCGGTTCCTAATCTAAAGGGCGAGATCGTCCGCTTGTCGCCGCCGTCCTCTTCATTGTCTTCGCCGCTGCTGCATCATCCTCTTCTTTGAAGAAACCAGCGGGACCTCTTCGTCCTCCTCGTCATCTTGATGTCTTCATGGACCCGGCGAAGCGCTTCGTCAGCGGATACTGCCGTCGGAGGAGGTGTCCTCCTCCGATTCCTCCTCCTCGTCGGAGGACTCGGCCGTCCACGACCAGGCGTCGTCACTCTTCGCCGCCTCGGTTCCCGTCAACGAGGAACTGAGGCTCTCTTCACCGTCGTCAGGACGATCGCCGTCCTCGACGGACGGCAATCAGTCCTTTCGTCCCACCATCGTGGGCGAAATCTTACGCCCGTGGTGGTGCTCTGGCGTCGGCTCTCGGTCACTAATCGAGTTGGAGGCGTGGGAAGACACGCCGGAGGAAGCAGAGGAGGCCATGACAAGAAAGAGGGTTTTTTCGGCGAAGGAAGAGGGTTTTCTGGCAACTGGAGGAAGATGGGGATTGTGAACTGTTCAGGCGAATTTAAATAAGGGGAATAGTGGAGAGACGGTTCAATGCCATAGCGGTTCCCCAGATTGCACTGCCAAAATCGTCAAATCATGCACTGCGCAGGAGTTGAGAAGACAGGGCATCATGATGAAGGGGTAGCGTGACGATTCTGTTCTGCCACGCATTCTGTCGACGCGCAGCCCGATAAAAAAAAAGGAGGAGAAGAAGAAAAAACACACAGAGTGGTTTTGGAATTATCATTGCCAAAACCAGGGGGGCATGTGTTATCACCGTATTTTGGCCAAAGACGGAGATGGGCCGTGATCAAGATGGGCTTGGAAGATAAATATATTCAACGTATTGTTGGATCGGCCTAGTGTGTGGATTTGGGCTAAATTGCCCGTGTATCTTGTATCATAGTAGGTTTCGTTTCAGTTTAGGTTCGCTTTAGGTAAAGATAGAGTTGTAGAGTTATTCCAAAAGTAGAGAGTCTCCTGACTATAAATATGTACCTAGGGTTATCGAAGAAGAGGACAACCACGTTCACAACAAACACAATCTCGGCATCGCCACCCCTTGTTTCTAGGGTTTCTTTCGGGTAAGTGCCATGCCTAGATCGCATCTTGCGATCTAGGCAGTATCTACTTATGCGTTACCTGGTTTTACTCGTACTGAAGCATTGTTGATGGCGAGTAATACCATTATCATAGATTGTTTGAGGCTAGCATCGGTGCTTTTTCGTTACTATCGTCGAAGTTATGCTACCTCTAGCTATCTCGCTACCCTTACACCTTTTCCCAAAGTGTAAGTGTAACACCTTGCTTGATCTTTATTTAGTCGATTCGATCTGTTATAGTTGTGCCTTGTTCACCAAGGTTTAGTTTAATATCTACATAATCAGGCCTTACAAACGGGTTGAACGATCCAGTAGTACATAGGGACGTGGTTTATTCGTTCTAGAGAAGATGTTCCGGTAATTGGCTTTACGTTGGTTATTAGGCCTCCTCTAGGGTTAATATTCTTCATCTTTTGTACGTACCAGGCTCAATCACGCGTAGGACGTTCCAGTTACGTGGTGAAAACATTAGACTATCGTAGATCGATTTAACTTGTAGTGATCAAGCAAAACCCCATGTTATCATAAATCTAACGCAGAACCATGGGGCAATCGGCTTTAGGAGCCGATTTACAGGGAAACCTGGGAGCCGATTACGGCTCGAATTTTACGTATACTTGTTTACCATGCAGGAAATCAAGCGGAGCAATCCTTCACCTTCGACAGGTATAGGTCGTGGCACGCTCGAACCAAGCGGGGCGTGTGCGGAGCTTTGCGCCGTCGTCCGGGACCAGGCCCACCAGATCCGGAGCCTCCCGGCTCTCCGTGTTGCTCGTCGCTGCTCGCCGGTGGGTTTTGGCAGGCAACACATATACACCACGCCGTCGCGTTGTAGATCCAACCCATCTCTCCACCATACTTGCTGGACCAAGTAAGGAGGAGACGTCGAGGTGATGCACGTGTGCATCTCACGGAGGCACCGCCACTTGTGGTGCTAGATCGGATCGGATTGCGAGGAGGAGAAGCGAGTATGACTACATCACCCACGCCCATTTAACGTTCATTGTCGAATCTTCAAGGGTATGAAGATCTAATCCAATCTCTCTCGTTGTTTGCATCTCCTAGATTAGATCTTGGCTTTCCCTCTGTTCACATCCGTAGAAAATTTTCATTTACTATGCCGCGAAACCCTTCAGTGGTATCAGAGCTAGATCTATACGTAGATGTGTTTCACGAGTAGAACGCAACATGGTTGTTGCGGGCGTTGATGTTTTCTGTTGCAAGCCTCTTGTTTGTGTTCTTCTTATGACGCGGGATAGTGAGATTGAAGCGGTCCAGGCCAACCTTACGCGACGTCGTCATGAGACCGCTCGCACTTGACGTGTGGCTTGTTCCACATGCGGCGGTGGATGTCGTTTCTCACTATAGTTGTCATGGGATTAACACCGGAGTTTGGCAACCATAATATCACCGTTGTGGCTTTTCGTAGGTAAGAATCGTTCTTAGCATCTACTCCCATAAGCCACGTAAAACATGCAACAACAAAGTAGAGGCGTCTAACTTGTTTTTGCAGGGAGTGTTTTCTGTGATATGGTATGGCCCTAGATGTGATGTGTATAATGTATGCAATGGTCATGTTTTGTAATGTTTCACGACTTGCATGTCGATGATTACACAACCGGCAGGAGCCATATGGTTGTCTTTATAATTGTGTATGACATGTGTCAACTTCTTATGCGCCATGTAATAGTTTCACTTTAACGCTAAGTAGTTAGCAATAGTTGTAGTTGCTATTCGTGGTGGAGGCAATCATGGTGGAGTGATGGAGATCATGCCGGAGCGCACAAGATGGAGATCATTGCGCGAATATTGGCTATACCATGTCACATTAAAGTTATATGCATGTGATGTTTATCCTTTTATGTATCTTATTATGCTTAGATCACGACGGTAGCATTATAAGATGATTCCTCACTTAAAGATCAAGATAAAAACTGTGTTCTCCCCGAGTATGCACCGTTGCGAAAGTTCGTCGTATCCAAGCATCACGTGATGACGGGTGCTATAGACTCTACGCTCACATACAACGGGTGCAAGCCAGTTTTGCACACGCGGAAATACTTGGGTCTAACTTGACGAGCCTATCATGTACAGACATGGCCTCGGAACACATGAACCGAAAGGTTAAGCATGAGTCATATGAATGATATGATCGACACTTCGTTGTCCACCATTGAAACCACATCTCTTCTCGTGAAGATCGGATTAGGTGTGGTGAATTTGGATCGTGTTCACTAAACAACTTGAGGGATGTTGAATTTAGTGGGAGTTCATCTAGTAATTTGATTAAAAGTTGAACTAGTTATCATGAACATAGTCTAATTTGTACTTGCAATACTGTAGATCAAATGGCCAAGTCCAACTTCAACTTCAACGTATTTGTTGAGAAGGAAAAGCTTAGAAACAATGGGTCTAACTTCACCAATTGGTTCCGCAATCTAAGAATCATTCTCTCTGGCGGTCAAAAGTACTATGTCCTTGGAAAAGCGTTAGGTGACCCCCCTGCTGCAACTGCGCCGGCTGATGAGAAAGCTGTCTATCAGTCACGCAAAGATGATTATGGTGTGATTAAGAGCACCATGTTGTTTGCTATGGAACCGGAACTTCAAAATCGTTTTGAAGACTATCCCGGGCCCTTTGAGGTTCTCGAAGAGCTGAAAACCATGTTTCGCACTCAGCCTTCGAGAGATATGAGATCTCGAGAAGTTCTTTAACCAAGATGGAGGAAGGGAGTTCCGTTAGTGAGCACGCCATTAAGATGACGGGCTACACTCAACGCTTTGAGCAACTGGAATGCACGATTCCAGAGGAGCTCAAGATTGACAGGTTCTGCAATCACTCCTCCCGCTACAAAAGTTTTGTAGTGACTCATAATCAGATTGGTTCCATCGATCGATCACCGAGCTCTTCGCAAAGTCAAGGCGCGGAAGTGGACATCAAAAGGATAATCATGTGTTGATGGTCAACAAGCCCACCTTTAAGAAAGGTAAGGAGCAAAGAAGCCCTTCAAGAAGGGCGGCGGACATGCCCCGTGAGAAGAAGCTCAAGTCTGGTCCTAAGCGGACAGATTGCTTCTATTGCAAGGACAAGGGTCATCGGGCAATCGTCCGAAGTACTTAGCGGACAAGAAGGCTGGCACCATCAAAGGTATATTTGATATACATGTTATTAATGTTTTCCTTACTAGCCCTCGTTGTAGTGCCTGGGTATTTGATACCGGTTCAGTTGCGAGGGATGAGGTGACGAGGGATACCCTTCAAAAGGTGTCTCTCAGGTGATCGGAAAGTATCTGTTGGGTTGTATGTATCGAGATGGGATTTGTCCCTCCCAAGTCGGAGAGATATACTTCGGGCCCACTCGGTAATCGATATCAATACCGCTTGCAAGCATGTGGTTAAGGAGTTAATCACAAAGTGATATCGGATTATGGAACGAGTACAATACTTGCTATGAACGAGATTGAACTAGGTATGACGGTACCGACGATCGAATCTCGGGCAAGTAAAATATCGCGAGACGAAGGGAATATATATATGGGATTGATTGAATCCTGGCATCATGGTTCATCCAATATGATCATCGATGAATGTGTGGGAGTCAATATGGGTTTCCAGACCCCGCTGTTGATTATTGATAGAAGATCATGTCTGCATATTCTCGAACCCGCAGGGTCACACACTTAACGTGTCTCGACGCTAGGATAGATTGGATAATTGGTTTATGAGTTTTTGTTCGGAGTCTCGGATGGGATCCGGGACATCACGAGAGGTTCCGGAGTGGTCCGGAGAATAAGATTCATATAAGGCAGTGCAGTTTTTGGAGTTCGGAATTGTTCCGGGTTAATCGGCACTACTAGGAAAACGGCCTTTAGTGGCGCACCTGAAACCATCATCTGTGGCGCACCTGCAGTGCGCCACGGGCCTTGCGCTACGGCTATCTCTCAGCCGTGGCGCATTGCCTAGTGCGCCACGGTTGTGTAGAGATAGGCGTAGCGCACCTCCTAGTGCGCCACAGAATTTTGGCGTGGTGCGCTACCCCTTGGATCTTCTGTGGCGCACTACCTAGTGCGCCACTAAACATCCATGGTGCGCTTTAGGTCTAGTGCGCCACAGAAGGTAGACCATGTGCGCCACAGATGTATTTTTTGTTTTTTTTTAATTTCCAAGCCAGATTATATGCAATATAGATTATATACAATATTACAGCAGATATACACACACAGATACAAGATATACAATTATATATATAAATACTCAATATGAAAAACAAGATTGAAACAAATACATATAGATAAGTCTCATACATGAATACATAGTCCAAGTTACATTGTTTTGATCATGTTACAAAGTAGTAGTTGGTGATATGCGAATACATGTGTCGATCGAACAAGTTAGAGCTCGGAAGCTCGCCTAGACATCTAAACTAGCTAGCTAGACACAAACGCGGGATAAATAACCAAAGAAGATAAGCATGATCACCGCCGCGACGAAGGTGTAGGTCTTCATCCGGTTCCTTGTCCTAACTACCGCTAGATAGCGCGTGTATCTAGCTTCCGCCTCCGCCATAGTGTTGTACCCTTTGTAGCTATTGCCGCTGACGGTGCACTGTCTCCCAGTCTTCCCAATCATCGAGACTCGAACCCGTCCCTTGTACACGACGTACCACGCCATCTACAAGTTGACAATAATAACTAACCGGTGATTGAAAAAACATGTATAATTAAAGTCGCATATGAAGATACACTTATAGAAAGTAATCTTAAATCAAAAGAGCAAACTCAAAAAGCATGCCTCATATATAACTAGGTTGTTGGACACAGAATATGCTTATGACGGACCGTTAGCCAAGTAGGATGCACAATTCACGGACTTGTGCATATCACAAGGCTAACAATCCCGTCATAGCACATTCACATATATATTGTGCCACGACATTTCAATCATCGGCATATTCTCGAAAAGACAAAATAACTCAAAAGCATGCCTCATATATAACTAGGTTGTTGGACATAGGAATATGCTTATGACGGGATCATAGCCAAGTAGGATGCACAATTCACGGACTTGTGCATATCACAAACAACAATCCCGTCATAGCACATTTACATATATATTGTGCCACGACATTTCAATCATCGGCATATTCTCGAAAAGACAAAAATAACTCAAAAGCATGCCTCATATATAACTAGGTTGTTGGACACAGAATATGCTTATGACGGACCATTAGCCAAGTAGGATGCACAATTCCCGGACTTGTGCGGATCACAAGGCTAACAATCCGTCATAGAACATTCACATATATATTGTGCCACGACATTTCAATCATCGGCATATTCTCGAAAAGACAAAAATAACTCGAAAAGCATGCCTCATATATAACTAGGTTGTTGGACACAGAATATGCTTATGACGGACTGTTAGCCAAGTAGGATGCACAATTCCGGACTTGTGCATATCACAAGGCTAACAATCCCATCATAGCACATTCACATATATATTGTGCCACGACATTTCAATCATCGGCATATTCTCGAAAAGACAAAAATAACTCAAAAGAATGCCTCATATATAACTAGCTAGGTCGTTGGACACGGGAATATGCTATGACGGAATTAGCCAAGTAGGATGCACAATTCACGGACTTGTGCATATCACAAGGCTAACAATCCGTCATAGCACATTCACATATATATTGTGCCACGACATTTCAATCATCGGCATATTCTCGAAAAGACAAAATAACTCACACTTGTCGTCCGAGAACCAAAGAGTAAGCAAAAACCAAAGAGTAAGCAAAAAAACAAGCATTGATTGATATATAATAATAATAAGCAAAATAAGTAAGCGGTGATTCATAAACCTAATAAGATAAGTACACTTGTCGTCCACACACACACAAAGGTCATCTATAGTTTGCAACTACAACTAGGCCAACATCAAGCCTTCTGGCTCGGCTTAGGGAACGGGAGGACGCCCTGTCTCGTCATGAACTTCCTATAGTCACCCTGCATCTCTAGGCGATCTTCTATGTCACGGTTATTCGGGATATTTCCTCCGTAGAAGATCCCCCCCCCGAAGTCATGACATCACGAAAGATGATTGCCCCAAACTGCTGCTGGATGTGATACATCTCTTATCTAATATCCGAATCATTGATCTTGGCCTTTGCTTTGGCCCACTGTTTGAGATGATCTGGCAGCGTAGAATTCTGCTGGTCAAGTAGGAACGCCCTCATGTGATGGAGTGCGTAGTAGGCTTCCTTCTTACTGTTTTCCGGCTGCTTCACGCAGGGGAACTCTGTTACGTGGTTGAAGACGTGCCTGCCGAACTTGACCTTCTTACGCACAAAGTTGGTGCCCAAAGCCAGTGAGAGCATCATCCAGAACTTCCTTGATCTTGTCGTAGTTTTTCTTCTTTTCTAGACTCCCCGAGTCGAAATACGTGGCGTGGGAATGCTTCGGCGATAAGGAGATGAGCGTGAAGTGTTCATCTCTGCGCAAAAAATTCAAATGGAATGTGTTGAAAAAAGAATGATGATGATCTAATAAAGCCAATCGACGGTGGCGACTGAATAACGACTTACTCGGGAAAGTAAGGCACGAGAATGTATTCCTTTGTCTTGTTCGCCACGAGGATTGTTTTTAGGTATGAGGCCACGACACGTCGTTCGACGGGGGAACCCAAGCAGCCGTCACGCATGTAGTAGGGGTCCACTATAGCGATGCCCGGTGTGTTCTCTCTAATGATCTGCGTAGCCAGGCTGAGAGAAAAGAGACGGACCATGGTATAGTGCAGCGGGTATAGGTGGAACATATTGAAGATGTCCTTGAACCGCAGGAAGAACAGATCCGCAAGGCGTGTCGAAGCCCAAGCCTGGTGGCACCTTAACCACGAATACGGGTGCGAGGATCTTTCTCTCGATAGAAGGCGTCTCTCTATCGTCAAGACGCGTCATGCACACTCTGCAGCTCATCTGGCGAAGCTTCCGCAAATTCTTAGGTAGCATGGGCTCACCCGCCACATGAATCCTCCACATAATACCCTCGGGTCTTGGTGGCCCGTCCAAACCTAATCGGATTCGCAGTTGTTGACGCCACCGGCTCGATTGCTAGATTTTCTTTTCCTGCCCTTTTTTCCTTTTGGAGAGCGGGCAGGCACCGCAATCTGAGCACCGACCGCCCTATGTAGTGTGTCAGGGCTTAGAATAAAGGGTCGGTTGGTTGTATCAGCTGGCTCTGTAAAGGCGCAAGCTGGAGGCATCTCCTGAGAACCAAACAGACGCTTGGTGATAGTGGCTTTCTTTGTGGGGCCACCAGCTAGGTCTTCTTCGTTGCCAAACTGAGTGCTGAAGAAGTGATCATTCCGATCTTAAATGCGTCGTCGGCGGATCCTGCCATGTGCATATCATCAACATGATCATCCGACCCACGCGTGGAGGTGACGGTAAGGCCTTGCCACCGCTTGTCGCTGGCACGACAGGCAGTGCTGTTGTCTGTGGCATGATGGCCCCCGCCGTCCCCAAACGGATCATGCTCTTTGGCCATAGCAAGAACAAGCCGAAGCAACTTCTGAGGACGATTTACTCTTCTTCATCCGCTCACGGGGTTGAATGGGAGGTTCAGTCGTCATGCCCCTTAGCACCGACTAATTTTAACCTGTGCACGCTTATCCGCATCGGTTTTGAGTGGAACATGCGCTGCAAGGGTTGAACGACGGTACCCTTGGCAACATCCCTCAGCTCGTTGTTCACGTAGCATAAGAGAGTGCAAGGAACATCCGTCTGCAGAAAACATGTACGGCGTCGTCAGAGCGAGATGCCACAAGAGTAATATATAGATGGCATGAAAGGCGGTAATTAAAGCAATTTGTTTACCGTGATGGCGTCGAGATCAGCTAATGTCGACGCACCGCATACGGCGATAGGCGTGCAAGAGACGGAAGGGCTGCTTGATGGCGCAGTGCTGGCCGCCGATGTATTCTCCCTACCGACGGGTGCTTGGAGCTCCGGTGCCGCCGCGACGATGGCAGGGGGCACCAACATGTACTCCGGCGCCGCGGTGATGGCAGGGGGAGTCACCAACACTTGCGGCGCCGCGGTGCTAGCGGGCGGAGTCACGAACACGTAGTTCGCCTGATTAATCGTCAGCGTTGTTCGAGTGGCTGCGACCATGCTTGGAATCGGGCACGCCCTACTTGACCACCCGCACTCCGATTCGCTATTGACTCCACCAAGGTAGGCGGGAAGGGCGTAAGGGTGATTGCCAGTTGTCTTGGACGATCTGCGGGATCCGCGCCACTTGTGCCTTAAGTTCTTGAACCTCTGCTTTCCTCCTCGCTCCTTCCGACGGCACCACATGCGTCCTCGGCGGTGGACCAAAATGATCCACCCAATTCTTACCCAGGCAGCCGGCCAGACGGCAACGGCTTCTTCAGAATCGACTCTATTTTCTTGGCCGGTTCGCCCGCCTGTTAAAGGTTATCCCACGGGTGGCCGCCGTCGACCCCAGGATGAGGAACCACAGGATCCATGACTAGCAACAATTTCCTCCCTGCGAAGTAATATGAGAATCATTTAGATCATCGATTAGATTGCAATCGTGTTGATCCTGTAATTAGATTATACTTACCACAATTTCCTCGAATTCCTTCACCGCAGGATCCGCGGTGAGTTGTTTGGTTTTGGGTCCACATGGTAACGGGCCTCGATGAAGTTTCGAACCTGCCGGGTTGAATTTAGCAAAGGGTTTTCTATCCTTGGATCTATACTCTTCGTCCTCCTTATTCCATTTGGCCTCCATGGTTCAGATCCACAGATCCGAGATGGTGATGACCTATATTCATCGCTGCAAAGACCTTTCCCCGATTACTATTGTCCAGGCTCTTTCGGATTCACACCTCTCCTTGAACTCCGGGCTGATCTTCGGTGATCTGGGTCAATCTTCTGGATCTCCTCGAGACTTTTGCCTTCTTTATAGATCTTCTTCTTTATCCGGGTTCTCCAAATGGCAGGCGGTGCTCATCTTTGTGAGGGATTTGTTTACTTCGTTCCCATGATAATTTGTGTTCGATACTTAGCGGGAACTTGTATCGCGTCAGCTTCTCGAAGAGGAGTGTGTGCAAGTGGCCATTATCTTTATGCGGAGATTCTCGGTGTTGATCGAGATGGTTGTCCGGTGATCGCCGCCACTTGCCCCGTGCCCTTTGACGACAAGGCGGGCTCCAAAGGAACCCCTGATGGGCTCACTTGTAATTTCCTCCCCGTGCCGACCGTGTTGGCGCCGGTCCTTCTTCTTCTTCTTAGGAGGGTTGCTACCACTCCCTGTGCCCTCGCCGCCATTAGTGGTTTCATCGTCCGCCGTTCCTTCGGCTTCTTCCTCCGCGTCTTCCATCTCATCATCCTCGCTCTCCGAAGGATGGTATTCTTCATCGTCTTCTAGACGCTGGGCCGCCTCCCAGAATGTCAATTGTTTATTCGGAGGTCTGAGTTCTCCTTCAGCGCTGATGCGCTTAGAACATCCAACCTCGTCGTTGTCACACATCTTTGCACTAATAAAAAACAAATAATTGGTTAAATGCACGGAAAAATACGGCATGACCTTTGCTAATTTTCTTAAACTAGGAGTGCCCGATTTCTGCCAAAACGGATGTTAATCAACATTCCGGCAAAAATCGGGACTCATTTCATACAAGAACCTGCATACACACATAATAAAGTGCTTCATATACAAGCACAAGCACAATTTCAAGGTCTTGTCCCAGCCAGATAGTAGTAGAAGCACATGAGTAGCACCACGTATAGTAGTAGCGAGCAACACTAGGATGGATATAAGGAGCAGATAGTAGTAGCAGACATATAATAGAAGTAGTAGCAGCTCAAGTAGCATAGAACAAAGAAGCACAACACAAAAGCTCATATGCTTTTTTTTCTGGAAGCTGGTTTAGAAGTACTAACTTCCCAATATGCATTTTTTTACAAAACACCCAGCACAAACTCTTGCTTGAACTTTTGCTATGAATACATACAGAAACCAGCTAAGCTAGTAATTAAGGCAAGATTTTCACAAGATTTTAGTACTCAGATTTTTTACAACTTGAATCTTGCTACTTGCTTAAGTATAAAAGTACTGAAGCAGCACCTAACACTACTTTCTAAACCTACTACTACCAATAACACACCATCCATTTCTAGCAAAGCTACTACTACAGACACTGTATAAGCAATGACAGTAGGACCTCCTTTTTACTTGTTTTTCATTAACTAACATGCTACCTTGGAGCATCTTAGGAGCATCCACACAGCATAATGTCCATCTTAGGAGCATCCACACGCAAGCATACAATCATGCGAAATAAAATTCAGAATAATGTTCATCTCGTAATAATTTATCTAGGGGCTAAGACAACTAGGAAAGGAAGTTGCTTGCAGTAATCCATGAACCATGAAGACAAAACCACTGTTATGATTTCATACTACCTAAGAACATTTCCTAACTCAATCCTAACTCGAACCACTACTCTAAATTTCCTACTCTAAATTTCCTACTCCAAATCTGAATTTCCTACTCTAAATTTCCTAACTCCAAATCTGAATCCTAACTCCAAATCTGAATTTCCTACTCTAAATTTCCTAATCTAAATTTCCTAACTGATTAACATTTCCTAATCTGAATTTCCTAATCTAAACATTTCCTAACTGAATTTCCTAAGAACATTTCCTACTCGAGCATTTCCTAATGAACCCTATTCTCAATCCTAAGAAAATCTGACATTTCCTACTCAATCCTAAGAACCCTAATCGAACCCTAACTTTGAACCCTTACTCAATCCTACTCAATCCCTAAGTGAATGGATGCAACGAGAGGAGAGAGGGAGAGGGAGGTGATTCTCACCTCCGAGACAAGGACGGCGAGCACACAGACGATGAGGGCCTTCTCCTTCACGGATCGCTGCGGCGATGACCTCCTCCTCCACGAAACAAGCGCGACCCCCTCCTCTTGGCGTGGCGACTGCGACCTCCTCCTCCTGGGATGCGGTGGCGGGCAGGCGGGCGGACGACGATGGCGGCGGGCCTCCTCCTGCTCCTGCTCCACGGCCTCCTCCTCGAGCGACAGCGGCTGGCGAGACGGTGGATGGAGAGAGCGGCGGCGGGGGCTCGGGATCGGGATCGACAACGGCGGCGGTGGGCGCGGTTGAGAATGGGGATGAGGCCGACGTGTGCCTGCGTGAAAGTGGATAAGGCACAGATACGCGTAGCGCACTCTGGCATAGTGTGCTACAGATATCCGTAGCGCACTATGCCAGAGTGCGCTACGCCTATCTCCCCCAGCAATTGTATAAGAAAGGAGCGTCCCACTATCTAATAGAATCACTATCCTATCCCTTGGTTACGCCTTGCTCTATTCTAAACTTCAGAGCACCCAGGTTCGAATCCTGGTGCCCCCCTTTTTTTGTTTTTATTTTAAAATTACTTTTAAATGTTCCAAAAATTCCCAAAAGTGGTAATATATGTCATATTTGTTTTGTTTTTATTTTATAAACACTTTTAAATGTTCCAAAAATTCCCAAAAGTGATAATATATGTCATAAAAGTGGTACAAATAATATGATTTAAATTATAACTAAATTTTATAATAATTTGTCCATAATAATATGAATCGGGCACGGCCCTACTCGACCACCCGCACTTTACAATCTTTTTCGACCACGCGTTTTACAATATTTTTTGAGCTAGCATTTTACAATCTTTTTTCCCTTCTTTGTCGCGGTTGAATAATTTAGCCCCGGCACTTTAATGTTTCTTCTTTCGAACGGGCTACCTTTTTTGGGTAGGGTTGTCCTTTTTCTTCTTGTGATGTATGTTCTTTGCATCGTAGTCGCCGTCATCTTCAATCTTTGGATCGCCGTCTTGGTCAAGTCTTGCTCGTTGGCGACTCCATCCATTCCGATGATGTTTCTTTTCCTCTCCTCCACAACACGGCTAGGCTTTGTCGGTCGGTAATGAAAAACATTGGTCCACTTTGGTAGCCAGTACCCACGGTTCATTTTTCGGCCATGTTTGCACCGCGGCCTTGGATTTGGCTGCCGGGTATAACCATGGTTGTGAAATACCGGTCTTCTCTTCGACGCTCTTTGCCCATCGACACGGAACATCACCTTTTCTCCATGAGTCGAGCTCCCGGATCTCCTCGATTCTTCCGTAGAATCTTTCCTTCACGTTGTCATCGGTGTAGAATTCGGCGTTACGCTGAGTTCGATAATCACACTTCTTGTCCTTTTCCTCCGTGTAGAATGTGTAGCCGTTGATATCATACGCTGATAGGTCACCAGGTTTTGCATCGGTCCTTGCGACAAGGTGAATATGATCTTTTCGTGTCGGAAGAATGCGGCTGGGGATTATCAAGGGCGTCTTCCTAAACCAACGCGTGAAATCTGAGTTGTGCTCTTTGATTATTTCTCCTGCGTCCTCTGTATGCCCGGTCCTTTGTACATCTTCTCGATTAACCTTTTGTATACATGCCCAAGGATCGACCAGTTCTAAATGCTGTAGCGCGACGAGGTTTGCTCGATCAAAGTCTGCGTCGAAAATCGAAGTCTGCATGCAGTATGCGACGACCCTCTCGGTGACCAGATCCGTCGAGCTTGCCAAGGTGTCTGTTGACGGGAAGACCGACAGGGTTCTCGATGTCTAGATAATTCGTGTAGAAAGAGATGCACTCTTCGGCCAGAAAGCCCTTGGCTATGCTTCCATCTGGGCCGGGACCATTGCGACGTATCCTTTGATGTGTCCGTTCATCCTTTCGACGCCATCATCTTTGCGGAGGAACATCGGCCGAGTTGTACGATGTCCTCCACGACATGGACCAGCATATGCACCATAATGTCGAAGAATGCGGGTGGGAAGTAGACCTCAAGCTCACATAGTATCACCACGATCTCCTCCTGTAGCCTTCCGAGCTGATTCAAGCCAATCGACTTCCTAGAGATGACGTCGAAAAACTTGCATAGGCCAAATAACGTTTCACGGACGTGCTCGTCCATTATCCCTCTTAGTGCGACCGGAAGTACCTGCGTCATTAGCACGGCACAGTCGTGAGACTTCATGCCACTGAACCTCTGCTTCGCCTCATTTAGGTATCTGCTTATCTTGCCCAGCGTGGCGTAAGGAAATTTGACTCCTAGAAGGCACTTGAAAAAATGTTTGATCTCATCCTGGCTTAGAGTGAAGCAAGAAGGAGGGCGGTAATATTCGTTCTTCTTGAACTTTTTACCCTTCCGACGACCTTGTGTCGTCTCCGACTCATGATCATCGTCATCTTCCTGATCATCAGGAGGAGTGCGTCCTCCGTGAAGCTCCTTCCGGATACCCAAGCATATCAGGTCGTGCCTTGCTTTCGGACCATCTTTCGTCCTATCTGGCATGTTGATTATGGTGGCGACCAGACTCTCGCACACGTTTTTCGTGATATGCATGATGTCGAGGCTATGAGGCGTGCGGAGAAACTTCCAGTATGGCAACTCCCAGAAAACAGACCTTGTTTTCCATACCTTCATCGGCTTGTCTTGTTCTGCCTCTTCGCTTCTTTCCGTGCTTAGGACAATCTTTCCGGTTTTCAGCAACTCTTCCACTTCTTCGCTGCTCCTCGCTCTGGATTCCTCGGGTCTCGATTTGACATCGAACAGGTCTCCACGTTTTCTCCATGGATCATTCTTGCGAGCCACCTCCGGTGCGCCATGAACACAGTTTTCGATGACCACGGATCTTTCTCTAGTTGGAGATAGCTTGTGTTATCCATGCACCTAACGCATGCAGAATCCTTGGATAACCTGCCCGAGATATACCCGCAACTGGATAGTCTTGCACCGTAGTGACCAACGCGGCTCTCATAGTGAAATAATCTTGTGCGACGGCGTCGTAAGTATTGGCTCCAGTTCCCATAACGTGGCTAGCTCCTCTTTCAACAGCCGAGATACAGTTGATGTCGGTACCAGGTTGTTTGCCCTTGAATTAGCATACTCATTTGTATGTACTTCTTCTTCATGCACAACCATGGAGGAGGTTGTACATCCATACAAACACGGGCCAAGTGTTGTGCGTGCTGCTCACGGCTACCGAACGGATTGAGTCCATCGGTGCTCGCACCAAGCGATGTTCCTCGAATCTCCACCGATTCGAATTCGAGGTCCAATGCTTTCAGCGGCTAGCATCGAAGGGTGCGTCGGCTCATCCTTTTCGGGGTCATCATCATCTCCGGCTTCTTCCTTTCCATGCCATCGCATGAGCTTCGCTTCCTTAGGGTCCGCGAAATAGCGCTGCAGACGAGGGGTGATAGGAAAGTACCATACCACTTTTCGAGGTGCTTTCTTCCCTTTCTTGTATCGACTCACGCTGCACACCGGTCATGTGGTTTTCTCCGTGTCCTCGCCCCGATAAATGATGCAATCTTGGCTTGAGTGTTACATTCAACCGGGTATCATCGGGCCTGCATCCTTCATACAATGGAGTAACCGCGTCTTTCTCAAGTTGCGCAAGCTTGGCTTTCTCTCTAGCGGCCTCAAGCGTTACTCGTGCTTGAGAAGCAGCTCTTGCACATAAGGGTCCCGCACAGCTGACGTTGTTCCATCGTCGTCTGCTCCTCCATCTAGATCATCATCATCCGGTGCGCTTCGCACCTTCACCATCTCCAGAGCCTCTTCATCATCTCGCCCGTTCTCGCCGTGATGATGATCGCGTCATGTTGGCCACCTTCTTCACCGTCTCCATCATCTACGCCATCGCTTATCCAAGCAGTGTATCTATCCATGAAACCATGGCGGAGCATTGCTGCAGATTCCCGGAATCTGGTCGATCACCGTTGAGTTTGCATCTTCTGCACGGACATCTTATATCTGTCTTGTTATTTCGTATCATGTCGGCGTCGCACATTTCAAAAATCTAGCCACAATGCCTTCGCTCATTATGCGGACCATTTTTGCCTTACGATGTACACGGTACAATTTTGAAGTCTATTAGAACCACATAATGAATGCATGCATGCAATGGTCGATAGAAAATTTCGCATGACCTATCCAAAAATTAGGACCTTTCGAAATGCCAAAGTCTTGCCAAAATGGAAATGAATCAACATTTTGGCAAAACAAATGGCAACTTGTTCACATACAAACACAAGAGAGAGAGACCGATCCATACACACATGAACATATCATTATCCTCTCCATACACACATGCATGAGCATCATCGATACTCTCCATATACACACACATATGACCATCGATCCTCTCCACACATACACACATCATGAGCATCGATCATCTACATACATATGAGCACATGCATCATCCATATACACATGAACACATCCTTACATGGACAACTTACCGAGATGAGAGACCGATCGCGAGAAAGATGGAAAGGAGAGGTGCGCGCGTCGACCGGAGACGGATAGATGAGAGACCGGAGACCTCCTCTATTACTTATGTAACATCCAAAGCAAGTTTTACATGCTAAAAATGGTGAATGTATGGAGAAATTGAGGTGGGAAGGAGAAGATCCCGACTAGATCTAAGGAGGAAGAAGGGGAAAGTGAAGTGTGGGTGGTGGATGTGTGGGCACACATGTGCACATAAAGTGCTGTCCTAAAAGAATCGACACATCCGTGGCGCACACGGCCCTAGTGCGCCACAGGGAGTACAAACTTCTGTGGCGCACTAGGCCGAGTGCCACAGATGCTCCTAGTCCCTGTGGCGCACTAGGCGGAGTGCGCCACCGAAGTTTGTGGCCGTTTCAGAGCAGAGGTGGGCATGCGCTCAGGCGTAGCGCACCAGACACATGTGCGCCACAGATGACCCTAACAACCGTGGCACACATGACTATAGTGCGCTACAGATGTTTGGCGTGTGGCCAGGCCCCACACATCTGTGGCGCACTATAGTCATGTGCGCCACGGTTGTTATAGTTATTAGTAGGGCACTGCCCACAGGTGAGCCACGCCTGTTTTAGCCGTGGGGCACTTCAACCATGTGAGCCACGGATGTGCTGATTACCTATAGCCGTTTTCCTAGTAGTGTGGTATTGTACCGGAAGCTTCTAGAACCTTCCGGAAGGGGACCAACGTGGCCACACCTTCCGGGAGGGGGCATGGGCCTATGAGGGAGTGCGCTGGACGCATTGGGCCAGGGGCACAAGGCCCCATAGGGCCCAGCCGGCCTAGAGAGGTTTAAACTCGAGATAGAGTTTCTAGAAAGGGGGGTTTCCTTGCCCCCCCACTCCTTATCCTTTGGGGCCGCATGTTTGGGCTTGGGGGAGGGGCTAGGGCTGCGCCCCCTATATATAAAGAGGGGTGAGGGCGCACCAACCCCCCACACCTTCCCCTCCAACTCTAGCCGCCCTGCTGCCCTCCTCTCTCCCTCACGACTGCTTGTAGGCGAAGCCCTGCTGCAAAAATTCTCCACCATATACACCACGCCGTCCCGTTGTAGATCCAACCCATATCTCCACCATACTTGCTGGACCAAGGAAGGAGGAGACGTCGAGGTGCTGCACGTGTGCATCTCACGGAGGCACCGCCACTTGTGGTGCTAGATCGGATCGGATTGCGAGGAGGAGAACCGAGTACGACTACATTACCCACGTTCCGACGAACGTTCCGCTGTGCGAATCTTCAAGGGTATGAAGATCTAATCCAATCTCTCTCGTTGTTTGCATCTCCTAGATTAGATCTTGGCTTTCCCTCTGTTCGCACCCGTAGAAAATTTTGATTTACTATGCCGCGAAACCCTTCACAGTTAACTGTCATAGGACAAAACAACATGATCTTCTTCAGACTCGAGTCCCTGGACCCGAATCCGGAACAAATGTTGGCGTAATTCGACTCAGACCGTTGAGGTCTTATAGGAGCCGAATCCCAGTGGTTTTCAAGTGATGTACCCAATGCGTCCGTCGGGATTTTTTCATCATGCCTGTTGACACGGTATTTTACTGGCAGAGCGCAGTCATGTGTGTTACCAGGCAATTAGATGATATCTGTATGTCTTACCCTTGCGTCGTAGACACAACATCCGAAATGTTATCACCGCGGAGGTGTTTCAGGTGGCCAAGGAGAATGTTTCTCACTTAGCATTTATTTGGGAAAAGTTGCCAGAAAAAATTTGTATTTTGATCTGAAAGATCGCAGTCGAAGAAATCATAGGGTTCACGGCCAGCGCTCCCTATGGGAGTAACCCCCGAGTGTTTGTTCGAGTCGTAGACTCGAGTAGAGACTTTTAGTTCAGTTGTTTTAACTTCATGTCCGAAGGTGTGGCATCCCGCAAAACCACGACTAGAAAATCGCGTTGAATTTGTGCATTGCATCGTCATCATCATGCATTGTTTGCATAAAACTATTTCGCAAAGCCCGATTTGTTTTCCAAACGCCCCATCTTAATTCAAATGCAAAGCCCGGCCTCCGGATTATTTTTGTTTGAATGCTATCGGTTTGCAAACGGCGTTAATAAAACAAATAAAAATTATATTATTTTTAGTGGGGGCAGTCGAACGGGCCAGATCGACCCGAACGACCACCCCCAGGATTTTAAATCGGTCCAACCAGTCCCACCCATAATCCTAAACCTACCAAACTACCTACCCAGCCCAACCCTCCACCTCACCCCAACCAGTAGCAGGCTGCCACCTCACCTGGCCCTATCCCTCACCCAATCAACTCCTGCCACATCACCCTAACCCCCCTCTCTCTCCCACACAACAACCACACCCACACGCCACTACCACCCCACCACCTGCCACACCGATCCCAACCCCAACCTGGCCCACCGTCCTTTCCCGCTCGCGCGCGCGCCCCCACGCTCTTGCACGCCAGCCGAACCACCCCGGTCAACCCACGCGCGGCGCCCCCCTGCCGCTGGGCCCCCACGCGGGACCCACCCCTGTCGGCCTCCTTCCTCGTATCTCTCCTCCCCGCACGCCCCCTCCCTCTCTCACCTTCCCCCCGCGCTCGCCTCCCCGCAGCCTCCCTCTCCCTTCCTCTGCAACCCGACCTCGCCGCCGAGCCTCCCCTCCGCCAACGCATGCTGACGCCCTCCTCTCTCCCCCCTCCCCGTCCGGCCACCTTCCTCACCGCCTTCCTCCGCCGCCGTCCGTTCCCTCGCCTCCCTCCTCCGCTCGCCCGCCTCACCTCAGCCTCCCCCTCCCTCCCGGCCAGACGCAGCACGCCCACCTTCTCCCCTCGCAGCGCTGCCGTGGCCCTCCGTCCCCGGCGTCGCTCGCCGCCTCGACATCCGCCGCTCACAGATCCTCCTCGCCGGACCGCTCTCGAGTTCTCTCGCTGGCGCGCCCCTGCTCTCAGCAGCCACCCTCCGTCTGGCCCCGCGAGCTTTCCGCCCTCCACCGCTTCCGCGCTTCTCCTCCGCAGGTCCGTCCCTCCGCCTCCAACCGCTGCCCACTGCGGCCGAGCTCGCCGGCCCTCCATCGGCCTGGTCTCGCCTGCCGCCTGCGCCTCCTCCAGGCCCTGGTGCCTCCCGTCCCCCGGACGCGCGCCTCCGGCAGCGTCGCCCAGGAGGCCACCCGTCCTCCGTCGGTCGCAGGCCTTGCTCCGGCGCCCCCACGACGCCGCTCGGACCCGACGCCGCCCCGGAGCCTTGGCCCCATCCACCAGCCGGGCCAGCGCTCCCCTGCCCTGCCGCTTTGGGACATCCCTCTGAGCAGAGCCCCGACGCCACCCTACCTGACGTCAAGACCAACAAAGAGGAGTCCGTCCCCACCTCGACAAGTTGTCGCGAAGCCGCCTTGCTACTCCGACCGTAGTACGGCTCAGGCGACCTCGATGTGACCTACCGAAGCCAAATAGGCCAAGTGCACAAGGGGCAAGCTCGCGTGAAGCACGACAAGATCTTCTGCCCGGAACTCGGGGAACCGACTCCGTTTCATGTCCTTCACCAAAGTCAAAGTTGGAAACCAAGACCTCCGACACGGAACCCCCGGAAGACCCCGGACACCGAGACCCGGGATCGCCAAGTTCTCCTTCCGGAAGCATCGACGCCCGTGCGACAAGATCTACTTCACGGATTCGAAGACCCCGGTACCCGACCCACTCAAGTACGCCATCGACCTCGAGGACGCCTAAACGGAACAACAAGACTGCCACACGGACACGAACCCCAAGACCCTGAGGCCCCGAACCGTAGACCGATCCGAAGCGCCGAGACCTCCGACAGGGAACCGACAAGATCTGCATCCCGGACGCCAAGATCTTCTCCACGGAACTTCGGGAATTCCCCCGGACGCCAAGATCGACTCGATGGCGCGGACCCGACCAGACCCTCGCAACGGCAAGATCAACCCCCGTGGGACCCGACAAGTTCTCCTTCTAGTATCCGCTCCCGCCGAGACCGACCCCGTCAAACCCTGGACCCTGTCGAACCCGGAACCCCAAGTTCGTCGAGACCCCTCAATGTGTGAACCCCTTTCCGAGAACCCTATTTTATAAATATAATAAACTTGTCGCATCTTAATTGTCTCGCATGCATATTTGTGTGGTTTGGGGGCCTTATGCCGATTCACCTAATAATTAAATATGGGGCCCATATGCGGGCAAATCTAGTCTTATATTGGCCTCATTTAAATTTGTGAAGCGAACCGATGATACATTTTGGCATTGTTAAACAACATTTAATTTATGGGTAGATAAATAACTTGAACCACCTAATTATTGTCGGGACCCCGGTTCCGCTTAATATGACCTAAGTGCATCGCATCTTTGCCATGTCATTCATCATACATGCATCATGCCGATCTTCTGCCGTAATCTTAAATAGTGCATCCGGTGTTTATTCTAGTGTTTTGCTTCTTCGCGGATAAGGCCGTTGAGTTGATGTGAGTCACCGATCTTGGTTGACCCTCGGCAATGTTTTCAAAGCAGCATCTCCCCCTTTCTACCTATCTTACTTTTATAGTATTTATTTCCCTCCTGTTGATCTATTGCTATCTGTGTTGCGGTGCTCTAGATTCCGTACCCTTGATATCCCTTGCAGCCATATATTGCCTTGGACACATCCTATTACTTGTTGTTGGTAGATAGTTGGACTTGCGCGTCGTAGTCGCTTGCTCAAGTGCTGTTGCGTGTCGTCAAGTGCCACAGTTGTTGATGTATTGCCGCATGTTGTCGTTGGAGATGATCCTAGTTTTACTTATCGTACACTTTAATTCCTGTTTAACAACTAAAATTGAAGTAAGCAGAGGCATCGGTGGGTGATAGATAATATTTGGTTTCCGAACGCCCACTTGTGTCCCGTAGGACCCCGAGTACTTGATACCTGTTCCTTGATTTATCGCGCTATCCACATCCGGAGGTATATGGGACCCCGAGCGAGCTTGATTCGGTCTTATTTCTTGGGGCCACAAACTAGTTTGAGGTTTTATTTACGATCCTGTACTTATGCCATGCTACTTATGTATTTACGACAGCGAGGAGCACACTGCATCGCTTAGGATCGGGACACGATTCCGCGGTGTCGACAAGCCCAGCCACACTTTCGGGTTCCCAGTCGTTCACAGCCGTCTACCCAAACCTTAAGTCCGTCTCGGAGCCGGCCGGCTTCATTGCGGATTCTACTTAAGGGGTGCCCCCCTGAAATATTTCTGAATCCTGTGATTGTTCAGTCGTGAAAGCCTCGTTGGGTCTTGATTTGGTTTTTCCGAGGTTGATCGAGCGTGTGTTGCTATTGGTGCACCCCGGCCGGGTAAAACTTTCTGAAAGCCGTGTCCGCGGATATGGACGACTTGGAGCACAGTATCTCGACCATAGACAAGCATAACTAAAGTTTACTGCTATAAATTTGACTTTATAATGACTAGTAATCAGCTTCACTATAATGGAATGGCTAATTAATACTGCCCACAAATGCTTGTTTGGATTGTCGCTTGCGACCATTGTACCTGACTAGTAAGTATTGCAACTACAACGGTATGGCTGAATAAAAGTACCAACAACTGCTGGGTTTTGGGTTATCTCATGCTATCTGTATCTGATTAGTAATTGTTGCAACTATAACGGAATGGTTAACTAAAAGTGCCCACCGCTTATTTTATCAGGATGATTATCTATACTTGACTAGTAATTGCTGCAACGATAACCGAATAAGTAAAACTGCCAACTGTGTGAGTTCCTCGGTTGACTTCCTCGTTTGGTCTCGAGGGGGAAACACCAGGATGGGTTTGTTCGGTGTTAGTTTCAGGTTGGATCCGGATAGGTCATTCTTACCCCTCCCTGATAACCGCCAGTTGTATCGAGTCTCTATAGGTTGTTTAGTGCCTGCTACCGCTACCGCTTCAGTCCACCATACCTATGTAGGCGAGGACCGCCGAATTCTAGCCTCGCTGCACTGCCTCAAGATCGACGCTCCTCTTTCCTTTGCCCTTTGTCGGCACCCTTTTGTTTAAGCAGGTTTTGAGATCGACGTCGTTAGCGTGGTTACCCTTCCGGCTTGGCCGGGGTTATGGACGCCATTGGTTATTCTTCGTGATCTTAGCCCCATTTGCATCTTGTCCGTAGTCGGACGCCGTATCATTTTCAAGGTGATTTGAATCTTTGTACCGATATTCAGATTCTTGACTCCTTGAGTCATGTTATATATCTGCTCGTGGGTCCCATCGAGGACTGTTGTGTAATGTTATTACTTCGCTTTCCACCCGCACAAAAGTGCTCGGTGGGCACCTTTGAATCGCTTTCTATGCGGGTTTGGCGGAAATCCTAAAACTTGCATAGGTCCGATTCGAGGGTGTTACAGAGTGGTATCGAGCCCAGCCAGCCTGCGATACCCCACAAGTCCAAATTTCAGAGGATAACCTAGCTAACGGCCGAAGTAGAGTGTCAAAACTACTTTTGCAAAATCGGTTGGATAGTTCTGATTAGGTCTGATTTTTCTCCTTACCCCTCTGCTATTCTCCTCTTACCTCTACGCGTTTTGATTCTGCCCTCATCTCTTTCGTCGAGTCCAGGATTTCTCGTGGATGGGTTCCGTCGTACCTTCAGGGTTTCGCTTCCTCCTTTGATAACGGTGTTCTACCATCCGGAGTTCATGCTGCTTGAGGAATCCGTCTGCCGTGGTACCATTCTTTGTTCCTTGTTTGTGCCTTCCGGTGTTTTCCGACGCGACGACATCCTCTATGCCAGATCCGATGCAGAGTCTGCATCACTCCGTTGTTCCGAACCTCGATTGTCGAGATCTTCAGTCTGATTCCAAGAATGGTTGTACTCTTTTCTACTGATTGTGCGGAGTAATAGTTTGGGTGCGTGATGGATTGGCCCCCATGCCGACTACCCCTTCTATTCGCTTTTGTACATTGAAGTGGATGAGAATGCATCGGTTCCCTCTTCCTACCGGAGTTAGAGGTGGCTTTATTGTGGATACCTCTCCCTTCGCCCTTTTGTTCCGGATGAAGGGAATATGCCCTGAGAGGCAATAATAAATTGTTTATTATGTGTATTCCAAGTATATGATAGATGTTTATTTTGCATGCTATAATTGTATTAATACGGAAACGTTAATACATGTGTGTTTAATAAACAAACAGAAAAGTTCCTAGTTAAGCCTCTCTCATAAACTAGCTCGTTGATTAACAAGATGATCAAGGTTTCCTGATCATGGACATTGGATGTTGTTAATAACGGGATCACAACATTAGTGTAATGATGTGATGAACATTCATCCGAAGTATAGCATTACGATCAAAGTCATTGAGTTTATATTGCTATAACAACTTACGAAGTGATCCTAATCCTTAGACCATGAGATCATGTCAATCACTAACACCGAAGAGTTTCTTGATAACATCAAATGTCACACCGTAACAGGTGATTATAAAGATGGGTTCGAACTAATAAAGTGTTATGTAGAGGCTCATGGATCGAGAGTGGAATTTGTTCATCCCGATGACGGATAGATATACTGGGCCCTCTCGGTGATATCACATTGATTAGCTTGCAAGCAAGTGATTTGATCACTAGAATGTTATATCACGGAACGAGAAAAGAGTGCATGTCGGTATCGAGATCAAACTAGGTATGGAGATACCGATGATCGAATCTCGGACATGTAATATATCGTGAAACAAAGGGATTAAGATACTAGCGTAAAAGGTTCTGACGATCACAAGAAAGTCATCGTTGAATGTGTGGAGTCAAGATGGGTCTCCAGATCCCGCTCGATTATTGATCCGAGAGGGTCTCGATCATGTCCGCATTATTCACGAACCGTAGGGTGACACACTTAAGAGACACCGACATCCAATTGGAGCAAAAGTTTCATGCCGAAAAGAATAAACAAGCGAGGAATTTATTTCACTAGATACCAAACAGTTTTCGGGTGAAATTATAAAGTGGTTATGCATGTGAAATAGAATTCTAGCAAGGGTTATTTGTGAATGTTTGTCATTAAAGTAATTGACAAAATTCTGAATAAAATAAAAGAGTTTTATTTAATGAGAGTTTGCATTAAATTTGGTGGAAATTTAATGGGATCTTTGAGTGGGATTTTGAGTGGAGGAATTTGGAGGAGTTTTGTGAGTGGAGTGTCCACCCACATGAAGAGGGAGGGCAATGGGCAGCCCCCATGCGCTGCCACCCCTTGGGGTTCCCCCTCCTCCTATAAAAGGAGCCCTCCTCTCACTTCTCACTCACACCTCCTCGTGAAGGATCTCTCTCCCCCTCTAGAATTTATCCCCATGGTCTCGGACTAGCGAGATACATGTTCCCGGTGGATATTCGGCAAGAAAGAGTTGTGATTCCGCTGCATCACTGGAGCGAGGAGGCGGAGGTTGCTCGGTTCCTCGAACGTGTGTGTGAGCACGGATGCGCTGCTGATTTGCGGCGCTAGGACTTCCTCTCGATCTTGAGATCGGCAAGAGATCGTCTACATCAACCACGCAGTGGGACTCGTTAAACTTTGTCGGTCTTCAAGGGTATGTTCTCACGGATATACATCCGCGTTGTTTGTATCTAGTATAAATAGATCTTGGTATATAGTTCACATCGTAGGAAAATTTTTGTTTTCTATGTCATAACCCTTCAAAGGGTATCGAGCCGGATATATGCGTAGATACTTTACACGGTAGTACACATATGAGTATGTGGGCGATGATGATCATGTTGTTGCTCCTTTCTTGTGATTACGGATATTGGTGGCATAGTGGGATGAAGCGGCCGGATAAACTTTACATGTCCTCGCACATGAGACCTGTTCCACGCTTGACATGCAACTAGTTTGCATAAGTGGCTAGCGGGTGTCTGCTCTCCTACTATAGTCAATATCTATTTTGCGAGTTGTCAACAATTTGATTATCCTCGTTAGGTTCATGTTCGTAGGTAAGAACGGTTCTATCTCGAAAGCCCTCACCACGTAAAACTTGCAATTGATAAATTAGAGGCCTAGTTTAGATTGTTGTTGGGCTAGTGTTATGATATGGTAGTGTTGTAAGTAGAAGTATGAGATGATACTCATAACACACATAGCGTAAAATCCATAGATTGTGGATTTACACATATAGGTATGATAGTGATCATACCACGATGCACATGATAGAGATCATCAAGGGAACCATATAATCTCACTAATAAACATATGATGTTTGATTGCATCTTATATTGCTTGTTTAGCTTTGTTAAGCATAATAAGATGATCCTCATTTAAATATCAAGATAAGAATGTGTTCTTCCTTTAGTATGCACCGATTATGTTTTCGCCGCCCAAGACATCACGTGATGATCGGGTGTACTTGGATCCTCGACCATACTTGGTGTAAAACAGCTTACACGCAAAATACTAAGGTTCTAACTTGGCGAGCCTAGCATGTACGTACATGGCCTCGGAACACGATCGAAAGGTTAAGCATGAGTCATATAGTTGATATGATGCCCATTTGATGCTCGCTTTGAAGCTATACCGACTCACGTGATGATCGGACTTTGTGTAGTGGATTTGGTTCATGTAATCACCAAAAGGACACGAGGGATGTCGCTTTTGAGTGGGAGTTCATTCGTAATATAGATTAGTTGAACTCAATCTATCATACACTTAGTCTAAACTTTACAAATTCTGTTGTAGATGGCACCACCGCTTTTAATTTCAATGCGTTCATGGAGAAAGAGAAACTAGCAACGAACGGTAGCAACTTTACCGAATGGGCCATGAATTTGAGGATTCTCCTCTCTGCACAAAAGCAATATGTGCTAGAAGCGCCGTTAGGCCCCCACCTTTGACGATGCCCCGACGAGGAGAAGAATGTCTATCTCGACTGTCAGAGGACCACAACTTAGTTCATTGCGGCATATTGTATGGGCTAGAGCCGAACTCAAAGCGTTTCAAAACGCAATGCTTTTGATACAATGGGTGAGTTGAAAATGATTTTCGACACATGCTGTCAGAGAGAGCTACAATGCTCGTAAAAGTTCTTTAGTCGCATGATGGAAGAGAACAGCTCTGTAAGTGAGCATGTACTCAAGATGTCGGGTTACGCCGATAAGCTTGTGTCCTTGGGAATAACGATTCCCATTGACTTAGGCATCCATCGTGTTCTCCAGTCTCTACCACCTAGCTATAAGAGCTTCGTGATGAACTATAATATGCAAGGCATGAAGAAGTCTCCCCGAGCTTACACAATGCTTAAACCGCAGTATGGAGATCAAAAGGAACATCAAGTGTTGATGATCAATAGGAACACCGGTTTCAAGAAAGACAAGAAGGAAAACGGAAGGAAGTAAGGCGGCAAGCCTGTTGCACTTTGAAAATAAACCCGAGTTGGACCTAAGTCCGATAAAGTGCTACTATTGTAAGGATCGCCACCGAAGCGCAACTTCCCCAAGTATCTGATGCATAAGAAGGCCGGCAAGGCAAACAAAGGTATATATGATATACATGTTATTGATGTGTACTTGACTAGTGCTCGCAGAGCACCGGGTATTTGATACCGTTGCTAATATTTGTAACTCGAATCGTGGGCATGCGAACAGCGACCGCTAGCAAGGGTGAGGTCAAGATGCGTGTCGGCAATGGATCAAGTGTTGATGTGATCGCCGAACGCTACCTCTCCACTTACCGTCGGGATTAGTTATAAACTTAAATAATCGTTATTTGGTGCACCGAGCATGAACATTGTATCTGGATCATGTTTGATGCAAAGTGGTTTTTCATTCAAATCGAGAACAATGGTTGTTCCATTTATATGAATGAAATCTTTTATGGTCATGCACCAATGTTGAATGGTTTATTTCGTTGGATCTCGATGATAATGTTACACATATTCATAATGTTGATGCTAAAAGGATTAAACTTGATGATGATATATCCGCATATATGTGGCAATCGTGTCTAGGTCATATTGGCATTAAACGATGAAGAAGCTCCATTCGGATGGACTTTTGGAATCACTTGATTATGAATCATTTGATACATGTGAGCCATGCCTTATGGGCAAGATGACTAGAACGCCGCTTTCGGTTCAATGGAACGGGCATGATTTATTGGAAATCATACATTCGATGTATGTGGTCCAATGAGTGTGTCGGCCGAGGTGGATATCGTTATTTTGTTACTTTCGGATGATTTGAGTAGATACGGTTATATCTACTTGATGAAACACAAGTCTGAAACCTTTGAAAAGTTCAAGGAATTTCGAATGAAGTTGAAAATCATCGTAATAGAAAGATCAAATTTCTACGGTCCGACCGTGGAGGTGAGTATCTAAGTTACGAGTTTAGCACTCACATGAAAGAGTGTGAAATTGTTTCACAACTCACACCGCCGGAACACCACAAATAAATGGTGTGTCGAACGTCAGAATCGTACTTTATTAGATATGGTTCGATCTATGATGTCTCCGACGGACTTGCCGTTGTCATTTTGGGGTTATGCACTAGAAAGCTGCATTCACTTTAAATCGGGCACCATCTAAATCCGTTGAAACGACACCGTATGAATTGTGGTTTGGAAACAAACCTAAGCTGTCATTTCTTAAAGTTTGGGGTTGCGATGTTTATGTGAAGAAACTTCAACCGGATAAACTCGAACCCAAAGCGGAAAAATGCGTCTTCATAGGATACCCTAAAGAAACTATTGGGTATTCCTTCTATCACAGATCCGAGGGCAAGGTTTTTGTTGCCAAGAATGGATCCTTTCTAGAGAAAGAGTTTCTCGCGAAAGGTGTGAGTAGTCAGAAGGTAGAACTCGAAGAGGTTGTGGAACCTTCTCTTCAAAGTATGGCGAGTAGCGCAGCGCCGGAAGTTGTTCCGGAGTTGGCTCCACCTGTTGAAGAGGGAACTAATGATAATGATCATGAAACTCCGAAAGAGAGTACTACCAAACCTCGCAGGTCAAACAGGACGCGTGCAGCTCCCGAGCTGTACGGAAATCCTGTCATAAATTTCATGGTTGATGAAAATAATGACCCTGCGACGTATGAAGAAGCGATGATGAGCCCGGATTCCAACAAATGGTTAGAAGCCATGAAATCCGAGATGGAATCCATGTATGAAAATCAAGTTTGGAACTTGGTGGAATTACCTCACGACCGAAAGGCCGTAGAGAACAAATGGATTTTCAAAAGGAAAACTGATGTTGATGGTAATGTGACCATCTATAAAGCTCGACTTGTCGCAAAGGGGTTTCGACAAATTCAAGGAGTTGACTACGATGAGACTTTCTCTCCGTAGCGATGCTAAAGTCGATTAGGATTATGTTAGCAATTGCTGCATATTTCGATTATGAAATATGGCGATGGATGTTAAAACCGCTTCTCAATGGTAATATTGAAGAAGAGTTGTATGATACAACCAAAGGGTTTTGTCGATCCTAAGGATGCTAACAAGGTGTGCAAGCTTCAACGATCCATCTATGGATTGAAGCAAGCATCACGGTTGGAATCTCCGCTTTGATGAGGTGATCAAAGAGTTTGGATTTGTCCAAACTTATGGAGAAGCTTGTATTTACAAGAAAGTGAGTGGGAGCAATGTGGCATTTCGATATTATATGTGGATGACATATTATTGATCGGAATGATATAGAACTTTAAACAAAGGTTAAAAGTTATCTAAACAAGAAATTTTCAATGAAGGACCTAGGTGAGCATACATATATTAGGCATAAAGATCTATAGAGATAGATCTAGGCGCCTAATAGGGCTATCGCAGTACATACCTTGATAAGATTTTAAAGAAGTTTAAAATGGACGGAAGTAAGAAAGGGTTCTTACCTATGTTGCAAGGCAAGACATTGAGTAAGACTCAAAGTCCGGCTTCAAGGAAGAAAGAGAGATAATGGACAAAATCCCTATGCTTCAGCCATAGGCTCTATTATGTACGCCATGCTATGTACAAGACCGGATGTGGCACACGCTATTAGTTTGACTAGTAGGTACCAATCGGATCCGTGTTCGAACATGGATAGCGGTCAAGAATATCCTTAAGTACTTACGAAGAACTAAGGATATGTTTCTTGTATAGAGGTGAAGAAGAGCTCGTCGCTAAGTGTTATGTCGACGCTAGCTTTGACACCGATCCGGATGACTCTAAGTCTCAATCCGGATACGTATTTCTCATGAATGGCGGAGTTAGTTGGAGGAGCTCCAAACAACCTGTGGTAGCGGGATCAACAACGGAGGCGAATATGTTGTCGCCGAAGCGGCTCAGAAGCGCTTTGGATGAAGGAGTTCATATCCGAACTAGGAGTTGTGGCAAGCGTTGGACCCAATGGTGATCTATTGTGACAACAATGGTGCCATTGCCAATGCCAAAGAGCCAAGGTCTCACAAGCATTCCAAGCATATTAAGCGCCGGTTTCACTCCATCCGCGAGCATGTCAAGGATGGAGATATAAAGATTTGTAAAGTACATACGGATCTCAATGTAGCAGATCCGTTGACTAAAACTCTCCCTAGAACAAAACATGATCAACACCAGAACTCAATGGGTGTTAGATATATCACTATGTAACTAGATTATTGTCTCTAGTGCAAGTGGGAGAGTGAAGGGAATATGCCCTGAGAGGCAATAATAAATTGTTTATTATGTGTATTCCAAGTATATGATAGATGTTTATTTTGCATGCTATAATTGTATTAATACGGAAACGTTAATACATGTGTGTTTAATAAACAAACAGAAAAGTTCCTAGTTAAGCCTCTCTCATAAACTAGCTCGTTGATTAACAAGATGATCAAGGTTTCCTGATCATGGACATTGGATGTTGTTAATAACGGATCACAACATTAGTGTAATGATGTGATGAACATTCATCCAAGTATATCATTACGATCAAAGTCATTGAGTTTATATTGCTATAACAACTTACGAAGTGATCCTAATCCTTAGACCATGAGATCATGTCAATCACTAACACCGAAGAGTTTCTTGATAACATCAAACGTCACACCGTAATAGGTGATTATAAAGATGGGTTCGTAACTAATAAAGTGTTATGTAGAGGCTCATGGATCGAGAGGAATTTGTTCATCCCGATGACGGATAGATATACTGGGCCCTCGGTGATATCACATTGATTAGCTTGCAAGCAAGTGATTTGATCACTAGAATGTTATATCACGGAACGAGAAAAGAGTGCATGTCGAACGAGATCAAACTAGGTATGGAGATACCGATGATCGAATCTCGGACATGTAATATATCGTGAAACAAAGGGATTAAGATACTAGCGTAAAGGTTCCGACGATCACAAGAAAGTCATCGTTGAATGTGTGGGAGTCGATGGGTCTCCATCCCGCTCGATTATTGATCCGAGAGGGTCTCGATCATGTCCGCATTATTCACGAACCGTAGGGTGACACACTTAAGAGACACCGACATCCAATTGGAGCAAAAGTTTCATGCCGAAAGAATAAACAATCGCAGGAATTTATTTCACTAGATACCTAAACAAAGTTTTCGGGTGAAATTATAAAGTGGTTATGCATGTGAAATAGAATTCTAGCAAGGGGTTATTTGTGAATGTTTGTCATTAAAGTAATTGACAAAATTCTGAATAAAATAAAAGAGTTTTATTTAATGAGAGTTTGCATTAAATTTGGTGGAAATTTAATGGGATCTTTGAGGGATTTTGAGTGGAGGAATTTGGAGGAGTTTTGTGAGTGGAGTGTCCACCACATGAAGAGGGGCAAGGGGCAGCCCCCATGCGCCGGCCACCCTTGGGGTTCCCCCTCCTCCTATAAAAGGAGCCCTCCTCTCACTTCTCACTCACACCTCCTCGTGAAGGATCTCTCCCTCTAGAATTTATCCCCATGGTCTCGGACTAGCGAGATACATGTTCCCGTGGCTATTCGGCAAGAAAGAGTTGTGCTTCCGCTGCATCGCTGGAGCGAGGAGGCGGAGGTTGCTCGGTGCCTCGAGCGTGTGCGAGCACGGATGCGCTGATTTGCGGCGCTAGGACTTCCTCTCGATCTTGAGATCGGCAAGAGATCGTCTACATCAACCACGAGTGGGACTCGTTAAACTTTGTCGGTCTTCAAGGGTATGTTCTCTACGGATATACATCCGCCCGTTGTTTGTATCTAGTATAAATAGATCTTGGTATATAGTTCACATCGTAGGAAAATTTTTGTTTTCTATGCTGCGAACCCTTCACCGGAGTGCTCTCTCGACGATCACGGACAACGATCTCTTGTTAGTGGTGTCGCGAGGATCTACACGAAGCGAGAAGATTCAGATCGCCGACCTTCCTTCCGGTACCATGAGGCCGATCTCGAGGGCGAGATCCATTGTTAGTGGTGTCGAATTGTGGCATCCCGCAAAACCACTACTAGAAAATCGCGTTGAATTTGTGCATTGCATCGTCATCATCATGCATTGTTTGCATAAAAGTATTTCGCAAAGCCCGATTTGTTTTCCAAACGCCCCATCTTAATTCAAATGCAAAGCCCGGCCTCCGGATTATTTTTGTTTGAATGCTATCGGTTTGCAAACGGCGTTAATAAAACAAATAAAAATTATATTATTTTTAGTGGGGCCAGTCGAACGGTCCAGATCGACCCGAACGACCACCCCCAGGATTTTAAATCGGTCCAACCAGTCCCACCCATAATCCTAAACCTACCAAACTACCTACCCAGCCCAACCATCCACCTCACCCCAACCAGTAGCAGGCTGCCACCTCACCTGGCCATATCCCTCACCCAATCAACTCCTGCCACATCACCCTAACCCCCCTCTCTCTCCCACACAACAACCACACCCACACGCCACTACCACCCCACCACCTGCCACACCGATCCCAACCCCAACCTGGCCCACCGTCCTTTCCATTGTCCCCACGCTCTTGCACGCCAAACCAACCACCCGGTCAACCCACGCTGGGCGCCTTGGCCCCACGCTGACCCACCGCCGGCCTCCTTCCTCGATCTCTCCTCCCAGACGCCCTCCCTCTCTCACCTTCCCCCGCCTCCCGCAGCCTCCTCTCCCTTCTCTGCAACCCGACTCGCCGAGCCTCCCTCCGCCAACGCATGCCGACGCCTCCTCTCTCCCCTCCCCGTCTGCCACCTTCCTCACCGCCTTCCTCCATGCCCGTCCCTCGCCTCCTCCTCCGCCCGCCTCACCTCAGCCTCCCTCCTCCCGCCACGCAGACGCCCACCTTCTCCCCTCGCAGCTGCCAGGCCTCCGTCCCAGTCGCTCGCCCTGGCCTCGACATCCGCGCTCACAGATCCCCTCCTCGCGGACCGCTCTCGAGTTCCTCCCGCCGGCGCCATGCCTCTCCAAGGTGACGGCCACCTCCGTCCTGCGTCCCATGAGCTTCCGCCGCCTCCACCGGCTTCCGCGCTTCTCTCCTCAGGTCCGTCCCCGCCGCCTCTCCAACCCGCTGCCCACCTGCGGCCGAGCTCGACGGCCCTCCATCGGCGGCCCCTGGTCCCTGTCCTGTCGCCCTGCGCCTCCTCCAGGCCCTGGTGCCTCCCATCCCCTGGACGCGCGCCTTCGGCAGCGTCGCCCAGGAGGCCGCCCGTCCTCCGTCGGTCGCAGGCCTTGCTCCGGCGCCCCCACGCCGCCGCTCGGACCCGACGCCGCCCCGGAGCCTTGGCCCCATCCACCAGCCGGGCCAGCGCTCCCCTGCCCTGCCGCTTTGGGACATCCCTCTGAGCAGAGCCCCGACGCCACCCTACCTGACGTCAAGACCAACAAAGAGGAGTCCGTCCCCACCTCGACAAGTTGTCGCGAAGCCGCATTGCTACTCCGACCGTAGTACGGCTCAGGCGACCTCGATGTGACCTACCGAAGCCAAGTAGGCCAAGTGCACAAGGGGCAAGATCGCGTGAAGCACGACAAGATCTTCTTCCCGGAACTCGGGGAACCGACTCCGTTTCATGTCCTTCACCAAACGTCAAAGTTGGAAACCAAGACCTCCGACACGGAACTCCCGGAAGACCCCGGACACCGAGACCCGGGATCGCCAAGTTCTCCTTCCGGAAGCATCGACGCCCGTGCGACAAGATCTACTTCACGGATTCGAAGACCCCGGTACCCGACCCACTCAAGTACGCCATCGACCTCGAGGACGCCTACACGGAACAACAAGACCGCCACACGGACACGAACCCCAAGACCCTGAGGCCCCGAATCGTAGACCGATCCGAAGCGCCGAGACCTCCGACAGGGAACCGACAAGATCTGCATCCCGGACGCCAAGATCTTCTCCACGGAACTTCGGGAATTCCCCCGGACGCCAAGATCGACTCGATGGCGCGGACCCGACCAGACCCTCGCAACGGCAAGATCAACCCCGTGGGACCCGACAAGTTCTCCTTCTAGTATCCGCTCCCGCCGAGACCGACCCCGTCAAACCCTGGACCCTGTCGAACCCGGAACCCCAAGTTCGTCGAGACCCCTCAATGTGTGAACCCCTTTCCGAGAACCCTATTTTATAAATATAATAAACTTGTCGCATCTTAATTGTCTCGCATGCATATTTGTGTGGTTTGGGGGCCTTATACCGATTCACCTAATAATTAAATATGGGGCCCATATGCGGGCAAATCTAGTCTTATATTGGCCTCATTTAAATTTGTGAAGCGAACCGATGATACATTTTGGCATTGTTAAACAACATTTAATTTGCGGGGTAGATAAATAACTTGAACCACCTAATTATTGTCGGGACCCCGGTTCCGCTTAATATGACCTAAGTGCATCGCATCTTTGCCATGTCATTCATCATACATGCATCATGCCGATCTTCTGCCGTAATCTTAAATAGTGCATCCGGTGTTTATTCTAGTGTTTTGCTTCTTCGCGGATAAGGCCGTTGAGTTGATGTGAGCTTCGCCCCGATCTTCGGTTGACCCTCGGCAATGTTTTCAGGCGAGCATCTCCCCCTTTCTACCTATCTTACTTTTATAGTATTTATTTCCCTCCTATTGATCTATTGCTATCTGTGTTGCGGTGCTCTAGATTCCGTACCCTTGATATCCCTTGCAGCCATATATTGCCTTGGACACATCCTATTACTTGTTGTTGGTAGATAGTTGGACTTGCGCGTCGTAGTCGCTTGCTCAAGTGCTGTTGCGTGTCGTCAAGTGCCACAGTTGTTGATGTATTGCCGCATGTTGTCGTTGGAGATGATCCTAGTTTTACTTATCGTACACTTTAATTCCTGTTTAACAACTAAAATTGAAGTAAGCAGAGGCATCGGTGGGTGATAGATAATATTTGGTTTCCGAACGCCCACTTGTGTCCCATAGGACCCCGAGTACTTGATACCTGTTCCTTGATTTATCGCGCTATCCACATCCGGGAGGTATATGGGACCCCCCTGAGCCAGAGCTTGATTCAGTCTTATTTCTTGGGGCCACAAACTAGTTTGAGGTTTTATTTACGATCCTGTACTTATGCCATGCTACTTATGTATTTACGATTGTGCGAGGAGCACACTGCATCGCTTAGGATCGGGACACGATTCGCGGTGTCGACAAGCCCAGCCACACTTCGGGTTCCCAAATGCTCACCGCTCTACCCAAACCTTAAGTCCGTCTCGAGCCGTCGGCTTGCTATGATTCTACTTAAGGGTGGCCTCAAATATTTCTGAATCGTGATTGTTCATCGTGAAAGCCTCGTTGGGTTTTGATTTGGTTTTCCGAGGTTGATCGGCGTGTGTTGCTATTGGTGCACCGCCGGTAAAACTTTCTGAAAGCCGTGTCCGCGGATATGGACGACTTGGAGCACAGTATCTCGACCATAGACAAGCATAACTAAAGTTTACTGCTATAAATTTGACTTTATAATGACTAGTAATCAGCTTCACTATAATGGAATGGCTAATTAATACTGCCCACAAATGCTTGTTTGGATTGTCGCTTGCGACCATTGTACCTGACTAGTAAGTATTGCAACTACAACGGAATGGCTGAATAAAAGTACCAACAACTGCTGGGTTTTGGGTTATCTCATGCTATCTGTATCTGATTAGTAATTGTTGCAACTATAACGGAATGGTTAACTAAAAGTGCCCACCGCTTATTTTATCAGGATGATTATCTATACTTGACTAGTAATTGCTGCAACGATAACCGAATAAGTAAACCCAACCGGTGAGTTCTCGGTTGACTTCCTCGTTTGGTCTCGAGGGGAAACACCAGATGGGTTTGTTCGGTGTTAGTTTCGGTTGGATCCGGATAGGTCATTCTTACCCTCCACGATAACCGCCATTGTATCGAGTCTCTATAGGTTGTTTAGTGCTCACACCGCTACCGCTTGATCCACCATACCTATGTAGCGAGGACCACCGAATTCTAGCCTCGCTGTACTGGCCTCGATCGACGCCTCTTTTCCTTTGCCCTTTGTCGGCACCCCTTTTGTTTAAGCAGGTTTTGAGATCGACGTCGTTAGCAGGGTTACCCTTCCGGCTTGGCCTGGGCAGGGTTATGGACGCCATTGGTTATTCTTCAGGGCTCTTAGCCCCATTTGCATCTTGTCCGTAGTCGGACGCCGTATCATTTTCAAGGTGATTTGAATCTTTGTACCGTATATCTATATTCTTGACTCCTTGAGTCGCTGTTATATATATCTGTTCTGTGGGTCCCATCGAGGACTGTTGTGTAATGTTATTACTTCGTTTTACACCCGCACGAAAGTGCCTGGTGGGCACCTTTGAATCGTTTCTATGCGGGTTTGGCGGAAATCGCTAAAACTTGCATAGGTCCGATTCTGAGGGTGTTACAGAAGGACACAATTTTTTCAGATGCTTTGAACAATCCACCCTATGGGACTAGCCCCCGAGTCCTTAGTGGAGTCGTAGACTCGACGTGGGACTCGAAGATTGTTTAGAAGTATAGTACCTTAATCATACTTTAGGTGCGCGGCCAGCGCTCCTGATAGGAGTAGCCCCCGAGTAGTTCTTGAATCGTAGATTCAAGTAAGTACTTGATTCATCAGCCGAAGATTTCCAACCGTTGCTAGGTTGGTCTTGATGACGTCAGTGTTGACGATCGGTGAGCTCAACCGTCTGCGGCGACAAAGATGACGTGACAGGATGAACGTGGGTCCCACTTTCTGACTTGCAGTTGACTAGTCATGCGCGGTGTGGCGAGAATTATGGCGTCTCATCGGTTTCCGTGCTTAGTGGACGGCACACGTGTATGGTCAGATTTTGATTGCGCGTTAGGGCTTCTGGATCGACAGCTCTTGTTTATCGTCCTCGTCTTTTATAACCATGGGAAAACAGTGACTCTATTTCACCCCTTGCCATTTGATTTCGCCATTGCCTCCATTTTCTCAAGCTCTGCCTCTCTTGCGCGCACTGGAAATTCCCCGTTCGTTTCGTTCTTAGTTTCTCCGCGCTCACCACCGCACTCACCGCCGCGCGATGGGAAAATCGAGGAAGGGCGCTTGATACGTTGGAAATGTATCTATAATTTTTAATGCTGCATGCTTGTTTTGTATCTACTTTTCTTTGCTTGTATACACTTTGAGGTGCTTTTTACATGTTTTCTGGTACTAACCTATTATTAAGTTGCAATAGTGCCAGATGCCTGTTTTATGCTATTTTTAGTTTCAGAAAAGTTAGTAAAGAAATATTCTCGGAATTGGACGGGACAAACGTCAAAGTCAATTATTTTCTATGGGGAACAAGAAGTCTAGAGGAGAGCCGGAGGGGGCAGCCAGGGAGGCCAGACCCACCCCAGGCACGGGTGGGCCCCGCCCCGCACCTGGCTAGGGTTTGCCAACCCTGGCCGCCTCCTCAATCTCCCCCTTCGCCTATAAGAATCCCTCGATGCAGAAACCCTAAGCACCAGATCAAATCTCTACGAAACCGTACGTAGCCGCCACCACCATCGTCCCTAGATCGGGGGGATCTGAAGTTCTTCCCGGCACCCTGCCAGAGGGGAGATCATCCCGGAGGCCTTCTCTCCGATACGATGCGTGAGTAGTTCCACCTTGGACTATGGGTCCATGTAGTAGCTAGATGGTTGTATCTCCTCCTTTGTGCTTTCATGTATAGATCTTGTGAGCTCCATTCATGATCAAGATCTAATCTATTTCTAATCATGCATGTTGTGTTTGCGGGGATCCTATGGATATTGATATTATTATGTTGGTTTGATTAATGGTTTTGTCTTTATGATTCTATCATGTCTGTGTTGTCTATAATCTTGCATGCTCTCTGTTGTTAGTAGCTATCATGGCCAAGTAGTTGCTAGTGACTCCAAGAGAGGGTATTTATGCTCGATAGTAGGTTCATGCCTATAGTTTCCAAGGTAAGTGACAATAATCTCTTCGGTTGTAGATGCGTTGTTTCTACTAGGGAGAAAGCTGTTGGAATTATGCCCTAGAGGCAATAATAAAGATGTTATTATTATAATTCTTGTTCATGATAAAGTTTATATTCCATGCTAGAATTGTATTAAGCGGAAACTTTAATACTTGTGTGGTTTGTGAACAACACCGTGTCCCTAGTATGCCTCTATGGACTAGCTCATTGATTAATGATGGTTAAGGTTTCCTAACCATAGACATGAGTTGTCGATTAATAATGAGATCATATCATTGGGAGAATGATATGATGGACAAACCCAAACTAAGTGGAGCAATTAGATCGTGTCATCGTGTTCATCTTTGCGAAGCTTTTCTTATGTCAAATATTGTATTCCTTAGACCATGAGATAATATAACTCCCTAGTATCGGAAGAAAGCTTTGAGCTAATCAAACGTCATCCTATGAGAGGGTGATCATAAAGGTGTCTCTCAGGTGATCGGAAAGTACCTGTTGGGTTGTATGTATCGAGATGGGATTTGTCCCTCCCAAGTCGGAGAGATATACTTCGGGCCCACTCGGTAATCGATATCAACACCGCTTGCAAGCATGTGGTTAAGGAGTTAATCACAAAGTGATATCGGATTACGGAACGAGTAAAGTACTTGCTGTGAACGAGATTGAACTAGGTATGACGGTACCGACGATCAAATCTCGGGCAAGTAAAATATCGCGAGACGAAGGGAATATATATATGAGATTGATTGAATCCTGGCATCGTGGTTCATCCGATATGATCATAGATGAATGTGTGGGAGTCAATATGGGTTTCCAGACCCCGCTATTGATTATTGATACAAGATCATGTCTGCATATTCTCGAACCCGAAGGGTCACACACTTAACATGTCTCGACGCTAGGATAGATTGGATAATTGGTTTATGAGTTTTTGTTCGGAGTCTCAGATGAGATCCAGGACGTCACGAGAGGTTCCGGAATGGTCCGGAGAATAAGATTCATATAAGGCAATGGAGTTTTTTGGAGTTCGGAATTGTTTCGGGTTAATCGGTATTATACCGGAAGCTTCTAGAACCTTCCGGAAGGGGACCAACGTGGCCCCACCTGCCGGGAGGGGGCATGGGCCTATGAGGGAGTGCCCTGGCCGCATTGGGCCAGGGGCACAAGGCCCCATAGGGCCCAGCCGATTCTAGAGAGATTTGACTCGTTTAAATCTCGGGATAGAATTTCTAGATAAGGGAGAGTTTAAATCGTTTAAACTAGAGATAGGATTTCTAGATAAGGGAGAGTTTAAATTTTTTAAACTAGAGATAGGCTTGGAGGAGGGGCAAGGGCTGGCCGCCCCCCTCTATATAGAGGGGTGGTGCGCCTCCCCACACACCTTCCTCCAAGCCCTAGCTGCCTTGCTACCTTCTTCTCTCTCCTCCCATTGTTTGTAGGCGAAGCCTGCAGTAAATTCTCCACCATATACACCACGCCGTCGTGTTGTAGATCCAATCTATCTCTCCACCATACTCGCTGGTCCGAGGAAGGAGGAGACGTCGAGGTGCTGCACGTGTGCATCTCACGGAGGCACCGCCACTTGTGGTGCTAGATCGGATCGGATCGCGAGGAGGAGAAGCGAGTACGACTACATCACCCATGTTCCGACGAACGTTCCGTTGTGCGAATCTTCAAGGGTATGAAGATCTAATCCAATCTCTCTCGTTGTTTGCATCTCCTAGATTAGATCTTGGCTTTCCTTCTGTTCGCTCCGTAGAAAATTTTGATTTACTGTGCCGCGAAACCCTTCAATCTCTTCTCGTGAAGATCGGATTAGGTGTGGTGAATTTGGATCATGTTCACTAAACAGCTTGAGGGATGTTGAATTTAGTGGGAGTTCATCTAGTAATTTGATTAAGTTGAACTAGTTATCATGAACATAGTCTAATTTGTACTTGCAAATATTGTAGATCAAATGGCTAAGTCCAACTTCAACTTCAACGTTTTTGCTGAGAAAGAAAAGCTTAAGAACAATGGGTCTAACTTCACCAACTGGTTCCGCAATCTTAGAATCATTCTCTCTGGCGGACAAAAGGACTATGTCCTTGAGAATGCGCTAGGTGACGCCAGAGACGCTACTACCGATGAGAAAGCTGTTTATCAGTCGCGCAAAGATGATTATGGTGTGATTAAGAGCACCATGTTGTTTGCTATGGAATCAGACCTTCAAAATCGTTTTGAAGACTATCCCGGGCCCTTTGAGATTCTTGAGGAACTGAAAACTATGGTTCAGACTCAGGCCCGTTCTGAGAGATATGAGATCTCCGAGAAATTCTTTAACTGCAAGATGGAGGAAGGGACTTCCGTTAGTGAGCACGCCATAAAGATGTCGGGCTACAATCAACGCCTTGAGCAACTGGACTGCAAGATTCCAAAGGAGCTCAAGATTGACAGGGTTCTGCAATCACTCCCTCCTAGCTACAAAAGTTTTGTAGTGACTCATAATCAGATTGGTTCCACTGATACGATCACCGAGCTCTTCGCTAAGCTAAAAGCTGCGGAGGTGGACATCAAAAAGGATAATCATGTGTCGATGGTCAACAAGCCCCCCAGCTTTAAGAAAGGTAAGGGTGCAAAGAAGCCCTTCAAGAAAGGCGGCGGCAAGCGCGTTGCCCCAGCTGAGAAGAAGCTCAAGTCTGGACCTAAGCCGGACACTGAGTGCTTCTATTGCAAGGACAAGGGTCATCGAAGCGCAATCGTCCAAGTACTTAGGACAAGAAGGCTGGCACCATCAAAGGTATATTTGATATACATGTTATTGATGTTTTCCTTACTAGCACTCGTAGTGCACAGGTATTTGATACTGGTTCAGTTGCTAATATTTGTAACTCGAAACAGGAGCTACGGAATAGACGGCGGCTTGCGAGGGATGAGGTGACGATGCGCGTTGGCAACAGATCAAGAGTTGATGTGATGGCCGTCGGCACGCTCTCCTTAGTTTTACTTCGGGATTAGTTTTAAACCTCAATAAATGTTATTATGTGCCTGCGTTGAGCATGAACATCATATCTGGATCGTGTTTATTGCAAGAAGGTTATTCATTTAAATCTGAGAATAATGGTTGTTCTATTTATATGAGTAACATCTTTTATGGTCATGCACCTGCTGTGAATGGTTTATTTCTTCTGAATCTCGAAAGGGATGAAACACACATCCATAACATTGAGGCTAAGAGATGCAAGGTAGATAGTGATAATACTACTTATTTGTGGCACTGCCGTCTAGGTCATATTGGTGTAAAACGCATGAAGAAGCTCCATTCTGATGGACTTTTGGAGTCTCTTGATTTTGAATCATTTGACACATGCGAACCATGCCTCATGGGCAAGATGATCAAAACCCCGTTCTTCGGAATGATGGAGCGAGCAACGGACTTATTGGAAATCATACATACCGATGTATGCGGACCGATGAGTGTTTCGACGTGCGGTGGATATCGCTATTTTCTCACTTTTACTGATGACTTAAGTAGATATGGGTATATCTATTAAATGAAAAATAAATCTGAAACATTTAAAAAGTTCAAAGAATTTCAGAATGAAGTGGAAACCCATCGTAACAGAAAGATTAAGTTTCTACGATCCGATCGTGGAGGTTAATATTTGAGTTATGATTTTCTCACGCATCTTAAAGCAAGCGGAATCGTTTCGCAACTCACGCCACCCGGAACACCACAACACAATGGTGTGTCTGAACGACGGAATCGAACTCTATTAGATATGGTCCGATCAATGATGTCTCTGACTGATTTGCCGTTATCATTTTGGGGTTATGCATTAGAAACCGCTGCATTCATTTTAAATAGGGCTCCATCTAAATCCGTTGAGACGACACCGTATGAACTGTGGTTTCGTGCTAAACCTAAGTTGTCGTTTCTTAAAGTTTGGGGATGTGAAGCTTACGTCAAGAAGTTGATGCCAGACAAGCTCGAACCCAAAGCGGAGAAATGCGTCTCCATAGGATACCCTAAGGAAACTATAGGGTATACCTTCTATCACAGAACCGAAGGCAAAGTGTTTGTCGCAAATAACGGATCCTTTCTTGAGAAGGAGTTTCTCTCGAAAGAAGTGAGTGGGAGGAAAGTAGAGCTAGACGAGGTTGTTGAACCTTCTCTTGAATTGGAGAGTAGCGCAGCACCTGAAATTGTTCCAGTGTCGCCTGCACCAACAATAGAGGAAGCTAATGACAAGGATCATGAAGCTTCGGACGATGCTACTACTGAACGTCGCAGGTCGACAAGGTCGCGTGCCCCTCCTGAGTGGTACGGCAACCCTGTCTTAGCTGTCTTGTTAGTAGACGACAGTGAACCTGCGAACTATGAGGAAGCGATGATGAGCCCAGGCTCTGAGAAATGGCTAGAGGCCATGAAATCCGAATTGGGATCCACGAGCGAAAACCAAGTATGGACTTTGGTGGACCCTCCTAGCGACCGAAAGGTCGTTGAGTGCAAATGGATCTTCAAGAGGAAAACGGACGCGGATGATAATGTTACAGTCTATAAAGCACGACTTGTCGCGAAAGGTTTTCGACAAGTTCAAGGTGTTGACTATGATGAGACTTTCTCTCCTGTAGCGATGTTTAAGTCCATTCGGATTTTATTAGCAATTGCTGCATTTCATGATTATGAAATATGGCAGATGGATGTCAAGACTGCGTTCCTCACTGGCAACATTGATGAGGAGTTGTATATGATGCAACCCGAAGGTTTTGTCGATCCTAAGGATGCTGATAAAGTGTGCAAACTTCAACGTTCCATTTATGGACTTTAGCAAGAATCTCGGAGTTGGAACCTTCGTTTTGATCAAGTGATCAAGAGCTTTGGATTTGTTCCAAATTGCTATGAAGCTTGTATATACAAGAAAGTGAGTGGGAGCTCAGTGACATTTCTGGTACTATATGTGGATGACATATTGATTATTGGAAATGACATTAACATGCTTAACGATGTGAAGAGTTATTTGAACAAGTGTTTTTCAATGAAGACCTAGGTGAAGCTGCTTATATATTGGGCATCAAAATCTATAGAGATAGACAAAGATGCCTGATAGCTTTAAGCCAAAGTACATACCTAGACAAAGTTTTGAAAAGGTTCAGAATGGATAAGGCAAAGAAAGGTTCAGTGCCTATGTTGTCAGGTAAGATATTGAGCAAGGCTCAGTGTCCAGCTACGGTAAATGATAGAGAAGCTATGAGAAAAGTGCCTTATGCCTCGGCCATAGGTTCTATCATGTATGCCATGTTGTGTACTAGACCGGATGTGTCCAATGCTCTTAGTTTGACGAGCAGATACCAAAGTGATCCAGGACTGGAACACTGGACAGCCGTGAAGAACATCCTAAAGTACCTAAACAGGACTAAAGAAATTTTCTTAGTCTATGGAGGTGATGAACAGCTCGTCGTAAAGGGTTACATCGATGCTAGTTTCGACACCGACAAGGATGATTCTAAATCTCAGACAAGATACGTTTATATTTTGAATGGAGGAGCTGTGAGCTGGATAAGCTGCAAGCAAAGCGTGATCGCGGGATCTACAGTAGAAGCGGAATACATGGCTGCTGCAGAAGCGTCAAGTGAAGGAGTTTGGATCAGGAACTTCATCACTGAGCTTGGCGTGGTTCCAAGTGCCTTGGACCCACTGGAGATATTGTGTGACAACACTGGCGCCATAGCACTCTCTAAGGAACCAAGATATCATCCAAATACCAAGCATATCAACCGCAAGTTTCATATAATCCGAGATTATATAGCAGATGGAGATCTGAAGATTAGCAAAGTACATACAGATCTGAATGTCGCAGATCCATTGACCTCTTCCACGTGCAAAACATGATCAGCACCTTAGTGCCATGGGTGTTAGATTGTTGCCAGATGTAAACTAGATTATTGACTCTAGTGCAAGTGGGAGACTGTTGGAATTATGCCCTAGAGGCAATAATAAAGATGTTATTATTATAATTCTTGTTCATGATAAAGTTTATATTCCATGCTAGAATTGTATTAAGCGGAAACTTTAATACTTGTGTGGTTTGTGAACAACACCGTGTCCCTAGTATGCCTCTATGGACTAGCTCATTGATTAATGATGGTTAAGGTTTCCTAACCATAGACATGATTTGTCGATTAATAATGAGATCATATCATTGGGAGAATGATATGATGGACAGAACCAAACTAAGTGGAGCAATTAGATCGTGTCATCGTGTTCATCTTTGCGAAGCTTTTCTTATGTCAAATATTGTATTCCTTAGACCATGAGATAATACAACTCCCTGGTATCGGAAGAAAGCTTTGAGGTCATCAAACGTCATCCTATGAGAGGGTGATCATAAAGGTGTCTCTCAGGTGATCGGAAAGTACCTGTTGGGTTGTATGTATCGAGATGGGATTTGTCCCTCCCAAGTCGGAGAGATATACTTCGGGCCCACTCGGTAATCAATATCAACACCGCTTGCAAGCATGTGGTTAAGGAGTTAATCACAAAGTGATATCGGATTACGGAACGAGTAAAGTACTTGTTGTGAACGAGATTGAACTAGGTATGACGGTACCGACGATCAAATCTCGGGCAAGTAAAATATCGCGAGACGAAGGGAATATATATATGGGATTGATTGAATCCTGGCATCGTGGCTCATCCGATATGATCATCGATGAATGTGTGGGAGTCAATATGGGTTTCCAGACCCCGTTGTTGATTATTGATATAAGATCATGTCTACCTATTCTCGAACCCAAAGGGTCACACACTTAACATGTCTCGACGCTAGGATAGATTGGATAATTGGTTTATGAGTTTTTGTTCGGATTCTTGGATGAGATCCAGGACGTCACGAGAGGTTCCGAAATGGTCCGGAGAATAAGATTCATATAAGGCAATGGAGTTTTTTGGAGTTCGGAATTGTTTCGGGTTAATCGGTATTATACCGGAAGCTTCTAGAACCTTCCGGAAGGGGACCAACGTGGCCCCACCTGCCGGGAGGGGGCATGGGCCTATGAGGGAGTGCCCTGGCCGCATTGGGCCAGGGGCACAAGGCCCCATAGGGCCCAGCCGGCCAATCCCTAGGGAAACCCTAGGGAAGCTTCTAGAAGGAGGGAAACTTGCCCCCACTCCTCCCTCCTTGGCCGCCGGCCCTAGGGCTTGGGGAGGGGCAAGGGCCAGCCGCCCACCCCTCTATATAAAGAGGGCTGGGGGCGCACCCTCTAAACACCTCCTCCTCAAGCCCTAGCCGCCCTGCTGCCCTCCTCTCTCTCTCCCTCCCGACTACGTGTAGGCGAATCCCTGCTGTAGAAACTCTCCACCGCTTGCACCGCGCCATCGCGTTGTAGATCCAATCCATCTCTCCACCCCACTTGCTGGACCGAGGAAGGAGGAGACGTCGAGGTGCCGCACGTGTGCATCTCTCGGAGGCATCGCCACTTGCGGTGTTAGATCGGATCGGATCGCGAGGAGGAGAAGCGAGTACGACTACATCACCCACGTTCCGTCGAACGTTCCGCTGTGCGAATCTTCAAGGGTATGAAGATCTCATCTATTCCCCCTCGTTGTTTGTATCTCCTAGATTAGATCTTGGCTTTCCCGTTCGCATCCGTAGAAGTTTTTTGATTTACTATGCTGCAAAACCCATCAAAAACAACGGTCTCTTGTTCATGGAACATGTGGACTGTTTACCTTACACACTTTTCTTAAAGCGGTTGTCTGTTGCTTGCAACTTAATACTGGAGGGGGTTCGGATGATAACCTAAAGGTGGACTTCTAGTCATAGATGCAGTTGGATGGCGGTCTATGTATCTTGTTGTATTGCCCAATCGAATCTCATAGGATCTTTCTGACTAGTAATTGCATTGTTATGCCTTGATCAGTTCCTGTCAATTGCCCCACTGTAATTTGTTTACCCTTCATGCCATGTTTTTTATCTAAGGAGAGCACCTCTAGTGAACTATGGACCCCGGTCTAATCTTTACCATTGCTACATCTTCCGTTGTTACTTGTTTACTTTCTGCAAACCATTACCTTCCACACCATTTGTTTAATCCTTTTTTACAGCAAACCGGTGAGCTTGACAACCTCACTGTTCGTTGGGGAAAAGTCTTGAGTTTGTGTTGTGCAGGTCTCCGCGTTGCTTGCAACACCTGTGTGACGTTTCCTTCCTCCTTCTAGTTCGATAACCTCGGTCTCAACTAAGGGAAAACTTGTTGCTTTCTGCTTCACACCTTGCTCTTGGGGTTCCCAACAGGTTGTGCGTAGACAGCCGTCAAGCTTTTCTGGCACCGTTGCCTGGGAGGCTAAGGACGTCTTCACAAGGGGAGTCCTTCACTTCCTTTCTCTTTACTTTATTTTTAGTTTGCTTTGTTTCTTTTGCTTGGTTTTGTTTGCCTCTTTTCAAAAAACCCAAAAAAATAGTCTAGTTTGTTTTGCTTGCTCTTTTCAAAAACACAAAAAATTAGTTCATGTTCTAGTTGCTGCCATGTCTGGTTTTGGACCAATTTTTATTCCACCTATGGTAGAAATCTCCACTTTTAAGCAAAAAAGTGAAGAAAGTTTTAAAGAAGCTTGGTCTAGAATCTCTGCTTTCCAAAGGGAAACTGATCCTGAGGTGAGTCTCGGCTTGGTTATTGATAGTTTCTACCGCAGTATTGCTCTTCGCTATAGATATGCTTTGGATGTTGTGGATGAGAAAGATTTTTTGCTACGTACCGAGGACGGAGATTTTGATGCTATAAAGAAATTAATCATAATTTATGGTACACCTGGCAAGTCTGATTCCTCTTTCACAAATATTTTTGGTAGGTTGAACACTCTTGAGACTAGCATTGCTGCTATGAATAGTTGCTATCACACGCTTAGGGCTTACCATGATTATGTTCCCATAAATTATGAGCCTTCAAAGTGGTTTCCCACAATCAAAGTCTCTATAAATACTACACTTTTTGATGCTCGTTGTGATATCATGTCTGAATTTTGTCTCATGCCTAAAGATATTTATGATTCCTTGAGTCTTTTGGGCTTACTGAAGGAGGAGAGGAAATCTCTCTTACCAACAATGCCACTATATTACCCATTGGAATAGCTGAAGGTGTGTTTACAAAAATCTCAGGAAAAATGGTGTCTATTGATTATCTTGTTATTGAATGTGTAGGCAAAGGACAGATCACACTTGGAAGATCTCTACTGAAACACCTTGGGGCAGTAATATATCTGGTTTTTTAGACACGCCTGCATGCACCTCTGGTATGTGGCGCCTCCGTTATTCAGCCCGAAGGGCATGGTGTTGTAGAAGAACACTCCGAACGGCGTGATGAACACCGTTTTCTCCTGACCTTCTACCTTCAGCCGAATCTGGTTGTAGCCTGAGTAGGCGTCGAGGAAGGAGAGCTTCTCGCAGTGTCCTTCTGGGGGACCAGCACTGTATTGGCCGGCCACTCGCTCTCCTTGATTTCTCGGATAAATTTGGCATCGAGCAGTCTGTTGACTTTGATTCCAACGGCTTCAGCTCTTAGTTTTGACAGTCATCGGATCGACTACTTGACTGGCTTTGTGTCGGAGAACACATTGAGTGCGTGCTCGGAGAATTCCCTAGGAACTCCTGGCATGTTTGCAGGACACCAGGCAAAGATTTCCCAGCGCTCACGGAGGAATTCGATGAGAGCGCTTTCTTATGCGAGGCTGAGGTCGTTGGCGATCAGCGCCGTCTTGGAGCATCCGTTGGGTGAACCTGCACCTTTTTCGTGTTGACTGTGGAGTCGAACGACATGTCAGTTGAGTTTTGCCTGGAGACTGGGGGTGCCCCGTTGTCCGTTACTTCTCGGAGCCTCGTGAGTTCCTCCTGCATGCCGAACGACTGGGAGATTCTGTTGAAATCTCTGTCACAATGATCGGATCAGGTGAAGCTTCCCTGGACGGTGATGACGCCCCTGGGTCCTGGCATCTTGAGTAGCAGGTATGCAAAGTGCGGTACTGCCAGGAATCTTGCAAATGCCACGCGCCCGAGGATGGCGTGGTACTGTGATGGCCAGTCCACCACTTCGAACTCCAGCCAATCGCGTCTGAAGTTTTCGGTCTGGCCTAAGATGACGTCGAGCCATATCTTTCCCAGGGGATATATGCCCTTCCCTAGGACTATGTCATGGAACGTAGTGTTGGATTGTTCCAGGCTGCACAGCGGGATCTGCATTGCTGCGAGGGTGCTGACGAACATCAGGTTGATGACGCTGCCACCGTCCATGAAGACACGGCTCATCTCGAATCCTTCGATCTGCGCCTCGAGCACCAGGGCAGCATGACCTGGGCGAGGGATCTGGCGAGGATGATCCGAACGATCAAACGTGATGCAGGACTCCGAGCCACTGAGGTACTCAGGGATGGCAGGTGGAGCGGTTACGACCAGGTTGACCTATCGAGTGATCTTCTTTTGCACCCTGTTGGTAGGGCGTCCCTTCTGGATCATCAGGTCCCCTTTTGGCGGTGGGTATCCTCCTGTACCATTGTTTGGCGCAGGTGCGATTGCTGGATTCGATGGTCCCACGGGTGGTGGTGGAGGAGCTCCGTGGGCGATATCACCTGGTGCAGGCGCAGGCCCGAACCCGGGGTTCACGATCTGGCGTCGCATTTGGGTGAGACCCTCGCTGAGTTTCTGGAACTCGCGGCAGTCCTTGAGCATGTGGCTGGCCTTCTTTTTGCCATCCTGCTTATCGATGTAGAAGTGGATGGTGTAGGGACCAGACAACTTGTCGTATTTTGAGGGCTCGTCGTCACGGCTGCGACGATGCCATGTTTGTTTAGGGCGCCCTCCATAACGGGAGTTGCCTCCGCGGTATCCGCTACTGCTGTTGCCGTTGTTGCGTCGGTCGGCGTAGCGAGCCACAACCATGTCGACTCCGTCGCGATCGTCGTAGACGCGCGATCTTTGCTTGTTGCGGTGTTCACGCCTGCGGCCATAGTCGTCCTCGTCATCCGAATGCATTCGGTGGAGGAAATCCTCGCCATCTGCCCACCTATTAGCGATGTCCATGAGGTGGTCGACTGCCTTGGGCTTGACGCGCCCAAGTTCTTCCTTGAAGTCTGGGCGCTTGACACCGTCTTTGAAGGCATCGATCATCCTTTCCTCGGAGATGTGTGCGGCGGAGTTCTTGATGTGGGACCAGCATAGGATATACGAGCGAATGGATTCGCCAGTGCGTTGGGTGCAGGCCCATAGTTCCTCGATCGATGCTGGCCTCTTGCTGGTGCCCTTGAAGTTGCGGATGAAGCTGTACGCTAACTCCTTCCAGCTTCGTATGGAGCCTGAGGACAGGCTGCTGAGCCAGATCCGGGCTGCGCCTGTCAGCTGCAGCTGAAGGCATTGTAGGGCGGTGTTCCTATTACCACCGTGCAGCTTGCCGGACGGGAGGTGATCGCTGAGCCAGGCCTTTGGGTCCTGCGTGCCGTCAAACTTCGGAGTGTCCGAAGGGAGCTTGAAATTTTTCGGCATCCGCGTCCGCCAAACGGATCTAATGAAGCATCGGGCTCCGCATAGCTCTCCATCGTCATCCTCATCGGATTTGGTTGAACACACGCGTTTGGCGCGTGCCTTGTTGACCTTGCACTGGGCGAGGTCGTTTCGAGCGTCGTAGTCGCTGCTGCAACACCTTGGGCTCTTGCGACATCGAGGTAGATCGTGCTCGGCCTCGTCGTATGAGGGTGTGGGGCTGCGGATGAATCTGACCGCAACTTTCTTTTTCGGCTCCGCAGGAGCTTCGTCGTGGAGCGCAACTTTGACGAGTCCGAGTCCAGCTAGCGCAGACTTGTGTATGGCACTCTTCGGGTTACCCACCGGAGGTGGATGGTACGCAAGATACCTGGTGGCTGCCATGATCGCAGCCTGCGGTGTCTTCGGTATGACGTTGCCATTGATGTCCATTTACATGAAGGACGTGTTGAGGATCCTCGTGATATCGCGGCGTGCAGTAGGGTCCATGTGCTCCATGAGGGAGCGATGCTTGTTGGTGTTTTTGCCATGCGAGCTGGAGCCACCAGCGGTAGAGAGCTCAGCTCGCCGCGCGCTAGACTCCAAAGCTGCCTTCTTGCGTTTGTCGAGATCCTCCATCAACTTCACCTGCCGGTTATGCTCGCCGATGAGGAGGAGGTGGTATGCCATCAGCAGACCCCGTGAAGCATTCACAAGTAGGATGATGTTGCCCGACACGGCTTCACGTGTCTGGCACCATCCGTCCTCATTGAGGTTGATCTTCTGATAGGCGTTAGCGTCGCCTTCACTAGGTTGGAGGGAAGGGTTTCCTCCGTTTCCTCCGTTCCCAGCCTGCGGGTTGGGCCGTGGATTGGGTGGTGGGTTGGGCATACTCGAACCTAGTGGCAGTTTCGATTCTCCCTGGATGACCACGGAGCATTGGTAATACCTGCGAATTGGGTCGCTGCTGCCGCAGCTTTCAGATTTGGATTCGTAGGTTCCTTCGTCTGATGGAGGGCCGCACAGATCTGAGTTGCGGCTGCTGCTGTGATATGACTCATGTGTCAGCGTCGACGTGCGTAGCACACCGATGGGTGGGACCCACGAAGTGGGCCTGATGGATGGCGGTGGCACCTGCTCTGGGAGGCGGAGGGTGCCGGTCTGCCCCACCTAGAAGCAGAAGCTCCAAAACAGAATCTCGAGCCTGTCGCCTACAGGCTCGAAATCCTTCATGGTGGCTGGCGAGTGGGCGGTGAAGTCGAAGGTGTCAAAGAGGAGATGACTCTCCGTCGCTGATGAGTTGTAGATCGCTCCGGATGGGACCATCACGATCGCACAATGATCACACCCAGTTCCCACAGACGACATCAATTGACGAGGTTTCGACTCGTCAATGCCCATTGTTATGGACTTGGGTTTTGGAGAAGATGGGGATGCTGGAGATCGCGGAATGGTTAGCAAACAAGCAATGCGGGGACACGAGGTTTACCCAGGTTCAGGCCCCTGGAGGGAAAACCCTACTCCTGCTTGTCTGCTCTTGATTACGGCTGAACCGAAGGTTACAGGGGTGTGCAGATGCAATCTGGCGTAAGGTGTGTATGAGGTGAGTTGATTGTCCTCATCGTCGTGCCCTCCTAGACTTTATATAGATAGGTAGGTACCGGGCATAGGTCGAGTCGGTTACAGATTAGGGTTTGCCCCTTTGAAATTCTATCTAGTCTAGTCTTGTTCTCCAAGGATTCAAAGGCGTCATGGGCCTGGGCCACCCAAAACCTCCGCGAGCCGCGTATCTTGTCGTGGGACTTTCTTGGGCTGGACTAGGTATGCCAATGTTGTGTACCCGTGGGGTATAACCATGTCACACAAGCCACAAGACGTGCTTTGTATCTCTCAAGAGATCCATCGGAGCGGGTCTTAATCTTGTAGACCCACTTGCATGTGATGGGACGAACACCGGGAGGAGGAGAGACAAGATCCCAGGTGCCAGTGTGCTCAAGCGCAGCAATCTCCTCGGCCATGGCAAGCTGCCATTCTGGATGACACTCAGCATCCCGATAAGAAGTCGGCTCAAGGGAAATAGAAAGACCATAGTAGCTAGGAGAGTAGCGATCAGGTGGACGACGATGGCGAGCAGGAAGAGGAGGAAGCTCATCAGAGGAAGAAGACGCATCAGAAGAAGAAGAAGCATTGGAGGAAGCATCCGAAAGATGAGAGCGACGATAATAATGGAAGGGAAAAGGAGATAACTGTGAGGTGGGTGGAGGTTTAGAAGAGGAAGGAGAGTAACTAGGTGGTGAGGAGGGTGGTGGTGTGGAAGGGGCGGCATCAGCAAGGATGGGACATGGATGTGGATCAATAGGAACAGAGGGTGGTGTGTTAGGAAACAAGAAAAAGGATATATCCTCCACCGAGAAGGTCGAGGAGGAGGGTAGAGGGTAGAAGGGACGCGACTCATCAAAAGTGACATCACAAGAAATGCGCATCCGACGGCCAACAGGGTCCCAACACCGATAGCCCTTATGCTCATCACTGTATCCAAGAAAGACACTCAACAGACTAAGCAGTCCGTTTGATGCGTTCACGAGGGGCAAGAAGAACATAGAAAACGCAACCAAACAAACGAAGCGACGAGTAATCAGGAGAACAACCAGAGAGATATTCGAGAGGAATACCACCCTGCAGAGCAGCAGAGGGTTGAATATTGACGAGATAGGTGGCAGTAGAAACAGCCTCAGCCCAAAAGTGAGGCGGAAGAGAATCGTCAATCATCAACGCACGAGCCGTCTCAAGAAGGTGACGATGCTTGTGCTCAGCCACACCATTCTGAGCATGAGAACCAGGACAAGAGAACTGGGCAAGAGTACCCTCCACAGCAAGAAAAGCGCGTAGTGTACGAGAGATATACACGCTAGCAGAATCTGCACGAAACACACGAATAGGAGTGGAGAACTAGGTACGAACCATGGTAGAAAATTTCTTATAGATATACAAGACCTCACTACGAGAAGACATGAAATATATCCAAGTGTGGCGATAAAAATCATCTATAAAGATATAGTAGCAATGACCCCCTATCGACACGAAGGGAGCCGGACCCCAAACATCGGAGTGAACAAGATCGAAAGGACGCTCACACAGACTCACTATGAGGGTAGGGTAGTTGAATCTGCTTACCAAGCCGACAACCCAGACAATCCAAAGAGGCATTTCCAGAGACAGACCCCAGAACACCACGATGAACTAAAGACGAGAGGCGAGAACCACATAAATTTCCAAGACGATGATGCCACTGCTGAAAAGAGCTAGTAGATGCGGCAACAGGTAGAGACTGGCGGCAGTCGCAGCGGAGGGAAGACGAAGCCACTCAAGCTCCCAGAGGCCATCATGGCATCGGGAGCCAGCACCAAGCAAAGCGCCGATGCACCGATCCCAAACAGAACATGAATCAAAGTCGAGAGTGACGCTACAACAAGAGTCAACGATCTTTCTACCGGAAAAGAGTTTCATGTTAAGTTTAGGAACATGCGCAACAGAAGGAACATCAAACGAGGAAGTACTAAGAATGCCTCGACTAACGACTGGGAGGGGGGGTACCATCAGCAGTAAGAACACGAACAGGAGACTTGACAGGTCGAACTGAAATCAAAGAGGATGAATCATAAGTAATATGAAAGGAAGCTCCGGTATCAAGAATCCACGAGGATGTACTTGGATGAGGAGAAGGTGGTCTCTCAATGCTAGAAAAGTCAGTCACAGAACCAGCAGAACCTGTCGGTGAAGAATCCTAAGCATCAAGCAGGCATCAAAGCTGCGTTATCTCATGTGAGACAGGGACACGACTAAAGAGGTCGAGGTAGAATCACGAGCCGACGAAGAGCGGTCATCAACACACACAGAGGCCGCCAGTGGTGGAGATGCAGAGCAACGCGCCGATAAGGACGGAGTCGGCGAAAGGCGGCCACGGCCGCCTGGAGAAGGCGCGAGAGTCGATGTAGAGCGACGAGCCGACGTAGACAGAGTCGGCGAAAAGCGGCCACAACCGCGTGAAGAGTCCGTGAAATTCGATGTAGAGTGGCGAGCCGACGTAGACAGAGTCGACAAAAAGCGGCCATAACCGCATGAAGAGGGCGTGGAAGTCGACGAAGAGCGGCGAGCCGACATAGACAAAGTCGACGTAGATGGAGTGGGCGAAAGGCGACCACAACCGCATAAAGAAGCCGCGAGAGTCGATGTAGAGCGGCGGGCCGACATATACGGAGTTGGCGAAAGGCAACCATAACCATGTGAAGAGGTTGCGAAAGTCGACGAAGAGCGGCGAGCCAATGTAGAGGAAGTCGGCGAATGGTGGCCACAACCGCGAGAAGAAGCCGTGAGGGCCGACATAGAACGGCGCAACGATAAAGACGAAGTAGACGGACAAGGACCATCTAGAGACGGAAATGAATTTTTTTTATTTTCTTTTGAGAGAGAAAACAGGTCTGAAATCTGAAACAGTGCATGCTGGTCAGCACGCACGCCAGGCAAAGGCTCACGTGCCGGCGTCACTTGGAAATTGGCAGACGCCAGGCTAAGGCCAGGGGCATGCAGGAGCTGGGGCGCACGTGACCAGGCAGCCGAGGATGGCGGGCGGAATGCGGCTGGGGCGACGAGATTTGGCCGGTATGCGGCGACAGCATGCCAGACTGGACGGGCGGCCGCCGGAGGACAGGGGACGGTCGACCTTGCAGGTAGGAGGAGTAGCGAAAAAACGGCAACGACGGCCAGAGATATTGGATTGAAGACAGTACGAGTTGCACGTGCGGAAAAAACGTATAGCTCTGATACCATGTCAGGAATAGCAACTTGTATTCCAAGAAGGCCAAAGGCCACAATATATAGTACATGTACATATATGAAATATGCAAAAAACACCCTAACTAGTAGGCAAATGCAGAAAACACCCTAACTAGTAGGCAAACTATAATATACAAATAGCTCTCTAATAGTGGATAGCCTTCCACATCAAGTATACGACAATGGTGTTGCGGAAGACGCTGCCGGTATCGGAGTTTGCCTGGTTTGCCAAGTCCAGGCAGTGTAGGACCACTACTTCTACATGGTGTATGACACCATCTATGCCTATGTGAAGAAAGATGGACCGTGTGTGCAGGTGGGCTCTTCTAGCAGGTGTTGGCATTCGGAATGGAGACATGGTCCGAGACGCAAGGGCAGATCTAGGCCCAGGGCAACCAGGGCCATGGCCTAGGGCGTAGCAAAACGTTTGGCCTGCTATCTATAAAAAAAATAATGTGCCCTTGGATCATAGCCCAGCTCTGGCCCAACTAGTTGATCGCCTCAACGAGTGGAACCTTCTCTTCTCGCTCGCTTGCTCCCTGCGCAGCGCGCCACGCTGACCCCGATAGCCGGCTTGCCGCACCCCTTCCCCGCTCCCCGGACTCGTATTACCCTGCGGGGCTATGCCCCTGCCTGTTCGCCTCTGTCCGCTCTCCATGCGCCGCCGCCTGCCCTTGGCTAGCCCACCGTGCCTGGCGCCGCCTCTAGTTCCTGTGAATCCTCTCGCCCTCCTCCAGTGTCCAGTCCTCCAACCGGCGCGCACGAATTTTTCGGTCCTACGGGTCTGCCTCCTGTGCTCGGTTAGGCTGGTCCTAGTGCTAGTATCATAAGGTGTATCATGTATGCTAACTTGGTAAAAATCTGATGTGGCGCCATAATTAATGAAGAGAGAGGTTGTTAGTGTATCATAGATAGATTCCGTATCATAGCACGTAAAGTTAGAAATCATAATGGCAAGTAAATCTTGTACACACATTTTACATAGAGATTCTACAAATTAATAAATATACCACTACTATGATACTACTATATGATACAATGCACTTGAGATATAGTACCATGCACTATTATCATATGCATGATACTAGTAGTACGATACTATCACTAGGACCAGCCTTACTCATCACAAAATCACAAGGACTCAATTGGACTCGGTCGCGGCTCCCCTCAGTGAAGTACATTTTATGACTAATCAATTGGATACATTGATGGGATGGGTTTATTTTAGTAGAACTTATTCCCCAATTTAACAATTATTTGTAATTGATTTCATGTTCTAGAAATGCAAGATGCGGAGAATTTATTCATCAATCTCAAAATCAAAACAATCAACAAATTCAAATTGTCAAACCTAAAAACCTCCTCGATGGACTTGGCATAATATATATGTTCACGTGATATAGTTTTTTTTTTGTCATCCCGGTACCACTATTTATATTTTTAATTCATCCCCTAATACTATTTCTAGTTTGTAGTCACCTCTTATATTTAAGTTATTGAACGGTTAACAATGGATTGGAAATATATGTTTTTTCACTTGTTCAAAAAAAATTTGATCATTGTCGCAGTCATACCAATTTGTGTGCTATTACAAAAGGTTTTTAGTACTAATAATTTTTTCTAGCGCTTAGTTTGGCCTTGGGCTTGCTCCAATCCTAGATCCACCACTGGAATACGAAGTCGTGCTCGAGCGAAGCCCCACGACAGCCGCTGTCATCTCTCAGGAGTGTGCAAAGATCGACAGGTCCACAACGGCAGTCTACCTCGTTAGTTGTATATGCATCCATGCATGCATGGGCTCCCGTATTGGGGTGAAGGCATGCGTCGAAGGAGAATTATTTACATGAAGATGTTCACAATCAAGGCTAGATATATATGTATCTCTTTCAAAGATTTACTTACTACCAAGTAACAGAAGGTCCATATTTAACAACAGAATGATTAATGAGCTTCTGCAAACTGATACGTGGCATGGCATTGTACATCAACTCAAGAACCCCTAGACGAGCTAGTTCCATTATTCGATCCTGATCAAATTTGGGTGGCACTGATTTTTAATTAAGTTTGTTCAGATGATGAGTTCGTCCTATCCAGTCCAGTGTTACAGGAACACGGAGTCAAATGGAAATAGGAAACCATGGTAACTCTCAGTCGGAAAATAGTGATGATGATGATGGTGGATCACGTACACATAGAGAAGGCGTAAATATCCCTGTAGAGATCTAGATCTTATTGGTGCTTAATCTTTCACCTGACCGAAACCTGAAACGATCAGTAGTCCGAGTCGGAGCCGAGCGTGCCGTAGCCACCGAGCCACCGAGTTCGACTAGGAGTCGTCCCGAGGTTACCGTGGACTGCTCCACATATAAGTCGTAGTCACGGACAGAAGTTCAGAACTTGTTCAAAGGAGGGCTGCCTGTCACCAAAACTACATACGACGGTACGAGCGTGTAGCAGGCCGGCGGCAACCGAAGGGCAGCTAACGCGCGCGTACGTGCAAGGGTGCGCGAGGATCCCGACGAGGACGAGCCTGAGGACGCCATGGAGATGGATATGGTGAAGAGGTTCAAGAGCAACTACTGGGACGACCCGGCAGCCAACCCCGATATCTTGCAGAGATACGGGACGCTCATGTCCCGACTAGATGCTGAGGACAACGAGGCCCAGCGCTTCCTCAGGGCGCTCCTCCAGTCTAGGACTGATCGCCAACACGAGGGTGCCCTCGAGCCGATCTAGGACTGATGAATCGCCGACACAAGGGCCCAGAAAGAAGCACCTCGGTCGCATCCGTTCATGCATATGGCCGTGGCACATCTGTGCGCATACACCCGCTCTTTGTCTTGCGAGATGTATGTAGCTGCACAATTGTTGGACATCGGATCGCGAGTTTGTGTAGATTCATTTGTCTACGCTCCTAATTCCATTCAAACTATTTTGTACTTGTGTAGCTCTGGATTATTGGTTCACCTCATGTTACCGTTCCAATTTCTTTACCGTTCACCTCATGTTCCCTTTATGAATGGATTATTTATTATGAACACTACAGGAATGGAGTTGTGTGCCGACGGCCGGCAGCTACGCCGACGGCCAATGGTCGGGGCCGTCGGCGTAGCACCGGGCCATGCCAGCCCAACTTCCGAGCCCTCGGCGTACCGCAGCCGTCGGCGTAGCGGCACGTACGCCGACGGTGACCGTCGGCGTAAACATAGCCCTCGGCGTACGGGGTGGCCGCGTGGCACTAGACAGGCCAGACCGGGACAGGCCCTAACGGCATCAACATTACGCCGAGAGCCGCTGTCGGCATAGGCTACGCCGACGGTCACCCTCGGCGTACCTATGCACTTTTTTTTCCTTACCAAATTATTTGTATTTATTTATTAGTATCAATTATTTAGGTTCTATTTTATCAATTGGATGGATTCGTAGCCTCCGAATAATAGTCTTCACGCCCACATAAAATGTCGAATCTTCTCACAAGTTGAGAAATTTGCATGTTTGTGTGTTATTATCACATGTGCATGAAATTTATATTTCACAAATTTTTGTAAAGTTGTTCAAAGATTCAATCACATGTGCGTGTCCCCCCTCGCATGCATGCGGAAGCGTAGGTTCCGGACCCGTATAAGGAGGAATCTCCCCGTTGAGGCGAAGCTAATATGGTTTTACATCACCCTATGACCTAAACAAACACAAAACATATGTGTGTGAGTGTGGTGAGAGGTTGGTATAGGTGCTTGCATGTGTCCCCCCCTCGCATGCATGCGATCTAACCTAGAGGCGAAGGTTCCGGACCCGTATGAGGGGGGAATCTCCCCGTTTAGGTGAAACCGGCTAGGATAGTGCCCCAACTTGTGAACCAACATGGTTTTACATCACCCTATGACCTAAACAAACACAAAACAAGAGAGAGCTACGCTGGCTACTCGCCGAGGAACGTCTAGGGGGGTAGACGATCCGAGTGTGCACAGAGAGATCAGGGTTTCGCCGGAGGAAGACCACGAGAACATTGGGATGAGATGAAAACTTGCATGTGCCCCTAGCATATGTGTGTGAGTGTGGTGAGAGGTTGGTATAGGTGCTTGCATGTGTCCCCCCTCGCATGCATGCGTTCTAACCTAGAGGCGAAGGTTCCGGACCCGTATGAGGTGGGAATCTCCCCGTTTAGGTGAAACCGGGTAGGATAGTGCCCCAACTTGTGAACCAACATGGTTTTACATCACCCTATGACCTAAACAAACACAAAACAAGAGAGCTACGTCGGGCTACCCCTGTCAGAGGAACGTCTAGGGGGGTAGACGATCCGAGTGTGCACAGAGAGATGAGGGTTTCGCCGGAGGAAGGCCACGAGAACATTGGAATGAGTTGAAAACTTGCATGTGCCCCTATCTGAGTGTGCACAGAGAGATGAGGGTTTCGCCGGAGGAAGACCACGAGAACATTGGAATGAGATGAAAACTTGCATGTGCCCCTAGCATATGTGTATGAGTGTGGTGAGAGGTTGGTATAGGTGCTTGCATGTGTCCCCCCTCGCATGCATGCGCTCTAACCTAGAGGCGAAGGTTCCGGACCCGTATGATGGGGGAATCTCCCCGTTTAGGTGAAACCGGGTAGGATAGTGCCCCAAATTGTGAACCAACATGGTTTTACATCACCCTATGACCTAAACAAACACAAAACAAGAGAGAGCTACGCCGGGCTACCCCTGTCAGAGGAACGTCTAGGGGGGTAGACGATCCGAGTGTGCACAGAGAGATCAGGGTTTCGCCGGAGGAAGACCACGAGAACATTGGGATGAGATGAAAACTTGCATGTGCCCCTAGCATATGTGTGTGAGTGTGGTGAGAGGTTGGTATAGGTGCTTGCATGTGTCCCCCCTCGCATGCATGCGTTCTAACCTAGAGGCGAAGGTTCCGGACCCGTATGAGGTGGGAATCTCCCCGTTTAGGTGAAACCGGGTAGGATAGTGCCCCAACTTGTGAACCAACATGGTTTTACATCACCCTATGACCTAAACAAACACAAAACAAGAGAGCTACGCCGGGCTACCCCTGTCAGAGGAACGTCTAGGGGGGTAGACGATCCGAGTGTGCACAGAGAGATGAGGGTTTCGCCGGAGGAAGACCACGAGAACATTGGAATGAGTTTAAAACTTGCATGTGCCCCTATCCGAGTGTGCACAGAGAGATGAGGGTTTCGCCGGAGGAAGACCACGAGAACATTGGAATGAGATGAAAACTTGCATGTGCCCCTAGCATATGTGTATGAGTGTGGTGAGAGGTTGGTATAGGTGCTTGCATGTGTCCCCCCTCGCATGCATGCGCTCTAACCTAGAGGCGAAGGTTCCGGACCCGTATGATGGGGGAATCTCCCCGTTTAGGTGAAACCGGGTAGGATAGTGCCCTAAATTGTGAACCAACATGGTTTTACATCACCCTATGACCTAAACAAACACAAAAAAAAGAGAGCTACGCCGGGCTACCCCTGTCAGAGGAACGTCTAGGGGGTAGACGATCCGAGTGTGCACAGAGATCAGGGTTTCGCCGAGGAAGACCACGAGAACATTGGAATGAGATGAAAACTTGCATGTGCCCCTAGCATATGTGTGTGAGTGTGGTGAGAGGTTGGTATAGGTGCTTGCATGTGTCCCCCCTCGCATGCATGCGCTCTAACCTAGAGGCGAAGGTTCCACCAGATGAGGGGGGAATCTCCCCGTTTAGGTGAAACCGGGTAGGATAGTGCCCCAACTTGTGAACCAACATGGTTTTACATCACCCTATGACCTAAACAAACACAAAACAAGAGAGAGCTATGTAACACCCTCAGAATCGGACCTATGCAAGTTTTAGCGCTTCCCGCCAAACCCGCATAGAAACGATTCAAAGGTGCCCACCAGGCACTTTCGTGCGGGTGGAAAACGAAGTAATAACATTACACAACAGTCCTCGATGGGACCCACAGAACAGGTATATATACAACAGCACTCAAAGAGTCAAGAATACAGATATACGGTACAAAGATCCAAATCACCTTGAAAAGATGGAGCGTCCGACTACGGACAAGATGCAAATGGGGCTAAGAGCCCTGAAGAATAACCGATGGCGTCCATAACCCTGCCTGTGCCAAGCCGGAAGGGTAACCCCGCTAACGGCGCGTCGATCTCAAAACCGCTTAAACAAAGGGGTGCCGACAAAGGGCAAAGGAAAAGAGGAGCGCCAAGATCGAGGCCAGTACACGGCGAGACTAGAATTCGGCGGTCCTCGCCTACATAGGTATGGTGGACTGAAGCGGCAGCGGTAGCATGCACTAAACAACCTATAGAGACTCGATACAACTAGCGGCAATCAGGGAGGGATAAGAAAGACCTACTCGGATCCAACCTAAATCTAACACCAAACAATCCCATCCTAGTATTTCCCCCTCGAGACCAAACGAGGAAGTCAACCGAGGAACTCACACAGTTGGCAGTTTTATTTATTCAGTTATCGTTGCAACAATTACTAGTCAAATATAGATAGTCGTCCTGATAAAATAAGCAGTGGGCAGTTTTAGTTAACCATTCCGTTATAGTTGCAACAATTACTAATCAGATATAGATAGCATGAGATAAACCCAAAACCCAGCAGTTGTTGGTACTTTTATTAAGCCATTCCGTTGTAGTTGCAATACTTACTAGTCAGGTACAATGGTCGCAAGCGACAACCCAAACAAGCAATTGTTGGCAGTTTTATTTAGCCATTCCATTATAGTGAAGCTGATTACTAGTCATTATAAAGTCAAGTTTATATCACTACTTTAGTTATGCTTGTCTATGATCGAGATACTGTGCTCCAAGTCGTCCATAACCGCGGACACGGCTTTGTAAAGTTTTACCCGCCGGTGCACCAATAGCAACACACACTGATCAACCTCGAAAACCAAATCAAAACCCAACGAGGCCTTCACGACAAAGCAATCACAGGATTCAGAATATTTCAGGGGCCACCCATTGAGTAGACCAAGAAGAAGCCACCGACTCGAGACGGACTCAAGGTTTGCGACAATGGTCAGAAACGAGGGAACCCGAAAGTGTGACTGGGCTTGTCGATACCGCGAAAACATTCCGCTTACCTAAACAGTACAGTGTGTCCCTCGCACAATCGTAAATAAAACAGTAGCATGGCATAAGTACGGAATAGTAAATAAAACCTCAAACTAGTTTGTGGCCCCAAGAAATAAGACTGAATCAAGATCTGGCTCAGGGGGGTCCCATAATCCTCCCGGATGTGGATAGCGCGATAAATCAAGGAACAGGTATCAAGTACTCGGGGTCCTACGGGACACAAGTGGGCGTTCGGAAACCAAATATTATCTATCACCCACCGATGCCTCTGCTTACTTCAATTTTAGTTGTTAAACAGGAATTAAAGTGAATGATAAGTAAAGCCATAATCATCTCCAACATCAACATGCGACAATACACCAACAACTGTGGCACTTGACGACACGCAACAGCAATTGAGCAAGCGACTACGCCGCGCAAGTCCATCTATCTACCAAACAACAGGTAATAGGATGTGTCCAAGGCAATATAAGGCTGCGAGGGATATCACGGTTACGAAAAACTAGAGCATCGCAACACAGATAGCAATAGATCAACAGGAGGGAATAAATACTATAAAAGTAAGATAGGTAGAAAGGGGGAGATGCTCGCCTGAAAAGCATTGCCGAAGGTTCATCCGAAGATCGGGGCGAAACTCACATCAACTCAACGGCCTTATCCGCGAAGAAGCAAAACACTAGAAGAAACATCGGATGCAATATTTAATACTACGGCAAAAGATCGGCATGATGCATGTATGATGCATGACATGGTAATATGCGGTGCAATTAGGACATATTAAGTGGAACCGGGGTCCCGACAATTAATTAAATGGTTCAAGTTATTTATCTACCCCGCAAATTAAATGTTGCATTAGCAAGACAAAAGATGGCACCGGTTCGCTACACAAGTTTAAATGAGGTCAATATAAGGCTAGATTTGCCCGCATATGGGCCCCATATTTAATTATTAGGTGAATCGGCCTAAGGCCCCCAAATCACAGACAAGTATGCATGCATGATCAATTAATATGCGACAGTGTATATTCCATTTTATAAAATAGGGCTCGGGAAGGGAATCACACGTTAGGGTTCGGCAGATCTTGGGGTTCCGGGGTTCGGGGTTCGGTCTCAGGGTCCAGGGTTCGACGGAACGTTCTCGGATAGCGGAGGTAGGTCGTGTCGCATCCGTGGTCTTCGGGTTTGCTTCAATCGGGTCCATGACGGAGTACTTGTCGTCCCATGTGGAATCCTTGTCGATCTGTGGCGATGATCTCAGGTTCGGGTCTCCGGGGTGCCGGGTTCTCGGCGTCCGTGAAGAAGATCATGGCATCCGTGAGGGAGAACATGGCATGTCGAGTTCGGTCTTCGGGCCCGCGGAAGAGCTTGGCTCATGTCTTCGACTCAGTGGCGCATCTTGTGGATCCGGTGGAGGCCTCTGCTCCGGCATCTTCGGTCCTCGGATCCGAGAGTGGGGGTACTTGTCGCCTGCGTCCTTCGAGGCCATGTTGTGGTACTTGTCATCCATGATGAAGGTCTTGTCTATGGTTCGCGCTGCTTCCGGTCTTGGTCCTGCGAAGAACTTGTCGATGAGATGAGGCCCGAGACGAACTTGGTGGTCCCAGGGCGGTTCGAGAAGGGGAACTTGATATCCATGTAGACGATCTTGTCGGATCCTTGACGAAGACCAAGGCGATGCGCCACCGGTGCAGGGACACAGAGAGCGACGCCACGGTGTTGATGAGCTCGAGGACGGGTCACGGCTGCAAGGACAACAGAGGCGGCCGAGAGGGGGCCAGCGCAGCGCCCTAGGAGGCAGTAGCACCACAGAGCTGCTGGGCCGCCAGGACGAGCCGCGGAGGAGGCGGGGAGTTCGGGCGGCTCGGAAAGCGACGCAGAGCGGGATGGCGGCCGATGCTGGGGAGAGGCGCGGCGAGGAGCTCGACGGGCCGGCCGGGCAGAAGCGGGATGCGGAGGAGGCTGGAGGCGGCTCATGGAGGAAGGTGCGGGGATGCGCGGGTCGGGCCGGAGGCGGGCGGCGAGCTCACGAAGGAGAGCCGACGGGAGGCAGACGCGAACTACGGACGGCGGGGCGACGGAAGAAGCTGGCAAGGGCTGTGAGGTGGCCACTGGTGTTAAGGGGCAATGAGGAGGAGAGAACGGGGAGAGGCGGGCCACAGCCCACAAGCGAGGGTGGCAGAGGGGGAGGCCGCTGAGGAAGAAGAGGGAGCGAAAGGAAGGAGGAGGGTGGGCGTCATGGGAGCTGGCGAGCGGCGGCGCGGGGGGGGAGAAGGGCGGGGCCGGAGGTAAGGTGGACAGAGGAGGCCGGCACGGCGCGGTTGACCGGAGGCGAGGGGGTGGACGGCGGCGGCACGCGCCTGGGAGGAGGAGAAGGAGCGGGGCGAGCTCGGGCGGGGCGCGGCGAGGGTGGAGGGGAGAGGAAGGAGGGTGGCGACGGGGAAGACGGTGCGGGGAGGGAGAGGGCGCGGCCGGCGGTGGTGAACAGAGGCGAGGGAGCGTGGTCGGGGGAGGGAGAGGATGGAGAGGGGAGAGAGGAGCGGGAGGGACCGGTGGGACCGGGTGGGGTCAGACGCGGGGACGGGGTGGGTTGACCAGGGGAGATGGGAGGGAGCGGTTCGGTGGTGGGGAGGTGGGGCCGCAGGGAGAGTGGGGCTGGCGTGTGTGTGTGCGTGTGGGGTGGGTGAGGGAGTAGGTGACGTGGCGTATGGTGGTTGGGTGGGGGATTGGGCCGTGATGTGGCGAATGGTGAATGGTGAGGTGGAGGTAGGTGGGTAGGTTAGGCTGGGTAGCTTTAGGATTTCGGGGTGGGCCGATTAATTCACTCGGGTGGTCGTCGGGTTAATCGCCTGCTCGATCGCCACTAAAATAATTTAACATTTTATTTATTTTAAATGCACCGTTTGCAAACCGATAACAGACAAACAAAATAATCCGTAGACCCGGGGTTTTGTGTTTGAACAAAGATGGGGCGTTTAGAAAACTAATTAGGTTTTTCCGAAAATAGTTTGATGCAAGCAAATGCAAGAGGATGACTATGCTCAAATGCAATGTGGCATGATGTCATGAGCATGCGGTCATGATGATGCAATGCACAAAATCAACGCGATTTTCTAGTAGTGGTTTTGCGGGATGCCACAATTCGACACCACTAACAATGGATCTCGCCCTCGAGATCCGCCTCATGGTACCGGAAAGAAGGTCGGTGATCTGCGTCTTCTTGCTTCGTGTAGATCCTCGCGACACCACTAACAAGAGGTCGTTGTCCGTGATCGTCGAGAGAACACTCCGGGAACAAAAAGATCGAAGGTAGGGTATCAACAAATAAAGCCACCTCTAGCTTCCGTGGACGGAGTAAAATCGCTGGATCCACTGATTCGATGTACAAGAGCGAATGATAAGAGTAGTGGTATGGTAGCTACTCCATCCCGCACTCAAACCATTACTCTGCACACGAATAGGCGGATTATGCAACCAACTCCTAATCGATCAAGATCTCGACAACGAGGTTCGAACAAAGGAGTGATGCATCAGATCGGATCCGACGAGATGATGTCGCCGCTGGAAAACACCGGAAGGCACAAACAAGGAACAAAGAATGGTACCACGCAAGGATTCCTGATAGCATGAAGACCGGATGTAGCCACACCGCTACTAAAAGAGGAAGCGAAACCTCAAGGTACGATTTAACCCAAACACGAGAAATCCCGGACTCAAGAGAGAGAAGAGAGCGATTCAAAACACGCAGAGGTGAGAGGAGAGCAGCAGAGGGTAAGGAGTAAAATCATACCTAATCGTAACTATCCAACCGATTTTTTAAAAAATAGTTTTGACACTCTACTTCGCCGTTAGCTAGGTTATCCCACAGTGGACTTGTGGGGTATCGAACGCCGAGCTCGATACCACTCAACACCCTCGAATCGGACCTATGAAAGTTTTAGCGCTTCCGCCAAACCCGCATAGAAACGATTCAAAGGTGCTCACCAGCACTTTCGCAAGGGTGGAAAACGGCAATAACATTACACAACAGTCCTAGATGGGACCCACAGGTATATATACAACAATGACTCAAAGAGTCAAGAATACAGATATACGGACAAAGATCCAAATCACCTTGAAAGATGGAGCGTCCGACTACGGACAAGATGCAAATGGGGCTAAGAGCCTCAAGAATAACCGATGGCGCCCATAACCCTGCCTGTGCCAAGCCGGAAGGGTAACCTCGCTAACGGCCGATCTCAAAACCTGCTTAAACAAAAGGGGTCCCGACAAGGGCAAAGGAAAAAGAGGAGCGTCGGTGAGGCCAAGACATGAGACTAGAATTCGCGGTCCGCCACATAGGTATGGTGGATCAAGCAAGCGCAAAGATGCACTAAACAACCTATAGAGACTCGATACAACTAGCGGCAATCAGGGAGGGATAAGAAAGACCTACTCAGATCCAACCTAAATCTAACACCAAACAATCCCATCCTGGTATTTCCCCCTCGAGACCAAACGAGGAAGTCAACCGAGGAACTCACACATTTGGCAGTTTTATTTATTCAGTTATCGTTGCAACAATTACTAGTCAAATATAGATAGTCGTCCTGATAAAATAAGCAGTGGGCAGTTTTAGTTAACCATTCCGTTATAGTTGCAACAATTACTAATCAGATACAGATAGCATGAGATAAACCCAAAACCCAGCAGTTGTTGGTACTTTTATTAAGCCATTCCGTTGTAGTTGCAATACTTACTAGTCAGGTACAATGGTCGCAAGCGACAACCCAAACAAGCAATTGTTGGCAGTTTTATTTAGCCATTCCATTATAGTGAAGCTGATTACTAGTCATTATAAAGTCAAGTTTATAGCACTACTTTAGTTATGCTTGTCTATGATCGAGATATCGGCTCCAAGTCGTCCATAACCGGACACGGCTTTCGTAAAGTTTTACCGGGTGCACCAATAGCAACACACACTGATCAACCTCGAAAACCAAATCAAAACCCAACGAGGCCTTCACGACAAAGCAATCACAGGATTCAGAATATTTCAGGGGCCACCCCATTGAGTAGACCAAGAACGGCCACCGACCGAGATGGACTCAAGGTTTGCGACAATGGTTGTAAACGATCGGGAACCCGAAGTGTGACTGGCTTGTCGATACCGCAAAACATTCCGCTTACCTAAAGACAAAGGTGCCCTCGCACAATCGTAAATAAAACAAGAGTATGGCATAAGTACGAAATAGTAAAAACCTCAAACTAGTTTGGCCCCAAGAAATAAGATCAATCAAGCTCGCCTGGGGTCCCATAATCCTCCCGGATGTGGATAGCGCGATAAATCAAGGAACAGTATCAAGTACTGGGTCCCACGGACACAAGTGGGCGTTCGGAAACCAAATATTATCTATCACCCACCGATGCCTCTGCTTACTACAATTTTAGTTGTTAAACAGGAATTAAAGTGAACGATAAGTAAAGCCATAATCATCTCCAACATCAACATGCGACAATACACCAACAACTGTGGCACTTGACGACACGCAACAGCAATTGAGCAAGCGACTACGACGCGCAAGTCCATCTATCTACCAAACAACAGGTAATAGGATGTGTCCAAGGCAATATAAGGCTGCGAGGGATATCACGTTTACGAAAAACTAGAGCATCGCAACACAGATAGCAATAGATCAACATGAGGGAATAAATACTATAAAAGTAAGATAGGTAGAAAGAGGGAGATGCTCGCCTGAAAAGCATTGCCAAAGGTTCATCCGAAGATCGGGGCGAAGCTCACATCAACTGAACGGCCTTATCCGCGAAGAAGCAAAACACTAGAAGAAACACCGGATGCAATATTTAATACTACGGCAAAAGATCGGCATGATGCATGTATGATGCATGACATGGTAATATGCGGTGCAATTAGGACATATTAAGTGGAACCGGGTCCCTAATTAATTAAATGGTTCAAGTTATTTATCTACCCCGCAAATTAAATGTTGCATTAGCAAGACAAAAGATGGCACCGGTTCGCTACACAAGTTTAAATGAGGTCAATATAAGGCTAGATTTGCCCGCATATGGGCCCCATATTTAATTATTAGGTGAATCGGCCTAAGGCCCCCAAATCACAGACAAGTATGCATGCATGATCAATTAATATGCGACAGTGTATATTCCATTTTATAAAATAGGGCTCGGGAAGGGAATCACACGTTAGGGTTCGGCAGATCTTGGGGTTCCGGGGTTCGGGGTTCGGTCTCAGGGTCCAGGGTTCGACGGAACGTTCTCGGATAGCGGAGGTAGGTCGTGTCGCATCCGTGGTCTTCGGGTTTGCTTCAATCGGGTCCATGACGGAGTACTTGTCGTCCCATGTGGAATCCTTGTCGATCTGTGGCGATGATCTCAGGTTCGGGTCTCCGGGGTGCCGGGTTCTCGGCGTCTGTGACGAAGATCATGGCATCCGTGAGGGAGAACATGGCATGTCGAGTTCGGTCTTCGGGGCCCTGCGGAAGAGCTTGGCGTTCTGCGGTCTTCGGCTCCGCATGGCAGATCTTGTGGATCCGAGGTGGAGGCCTCAGCGTTCTGGGCATCTTCGGTCCTCGGATCCGAGAGTGGGGGTACTTGTCGTCTGCGTCCTTCGAGGCCATGTTGTGGTACTTGTCATCCATGATGAAGGTCTTGTCTATGGTTCGTCAGTGCTTCCGGTCTTGGTCCTTTGCGAAGAACTTGTCGACGAGATGAGGGCCCGAGACGAACTTGGTGGTCCCGAGGGTGCGGTTCGAGAAGGGGAACTTGACATCCATGTAGACGATCTTGTCGGATACTTGACGAAGACCAAGGCGATGCGGCCACCGGGTGCAGGACACAGGAGAGCGACGCCACGGCTGTTGATGAGCTCGAGGACGGGGTCCCGCACGGCTGCAAGGACAACAGGAGGCGGCCGAGAGGGGGCCACGCTGCAGCGCCCTAGGAGGCAGAGCACCACAAAGTGCTGGGGCCGCCAGGACGAGCCGGAGGAGGCGGGGAGTTGGGCGGCTCGGGAAGGCGACGCAGAGGCGGGGATGGCGGCCAGCAGCTGGGATAGAGGCGCCCGAGAGCTCGACGGGCGGGCCGGGCAGAGCGGGATGCGGAGGAGGTCAAGGCTCTGGAGGAAGGCGCAGGGATGCTGGGTCGGGCCGGAGGCGGGCGGTGAGCTCGGCTGGAGGAGAGCCGACGGGGAGGTAGACGCGGAACGGTCGGACGGCGGGGCGACGGGAAGAAGCTGGCGGTGCGCTGCGGGCGGAGGCGGCCACCGGTGTTGGCGGCGCGGCGAGGAGGAGAGAACGGGGGAGGCGAGCGCGGCCACAGGCCCCGGCGGCGGAGGGTGGTGGCAGAGGGGGAGGCCGATGAGGAAGAAGAGGGAGCGGAAGGAAGGAGGAGGGATGGGGCATCGCGGGGGAGCTCGCCGGCGAGCGGCGGCGCGGGAGGGGAGAAGGGCGGGGCCGGAGGTAAGGTGGACAGAGGAGGCCGGCACGGCGCGGTTGACCGGAGGCGAGGGGGTGGACGGCGTGACGCTACCGGGAGGAGGAGAAGGAGAGCGGCGAGCCTCAAGGGCGAGGGTGGAGGGAGAGGAAGGAGGGTGGCGACGGGAAGACGGCGGGAGGGAGAGGAAGGCCAAGCGGTGGTGAGCAGAGGCGAGGGAGCGTGGTCGGGGGAGGGAGAGGATGGAGAGAGAGAGGAGCGGGAGGGACCGGTGGGACCGGGTGGGGTCAGACGCGGGGACGGGGTGGGTTGACCAGGGGAGATGGGAGGGAGCGGTTCGGTGGTGGGGAGGTGGGGCCACAGGGAGAGTGGGGGCTGGCGTGTGTGTGTGCGTGTGGGGTGGGTGGGCTGCTGTGGGGAGGGAGTAGGTGATGTGGCAGATGGTGGTTGGGTGGGGGGATTGGGCCAGGTGATGTGGCGAGCTGTGAATGGTGGGGGTGAGGTGGAGGTAGGGTGGGTAGGTTAGGCTGGGTAGCTTTAGGATTTCGGGGTGGACCGATTAATTCCTGGGGGTGGTCGTTCGGGTCGAATCGGCCCGTTCGATTGCCCCCACTAAAATAATTTAACATTTTATTTATTTTAAATGCACCGTTTGCAAACCGATAGCAGACAAACAAAATAATCCGGAGACCCGGGGTTTTGTGTTTGAACAAAGATGGGGCGTTTAGAAAACTAATTAGGTTTTTCCGAAAATAGTTTGATGCAAGCAAATGCAAGACGATGACTATGCTCAAATGCAATGTGGCATGATGACATGAGAATGCGGTGATGATGATGCAATGCACAAAATCAACGCGATTTTCTAGTAGTGGTTTTGCGGGATGCCACAAGCTACGCCGGGCTACCCCTGTGAGAGGAACGTCTAGGGGGTAGACGATCCGAGTGTGCACAAAGATCAGGGTTTCGCCGGAGGAAGACCATGAGAACATTGGAATGAGATGAAAACTTGCATGTGCCCCTAGCATATGTGTGTGAGTGTGGTGAGAGGTTGGTATAGGTGCTTGCATGTGTCCCCCTCGCATGCATGCGCTCTAACCTAGAGGCGAAGGTTCCGGCCTGTGAGGGGAATCTCCGCTTAGGTGAAACCGTGAGGATAGTGCCCCAACTTGTGAACCAACATGGTTTTACATCACCCTATGACCTAAACAAACACAAAACAAGAGAGAGCTACGCCGGCTACTCTCGTGAGGAACGCCTAGGGGTAGACGATCCGAGTGTGCACAAAGATCAGGGTTTCGCCGGAGGAAGACCATGAGAACATTGGAATGAGATGAAAACTTGCATGTGCCCCTAGAATATGTGTGTGAGTGTGGTGAGAGGTTGGTATAGGTGCTTGCATGTGTCCCCCTCGCATGCATGCGCCTAACCTAGAGGCGAAGGTTCCGGCCCGATGAGGGGAATCTCCCGCTTAGGTGAAACCGGTAGGATAGTGCCCCAACTTGTGAACCAACATGGTTTTACATCACCCTATGACCTAAACAAACACAAAACAAGAGAGAGCTACGCTGGCTACCTCGCCGAGGAACGCCTAGGGGTAGACGATCCGAGTGTGCACAGAGAGATCAGGGTTTCGCCGGAGGAAGACCACGAGAACATTGGAATGAGATGAAAACTTGCATGTGCCCCTAGCATATGTGTGTGAGTGTGGTGAGAGGTTGGTATAGGTGCTTGCATGTGTCCCCCCTCGCATGCATGCGCTCTAACCTAGAGGCGAAGGTTCCGGACCCGTATGAGGTGGGAATCTCCCCGTTTAGGTGAAACCGGGTAGGATAGTGCCCCAACTTGTGAACCAACATGGTTTTACATCACCCTATGACCTAAACAAACACAAAACAAGAGAGAGCTACGCCGGGCTACCCCTGTCAGAGGAACGTCTAGGGGGTAGACGATCCGAGTGTGCACAGAGAGATCAGGGTTTCGCCGGAGGAAGACCACGAGAACATTGGAATGAGATGAAAACTTGCATGTTCCCCTAGAATATGTGTGTGAGTGTGGTGATAGGTTGGTATAGGTGCTTGCATGTGTCCCCCCTCGCATGCATGCGCTCTAACCTAGAGGCGAAGGTTCCGGGCCCGTATGAGGTGGGAATCTCCCCGTTTAGGTGAAACCGGGTAGGATAGTGCCCCAACTTGTGAACCAACATGGTTTTACATCACCCTATGACCTAAACAAACAAAAAACAAGAGAGAGCTACGCCGGGCTACCCCTGTCAGACGAACGTCTAGGGGGGTAGACGATCCGAGTGTGCATAGAGATCAGGGTTTCGCCGGAGGAAGACCACGAGAACATTGGAATGAGATGAAAACTTGCATGTGCCCCTAGTATATGTGTTTGAGTGTGGTGAGAGGTTGGTATAGGTGCTTGCATGTGTCCCCCCTCGCATGCATGCGCTCTAACCTAGAGGCGAAGGTTCCGGACCCGTATGAGGTGGGAATCTCCCCGTTTAGGTGAAACCGGGTAGGATAGTGCCCCAACTTGTGAACCAACATGGTTTTACATCACCCTATGACCTAAAAAAACACAAAACAAGAGAGCGCTACGCCGGGCTACCCCTGTCAGAGGAACGTCTAGGGGGGTAGAAGATCCGAGTGTGCACAGAGAGATGAGGGTTTCGCTGGAGGAAGACCACGAGAACATTGGAATGAGATGAAAACTTGCATGTGCCCCTAGCATATGTGTGTGAGTGTGGTGAGAGGTTGGTATAGGTGCTTGAATGTGTCCCCCCTCGCACGCATGCGCTCTAACCTAGAGGCGAAGGTTCCGGACCCGTATGAGGTAGAAATCTCCCCGTTTAGGTGAAACCGGGTAGGATAGTGCCCCAACTTGTGAACCAACATGGTTTTACATCACCCTATGACCTAAACAAACACAAAACAAGAGAGAGCTACTGGCCACTACCTGCCGAGGAACGTCTAGGGGGGTAGACGATCCGAGTGTGCATAGAGATCAGGGTTTCGCCGGAGGAAGACCACGAGAACATTGGAATGAGATGAAAACTTGCATGTGCCCCTAGCATATATGTGTGAGTGTGGTGAGAGGTTGGTATAGGTGCTTGCATATGTCCCCCCTCGCATGCATGCGATCTAACCTAGAGGCGAAGGTTCCGGACCCTGCATGGGGGAATCTCCCGCTTAGGTGAAACCGCTAGGATAGTGCCCCAACTTGTGAACCAACATGGTTTTACATCACCCTATGACCTAAACAAACACAAAACAAGAGAGAGCTACGCCGGCTACCCCTCGCCGGAGGAACGCCTAGGGGAGTAGACGATCCGAGTGTGCACAGAGATCAGGGTTTCGCCGGAGGAAGACCACGAGAACATTGGAATGAGATGAAAACTTGCATGTGCCCCTAGCATATGTGTGTGGGTGTGGTGAGAGGTTGGTATAGGTGCTTGCATGTGTCCCCTCGCATGCATGCGCCTAACCTAGAGGCGAAGGTTCGACCAGATGAGGTGGGAATCTCCCGCTTAGGTGAAACCTGCAGGATAGTGCCCCAACTTGTGAACCAACATGGTTTTACATCACCCTATGAACTAAACAAACACAAAACAAGAGAGAGCTACGGCTACCTCCGTGAGGAATGTCTAGGGGTAGACGATCCGAGTGTGCATAGAGATCGTGGTTTCACGAGGAAGACCACGAGAACATTGGAATGAGATGAAAACTTGCATGTGCCCCTAGCATATGTGTGTGAGTGTGAGAGGTTGGTATAGGTGCTTGCATGTGTCCCCTCGCATGCATGCGCCTAACCTAGAGGCGAAGGTTCCTGACCAGATGAGGGGAATCTCCCGAGGTGAAACCGGTAGGATAGTGCCCCAACTTGTGAACCAACATGGTTTTACATCACCCTATGACCTAAAAAATCACAAAACAAGAGAGATCTACTGGCTACCTCGCCGAGGAACGCCTAGGGGGTAGACGATCCGAGTGCACAGAGATCGTGGTTTCACGAGGAAGACCACGAGAACATTGGAATGAGATGAAAACTTGCATGTGCCCTAGCATATGTGTGTGAGTGTGGTGAGAGGTTGGTATAGGTGCTTGCATGTGTCCCCCTCGCATGCATGCGCCTAACCTAGAGGCGAAGGTTCCACCTGATGAGGGGAATCTCCCGCTTAGGTGAAACCGGTAGGATAGTGCCCCAACTTGTGAACCAACATGGTTTTACATCACCCTATGACCTAAACAAACACAAAACAAGAGAGAGCTACGCCTGGCTATCATTGCCGAGGAACGTCTAGGGGGGTAGACGATCTGAGTGTGCATAGAGAGATCAGGGTTTCGCCGGAGGAAGACCACGAGAACATTGGAATGAGATGAAAACTTGCATGTGCCCCTAGAATATGTGTGTGAGTGTGGTGATAGGTTGTTATAGGTGCTTGCATGTGTCCCCCCTCGCGTGCATGCGCTCTAACCTAGAGGCGGTTCCTGCATGAGGTGGGAATCTCCCCGTTTAGGTGAAACCGGGTAGGATAGTGCCCCAACTTGTGAACCAACATGGTTTTACATCACCCTATGACCTAAACAAACACAAAACAAGAGAGAGCTACGCCGGGCTACCCCTGTAAGACGAACGTCTAGGGGGGTAGACGATCCAAGTGTGCACAGAGAGATCAGGGTTTCGCCGGAGGAAGACCACGAGAACATTGGAATGAGATGAAAACTTGCATATGCCCCTAGCATATGTGTGTGAGTGTGGTGAGAGGTTGGTATAGGTGCTTGCATGTGTCCCCCCTCGCATGCATGCGCTCTAACCTAGAGGCGAAGGTTCCGGACCCGTATGAGGTGGGAATCTCCCCGTTTAGGTGAAACCGGGTAGGATAGTGCCCCAACTTGTGAAACAACATGGTTTTACATCACCCTATTACCTAAACAAACACAAAACAAGAGAGCGCTACGCCGGGCTACCCCTGTCAGAGGAACGTCTAGGGGGGCAGACGATCCGAGTGTGCACAGAGAAATCAGGGTTTCGCCAGAGGAAGACCATGAGAACATTGGAATGAGATGAAAACTTGCATGTGCACCTAGCATATGTGTGTGAGTGTGGTGAGAGGTTGGTATAGGTGCTTGCATGTGTCCCCCCTCGCATGCATGCGCTCTAACCTAGAGGCGAAGGTTCCGGACCCGTATGAGGGGGGAATCTCCTCGTTTAGGTGAAACCGGGTAGGATAGTGCCCCAACTTGTGAACCAACATGGTTTTACATCACCCTATGACCTAAACAAACACAAAACAAGAGAGAGCTACGCCGGGCTACCCCTGTCAGAGGAACGTCTAGGAGGGTAGACGATCCGAGTGTGCATAGAGATCAGGGTTTCGCCGGAGGAAGACCACGAGAACATAGGAATGAGATGAAAACTTGCATGTTCCCCTAGAATATGTGTGTGAGTGTGGTGATAGGTTGGTATAGGTGCTTGCATGTGTCCCCCCTCGCGTGCATGCGCTCTAACCTAGAGGCGAAGGTTCCGGACCCGTATGAGGTGGGAATCTCCACGTTTAGGTGAAACCGGGTAGGATAGTGCCCCAACTTGTGAACCAACATGGTGTTACATCACCCTATGACCTAAACAAACACAAAACAAGAGAGAGCTACGCCGGGCTACCCCTGTTAGAGGAACGTCTAGGGGGGTAGACGATCGGAGTGTGCACAGAGATCAGGGTTTCGCCGGAGGAAGACCACGAGAACATTGGAATGAGATGAAAACTTGCATTTGCCCCTAGCATATGTGTGTGAGTGTGGTGAGAGGTTGGTATAGGTGCTTGCATGTGTCCCCCCTCGCATGCATGCGCTCTAACCTAGAGGCGAAGTTTCCGGACCCGTATGAGGTGGGAATCTCCCCGTTTAGGTGAAACCGGGTAGGATAGTGCCCCAACTTGTGAACCAACATGGTTTTACATCACCCTATGACCTAAACAAACACAAAACAAGAGAGAGCTACGCCGGGCTACCACTGTCAGAGGAACGTCTAGGGGGGTAGACGATCCGAGTGTGCACAGAGAGATCAGGGTTTCGCCGGAGGAAGACCACGAGAACATTGGAATGAGATGAAAACTTGAATGTGCCCCTAGAATATGTGTGTGAGTGTGGTGATAGGTTGGTATAGGTGCTTTCATCTGTCCCCCCTCGCGTGCATGCGCTCTAACCTAGAGGCGAAGGTTCTGGACCCGTATGAGGTGGGAATCTCCCCGTTTAGGTGAAACCGGGTAGGATAGTGCCCCAACTTGTGAACCAACATGGTTTTACATCACCCTATGACCTAAAAAAACACAAAACAAGAGAGAGAGCTACGGGCTACCTCTGACGAACGCCTAGGGGGTAGACGATCCGAGTGTGCACAGAGATCGTGGTTTCACGGAGGAAGACCACGAGAACATTGGAATGAGATGAAAACTTGCATGTGCCCTAGCATATGTGTGTGAGTGTGGTGAGAGGTTGGTATAGGTGCTTGCATGTGTCCCCACTGCGTGCATGCGCCTAACCTAGAGGCGAAGGTTCCGACCCGATGAGGTGGGAATCCCGCTTAGGTGAAACCGGTAGGATAGTGCCCCAACTTGTGAACCAACATGGTGTTACATCACCCTATGACCTAAACAAACACAAAACAAGAGAGAGCTACTGGCTACCTCACTGAGGAACGCCTAGGGGGTAGACGATCCGAGTGTGCACAGAGATCAGGGTTTCGCCGGAGGAAGACCACGAGAACATTGGAATGAGATGAAAACTTGCATGTGCCCCTAGCATATGTGTGTGAGTGTGGTGAGAGGTTGGTATAGGTGCTTGCATGTGTCCCCCCTCGCATGCATGCGCTCTAACCTAGAGGCGAAGGTTCCGGACCCGTATGAGGTGGGAATCTCCCCGTTTAGGTGAAACCGGGTAGGATAGTGCCCCAACTTGTGAACCAACATGGTTTTACATCACCCTATGACCTAAACAAACACAAAACAAAGAGAGAGCTACGCCGGGCTACCCCTGTCAGAGGAACGTCTAGGGGGGTAGAAGATCCGAGTGTGCACAGAGAGATGAGGGTTTCGCTGGAGGAAGACCACGAGAACATTGGAATGAGATGAAAACTTGCATGTGCCCTTAGCATATGTGTGTGAGTGTGGTGAGAGGTTGGTATAGGTGCTTGCATGTGTCCCCCTCGCACGCATGCGCTCTAACCTAGAGGCGAAGGTTCCGGACCCGTATGAGGTGGGAATCTCCCCGTTTAGGTGAAACCGGGTAGGATAGTGCCCCAACTTGTGAACCAACATGGTTTTACATCACCCTATGACCTAAACAAACAGAAAACAAGAGAGAGCTACGCCGGGCTACCCCTGTCAGAGGAACGTCTAGGGGGGTAGACGATCCGAGTGTGCACAGAGATCAGGGTTTCGCCGGAGGAAGACCACGAGAACATTGGAATGAGATGAAAACTTGCATGTGCCCCTAGCATATATGTGTGAGTGTGGTGAGATGTTGGTATAGGTGCTTGCATGTGTCCCCCCTCGCATGCATGCGCTCTAACCTAGAGGCGAAGGTTCCGGACCGTATGATGTGGGAATCTCCCCGTTTAGGTGAAACCGGGTAGGATAGTGCCCCAACTTGTGAACCAACATGGTTTTACATCACCCTATGACCTAAACAAACACAAAACAAGAGAGAGCTACGCCGGGCTACCCCTGTCAGAGGAACGTCTAGGGGGTAGACGATCCGAGTGTGCACAAAGATCAGGGTTTCGCCGGAGGAAGACCATGAGAACATTGGAATGAGATGAAAACTTGCATGTGCCCCTAGAATATGTGTGTGAGTGTGGTGAGAGGTTGGTATAGGTGCTTGCATGTGTCCCCCTCGCATGCATGCGCTCTAACCTAGAGGCGAAGGTTCCGGGCCCGTATGAGGGGGGAATCTCCCCGTTTAGGTGAAACCGGGTAGGATAGTGCCCCAACTTGTGAACCAACATGGTTTTACATCACCCTATGACCTAAACAAACACAAAACAAGAGAGAGCTACGCCGGGCTACCCCTGTCAGAGGAACGTCTAGGGGGTAGACGATCCGAGTGTGCACAGAGAGATCAGGGTTTCGCCGGAGGAAGACCACGAGAACATTGGAATGAGATGAAAACTTGCATGTGCCCCTAGCATATGTGTGTGAGTGTGGTGAGAGGTTGGTATAGGTGCTTGCATGTGTCCCCCCTCGCATGCATGCGCTCTAACCTAGAGGCGAAGGTTCCGGACCCGTATGAGGTGGGAATCTCCCCGTTTAGGTGAAACCGGGTAGGATAGTGCCCCAACTTGTGAACCAACATGGTTTTACATCACCCTATGACCTAAACAAACACAAAACAAGAGAGAGCTACACCGGGCTACCCCTGTCAGAGGAATGTCTAGGGGGGTAGACGATCCGAGTGTGCACAGAGAGATCAGGGTTTCGCCGGAGGAAGACCACGAGAACATTGGAATGAGATGAAAACTTGCATGTGCCCCTAGCATATGTGTGTGAGTGTGGTGAGAGGTTGGTATAGGTGCTTGCATGTGTCCCCCCTCGCATGCATGCGCTCTAACCTAGAGGCGAAGGTTCCGGACCCGTATGAGGTGGGAATCTCCCCGTTTAGGTGAAACCGGGTAGGATAGTGCCCCAACTTGTGACCAACATGGTTTTACATCACCCTATGACCTAAACAAACAAAAAACAAGAGAGCTACGTCGGGCTACCTCGCCGAGGAACGTCTAGGGGGGTAGACGATCCGAGTGTGCATAGAGATCAGGGTTTCGCCGGAGGAAGACCACGAGAACATTGGAATGAGATGAAAACTTCCATGTGCCCCTAGCATATGTGTGTGAGTGTGGTGAGAGGTTGGTATAGGTGCTTGCATGTGTCCCCCCTCGCATGCATTCGCCCTAACCTAGAGGCAAAGGTTCCGGACCCGTATAAGGGGGAATCTCCCCGTCGAGGTGAAACCGGGTAGGATAGTGCCCCAACTTGTGAACCAACATGGTTTTTTACATCACCCTATGACCTAAACAAACACAAAACAAGAGAGAGCTGCGCCGGGCTACCCCTGTCAGAGGAACGTCTAGGGGATAGACGATCTGAGTGTGCACAGATCAGGGTTTCGCCGGAGGAAGACCACGAGAACATTGGAATGAGATGAAAACTTGCATGTGCCCCTAGCATATGTGTGTGAGTGTGGTGAGAGGTTGGTATAGGTGCTTGCATGTGTCCCCCCTCGCATGCATGCGCTCTAACCTAGAGGCGAAGGTTCCGGACCCGTATGAGGGGGGAATCTCCCCGTTTAGCCCACATCTAGGGTTTGCTTGGAAAACGAGCACAAGACGAAATAAAAAATTATATATTAATAATATATAGTTTCTTGTATAATAGTAGACACTAAATAAAGTATGTTGTAAAATTTGATATTAAACAAAAGACCCTTCTTTCAAAAAAAACGTTCTACCCTGAAAAAAAAACCTAGCTACGCCGACGGCTGCCCTCGGCGTATGCCTGGCCGTCGGAGTAGCCCTATCCTACTTTGGCTGCCCTCGCGCCCGCTCCCGACCCCTCCTCCTCTCACCAACCGCTGCCTGCTCCGACCCGACCACCACCAGCCACCATTCCCCGAGCTCCACCGCCTCCTCCCGACCGGCCCTCCCCACCGGCCTTCCGACCCCGCCCTCCCTCCCTCCTCCCTCGCCACCGCCTCCTCCTCCTTCCTCCTCCTGCCGGGTCCCCGAGCTCCACCGCCTCCCTCCCCGACCCCGCCTCCCCACCACCGCCTCCTCCTCCTTCCCTTGCCACCGCCTCCTCCTCCTCCCTCCTCCCAGGCTCGGCCCCTCCTCGACCTTCCTCCTCCTCCTCCTCCCCGAGCTCGGCCCCCTCCTCCCCGAGCTCTCCCCCTCCTCCCGGACCTTGCCCCCTCCTCCCCCCGCCCCCCCCCCTCCCTGGCCTTCCTCCTCCCCGAGCTCGGCCTCCTCCTCCCCGAGCTCGGCCCCCTCCTCCCAAGCTCTCCCCCTCCTCCTCGAGCTCGGCCCCCTCTGCAGGTACCTCCTCCACTCCCCTCTAGAAGCAAATATTGTTGTTAGAGTTAATTTTGTTAGATTAAATCTTGTTGTTAATCTTGTTAGAATTTATTAGTTGCATCTATTAGTAGTTTATATCATTTGTTAAGTGATATGCATGCACGAGTTGCTAGGATTAGGCCATTGGTTAGTGGCAAGCTAGCTTGGTCATATCGCCGTTGAAGAGAGAAGCCACACTAGGGCCGTGAGTGTGTTGCATGTTTAATAAGGTATTCTCTTTATGTCAATGTACAGACTTTGTAGTGTTTCGGGAGTGACCATCCTTGGCGGACTGACTGTCGTTGCGGGAGATGGTGTAGGTGACACCTCGATCCCGTCTCCGAGTTCCGTCGCCAACCTCGACACTCGGTTGATCGACTACTTCCTCTACCGCCGAGGGTGAGAATATGTTCGCATCTCTTGTACCTAGGTTTTATTTTTGTGTCTAGATCACCAAGTCTGTCGCGTCACCTAGGCGTCATCCCGACCGTAAGCGTTACGCGACTTAATATGCATTAGTGGTCTCGCATATTTTGGACCGTAACGCTTATGGCTTTTATCGGCAATGACGGATTCGTAGTTGTTTTGGTTCCCTGCTCTACCTCGATTCGAGACAGGATTTCGTGGCGCCTCCTCGTTGTTATCCGGATGCACATCCTCTTGGCTTTTGTCGAGACGTATCGGAGAGCAAGGGAGGTGTCAAATTCTGCTGGATCGGGTAGAACCAGAGAACTTACCCAATCTACGGATCCGGCGGCTGGTTAGGACCCTCTTTTCCTATTGGACATGTAGGTTGATGAATGCGTAAAAATATGAAGCATTTAATCTCCTGTTTGATATAAAATGTTATATTTGTTGTTTGTCTCCCAACAAAGCAGAAGAGGATGGCTGATAATGGGTGGATGTACAGTGGCCGTATTAGTGAGACTAATAAAACAGACGACTGGGTATGGAACACTCATTTGTTAGTGAATGAGTTAGCGCGTTGTTCGAAGACAATGGTTCGGGCACTTTGTCCCTGCGCTCATTGCACTAAGCGTCATCGTCAGGGAAAGGATGACATGTACAAACACCTTCTGCAATATGGGTACATGTCTAACTATGTCACGCAAGTCGACTTTGCTCGGTATGAACGTGACAGAGGTGAGGTGATGCGCCAGCGGCTCAATGGCAATGAGCACGATGGGATTAGAAACATGCTAGATGATCTTATCGATGCCGACCAGCCGAATTCGCCACCTCCACGGGAGGAATCACCAGAACCGGAGGAACCGCTAGAACCGGAGGAACCGGAGCCAACCGCGAAGGCCTTCCTTGATATGATGGTCGGCTAAGAGGCCTCGTACGAGGGTGCAAAGATTTCTCAGCTCGATGCCATCTCTCGGTGTCTAGCCGACAAGTGCCAAGATTCGCCACTGCGTTCTCACTTTGAAGCTAATCGAGAACATGTGGTAACATGTTGCCCAAGGGCATTGTCTGCCTAAAACCTTTCACGAAACGAAGAAACTCATGAAGGAGCTCAACATGGATTATGAAAAGATAGATTGTTGTCCAAAAGGCTGCCTTTTGTTTTGGAAACAGTTTGAGGGTGACAAGTACTGCTCCATTTGTAAGGCCTCTATATATGAAGAGATAAAGGGGAAGGATGGTCAGGTGAGGCAGTCGAAGGTCGCTAAGAAGATACTTCGGTATCTCCCATTCATAAAAAGAATCCAGCGGCTTTACTTGAGCGAGGAGACTGCCAAACAGATGACGTGGCACAAGAAGGGGAAAAGATACGAGGACGAGCACGGACGGAAGAAGATGGGACATCCATCTGATGGTAAGGCATGGAAGAACTTCGATGACAAATACCCCCGGTGGGCAGAAGAGGCTCGGAATGTTAGAATTGCGATAGCAACAGATGGCTTCAACCCATATGGTATGTCGACGGCCTCGTACAGCTGCTGGCCGGTGTATGTTATTCCGCTCAATCTTCCTCCCGGAGTATTGATGCAACGGAAGACCATGATTTTGTCGCCGATAATTCCGGACACGAGTATCCGGGAAGAACTTGAGTGTCTACATGCAGCCGATTGTGGATGATTTGAACCACTCTTGGATACACGGACGCGTTGACATACGACCGAGCATCAAAGAGAAACTTTTGATGAAAGTTTGGTTACAATATACTATGCATGACATGCCCGGCACGCCCTAACGTGCGGATGGTGTATACTGGTAAGTGGCCATGCCTGTGCAGTGTGCACCGACTTGAGTTCCTTTGGCTAAAGTCGGGTCGCAAATATGTTTGCTTTGACACGAATCGACAGTACCTCAAAAGAAATTATTCGCTCGAGAAGATAGAAAGAACTTCAAGAAGGGCAAAGTTGTGCATGAAGTAAAAGAGGTACCAAAGTTCGAGGGTGCAAATTTGATGCCGAGATACGTGCTCTCGTGTTCGCGGCGCCGAATCGCCATCAATTTGCGGGATATGGTGTAACGATAATTGGACTCACGTGGCACCTTAACGAATCTCGTATTACAAGGACCTCGAACTTCCCCATAACATCGATGTGATGCACACCGAAAAGAATGTCGGGAGTCCTTTTTCACACAGTCTGAACATTCCCAGGAAGTCAAAGGATAATGTCAAGGCTAGAGTCGATGTTGAGAAGCTTTGTGATAGGAAGAGATTACACATGCAGCCTCCCGTCTGGGTCGAAAGAATTGGTTCAAGCCGCATGCCTACTACGCCTTTGATAATGTCCAAAAGAAGGAGTCATTTAGGTGGCTCAAATACGTCGTGATGTTCTGACGGTTATTGTTCGAATATAAGTAAGGAGTCAATCTTTGACGGACAAGTCAACGGGCTCAAGAGTCACGACTATCATATATGGATTGAGCGGCCGATGCGGTGATGGTTCGAGGTATCTCCCAAAAGTATGGCGAGTGCTTGGAGTTGAGCCATTTCTTCCACACCTCTGCTAAGCGATATGTCCTCCGTGATTGAGAAGCTGCAAGTTCAGTGCCGGAGTTGCTATGCAATTTGGAGATGATCTTTCCGAAGCTTCTTTACTCCGATGGCACATCTCATTGTGCACCTCGAACGAGGCACTATTGGGGGGCCGGTGCAATTTGGCAATTTTGTATTGAGAGAGTTTAAGTATATTCGAAGATAATCGAAACAAAGCCAAGATTGAAGCATGCATAGCTGAAGCAACATGCCTTCGGAGATGGCGACGCCATGACAACCCATCGCCCGATGATGTTCCCACTATGCATAACCCGGTCTCTCGTTACAATGTCGACCTGCCCAAGAATGACCCCAATCTCGAACTATTCCAATTTCCCGGTGGCAAGGCCGGTAAAGGACTAAAATATAGGTTGCCGAAGGAAGAGAAGGATTGCATAATGCTCTATGTGCTTATGAACATGAAGGAAGTGGTCGATTTCATTAGGTAAAATGGTGAACACCCTATTTCTCTATGCAGCTAGTAACTCGGTCTCCGTCTAATGCTTATTTTCTCCTTCTTAGCGATTTCACGGATGAACAGTGGCCGGGACCGACGGATCCCTCTCCCATGGAGTTGGACACTCTACTGAAAGAGGGTGCTCCCGGAAATAAAAAAACTTTGTGTCCTGGTTTATGGAAAAAGTAATTTCTAACCTGTCCCTCTTACCTTGCAATATGTGACTTGTCGCTCTTATTCCACGTAACTACTGAACGCAACAAATTCCTCTTGTACCTGTAGGGAGCTGATCCCAACGTTGAGATGTCAGATGAGCTGAAATGTGTTTCCCAAGGTTCTCATCATCTTTATGACTTTTGTTCCTGCATGGATAACCACTGACGAGATTCCTTGTATTTGAAATTGTAGCCTGAGTTAGACGCGGCCTACGATACCGTTTATGAGGAATATCAGGTGACCTTTCGGCAAGATCGGAGGCGCTATGATCTACATGCAATACGTAAATGTAAGTCCGAACCTTTATTTTTGCAAAAGATACAAGTCCCACTTCCCCCCGTTTGTTGTACTACGGCCTGACTTCTAAACTATCTTGCAGGACATGATGGTGAATATTCAAACTGGCCAGAATAGAGATTTGGGGCCCGTGCCTCCCATGCCAGGTTCGGCGCCATTTTTGCAATCGAAGGAAAGCTTCGCTAGGACCTACTACTCATCGACACCGGTAAGTTCTTTGCTAACCCACTGGTTATCGCTTTACTTTGCCTCGCAAGTTGCTAGCATGTAGGCAACATGTAGGGAAAGGGAGCTTCTGGGAACCGGCACTTTGGCCACGCCTCGCCGGATGGGCGTCAGATCACACCGCTTCATGACGATGGTCCATCTCTTGGCCATTCCGCAGGTGGTTCTCCCGAGCTTCACACTTCTACTCTCTCGCCAAGTGGCTCTTCCGCTTCTATCGGGCGCAACCCTCGGCAGAGGTCGCCACTTTTCACCAGGGGAGATCTCGGGTACACCCCCTCTCCTCCAGAGTTGTAGGCATGTGTGATGATGTATGAACGATGTATGGATGATGTATAAACAATGTTTAATATGAGCATGTGTGATATGAATAATGTTTAATATGACCATATGTGATCTTGTATGACTGATGTGCTGCTGTGAGTGCTGCTATGAGTGCTGCATGTGTGCTGCTATGAGTGCTGGATGTGTGTTGCTGCTGTTGTGGAAAAAAACTGTGAGTGCTGCTGCTGCTGAAAAAAAAACTGGGAAGGTGCTACGCGGATGGCAATGCCCTCGGCGTAGCCCTATGCCATGTGCCATATGGTCAGGGCTACGCCGAGGGCACCGCCGCGTGGCGTAGCACCTTCACGCCGAGGGTCGTCGGCCTAGCGGCACTGGGAGGCCAGCGGTGGCCACGTCGTCACATACGCCGAGGCGAGGCCGTCGGCGTAGCCCTCGGGAGGCCAACGGGCGCACGTAGCCACCACGCCGAGGGTACGCCGGCGGCAGTGCGCCGTTAGCGCCGTTTAACGGCAGCCGCCGCCGTCGTTCGCCGACGGTCCCGCCTCGGCAGTCGGCGTAAAGCTACACCGACGGTTTCTTCTACGCCGATGGCCGTTTTTGCTCCGCCGAGGGATACCTTCGCCGAGGGGCCTACGCCGACGGCAGCCCTCGGCGTAGCGTATGCCGACGGCAAAGCTGGATACGCCGAGGGCTTTTTGCCGTCGGAGTAGCCGTCGCGTGCTGCGCCGAGGGCTTTTTGCCGTCGGAGTAGCCGTCGCGTGCTGTAGTGGAATCTTGTTGGTGATAACATCCATAACACTAACACTAAATGTCTCAAGACACACAATTCGAATTCCACTTATATGTGGAACTTCTGTTTAGGTCATATTAGCGAGAGGCATATGAAGAAACTCCAGAGTGGTTGTCTTGGGAGTCATTTGATTATTAATCATTTGACACTTGTGGGTCTTTCTAATAGGTAAAATGACTAGGATGTCGTTCACATAGCACGATGAACAGGCGGGTGACTTATCGGAGATCACACATATAGATATATTAGACCAATGAGTATAGTTGTGTGGGCGTGGATTCCTCTTATTCATTATCTTCACGGAAGATTTGAGAAGATATTTATACATCTATTTGATGAGAAATAATTCTGAAACTTTATAAATTTTCAAATCTTCACCATGAAGTAAAAATCAGCAACACAACAAAATTAAATAATTCTATCACGAAGTAGAAAATCATTTGTGTAGATTCATTTGTCTACGCTCCTAATTCCGTTCGAACTATTTTGTACTTGTGTAGCTCTGGATTATTGGTTCACCTCATGTTACCGGTAGACGCCGCGATCCCCACGAAGAGGGCGCGCGAGGATCCCGGCGAGGACGAGTTTGAGGACGCCGTGGAGATGGACATGGTGAAGAGGTTCAAGAGCAACTACTGGGACGACCCGGCGGCCAACCCCGATATCTTACAGCGATACGTGGCGCTCATGTCCCGACTAGATGCTGAGGACAATGAGGCCGTACGTTTCCTCAGGGCGCTCCACCAGTCTAGGACTGACCGCCAACACGAGGGTGCCCCCGAGCCGATCTAGGACTGATGAATCGCCGACAGAGGGGCCCAAAAAAAGCACCTCGGTCGCATCCGTTCATGCATATGGCCGTGGCACAATCTGTGCCGCCGTGCGCACCTGCTCTTTTGTCTTGCTAGATGTATGTAGCTGCACAATTGTTGGACATCGGATCGCGAGTTTGTGTAGATTCATTTGTCTACGCTCCTAATTCCATTCGAACTAATTTGTACGGAGTACTTGTGTAGCTCTCGATTATTGGTTCACTTCGCGTTACCGTTCTAATTTCTTTAGCTAGCTATAGGAAAATCGGCCATGTCTGCTAATCTTTACTTCTACCAACAGTTTCATGTGGAAGACCGACATTTCCGCATTGCATTTAGGCATAGTCTGGTTACAAACATTTCCGTGCAGCATTTATTGAACAAACAAATTGTAAAATGTAGCCTCTGAAAAGTTATTTATAGGTTTTTTGCTCGGTTGTGCAAACCCACAAAACTCCAGTATTCCCGTTAAATGCGGCCATTGTTTTTGTTCATATCAAACACCCCACAAACTGACGTACTAGAATTTCATTGATACGGGGACATGGAAGGATGATAACCTACCAAAAGGATGGGAATTGCAGCTCTTGCCATGCTCATGGCGCATCTAGAAGATGCGAAGATTTAGAAAATCACCTAAGTTGTTCCCGCATGTGATGGGACTGGCTCGACGCTTGACTTCAGGGCAATTAGCAAAGTGTGGCCTACAATACCAGCCATGTCGCCTAGTTTGTTCCGGTGGACCTGTTATACCCAGCGGTGGAGGCAGGAAAAAAGAATGAGGGGGGCCGTTGGAAAAAAATTGGCCTTGTCATTTGTTGGGGAGGGACAAGATATAAATTTACATTGTTTTTAGGTGATTTTGGCAAGAAAATAAGGGGGTATACAAAAAAATTCTAAACCTTAGGGGGGCAGGGCCCCTGCTGGTCCCCCTGTCTCCGCCACTAGTTATACCAGCATGTCGCTCCTCCCCTGCCTCCATAAGGAGAAGAAGCTTCGGAAGAAGAATCCAGCATCGGTGAGTCGGGAGAAGGGAATGTATACAGTGAATCCATTAAATCTATGCACCCAGGCGAAACCTAAGTTCATATTTATTTTTTCGTCAAGCTACAGATACGAACATACCACAGTTGATTTTTATGCAATACAAGGTTCTTTGTGCAAAAAACTTGGTCTGCATCTTGTCATTTACTGTTTCATCCAAAGGTTTAAAACCCATCGGTTCATGGGTGTACGGGTTACTAGATACATTCCTGTCGGAACAAGCCCAATATGGTGAAACAAGGTCGCCTAGCGATGATGAGCCTGTAATCTAGGATAGTAGACAAATTGCATCAATGGAAACCCGGCGGCCAACCCGATATCTTGCAGCGATACGGAACGCTCATGTCCCGACTAGATGCTGAGAACAATGAGGCCGTACGCTTCCTCAGGGCGCTCCACCAGTCTAGGACTGATCGCCAACGCGAGGGTGCCCCCGAGCCGATCTAGGATTGATGAATCGCCGACAGAAGGGCCCAGAAAGAAGCACCTCGGTCGCATCCGTTCATGCATATGGCCGTGGCACATCTGTGCGCATACACCCGTTCTTTTGTCTTGCGAGATGTGTGTAGCTGTAAAATTGTTGGACATCGGATCGTGAGTTTGTGCAGATTCATTTGTCTACGCTCCTAATTCCGTTCGAACTAATTTGTACTTGTGTACTTCCTCCGTTTCAAAATATAAGATGTTTTAGCTTGATGAAGTAAATGAATCTAGACTTCTTTTAGTCCGAGTGAACCTATATACTAAAACAAGTCTAAATACATTTACTTCATCAAGCTAAAACATCTTATATTTTGAAACGGAGGGAGTACCTCTCAATTATTGGTTCACTTCATGTTACCGTTCTAATTTCTTTAGCTAACACTACTGCACACCGGCTCTTTGCCGTTTGTAGTCTTTGCCGTGTGTCTAGGGCAAATAGACACGGCAAAGCTTGCGCTTTCACGATAAAGTAAATGTCCATGAGAATGACGGCGCCAGCAGATCTTTGCCATGTGTCTTTCCCTTTTTACCGTGTCCACATCTTTGTCGTAGTAAGAAGCTCTTCGGGGCATCGAAATACCTCCAAACCATGCATGTGACCCTGGCATGTGTATTAAAGTGTTGTGGAATGGTAAAATGTCCAAAACCTGGTTCTCAAGTGTAACCCCCTTCATAGAGATGTGTTGTCCCTCCGTTTTCCTGTCATTTCCCTCCACTTCCTGCCATATTTTTCCCACCCTTCTCCCCCACTTACAACAACAACTAAGCCTTTAGTCCCAATCAAGTTGGGGTAGACTAGATATGAAACCCAAACAGAAACTAGAGAAAAGTGCAAGACAAGAAAAAGTGCAAGTCAAACAAGAACTAGTGAATAAAAGCAAGTAAAAAAGAACAAGAACAAGAACAGAGAACAAGAAGAGAGAACAAAAAATAAAAGAAATAAATCAAAGTTCGGGCACATGGATTGCTGATTTCCATGCAACCCTATCAAAAACCAACTCTCTAGGGACATTTCACTCCTTCATATCCCTTTTGACCGCCTCCTCCATGTTAGCTTTGTTCGTCCTGTACCCCTCTTTGCATGATCAAAACCCCTTAAAATCCCACTGTTGACCGGTGCTTCTGGTGGCCTCCGTTGGACATGTCCAAACCACCTTATTCTATGTTGGACAAGCTTATCTTCGATTGGCGCCATCCCTACCCTCTCACGTATCACTTCATTCCTTTTCCGTTCTTTTCTTGTGTGGCCACACATCCACCTTAGCATACGCATCGGTGACACTCATTTGTTGGATATGTTGCTTCTTAGTAGGCCAACATTCTGCTCCATAAGCCCTTCCCCTCCACTTCCCGCCATGTTTTTCCGCCATTTCCCTCCGCTTTCCTGACATTTCCCTTCGCTTCTCGTCATGTTTTTCCGCCCTTTACCTCCGCTTCCCGCCATGTTTTCCTGCCCTTTTCCTCCACTAATTTCCTGCAATTTCCCTCTGCTTCCGCCATGTTTTTCCACCCTTTCCCTCCGCTTTCCTGCCATTTCCCTCCGCTCCCCCGCCATGTTTTTCCGCCCTTCCCCTCTATATCTAGGCCGACCGCCATGCCCATCCACGCATCCTCACCTTCTCCGCCACGTCATCACCGACCACTTGCGTCCGCCGCCGCCCCGCCGCCTACTTTAGGATGCCCATCCCGCATCCTCCTCCTCGTCGACTCGGCGGCAACGGCGGAGTACTGGGCTACGCAGGGCATGTCCGATATTGGGATCCGCCGGGCTGGCACTGGGAGGTACTACCTTCTGGAACGCGTAGATTGGTGAGAAATCTGGATCTCGTTGTCGACCCAGAGCTACTTCGGTGGTTGTCACATGGTCCACAATCGGTGCAGAGGGAGCCGGCCCCGAGGAGGTGGTACGTCATCGTGTCAGTGAGGAGGACGAGCACGTCTGTAGCTATATGGTTGCGTTGGACTCAAGTGTCGTTGCTATGGAAACGACATTGCGTAAGAAGGCTAGATAGATGTGTGGGAGCGAGTAGGACGACTGTGACGGTGTCTGCAGGCGGGATTGGACACAAGTATGTGTAGCGTGATATAATATATACCCAGGTTCGAAGCCCTCGTGGTGAGGTAGAACTCTTACTCATGCATGTCTAACAGTATATGCGAGTATTCTCAGGCTACAAATATGCTCCTGAAGTTGTATCTGAGATGAACTACTAAGTGTATGCATGCTCGTATGGCTGAGAGAGAGCTAGCATGGAGCTAGCTCACTTCTTGAGTGAGAGTGATCGATGGAAAATGAGCCCCCCATTGGCTATGAGTCTCCCTTGGTCATTTATAGAATATGCCAAGGGACAAGGGAGGGTCCACGTGGCCTAACTATACTATTTGCTACAGGTACAGTGCATAGTGTCATGTACAGTGGATACTATTTGGTACATAGGCAGCATGGCCTCGATGTCTTTGGTCTTGTCAATGTCTGGTGTTTGTCCTTTTGCTCGTATGTGTGCTCCTTGTCTCCTGGCTGCTACACGTCACTAGGATCCGATGTACCGAGATTAATCGGCACAGAGCGGCAACATGCAGAAATCGAGGACCCTGCCTCCCGATCGAGACGGCCTAGGAAGGATCCGACAGATCCAGCCATCCCTGGCTTCTGGCGTCCCAACCGGGCAGGGAGAGGAGGAGGAGGCCTATCAAAGGGCACGAGGCGGTGGCCCACGCGAGCCAGCGGGGAGCAAGATCTATTCGAGGAGAGCTTCAGCTGGGGGGCAGCAACGGGCTCGACCGGGAAGCCGTGAGACCCATCCAGGGGCAGGAGAGGGGACAGCGGCCAGCCGGCCTGGCTAGGGGGAAATGGCCCAACCGGCCAGGAGGCTGCTATGATAGGGAGGAGCGGGACAATCGGCCCAGGCTAGAAGGAGAGGTGGCGCTCGTGAGGTGGTGGGTCGGCTGGGAGGCTCCAACCGGCCCAGGTTGCCCTTAGCTGGTTTTTCCTTAATCTTTTTCTGATATTTGCCTTTTTGCCTGACTTGGAGCGCTTCTTTGGGGGTACCTGGGGGTAATGCCCCCTATACTAGCCCCGAGCGCACGCTGATTTCACCAGGAGGGGGAAATTCACATGATCTCCAAAAAAATGACGTTGTCGGTGTAGATGAAGTGCATGAATGCATTCAGCTAGACACCTCCGTCCCGGGAAGCAACACAACTCCAACGGGGGGCATGCGAGCGCACCCACGGGGTGTAGCCCCCGAGATTTGGAGTACTTAATAGGGACATGTGCTTTGAATATTTATCTTTCTTGCACTTTTCAACACCTTGAACTTGCTATCCGGTTGAACGCCTTCAGCCGGAAGGGAGCACTTGATTACATTGGGGGCGTGCGAGCACACCCGGTGGGTGTAGCCCCCGAGATTCGAAGTAGCTGACGAGGTCATGTGCTTTGAATCTTCATCTGTACTAAGATCCGACTCGGTGCAATCGTGAAAAACAAACACACATAAATGAATTGGTTGTCAGTATATTAATGTAACACCCTCAGAATCGGCCCTATGCAAGTTTTAGCGAAAACCCGCCAAACCCGCATAGAAACGATTCGAAGGTGCCCACCAGGCACTTTCGTGCGGGTGGAAAACGAAGTAATAACATTACACAACAGTCCTCGATGGGACCCATGCAGAGATATATACAAATGACTCAAAGAGTCAAGAATACAAATATACGGTACAAAGATCCAAATCACCTTGAAAATGATCTGACGTCCGACTACGGACAAGATGCAAATGGGGCTAAGAGCCTCAAGAATAACCAATGGCGCCCATAACCCCGCCAGCCAAGCCGGAAGGGTAACCCTGCTAACGGCGTCGATCTCAAAACCCGCTTAAACAAAAGGGGTGCCGACAAAGGGCAAAGAAAAGAGGAGCGTCGATCGAGGCCAAGACAGCGAGGCTAGAATTCAAGGTCCTCGCCTACATAGGTATGGTGGATCAAGCGGCAAGGCAGATGCACTAAACAACCTATAGAGACTCGATACAATCGGCGGATATCGAGAGGATAAGAATGACCTAACCGGATCCAACCTGAAGCTATCACCAAACAAACCCATCCTGGTGTTTCCCCCTCGAGACCAAACGAGGAAGTCAACCGAGGAACTCACACAGTTGGCAGTTTTACTTATTCGGTTATAGTTGCGGCACTTTACTAGTCAGGTTTAGATAATCATACTGATAAAAATAAGCAGTGGGCACTTTTAGTTAACCATTCCATGATAGTTGCAACTCTTACTAGTCAGACTCAATTAGCATGAGATAACCCCAAAACCCAGCAGTTGTTGGTACTTTTACTTAGCCATTCCGTTGTGGTGGAGCTGATTACTAATCAAATCGAAAACAAGTCAATTTATAACAATAAACTTTAGTTATAGTTGTCTATGATCAAACCGTGCTCCAAGTCGTCCATAACATGGACACGGCTTCTCGAAAAGATTTAACCTGCGGTGCACCAAAGTATCCACAGCACTTCGACCCTTTTGCGGATCGGTTAACATACACCCATCGGTATGTCGTGGGGCCTAAGTCATGACGTTCCTGCACCAAAGCAAGCACGGGGCCACCCACTAAGTCTACCCAAGCGAAGTCGGCGGTCTCGAGACGGACTTAGGGTTTCGACAATGGTCAGAACGGCAAAGATCGCCAATCGGGGACTGTCGATACCGCGAAAACATTCCGCTTACCTAAACAGTACAGCGTGCTCCTCGCACAAACGTAAATAAAGCGGTAAACATGTCATAAGTACAGGATAGTAAATAAAACCTCAAACTAGTTTGTGGCCCCCAGTACAATACTTTGAAATCAGGTAATAATCAATGGGGGGCCCATATCTCCCCACAATGGTTAGCGCTCGATCTCGGAACAGGTGTCAAGAACTCGGGTCCTACGGGACACAAGTGGGCGGTCGGAAACCAATCTTACCTATCACCCACCGATGCCTCTGCTTAATTCAATTTTAGTTGTTAAACAGGAATTAAAGTGAACAATAATTAACGACATGATCGTCTCCAACATCAACATGCGGTAATCCTCCAACAATGGTGGTACTTGACGACAAGCAAAACACTTGAGCAAGCGACTACGACACGCGGGTCCCACTATCTACCAAACAACTGGTAATAGGATGTGACCAAGGCTATATATGGCTGCAGGGGATATCACGGGTACGAAACTAGAGCATCCCAACACAGATAGCAAAGATCAACATGAGGGAATAAATATTAGAATAGTAAGATAGGTAGAAAGGGGGATATGCTCGCCTGGAAAACATTGTCGAAGGGTTCAACCGAAGATCGGGGCAAAGCTCACATCATCTCAACGGACTTATCCGCGAAGAAGCAAAACACTAGAATAAACACCGGATGCAGTATTTAATACAACGGCAGAAGATCGACATGATGCATGTATGATGCATGGCATAGCAAGGTGCGATGCAACCAGGTCATATTAAGTGGAACCGGGGTCCCGACTCTTAATTAAAAGGTTCAAGTTATTTAGAACCCCCGCAATTAAATGTTGTATTAACATGGCCAAGATATAGTACCGGTTCGCTACATCAATTTAAATGAGGCCAATATGAGACTAGATTTGCCCGCATATGGGCCCTATATTTAATTATAAGGTGAATCGGCATAAGGCCCCCAAACCACATGATTATGCATGCAAGTATGGCAGTTAATATGCAACAAGTTGTTATATATGATAAAATAGGGTTTCGGGGAGGGGTTCACACATTGAGGGGTCTCGACGAACTTGGGGTTCCGAGGTTCGGGGTCGGTCTCAGGGTTCGACAGGGGCTCAGGGTTCGACGGAACGTTCTCGGGCAACTGAGGTAGATCTTGGCGTTCCGGAAGCAGGACTTGGTTCGGCGTAGGGGCGTAGCGGGTCCTCCCTGGTCGGTGCCGAACTTGTCGTTGCGCAGATCTTGTCGGGTCCTCGAGTCGGGTCGGTCTTGGCGTTCGGGGTGAAGTGCTTGTCGTTCTCGTGGCGATCTTTGCGTCCTTCCGGTTCGGGTCTTGGCGTCCGAGGGTAGATCTTGGCGTGTCGAGGGTTCGGTCTCCGGTCCATGTAGGAGATCACCGGGTGTCGATGAAGATCTTGGCGAGGGTGAGCTTAGTTTCGGGGTTTGATTGCGGTGTCAAGCTTGGTTCGCGTTGGTGGTCTTGGCTCGTGTAGAAGACATTCGGTCATCGGATCCGTGTCGGCGCTTGGGGTCTCGGCGGCACTTGTCGTCTTGCGAGTACATCCGTCACGCCACGACCTTGAAGGAGATCTTGGCGGTTGCTAGACAAATCCTCGCATGCATCCCAAACGTTTTGTGCATCACCGTCTCAATTTTGTTGTCTTGGGCTCTGCGTGCCAGGAGGTGAGCGAGGCGGGCGTTGGCGAGGTCGCGCTCGGTGGAGACGCTGGCGGCGGCGGGCCGGAGGTCGACGAGGGCGTCGGGGAGGAGCTCGAGGGGCGGCGCCGGAGGGGGCCGCGCTTCAGCGCGCCAAGACGGGCGAAGCGCAGCGGCAGGCGGCTGGTGGCGGGCAACTGGCGGAGCGAGCACGGGCGAGAGGCGAGGCAGGCGCACCGGCGACGCCGGGTTTCGCGTCTGGCGAGCACGGCGAGCGTGAGGGCTCGAGCGGGGTGGCCGATGGCGGATGACGGGTGGCAGCTGTCTGTGGAAGATGGCCGGGAGGAGGTGGCGGCGCGCGGCAGCGGGCGAGAGGTGAGCGAGGTGGCGGCGGCACAAGGGCGCGCTGGAGAGAGGAGAGGCGGCAAGCTGAGGAGAGAGGAGGAGCAGGTGGCGCGCTGGGGCCGACGCAGTGGTCAGCTGAGCCAGCGAGCGGAGGGTGACCAGCGAGGTGGAGGCGGGCAGGGGCGGAGCGAGAGCGGAGGAGGCGGAGGCGGCGGGCGAAGCAGCCGGCGGCGGGGAGGAAGCGGCCATGGCAGCGAGGTGGCGAGGCCGGGGAAGGGAGGAGAAGGGCTACGTCAGACTGGGAGGAAGAAGGTAGGTGCGGGTGGTGGGGCTGCTCGGGGGAGGGCCCGGGGTGTTAGGGGCGGGGCTGGTTGGGCGCGTGCAAAGGTGGGGATTGAGGGGTGAGAGAGAGAGGGGGGGTTGGGGTGATGTGGCAGAAGCGGATTGGAGGGGGAGAGGGAGAGGGTGAGGTGGCACATGGTGATTGGCCAGGGTGAGGTGGAGGGTTGGGCTGGGTAGGTAGTTTGGTAGGAATAGGATTAGAGGCGGACCGATTTAAAATCCTGGGGTGGTCGTTCGGGTCAATCGGCCCGTTCGACTGCCCCCACTAAAACAACTTAAACATTTTATTTGCTTTAAACGGGCCGTATGCAAACCGATAGCGGCCAAAATAATTAATCCGGAGAACCGGGCTTTGCGTTTGAATTAAGATGAGGCGTTTGGAAAACAAATCGGGCGTTGCGAAAATAGTTTTATGCAAACAATGCATGATGATGACGATGCAATGCACAAATTCAACGCGATTTTCTAGTAGTGGAATTGCGGGATGCCACAATTCGACACCACTAACAATGGATCTCGCCCTCGAGATCCGCCTCATGGTACCGGAAGGAAAGGTCGGCGATCTGCGTCTTATCGCTTTGTGTAGATCCTTGCGACACCACTAACAAGAGGTCGTTGTCCGTGATCGTCGAGAGAGCACTCCGGAACAAAAGGTCGGAGGTAGAGGTATCAGCAAATAAAGCCACCTCTAGCTTCCGTGGACGGAGTAAAATTGCATCGATCCACCATTCAATGTACATAAGCGAATGATAAGAGTAGTGGTATGGTCGCGACTCCATCCCGCACTCAAAGCATTACTCTGTACACGAATAGATAGATTATGCAACCAACCCTCGGATTCAGACTGAAGATCTCGACAAGCGAGGTTCGGAAACAAAGGAGTGATGCAGACTCTGCATCGGATCTGGCATAGAGGATGTCGTCGCGTCAGAAAACACCGGAAGGCACAAACAAAGAACAAAGAATGGTACCACAGCAGACGAAGGATTCCTTGGATAGCATGAAGACCCGTTGTAGCCACACCGTTATCAAAGGAGGAAGCGAAACCCTGAAGGTACGACGGAACCCAACCACGAGAATTCCTGGACTCGAAGAAATAGAAGAGAGCGGTTTTAAAACACGTAGGGGTAAGAGGGGAACAGCAGAGGGTAAGGAGTAAAATCAGACCTAATCAGAACTATCCAACCGATTTTGCAAAATAGTTTTGACACTCTACTTCGGCCGTTAGCTAGGTTATCCTACAGGCTGGACTTGTGGGGTATCGCAACTGCTGAGCTCTGATACCACTCTGTAACACCCTCAGAATCGGCCCTATGCAAGCTTTAGCGAAAACCCGCCAAACCCGCATAGAAACGATTCGAAGGTGCCCACCAGGCACTTTCGTGCGGGTGGAAAACGAAGTAATAACATTACACAACAGTCCTCGATGGGACCCACAGAACAGATATATACAACAGCGACTCAAAGAGTCAAGAATACAAATATACGGTACAAAGATCCAAATCACCTTGAAAATGATACAGCGTCCGACTACGGACAAGATGCAAATGGGGCTAAGAGCCCTGAAGAATAACCAATGGCGTCCATAACCTGCCTGGCCAAGCGGAAGGGTAACCGCTAACGGCGTCGATCTCAAAACCTGCTTAAACAAAGGGGTGCCGACAAAGGGCAAAGAAAAAGAGGCGTCAAGATTAAGGCCAAGACACAGCGAGGCTAGAATTCGGCGGTCCTCGCCACATAGGTATGGTGGATCAAGCGGCAGCAGCAGATGCACTAAACAACCTATAGAGACTCGATACAAGCGGATATCGAGAGGGATAAGAATGACCTAACGGATCCAACACAAGCTATCACCAAACAAACCCATCCTGGTGTTTCTCGAGACCAAAACGAGGAAGTCAACCGAGGAACTCACACAGTTGGCAGTTTTACTTATTCGGTTATAGTTGCGGCACTTTACTAGTCAGGTTTAGATAATCATCCTGATAAAAATAAGCAGTGGGCACTTTTAGTTAACCATTCCATGATAGTTGCAACTCTTACTAGTCAGACTCAATTAGCATGAGATAACCCCAAAACCCAGCAGTTGTTGGTACTTTTACTTAGCCATTCCGTTGTGGTGGAGCTGATTACTAATCAAATCGAAAACAAGTCAATTTATAACAATAAACTTTAGTTATAGTTGTCTATGATCAAGCACTGTGCTCCAAGTCGTCCATAACCGCGGACACGGCTTCTCGAAAAGATTTAATCCTGCAGGGGTGCACCAAAGTATCCACAGGCACTTCGACCCTTTTTGCCAGATCAGTTAACATACACCCATCGGTATGTCGGCGGGGCCTAAGTCATGACGTTCCCAGACCCAAAGCAAGCACGGGGGGCCACCCCACTAAGTCTACCCATAGCAAGTTGGCGGTCTCGAGACGGACTTAGGGTTTGCGACAATGGTAACGACAGCCAGATCTCAATCGGGGACTGTCGATACCACACAAAACATTCCGCTTACCTAAAGACAGCGTGCTCGCACAAACGTAAATAAAGCGGTAAATATGGCATAAGTACAGGATAGTAAATAAAACCTCAAACTAGTTTGTGGCCCCAGACAATACTTTGAAATCGTAATAATCAATGGGGCCCATATCTCCACGTGGTTAGCGCTCGATCTCGGAACAGGTGTCAAGAACTCGGGTCCTACGGGACACAAGTGGGCGGTCGGAAACCAATCTTACCTATCACCCACCGATGCCTCTGCTTAATTCAATTTTAGTTGTTAAACAGGAATTAAAGTGAACAATAATTAACGACATGATCGTCTCCAACATCAACATGCGGCAATCCTCCAACAATGGTGGTACTTGACGACAAGCAAAACACTTGAGCAAGCGACTACGACACGCGGGTCCCACTATCTACCAAACAACAGGTAATAGGATGTGACCAAGGCTATATATGGCTGCAGGGGATATCACGGGTACGAAACTAGAGCATCGCAACACGTATAGCAAAGATCAAGGAGGAATAAATACTAGAATAGTAAGATAGGTAGAAAGGGAGATGCTACCGGAAAACATTGTCGAAGGGTTCAACCGAATATCGGCTGACTCACATCATCTCAACGGCCTTATCCATGAAGAAGCAAAACACTAGAATAAACAATGGATGCGATATTTAATACAACGGCGAAGATCGGCATGATGCATGTATGATGCATGGCATGGCAAGGTGCAATGCAACCAGGTCATATTAAGCGGGCGGGTCCCGACTCTTAATTAAAAGGTTCAAGTTATTTAGAACCCCCGCAATTAAATGTTGTATTAACATGGCCAAGATATAGTACCGGTTCGCTACATCAATTTAAATGAGGCCAATATGAGACTAGATTTGCCCGCATATGGGCCCCATATTTAATTATAAGGTGAATCGGCATAAGGCCCCCAAACCACATGATTATGCATGCAAGTATGGCAGTTAATATGCAACAAGTTGTTATATATGATAAAATAGGGTTTCGGGGAGGGGTTCACACATTGAGGGGTCTCGACGAACTTGGGGTTCCGAGGTTCGGGGTCGGTCTCAGGGTTCGACAGGGGCTCAGGGTTCGACGGAACGTTCTCGGGCAACTGAGGTAGATCTTGGCGTTCCGGAAGCAAGACTTGGTTCGGCGTCGGGGCGTAGCGGGTCCGCCCTGGTCGGTGCCGAACTTGTCGTTGCGCAGATCTTGTCGGGTCCTCGAGTCGGGTCGGTCTCGGCGTTCGGGGTGAAGTTCTTGTCGTTCTCGTGGCGATCTTTGCGTCCTTCCGGTTCGGCTCTTGGCGTCCGAGGGTAGATCTTGGCGTGTCGAGGGTTCGGTCTCCGGTCCATGTAGGAGATCACCGGGTGTCGATGAAGATCTTGGCGAGGGGTGAGCTTGGGGTTTCGGGGTTTGATTGCCGGTGTCAAGCTTGGTTCCGCGTTGGTGGTCTTGGCTACCGTGTAGAAGACATTCGGTCATCGGATCCGTGTCGGCGCACCCGGGGTCTCGGCGGCACTTGTCGTCTTGCGAGTACATCCGTCACGCCACGACCTTGAAGGAGATCTTGGCGGTTGCTAGACAAATCCTCGCATGCATCCCAAACGTTTTGTGCATCACCGTCTCAATTTTGTTCTCTTGGGCTCTGCGTGCCAGGAGGTGAGCGAGGCGGGCGTTGGCGAGGTCGCGCTCGGTGGAGACGCCGGGCGGCAGGCGTCGGGGAGGAGCTCGAGGCGGCGCGGAGGAGCTTCGAGGCGCAAGCGAATAAGCGGCGGACGGCCATGGCGGGCCAGCGGCGGCAGTGGTGGCGGGCCCCTGGCGGAGCGAGAAGCAGCAGGCGGAGAGCGAGGCAGCAGCGGCAGCGGACGCCGGGTTCGCGTCTGGCGGGCACCGCGGCGGCGGTGAGGGCTCAGCGGGGTGGCGATGGCGGACGACGGGTGGCCGCTCGTCTGGGAAGATGGCGGGGAAGGTGGCGATGGCGGCCGAGCGAGGAGAAACGCGGTGGGAGCGCGGCGAGCGAGGTGAGCGGCGGCGGCAGCGGCGATGCTGGAGAGAGGAAGGCGGCGAGCTGAGAGAGGAGGGAGGAGCAGGCGCGGCAATGGCAGTGGGTCAGCAGAGAGCGGGCGGGCGGAGGTGACGGCGAGGTGGAGGCGGCGCAGCGGCGGCGGAGCGTGAGCTCGCGGGAGAGCCGGAGGAGAGGCGCAGAGGAACGGGCGTGAGGGCGGGCAAAGCAGTGGGGAGGAAGCAGAGGGGCGGCGTGAGCGAGGTGGCGAGGCCGGGGGAAGGGAAGGAGAAGGGGCTGCGTCGGGCCTGGGAGGAAGAAGGTAGGTGCGGGTGGTGGGGCTGCTCGGGGGAGGGCCCGGGGTGTCAGGGGCGGGGCTGGTTGGGCGCGTGCGTGCAGGCGTGTGGGGATTGAGGGGTGAGAGAGAGAGGGGGGTTGGGGTGATGTGGCAGAAGCGGATTGGAGGGGGAGAGGGAGAGGGTGAGGTGGCACATGGTGATTGGCTAGGGTGAGGTGGAGGGTTGGGCTGGGTAGGTAGTTTGGTAGGAATAGGATTAGAGGCGGACCGATTTAAAATCCTGGGGTGGTCGTTCGGGTCAATCGGCCCGTTCGACTGCCCCCACTAAAACAACTTAAACATTTTATTTGCTTTAAACGGGCCGTATGCAAACCGATAGCGGCCAAAATAATTAATCCGGAGAACCGGGCTTTGCGTTTGAATTAAGATGAGGCGTTTGGAAAACAAATCGGGCGTTGCGAAAATAGTTTTATGCAAACAATGCATGATGATGACGATGCAATGCACAAATTCAACCTGATTTTATAGTAGTGGAATTGCGGGATGCCACAATTAACATACAGTACACATGCTCTCAACCAAATGATGGTTTTACTTGCTGAAAAAACTAGCTCGTGCTTTTCTAAACACTTAGTAACTTTCATGTGCGCTTTGCTGTTTACGCGGTGTCCTTGCCGGGTAGCCGGGTTGCAGGCTGGAACCGGAACCCAAGGGGGAGCCGACAATACATTGTGCACGGTACAAGAGGCTTAGAAGCCAGAAAAAAACCAACTAGACACTGATGGTGCTCGACATGGCACTTTGTTGGTAACCCAAGCGCAGGGTATGAAGAGCACAACAGCAAGTTTTCCCTCGGTTGAGACCGAGGTTATCGAACCAGTAGGAGGAAGGAAACGTCACACAGGTGTTGCAAACAACGTGAAGACCTGCACAACACAAACTCAAGACTTTGTCCCAACGAATTAGTGATGTTGTCAAGCTCACTGATACGTTGGAAACGTATCTATAATTTTTGATGCTCCATGCTTGTTTAGTATCTACTTTGCTTTACTTGTCTATACTTTGAGGTGCTTTTTACATGTTTTCTAGTACTAACCTATTAACAAGTTGCAACAGAGTCAGATGCCTTTTTTCTGCTGTTTTTGGTTTCAGAAAAGTTAGTAAAGAAATATTCTCGGAATTGGACGGGACGAAGAACAAAGTCAATTACTTTCGTGGGGAACAAGAAGTCCAGAGGAGAGCCGGAGAGGCCGTCCAGGGGGGCTATACCCACCCTAGGCACGGGTGGGCCCAGCCCCGCTCCTGGATAGGGTTTGGGCACCCTGGTCGCCTCCTGGTCTCGCCCCTTCGCCTATAAGAAGCCCCCGATGCAGAAACTCTGAGAACCCGATCAATATTCCACGAAACCGTCTGTAGCCGCCGCCACCACCATCGTCCCTAAATCGGGGGGATCTGAAGCTCTTCCCGGCACCCTGCCGGAGGGGAGATCATCCTAGAGGCCTTCTCTCCAGTATGATTCGTGAGTAGTTCCACCTTGGACTATGGGTCCATGTAGTAGCTAGATGGTTGTATCTCCTCCTTTGTGCTTTCATGTATAGATCTTGTGAGCTACGTTCATGATCAAGATCTAATCTATTTGTAATCATGCATGTTGTGTTTGCGGGGATCCGATGGATATTGAGATTATTATGTTAGTTTGATTAATGGTTCTATCTTTATGATTCTATCATGTATGTGTTGTTTGTGATATTGCATGATCTCCGTTGCTAGTGGTTATCTTGGCCAAGTAGTTGCTAGTGACTCCAAGAGGGAGTGTTTATGCTCGATAGTGGGTTCATGCCTCTAGTTTCCAAGGGAAGTGACAATAATCTCTTCGGTTGTAGATTTCATGTTGCTACTAGGGAGAAAACAACGGTCTCTTATTCATGGAACATGTGGACTGTTTACCTTACACATTTTTCTTAAAGTAGTTGTCTGTTGCTTGCAACTTAATACTAGAGGGGGTTCGGATGATAACCTGAAGGTGGACTTCTAGTCATAGATGCAGTTGGATTACGATCGATGTATATTGTTGTATTGCCCAATCAACCTCATAGGATCTTTCTGGCTAGTAATTGCATTGTTATGCCTTGCTCAGTTCCTGTCAATTGCCTCGCTGTAATTTGTTTACCCTTCATGCCATGTTGTTTATCTAAGGAGAGCACCTCTAGTGAACTATGGACCCCGGTCCAATCTTTACCATTGATACATCTTCCACTGTTAATTGTTTACTTGCTTCAAACCATTACCTTCCACACCATACGTTTAATCCTTTGTTACAGAAAACTGGTGAGCTTGACAACCTCACTGATTCGTTGGGACAGAGTCTTGAGTTTGTGTTGTGCAGGTCTCCACGTTGCTTCCAACACCTGTGTGGCGTTTCCTTCCTCCTTCTGGTTCGATAACCTCGGTTTCTACTGAAGGAAATCTTGCTGCTGTACTCTTTATACCTTGCTCTTAGGGTTTCCAACGAAGCACTCTTCCTCCCTGTTGAGTGTAGCATCAAGTAATTTCTGGTGCCGTTGCCGGGGAGGCTAAGGACGTCTTCACTAGGGGAGTCCTTCACTTCCTTTCTCTTTACTTTGTTTTTAGTTTGCTTTGTTTCTTTTGCTTGGTTTTGTTTGCCTCTTTCCAAAAAAAAAACCAAAAAAATTAGTCTAGCCTGTTTTGTTTTCCTTATTCAAAAACACAAAAAATTAGTTCCTGCTCTAGTTGCCACCCTGTTCTAGCTCACCATGTTGCTCCCCAAGTTCACCCAGAAAGACCTTGCAATAGGTAGTGGCTCCATAATTGGGAAAGACAATATTGAAGAATTCTTTAACTATGTTAGCAAGCATGAGGATATTGAGGATAAATCTATAGCAGAGCTTGATCCTAATTATGAAATTGCTTCAGCTTCTTTAGTCCATATGTTGGAGGCTAGGTTTGTTAGCCTTAACCCCTTTATGCAATTATTATTCCTTAAACTAAAAGAAGAGAAGAATGTTGAAAAAAGGGAATTCATCCTTGAAACTTTATCAAAATAATTCAATGATGTTGCTAGGGAGGCCAAAAAGGTTTTTGAACGTTTCAATATGCTAGGTTCAAGTGTAGATGTTGTGGGTATTTCTGATAAAACTAAGCCTAAAGAGGAATTCAATATACCCATACCTTATAAGCTTGTTGGAATGCATGAAGCCTTTGAAAATAACTTCGATTGGATTGCCCCTGAAAATCTTTTTGACGAAGGTAGTAGACCAAAGAGAGATGACAAAGGATCCTCCAAAACCCATTTGGATGAGATACCTTTCATAGTTGAAGATTTTCAAGTATGAATGTTAATGCTTCTTCATTTGAAAATACTTGATTTTTCTTGCTTCTTGTGCCTAACTTAAAGGCGTTAAAGAAAAGTACTTGTTGAGAGATAACCCAAGAGTTTACTTGAAACTTGGAAGTTATAACTACTGTAATGAGCTCTTCTTATCCTTTTTGTTTGCTTTTTGTGCCAAGAATGACCTCTAATGAGAGGGAAGTAAGATTTGGGGAGTTGCTCTCCTGAAACAGATTTATGTCCTCCACCAAAAAAAATCGTGAGGAGGCTCTGTAACACGGATTGAGCTCAAAATATACGAATAAATCTCCCAGTATATTGGCTAACTTTCATTAGTTCAACACTTTTTGATTTGAGCAATATAAGATGTTCGAAAAAATTCGTTTCTACCTACTGGTCTGTTTTGACAGATTTCTGCCATTATTTGCATTTGCTTCTTATTGATTCCTTTTTGAGCTCTCTTCACGTAAATTGAGTTTCTTTGAAAGAGTTACTTCATTAGCTTGTGTTTCTAGTGAAAAGCCTTGCTGTTACAAAGCTTTGCCAACGGTCTAATATCTTTTGAATAAGCTAATCTTGCTAATGAAGATTGTGTGAAGTTTTGTATGAAGGAAAAAATTTAGGTGTAGAGAGAGAATGATGCAATGAGATGAAGAATGGATAAAAGCTCAAACTTGGGGATGCCACCATGGTGTCACCCCAAGAAATATCCAAGAGGTACAAGCGTCAAAGCTTGAGGATGCCCAAGGCATCCCCTTCTTCATCAATAAAAAGCTCAGGTCTGTCTAGACACTTCGTTTTTGTTGTTTCATGCATAGTTATGTTGTTCTTAGAGCGTCTTAGTTGTTGTTTGATTTGCTTAGTTTGTTTAGTTTGGACCCCCGTTCTTGCTGTATTGTTTTGCAAATAAGTTTGCTTGGTGTTTGGAAAGGAGTAGTAAGTTCTTGCTTGAAGTGCAAGAGGAGCTTGCATTGACTGTGACTTAGACTTTAGCATGACATGTTAGGTGTTGTTTTAGCACTATGCTTAGTGATTATTGTTGTTGACGAGGTTTAATTTCATCAATGCCCATTGTTATGGACTTGGGTTTTGGAGAAGATGGGGATGCTGGAGATCGTGGAACGGTTAACAGACAAGCAACCAGGGGACATGAGATTTACCCAGGTTCAGGCCCCCGGAGGGAAAACCCTACTCCTGCTTGTATGCTCTTGATTACGGCAGAACCGAAGGTTACAGGGTGCGCAGATTCGATCTGGCGTAGATGCGTGTGCGAAAGTATGAGTCGAGTTGCCCTAGGACGTGCCCTCCTGGCCTTTATATAGACTTAGGCAGGTCCCGGGCATAGTCCTAGTCGGTTACAAGTTTTAGGGTTTTACCCCTTTGAATTTCCTATCTCCCCTAGTCTTGCTCTCCAAGGATCCGAAGACGTCATGGGCCTTGGCCACCCGAAAATCTTCATGGGCCAGCGTATGTCTGCTGTGGGCCTTCCTTGGGCTAGACTAGGTATGCTGAAGTTACGTACCCGTAGGGTATAACCATGTCAAGAGTCTCGAGTGATCGGTCGAATCGTAGATTCGGCCGAGGACTCTTCCATCCTTCGGAGCAGCTATATGTTAATAGTATATGTGTGTAGGGATTGTTGATGCGCGTGTCGACTCACCCGATGGATCGTGGTCGCTTAAGCCTTAGGACGAAACAACACGATCTTCTTCGTGTTCGGGTCCCTTAACCCGGCTGGAACTTATCTTGGCGTAATTCAACTCAGCCGCGGAGGACTTATAGGAGTGGAATTCAGTGATTTTAATTAGTGTACCCAACGTCTGTCGATTTTTCATCGCACTGCTGGTGCGGATTCATACTAGCAGAGCGCAAAAGCGTTGCCGTGCCATCGATGATATCTGCAGGTCTTATCTTTGCCGCAGACGCAGCATCCGAACATTTATCACCTCGGAGGTGCTTCGGGTGGCCAAGGAGATTGTCACTCACTTAGCGTTTTGTTGGGGCAGAGTTGCCAAAAAGTTTTTGCGTGCGGATCCGGAAGATCGCAGTCGAAGATTTCATAGGGTGCGCGACCAGCGCTCCCTATGGGAGTAGCCCCCGAGTGTCTGTTCGAGTCGTAGACTCGAACGGAGACTTTAGTTCAAGCATTGTTTCTGTCGTTAAGTCCGCAGGACTCGAAAATTTTCGGATGCTTAAATCCATCCTCCCTATGGGAGTAGCCCCCGAGTCCGTAGTGGAGTCGTAGACTCGACGTAGGACTCAGAGAAGTAATTTTGTCCTCATTTGTCTGTCGGGTGCGCGGCCAGCGCTCCTGATAGGAGTAGCCCCCGAGTATTTAGTCGAATCGTAGATTCGAGTGAGTACTCTTAGCTGTGGAGCCGAGGTGGTGCTAGTATAGCTTTTGATGACGTCAGTGCTTACGATCGATGACCTCAAGCGTCTGCTACGCCAGAGATGACTTGACTGGACGAAGCGTGGGTCCCACTTGCTGACTTTGAATTGACCGGTCACGCGCGACGTGGAGATGATTATGGTGTCTCCTCGATTTCCGAGCGTAGCGGACGGCGTGGTAACGATGGTTCGTTTTGGTGCTGACACGTGGACGGCCAAATCTACCGTTGGCGTTAGGTATTCTCGATGGACGGCCAGCGTGCGTCGTCTTCGCTGTTATAATCCCTGGTGAAATCGTGGTTTGTTTTTCACCGCAACAGTTCATCTATTCACTGCCTCCTCGTTCTTGAGCTATTCTTGCTGCGCGCTGAGAGTTTCCTCCACATTTCCTTTGTCTTTCTTCGTTGGCAACGCCACCACCGCCGTACCGCCATGGGGAAAACAAAGAAGTCATCATCTGCGGTTGGGACCAGCGCCGCCGGAGGCAAGAAGAGCACCACCACTGCTCGCGTCACCGATGGTGGCTGGCGGCGATCAGAGACGCGGGAGAGCGATCTCCGCAAACTGCGCGAGCGGGGCCTGATCCCGCAGGATACGACGGCCGTGAGACTCCCCGGCAATGAGGTAATCCCCTTCCCCCATCTGGGTACCGGGTTATGTTTCTTGCCTTCGTCTTGCGTGGGTTTTCGTATCCAGTCCATGACTTCCTTCGTGGACTGCTCTTCTTCTATGGGGTTCAGTTGCATCATCTGTCTCCCAATTCTCTTCTCCACATTGCTTGTTTTATCACCCTTTGCGAGTGTTGGCTGGGCATTGAGTCAAGACTTTGGCCTCTTCTAAGCTTTATTCCGTGAAGAGGCACCGTTCGGATGGTGTGTATCCCATTGGGGGTTTCATCATCTCCCTCAGTCCCAATGTGCAATTCTTTTCCTTTTCCATGTCCGAATCTGTCCAGTACTGGCGGAGGAAATGGTTTTACATCCGTGACTCCGTACTACCTGGGCAAGATTTTGGTCTCGTTCCTTTTGACCCCTCCCAATTGATTGAGAAGAAAAGATCCTAGAACAAACCAAATCTTAGACGGTGAGGTGGCGGAGATAGAGGCCCTGTACCGTCGGGTGGAGGATCTCCAATTGATTCCTGAGAAGGAGGTGAACGGTGTCGATATCATCCGGACGTTTCTTGAGCGTCGGGTGCAGCCTCTCCAAACGAGGGCGCACCCGATGTTTCTTTACTCTGGGCGCCGTGATCCGACGAGGGTTTCGAGTGAGAAAATCTCCGAGGTGGAACTTGACAAGGCTCTTCGCGCGCTGTTGAAGTTCAAGGCCGAAGAAGAAATCCCGGGGAAGTCACTGACTCCTCCCTTTTCTTCGACGTTGGTCATTCCGAAGGTGTAGATTTGCGCACGTAGTGCTCCCCTTTTGTTTTTGTCAGCTGTGTACTTTTTTCCTTTGTTTGCTAACAAAGTTCCTTTTCCATTTGCAGAGCTTCAAAGTGCCGGGCATGGCACCACCGTTGCCCGAAAGGTATCCGAATGCCCTGGATAATGAAGTGGTGGATTCCGAGTCCGAGCTACCGCCGCCGATCCCGGCGGAGGATGCCGACGAATCGAGTGAGGACCATTCGTGCAAGCGATCACGGAGCTCTAGCGAGTCGTCAGATGCCTCGACTCCTCCGACTCCCAGAAATCCTCTGGGACTTGAGCGTCATGATGATGTTCATGGGGGTTCTTCCTCTCCCCTTCCTGCCATTCCTGTGCGAGCTGTTGCTCCGCACCCGCCAGCAAAGCGGAAGAAGGAAGAAAAGAAGGAGGAGAAGAAGGAAGAGTAGAAGGAGGAGAAGAGGGCCCGAAGGGCTTCTCCTATCTTCGACCTGAGCGCGTTGGGCTCGTAAGTTTTCTTGTTGCCATTGTTGTCCTTTGTTCCCTTTTTAGTTTTGCATCTGCGTTGATCGGTTCGTATGCAGGCAATCCTCCGATGGCTCTAGTGATGGTGCGCGGGAGATGATGGGGGAGTCGAACATTGCGTCGCCTCCTCCTTAGACTGTGGCGACTTCGGGTGATGCTGCTCCAGTTCCTCCTGTGCAGGAGAGGCTGGTGGTTGCGCCTCAGAATTTCGCAGGCGGGCCTGCGGGTTCGCCTTCGGAGCACGTAAGTTTTTCTGCTTTATGTTACAGGGGGAGCCCCCGGGTGTCTTCGTATGCTGATATTGTTTTTGCTTCCTTGTGTTGGGCGTAGCCCCCAAGTCATGTTCTTACTGTTATTGCCTTTTGCTGCAGCCTTTTGTCCAAGAGGCCAAACGGCTAGTGGAGGAACCGACGCCGAGGTGAACCGGGCAGCTTCAAGGTATTCGTCTGCCTTGTAGTACTTTTCTTTTTTATCCTGGTCCTGTTCTTTGACACTTGCTTGTTGGAAATGCAGAGGAGCATAATGACTCTCTCCGTGAGGTCGACGCTCTTAAGAAGAGCCTTGGCCAATCGGAGGCGTCAAGCCGCCGGTGCGAAGAGCGCCTTTGAGCCGAGCCGAAGGCAAAGCGAAGGAGCGTCTGCAGCAGAGGCTGCAGATCGTGAGGAGCAGCCGCCACCGCTGCTCGTGAAAAAGGGGTGGCAGATAAGCTCATGGCTGCTGCCAAGGCCATTTCGGGTGAGTACAAGCTTGTGGACTTGTTTCTTTTTCTACGGATCTTCTTTTTATGCTGCCTTTCTTGATGTTTTTCTTCTTTCTTGTCTCAGATGCCGCAGGCATCGAGTTCTACCGCGGTGCTCTAGAGCACGGGAGTGCTCTAGATGATGCCACTGTAGCGGTCGAAGACCGCTGCAGCACCATCGTCAACTCCCTTGCCAAGGCGAAAGAGGTCCTTGGTCGCTTCTACCAGGAGCTCTTCCCGAAGGGCGCATCCCTTGAAGATGTGGATGCCCTGGCAGAGGCTCTGTCGACCGCTACCGCAGATACAAGCGCAGCGTAAGGGCATCGGCGCGTCCGCTGGCTGGCGATGGCCATGGCGGCCGGGGCGAGCCGACCTGCCCAGACATTTCGGATGCCGACGGTAGATGGATCCGAGGTAGCCTTCACGCCTACTCCGCCGCTGCAGCATTTATATGGGCCCAAGCTCATTGACTTGCTGCCTGAGTACGCATTGCGGCAGCAGGGCGATGCCAAAGCTAGGCAGTCTGGTTCTGAGGCGACTCAGTGTCCTCCGCCTTAGGCATAGTAGACATAGGGTAGTTTGTAGTCTATTTTTGTTGTAAATATCTTTTGTAGTACCATCCTTGTGCCATGTAGTGGCCTTATATTTTAATGAATTCCTCCGAGTTGTGCTCTATCCTTGGCTGAATGTCTGTGTGCCTTATTTTTTCTGCTGCTATAGGTTCCTTCGGGTGCTGACCCAGTTGACACTTCATCCGAAAGGCCCTTGCGACCATCATTGGATGATTCCTCGCAGCTCGCTTTTCTTCGAGATCGCGTGCGCAGCTTGGAGAGAGATTTGCTTGGGTCGCTACCGACGTTTGGAAATCCAAGGCAGACCGTGGTGCAGCCAGAGAGGAGTATTTGATGGCGAAGCTGGGTCGGCTATCCGAGAAGCTGCAATGTAAGTTGATCCTTCTTTCGGGCTGTAGCTCAGTTCTTCGGATGAGCCTGCTGGCCTTATTCTTGTTTTGTGCGGTTGTCGCAGGGGCCAATCTTGCTCCGAGGGAAGAAAAGGAGCGTATCGCTGTTCGAGTCAATTGCTTGACTCAACAAGACATGGAGGCCGGCGGCTTCTTCTGGATGGATCGTGATCGCACCATGGTTCTGGCGACGATGCAGGATCGTGTCTACCAGGTGTCGCGGGTGCTCCGCCAGGTGCAGACATCACTTTCCTCGGTGCTGCACGTCATGTTTCCGTTGGATTCCGTGCCAACGACCCTTGTAGGTCTTCTGACGAAGTTTTGGAGTGCCAACAATGTCAAGGAGCTGGTGCGGCAGCAGCTCGTCGCAGGGGTGAAGGCTGCCTTGTCTCTTGTGAGGGTGCACCGACGAGATTTGGCTCTTTGTGATCGGGCCACCTCCTCGACCGGATGGTGGCGAGTGGAACATGCGTCCGCATTACGCCTGTAAGGGCAAGATGTCAATGATTGTAGATTTGTTTGAGCAGCGTGCTCAGGTTATTCTTCAGAATAGGTAGGACCTGAAAATAAACAGATAGATGTAAAATTTGTATATTGTGGCTGGGCGTTTATGTGCCCTTTGTTGTAAAGGTTTGCTTGTTTGTGAGCACGTGGTGCTTTGATTGAGTACGTGCCCTTTTCGTTTGCCTGACGTGGTCAGCTACTCGTGTGTACACGTTTTGTCCTCAGTCGATGAAATCGTGAGGTGGGGGGAGCCCCCGAGTGCATATGTAGTATGTAGTAAAGTTGCAGAAAATAGTCAACCGAAGGTTGGGGGCGAGGTACTTAGCTTTATTTATATCGTAATGGAGGAGGTACATGGTTCGGCTGAGTAGCCTTGGCTGAAAGCCTTATTGAAAGTAAAAAAGGGGGGTAGGTTGCTACGGGTAGAATCGTCGCAGGTGCGAGACGTTCCATGGGTTGGAGTATGCGTCTCCAGACTCCACGTGCTTGAGGCGATAGGCGCCACCTGGGATGACCTCGGTGATGGCGTACGGTCCTTCCCATGGTGAATAGAGTTTGTTCGGTCGCTTTTGCTTGAGTCGCAAGACGAAGTCTCCTTCGACGAAGGACCTTGGGCGCAGCCGGCGGCTGTGATAGTTGCGGAGGCTCTGCTGGTACACCGCTGATCGAGCGGCTGCTATATCCCGCGCTTCATCGAGTGTGTCGACGGCGTCTTCGAGTGCAGCCGTGGATTCGGCTCATTGTGACGACTCGTGGAGCTCGATGGCGCATTTCCGCTAGCACGCCTCGATCCGTGTACCATGAAGAACGGTGTGTAGCCGGTGGAGCTGTTTACGGTCCGTAAGCTCCACAGATGCACGGTAGCTATTTCGTCCGCTTCAGCTTTGTGCTCAAGTGAGCTCATGAGGCGCTTCTTGATGCGGCGCCGATTAGGCCGTTGGCCTTTCCACTTGCCCGCTTGTTTGCGGGTGTGCCACGAGGCATACGTGATATTGATCCCGAGGCCTTCGCAGAAGTCCCGGAATTCTTCGGAGATGAAGTTCGATCCGTTGTCGGTGATGATGTCGCGGTACGCCAAACCTGTAGACAATGGATTCAAGAACTTGACGGCGTTTTGCCCTTCCGGTTGGTGACCGCATGGCTCGATCCACTTGGTGAATTTGTCGACCGTGACCAGGAGGAAGACGTGTCCTCCTTCGAGGATTTTGGCGCTTGTCGATCATGTCAAGGCCCCATTGGGCAAAAGGCCGAGCTATGGGTATGGGTCGAAGTTCGACCTGTGTGCGTGCGGTTTGTCGGCAAACCGTTGGCACCCGTCGCATCTTCGGACGATGTCCTTCACGTCGCTCATGGCCGTTGGCCAGTAGAATCCTGCTCGCAGAGCTTTGGCGACGAGGGAGCGGCTACCTGCGTGGTGGCCGCAGATGCCCTCGTGGATATCTTGGAGTATGGCCTTGCCGTCATTGATGGTGACGCACCGCTGTAGTACACCGTAATGCTGCGCTTTGTACAGCTCGCCGCTGATGATGGTGAAGGCTTTTGACCGACGAGATACGCCGGGCATCCGTCGGGTTGTCCGCAATTCTCCGCTTATCGAACCGGAGGTATGGACGTGTCCAGTTTCTTCGACCGCCATGGCCTGCATCAGTTGACCATGGCAACTTCGATCCAACTTTCGGTCCTTCATGACCTTCGGGTAGCGTAGCCCCGAGTGTTCTCGCTTCTTCGGTGATCCTTGAGAATTTCCGCTGATGGATGGCACGCAGATCTGTTCGAGGAACACACCGGTGGTACTTTTGCACAAGTGGAGCCGATGTTGGCGAGTCTATCGGCCTCGTTGCTCTCTCTTCCATAGTGCCGAGTTCGCAGCCGAATTCTCCTTCGAGTCGTTGTACAGCGCGATGCGCGATCATGTTTTCGGCGTGTCGTCACACTCATTCATCGTCTGGCAGACGACAAGGTTGGAGTCACCGTAGATGACCAGCGCTATGCGCACATATTTTTGCCATCTTCATGCCATGGATGAGGGCTTCAGATTCGCCTCGTTGTTGGAGGCTCAATTTCATCCGGCGTACTTCATCTTGTCACCTTGCGGGAGGTCAAGATGACTCCCTCGCCTCGCTTCGCTTTGGAGCCGTCAAAATGCATTGTCCAGATCGCGACATGTCCGGGTGTCGTGCACCGCAACTCCATCCAGTGCACCAGGAAGTCCGGAAGGACTTGAGATTTGATTGCGTGTCGTTTCTCGTAGACGATGTCCAAAGGTGATAGTTCGATGCCCCACAGGGCCACGCGTCCTGTGGCCTCTGGGTTATTTAGGATGCTGTTCAGGGGTGCCTCGTTGACGACCATCACCTGATGCTCCTGGAAGTAGTGGCTCAGTCGTCGAGCCGTCATTAACACGCCGTAGGCCAGCTTCTGGTAGTGCGGGTACCGCTGTTTTGTTGGAGTGAGAACCTCCGAGGTAGTAATTGGGCGTTGTACCGTGGGTCTTGCCTTCTTGGTCGCTCGACCACCAGTATTGTCGACCACTGGTGTGTGGCTGCTATGTACAAAGGGGCTCGCGCTCTTTTGGCGTGACCAAACGGGCGAGGTGGAGAGGAGCCGCTGAGGCTTTCGAACGCGTTGGCTTCCGTGTCCACTCGAACTTTTCGCCTTCGCAGCACCGGTAAAATGGTAGGGCCTTCTCGCCCATGCGGCTGATGAACCTGCTTAGTGCCGCTACTCGCCCTGCGAGCTGCTGAACGCCCTTGAGGTTTTTCGGCTTCTCCATTGTCATGATAGCTTTGATTTTTCTTCGGGTTCGCTTCGATCCCTCGTTGAGAGATGAAGTACCCGAGCAGCTGACCCGAGGGGACGCCGAAGGCGCACTTTTCTGGATGGAGCTTGATCCTGTAGCGATCAAGGTTGCCGAACGTCTCGCGGAGATCGTCGATAAGTGTTCTTGCCTCCTTGGTTTTTATGACTATGTCGTCGACATAGACTTGGACGTTGCGACCGATCTGGTCCTTGAGGCAGGCCTGCATGCATAGCTGGTACGTGGCGCCCGCATTCTTTAGACCGAAAGGCATTGTGTTGTAGCAGAATACTCCAAACGGTGTGATGAACGCCGTTTTCTCTTGATCTTCGACCTTGAGTCGAATCTGGTTATAGCCTGAGTAGGCGTCGAGGAAGGAGAGCTTCTCACAACCTGCAGTCGAATCGATGATCTGGTCGATCCGAGGAAGAGGGAAGTGGTCCTTTGGGCAGTGTTTGTTTAGTGACGTGAAGTCCACGCACATCCGCAGGATGTCCGTGTCCTTCTTCGGGACCATCACCGTACGGCGCCCACTCGCTTTCCTTGATTTCCCGAATGAAGTCTGCTGCGAGTAATCTGTTGATCTCCTTGCCGATAGCTTCGGCTCGTGGTTCCGACAGTCTTCGGATGGACTGCTTGACTGGCTTGGTGTCTGGTAAGACATTGAGTGCGTGCTCGGCGAATTCCCTGGGAACTCCTGGCATGTCCGCAGGACACCAAGCGAAGATTTCCCAGCGCTCACGGAGGAATTCGACGAGTGCGCCTTCCTATGCGGCGCTGAGGTCGTTGGCGATCAGCGCCGTCTTGGAGGCGTCTGTCAGATGGACCTGCACTTTCTTGGTGTTGACGGTGGAGTCGAAGGACATGTCAGGTGCGTTCTGCCTTGTGACTGGGGGTAGCCCATTGTCCGTCACCTCGCGGAGCCTTACGAGCTCGTCTTGCATGCCGAAGGACTGGGAGATTTTGTTGAAATCCCTGTCGCATTGGTCCGATCGGGTGAAGCTCCGTGGATCGTGATGATGCCCTTGGTCCCATCTTGAGTAGTAGGTATGCGTAGTGTGGGACGGCCAGGAACCTTGCGAATGCTACACGTCCCTGGATGGCATGGTATTGCAACGGCCAGTCCACCACTTCGAATTCTAGGCGCTCCTGCCGAAAGTTGTCCGGCTTCCCGAAGATGACGTCGAGCCCTATTTTGCCGGGAAGATGCCCTTCCTCGATAATGCCGTGAACGTTGTGTCTGATTGTTCCAGGTGCATTGCGGGATCCGTGATAGCTAGAGTGCTTGCGAACATTAGGTTGATGCCGCCACCGTCCATGAAGACGTGACTCATCTCAAGCCTCCGATCTGCGCCTCTAGCACCAGGTAGCATGGCTCGGGCGAGGATCCGCAAGGGTGATCCGCGAGTGAATGTGATGCAGACTCACCACCGAGGTACTCGTGAATTGCGGTGAGTTGCCACGACTAAGTTGATTTGTCGGGTGATTTTCTTCTGCACCCTATTTGTGGGGCGTCCCTTCTGTATCATATTGAGTGCTCCTTTTGGTGGGAAGTATGCGACCCCGGCATTGTTTTGCGCTGGTGCGACTAGTTGATTTGGGCCTCCAATAGGCGGCGGTGGAGGAGCTCCGTGTGCTATTTCACCTGGCGCAGGTGCGTTTCCGAACACAGGGATTGGAGCTTGTTGCCTCATCTGCACCATGCCTTCGCTGAGTTTCTGGAACTCGCGACAGTCCTTGAGCATGTGGCTAGCTTTCTTTTTGCCATCTTGTTTGTCGATGTAGAAGTGGATGGTGCATGGACCCGAAAGTTTGTCGAATGCTGAGGGTCCATTGTCGCGTCGCGTTGCCACGATCGCGTTGGTCGTCCGTTGTCGCGAAGTTTCCGCTGCGGTATCCTCCATTGCGGCCGTTGTCGTTACGGCGGTCGGCGTGGCGGCTGCGACCATGTCGGGTCGTCGCGGTCCTCGTGAGACACGCGATATCCTCTTGCGGCATTCGCGTCTTCGCCGTAGTCGCCCTCTTCATCTCGACGCGCTGCTGGATGCAATCTTCGCCGCCGCCCAAGCTGGCGATTTCCATGAGCTGGTCGAGTGTCTTGGGCTTTACACGCCCAAGTTTCCTTGAAGTTCGACGCTGACGCCGCCCCCAAGGCGTCGATGGCCCGCTTCGGAGATGTGTGTGGAGTTCTTGGTTGTAGACCAAGCATAGTATGTACGAGCCAATAGATTCACCCGTTCTCGAGTGTGCTCGCAATTCTTCGATTGAGGCGGGCCTCTTGCTGGTGCCTTTGAAGTTTCGGATGAAGCTGTAAGCGAGCTCCTCCCAGCTTCGGATGGATCCTGATGATAGGCTGCTAAGCCGACCGTGCCGCGCTTACCGCACCGCATGAAGGCATTGCATGGCGGTTTCTTTGTTGCCTCCGTGAAGCTTGACGGATGACAGATGGTCACTGAGACAGGACTTTGGATCTTGCGTGACGTTGAACTTCGGAGTATCCGAAGGAAGCTTGAAGTTGCGTGGCATCTGTGTTCGCCGAACGGATCTGCTGAAGCATCGAGCCCCGCAGAGTTCTCCTTCGTCTTCATCCATCTCAGATTCAGACGAGCATGCGCGTTTAGCGCGTGCTTTATCGATCTTGCGTTGTGTAAGCTTGTCTCTGGCGTCGTAGTCGCTTTTATGGCGGTGCGAGATCTTCTTCCTTCGAGGAAGATCGTGCTCCTCTTCCTCTTCGGATGAGGGGGTGGGACTCCGGTCGCGCCTGGCCGGAGCTTTCTTCTTCGGTTCCACAGGAGCGTCTTCGTGGAGCGTAGCTCCGATTAGTCCTAGTCCGGTGAGTGCGGACCTATGCATGGCCCTTTTCGGGCCCCCCTCCGGAGGTGGGTGAGCCGCGAGATACGCAGTGGCTGCCATGATCGCAGCTTGTGGCGTCTTCGGGATGATGTTGCCGTCAGCGTCCATATCCATGAACGATGTGTGGAGAGTTCGGGTCACGTCACGCCGCTCCTTGGGGTCCATGTTTTCCACCCGAGAGCGGTGCTTGTTTCCCTGGTTTCCGTTTGTACTAGAGCCGGGTCCCATGGCGGAGAGCGCAGCTCGTCGCCAAGACCGACTCGTGAGGCTGCTTGCTTGCGCTTGTCGGCGTCTCACGCATCTTGACTTGCTTCTTGTGATCCTCGATGAGGAGGTAGTGGTATGCCCTCGCAGATCACGGGGAGTCCAGAGGTAGGACTATTTCACTGGACGCAGACGGCGTGCTTGACCCATCCTTCTTTGCTAAGTTGGATGAGGTGGCCACTGTTTTCCCGTTGGGGGGACCGACTTCTTCATTCCCACCGCCGCTTCTGTCCTGCGGGTTGGGGTTGGGCGGCGGTTAGGCGTTTCTCGTCGGTTTGGATGATCTAGGCACAGATAGCGCCTGCAGATTGGTTGGCTGCTGCCGCATCTTTCGGATCCGGAACCGTAGGTCCCTTCATCTGAAGGTGGATCGCACAGATCGGAGTTGCAGCAGCTGCTGCTGTAAAACTCATCTGTCAATGGTGAAGTGCGTAGCACGGGATGTGGAGCCCACGGAGCGGGCCTGATTGACGGCACGGGCACCCGCTCAGGGAGGCGGAGGGTGCCGGTTTGTCCCACCTGGAAGCAGAAGCTCACGAACAAAATTTCGAGTCCGTCGCCTACGGGCTCAAAATCCTTCATGGTAGCCGGCGAGTGGGCGGTGAAGTCGAAAGCGCCAAAGAGGAGGTGATTCTCCGTCGCCGCGGAGTTGTAGATCGATCGGGTCGGAACCGTCACGACCGCACAATCAGCAGCCCCAGTTCCCACAGACGGCGCCAATTGACGAGGTTTAATCTCGTCAATGCCCATTGTTATGGACTTGGGTTTTGGAGAAGATGAGGATGCTGGAGATCGTGGAACGGTTAACAGACAAGCAACCAGGGGACACGAGATTTACCCAGGTTCAGGCCCCCGGAGGGAAAACCCTACTCCTGCTTGTCTGCTCTTGATTACGGTGGAACCGAAGGTTACAAGGTGCGCATATTCGATCTGGCGTAGATGCGTGCGCGAAAGTATGAGTCGAGTTGCCCTAGGACGTGCCCTCCTGGCCTTTATATAGACTTAGGCAGGTCCCGGGCATAGTCCTAGTCGGTTACAGGTTCTAGGGTTTTACCCCTTTGAATTTCCTATCTCCCCTAGTCTTGCTCTCCAAGGATCCGAAGACGTCATGGGCCTGGCCACCCGAAAATCTTCATGGGCCAGCGTATGTCTGTTGTGGGCCTTCCTTGGGCTAGACTAGGTATGCTGAAGTTACGTACCCGTAGGATATAACCATGTCAGTTGTAGCATGTCTTGTTCCAAACAATTGGGATTGCTTAGTGTGTCTTAAAGAAATTATGCGTTGTTTTAGCATGCAAAAGCATAGTATTGTGGTATTCTCCTTTGATGTTTTGCTTGGGTTGACTTGGCACATGCTTACACCATGTTATAACTATGACAAGTCACCATTAGCCTCTATGATCATTTAGTCCTTGACTTGTATTACCACTCTTTGCTATGATTAGTTTGCTTTGTTGCATTGCTTAATTATGGCCATTATTGCTCTCTTAGTTGAATGCTCCCAGTCTTTTGCTAGCCTCCACTTGTATGAGTAAGTTCTACTCATGCTTCCAACTCCCAAGAAACCAAGCCATTCCAAAGTGTCCACTATAAACTCCTATGCATGGTGTGTTACACCATTCCAAGTATATTCTTGTTTTCAACTATCTTCCAATTAAAAACTATTTTATTATGTGAAAACTTAGTGATTAAAGCCCTCACGAACTTGATGGCACATTTTATTCTTTGACCCTAATAAACTTGAACCATTGAGGCAACTTTGTTGTATATGCTTGCACTTATAAGTTGGGATTAGCAGAACCGTGCTGTCATGGGGAACGTTTTCAACATTGCACTTGTACTTTTTGTACTCCGTTGATATCATGCTCTTTTGTCTATGGATGTTACCGATGTGAAATGAAGTGGGAACTTGTAAGTCCATGGAGTTTGTATTCTGTGTTAGAGAAACGCCTGAGCCGCTAGCCTAAGCCATGCCTAATCATGGTGGAAACTTGCAGCATCACTATAGTGACATCTATGAAGCATTCTTCTTATAAAAAAAGAGAGACACATTGAGAAAAGAGGAAAGAGAGAGAAAAGTATCATATTCCCATGGTACATAAGAAGAATTGCTGAGATGCTCATTGTCTGCTTGCCTTGTCATTTTGGTTATGGGAAAGCTCTTGTAGCATGTGCAAGGGGTACCCCATTAGCGGTTCTCAATGATATGCAAATACTTACAGTGACAAGAACTTGCCTGGGCCCTAAGTTGAGTATCCATGAGGTGTAGCCCTCATAGTCAAGGGACTTGAGATTGCCAACTTATACTTTGTCAAGCCTATACTCCAGCTTTACCACTTTAACCTTAACCACTTCAAGATGCTTATGATAGGGGCAATGAGGGCTAAACGCTAACTAGTATCATAATTTTTGGAATCTTTTTTTTTGAAACTTGTAATCCCTTCTTCTTTTACAAAAAGGTCGTTCTTCCATCATTATTGAGTCTCCACCTTCTACCTTTAGGCACCATTAAGAGAGCATAGTTGTCATTCTGTGTGCAGTGTTCCAAAGCTTATTAATTGATGCATATTGTGTTATTACTTGTTCTTGTGCTACTTGTTTCTAGTCACCCTTGTGAATTTTGAAGGTGTCCTATGCATCTATATTGCTACTCTATGAGAGACAAGCTGATTGCCACTATGCTATGTTTTCTACATGTGAAACAAACAAACGTTTTTCAATACATATTATCCATGATCTTCGTTTGTAGCTTTCCATGTTGCATGCATAATTACTATGTCCTATTGTTAGAACTCCATCTTTCATGCACATGTTTAGAGTTCTTTGATCCCAGCGTTCAATGTTTGCAAATGGTTGGATTTTTATTGTGAGGGTGCATGTCACCTCAAAAATAATTCTTTTATCACTTACCTACTCGAGGACGATCAGGAGTTAAGCTTGGGGATGCTAATACGTTGGAAACGTATCTATAATTTTTGATGCTCCATGCTTGTTTAGTATCTACTTTGCATTACTTGTCTACACTTTGAGGTGCTTTTTACATGTTTTTTGGTACTAACGTATTAACAAGTTGCAACAGTGTCAGATGCCTGCTTTTTGCTGTTTTTGGTTTCAGAAAAGTTAGTAAAGGAATATTCTCGGAATTGGACGGGATGAAGGACAAAGTCAATTACTTTCCATGCGGAACAAGAAGTCCAGAGGAGAACCGGAGATGCCGGCCAGGGGGGCAGACCCACCCTAGGTGCTTGTGGGCCCAGCCCCGTGCCTGGCTAGGGTTTGGGCACCCTCGTCGCCTCCCCGTCTTGCCCCTTCGCCTATAAGAAGCCCCTCGATGCAGAAATTCTGAGAACCCAATCAATATTCCACGAAACTGTTTGTAGCCGTCGCCACCATCGTCCCTAGATCGGGGGGATCTGAAGCTCTTCCCGGCACCCTGTCGGAGGGGAGATCATCCCGGAGGCCTTCTCTCCAGTATGATTTGTGAGTAGTTTCACCTTGGACTATGGGTCCATGTAGTAGCTAGATGGTTGTATCTCCTCCTTTATACTTTCATGTATAGATCTTGTGAGCTCCGTTCATGATCAAGATCTAATCTATTTGTAATCATGCATGTTGTGTTTGTGGGGATCCGATGGATATTGAGATTATTATGTTAGTTTGATTAATGGTTCTATCTTTATGATTCTATCATGTATGTGTTGTTTGTGATATTGCATGCTCTCTGTTGCTAGTGGTTATCTTGTCCAAGTAGTTGACTCCAAGAGGGAGTATTTATGATCGATAGTGGGTTCATGACTCTAGTTTCCAAGTGAAGTGACAATAATCTCTTCGGTTGTAGATGTCATGTTGCTACTAGGGAGAAAACAACGGTCTCTTGTTTATGGAACATGTGGACTGTTTACCTTACACACTTTGCTTAAAGCAGTTGTCTGTTACTTGCAACTTAATACTGGAGAGGGGTCGGATGATAACCTGAAGGTGGACTTCTAATCATAGATACAGTTGGATTACGATCGATGTATATTGTTGTATTGCCCAATCAACCACATAGGATCTTTCTGGCTAGTAATTGCATTATTATGCCTTGCTCAGTTCCTGTCAATTGCCTCGCTGTAATTTGTTTACCCTTCATGTCATGTTGTTTATCTAAGGAGAGCACCTCTAGTGAACTATGGACCTCGGTCCAATCTTTACCATTGATACATCTTTCGCTGTTATTTGTTTACTTGCTGCAAACCATTACCTTCCACATCATACGATTAAACCAGCTGGGCCAGCCGGCCCCATCTTTTCCAACCGGTAGACTTTTTTCCTCTATTTTTTTCGTCTCTCTCATCTTTTTTTCCAATCGGCTACTTTTCTCACCAAATGGTCTTTCTTATCCTTTCCTTTTGGGAAATGATACCTATCACCCGGGGATCGACGAATCGATCCCGGGTCTCCTCACTCGCTTTCCTTTGGAACCTACACATCCGTCCTTTTCCTGTGAGCCCACGTGAACTTTCCTTATCTTTCCCCTAGCTTTCCCACGTCTACGTATATTGGTTCCCGTCGCCTCTATGCATTACGCCGCCATAACCTTGCCTGGCCGCGCCGCCGCTTGTCCCTGCATGCCCGCGTCGTCGCCGCAGCGTCCCGTCGCGCTGCTCGGCCTGATACGCGTTGCGGCTTGGCCCGATGCATGCTGCCGCTCGGCACCAAGGCTACTAATGGCACGCGCCATGGATGATCTTCGAGCTCTGCGACGCTCTCTCCGATGACCTCAGGCCAGCGCACCCCTACCTCCTCCTCCTCCTCGTCCTTCTCCGGTATCTGATGTGTCCCCTCTAAGCTCCGCCGCCGGATTGACTGCTGTCGCGCAAGGATCCGTTGAGAAAGACGTTGTCAGAGTCTCCGCCTCCGACCTCCTCCCATGTCGGATTTTGCTACACCGCACGGTGCTACATAGGTAGGACGGCGATGCTACTGAAAATGGTCATCATTACTACAGATGAAGGGTCGCGATGCTATCGATTAATAAATGGATTTTGAGATTTTGCTACGAGGCGATGCTACAAAAGTAGTAATTTTTTGATATTTTTGTTTTATGTTTTTGCTACATTAGCATAAAGTATTTGCTATGACATTTTCGACGAAAGTCCCTAGCAAAATCGGTTTTGCTACAACAGGCACCAGCGATTTCTTCTCCGGCAATGTCGTTTTTTTTTGCTACATTAGCACCTTTTTTTGCTACCACTGTTTTGCGGTTTTGCTATAATAGAGTAACATTTTTGCTACACTGTCTCCGGTGAGGTCTATCGACGAAAGCCTCCGGCGAGGTCGGATATGCTACGTTAGCCCAACTTTCTTGCTACACGGATGCCGGGGAGATCTTCGGCGAGGTCCAGTCTGTTTTTCTATTTCTAGGCCGAACCGTTTTCTGCTACATGTAAAAAAAGCGAGAATATTCATAGCAAAAGCGGGCATATTTATAGCAAAAGCGGGATTTGGAAGCTTTTTGAAGACACGTGTCAGCACGAGCAGGAGTATCCGGGGGATTTTGAGGAATTATGTCCTGGGGACCAGAGCACTGCCCTTTCCTTTTTTTCTTCCAAAACCGGCGGGGCTCACCATCTTCCTGCGCTAGACCTGTCGTCTCCTCCCCTTCCTTTCTTTCCCCAGCCGACTCGGCTCCTTCCGCCCACAACAACTGGCCGTGGCGAGGCACAGCGCTGGCGCGCAGAGGGGAGCGGCGGCGGAGTCGGCTGACATGCTACGACGGGGCACAGAGCCGGGGGAGACGAGGCAGCGAGGGCGCGGGCGCGCTCGAGCGTGCGAGCGCGGAGCCTACAGTGGGCACAGGCGCGGGAGGCGGTGGGCGGCGCGGCTAGACGGCTGATCCTGCGGGAGGGCGCTCGAGCGGCGACAGTGCGGCACCTACGCGGGGAAGGCGGGCGTGGCCACTGCGGGCAGGCGTGGGGGAGGCCGATCGGCAACAAGCGGCGATCGTGAGTCCCACCAACACTTCAGGTGGCAGGCGTAGGGCGCAGCCACTGCGGGCACAACTAGGGTGCCGGCGTGGGGCCAAGGACGTGCAGGCAGGCGCGGATGCGCTGCAAGGGGGCGCAGGGAGAAGTGGTCGAGGTCGACGCGTGTGGGCGCAAGGACGCGGCAGCAAGGTCGCGTCGGGACGATGGCGACACGAGCGCCGATAGCGGCTGCCGCGGGGAGAGCCCGCGGGGGAGGCGCGCGAACGTGCCGGCCGGCTGGCTCCTTGGTCCTCGTCTCAGGGCACCTTTTTTCTTGACCATCATGGGACGAGGACACGAGGGAGGGCCGCAGGAATCCTGTCGCGCCCGTGGAGACGGTGAGGCCGACGACGACGCGGACGTCGAGGACACACCGGCGAGGCGGCTGCAGCGACGATGCGGATGACAAGACCTACGATGACGGCGATGCCGGGCCGACGTCACGAAGGCGACGACGGGCCCGCGGAAGGCTCAGCGAGGCGGAGGTGACGATGGCGGCGACGGCAGCCGAGTCCCCTAGACATTTTGGCGAAGCAGAGTAGGAAAGTGTGACCATGGCCCGACGGAGGCAGCGAGCCCCCGGACAACTCGAAATGGCATCGGTGCCGACGGTAATGAAAAAGTCCCATGCGGAACGAGCTCTGGCCATAGCCATACTTGCTCCACGATGGCCGCCAAATGTCGTTGATATGGAAACGACATTGCCTAAGAAAGCTAGATAGAGGTGTGGGAGCGAGCAGGGCGACTGCGACGGTGTCCGTAGGCGGTATTAGGCACAAACATGTGTAGCGTGACATAAGATGTATCTAGGTTTGGAACCTTCATGACAAGATAAAACTCCTACTGATGTATGCCTGACAGTCTCCTACTACTGCCAAGGGACAAGGGCGGGCTACAAACTCCTACTACCGCTACAAATGCCTCTTGGAGCTGTATCTAAGATGAACTACCAAGCGTTTTGGTGTGTCTCTTGTATGTTCAGCTTTTGAGGGCTTCCTCAACACCCTGTATCGTTTGGCTGTATGGATTTATTAATATAAAATGGGGTGAAAGCCTGATTCGAGAGATATATTAGACTAATGAGTATAGTTGTGTGGGGTGGATTCCTCTTATTCATTATCTTCACGGAAGATTTGAGTAGATATATGTACATCTATTTGATGAGAAATAATTCTGAAACTTTTAAAAAATTTGAAATCTTCATTATGAAGTAAAAATCATTAAGACACCAAAATTAATAATTCTATCACAAAGTGGAAAATCATTGTAATAAGAAAACCAAGTGGATATGGGCACGATCACATTTAGTGCATGGCACTATGATCTCTTACCAATTTAGTTATATTGAACTTTTATACTTCTCTTAACTCATATTGTCACTACATGTAAATGTTTTTATTGGTATAAATACTATTAAATTTCATTTTTACTAGAGGATTCAACCATGCAATTACACCATAACACTAAGATACCATGTCTTATTACATAGTTCTAAGATAAGATCAGCATTTTGTTCTTAATATAATTTCATCCTTTGAACTTTTAGTTTATTGAGATGTTGAACGAAGTCTTTGATAAATCAAATTCCGCCCAAATCTAAGCAAAGTAAAAAAAATGAAGTCTCTAGAAACAATTTATTCCAATAATATAAGATTTAAGCAAATTCCGTCCAAATCTAAGCAAAATAAAAAATTCTCTCTCCGAAGGAGATCATCTCAGTGATGGAGATGCCACTAGATATAGGAGCATAGTTCGTGCTCTACAGTTTTCTACTTTAACTCGGCTAGATATATATTTTTCTGTTAATAATGGATGTCAATTTCTACATGCACCTGCAATTATACAATTGATAGTTGTAAAGAGAATTTTTCAATATTTGAAGTTTATTATCTCCTTTGGACTAAAACTTCTAAAGTTCAACTCCACTTTAGTCAGCGCTTTCTCTTATGCATACTGGGTTGTCTGCTTAGAAAATACGATTGTAGTATTCTTTGGTTGTAATCTCATACCTTGGAGTGCACATAAACAAGCCACAATTTCTAGATAAAGTACAAAGGCTAAATTTAAATTTGTAGCAAATGTTATAGCTGAAGTGATATGGGTTCAGACTTTGTTGACATAACTAGGAATAGATCATCCGAAGGCAACATCATTGTGGTGCGATAATCTCGATGCTAAATATTTGTCAGCTAGTCTAGTTTTCATGCTAGTATAAAGCATATATATGTGGATGGTTGTTTGTTCGATAGAGAGTGAGTTGCTAATGAATATATGAGTACCAGGTTCATAAATACAAGTGATTAGGTTGCTGGTCAATTAGATAGATGGAAACTTTTCCGTGCAATCTCAACTTAGTTAAGTTGTGATTGAGGGGTGGCCTAAAATAGCGTGGTGTGTTATAATGTTTTTGTATCCGATAAGGTTAGAGATTATCTTAATCTTTCTCCTTGTATATATTACTTAGAGATAAAGAAATATCAAAACCGCATCGATCAATAATCCCTAGAGTGTAATACTCCCTATATTAACACACATACAACCAGTCACCCATTGTTTCATAGTCTAACCTCTCAGGAATTTACTTATATATTGAACTTTTATACTTTTCTTAACTCATATTGTCACTAATTGTTGATGTTTTGTATTTATATAAATAATATTTTCATGTTTATCAGAGGAATCAACAATGCAACTGCACCCTACCACTAACATACCATGTTTTATTATGTAGTTAATTTAGTTTCATATGATAAGATCTGCATTTTGTCCTTAATATTATTTCATCCTTTGAACTTTTAGTTAATTGAGATGTTGAAGAAATTCTTTGATAAATCAAATCCACCCAAATCTAAGGAAAGTAAAAAAAATTTAAGTCTCTAGAAACAATGTATTCCAATAATATAAGATTTTTTTTGCAAAACCATTATCATAGTATATTTAAATATCAAGTATAGTGTGTCTATTAATATGTTACTGGTTTCTGATTCTTATATTTAGTGTGTCTATCTTTGTGTTATCAGACGGCGTCGACTTCGACATCGAGAGCGGTAACCCAGACTACTACGGCGCCCTGGCGGCGCACCTGAAATCTTAATGCTGGGGGAGAAGGTGTACTGTCAAGCGCCCAGCGATGCCTGCCCGGATGCATCGGTCGGCAATGCCCTGGAGACCGGCCTCTTCGACTACGTGTGGGTTCAGTTCTACAACAACCCGCCATGCCAGTACACTCCGGGGAGCACCGCCAACCTTCTCAACTCCTGGAAGCAGTGGACATCGGCGGTCAATGCTACATACATCTTCCTCGGCTTGCCGGCGGCGCCAGATGCAGCGGGGAGCGGGTTCATACCCACGGGGAGCCTCGAGTCGCAGGTGCTCCCGGCGTTGAAGGGGTCCAGCAAGTATGGAGGGGTCATGCTCTGGTCCAAGTTCTACGATGACCAGGATGGTTACAGCTCTGCCATCAAAAACCACGTCTGATTTTGCCCGTGTGATCTTTGGCATATATTCGAGTTGTGATTTGTACATTTAGTCGTTCTATGTACGGTGTGGGTCTTGGTATAATTTATTTGTGTGCTATATTAATATGTTACTGATAAATGTTTACAATATGAGAATCAGAAACCAGTAACATATTCGAGTTGTGATTTGTACATTTAGTGTGTCTATCTTTGTGTTTATGATAAATGTTTACATTCATGCTATAATAGTATTAACAAAGAAACATTGATACTTGTGTGAGTTGTAAACTTAATTTGAAGTCCCTAGTATAGCCTCTATACTTCACTAGTTTGTTGGTTGATTAAATGATTGTGGTTTCCCTATCATGAACATTGAGATGTTATCAACAACAAGATCATATCATTAGGAGAATGATATGGTGGACATACTCCTATTGATAAGCGTAGCATAAAGATCAAGTCATTTCAATAGTTCAATTGCTATATGCTTTATGATACATAGTAACCTAATTCCTTCGACCATGAGGTCATGCATATCACCTTTACCAGATGGATGCTTTGATGACATCAAACACCACACCGTAACTGGGTGGCTATAAAGGTGGCATTGAGTGTTCGGAAAGTATTGGTTGAAACACATGGATCAAGAGTGGGATTTGTCCATCCATATGACGGATAGATATACTCTGGGCCCTCTCGGTGGAATGTCATCCAATTAGCTTGCAAGCATGTGACTGGGTCACAAGGGATCACATATCACGGAACGAGAAAGAGTACTTATCGGTAACGAGGTTGAACTAGGTATGCGAGATACCGACGATCATAACCTCGGATAAGTAAACTATCGTGAGACAAAGGGAAATTGGTATCGTATGTAAGTGGTTCATTCGATCGCAAAGTAATCGAGAAATATGTGGCCATATGAATTTCCAGATTCCTCTATTGGTTATTGTTGAGAAGTGTCTCGATCATGTCCGCATAATTCACGAACCGTAGGGAGACACACTTAAGGATTCGACGTTGTTTTGAGTAGTTATGGTATTATGAGAAAGAGACCGAATGTTGTTCGAGTCTCGGATGGGATCCGGATATCACGAGGTGATCCGGAATGGTCCGGAGAATAAGATTCATATAAGGAAAGTCCCGTTTGAGTTCGGGAATGATTCCGTTTTCATCGGAATGTTCTAGAAGGGTCCGGATTGTCCCAAGACCGGGGAGGGTACATGAATGTGTCATTGGATGATTGCATCATGTACTAAGTGTTCTTCTGTTCCAAAACATGAAAGTCAAATTGCGCTTTGAAAGTCAAACGGCTAAAACAGGAAACTGTGGAAAACAGGAAACTGTGGGAAACAGGAAACTGTGGGAAACAAGCAAGAGGAGTTTGAAACCAACTTGGAGGAGGAGTTCCTCTCCTCCAAGTCGGCGCCCAAGCCCTAGGACGAGTTGGGGAGGGACTCCCTCCCTCCCAGGCGCGCCTAGCCCCTCCACCTATAAAAGGAGGGGCAGGGCTCCTCCTTGAGACACACAAGTTTCTACCTCTAATCTCAGGTTTAGAGCTTCTAATTGCTTTAGCCTGCGGTTTAGAGCCTTCTAATTGGTGTGTCTAATCTCTAGACCACTAATAGCCCTCTCTCATAATCCACCATACTCGCTCCGGCTTAAGGCGAAGCCCTGCGGGATTTCCCCTCTACTTCCGGTACCACGCCGTTGTGCTGCCGGAATCGCGAGGAGAGTGCTACAACCTCCGCTGCCTTCTGGAACAAGGGAGAGGAAGGTCTTCGTCGAGTACCGAACGTGTGACCGACTACGGAAGCGCTGCCGGAACGCAGCGCCGGAAGGATCGTCCACACGATCTTGAGATCGGAAAGAGTACGACTACATCACCCACGAGAATCCGCTCTCGTTAAACACTTTGGAATCTTCGAGGGTAAGTTATTCCATCGACTCGTTGCTACAATCTAGTAGATAGATCTTGTCTTGTTTGTTTGTATGCGATAGAAAATTTTTGTTTTCCATGCTACGAACCCCTGAAAGGGTATCGAGTCGTGTCTATATGTAGATCTGTTCATTGCCGAGTAGACCACAGTGTTCATTGTGGGCGTTGATGCTTGTATTGTCGAGTTCGTTTTTTGTACTTGGCATCGTGCGGTATGTTGGGATGAAGCGGCCCGTGCTAACCTTACATGACATCGTTCATGAGACTTGCTCCACGCTTAACATGCAACTTGTATTGCATAAGTGGCTTTATGGTGCCTGTTTCTCCTAGCATAGTTAAGATCCAATTTACAACGGGTAATCAACAATGCTAGTATCAATGTTGTGGTTCTTGTTCGTAAGTTAGAACGACACTTATTGAAAGCCCCAAACCATGTAAAATATGCAAAGAAAGTAGAGGCGTCTAACTTTGTTTTGCGGGTGTCGATGATGTGATATGGCCATGATTGTGATTATATTTGATGTATGCAATGTTCCTTATTGTAAGTTGGCAACCGGCAGGAGCCATATGGTTGTCTTTAATTTATGTTAAGACCCGCGTGTCTATTCAAAGTAGTTGTAATAGTTGAAGCCGGTGGACGACAACCATGGTGAAGCGTCATTGACCTTGATGCAATGCCGGTAATGTTGGAGTTCATGTTCGTGCTTGAAGATGGAGATCGGAAGCACAAAGAAGAAAGGCCATATCATATCACATATTATGAATTGCATGTGATGTTAATCATTTATGCATCTTGTATTGCTTAGTAGACGACGGTAGCATTATAAGATGATCCCTCATGCACATGAATTTCAAATCATAAAGTGTTCACCCTTAGTTAGCACCGTTGCTAAAGCTTGTTGTTTCGAAGCACCACGTGATGATCGGGTGTGTTAGATTCGGCAAGTGTATACAACGTGAGCAAGCCAGATTTGCTCATGCAGAAATTAAGGTTTGATCTTGACGAGCCTAGCATGTACAGACATGGTCTCGGAACACGGATCACCGAAAGGTAAAGCATGAATCATATAGTAGATATGATGAACATGACGATTGTTCGCCATTGAATCTATATCAACTCTCGTGATGATCGGTGTTGATGTAGTGGATTTGGTTCGTGTGATCACTAAAACAATGTGAGGGATGTTGTTTTGAGTGGGAGTTCACCTAGTTTAATTTCATTAATTAATTTGAACTCAATTTGTCATAAACTTAGTCTAAACTATTGCAAATATGTTGTAGATCAATGGCAGCCCCTACCATCAATTTTAATGCGTTCCTAGAGAAAGAAAAGTTGAAAAACAATGGAAGCAACTTCATGGATTGGTTCCAATTTGAGGATTGTCCTCACAGTGGTAATTTGACCTATGTCTTTGGATGCACCGCTGGGTGACCCACTGCAGATGATGCTTCGATGAAGTAAAGAATGTTTACCTCGCTCGGAAGAATCAAGACTCCATAGTTCAGGTGCTATCTTGTATGGTTTAGAATCGAGCTTGTAAAAGGTTTGAAGAGTCGACCATATGATATTGTCGAGGATCTCAAATTGATTTTTGAGACTCATGCGGCAATTGAAAGCTATGAGGCTTCGAAAAGTTCTTTAACCGCAAGATGGAAGAGGGCAGCTCCGTCGGTGAGCATGTGCTTAAGATGTCGCACGCAAACAAACTTCAAAGCTTGGGTATAGTGATTCCTAATGCTTTGGGGATTTACCGTCCTCCGATCACTGCCACCAAGTTACATGAACTTTGTGATGAACTACAACATGCAGAACATGAACAAAGAGTTGCCAGAACTGTTTGCTATGTTAAAGTCTGCAGAAGTGGAGATCAAGAAAGAGCACCAAGTGTTGATGGTCAATAAGACCACCAAACTCAAGAAAGGAAAGTCTAAGCAAAAGGGACACTTCAAGAAGGGTGGTAAGAAAGTTACCACGCCGGTGAAGAAAACCAAGGCTGGACCCAAGCCTGAAACTGAGTGCTTTTACTGCAAGGGAGAAGGTCACTGGAAGCGGAATTGCCCAAAGTACTTGGCGGATCTGAAGAACGGCAACATCAAGAAGAAAGGTATATCTGATATACATGTTATTGATGTGTATCTCACTAGTACTCGTAGTAGTGCCTGGGTATTTGATACTGGTTCGGTTGCTCATATTTGTAACTCGAAACAGGTGCTGCATAATAAACGGAAGCTAGCGAAGAACGAGGTGACGATGCGCGTGGGAAACGGATCAAAGGTTGATGTGATCGCGGTCGGCACGCTACCCCTTCATCTACCATCGGGATTAGTTTTATACTTAAATAATTGTTATTTGGTGCCTGCGTTGAGCATGAACATTATATCGGGATCTTGTTTATTGCGAGACGGTTACTTGTTTAAGTCCGAGAATAATGGTTGTTCGATTTATATGAGTAATATGTTTTATGCACATGCACCTTTGATAGATGGTCTATTCTTATTGAATCTCGATAGTGGAAATACACATATCAACAACATTGAGGCTAAACGTTTGAAATCAAGCGATAATTTGACCTATATGTAATCGTCATCTTGGTCACATTGGAGTGAAGCGTATGAAGAAACTCCATTCGATGGACTTCTTGAATCACTTGATTTTGAATCACTTGAAAGATGCGAAGCATGTCTGATGGGAAAAATGACTAAGACTCCATTTTCTGGTATGATGGAGCGAGCTACGGACTTATTGGAAATCATACATACCGATGTGTGTGGTCCAATGAGTGTAGCATCGCGCGGTGGTTATCGTTATGTTCTTACCTTCACAGATGACTTGAGTAGATATGGGTATATCTATTTCATGAAACATAAGTCCGAAACTTTCGAAAAGTTCAAGGAGTTTCAAAGTGAGGTAGAGAATCAACGTAACAAGAAGATTAAATTTCTACGTTCTGATCGTGGAGGTGAATATCTAAGTTACGAGTTTGGCGAGCATTTAAAGAAGTGCGGAATACTTTCACAATTGACACCGCCGGGAACACCACAGCGTAATGGTGTGTCCGAACGTCGTAATCGAACTCTCTTAGATATGGTTCGTTCTATGATGTCACTTACAGATTTACCGCTATCATTTTGGGGTTATGCATTAGAAACATCCGCATTCACTTTAAATAGGGAACCGTCTAAATCCGTTGAAACGACACCGTATGAATTATGGTTTGGGAAGAAACCTAAAATGTCGTTCCTTAAAGTTTGGGGATGCGAAGCCTATGTAAAGAAGTTACAGCCGGACAAGCTTGAACCCAAAGCGGAAAAATGCGTCTTCATAGGATACCCGAAGGAAACTATTGGGTATACCTTCTATCATAGATCCGAAGGAAAAATCTTCGTTTAAGAATGGATCCTTTCTAGAGAAGGAATTTCTCGAAAGAAGTGATGGAAGGAAAGTAGAACTCGACGAGGTTGTCGAACCTTCTCTTGAAATTGCGAGTAGCGCAGACCGGAAGAAGTTCTGTGGTGCCTGCACCAATTAGAGAGGAAGCTAATGATGATGATCATGAAACTTGGTTGAAGTTGCTACAGAGCCTCGGAGGTCAACGAGAACTCGTACCACCCAGTTGGTATGATCCGTTATGAGTGTCATGTTGGTGGACAACACCGATGACCCCGAGACATATGAGGAAGCGATGATGAGCCCAGATTCCAATAAATGGCAAGAAGCCATGAACCGAGATTGGATCCATGTACGAAAACCAAGTATGGACTTTGGTGGACTTAATGGATGGCAAGGTCACGAGAACATATAGATTTTCAAGAAGAAAATAGATTTGATGTTAATGTTACAGTCTATAAAGCTCGACTTGTCGCAAAAGGGTTTCGAAAAATTCAAGGAGTTGACTACGATGAGACTTTCTCACCAATAGCAAAGCTAAAGTCTGTGAGGATTATGTTAGCAATCGCTGCATATTATGATTATGAGATATGGCGATGGATGTCAAAACAAGATTCCTCAATGGAGATATTGATGAAGAGTTGTATATGATGCAACCCAAAGGTTTTGTCGATCCTAAAGAAGCTAACAAGGTATGCAAACTTCAACGGTCCATCTATGGATTGAAGCAAGCGTCCGAAGTTGGAATCAACGCTTTGATAAGGTAATCAAAAGTTTTGGTTTTATACAAACTTATGGAGAAGCTTGTATTTACAAGAAAGTGAGTGGGAGCTCAGAGCATTCTTAATACTATATGTGGATGACATATTGTTGATTGGGAATGATGTAGACCTTCTTAATAGTGTCAAGGAATATTTGAATAATAGTTTTTCAATGAAGGATCTTGGCAAGCAGCTACATATTAGGCATAAAGATTTATAGAGATAGATTGAAACGCCAAATATTATTGTCACAGAGTACATATTTGGACAAAGTTCTAAAGAGGTTTGGAATGGAAGAAAGCAAGAAAGGGTTCTTGCCCATGTTGCCCAATACGACCTTGAGTAAAACTCAAAGTCCGACATCGGCGTAAGATAGAGAAAGGATGAGTAAGACTCCTATGCCTCACCATTGGATCTCTAATGTATGCCATGCTATGTACTAGACCCGACATTGCATATCGTTAGTTTAACTAGCAGATATCAAAGTGATCCAGAGTGGATCATTGGACAATGATCAAAAACATCCTTAAGTACTTGAGAAGAACTAAGGATATGGTTCTTTCTTATGGAGGTGATGAACAACTCGTTGTTAATGGTTACACCGATGCTAGTTGGAACACCGAGCGGATGATTCTAAATCACAACTGGATACGTATTTATTTTGAATGGTGCAGCTTATGGAGGAGTGCAAAGCAAAGCGTTGTGGCGAGATCTTCAACTCAATCGGAATACATGGCTCGGAGGCTTCACAAGAAGCGATATGGATGAAAGAGTTCATTACAGAGCTGGGTGTGGTTCCTAGTGCTGGACCCAATGTCTATCTATGTGATAACATGGGCGCCATAGCCAATGCGCAAGAACCAAGGTCACACAAGAAGTCAAGCATATCAAGCTGTTTTCACGCTATTCGAGAACATATCCAGGATGGGGATATAAAGATTTGCAAAGTACACACAGATCTGAATGTGGCGGATCCGTTGACTAAACCTCTCCCGAGGGCAAAACATGACCAACACCAAACTGCCATGGGTGTTCGGTATATTATCATGTAATCTAGATTAGATGACTCTAGTGCAAGTGGGAGACTGTTGGAGATATGCCCTAGAGGCAATAATGAATGTAGTTATTATTATATCTTTGTGTTTATGATAAATGTTTACATTCATGCTATAATAGTATTAACAAGGAAACATTGATACTTGTGTGAGTTGTAAACTTAATTTGAAGTCCCTAGTATAGCCTCTATACTTCACTAGCTTGTTGGTTGATTAAATGATTGTGGTTTCCCTATCATGAACATTGAGATGTTATCAACAACAAGATCATATCATTAGGAGAATGATATGGTGGACATACTCCTATTGATAAGCGTAGCATAAAGATCAAGTCATTTCAATAGTTCAATTGCTATATGCTTTCTGATACATAGTAACCTAATTCCTTCGACCATGAGATCATGCATATCACCTTTACCAGATGGAGGCTTTGATGACATCAAACACCACACCGTGAATCGGGTGGCTATAAAGGTGGCATTGAGTGTTCGGAAAGTATTGGTTGAAACACATGGATCAAGAGGGATTTGTCCATCCATATGACGGATAGATATACTGGGCCCTCTCGGAATGTCATCCAATTAGCTTGCAAGCATGTGACTGGTCACAAGGGATCACATATCACGGAACGAGAAAAGAGTACTTATCAGGAACGAGGTTGAACTAGGTATGAAGAGATACCGGCGATCATAACCTCGGATAAGTAAACTATCGTGAGACAATGGGAAATTGGTATCGTATGTAAGTGGTTCATTCGATCGCAAAGTAATCGTAGAAATATGTGGAGCCATATGAATTTCAGATTCCTCTATTGGTTATTGTTCGAGAAGTGTCTCGATCATGTCCGCATAATTCACGAACCGTAGGGAGACACACTTAAGGATTCGACGTTGTTTTGAGTAGTTATGGTATTATGAGAAAGAGACCGAATGTTGTTCGAGTCTCGGATGGGATCCGGATATCACGAGGTGATCCGGAATGGTCCGTAGAATAAGATTCATATAAGGAAAGTCCCGTTTGAGTTCGGGAATGATTCCTGTTTTCATCGGGAATGTTCTAGAAGGGTCCGGATTGTCCCAAGACTGGGGAGGGTACATGAATGTGTCATTGGATGATTGCATCATGTACTAAGTGTTCTTGCTGTTCCAAAACATGAAAGTCAAATTGCCGTTTGAAAGTCAAACGGCTAAAACAGAAACTGTGGAAAACAGAAACTGGGAAACAGAAACTGTGGGAAACAAGCAGGAGTTTGAAACCAACTTGGAGGAGGTTCCTCTCCTCCAAGTCGGCCCAAGCCCTAGGCCGAGTTGGGAGGACTCCTCCTCCTCGCGCCTAGCCCTCCACCTATAAAAGGAGGCGGGGCTCCTCCTTGAGACACACAAGTTTCTCGCCTAATCTCGTGTTTAGAGCCGTTTGGTTTAGAGCTTCTAATTGCTTTAGCCTGCGGTTTAGAGCCTTCTAATTGGTGTGTCTAATCTCTAGAGCACTAATAGCCCTCTCTCATAATCCACCATACTGCTCCGGCTTAAGGCCTCAAGGATTTCCTCTACTTAGCACCACGCCACAGGCCTTGCCGAATCGCGAGGAGAGTGCTACAACCTCATTTGCCTTTGGAACAAGGGAGAGGAAGGTCTTCGTCGAGTACCGAACGTGTGACCGACTGCGGAAGCGCTGCCGGAACGCAGCGCCGGAAGGATCGTCCACACGATCTTGAGATCGGAAAGAGTATGACTACATCACCCACGAGAATCCGCTCTCGTTAAACACTTTGGAATCTTCGAGGGTAAGTTATTCCATCGACTTGTTGCTACAATCTAGTAGATAGATCTTGGCTTGTTTGTTTGTATGCGATAGAAAATTTTTGTTTTCCATGCTACGAACCCCTACAAGGCCAGGTCCCGGGGGTAGGTCGAGTCGGTTACAAGTTAGGGTTTCACCCTTGAATATTCTATCTACATCTTGGTCGTGTTCTCCAAAGAGTCGAGCTTCTACTAGGCTTGGGACACCCAGAATCTCCTTGGGCAGCAAGTCTTCATGTGGGTCTTCCCTGGGCTAGACCGGGTATACCAATGTGAGGCACTCATAGGGTATACCTATGTCACACACGGCAAAGGCCCAACATTTTTTGGTTTTGTTTATTTTTGTTTCATTCATACAGTATAAACACAAAATATACATATATTGTTGCATAACAGCATATATAGCACCATGTCAATATCAATGAAAAAAAATACCATCATAAACAAGGATCTAGCACGAGATCCATAAAGACATGAGTCCATGGTCCATTCATAGCAACATAGAGTCAATAGTTCCATACATACAAGTTTATAAGTTCCAAAACACAATCCATACAACATAGAAATATAGAGTTCATATTTAGTCGGCAAAGGGTGAAGATCTTCGTCCTTCATGCATATCCTACACATTTGAAAGGAAGGACATGAGAATCACAAGAAACATGATATGAAATTGTATAACTAAAGGAACCTAGACAGCATATCTATGTAGCAATATGGAAAACATGTATGATGTATAATTCTATAAGTGACTCATATGAGAGTAAATTCTATAAGTTCGAAAACAAAGACATGAGATTCTTGACAAGTAAATAAGCTATGTATAAATACCTATGTTCGGAGTGATTCTATAAGTCATATAGTAAATTTTGGCAAGTTCATGAAACATAGCAAGTAACATTTTCCAAGTAAAGGAACATAGCAAGACACAATTCATAGTTTCCGAATTTTGACTAGATTTCCACACCTGTGCTAGCTATGTATGGAGACCTATGCTCTATGGCTAGATTTCCACACGTGTGCTAGCTATAAGGATTATAGAGCCCTAACCTAGAGTCCAAGCCGGCGGACGACGTGTAGGTTGTTGAAGGTAGGCTGATCCATTGCAGGAGTCGTCATCAGGGTGTCATCCTGACATGCCGACCCGCCGAGCTCCGCATTGTTGGATGCAGCTGATGGTTGTCCCTACAAGATGAAAAAGTTTGTGATTCTTAGTCAATAAGCAATAGACATAGATATGTAGAGATTGACATTTAATACGCGGGAAAACTTACCCATGTGGGGAAGGTGAAAGGAGGAGCACCAAGATCTGGAAGAGTCACGCCACTTGGCTAAGAGGCCTGGAAATCAAGCATGCACGAAGGTGAATGGAGTTCAGATACTCTTAGGTTCTATGAGCAAGAACTCACCATAAAGTGGGCACCGTAGGCTGACATGTTCTCTGTCATCCACTCCATCATCTTCTCATTCTTTGCCATCTGCTACTACCGAGTCAGCATCTCCTGTTGTTGTCTTATCTGCTCCTCCATCTGCCGAGCATTGTCCTTGGCCTCCCCCCTTTGTCTCCTCTCAGCGGCCATCTCAGCCTACGTTTTTGAATTACTTATGCCCGTTTCAAAAAAAAATCCATTTCAAACTATGGTCAAAACGACGGGCATGAAGATAGGTGATGAGTCTCGCTAAAACTTACATCCTAAAAAAATCATATTGTAAGTCTAAAAATGATTTTGCAAAAAATTATGAGCATCAGATAATGTACATGTAGTTCAAATCGGACCCGCTTCCTGCCGGTTCAGCAGGAATTTGTCTTTTTCATCAGGGATTAAAGACTATACCAATCACGTGGCCTTTTGCAGTGTGGTCCCTAGATATGGTAGGACCATTCAAACCAGCAAGGGGAGGCATGACTCATATCTTGGTCATGATCGATAAGTTCACCAAGTGGATAGAAGTGAAGCCAATCAAGAAATTGGGCGGTAAAACAGCTGTCACGTTCCTAAGGGATATAATCCTCAGATATGGTTACCCACACAGTGTGATCACTGACAATGGAACAAACTTTGTCGAAGGAGCCTTTGCTCGCTTCTGTGGAAACACCGAATAAGACTCGACGTAGCATCAGTCGCCCATCCAGAATCAAATGGACAAGTTGAATGGGCTAATGGCTTAGTTCTGTCCGGAATAAAACCCCGCTTAATGGAACCACTCCAGAGATCACCTGGTTGTTGGATAGAGGAACTACCCTCAGTACTGTGGATCTTAAGAACAACTCCGAATCTTATAAAAAAAAAGAACAACTCCGAATCGATCAACTGGTTATACGCCATTTTTCCTTGTATATGGGGCTGAAGCAGTTTTGATTGCTGACATAGAATATGACTCGCCAAGGATAAGGCAATACTCGGAAGCCGAGGTAAAAGAGGCCCGATAAGATGGAGTGGATTTACTCGAATAAGCAAGGGAACTGGCATTCTCCAGATCTGCTATATATCAACAAAATCTCCAACGCTACCATAGCCGGAAAGTGCAACCTCGTGTTTTCCGAGAAGGATATATGGTGCTAAGGCTGGTGCAGCGCATAGCTGGAATTCATAAATTATCGCCTACATGGGAAGGTCCATTCATTGTAAGCAAAACATTGCACAATGATTCCTACTATCTCATAGACGCTCGAGAAGCACAAAAGAACAAGGCGGACAGATCAGGAGATGAAACCAAAAGACCATGGAATGTGGCACTGCTTCGTCCCTTATATACTTAGGAGAAGCAGTGCATGTATTACTCGAACTCTCATATGTCAGACGTGTTTGCCGGCTATGTGCTAATAATAAAATGTTATGATTCGAAAAACTGACTTGGGGACTACCCCTTAGGCTTTCCATTTCAATACCCGAAATTTATCTCGGAACAAGTAGTGCTTACTCGGAAGAAATCGACTCTTCGACTATGCTGTTGTCCGAAAACACGGCTTCATGGCAAGCAAGAGAAAAAGATCTAAGACGGGTAAACACGAACGCCGGATAAGTACAAGGGAGAAACGCGAGTCGGCTTTAGTTTTTGCCTAACTCCCTGCAGGTTGTGTTATACTATGTGTCGAGTAATCTCGGCCAAGTTATCCAAGTTTCATACCCGCTAAATATATCCTTCGTACTTTGAGATCCTAATGTCGAACACCGAAAAAGGTAGACAAGGGCCAAAGGCAAGGAAAGGTGACACGGCAAAATAAAACTCGAGGACTTGTCCTTGATTAATTCGCACTCAGAGCATAACGCAAATATATAAAGCCCATTGACTGGCGCAAAATCAAACTTAAAGTGCAATGTACGTTACATATGTACCCGGCATACCGGGGATCTAATAAAAGTTCGAGTATTTGTTGGCCTAAGGAGCAGGAGAACTCGGAGGAGCATTCTCGGAGCCAGGAGTGCTTGGAGCATCGGCCGGGTGAGGGGAATATGCGGCCGGGTCATCCGGATCATCTGACTCGGTCGCCTCGCTGTCGCCTCGCTGTCGCCACCCTCTTCAGCAGCAACTTCGACGAGCGGGTCGCCAAGGTCGAGGAAGCTGGGCCCTTCACACCAAGCGTGCACCATGGTGTACTCGATCATGGCATAAGCTCGCTCCTGACACTTCTTGATCAGCTCCGGGTCATTCAGCCACTTGCCATCTCCCCTTATGCAAGCAAGAACGTCGAGGTTGATGTCCTCGTACCATGAAAGCACGAAGGAGAGAGCCTTATCCGCTGCAGCTCGGCCGGCCAACTCACGCCATTGATCCAGCCGGTCCTCAGTAAGGAGTAGTCTGTCGGCAAGTGGCTCGATGAGTTCGGGTGGGTCTTCATCCGGCCAGAGCATGCGAAATGCATGGATAGCTAACTTGAGCAAGTCCACACCACAAGATCTGAGGGTCTTGACCCGTTCAGACACCGCTGCGAGGAGCTCCTCCATGGACACCTCACAGGAGCACGAGCCTCAGCTCTCACTTTCTTCATGGCCCGGATGGCAAACATGTTGGCCTCAGGAAAGTTCTCTGCAAGCAAAAAGAGAAAAGTTAGCAAATAACAAGGGCAGATGGAAGAAGTCCAAAATGACTTATACAGTGCGTAAAGAGTAAGAACTCACTACCGAGAAAGAAGTTGATGGCGGAGAGTTTGTTATGCCAAGTCTTGGCCTTGGCTTTGAGGGCATCCAAGTTAAGATTTGCCAACTCGACCGATGATTTGGCCTCGTCGAGCAGCTTCTTGGTCTTCTCGGCGCTGGCGGCTTGTTGCTCGTTCTTCTCGGCAAGCTCCTCCCGCAGCCCCTTCATCTCGGCCAAGTGCGTCTGCTCCGTCTCGGCCATCAGTTTCTTCAGCCGAGTCACCTCATCGCGCTCCCTCTGGAGTTCGGCTTGGTGCTTCTCTGCTTATTCGGAACAAATATTGTCAGTACCAACAGAAGAATTTCAGCAACTGGCTTAGGGAGGCAAGAAATTTACTCTCGGCCTCGCTGAGTTGCGAGTGAAGATCGTTGATGGTAGACTGAGCAGTGGCTGTGGAAAAAAGGCGAGAGGAAAAATGAAAAGATGAACCAAGGAGAATTACACCAAAATAGAAAAGGGAAGAGCAAACATATTACCTTGCCCAAAGATGTCAGTCTGTAGCTTCTCGTACGCAAGTTCGAGCTTGTGATGCGCTAGGACAAGAGCTTGATGCACCTTGGTGCGCTCGTTATGTGTGAGCTGATCAAAGAATACAGACAGTAAGAAAAATTCAGGTCAGGCGACTTATCGAGTAAAAAGCGTAAGAGTTTACAGCCGAGTAAGTTTCTTACTTGGCAGTAACCTCGAGGGCTAGGGATTGAAGCTCTAACATGAGTTTGGCTCAAAGGAATCAAAAGAGCTTAAGATCTTACAGCCGAGTAAGTTTCTTACTCGGCAGTAACCTCGAGGGCTAGGGATTGAAGTTCTAGCATACAGGCTTGAAGTAAAGGATCTAAATACTAAGTGACTATTGAGGAGCTTATAGTTGAGTAAGTTTCTTACTCGACTGCAACCTCGGGGACTAGGTGATATGTATAAAGGAAATACTCAATAACAAAAAAGAGTAAGAAGTTAATTTACCTCGTTGACTTCGTCAACGCGGGACATCAGAGTAATGGCCTGCTGGGTCATGTCGGAGACGGCCTTGGGGCCCAGCTTCAGCTTCTTCCCGGCACGAGTGTTGACCTCTTGCTCGCCTGCTGCATTCCATGCCACAGCGTAAGGTTCAGCCGAACCAAGGCTCTTGCCACTGAGCGTCCGAGTGAGAACTCGACCCGTTTTCAGGGCGGTTCCCACTGTGGCACGGGTTGCAGCCGCAGAAGTATGGAGGGTAACAGCCCTGGAGTCGTCACCTAACCCGGCAGCCGCAGATTCGTCCCCCTTACCCGTTGAAGCGAGATTTGTCGCCAACGTCGGAGGCCGGATCTGAGGAGCAGAACCAGGAGCGCAAACAAGCGTAGTTTTCTTGGAAGAGGTGGATTTGCCAGAAGAGGGGCGAGTAGAACCAGAAGCCTTGGGCTGGCTCTGGCCCTTTGACAGAATTTGAGAGCAAGCAGGAGGATTTGGAGAAGATCTTGGAGCCCCCTGACTGGGCTCAGTAGTTTTGCTGGCTCCAAGATCAAGAAGTTGTTCATTCACATTAGCTTGAGGGCTAATCCCAGAGGAACTGAGGGCAGAGGGTTTCTCGGTGCCAGACTTGTGGGCACCAAGATCAGGAAGTTTTTCCTGGCCAACGCCATGAAATCGTTTGGCCTCAAAGCCATGAAATCCCGAACATGATAGTTCATTTCTAAAAGGTTATTTGAAAATGTAATCAATATACCAAGTTTAGTATTTTTGCTTGCAACTATGTCACATAAAATGACACCACGCAAAGTTTTGAAATGAAAATAGAGATGAAATGTGTGTTGAAATAAAATTATCGCAAAGGAAGCAAGAAAAAGGAGAAAAAAGTCCTTTGCTGTGTGTCTACCCAGAACACCTTTGCCGTGTGTCCTAAACCATGAACATACGTCAAAGATCTTTGTCGTGTGTCCTCAGACATGAACACACGACAAAGCCATTTAAAAATATAGGCAGACCAAATTCACACGAAGAAAAATTTATAAGGCGCGAAAAATTCGTGCAAAAAGAAATAGAAATTCGAAAATTTACCGTGCATCCGACGGTGATAGATGGCAAAGGCCTGTCATCAGGTCCGCACCGTCAGCTTGCCAAAGATGTGGGCCCTTCTTGCTTGTTTGCCATGGGTTTTTTCTTTGCCGTGCGTTTTTCTTTTATTTTGCCGTGCGTCGTTCTTTGTCGTGTGTGTGTTTGTCTGTCTTTGCCGTGTGTTTTTCATTGCCGGATGCCTCAAGTAGCTTTTCCGTGTATCATCTCTTTGCCGTGCGTTTTTAAGGACACATGGCAAACGTTTCTGGCAAAGGCTTTTCCCGTAGTGATGCTACTGGATTCCTAGTGAATAAGGGCCAGAGGATACAGAACAAACGGCCAGATCACCTCGGGCCATTTACATAGAATCTTAATGCACACAGATAAATTATACCAAATCCCACACCGTACATAGAACGACTATACAAATCACAACTCGAATATATGCCAAGGATCACACACGGGAAGGATCAAACGTGGTTTTTGATGGCGGAGCTGTAACCATCCTGGTCATCGTAGAACTTGGACCAGAGCATGACCCCTCCATACTTGCTGGAACCCTTCAATGCCGGGAGCACCTGGGACTCGAGGCTCCCCGTTGGTATGAACCCGCTCCCCGCCGCATCTGGCGCCGCCGGCAAGCCGAGAAAGATGTATGTAGCATTGACCGCCGATGTCCACTGCTTCCAGGAGTTGAGCAGGTTGGCGGTGCTCCCCGGCGTGTACTGGCAAGGCGGGTTATTGTAGAACTGAACCCAGACGTAGTCGAAGAGGCCGGTCTCTAGGGCCTTGCCGACCGACGCATCCGGGAACGGGCACTGCGGCGCCGCCGACAGGTACACCTTCTTCCCCCCTTGGCCGCTGTAAGATTTCAGGTGCGCCGCCAGGGCGCCGTAGTAGTCCGGGTTACCGCTCTCGATGTCGAAGTCGACGCCGTCGAGCACGGCGTCGCCGAGGGGCCTCTTCCCTGTCCCGCCGAGGTAGCTGTTCCAGATGTACTGCGCGAGATCGGCGGCGTCCTTTTCGGAGTTGAGCGTGTACCCCCCGGCGCCTCCGCCGATGGAGAGCATGACCTTGACGCCCTTGGACTGGCAGGAGTGGATGTCGGCGGTGAGGTTGGTGCACGCGTTGGAGTAGGGGTCGCAGTGGCCGGCGAGGTTGAGCTGGGGAGTCTGGCCTGAGCCGAAGCTGCAGAGGAAGGCGATGTTCACGAAGGCGTAGTTGCCGGTTGCGCAGGTCTCGGCGAGGGTGCCCTCGTTGCCGTTCTGGCCCCAGTAGATGGCGATGCTGCCGCCGTTCGCTGAGGCGAAGAGGAACATTGCCAAGACGCCGGCGATGAACAAGGAGCTCCCAGGAACGGCCATCGCTGCTAGCTACTGAGCTCTTTTATGTCCACTGCTTTGGGATGGGATGGTGCTAACTGCATGGACGGTATGCTTATATACTAGTACATTACTACTACCACAGTCAGCCTTGGAAAATTTGAATGGATTTTGAAGGAATGCGTGCCTTGGAGGTAGTGGTGGATCAACGTCGCTGTTTCACCATTCCCCACGGATTTTTTGGGCAGAAAGGCCTCTCCTTGTGCCTGAATGCCTGATACGTTAAGCTGCCAATTCTTTATTTCTTGTTTCTAAAGACCTGCAACTGCAACCCTGAACGCGCTGACTTGTTCATACGATTGAGATGATATATTATATTGATATTGCTAGCAATTCCGTAGTATTGAAGTACACGTTGATACTGTATCGGTACTGTGGATCGGCAAAATACAGGGCACCCTGTCTGTCCCGGTCATTATGCGGTTCATTCAGTTATGGCAGGCAATTCAGAGCATGCCAAATCTTTTAGAGGAACCTGACGCTTTTCGGTGAAAGCTCTGCTGGGCGGAAGAGGGCTGTCATCGACCGAAGAGGAGAGTTGTGACGGCCCATGATTGTGCTTGGGTCGGAACTTCCGGCGTCACGCCATACGCCCGTGGTGTTCCAAACAAAAAGGCAATTTGACCAAAAATAATCCTTATTTATAAAAATTCACGAAATAAACTCTACTCACGGTGTTATATGGGGAATCTGTGTGGCATAAACACAAGACATGGCAATATCTTCGTAATTTACACTGACGGGCTAATTTACCGTGGTTGGTGTAAGATATGAATAAAATTCTGTCTGAATCAGAGAACGAGGGAGGAGTACCGATTCCACTGTCATACATGCAAGCGTTTCGCGACTGCCTTGCAGATTGCGGACGGAGGATCTTGGGTATATTGGTGATATCTTTACATGGAAACGTGGTATGCTTCGAGAGAGATTGGACAGGGCCGTTGGTAATTCTGGGTGGTCGGGATTTTTCCCACACATGGGTGTCCATAATCTCACGACTACAGGGTCGGATCACCGACCAATCTTGGTCGACACTGAAACTTATGCTGCTACCTCAAACAGGATGAGCAATCGGAAGCGATTTGAGGGTAGATGGTTAAAAGAAGAGAAGGTGGGAGATATTGTTGCTACAGCCTTGACGCATTCTAATCCTAATGCGCCTGTAGTGGACAAACTTGTCGATGTTTATGCGGAATTGCATGAGTGGGACAGAACGGTGCTTAAAGCTCCGAGGAAAAAAGTTAAAGATCTCAGAAAGGAGATGGATCAGCTTCTGAGTGGACCGATGAACGATCAGACTGCCTAGCAACAGAAAGAAGTCACACACAAAATTGAGGTGGCATTGGAGTAGGAGGAATTGCATTACATGCAAAGGAGTCGGACTGATTGGTTGTTGCATGGGGACATAAATATGACTTTCTTCCATAATTATGCGAAGGCTCGTCGTAAGAGGAATAGCATCCTTAGTTTGAAAGATGAGAATGGAGCGGTCATTGAAAGGGATGAAGACTTGAAACCACATATCAAAGATTACTTTTCTGGCTTGTTTACTTCAGAGCTGCAGTAGATGAATCCTGAACTGCTGAATTGGGTACAACCACGTGTCACGTCTGAGATGAACGAGGCACTTCTTAAACCCTATATGGCCAAACAGGTTAGATCGGGTATGTTTAGCATTGGTTATTATAAAGCACCGAGAACAGATGGATTACATGCGATGTTTTATAAGATTTTTTGGTCAGTTGTCGCAGAGGAGGTGACAAAGGAAATACCGAATGCTTTAAATACTAGTGTCATACCAGATGGTTGGAACGAGACAATAATAGTATTAATACCGAAGGTTGCTAACCCGGAGTTAATAACACAGTTTTGTTTGATAAGATTATGCAACATGGTATATAAGGTAAATTCAAAAGTGCTTTCGAAGAGACTGAAAGTGATATTACCTGAGATAAATACAAAAACCCAAAGTGCATTTGTCCCAGTTCGTTTGATTACTGATAATGTTCTAGTTGCATATGAATCCTTTCATGCAATAAAGAACAAGAGGCAAGGAAAAGGAGGGATGTGTGCAGTCAAATTAGATATGCACAAGGCCTACGATCGTGTTGAGTGGAGTTTTTTGCGAGACATGATGGTGACTCTTAGTTTTGATCAGGTATGGGTTAATATGATCATGGCCTGTGTCACATCGGTGAAATACAGGGTGTTGTTTAACTCAAATGAGACAGAAACTTTTACCCCGACGAGAGGGATAAGGCAGGGAGATACCCTCTCGCCAGATCTATTTTGATATGTGATGAGGATTTATCAAGTCTTCTAGCATATGAGGAGTTGAATGGTGGTATTCAAGGGATCAAAGTGTGTCACGGGGCACTGTCAGTGTCACACCTCTTTTTTGTTGACGATTCTTTGATCTTGATGTCGGATGATATGACAAATGCCTCCTCACTCTGTAATGCTATGGATATGTATTGTGCAATCTCAGGACAGCTAGTAAGTGATTCTAAATCTAGCATCTTCTTTAGTCCAAATATAGATGTTTTGGTCAGACAAGAAATATGTGTCCATTTAAACATTCTTGATGAATCTCTGACTGACAAATACCTGGGATTACCATCATTTGTTGGGCTTCACCGAAGTGCTTTTTCCAACATTTGATAGAGAGGATTTGTCAGGGGGTCAATGGACGGAATGAGAAGCTCTTGTCCATTGGTGGGAAAAGAGATTCTTTTGAAAGCTATTGCACAGGCTATCCCAGCATATGCAATCTCAGTGTTCAAACTACCAAAGAAGATATGCAAAGCCATCTGCAATGCCATTGCAAAATTCTGGTGGGAGGCAACACAACACAAAGAAAGATGCATTGGATGGCTTGGTGGAAAATGATTATTCCGAAACAAGGAGGGATGAGATTTTGGGATTTGCACTGTTTTAATGGAGCTATGATTGCAAAACAATGTTGGTGATTGTTGAGTGAACCTAAATCTCTCTGTGCACAGGTTTTAAGAGAGAAGTATTATCCAGATGGCGACCTGATCAATGCAGTGTTGAAGAAAGGCTTGTATTTTACTTGGCAAAGAATTATGTCAGAGTTAAAAACATTCAAGAGGGTCTGCATTTGGAGGCCAGGAAATGAATCCACAATAAACATTTGGTCTGATCATTGGGTCCGCTCAAGCCCCACTCGTATGGTGGCGTCACCAAGAGGCCAATGAGTCCTATCGAGAGTTTATGAACTAATTAGCCCCATCAGAGGTAATTGGGATGAGGATTTACTAAGAGAGAACTTTTGGGATGTGGATGTGGATCGTATCCTACAGATTCCGTTGCCGGATCATGAGAAGAATGATTTTATAGCTTGGCACCCTAGTAAATCCAGGTGCTTCTCAGTGAAATTGGCATATGACATTGAGTGGAGAACTGAGTATATAGGAGAGCTGAGAAGTCAAATGGATAAGATAGCTCGACATCACATGTGGTGTGGAAGAAGATATGGAAAACTAAGGTGGCAAGAAAAGTACAGATTTTCACTTGGAAAACTCTACATGGGATCATACTAGGTTATTGTGTTTTAGCAAATAGACATATCGGTTCAGCTGTGAACTGTCCAGTATGCTCGATCAATGCAGAGGATCTAAAACACATGTTGTTTGGGTGTCCAAGATCCCAAGATATTTGGAGAGGTTTAGGCCTAATTGATTGTGTAAATATGGCACTACTGATGGATCAATCCGGGTCCAAGATCCTTGAGGAGATTCTATGTTCTGACAAACCAGGAAGAATAACATGCAATATCATGCATCGACCAGCCTTGGTGATGGTTGCTTGCTGGTACATATGGTGGTCTAGGATACAAATCAAAAATAAAGTGGCAGTTCCAACCGTTGATAGGTCGATTATGAATATTAGTGGTATGGTTGCAAATTATTCCAAGATGAAGGGTTCTGGTAACTCAATTCGTCGGGATAGATGGATGAAGCCTGCTACTGGAGTCTACAAATTAAAGTAGATGATGCTTTTGATCCGAACAGTGGCTGCGGAGCAACCAGAGCGATTATCAGAGTCTCGGGAGGGAATTTCATTGCAGCTGCTTGTGATTATAGTGAGCATGCAATGGATGTGCCAGGTATGGAGTCCCATGCCCTATTATCAGGACTCAAACTGGCGGAACAATTTGGAGCACAATTGCTTATGGTGGAGTCCAATTCCATGGAAATTGTAGAGGTTGTGCTAATCCCAATAGAGTAAAGGGGATCGAATGCGGTGATTATTGATGGATGTGATAATACAACACTTTTTAGCAATATAAATTGTGTCATTTGTCTATCATATCATGCTCCATCTAACTATTGCTATGCCTGATATGCATGATTACTTGTTTTCATTACATTTAATATGAGCTTTGCACATTTAGTAATTTAGGTAGAATTTTATCCCTATTTCTTGTCTTTGACATGTGTGTAGGTGTTGATGATGATTATGGACAAAACAAAGACAAAAGTAACAAAGAGAGTATAGTATGGATGTGGCATCCCGCAAAAACCACTACTAGAAAATCGCGTTGTTTTTGTGCATTGCATCATCATGACCGCATGCTCATGTCATCATGCCACATTGCATTTGGGCATCGTCATGTCATCTTACATTTGTTTGCATAAAACTATCTTCGAAAATCTATTTTTGTCTTCTGAACGCCCCGTCTTTATTCAAACTCAAAACCCGGGTCTCCGGAATATTTTGTTTTGTCTAACCACAGATTTCAAACGCCCCGTTTTAAATAATAAAATATTTATTTTATTTTTTAGGGGGCAGCCAAACCGGACCGATCCGACCCAGTCGGCCACCCCCAGTTCAAACCCAGCCTACCTAAATCCTTTCCTACCCAATCCTAGTCTACCCAGTCTCCCTCCACCTCACCCTGACCAATCCCCTCTCGCCATCTCATCTCTCATCTCTCCTCCAGCCAACCAACCGCCACCTCCCCCAACCACCCCCCCCTACCAACTCCACCCCTGGAACCAACCCCACCCTGCAGTCCACCCCCACACCACCCCGATCGGACCCCCACCTGCACGCAAGCACCGAACCACCGCCGCCACGCTGGCGGGGCCCCACCTCATGGCCACGCCGACGGCCGCCTCGCGCCTCCCCGCCCTCTCCCCGCCTCTCCTTCCTGGCGCGCACGCCCGCCTCGTTCTCACGCCACCGCCTCGGTGCCCTTGCGCCGCCTCGTCTCGAGCGCCACCTCCAAACCCACCCTTCTTCCTCCTCCCTCCATCCACCGCTCGTCACCCCGACCTCGCCAGATCCACGACGCCTCCACCGCCCTGCCGCATCTCCTCGAGACCCCGCCGCCTCCTCTGGCCACCTCCACTGCTGCCGAGCCCTGCTCGGCGCTTACGCCGCTGACCCGACGCCCGGCGCCTTGGCCCCGTCCGTCGCCGAGCCTCCCTCTCTGCGCCCGCTTCCTCTCAAGTCCAGCTCGCCCTCTGCAGCTGGCGCCCGTCACGCCGCCGCTGCCCCGACGCCGGCCGGCGCCCTCGCTCACCGCTGGTGCTTCCCCGCCTTGCCTGCATCGCCGAGCCGCCAATCGAGCGCTGCTGCCTCCGCCTCCCTCTGCCCGTGGCGCCACCGCCTCCTCCTGCGCCCGCCGTCGCCATGGGACCCCGTCATCGGCCACCTCCTCCGCCATGCTGAGTCCTCTACGAGCCCTGGCGCGCGCGCGTCCGCTTGCCGGTTGTACCCCCTACACAACGCAAGCTCGACCTCCGTCTTCGTCACATGTACCTCATCGCCACCATCGGGTTGCCCATGTGCCTTTTCCTGGAGGTGTTTGATGTTGCCGATGGGCCGTTTTTCTGTTTAGAGGTGATGGTGTGGTGTGTAACCTGTGGTGGATATGGTGTGTGGTGGAGTGTGGTAACATGGAGGATGCGACTACTCTAGCGCCGTCTAAGCCGACACCGTCTTCTTTCAAGGAACCGTGCACTCGCGCATCCGGCAAGGCCTCCGGCATGGAACCCGGAAGATCCCGGTGTCGAGCCCCAAGTTCGCCTCCGATAATCAAGATGGTACCCCAAGATCTCCATCGTATGTGTCGTGTCCAACACCAAAGCGATGACAAGATCTACCGATGACCGAGAACCCGGACGCCAAGATCGCCACCGGAACGACAAGCACTTCACCGCGGAACGCCAAGTCCTTCTTCTCGGAACGCCAAGCTCTTCACCTTGTATCCAACCCCGAGACCGAACCCGAACCCCGGAACCCCAAGATCGCCTTTCGAAGTGTGACCCTCTTTTCCGTGACCTATATTTTATAAATAATATACTTGTTGCATATTAAATTGTCATACCCGCATGCATATTGTGTGGTTTGAGGGCCTTATGCCGATTCACCTAATTAAATATGGGCTTCATATGCGGACAAATCTAGTCTAATATTGGCCCCATTTAAATTTGCGTAGAGAACCGGTAACTTATCTTGCCCTGTTGTTACAACATTTAATTTGCGGGGTAGCTAAATAACTTGAACCGTTTAATTAAATGTCGGGACCCCGGTTCCGCTTAATATGATCTAATTGCATTGCACCTTTGCCTTGTCATGCACCATACATGCATCATGCCAATCTTCTCCTGTAGTATTAAATAGTGTATCCGGTGTTTCTTCTAGTGTTTTGGTTCTTCGCGGATAAGGCCGTTGAGTTGATGCGAGTGTCGACCCGATCGTCGGTTGAACCTTCGGCAATGTTTTTCAGGCGAGCATCTCCCCCTTTCTACCTATCTTACTTTTATAGTATTTATTCCCTCCTGTTGATCTATTGCTATCTGTGTTGCGATGCTCTAGTGTCGTACCCGTGATATCCCTTGCAGCCTCATATTGCCTCGGACACCTCCTATTACCTGTTGTTTGGTAGATAGTTGGACTTGCGCGTCGTAGTCGCTGCTCAAGTGCTGTTGCGTGTCGTCCAGTACCACAGTTGTTGGAGTATTGCCGTATGTTTAAGGTTGGAGATGATCATGGCTTTAATTATCGTTTACTTTAATTATTGTTTAATAACTAAAATTGAAGTAGGTAAATGCAGAGGCACCGGTGGGTGATAGATAATATTTGGTTTCTGACCGCTCACTGGTGTCCCGTAGGACCCCGAGTTCTTGACACCTGTTCCGAGATCGAGCGCGCTAACCACATGTGGGATGTATGGGCACCCCATCGATTTAGTACCTGATTCCAAGTCGCATCAAGGGGCCACAAGTAGTTTGGGTCTTTATTACTATTCTGTACTTATGCCATGCTTTACTGCTTTATTTACGATTGTGCGAGGAGCACCTGTACTGTTTAGTTAAGCAGAGTGTTTTCGCGGTATCGACAAGCCCGAGAGTTTTGGGTTCCCAGTCGTTTACAGCCACTGACGCAAACCTTGAGTCCGTCTCGGAGCCCGGCCGACTTCATTGCGGGTGTACTTAGTGGGGTGGCCCCCCGTACTTGCTTTGGGTCTGGGAAACGTCGTGTCCGAAACCCTGTCGACATACCGTTGGGTGTATGTTTTGTGATCTTGTACCTACCTGATCCGACAACAAGGGTGTAGGTGCGTGTGAAAACTTTGGTGCACCCCTGCAGGGTTAAATCTTTTCGAGAAGCCGTTTCCGCGGTTATGGATGACTTGGAGCACAGGTCTCGATCATAGACAACTGTAACTAAAGTTTACTGCTATAATTTGACTTGTATCCGATATGACTAGTAATCAGCTTCACTACAACGGAATGGCTAAATAAAAAGTACCAACAACTGCTGGGTTTTGGGATATCTCATGCTAATTGTATTTGACTAGTAAGTGTCGCAACTACAACGGAATGGTTAAATAAAAACTGCCCACTGCTTATTCTATCAGGATGACTATCTATACCTGACTAGTAATTACTACAACGATAACCGAATGAATAAAACTGCCAACTGTGTGAGTTCCTCTGTTGACTTCCTCGTTTGGTCTCGAGGGGGAAACACCAGGATGGGTATGTTTGGTGGTAGTATCAAGATGGTTCCGAATAGGACTTTCTTATCCCTCTCTGGTAGCCGACAGTTATATCGAGTCTCTATAGGTTGTTTAGTGCATGCTGCTGCCGCCATCCACCATACCTATGTAGGCGAGGACCGCCAATTCTAGTCTCGCCGTGTCTCGGCCTCAAGATCGACCGCTCTCTTTTTCCTTTGTCCTTTGTCGGCACCCTTTTGTTTAAGCAGGTTTTGAGATCGACGTTGTTAGGGTTACCCTTCCGCTTGGCTCGGTGGTTATGGACGCCATTGGTTATTCTTCAGGGCTCTTAGCTCAATTTGCATCTTGTCCGTACTCGGACGCTATATCGTTTTCAAGGTGATTTGGATCTTTGTACTGTATATCTATATTCTTGACTCATTGAGTCGCCGTTGTATATCACTCATCCAAGGGTTCCATCGTGGACTATTGTGTAATGATATTACTTCGTTTTCCACCCGCACGAAAGTGCCTGGTGGGCACCTTTGAATCGTTTCTATGCGGGTTTGGCGGGAATCGCTGAAACTTGCATAGGGCCGATTCTGAGGGTGTTACAGAGTGGTATCAGAGCTCAGCAGTTGCGATACCCCACAAGTCCAGCCTGTAGGATAACCTAGCTAACGGCCGAAGTAGAGTGTCAAAACTATTTTTGCAAAATCGGTTGGATAGTTCTGATTAGGTCTGATTTTACTCCTTACCCCTCTGCTGCTCTCCTCTCACCTTTGCGTGTTTTGAATCCTCTCTCTTGGAGTCCAGGATTTCTCGTGGTTGGGTTCCGTCGTACCTTCAGGGTTTCGCTTCCTCCTTTGATAACGGTGTTCTACCATCCGGTGTTCATGCTGTCTGAGGAATCCGTCTACTGTGGTACCATTCTTTGTCCCTTGTTTGCGCCTTCCGGTGTTTTCCGACGCGACGACATCATCTACGCCAGATCCGATGCAGAGTCTGCATCACTCCTTGGTTTCTGAATCTTGTTTGTCGAGATCTTCAGTCTAAATTCTAAGGGTTGGTTGCATAATCCATCTGTTCGTGTACAGAGTAATGCTTTGAGTGCGGGATGGAGTCGCGACCATACCACTACTCTTATCATTTGCTTTTGTATATTGAATGGTGGATCGATGCAATTCTTACTCCTTCCATGGAAGCTAGAGGTGGCCTTACCTTTAACTTCGTCCGCTGTTTATCCGGAGTGCTCTCTTGACGAACGTGAACAATGACCCTTTGTTGGTGGTGTCGCCGATTTCAAGATGGAGAGGGAATCATTGTTAGTGGTGTCGCGATGATCTACCCGAAGCAAGAAGATTCAGACCGTCGGCTTTCTTCCCCGTACCATGAGGCGGATCTCGAGGGCGAGATCCATTGTTAGTGGTGTCGAATTGTGGCATCCCGCAAAAACCACTACTAGAAAATCGCGTTGTTTTTGTGCATTGCATCATCATGACCGCATGCTCATGTCATCATGCCACATTGCATTTGGGCATCGTCATGTCATCTTACATTTGTTTGCATAAAACTATCTTCGAAAATCTATTTTTGTCTTCTGAACGCCCCGTCTTTATTCAAACTCAAAACCCGGGTCTCCGGAATATTTTGTTTTGTCTAACCACAGATTTCAAACGCCCCGTTTTAAATAATAAAATATATATTTTATTTTTTAGGGGGCAGCCAAACCGGGCCGATCCGACCCAGTCGGCCACCCCCAGTTCAAACCCAGCCTACCTAAATCCTTTCCTACCCAATCCTAGTCTACCCAGTCTCCCTCCACCTCACCCTGACCAATCCCCTCTCGCCATCTCATCTCTCATCTCTCCTCCAGCCAACCAACCGCTGCCACCTCACCCAACCACCCCCACCTACCAACTCCACCCCTGGAACCAACCCCACCCTGCAGTCCACCCCCACACCACCCCGATCGGACCCCCACCTGCACGCAAGCACCGACCCACCGCCTGCCACGCCTGGCAGCGGGGCCCCACCCCGCGTGGCCACGCCCGACCGGTCGCCCCCTGCGCCTCCCCGCTCCCTCTCTCTCCCCCGCTTCCTCTCCTTCCCTGGCGCGCACGCCGCCGCCTCCCTCGTTCTCTGCCACCCGCCGCCTCAGTGCCCTTGCGGCCGTCTCGTCCTCGAGCGCCACCTCCACACCCACCCTTCTTCCCCCTCCTCCCCTCCATCCACCGCTTCCCCTCGTCACCCCCGACCTCGCCAGATCCGCCAGACGCCTCCACCGCCTGCATCTCCTCGAGACCCCGCCGCCTCCTCTGGCCACACCTCCACTGGTGAGCCTGCTCCGCGCCCACGCCGCCGCTGACCACGCCGCCCGGCGCTTGGCCCCGTCGCCGAGCCTCCCTCTCCCTGCGCTCGCCCGCTTCCTCCTGAAGTCCCGAGCTCGGCTGCCCTCAGACAGCTGCGGCGCCCGACCGCCGCCTCGCCGCTGCCCGCCGCCGGCGCCCTCGCTCACCGCTGGTGCTTCCCCGCCTTGCCTGCATCGCCGAGCCACCAATCGAGCGCTGCTGCCTGCGCCTCCCTCTGCCCGTGGCGCCACCGCCTCCTCCTGCGCCCGCCGTCGCCGTGGGACCCCGTCATCGGCCACCTCCTCCGCCATGCTGAGTCCCCTGCGAGCCCTGGCGCGCGCGCGTCCGCTTGCCGGTTGTACCCCCTACACAACGCAAGCTCGACCTCCGTCTTCGTCACGTGTACCTCATCGCCACCATCGGGTTGCCCATGTGCCTTTTCCTGGAGGTGTTTGATGTTGCTGATGGGCCGTTTTTCTGTTTAGAGTTGATGGTGTGGTGTGTAACATGTGGTGGATATGGTGTGTGGTGGAGTGTGGTAACATGGAGGATGCGACTACTCTAGCGCCGTCTAAGCCGACACCGTCTTCTTTCAAGGAACTGCACTCACAAGATCCGGCAAGGCCTCCGGCATGGAACCGGAAGACCGGTCGAGCCCCAAGTTCGCCTCCGATAATCAAGATGGTACCCCAAGATCTCCATCGTATGTGTCGTGTCCAACACCAAAGCGATGACAAGATCTACCGATGACCGAGAACCCGGACGCCAAGATCGCCACCGGAACGACAAGCACTTCACCGCGGAACGCCAAGTCCTTCTTCCCGGAACGCCAAGCTCTTCACCTTGTATCCAACCCCGAGACCGAACCCGAACCCCGGAACCCCAAGATCGCCTTTCGAAGTGTGACCCTCTTTTCCGTGACCTATATTTTATAAATAATATACTTGTTGCATATTAAATTGTCATACCCGCATGCATATTGTGTGGTTTGGGGGCCTTATGCCGATTCACCTAATTAAATATGGGCTTCATATGCGGACAAATCTAGTCTAATATTGGCCCCATTTAAATTTGCGTAGAGAACCGGTAACTTATCTTGCCCTGTTGTTACAACATTTAATTTGCGGGGTAGCTAAATAACTTGAACCGTTTAATTAAATGTCGGGACCCCGGTTCCGCTTAATATGATCTAATTGCATTGCACCTTTGCCTTGTCATGCACCATACATGCATCATGCCGATCTTCTGCTGTAGTATTAAATAGTGCATCCGGTGTTTCTTCTAGTGTTTTGGTTCTTCGCGGATAAGGCCGTTGAGTTGATGCGAGTGTCGACCCGATCGTCGGTTGAACCTTCGGCAATATTTTTCAGGCGAGCATCTCCCCCTTTCTACCTATCTTACTTTTATAGTATTTATTCCCTCCTGTTGATCTATTGCTATCTGTGTTGCGATGCTCTAGTGTCGTACCCGTGATATCCCTTGCAGCCTCATATTGCCTCGGACACCTCCTATTACCTGTTGTTTGGTAGATAGTTGGACTTGCGCGTCGTAGTCGCTGCTCAAGTGCTGTTGCGTGTCGTCCAGTACCACAATTGTTGGAGTATTGCCGTATGTTTAAGGTTGGAGATGATCATGGCTTTAATTATCGTTTACTTTAATTATTGTTTAATAACTAAAATTGAAGTAGGTAAATGCAGAGGCACCGGTGGGTGATAGATAATATTTGGTTTCGATCACCACCGGTGTCCCGTGGGACCCCGAGTTCTTGACACTGCTCCGAGATCGAGCGCTAACCACATGTGGGATGTATGGGCACCCCATCGATTTAGTACCGATTCCAAGTCATCTCTGGGGCCACAAGTAGTTTGGGGCTTTATTACTATTCTGTACTTATGCCATGCTTTACTGCTTTATTTACGATTGTGCGAGGAGCACCTGTACTGTTTAGGTAAGCGGAGTGTTTTCGCGGTATCGACAAGCCCGAGAGTTTCGGGTTCCCAGTCGTTTACAGCCACTGACGCAAACCCTGAGTCCATCTCGGAGCCCGGCCGACTTCGTTGCGGGTGTAATTAGTGGGGTGGCCCCCCGTACTTGCTTTGGGTATGGGAAACGTCGTGTCCGAAACCCCGTCAACATACCGTTGGGTGTATGTTTTGTGATCTTGTTCCTACCTAATCCGACAACAAGGGTGTAGGTGCGTGTGGAAACTTTGGTGCACCCCTGCAGGGTTAAATCTTTTCGAGAAGCCGTGTCCGCGGTTATGGACGACTTGGAGCACAGGTCTCGATCATAGACAACTACAACTAAAGTTTACTGCTATAATTTGACTTGTATCCGATATGACTAGTAATCAGCTTCACTACAACGGAATGGCTAAATAAAAAGTACCAACAACTGCTGGGTTTTGGGATATCTCATGCTAATTGTATTTGACTAGTAAGTGTCGCAACTACAACGGAATGGTTAAATAAAAACTGCCCACTGCTTATTCTATCAGGATGACTATCTATACCTGATTAGTAATTACTACAACGATAACCGAATGAATAAAACTGCCAACTGTGTGAGTTCCTCGGTTGACTTCCTCGTTTGGTCTCGAGGGGGAAACACCAGGATGGGTATGTTTGGTGGTAGTATCAAGATGGTTCCGAATAGGACTTTCTTATCCCTCTCTGGTAGCCGACAGTTATATAGAGTCTCTATAGGTTGTTTAGTGCATGCTGCGCTGCCGCTCAGTCCACCATACCTATGTAGGCGAGGACCGCCAAATTCTAGTCTCGCTGCAATCGCCTCGATCGACCGCTCTCTCTTTTCCTTTGTCCTTTGTCGGCACCCCTTTTGTTTAAGCAGGTTTTGAGATCGACGTCGTTAGCGTGGTTACCCTTCCGCTTGGCTCAGGGGGTTATGGACGCCATTGGTTATTCTTCGTGGCTCTTAGCTCAATTTGCATCTTGTCCGCATTTCGACGCTATATCGTTTTCAAGGTGATTTGGATCTTTGTACTGTATATCTATATTCTTGACTCATTGAGTCGCCGTTGTATATATCTGTTCTGTGGGTTCCATTGTGGACTATTGTGTAATGATATTACTTCGTTTTCCACCCGCACGAAAGTGCCTGGTGGGCACCTTTGAATCGCTTTCTATGCGGTTTGGCGGAATCGCTGCAACTTGCATAGGGCCGATTCGAGGGTGTTACAGAGTGGTATCGAGCTCAAAGCCATGATACCCCACAAGTCCAGCATGTAGGATAACCTAGCTAACGGCAAGTAGAGTGTCAAAACTATTTTTGCAAAATCGGTTGGATAGTTCGATTAGGTCTGATTTTACTCCTTACCTCTCGCTGCTCGCTCTCACCTTTGCGTGTTTTGAATCCGCTCTTATCTCTCTTCGAGTCCGTGATTTCGTGGTTGGGTTCCGCTACCTTCGTGGTTTCGCTTCCTCCTTTGATAACGGTGTTCTACCATCCGGTGTTCATGCTGTCTGAGGAATCAGTCTACTGTGGTACCATTCTTTGTCCCTTGTTTGCGCCTTCCGGTGTTTTCCGACGCGACGACATCATCTACGCCAGATCCGATGCAGAGTCTGCATCACTCCTTGGTTTCTGAACCTTGTTTGTCGAGATCTTCAGTCTAAATTCTAAGGGTTGGTTGCATAATCCATCTGTTCGTGTACAGAGTAATGCTTTGAGTGCGGGATGGAGTCGCGACCATACCACTACTCTTATCATTTGCTTTTGTATATTGAATGGTGGATCGATGCAATTCTTACTCCTTCCATGGAAGTTAGAGGTGGCCTTACCTTTAACTTCGTCCGCTGTTTATCCGGAGTGTTCTCTTGACGAACGTGAACAACGACCCTTTGTTGGTGGTGTCGCCGATTTCAAGATGGAGAGGGAATCATTGTTAGTGGTGTCGCGATGATCTACAAGCAAGAAGATTGCATCACGGCTTTCTTCCCCAGACCATGAGGCGGATCTCGAGGGCGAGATCCATTGTTAGTGGTGTCGAATTGTGGCATCCCGCAAAACCACTACTAGAAAATCGCGTTGTTTTGTGCATTGCATCATCATGACCGCTTGCTCATGTCATCATGCCACGTTGCATTTGGGCATCATGTCATCTTACATTTGTTTGCATAAAACTATCTTCAAAATCTATTTTTGTCTTCTCGAACGCCTGCCTTTATTCAAACTCAAACCCGGGTCTCCGAATATTTTGTTTTGTCTAACCACAGATTTCAAACGCCCGCTTTAAATAATAAAATATATATTTTATTTTTAGGGGTAGCAAACCGGCCGATCCACCCAGGCCACCCCCAGTTCAAACCCAGCCTACCTAAATCCTTTCCTACCCAATCCTAGTCTACCCAGTCTCCCTCCACCTCACCCTGACCAATCCCCTCTCGCCATCTCATCTCTCATCTCTCCTCCAGCCAACCAACCGCTGCCACCTCACCCAACCACCCCCACCTACCAACTCCACCCCTGGAACCAACCCCAACCTGCAGTCCACCCCCACACCACCCCGATCGGACCCCCACCTGCACGCAAGCACCGAACCACCGCCTGCCACGCCTGGCAGCGGGGCCCCACCCCGCGTGGCCACGCCCGACCGGTCGCCCCCTGCGCCTCCCCGCTCCCTCTCTCTCCCCCGCTTCCTCTCCTTCCCTGGCGACGCCGCCTCCTCGTTCCGCCACCCGCCGCCGGTTCTTGCGGCCGCCTGCCCTCGAGCGCCACCTCCACACCCACCCTTCTTCCTCATCCTCCATCCACCGCTTCCCTCGTCACCCGACCGCCAGATCAAGATCGCCTCCACCGCCACAGATCTCCTCGAGACCCCGCCGCCTCCTCCGCCACACCTCCACATGCCGAGCCTCGCCCGCGCCCCACGCCGGACCTCGCCGCCGGCGCTTTGGCCTGGCCCGCCGAGCCTCTTCTCGCCGCCCGCTTCTCTCAAGTCCGAGCTCCGCTGCAGCCGCTGCGGCGCCACGCCGCCTTCGCCGCTGCCACGCTGCCGGCGCTCGCCACCGCTGGTGCTTCCTCGCATCGCCGAGCCACCAATCGAGCGCCTGCTCGCGCCTTCGCCTGCGGGCGCCACCGCCTCCTCCTGCGCCCGCTGTCGCCGTGGGACCCCGTCATCGGCCACCTCCTCCGCCATGATGAGTCCCCTGCGAGCCCTGGAGCGCGCGCGTCCGCTTGCCGTTTGTACCCCCTACACAATGCAAGCTCGACCTCCGTCTTCGTCACGTGTACCTCATCGCCACCATCGGGTTGCCCATGTGCCTTTTCCTGGAGGTGTTTGATGTTGCCGATGGGCCATTTTTCTGTTTAGAGGTGATGGTGTGGTGTGTAACCTGTGGTCGATATGGTGTGTGGTGGAATGTGGTAACATGGAGGATGCGAATACTCTAGCGCCGTCTAAGCCGACACCGTCTTCTTTCAAGGAACCGTGCACTCGCGCATCCGGCAAGGCCTCCGGCATGGAACCCGGAAGACCCCGGTGTCGAGCCCCAAGTTCGCCTCCGATAATCAAGATGGTACCCCAAGATCTCCATCGTATGTGTCGTGTCCAACACCAAAGCGATGACAAGATCTACCGATAACCGAGAACCCGGACGCCAAGATCGCCAACGGAACGACAAGCACTTCACCGCGGAACGCCAAGTCCTTCTTCCCGGAACGCCAAGCTCTTCACCTTGTATCCAACCCCGAGACCGAACCCGAACCCCAGAACCCCAAGATCGCCTTTCGAAGTGTGACCCTCTTTTCCGTGACCTATATTTTATAAATAATATACTTGTTGCATATTAAATTGTCATACCCGCATGCATATTGTGTGGTTTGGGGGCCTTATGCCGATTCACCTAATTAAATATGGGCTTTATATGCGGACAAATCTAGTCTAATATTGGCCCCATTTAAATTTGCGTAGAGAACCGGTAACTTATCTTGCCCTGTTGTTACAACATTTAATTTGCGGGGTAGCTAAATAACTTGAACCGTTTAATTAAATGTCGGGACCCCGGTTCCGCTTAATATGATCTAATTGCATTGCACCTTTGCCTTTTCATGCACCATACATGCATCATGCCGATCTTCTGCTGTAGTATTAAATAGTGCATCCGGTGTTTATTCTAGTGTTTTGGTTCTTCGCGGATAAGGCCGTTGAGTTGATGCGAGTGTCGACCCGATCGTCGGTTGAACCTTCGGCAATGTTTTTCAGGCGAGCATCTCCCCCTTTCTACCTATCTTACTTTTATAGTATTTATTCCCTCCTGTTGATCTATTGCTATCTGTGTTGCGATGCTCTAGTGTCGTACCCGTGATATCCCTTGCAGCCTCATATTGCCTCGGACACCTCCTATTACATGTTGTTTGGTAGATAGTTGGACTTGCGCGTCGTAGTCGCTGCTCAAGTGCTATTGCGTGTCGTCCAGTACCACAGTTGTTGGAGTATTTTCGTATATTTAAGGTTGGAGATGATCATGGCTTTAATTATCGTTTAATTTAATTATTGTTTAATAACTAAAATTGAAGTAGGTAAATGCAGAGGCACCGGTGGGTGATAGATAATATTTGGTTTCCGACCGCTCACTGGTGTCCCGTAGGACCCCGAGTTCTTGACACTGCTGAGATCGAGCGCTAACCACATGTGGGATGTATGGGCACCCCCATCGATTTAGTACCTGATTCCAAGTACTGTACTGGGGGCCACAAGTAGTTTGGGTCTTTATTACTATTCTGTACTTATGTCATGCTTTACTGCTTTATTTACGATTGTGCGAGGAGCACCTGTACTGTTTAGGTAAGCGGAGTGTTTTCGCGGTATCGACAAGCCCGAGAGTTTTGGGTTCCCATTCGTTTACAGCCACTGACGCAAACCCTGTGTCACATCCCAAAATTTTGCAAATTTTGAAATGTGAAAAAAAAAAACTTAAACAAAATGAAAAAAAAACTAAGTCTTGGAAATTCAGAGGGAACAAAAACTTTTTGAATATTTAATATAACTCCTTCAAACCAAAAGTTAAATAAAACAATTTCGGTTGTGAAGTTGTATGCATGTTTTCAAAACCTCGAAATCATGAAGCATGCATGGTTGCATTTTAAAACTAAGAGAAATAACTTACTTCTCAAAGTTGAATTGGCCACTTAACCACATGAGCCTTTGGATATATTCCATATTTAAAATATACAAAAGAACTCCTAAGTGAGCTAAAAAGATAAAGGGCAAAATTATAAAACCATAGAAATTAGTTTGACTCTATTTGAAGCTCCAGATAAAATGATATGAAATTTATAAAATATAGGAAGATAAGTAAAGTCAAGTTAAGGCAAAGACTAAGAACGAAATAAAAGCATTCTTAAATGAGTGATTATGATAAATAATAAAATTATAAAGTTAAGGAAATTGATTTGAACCTTTTTGGAGCTCTAAATCAAAAGATATGAAATAAACAAGAATTGAGAAAATATCTTATAGGCCTACGTGCCATGCTCAATTTTTTTAAAATGAATTATACTTTATAAAAAAAATTTATTCCAAATATTCTAATTAGAGTAAACTATCAACTTATATTTTATATAAGATTTTCTGAAAAGTTTGGTACAAATTTAAATCAAATTGAAGAGACAAATTGAAAACTAGAAAATAAACCAGAAATAGAAAAGAAGAAAACGTTGAAGGAAAAAAAAAGAGAAACAACACCAGCCCAAGGCCCAATCAGCCCTCCATCTCACTCTATTTTTTTTCTTCCATTTATTTTGTTGTTGGGCCGGTTTAGCCAAGCCCATCTAACCTTACCTCGAGAGAGAGAGCACGTACACGTGTGTAAGTTACCGAGAACCATGTCACCTCTTCTCCTCCTCATTCAAGGCGTTTAAGACTCCAAAATGAATCGTCATCAACACGAAAAACGTTTAGAATCAAGTGGAGGTTCCGTTCAGGAAAGTAATTTCGCATTTAGTTGAGTTAATACACCAAGCCAAAACGGTGCTCCGAATGCCACCCGTCGTCATACTTACCCCGATCTCCCTCTATAGACCATCTTAGCAAAAACCGAAGTGAGCACCATATTCCTCTCCTCCTCCTCCATTATTTTCGTTCTCAAACTTTCTCGAGAGGAGCTCTGTAGAACACACACGGTCGATGCCAAATTCATCCCCAAAATTTGAGTTCATCGTCAGATCTTGTCTTCTACGGTGAGTCCCTCGTCGATTCCTTCTACCAGAGGACTAATCTTGATATTGCCTACCTCCAGGACATGATTGTTCATCCTATGGTTGCAGTTCGCCGGGCGCGCGCCGTCGCTGTTTCGTCCGTGGATTGTCGTCACCATTGGAGACGAACGAGCTCTAAATCACGTCTAGTAGCATCGCCTCCTCACCTCTACACCGTCACATTTTATTCAACTCCGGATACTTTCCTAGCAACGGAACGGAACGCCGTGTCCGCTATTCCGCTAACTTCTTTCAGTGTGATCTTCATCTAACGATTAAAATCAGATCACTTAAACGAAGGGGTACCAGCCTATTAGAATCAGCCACTTGTCAATTCTTTTTCTATTTTCGTTCAAATTGGGCAGATTTACTTATGAACTTGCAAAAATCATATCTTTAGTTCTGTTTATCCAAATTTAGCAAATAATATGTCTATGGATTCACAAAAACGAGTAGAACACAGTGGAGCCATAATTCGGTATTTTTTAGTCTGTTAAAATCACGTTTTATACAGAACCATTTGTGGAGTATTTTGAGTATAAAAAATTGTTGTGTAAATTATTTTTAAGTGAATCCTTTTGCAAATGGTTGTAAATTAAACCCTATGTATAGTAAGACCAAAATATAATTGTATTCTAGTATAAATAAGAACATGGCAATTATTTAGTGAGAATGACATTTCCAAGTGTTAGAAAATATTGCTAATTGCTACGATTGCACAAATGGTTGCATTTGTAATCTTGAAAATATAAAATGTTCAGAAATCACTTAGTAATGTTCAGAACCTTGTTATAAAAATTTGTACAATAAAAATTGCCATCTTGCATGTTTGCATACTTTGCATGATTTTTGTGTTGCCATTAGTGTTGATCTTGTGTATGTTTTGTCTTGGTTGTTTTGCTTGATAGATTGTGTTGATTGTCAAGTGTGTTATTTCGAAGAGTGTACCAACACCACCAACTACTAAGGCAAGTGACACTATCATTTAAAGACCTACTATTTTCATTATACTTAGTGGATTTTGAATCATGCATGAAAAGAATTTCTATACTTATGCTATGCTAAATCCTAATAGGATACCCTATACATTCCTTAGTGAAAACAATGTAGTTGATACATGCTTAGCCATGCTATATTTTGAAAAGAGATACATGTTGAGATTTTATGAGATTGAGAAAAGACTTATGTTTTATATAATAAAACAAGGACTCAATGAACCACCTGGGTGGACAAGGATACTTTGAGTTTTGGAGAAGGTGGCAACAAAAGGAACCATGCTATGGCAATCTCTTTGTGTTGTGCTCCAAAGGAAAACCACCCAGAAACTTAGAGATTGAACATGTTTCTCGTGACAAGCTTCCGTGGTACACCACATGCTAAATGGGCTCGCTTAGTCAACTACATAGTGGAAGTCCCATGCATTGGCATCTTCAAAGTTAACTAGATTTGTGTAAGGGAGCAACCCTACATTTGTGCACAGTAGACAAGCTAGCATTTTGTATTGGGAGGACTCCTATGGAAAGACTTTGTCACATTCTCGATCTGCAGACTCCATTTTGGTGAGTACTTATCCATGCCACTGGTGGCGTCAAGACGAGATTGTGTCATGTGGGTAAAGTGTACAACCTCTGCAGAAGATCAAATTCTAAGTACTTAGCCGTGTCCTCGGTTATGGACAATACTGAGCAACTAAGGCCTGAAGCTATGGAAGATCTCGACACTCTAATTTCTAAAAGAAAACTTTTAAAACTTGATGCACTTGGGGTTACCAAGGAGCTCAAGAGATTTTGACAAAACTTGATGCACTTGGGGTTACCAAGGTGCTCAAGAGATTTTGACAAGGACTTGAACACTTGAGTTTTTACCAAGGAGTTCAAGAGATTTTGAAAGGAGATTTGACAAAGGACCAAAACCATTTTGAAAAGATAGGATAAAATATTGCTTTATGCAAATGAGCCTAAAATTCTACTTAGCCAAATTTGCATGTAATGATAGGATCCACTTATATTATACTTAGTAGTGAAACTTGCCAATACAATTCAAATGTATTGACCCTTGTGGTCAGAACTTGTAATGTTGCAGGTTTGATTGTTTTAGTGAAGATTGTTTGATTAGGATTACAAAGTCTACAACCAACATGCACTGTGGCACTTTGAAGATGAAGGACCCCATGACTATAGTTATTCATTGCAATGTAAAGTAATAGCCAAATGAGCTATGTATGATGTAATAAAATTATGTTATTCCTGGTTATAAAGTTATGTTATGACCTTTGTTTCTTGATATTACATCTTAACTGTGGATGCTAGCTATTGATCCAGGGACTAGCATTGTAAAACACAGGAGGAATCTACCTTATCAGGTTGAGGCCTCTACACCCTGAGTCCGTCTCGGAGCCCGACCGACTTTGTTGCGGGTGTACTTAGTGGGGTGGCCCCCCGTACTTGCTTTGGGTCTGGGAAACGTCGTGTCCGAAACCCCGTCGACATACAGTTGGGTGTATGTTTTGTGATCTTGTACCTACCTGGTCCGACAACAAGGGTGTAGGTGCGTGTGGAAACTTTGGTGCACCCCTGCAGGGTTAAATCTTTTCGAGAAGCCGTGTCCGCGGTTATGGACGACTTGGAGCACAGGTCTCGATCATAGACAACTATAACTAAAGTTTACTGCTATAATTTGACTTGTATCCGATATGACTAGTAATCAGCTTCACTACAACGGAATGGCTAAATAAAAAGTACCAACAACTGCTGGGTTTTGGGATATCTCATGCTAATTGTATTTGACTAGTAAGTGTCGCAACTACAATGGAATGGTTAAATAAAAACTGCCCACTACTTATTCTATCAGGATGACTATCTATACCTGACTAGTAATTACTACAACGATAACCGAATGAATAAAACTGCCAACTGTGTGAGTTCCTCGGTTGACTTCCTCGTTTGGTCTCGAGGGGGAAACACCAGGATGGGTATGTTTGGTGGTAGTATCAAGATGGTTCCGAATAGGACTTTCTTATCCCTCTCTGGTAGCCGACAGTTATATCGAGTCTCTATAGGTTGTTTAGTGCATGCTGCGCTGCCGCTCAGTCCACCATTCCTATGTAGGCGAGGACCGCCGAATTCTAGTCTCGGTAACTACCACCGCCGAATTCTAGTCTGATACCAATTGTAACTACCTCGGTGAATTACGCTCCTAGTTGCAAGCCTGGATGAGCGGAAATGGTTTGAAATAGTACGGTGGGGCCCAAATGCCACTCACAGGTAGACTTTTTGGCCGTCCCAACCATTTCCAAACATCGAGACAAGAACGTGTGGCGTAATCGGCAGGCGAAGGGATCAACTACATACACAAATGAGTATGTATGCAAGCCACCATACAACAGTACATCAGAGCCATTCCATCTAAAAAGAAAGGAAATATAGCAACGCCATACGGCAAGATTCAAATGTCCTAGATAGATATAATAGTTTAGGATATCTCCTCATACATCAAACATCAGAGTATCAGGCGGAAGCGGCAAACAAGGTCCGAGTACGGATAAGAAGCAAATCGGCATAAGATGCCCCATAAATAAGCACATCCCGCCCACAGATCTCACGGATCCCCGTTCCCGGAATCTCTACACCGAACGATCGTTGCCCACATCGTCCGCCTCCTCCACCCAGTATCCCTCTTGTGGGTGTACCTGTCCATCTGAATCAAACAATTTATCGTGTGAGACCCTAGGGGTACTCAGCAAGTCTTTATGCCTCTAAAGGGGACACAACCTGGGGTGACGCAATTGCAGCAAAAGATAAACCCTAACAGTTCTATAGATACTCGCTAACCATCCGCCTAACCAAAGATAGACGGATGTCCGTGAATTAATGACAACAGTTATAACAAGAATATCCACAGATCCATCCTCCTCGCTACCAACGAGGAAGCGGACGAACAACCCCCATCCGCTGGCAATTTTATTAACCATTCCATGAGTGTTGCACTATTTACTAGTCGCCATTTAGTCAAATTAAAGCGTACTTTAGTTATACTTGTCTATGATCGAGAAACCGTGCTCCAAGTCGTCCATAACCGCGGACACGGCTTTGAAAGTTTTACCTGCAGGGTGCACAAATAGCAACACACACTCGATCAACCTCGAAAACCAAATCAAAACCCAACGAGGCCTTCACGACAAAGCAATCACAGGATTCAGAATTATTTCAGGGGGCCACCCCATTGAGTACACCCGCAACGAAGCTAGCTGACTCCAAGACGGACTCAAGGTTTGCGTCAACGGGTCAAACGATCGGGAACCCGAAAATGTGACTGGCTTGTCGATACCGCGAAAACACTCCGCTTCCCTAACAAAGACAGTGCTCCTCGCACAATCGTAATAAAGTAAAGCATGGCATAAGTACAGATAGTAAATAAAACCTCAAACTAGTTTGTGGCCCCAAGAAATAAGATCAATCAAGCTCGCTCGTGGGGTCCCATAAGCCTCCGGATGTGGATAGCGAATAATCAAGGAACAGGAATCAAGTACTCGGGGTCCTACGGGACACAAGTGAGCAGGAAAAACCAAATAGCAGATATTGCTCACCGGTGCCACTTTCATTAGTTATCCCATTGCTACTCAGGTTAAGTTGTTTAGGTACCTCGTTATCCATCAGACACTCACATACCCTACACATGCTGTTCTACGACTCACATGGCTCAAACAACTCCTGTAGTAATGGCTCATGGGATGGAGGAACAAGCTTCGGTGGGGTTTAAAAATAAAGGCTATGCAGTACTTGGGATTCAGTTTAATGCAATCGCGACTCAATGATGCAAGAATAAGGTAGAGGCAATAGGTACTATATGTATGCACGCATGTGATAGTGCTTGCCTGGCAGCTCAGTTGAAGCAAGAGAAGGATCTGGGTAGTGCTCCTGGTTCTCTTGATATATCCCTTGCTCAGCGTCTATTCGAAGAACCAAACAAACAAGGGCCAATATAAATAAAGTGCACAAGCATATGAATAAAATGCGACAAGTAAACAATCATGCCACGATGAATGATGCACAATTTGCATGGCAATAAAGTAGCATGGCATGGGTGAGGTGTGGAATACAAGAATAAATCATTTTATTGAGTTTTGGCCACATTTTATACTCAAATAAATTGCTTTTTACTTTATATCTATATGATGCATGATGTAATTCAGAACATGGAATGCATAAACAGAAAGGTCTCGTCGAGCTGATCATTTTAGACCTATCATTTGTTAAATTTGGAGTTATAAAACAAAAGTTATTAATTAATTAATTAAGAAAAGGGCATTTTATTGTAATTTAATTCAATTTGAAATATTAAGTGCTCAAAATATATTTTGGATGGCATATTTGAAATCCTCACACTTTTCTGATCTAAAAACATATATCCTTTGTATTATTTGAATTCATATTTTAAAAGTTATTTAAATACTGATTTGAATTTGAATTTGAAATAAATGTAAAAAGGTTTGAATTAAAACAGATAATAGAAAACATTCTGTTACTCAGGCTCATCTAGCCAAAGTCACAAACAGGTGGGCAAGCAGGTCGATCTTGGGCGGCAAGGCCAAAGCTTTCCTCACCGCGAGTGGATGGATGACAGTGGGGCCAAAGCCACGCTGACCCATACGCCAATGGCGAAAAGGGTTGCCACGCGCGCAATGGGATCTGGGTTGAGGAGTAAAAACTACAGGATCCTTTTTGCAAAAACGCCACGGAGACAGACATGTGGGCCTAGAGAAGCGCGAGTTGAGGGATTAAAAAGATTGGGGGGGTATGCGCAAAAGGGCGCCCGTGCACTGTTTTTCTTCCTCGCCTCGACGGAATCGAGGCCAAGACGGCGACAGCGGCGATGGCGCGGCGGAATCGATCTCGCGTCGGGGCGCTACAAACGCGTGACCACAGGCTAGGCGGGGTAGTTGTTAGGGCGACGGGCCTAGGTAGCTTTTTGCGGCGTGGAAGCTAGCAGACGACGCTGCCGCAAGACCGAGGGTGCTCGACGAACGATCGGGCGTGTCGAAGCGACGGCGAGCGGATCTTGTCGGAGGGAGAGGCTCACCGTGGGCTTGATGGCGGCTCGGATCGGGCAAGCGGCAGCCGGATCGGCGGTGGAGCCGGAGGACAGCGAGCTAGGGTTTGCTGGCGCCGACGCCAGATCAACTCTGGGGCTCCTTCACGCCGTCCGTGGTGAAGCAGGGAGCCCTCTTGATCAACTCGACCTCCACGCCATCCACACCACTGGAACGAGAGGCGGCGCTTAAGGCGGTGACCGACGGGAGAAGGTTGGCGTCGGTGAGAAGAAGGAGGGGAGAGGCAGGGGCTCTGGGGAGATCTGGAGGAGGCAGGAGAAGCCGTGTGGGAGGGGAAAGAAGGAGGGAGAGAGGAGTATGCCGTGGGGAAGGTGGGGGAGATAAAGGTGGTCTCGGCCACCTTTGTCCTTCTCCCTCACGTGCTTGGGTCGGGGCAGGAGCAGGGGGAGGGTGATGGAGGCTACCAGGTGGGGTCAGGGCGAGGCCAGGGAGGAGTAGGCTCGGGTGGGGCTGTTGTGGCAGAGAGAGAGAGCTAGAGAGAGGGAGGGAGTGGCATGGAGCTAGGGTAGGAGGGGCTCTCGCTAGGGTTGGTGTTAGGGTTGGGTGTAGAGGTAACTAGGTGGGGCCTGCCTGACATAGAGGAAGGGAGAGAGGCCGAGAGAGAGGGTGTGGGTAGCTAGGGTTAGCTAGAGAGGGGTGGCTCGGGTAGGGTTTTGAGGAGAGGGGGTGAGGTTGGGTGTTTTTGACAAGACAAAGCAAGATCAAGCAAGGATCAAACAAGTTCTAGTCAAAGGAGTAGAGAGATAAAAAGGTGGTGAGGGTGTTTAGGGTTAGAGTATGGCCAAGGCAAGACCAACCAAGGGGTTTAGGGTTTTGCATGCAACAAGCTAGATCAAACAAAAGAAGGAGAGAGAGAGAGAGAGAGAGGTGAGAGAATGATCCACTCAAAGAATTCAAATAAAATCCAAAAGACTTAAATGTGGTGATACTTGCATGACCCATGCAAAATAATTAATGCCATGTTTATTCTTGTGAAAACAATAATATTTTCATGGCATTATTCTTATGCATTCCAAAAAGTGGAATAAAGCCAAGAAAAAGAATTTATAGAAGTAGATCCATCCTATCTCCCATGAGCTAGATTAAATACCAACAGAAAATCAAATGCAAGCTCATGGATAATGGAATGGTGGAATTATAAGGTGGTGAAATAAAGGTGGTGGAGTGGAATAAAAGATATGCCCCCAACTCAACTTGGGCATTTAAACAATATATCAATATCCAAATACAATATCAAGAGACAACTACAATTGATAATGCATATGAGAGAAGAACCAACACAAAAAGGGTTTTATATGATGCTCAAATGCAAGGTGGCATGATGACATGAGCATCATATAATGATGATGCAACAATTATGTCTAGGAAGTAGCCATTATATTACTAAACCAAGTAGCATTACAGTTGTTAGACAAATGGGATGCTACAACTCTCCCCCACTAAACAGGAATCTCGCCCCGAGATTCTAGGAAGAAGAAGAAGACTCAAAGAGGGTAGGATAGTTGGCACGAAGCTCATCTTCACGCTCCCAAGTGGCTTCATCAACGGAATGGTGCGACCACTTCACCTTGCAGAACTTGATGGACTTGTTGCGAGTCCTTCTTTCTGCGGTCTCAAGGATTTTTGTGGGGTGTTCTTGATAAGACAGGTCTTCTTGGAGATTGATTAGCTCATGATCCACGGTCCTGCCGGGATCCTTGAAGCACTTTTTGAGTTGAGAGATGTGGAAAACATCATGGACTTTGAGTTTTTCCGGGAGCTCAACAGCATAAGCAACTTCTCCTCCACACCACTCCCTCTCTCCCCACACCCGCCGCCACTCACCTCCCTAGAAACACACACATACCCCCACACAGCGACCACACACGCACGCACACCAACCGCGCGGGCCCCACCTCTCCCTGGGCCCCACCCCGCACTCACACATCACGCGCCACAACCAGACCCAACACGTACCTCCACCCTCCCCCGACCGACACAGTGCCCTGGCCCCCACGTCCACACCCCAATCCCGCACGCTCCCTCTCATGTTACCCGCACACCCCGCGCGACACACCCTCATGCTTGCCTCGCTCCCCGGGCCCACCTCCCTCTCGCCTATCCCCACCTCGCATCTGCCTCGCGACCATGTCTCCTCCCTCCTCTGGTTTGCTAACCGTGCCGCCGCCACCAACCGCGCGACCGGCAGGCCCTCCTCCTCACCGACATGCGTCGTGGGATCCGCCGCCACCGCCATGAGCGTCCTCCGGACAAGTGCGCCCTTCCTCGTCGCGGGATCCCCTCGTCCCATCGCCCTCTTCCTCCCTCGGACCCCAGCGCCGCCACTGCCGACCTCCGCCAGGTCCGCCTCTCGTCGCCGCGTCGCCCCACCCTCTGCAAGATCCCTGCCGCCGGCGTGCCCTCCTCCCCGTCCTCCTGACCGTGGCCGTCCCCCTCCTCTTCTCCGGCCGCCCGCCGCCTGCCTCCTCCTCCTCGACCCCGCTTCCTCTGCCGCCTCCTTCGCCGCCTCCCTTTGGCTCGGCACGATGCCGGCGGCCGCCGCGACCACTCCCGAGTACCGCCACCGCCCTGCACCTCTCATGGTCGACCTTCCTCTCCCTCATGCTACCTCGCAGCATCTTCCCCGCCTCGGTGATCCTCTCCGCGCCACCGCTTCCTTCCGGCTCGAGCCCCATGCCGTCTGCGTCCGCGGCCGCCTCAGGCCTTCCCGCCGTGAACCCGAGCGCCCTCGGCGCTGTCTCCTCCTGCAGACCGCCTTCCTCTATCCGGCATGCTCATGTGGCCCACCTCGACTCCGGTTGCGGCAAGCTTCGCTGCTTCCTCTGTGTCGCGTGTGTCGCTGCTGGCCGTCTTCCGTTCCAAGTCGCCGTCGTCGCGTTGTCATCGCCCTCGCGTAGCTCATTTGCGTGCTTCTGCTGTGCTGCTACTCTATGCTTTATGGTGGAGTCGCATCTGTGGTGGTGGCATGGTGATTGCGCAAACCACAACAATAACTTTAGAGCACATCAACAGACAAGATCAACACCCACCCGGATGTACCCGATGAACCACTGGCGTGGAACCCGAGCCCGACACTGGCAAACCAAGATGGCACCACAAGACCGTCGACACGGGCGAAGACCGGCCGGATCCGAAGACCGATCCTGTCGGGACCGAACCCCGTGGACCGACATGATCTTCTTCACGGATACGACAAGTACTTCCTCGAGGATGCCAAGTTCTTCACCCCGAATGCCAAGACCGACTTGATGGCGCGGACCCGACAAGATCTTCGCAACGACAAGATCGACACCGACCAGGACGAATCCAATGCGCCCCGACACCGAACCAAGTCCTTCTTCGCGGAACGCCAAGATCTACCCTGTTATCCGAGAACGATCCTGCCGATACCCGAACCCCTCTCCCCAAGAACGCCGAACCCATGTGTGATGCCCTTTCCAAGCCCCGTATTTTTATAATATATGATATAAACTTGTTGCATTAAATCATTCATGTCGCATACATATTGTGGGTGTTTGGGGGTGTTTAGACGATTCACCTAAATTGAATATGGGACCCATATGCGGGCAAATCTAGTCTTATATTGGCCTCATTTAAAATTGTGTAGCGAACCGGTGATATATTTTTCCTTGTTAAAACAACATTTAAATTGCGGGGTTTCTAAACAACATAAGTCACCTAATTAAATGTCGGGACCCCGGTTCCGCTTAGTATTGCCTAATTGCACCGCATATTTACCATGTCATACATCATACATGCATCATGCCCGATCTTTTGCCGTAGTATTAAATATTGCATCCGGTGTTTATTCTAGTGTTTTGGTTCTTCGCGGATAAGGCCGTTGAGTTGATGCGAGTGTCGACCCGATCTTCGGATGAACCTTCGGCAATGTTTTCAGGCGAGCACCTCCCCCTTTCTACCTATCTTCCTTTTATAGTATTTATTCCCTCTTGTTGATCTATTGCTATCTGTGTTGCGATGCTCTAGTTTCCGTACCCGTGATATCCCTTGTAGCCATATATTGCCTTGGACACATCCTAATACCTGTTGTTTGGTAGATAGTTGGACTTGCGCGTCGTAGTCGCTTGCTCAAGTGCTATTGCATGTCGTCAAGTACCACAGTTGTTGGAGTATTTGCCACATGTTTAATGTTGGAGATGATCATAACTTTAATTATTGTTTAATAAATAAAATTGAAGTAGGTAAATGCAGAGGCACCGGTGGGTGATAGATAATATTTGGTTTCCGACCGCTCACTGGTGTCCCGTAGGACCCCGAGTTCTTGACACATGTTCCGAGATCGAGCGCGCTAACCACATGTGGGATGTATGGGCACCCCCATCGATTTAGTACCTGAATCTTACACCAAACAATCCCCTACATAGGTATGGTGGACTGATACCATAGGTAGTTACAATTTGTAACACCCCCGGTCACTCCGGACCGACGGCTGTCACTTCTGGCAACTCAATAGGATCTCTAGACTAACCCCACAGACCAAAACTAGTCTTTTCTGCGCACTTTGTCCTCACTCATGCGCACCCGGTACCCACTTCCCGGTCGGTCACCCATCCTAAAATTGCTCTAGGCCAAGCACGCTTAACCTTAGAGTTCTTTTTGAATGAGCTTCCGGAAAAGAAGTTGCAACTTGTTGGTATGGGTTTTCCTATCAATCCTATTGAGCCATGTGCCAGGGTCTCACATACACCCACTCTTAGAAGATCGACGTCCTCGTCGATTAACCACAAGCCAGGAACGTCCCCTCTTAGCACACGTCTGTGAGTCCAGTGTCGGCACATGTGCCATGCCGTGTCCACTCCGGGCCACACGCGCCATGCGCCACATGTCCGCCACTGACCCGCACACGCCCGTTTAACTGCGAGGGTCGGCTCTGATACCAATTTGTAACACCCCCGGTCACTCCGGACCGACGGCTGTCACTTCTGGCAACTCAATAGGATCTCTAGACTAACCCCACAGACCAAAACTAGTCTTTTCTGCGCACTTTGTCCTCACTCATGCGCACCCGGTACCCACTTCCCGGTCGGTCACCCATCCTAAAATTGCTCTAGGCCAAGCACGCTTAACCTTAGAGTTCTTTTTGAATGAGCTTCTGGAAAAGAAGTTGCAACTTGTTGGTATGGGTTTTCCTATCAATCCTATTGAGCCATGTGCCAGGGTCTCACAATGGAGGAGCTGCAGGGACCAGACTTAGCCATTTGAGAGGTTGGAAACGTGATTTTTTTCCAACTTCTCAAAATAAATCTCCAAGGCCATGGGGTTATATCCCTCGACGATACGAATCCAACGATCCTAAGAACACCCAAAACAGAGTTCGTATGAAGAAATAGCGACCAAAATACGGAATGGTGATCAAGGTTTGACGACCAACTATACGCCGGAGCATAATTTTGGCAGTATAGCTCCGGCCGTATAGTTACCAAAAAGGTCGGAAACGACGGGATTTCGCCCTAGAAAAGCTCCAGAACCTTCCCAAAGTCATATGACGGTATTGTGGGTACCCTAGGGCACCCCCAAGGCCTATATAAAGAGGGGAAGCCAAGAGGAAGCCACCATCAACCATATACAAGATCTAGATCCCATCTACCGCCTCCACGGCGGCGCCCTGCTGCCGTGCCGCCTCCATAGCCTCTCAAGCTCCACCAATATCAAGATCTCCATCAACACCATCAAGCCATCCAAGCAAGAAGAGGAGGAGAAGGAGCATGCCGCCATCACCATGCCGACGCCACCATCACCGCGCCGTCATCACCATCTCCATCGCCACTTCTCCTTCATCCTTTCCCATCATGGTCTCCGTGATGGGTTGTAATATGGTTTGAACCCCCTTTTATTAATGTTATGATGATTTGAGTAATTGAAGTGTGGTGTGTTCTTGTTAATTAGTATGTTTGTGCTTTCTCTTTACATTATTCTATTCATGATATTATTCTAGTGATTGGAGACGTCCAATCCATTGTTGAGAAATTTACTAGGTATTTACAGAGTGTCACAAAACTTATCATTAGTCTCTACTCTTCCATGGGTCCTGACAAGTCCATGGGTAGAACTAATAGGCTATTTGCTATAAGTGATTTGCGGAGGCAATAGCATCTTAGGATGCACCGCTTAGAGTTCCCCAAGATCACTCATGATATAGATAGGTATAGTTTTGTGAATTGCTTGACCCCAAAGTGACAAATGGGATATCTTGTGACTAGCACACTTTCTTAGGAGTACGGTTTACATAGAACTTAATGCCTTGCTCTGGTTTACCTTGATTGGTCGTGTTACCTTAATACACTATTCTCTTACGAGATGACCCATGTCCGAAGAGGGTGTGGACAATTGAGTTATCTAGTTGCCACTTACCAATGGTGGGAGACAATGGTATATGAGGGACCACCACAAGTACAGTTTATAGATATTCCATAAGCACTTATCATACACACCGGTATACACAATATTACTTGAGGAATCATAGCATTAATATTTCATCTCATTGCATTCACCTCTTTTCGGTTTTACTTTTGTTCTAGTTTTCTTCCAATCCTAGTAGTAGTTGTTACAATCATCTTAAATTCATTTATCCTAGCAACCTATAGAGTAGACTATTTCCAAACCACAGTTTGGGCGAGAACGTAGCTGCATTGACAACGTGGCTGCGGGGTCGTGTTCGCTGAGCTCCCATCGGGACAAACTCTTTAAATATTTGCTGCTACAAGTACTGCAATAACCCTGTGTTGGTGCAGGTACACAGTCATCAATTATAGACGATTACCGACTTCTAAAGATGGAGCTTGGCATGGGAACAATTCAGCATTGTCCGTGGGAAGATAATGAGGCTGCACATTATCTTTCTCGTCACGGTTGTTCACAGGGGACTAGTGATTTCTGGTTTGATGATCCCCCATATTTTCTTATGCCATCCACCGTGGCGCTGCACCCTAAAGCGCAATGCCATGGGTAATGGCACCGCACACCTATCAGCGTGGCCTCCTCGTGGCCTCATGGGCCCCGGTTCCGTAAGTGCGGCACCATTGCCTATGGCGCCACACTATGCAGTGCAACGCCATGTGCGGTGGCACCACACTTTAGAACTAGGTTACAGAGCGCGGCTGCCCCAGCCCCCGACCTAGCCGTCACTCCTCTCCTTCCTCTAACCGAACACATCGGCGGCGCCGGATTGAATCTTCCAAATCCCTCCCTCCTAGTGGCCAAATTGGAATCTCCTCTTCATGGATTTCGATCCCCCAAGTGCCTAGAGGTATTCTTCCCCTTCTTCTTTGATTTCACCCATTGAATTCTTGTTTTGGCCCATATCTTGCAAACCCTAGGTTGTTTTGTAAGATGCATGGTAGATTGTTCTTTCATTGGCATATGGGTTGGGTATTGTGTTCATGGTAGCATGGGTATCTATTGAGTATGTTGACCATGGTATTGTTGTTGTGATTATCTTAAGAATGGCAAGAACTGTTCATGTTAACCATGTAGACAAGGATGCCTTTTTGAGGGGTAATGTAGAACTGGACCCGAACGAGCTTGATTTGGTGTTTGAGCGTACTCCAACCTATGCTGAGGTCTTGGAGCAATTGAGGATTGAGTTGAAATGGATGGATCCAAATGATGTTGTTGAGTTGGAGGGAAGACATAATGTTGGCTTGGGAATGCATGTCCGTTTGAATACCATGCATATCTACCCCGAGTCTCGTTGGGTTGCATACAAAGAGGTGGTGGCCGAATCACTTGACAAAGCTCTTGAGATATTTGCCACTAAGAACGTTGATAGTTCTTTGCACTTGGATTTAAACCGTATGGCCTCCCCATTGGATTCTAGGAGTCCTCCACCCATAAACGAAGAGCTATTGAGTGAACCTCCTTTGAACCAAACATTGAGCCCGATTTCAAAAGACCAAGACGAAGTGTTAGAAGAGGAAAATGATGATTGTGGGGGTGATGATGATGTTGAACTCCACGATAACAATGTTGGAGATTTGGACAAATATATCACACAAAATGACATGGACCGTGAGCCCCCGTAATCTCGAGGATATGCATCGGATTCAGATGATGATGGTCCCGAATAAGAAGTTGACAAGGATGGGTTCACGGCTAGAGAGGCTGAAATCCACGATACAGTATTGGGGTGGTACCATTGGGTGACTTTGTTTCATGATCTTAGTCTCGTGGATGAAGCCACGGTTGATGGTACAGTGGTAAGGGCGTAGTTCTTGGACCAAGGAAAAGTTCTTGCCGGGATGAAATCACAAGAATAATGGATTTTACAAAGGATCAAAGTTCAAGACCTTGTTGGAATTTAAGAAATGGATAAAGGACTTCTCGGTTAATCGTCATCGTCCTTACACGGTCGTGCACTCAGACATGAAGAAGTTGTACATGGTTAAGTGTGAGGCGGAAGGATGTCCTTGGATTGTGTGTGCAAGACAATTCAAGGGAGGTCCGAATGGCACATATCTAGTTGTGTATCAACCCACATGTGTCGAGGCCTGATGGTGGATGAAAAGGATGCGAAGCACGATCACTGGCAAATCAACTCCAAGTTCCTTGCTTATAGGCTTTCCAATGACATCGCGTCGTTCCAATAATGAGCATCAAGATGGTCAGGATCTTGTGAAAGCCTTCTTTCACTACGAGGTGAAGTACAGGAAGGCTTGGAAGGCGAAGCAAGCCGCATTCAAGATGTTGTATGGTGATCAGGAGGAATCTTATAACCGAATCCCTAGGTTGTTGGGAGCGATAGCCAATGCTAACCCGGGTATGGTTCATGTGGTTGAACCTTATGGGAACAAGACATGGATAGTAAATGGAAGAACCGTTCGAGTATTTTGCCATGCATTTTGGGGTTTTGATCAATGTATTCATGCTTTTTAACATTGTAGGCCGGTCATCTCCGTTGATGGTACCTTCTTGACCGGACAATTCAAGGGCACTATCTTAATTGCAATAGCAAATGATGCCAACAACCAGTTGATACCTTTGGCATTTGCTTTGGTGGAGGTGGAAAACAATGATAATTGGGAGTGGTTATTCCATCTTTTGAGAACCAAGGTATTACCCCCTCAAAGGGAAATATGTGTCATCTCTGACCGTCACCAAGGAATTCTCAAGGTGGTGATGATTGACATTCCCGGCCATGCTCCATTGCACCATCGATGGTGTATGAGGCACTTTTGTGCAAACTACTATAGGGCATGCAAGAGCGAGGACTTGTCCGATTATCTACAAGATTATTACCTCGCTTTCACGGACTGTCGTTTCTCAAACTTGTACAACAAATTGATCTTCAACAAAGAACTCAATGCGGGTGGTAGAGACTTTCTTGATAGGAACATTGGAGATAGGACAAAGTGGGCACGAGCTTTCGATGACGGTGGCCGGAGGTATGGCTAAATGACAAGCAACATGGCAGAATGCTTCAAGAAGTTGATAAAAGGTGTCCGTGCATTGCCCGTCACGGAAATAGTCCGATATACATTTGATAAGATGAATGAATATTTTCTGAAGTACTCAGATGAAACAGCCGGCAGATTGAGGGGGACGACAAGAACAAGGATAAATACAAATACCCACCTAAAGGTTGATGATTGGATACAATTTCAGTCAAGAAAAGTGGATTCCCAAGTTGTCACGAAACTTGATAATGACGAGCTAATTTACCAATTTATGGAGCCCAGAGGTACTACGGCTATGTTGGGACGCGAGGAGATAAAACAAAAAAAATTCTCTCTAACACGGTGATCCCAAGATCTAGCTTAGGTAGAAGGCCACGAGAATTACCACTAGATGCGTAGTTGCGGAATTGATGAAGCACAAATGTTGAATGTAGTGCAGTCCTCACGATCCGAACCGAGCACGACCGTCCTGGTGCTGACCGTACAACACCGCTGTGGGTATCCACACGTACAAGGAGGAGCGCCGGCGGTGGATTGCTAGATCCAGTATGGCGACAAGACTGTTGTGGAGCTAGGGTTTCCAACGCATAGAATGACCTAACCGTCAACCCTCCTGGGTTTCTGCCCCCCCCCACTATATATAGGGAGTGAAAGTAGGCTCCACTCGCTTGTGGCCCATTAACTAAAGACCATATAATATTAGTCATTGTGAGTCCGACTCACTGACTCAGTCCAAATATGGCTCAGGTCCAACCCAAGAATATTTCTGGTTCAGATCCAATCCGAACTTGCTCCCGCTCTTAAGTGTGTGACCCCGCATGCTCATGGAAACTTGGACACGATTGGAGTCCGGCTCTCAATCGATAAGTCGGTAGCGGCTCCTAGTAGAACATGCCGACTCCCAAGTACCAAAGAGTCATGACGACTTGCCTTTCAAATGTTACTTGCGTCTGAATCCCTTTTGCATCACGATATACCATGTCAAAATATAGGCGAATAACTGTCATCCCTTAAATAGTCTGACTCTCTTCTTGATCTGAGATAAGTGATTCATCCGACTAACTCTTAGTCAATCGCCTCGGTTAACACTTAACTGAGTCGTGCATGGACATGCTTTCTGAATCATATCATTCGAGAGGGCCTAGAGAATATCTCTCCATGTGGAGGGGGAAAATCCCATCTTAGTTATCCACATCACGTGCAGCTTGATTCTTAGTCGACCCGAACTCTGCATTTATAACTACCCAGTTACGGATCAGCGTTTGATAGAACCTAAGTCGGCGATCTCCTCAACTCGGATTGTGCAACAACCTCAAGTCTAAGGATTACATTGATTGAGATATACAAATGACAACTTGTTTGCTGTACCTCAATATGGGTCAATCTAACTCGCTAAACTCTTTAGTCGAATCCGTGTAAGTCGGAATAGCATCACCATGCCCATGACAAGTGGAAGCGAGTCATCCAGCCGACTTTCACATTGGTCTAAGTTGTGTGTCCAGCATAACCTCAATGACCAAGGATATTTAGCATGAACAACAGAATGTATAGTTCCACAACTGAATCACATATTCAATGATATACATCAGGTGTTACATGCAATGATAACTCAATAACTTGATGAATACAATGGGAAATATCATCATACATGATTGCCTCTAGGGCATATTCCCAACAGTCTCCCACTTGCACTAGAGTCAATCTTCCGACATCACATGTCTAGGCATCTAATGCCCATGGCTCTCAGATGTGCCTCATGCTTTGGTTGTGGTAATGGCTTTTTCAACGGATCCGCAATATTTGCATTTGTGTGTACCTTGCATAACTTGATATCACCCTGATCCACGAACTGGCAATCAGGTGGTACCGCATGAGTATGTGCTTGTTATTCTGGTGTTGTCTAGGTTCCTTGGCTTGTGCAATATCACCATTGTTGTCACAATACACGTCTAACGGATTGGATGGGCCCCGAACCACACCAAGATCCATGAGGAAATTCCTCATCCAAACAGCTTCCTTTGCCGCCTCTGAGGCGGCAATATACTCAGCCTCTGCTGTAGATGCAGACATAGTGTCTTGCTTGGAACTCTTCCAGCTCACATCCCCTCCGTTTATTACAAACACATACCCGGATTGCGAACGAAATCATCAGAGTCAGTAAGATAACTCGCATCCATGTAACCCTTTACACTGAGTTCATCTTCACCACCATAAACCAAAAACATATCCTTAGTACTTCTCAAGTAATTTAGGATATTTTTAGTAGTTGTCTAGTGGATTTCTCCAGGGTCAGCCTGGTATCTGCTCAAAACACTTAGAGCATAGGAAACATCCGGCCTAGTACAAATCATGGCATACATGATTGATCCGACTACTGAGGCATACAGAATCGCACTCATCCGACTCCGCTCATCAGTTGTCGAAGGACACTGAGTCTTGCTAAGTTTTACACCATGGGATATCGATAAGAACCCCTTCTTAGACGATTCCATGTTGAACTTTTTCAACACTTTGTCCAAGTATGTACTCTGACTCAATCCAATGAGCCTCCTTGACCTATCTCTATAGATCCGTATTCCGAGGATGTATGTTGCCTCACCCAATTCTTTCATTGAGAAACTCCTTTCCAATGATTTCTTGGTTTCTTGCAACATCTGGAAATCATTTCCAGTCAGTAATATGTCATCCACATATAAGATCAGAAAGTTTACCTTGCTCCCACTAAACTTCTTGTATAAACAAGAATCATGATCACTTTCGATGAATCCAAACGATTTGACTACCTCATCAAAACGAATGTTCCAACTCCGAGATGCTTGATTCAACCCATAAATGGATTTATGAAGTTTTCATACCTTGTCAGCATTAACTGGATCGACAAAACCCTCGGGTTGTATCATATACACGTCCTTGGTTAAATTTCCGTTAAGGAAAGCCGTTTTGACATCCATCTGCCATATCTCATAGTCGAAATAGGCTGCTATAGCTAACATGATCCGGACTGACTTAAGCATCACTACGGGCGAGGTCTCGTCGTAGTCAACTCCTTGAACCTGTCGGAACCCCTTTGCGACAAGTCGTGCTTTATAGACATAAACATTTCCATCCATATTAGGTTTCTTCTTAAAGATCCATTTGCACTCGACGGGTCTTGCACCGTCTGGAAGGTCAACCAAGTTCCAAACTTGATTTTCATCCATGGACTTTAACTCGGATCTCATGGCTCCAAGCCATGACTCGGAATCAGATCCCACCATTGATTCCGAATAATTTGCTGGATCATCACTGTCTAACAGTAACACATCACGAACACTCACTACTAGGAAAACACCTTTTTGTGGCGCACCTGAAAAGGCCTTCCGTGGCGCACTAGCAGTGCGCCACTAGCCTCGCGCTATGGCTATCTACTAGATGTGGCGCACTGCCTGGTGCGCCACGGTTATGTCGAGATAGGCGTGGCGCACATGCGAGTGCGCCACAGAAAGTAGTCCAGGTGCGCTACGGAATGTATCTTCTGTGGCGCAGTTGCTGGATTAGCTACCACGACCGGCTCAGACTCTAAGGCATTTGCAGACTCGCTACTAGCCGGGTTTTCTTGAATTTCTTCAAGCTGCACCATGCTCCCACTGGCTCCCTGACTGAGAAACTCTTTCTCAAGGAAGACACCGTTCCGAGCGACAAACACTTTGCCCTCTTCTCGGTTGTAGAAGTAGTAACCAAGGTTTCCCTCAGATAACCCATGAAAATACACTTATCCGACCTGGTCGTAAGCTTGTCCGACTGAAGTCGCTTGACAAATGCTTCACAATCCCAAATCTTAAGAAAATACACAGTCGGATTTTTGCATATCCACATCTCAAGCGGTGTCTTCTCTACCGACTTTGATTGTACTCTATTTAGTGTGAACGCCGCTGTTTCTAGACAATAACCCCAAAATGATAAAGGCAGATCTGTCCGACTCATCATTGATCCTACCATGTCCAACAAGGTCCGATTCCGCCGTTCCGAGACACCGTTCCTCTGTGGCATTCCTGGTGGAGTAAGTTGAGGAACTATTCCACAACTTTTGAGATGGCCATCAAACTTGTGGCTCATGTACTCGCCCCCTCGGTCCGACCGAAGAAACTTTATTTTCTTGTCGAGTTGATTTTGTACTTCATTCTGGAATTCTTTGAACTTTTCAAAGGCTTCCGACTTATCTTTCATCAAGTAGATATATCCATATCGACTCAAATCATCAGTGAAGGTAATGAAGTACTAATAACCACCCCTGGCTGGCGTGCTCATTGGTCCACATACATCGTTATATACTAGTGCCAACAAGTCGGACGCCCTCTCTCAACTCTTTGCAAAAGGTGTCTTGGTCATTTGACCGAGTAGACAAGATTCGCATGTCTCGAACGACTCCAAGTTGAACGAAGTTGGGAGTCCATCATCATGGAGCTTATTCATGCGATTCCAAATAATATGACCAAGCCGATAGTGCCAAAAGTAAGTCATATTCAGATCATTTGGTTTTAACATTTTAACATTTATGTTATAGTCCGACTCACCATCAAGATTCAAAATAAATAACCCGTCCTGTATGGGTGCAAAGCCATTAAACATACCATTCAAATATAAAGAACAACCATTATTCTTAATATTCGAATCATAGCCTTGCCTCATTAAACATGAAGCAGAACTAATGTTTCGACTGTGCACTAGAACATAATAACAATTATTCAGTTCCATAATGAATCCGAAAGTTAAATGAAGTTGCATCGTGCCGACTTCTAACGCAGCGACTCTCACTTTATTGCCGACTCGGATATCAACCTCGCCTCTTGCTACGCTCATAGTTCTTACCAGTCCCTGCAACGAGTTGCAGATGTGAATAACTGATCCGGTATCATATACCCAAGAACTATTAGGTGCATCAGCAAGATATATGTCTATAATATTGCAAACAAGTGTACCTGAGTCAGAATTCATACCTCCACTCTTGGCTTTCTAGGCCAAATACTTGCTGCAATTCCTCTTCACGTGGCCATCCGCCTTGCAGTAGAAGCAAGTGGATCCGACTGAAGGAGATGGCTTAGTCCCTGAGGAAGCGCTTGGGACCAGGTCCTGATCCTTCTTGCCTCCTGACTTGGCCTTCTTCTTACTCCAAGAACTTTTCTTGAACTTAGCCTTATTCTGCACCATCAACACTTGACTGGTGCCCTTCTTGAGATCCTCCTCTGCCTGCTTGAGCATCCCACGTAATTCAGTGAGCTTTTTATCCATACCATGCATGTGGTAGTTCGGAATGAACTGCCCATATGCACTAGGAAGAGAGTTCAGAATTATATCCGTATCAAACTCTTCGCTAATGGGGTAGCCAAGCCTTTCCAGATACTGCACATAACCAACCATATTAATCACGTGCGGACTCAGTGGATCACCATCCTTAAGCTTGCAACTCAGCAAATCCTGAGAGACTTGATACCTCTCAGTCTTAGCCTGAGCCTAGAACATAATTTTGAGGCTTTTGATCATATCGTAGGCCTCAACATTCTTGAACTGCTGCTGCAAGTCCGATTCCATGTGAGCAAGCATAAGACAGCGAATATTCGTGGACTCATCCTTAGTCCGACGGTAGGCATCGGTTGTAGCGAAAGTGGCATTCTCATATGGCTCATCTGGAAGTGGGTTGTCTAGGACATGGTCCTTCTTTTCTTGTTTGAGAACAATTCTCAGATTTCGATACCAGTTGGTAAAATTCGTGTCATTTAGATTATCTTTCTCTATAATGGTTCTCAACGCAAAACTGGATATCTTAGAGGTACTTCTACTAGGTTCCGTGATCTACAAAAGAAAATATGCAAAACACTTAAGACATGTATTCATAAAAGAGCAAGCATATTAAACACTTTAATATTTTATGCTCCCACTAGAACCAACACCCCTCCGATGGTTACTTAGTGATTCAGGATCCTAGATAAGCAAGTCGGGTAGTGAGTTTTAGCATCACCGCTAGCCGCCAAGTGATCTGGATAGACAACTCCTTGTCAATCGCATCTCATATGACTCGTGTTGGTTGGGTGGCATCACATGCCCCGGCTCTCGATCAACTTTTTCCTGAGTCCCACAACCGCTATGATAGACCCGTCTAGCTTACCGAGTGTTTCCGCTGTAAGAGCCCGACTAGAACCCACCTAGTCGGAAAGAATTGGCAGCACCTCAATTTTATGAGCACACTACCAAAAATGTCCGACTTGTGATGGTGCAAACACTGGTGGGAAAAGTGACTAGACCTTCTTCGAGGGATTAAATTTTATCGACTATCTAATAGAGGTAAAACCAGAGACATGTCATTAACACAAAATAAAGCAATTATAAAGTGAAATGGTATGGATCTCTTCATGGCGATCTCCATCTCCACAAATCTTGTAATCTGACTCGTGACAACTCTTATCACTTGCCGTCTTACTCCATGTCGCCGACTTATACATCAACTTGCATGCCATCCGGATTCTCCAAACAGCTACACTAGCTTAGTAAAGTAAATTACATAGAGAATCCGATACGTAGGTCGTAATACAATAAACTGATAGCACCTAGGCTCCAGCTGGCTAACAAACCGTGATTCACAGATCACGTATGGATTACACACATAACATGCACATAAGCCATACCATTCACAACTTCCTGCAAAAACAAGTTATGCATAGATACGATATCTACCAGCGTTGTGAAACTCGCAACGACATCTAAGGCGCTTCTGACGATGGCCAGCGGTCCCGCTATCCAAAGGGTATCGAAGGCGAGCCCCTCGCAGCAAGACCGACATTTTTTCCGAAAACGTAGATCTCATCTATGATTCGGACATGGATTACGACCATTGTCCCGATTCGATCAAACTCTTTAACCTTTGATCACCGCTTCTGGATTTACGTGTCACAGTCTACCCCGATGGCAGAAACTGGATGGTAGGGGTATGTCGTTTCTCGACCTCAGCAGTATGATCATGGAAATCAAATCTTCCATTCTCTGAGTACAGTTGATCCAATCAACCTCGTACAAAACCGATCTATCTTATAGATCGACCACCAAAACAGCACATAGATCCAATCCATATATCACATATGCACGATCTCGAGCCTAAAACCAGAAGATATCGCTCTGATACCACAGTTGGGCCGCGAGGAGATAAAACAAAACTTTTTCTCTCTAACGCGGTGATCCCAAGATCTAGCTGAGGTAGAAGGGCACGAGGATTACCACTAGACGCGCAGTTGCGAAATTGATGACGCACGTCTGTTGAATGTAGTGCGGTCCTCACGATCCAACCTGATCGCGATCATCCTAGTGTTGATCGTACAACACCGCTGCTAGTATCCACACGTACAAGGAGAAGCACCGATGATGGATTGCTTGATCCAGTACGGCGATAGGACTATTGTGGAGCTGGGGTTTACAACACATGGAATGACCTAAAGATCAGCCCTCCTGGGTTTCTGCGTCCCACTATATATGGAGAGTGAAAGTGGGCTCCACTTACTTGTGGCCCATTCACTAAAGCCCATATAATATTAGTCACTATGATTCCGACTCACTGACTTAGTCCAAATCCGGCTCAGGTCCAACCCAACCAGATTTTCGGTTCAGATCCAATCCGAACTTGCTCCCGCTCTTAAGTGTGTGACCCCACAGGCTCATGGCAACTTAGACACGATTGGAGTCTGACTCTCAATCGATCGGTCGATAGCGGATCCTAGCAGAACATGCTGACTCCCAAGTACCAAAGAGTCATGATGACTTGCCTTTCCAATGTGACTTGCGTTTGAGTCCCTTTTGCCTCACGATATACCATGTCGAACTATAGGCGAATAATTGTCATCCCTTAAATAGTCTGATTCTCTTCTCGATCTAAGATAAGTAATTCATCCGACTAATTCTTAGTCGATCGCCTCGGTTAACACTTAACCGAGTCGTGCATAGCCATGATTTCCAAATCATATCATCTGAGAGGGCCCAGAGAATATATCTCCATGTGGAGAGGCAAAATCTCATCTTGGTTATTCACATCACGCAGCTTGATTCTCAGTCGACACGAACTCTGCTTTTATAACTGCCCAGTTACGGATCAGCACTTGACAAACCCAAGTCGATGATCCTCAACTCGGATTGTGCAACAACCTCGGGTCTAAGGATTACATTGATTGAGATATACAAATGACAACTTGTTTGTTGTACCTTAATATGGGTCAATGCGACTCGCTAAACTATTTAGACGAATCCGTGTAAGTCGTAATAGCATCACCATGCCCATGACAAGTGGAACCAAGTCATCTAGCCGACTTTCACATTGGTCTAAGTTGTGTGTCCATCACAACCTCAATGACCAAGGATATTTAGCATGAACAACATGAATGTATAGTTCCACAAATTAATCACATATTCAATGATATACATCAGATGTTACATGAAAGGACAACTCAATAAATTTATGAATACAATGTGAAATATCATCATACATGATTGCCTCTAGGGCATATTCCCAACAGGCTAATGTTGTCCAACACGGAGGCCGAGCTTTCAAGGTCTCGCTCAAGACTTATGAGTGCACATGCAGAAGGCCATCATTGCTTCATCTTGCGTGCCCGCACTTGCTCGTGGTGTCTTGCACATGGCATTTGGACTATAATCATCCGCTCACTGTGAGAGATACCGAGTTCTCTATTGAGACTACTAAGAAGACATGGTCTCCTAGATTTCACCCATACCTGGACCAATCACAATGGTCGGAGTACCATGGAATTCAACTATGTCCCGATCTAAAATGGAAGATTTTTGGACATGGAAGATGTAGGACAGAGTGCTTTAGGAGCGACATGGATGGATGGAGCCGTGGTGGTGGTCGAGAAACGGGAAACGACCAATTCCATCCTACATATTGTAGGAATGGTGTTGAACATCATACCGAGGATTTTTTAGATCCATCCTACATATTCAAAACAATAGAGACAATAAGAACAATTACAAAAAGTCCATCTTACTACCTATAAATGTAACATGAACAAATATTTCATCCTACTCTACCTATAGTTCTAGCATCTAACATAATAAAATGGAATTGCAAATATGAACAAAACACCTAACATATACTTGTAAGCTAAATCAACCAACTAGGGTTCTACCAATGAGTACTATGCCATATCTAAACCTAAATATCAAATAAGCATTGCAATGATTCATATAAATTTCAATATCCAATAGAATCTAGGGTTTCACCCGATTTTACAAATAGAGGATAAATTGGAAGAAATTTACGGATGCAATTGCTAGGAATGGGAGAGAATACCTGGGGAGGGATTGGGAACAAGAATCTTGGAGTATTCCTTCAGATCTAGTCGATTTGAGTGAGGGAGCACCGAACCCTAGCCTCCATTAGACGTTCTGTGTGCGTGGTGGGGAGAGGAATGGGGTCTGGGTCGGGGGAGGGCTGGCCGCGTGTGATTTGATATAAATAAAGTGTAGCGCTACTGCACATGGTGTTGCACTGCATAGTGTGGCGCCATAGAAAATGGCGCCGCACTTACGGAACCAGGGCTCACGAGGCCATGGCAAGGCCACGCTGGCAAGTGTGTGGTACCATTACCCATGGCGCTGCGCTTCAGGGTGCGGCGCCATGGTGGATGGTGTTGCAAAAAGGATTAGTTCTGCAAAAAATATTTGGCCATAGTTTATTTTGTGAATTTTTTTAAATAGGAGTTATTTTTGGTCAAATTGCCAAAAAAGCCGCCCATGCAACCACACTTGCCACAAAGTTACTGTGGTAGCACGGTGTAGCTAAGAACCAAAATTGGCCACTTTGCATGTAGGAAAAAATAGGAGCGACGATACATGCTGCCAAAAGGGTATTCAACATTGGAGCACCTGGGAGATAATTGTTGATGGAAAGTAGGGAACTTTTAGGAACATTGGAAAACAAGATAATTCATATGCATTTTCCATGAAGTTTCTAGAATAAATTAGTAAGATATGAACATCAAAGAATTCCGTAAAAAAGATATCTGTGTGAGCAATTCCACACGAGAAATATATGGCTTGCATGGTGTGGGTAGTTAATTAGTAACGATTACTTTAGCATCTGGATGTAATAGATACTACCATAAAAATATTTTTTGTTAAGTGGTCTGCTCTTTGCCGAGTGCATTTTGACTTTTCCGTGTATTGTATTCGGGAAAGATTAGTAACACGGCAAACTTTGACAAGGCACATGGCAAACTTAGCACACTTGGCAAAGTGCACATGGCAAAGAAACATACTCAGCAAAAAAATACACACGGCACACAAACATACTTGGAAAACAACCCAAAAAGCACATGAAAAGAAAACAACACTCGGAAAAATAAGAAGACAAGTGGCTCCCCCGCGTATCTAACAGCGTTAATGCCGGAATGTAGCGTTCCCGAGTGTTCTTTAACAGATACTCAGCAAAGATTTTCCCGCCTCCGGTTCAAAGCGGAGGGAAATAATCCCACAAATACTTTGCTATGCACAATACACGACAAAGATTTAGTCCTTTCCTACATGTTCTTCCCGTCGGTGGCTGTGATGGAGCACTTCTTTCATGTGTGCAATTGCACTCGACAAAGATTTCCGTCACATTTGCCCCTTCCTCAATTTCCCCCCACTTGTTTTGGCACTATTCTTTCCCATTATCTTTCAAAGTCGTAGCCTCTATGAAATAACATGCGGGCCCCCATGTGTGGTTTTGATAATTAATGACAATCTTTATGGACTAATGTGTGTATTAAGTTGTATTTGTAGGAATTGTCCATTGGCATCGCTTGGAGCATGTGTTGGCTTCAAGGTCGATGAAATGAGAAGAAGATGTGTCGTACAAGCTCAAAATGCGCCATCTATAGAAGATATCATGTTTGATGCTTGCCATCCTCGGTGATCTTGGATCGATGATGAGGAATTAAGAAAGGCGTTCCATCTTGAGAAGGTCAAGTTCGTCTATATCGAGATCAAGTGGAATGCTCAAGTCAAAGGTACAATCTTGATAGGTTTTCCCTTTTGCCGGTCTCAGGTTGTTAGTGGGAGACCGGGTTTAGGATAGATAACCGTACTATCAAGAGGGGATCTCGAATGAGTAACTCGGTCACATCGTTCGGAGAGAGCTCAAACCTTTGCATACTTGCATCGTCATATTTGGTTGTTATTGGTCTTATTCATGTGAGGATATAGAGCTTCTGGTAATCTCCATAACAAGCTCTTGGTCATCAAAATCGAATCTTCCATTTGTATCTTATTGCGATTTTGATCTATGTGTTTTCAGTTTCTCACCAAGTGAGGTATCTCACATTATTGTACTTGATACATTCTCACTTGGTGATAACCAATATTTTTTCAACGCAATTGGAATCGGATCAATCGGAGCAACCGTTTGAATATTTTCCGATTTTATTCTGAAAAGGGAAAAGGAAAAATCTTGTCTGGACCGAGCGGTACTATCGCAGCCTAGTACCGCTCGGGCCTGACGTGCGTAGCCCACCTGCTGTATCACCCGGTAGCCCAGGCCGGCTGTACCGGGCCCATGCGGTAGTACCTCCCGGACGGGCCGATACTACCGGTCCCAACCCAGAAACTCCCATCTACCTGCGTCCACAGCCACCGCTTGCCTTGGGCCGTTCTTGCGCGCTAGCTCCCGCTCGCCTGGCTCACGCGCGCCGCCGCCGCCGCCTGCTCCCGCATGCACGCTGTGGCCCCACTCACCTGCTGTGTCTCGCCCGCGAGCCCCGTGTGCCGCGTTGACCCAGCCTCGCGGGAGCTGCCGCCAGCGCCATCGCCTTGCTGCTCGCTGCTGCTTTGGGCGCTGATGTTGCTTTCGCATCTTGCATGTAGCCCGCGCGTGACGCCGCTATTGCATGCCTGCTGGCTCCCGCACAGCACTGGCTCACGCACGTGCGACATAATGGACTAAAATAACCCATAAAATAACAATTTCACGGAATGAACTCTGGCCATAAGAAATTCACCGAACTAACCCTTTTTGCAACGCCATACGTTCTGGCGCCGCACCCTGAAGAGCGGAGCCATTACGCCTGGCGCCACGGACCTGCCAGCGTGGCGCCTCGTGGGCCCTGGTCCCGCTAGTGCGGCGTCTTGTCGTGTGGCGCCGCACTGTGTAGTGCAGCGCCGTTGCGCGTGGCGCCGCACTTTAGGTCTTGTACCAGTGCAACGCCAGCCCTCCCCAGCCCCATCCTCATTCCTCTCCCAACCCGAACAAGCATGGCGGCGGCGGCGCTCTCCACCTAATACCACCCCCCAACCAGGCCAGATTTAGGGATTCTTCCAAGAATCATGCTCCCAATCCCCTCCCCCAGGTATTCTCTCTAATCCCTCTCAATTGCATCCACAAATTTCTCCTTTTTTTGTCCCCTATTTGCAATATTTGGTCAAACCCTAGATTGTATGGTGAAACCCTAGATGGTATGAATCATTGCCATGTTTACTTGATCTTTAGGTTTAGGAATGCTTGTAAGATGGATAGTAAAACCCTAGTTATTATGGGATAGTGAAACCCTAGGTTTTATGTGACAAATTGTATGGTTACATCTAGATGCTAAAACTATAGTTAGAGAAATTGTATGGTTGCACCTAGTTATTTTGGGATAGTGAAACCCTAGAACTATAGGTGGAGAAATTGTATGCTAGAAATATAGGTAGAGTAGGATGAAATTTTTGTTCATGTGTCAACTATAGTTGGAATAAGATGGACATTTTGTAATTGTTCTTATTCTCTCTATAGTTTTTAATATGTAGGATGTCTCTAAACAATGCTCACTATGATGTTCAACACCGTGCCTACAAGATGTCGGATTAAAGATAGGTACTAAAAACTTTGATGCAAGTCGAACAAGATGCCATGTTTGTTTAGATGTAAATCTAACATTTGCCATTGTATGTTTGCAGGAGCTTCAAACCCTTTGACTTAGGTACCACGAGGTCTCGTCCGGCAAGATGCCTTATGATGCACGGTACACTCCGTACATCCAGCAGCTAGGACTCCTCCCCTTTATCCACATGGTCACTCGGTCCACACCGGCCTTCAACCCTGCTGTGATCACCGCGCTTGTGGACCGGTGGAGGCCGGAGACGCACACCTTTCACCTTAGGACCGGCGAGACTATGGTCACTTTGCAGGACATGAGCATGATCCTGGCACTCCCAATCGAGGGAAACCCTGTGTGCATGTGCTCAGATTCAGAAGGGTGGCGTGAGCAGATGGTCTCCCTTATAGGGAAGGATCCACCTGAGGCCATAAACTCGAAGGGGGAAAGACTGAGGGTCGCTGCCGGGACTACTTTTACTTGGATCATCCAGAATTTCAAGATTTGCCCCGAGGATGCCGATGAGGAGACGATCAAGACATACACTCGTGTGTATGTGTGGTACATTATCAAGAGGACTCTGTTTCCTGACAGCAGTGGGGATCGTGCTCACTGGCATTGGCTCAAGTTGCTCGTTTTTTTGACTCTACCTTCAGTTGGGGTTCTGTGGTGTTGGCCTGGTTGTAGCGTCGGGTAATGAGTTATTTACAAATGTTGTTGTATATTTCTGCATTACCTCAAAAAAAATTGTTCTTACCAAATGGTTGTTCACTTCATCTGCAGCTGGATGATGCTTGCCTTAGGAGCGCCGCCGATTCAGGGATTGGTGGTTGTTTGCTCCTTCTTTCGGTGTGGAGCTGGGAACGCTTCCCCATTGGATAGCCGAGATTGTTGTCATTCAATCCTTACATTGATAACGGCAACGACTACCTTCTCTCCACGTGGGCTTACAAGTGGGATGTGGTCTCCGAACCGCCAACGGACCCAGTGGAGGCGTATAAGAAGTACACCAACGAGTTTGACATGATCACCTTGGATCAGGTAATTTCCTCGGGTGCAGTCAATTATATGTCTTGAACTTGTAATCTTTGACCCTAACATGAGTGTGGTATGATGCAGGTGACGTGGGAGCCATATGGTCGAGGGGACCGCTTTGGTGTTCCGGAGGACTATCGCCTTAATCCTATTTGCCTCAGAGAATCTCGTCTGTGGCAAATGCGTTGCCCCATGGTGTGCATGTGGGCTGTTGAGTATCACCAGCCTCACCGTGTCATGACCCAGTTTGGGTTATTTCAGATTGTCCCGTCTGAGTGGAAGGACACGGACTTAGGGCTCCATAGGTAAGATATTAACTGCCTTACCATGTGATGTGCTTATCATTCGCCAAATAACGTGGCTTGACTTGTTGTTGTGTGCAGCTTGGACAGGAAGAAGCAGAGGAAGGAGAAGGATTGGCCCAAGCTTCATAGGAAGCACCTTGAGAAATTCAGGAGGTGTGTGATCGAGGCTAAGAAAGCAAAAGGAACACAGGATAGGCCCTTCAATCGGGATGCTTTCAACAACTACATCGCATGGTTCATTGACAACGCACGGGTGGAGATATACCCACGGGAATTTCGGGATTCGATCTTGGAGGAGCCATTGGTGTTTGATGAGCTTTCAACCAAACAATACAACATCATGGTCAGAGAAGGGCGTCAAGCCGAGTTTGCTCCCTTGGTCAACTTTGTGGTAAAGTGTGCCGAATATTTTTTTTCCATCTAGGCGCTTCTCACACCTTGCATGGATAACTTACTAGTTTCTTGTCTATGACAGCGCGCGGAGGTAAGGAAGTCCGCCGATGCATGCGAGGACGCTTTGGACACATACCCTCGCGGAGAGAAGGGAGAGGGTCTGTTTCGTGAGTTCGTTAAGAAGCAGGGCCAACGGTTAAGGTGGTTGTCGAACTTGCTAGGTTGTCGTGACCCCGAGGTGGCAACACCGTCCGCATCATGGTCCAACATGACCGAAGGTGACAATTCTAGGGATCATCACTCCACATCCGAGGACGAGTCGAACACACCCAAGGTAGTAAAACCATTGCATCCCCCACCCTCCCTTGCATTTCTCCTGAATTTGTCCTTACCAATCTTCTTTTGTTGACAGCCCCAAGATGAGGAAAGCATCTCCGACGAGATGACATTGGGCAACTACACTTGCTACAAGGTCCACGAGCGGTCCGACTACGTGCTCAAGCCAAGGCAACCCAAGAAGCCTTACACACCCAACCCTTCCACGGCTAAGACAAAGAAGCCCAAGAATCCATATCGCTTAGAGGTGCAGGATGAAGAGGAACCAAGGAGGAGGAGAAAGATGCCCGCGAGAAGGGGCCGAGGGGCGAAGACCACACGTGGGAAGTAGAGTATATGTTGCACTTGGTACTAATGGTTGTTGTCGTGAACTTGGTACTTTAGTGTTGTCGTAAACTTGGTACTAATGGTTGTTGTCGTGAACTTGGTACTTTGGTGTTGTTGTGAACTTTGTACTTTGTTTGAATCTGTAATGGCTGTCGTGATGAAACAAACATGCTCGAACAACATCTGTAATGGTTGTCTTGATGAATCTGTAATGGTTGTCTTGATGAACAACATGCTCCTAGGCTCAAACAATCCTGGGCTCAAACATCTGAAATAGACGGACAGACAGAGAAAATAGAGTAGTCAGGAAAGTGCGGCGCCATGCTCCCTGGCGCCGCACATGCACTATGAGCTGGGCAAAGTGGCCCAGGAATCAGCTAAGTCAATGTGCGGCGCCAGGATGCAAGGCGGTGCACTGTGCAACGCGCAGCCTGGTGGCGCCGCACATGTGCTCGAAAATAGACAGAAGCTTCTGTCTATTTTTGAGCACATGTGCGGCCCCAGGCTTCAAGGCGCCGCACGGTGCAACGCGCATCCTGGTGGCGCCGCACGGTGCAACACGCAGCCTGGTGGCGCCGCACAGTGCGGCGCCTTGCAGCCTGGCGCTGCACATGTGCTCGAAAATAGATAGAAGCTTCTGTCTATTTTCGAGCACATGTGCGAAGCCAGGCTGCAAGGTGTCGCGCGGTGCAACGCCACCATGCCTGGCGCCGCACTGTGAAGATGCTGCTACAGCCAGCTTTCAATGGCTAGTTTCGAGGGGAAATGATCACACATCGAACAAAAAAGCTTTGAGGGGGGAAATGTTTCTTGACACATACGAAATAACACGAGTTTCTTGCCCTTAAGGGGTTCACGAAATAACACGAGGTTCACGATCACATCTTGACACATACAAGTCCATGACTCCCGGTTACATACTCAAAGTCTAGAACATAGGCCCTTTGCCCTTCCTCTTCTTCTCTTCCTCTTCCTCCATGGAATGCCACACCGCTCGATGCAGCCTTTCCCTCTCGGCATCCTGAGACTCCTTATCCCGGCGATTCTCTTCCTCCTCTTTCTTGTGGAGCTTATCATTACGTTCCTTGCGCTTCTTCGCCATCTCCTCGTCACGCAGCGCTTCGTAGTAGCGCCTTCTTTTTATGGCCCAATCGATCTCTTGGATAGCCTTGTTGGATTGAGGTTGCTCGATATCTATCAAAGTGTAGTACCTACATACCGGAGGGAGAGACTACAAGAAAATAGTACATGTTAGAGGCTATGATATGGAATAGTTGGGACACATAAAGAACTAAAAAGCTTTGTGCATACTGGTGGAGTGTCGTATGGGTTGCGGCTACGCACGAGAGAGCGATTGTAGTTGGCACACATGAAAAACTTCTTTCCCCAACTATCGGAATTGTAGTCTTCGGACTTCTTAACAGTGCAATCGGTTCCACACCAACAAATAGGAACCTCCTTTCCATGGGCCTCGTCAGTACGAATTGCCTTGCGTGGCCTTTCCTCTTGGTCGGCGCAAGGTGGCCTAGCATTGGCCCTCCTCTTCCTCTCTTACTCTTCCTTCTCCTTTTGCCTCTTCCTCTCTTCCTCTTCCTTCTTCTTCTTCCTATTCCTCTCTTCCTCTTCCTTCTTCTTCTTCTTCACCTCGTCCTTCTTTTTCGCCAAGTCACGAGCAAATTGAACTACCTCTTCGAATGACTTCATCTTCTTCTCTTCCTCTCTTCCTCAGCTTCCTTCCTCTTCCTCTCTTCCTCGGCCTCCTTCCTCTTCTCCACCACCTCCATAGCATTCGCCCAGACCTTCGAGTAGCTGACACCTTCCCCATCATTGGCCTTGTTGGGTTGAGTCGCCATACCTATTATAAGAATAAAAGGTACAAGTTAGTAAAGGATGCATTTAACCCAATAAGCATGAATGATAGTAAAATATGCATAAATGTGAACATACCTACGAGCATACGGATTTGGTCCGGCTAAGTAACCTATCATACTAGCGGGATTAAAACCACCACTCCCTCTTCCTCTTCTTAGCCCAAGTTGTCGACCTCTTTGTTGTCTAGGAGCTTATTGTCTAAGAAAATTGTGACTAGGAGCTTGTTGGTTAGTCCTTGGTTGGATACCACTTGGTTGGCTTGGAGCTTGTTGGCTAGTCCTTGGTTGGCTACCACTTGGTTGGCCTGGAGCATGTTGGCTAGTCCTTGGTTGGCTACCACTTGGTTGGATTGGAGCATGTTGGCTAGTCCTTGGTTGGCTACCGCTTGGTTGGCTTGGAGCTTGTTGGCTACTACTTCCTTGATTTCCTTTTGCTCTTTTCCTTTGAGAACACTTTCTTGCATTGTGCCCTTCACCATTGCACGTTCCACACCGGGATCTCTCACTAGGCTCTTGGAATTGGTCGTTGCCCGTTTCCCGACCACCACCATGTCCCCATCTGTCCATGTCGCTCCTAAAGCGCTTTGTCTTGCGTCTTCCACGTCCAACAACCTTCCATTTCGGATCGGGCCATAGTTGAATTCCATGGTACTCCGGCCATTGTGATTGGTCCAAGTATGGATGAAATCTAGGAGCCCATGTCTTCTTAGTAGTCTCAATAGAGAACTCAGCCTCTCTCACCGTGAGCGGATTATTGTAATCCAAATGTCGTCTGCAAGACGCCACGAGCAAGTGCGAGCACGCAAGATGAAGAAATGATGGCCTTCCACATGTGCACTCACAGGTCTTGAGCGAGACCTTGAAAGCTCGGCCTCCGTGTTGGACACCATCAGCCGTTGTACCTCCGGGCTTCATAACTTGGTAAATTAGCTCGTCATTGTCATATTCCGTGACAACTTGGGAATCCGCTTTCCTTGTCTGAAATTGCATCGAATCGTCAACCTTCGGTGGGAACTTGTATTTGTACTTGTTCTTGTTGTCTCCCGCAATATGTCGGTCCGTTTCATGTGAGTATTTCAGAAAATACTCATTCATCATGTCGAATGTATATCGGACTATTGCAGTGATGGGCAATGCACGGACAACTTTTAGCAACTTGTTAAATGCCTCTGCCATGTTGCTTGTCATTTGGCCGTACCTCCCGCCACCGTCATCAAAAGCTCGTGCCCACTTTCCCATATGTTCAATTTTCCTATTGAGAAACTCGCGACCACCCGCATTGAGTTCTTTGTTGACTAGCAATGTGTTGTACAAGTTAGAGAAACGATGTTTCGTGACAGCGAGGCAACAATCTTGTAGATCATCGGACAAATCCTTGCTCTTACATGCCCTATAGAAGTTTGCACAAAAGTGTCTCATGCACCAACGATTGTGCAATGGAGCATGGCCGGGAATATCAATCATCACCGCATTGATAATTCCTTGATGACGGTCAGAAATGACACATATCTCCCTTTGAGGGGTTAATATCTTGGTTCTCAAAAGATAGAAGAACCACTCCCAATTATCATTGCTTTACGCCTCCACCAAAGCAAACGCCAAAGGAATCAACTGGTTGTTCGCATCATTGGCTATTGCAATCAAGATAGTGCCTTTGAATTGTCCGGTCATAAAGGTGCCATCAACAGAGATGATCGGTCTACAATGTTCAAAATCCCGAACACATTGCTCAAAACCCCAAAATGCATGGCCAAAAACTCGCACGGTTTTCCCATTTACAACCCTTGTCTTGTTCCCATAAGGTTCAACCACATGAACGATGTCGGGGTTAGCATTGGCCATCGCTAACAACAACCTTGTGATTCGGTTATAAGATTCCTCCAAATCACCATACAACATCTTGAATGCGGCTTGCTTAGCCTTCCATTCCTTCCCGTACTTTAGCTCGTAGTGAAAGAGGGCTTTCACAAGCTCCATGACCATCTTGATGGTCATTATTGGAAATGACGCGATGTCATTGGATAGCCTATAAGCGAGGAACTCGGAGGTGAGTTGTCGGTGTTCGTTCTTTGCATCCTTCCCATACACCACCGGGCTCTGCACATGTGAGTTGATACGCAACTAGATATGTGCCAATCGGGACCTCCCTTGAATGGTCTTGCACGCACTATCCAAGGACATCCTTCCTCCTCGCACTTCATCGTGTAACGCTTCTTGATGTCCGAGTGCACGACCGTGTAAGGACGATAATGCTTCACCGAGAAGTCCTTTATCCACTGCTAGAATTCCAACAAGGTCCTGAACCTTGATCCTTTGCAAAAGCCACTATTCACTTCATTGCCATCCCGGTAAGAACTTGTCCTTGGTCCAAGCACTATGCCCTTGCCACCATCAACCGTGGCTTCATCCGCGAGACTAAGATCACGAAACAAAGGCACCTGATGGTCTCGGCCCAATACGGTATCATGGATTTCAGCCTCTCTATCCGTGAACCCCTCCTCGTCAACTTCTTCTTCGGGACCATCATCATCCGAGTCCGATGCATAGCCTCGAGAATACGGGAGGTCATGGAAACACCAGGACAGGTGCGATGGAATTCGACATGACCTCTATTGTACTTTTGTATTTTAGGGGAAGACAATTCAAATCTAAATATTTACTTGATAGATTTGAATATTAAAAGAATTTGAAATAGAATAAGAATTGGAAATTAAATTATAATAAAATATTGAGGTGAATTCTTATTTATGAATAAGATTCAATATTCACAATTATTCTAATTAAAATTTAAAACACAAAGAGATAAGTGTTTCTCTTGCCATTGGAGAAATGGGGTTTAGTTCATCTTAGATGGGGGTTAGGAATTTGGACATGACCTTTGTTGAATTTATAATTTTGGGGAAAAGAATTTGCATTCAAGACTTCAAATATGATATCATACAATTCAAATATAACTTGGATTTAAATTTAAATCTTAAACTATTACAGGATATTTCCTAATCATAATACAAACTGGTATAAGCAAATATAAACTCTATTGAAAGAAATACAATAATACAATGTATTTACATTATTCAAGAAGAAAGAGAAATTACATTACTAAAATGAATAAAAGAGCTCTTTATTACAACAAAATAAATATGACATTGTCTTTACAAAATAACTGTAAAAGAAAAAGGAAATAAGTAAACTTTATTAAACAAGATACAAATACAAGTTTCAACTAACAAAGAGAAAAATGAACTTTATTAACTAATAAAAGAATACAGTATTATTTACAATATTTAAGAATCAAATAAAGTTGTAAAATAATAAAAAAGAAAACCTAAACTATTTTCCTGATTATTCCTATGTCTTATGTTCTTCAACTCTCCTTATTCTTCACCCTGCAAAAACAAAACAAAACAAAAAGACAAGGAAGAAACAGAATGGGGACTTAGTTAAATCTTTGCTCTCAGTCTGATAGTGAAATGCGCTGTTGGACACATCATTGAGCTTTTAAATGGAAGGGGCAAGTTTCACCGATGTGTGTATCTGATCTTATCATAAAAAGAGGCTTCAGGCTTAGCATCATAAGCCAGGGGCAAGTTTCACCTTGGTTTTATATAGTAAACAGATAAGAAGTAAAAAACCATCCAAAAATATCAAGGAAGTACTTGATCTGATCCATGAGTCACAGCAAGCAAGCAAGCTGCTCACACAACCATGCATATGGGTGTCTTCACAACAGAAGACCTGTGAAGGAGACACGTAAGCCAGCTTATGTACACAAAGGGGTTGAACCAGCCGTAGCAGCAAGCTACCATTTCCCCTCCACACTTCAGAGCACATTCCCCATCTCATCCTCTCATCATCAAACCAAGAATTCTTAGATCATCCCACCAAATCCACCACTTAATCAGTATCTGGTTGCTTACTTAAGCCTTCCAAGAAAAGATCAAGTGAGCACAAGGAGGAGTAGATCAAGATCAATAGCATCACAAGGAGGAGTAGATAAGATCAGCAGAATCACAAGATCAACAAATAACCACAAGCTACAGTCAATCTTCAGCAACCACCACAGGTTGATATACCACTAGATCATGCAACATCTGTTCTTGTCCTTTTCATTTCTGGGCATGGAGTTATATGGGAAAGAGGATCTCAGACTGGGTAGTAATGATACACCAGTATCATCATTGATCTAGGATTATAAACTATAGCATATGTTCTTATTACCACTAGTTTCTCAGACTATGCACCCTTGGCAATCATATCTTGATTCTTAGCCAAACTGTTTAAAAACAACAGATTGAGCTATCCGAGTATGCCAATACAGCTTCAGACTTTTGCATCATTAGCTATAAGCCATATCTCCCTATTATACCACTCAGGTTACATCATAGTGATATTTTCAGCAGCAGTTTTATGCTAATTTAGATTCACCACTGTGCACACTCAAAATTGAGGCACCACAGTGACATCTACACTAACACAAGCCACTACTTTATCTTACCACCTCATTTTCCTAAGAGATGTTCCAGGAATCAGGCATGTATATGGTTTCATTGTAGAAAGGTTCTATAAAACAGATCCTTTCTTTAAACCTCAAGCAAGAATCCATTCATGATTTGCTTCTACAAAGCTTAAGCCTCAAATTATGACTTCATTGGCTAGGGAAAGTCCAAACTTCTAACCAGTAATATTATAGCATGGATATATATGTGATCTAGTTCATGTGCATCCTCCAAAGAGGTACCACATCAGCCAGAACAGTTGCTTAAAGCCAAGTATTGCATAAATGCAGCATCGAGGAGACCAAAGAGGCACCACTAGTCTAGATGACAGCAAATCTTACACAGGATAGATTATTGTGTACTATCTAGAGAGAGGCATCACAACAACAAGTTACAATATGCATCAAGCTAGGATGCTTAAAATATATATATATACCTCTGGTAACATATCTAGTTTAGAAAATGATCACCAACACAGAAGAAATTATAAATAGGACAAATACAGTATATCTATCTACCTTTATAATACACACTTCTGGCAGTCAACATTTAGTTTATTAGCACAAATAAAACTGATACAAGAAATTACTATCAAGTGTGAAGGACAGAATAAGGATTTGATAATACAAATCACATAGTAATCACTAGATCATCAGAGAATCGAACCACCACAAATCAACATATTTTCTAAGTGCATTAATAATGTGTATTTCTCAAGCATTTCATATACCACTAGCATCACGAACACTCAATCAAGCTAAGGGTCATATGCTCACAATTGTTCACCCAAACAAACCACTATGAAGCATCAAGCATCGAAATAAGAAGGAATATGAAACTAGTTAAAGATGGATATTAAGATAGAGAGAGGTTTATGAGAGGGGGAGGGTGGTACCAACCTGTTGGCAAGATCAGGCTCATGAAGAAGCCGTGATAGTGACAACAGAGAGGCGAAGCAGTCTTGAAGGTACAACAGGGGAGCACCATCGTCTTTGAAAGCATCAACCACACCACCAACAAGACCCCAGCATCCTAACGCCCACGCTGTACCACCGGGGTTGCTAAGAACCTCGTCGTCCCGCCGGAGTAACAGCAAAAGAGGAATTAGGGTTTGGGGCTGGTGGTAAGCACGTTAGGGCATGGGACACCAATCGAATTGGATAGTCTAGTGAAATTTTGATAGGCGCATCAAGGAGGGCCATCGGCACCGGCCGAAATGGCCAGGCTCGCCGGACTCGAGTCGCACCTGCGCATCTTACCCAAGCGAGGAAGAGAGCTAGGGTTTGCCTTGGGTGCGCGAAGAGGATGCAGGCGTAGGCTACGGCGGCGAGGAAAAGAGGGAGGTGGTCGAGGCGGAGCTTGGCCGGCGAGTGGTTGTGAAGGAGGCGGCCAGCGGCGGCCGAAGTGGCTGACGGCGGCGACATCGCACAGGAGCAAGAGGGGAGAGGATGAGGTATGTGTGTGTGCATGTGTGTGTGGAGTGAGGGGTGGGCCGGGGGTGAGGGGTCTAGCATGGTCCAGTTGGGCCAGGACAGCCCACATATCCAACCAAACGGCCCAAGTTGATTAGGTTTAGAAATAAAAAAAGAATTACTAAAATAACCTCCAGACATTTTTAGCTATAGAAAATTATAGAAAAGTCCTAAAAATACATATGATATATCAAAATGACCACAAAAATAATATCTACCTAATAAAAATATAATTTTAATTGTATAAAATAAATATAAAGAAAAATAATTATTAACACCATTAAATCTTAAATGAAATATTATAAAATAAAACAAAAACTCTAAAAATCATTTTTGTGTATCAAAATAACTCTGTCATTTCATAAAAATACTAATTTAGAGTTTTACAAATAAAATATAAAGCAGATATTTAAAGACACTTAATTTTTTGATGAATTTTATAAAAATAAAGATAATACTTAAAAATAAATAAAATTCATTTTTAAGGTATTGAATAAATATATTACACTAGAAAAACATTAAATATATTATTAGAAAAGTCTTTAATATTTTAAATAATAAATCCTTATCTAATTCCTATTTTGTGAATTCTTTAAAAATAATATTAAGTAAGAAATAATCACAATTCTTATAAAACCTTGAGAAATTAGTGTCTTTGTACTAAATTCCAAACCCATAACTGAAATTCATAATCAAATTTAAGTATAACTGTTAACTTTAAAATATTCCTTTAAAAATCTTATTAAGAATCCTTTAAATAAACATTGGGTATCACCCATTTATATAATATGGTGAATAATCATTATATCTTAACCACTATTAACATAACTTTAAATTCTAACAAATTACTAAGACCTTCTAATTATGATTCCATTAAATAAATACATATTCCTTTCATAATAGCAAAACAAATTTAATCTAATCATTTACTTAAAATATAAAGTGAATAATTCCACACCTTAGTTGTACCTATCATAAGTCTAAAACTTGGGAATAATTAAAATATATTACATCTTAACTTTACTTAACCTTTTAAAGTTAACTTTAGTCTCAAAACTTATAAACATCAGGTCTAATAAATCACTTATATTTTTATAGTTAACATTGGTCTATTTAACTTAAGACATAAAGCATCTCAAGTACAAACTAATAAATCAAACACCAAAAGACATTAATCATGTTCTATTAACAATGATGATTGTTTAAATCTTAGAAAGGAAATCTTTTCTTCAAATATTATTCTTTTTGCCACTTCAAGCAACAACTCTAGGATAGTTATTTCAAACCTTAATAATCCAATACATAGACCTCCATCCTAATCACCAAATAGCAACTAATCTAAATCTTAAATTACTATTGCACCCTACTTTTATATCTTGAATATCAAAACTTAAAATCCCTATAGATGCACTTCATGAGAAGTAAAAATTTGAAGATAAACCAACTCTTAAAGGAATCACCTAAGTTCACTTCACTTACAGTATTAGGGATTCACTTTGGGAATTTTACAAAATGCATATCATTACTTATGCATAACAACATATTTCTTCTTTAAACATTAGTCCTTACCGGACGAATGATGTTGATTTCAGATATTGGATCTTATGTCGTCTCGAAGATCGTGAGTGCATAATCTTGCAATCACAAAAGGCAAGTTCACACTTGCTCATGTCCTTTGATTATTTTCTATAAAGTATTTTGCAAATCCAGTGTTGTCATCACATGCATCTGAAAAAGGTCTGAAAACACTATTTTCATAATAATGTGATTATAGGTTATTTACCATGAGGTAATAACCTACTATGAAAGTTCCGGCGGTAAAGGAACATATTATCTAGGACTTAACAACCAATGTCGCCAGTGATTCTTGCGCCGTATATCACGCGTTAACCATGAGATTTGGAATGGGACAGAGAAGTCAGGTGTATCTTCTTCCTCTCGCATGAAGCCGGATGTGCAGGCCGTGGTTGTTATCACTCGTAGCGTGCATATTAATTGGTAATTCATAGAGGATATGCAGTATATGGGTGGGAACCCTCAACGTCCCACGATAGTTCTGGCATCTAATGGTCTGTACAAACCATTGCCGTAATTTAATATGTGGGCATGGTGTACACCAAGGAGGCATGCGGGGTCGCGAAGGGGGCAGTGATTGGCTTGGATCTTAGACTGGGCCCCATACCAAGGAAGTATGGACAAGGTCATGACTTGGTTGTGCAACAAGGCTAAGGTCTCTTAAGGGTAAAGTAACGCACCTCTGTAGAGTGTAAGAACTGTAACTTGTTACTCCCTGTTCCGGGAAGGAGCTGCGAACGAGGCGGGAAAGGAACTCCATGAAAGTTCTGATAAACCCGTGAAGGCTGATGAACATAGATTTTCAGAAAAAAAATCAACCTTTGAAGAAATGTTTACCAAAACTTGCATGGCCTACGACCTATGGTCTGTGGCTGTAGATATAGTGCATCAAACACTCCTTTTCTAGAGAACTTGCTGAGTACGCTCATACTCAACATATATTCTTAACCCTTGCTAGGTTCTAAATCCAGTACAGACGATGTCTACATCAAGTTATGCTCCAGGAATCATCATCAAAAGCTCGAGCTCTTCAATGAAGTTAAGGAAGTCAACATATACATCAACTCAAGTGAATACGAAGTTTCTGACTAGATAGGAATATAATCTCTAGCCATAAAACCTATTTCTGTAGTGTATTGTCATAACAGCAATGCTAGACCATTAATACTAGTCCTATAGTATGATAATTTTTGAATTGTTTATTCTGATTCTTCTTTGTAAGAAGTTTATTTCTCTCTCTTTAACCTAGAGTGTTCTCTGGATCTTATGTAAATAGTCGAGTTGTAACCTATAGTCATGTCTTGGACCTACTGTGTTTCTATTGTACTACTCTGAGGGATGTAATACTAGTGAACGGTAAAATATCGTCGTCCCTGCGTGCCTCGGTTATCTCTATACCCGAGCTCTTTACTTATGCACTTTACATTTTGATAGCCTCCGTGCTTGAAGTAATATATATCTTGCTATCACACTGTTGCTTGTATTGCTTAGCATAAGTTGTTGGTGTACATAGGTGAACCATAGTTGTTTTAGGTTGTGCTTGACAAAGTAAATTCTAGTTTAATTCCGCCTTTGTCGAGCCACTCTCAGAAAAGTTTTAATCGCCTATTCATCCTCCCCCTCTAGGCGACATCTGTATCCTTTCACTCTATATATATGGAGCACTACTCAGCCAAAAAACTCACACACTCACTAGCTACCTCTGGCCGGTGTTCTCCCTTCTTCCTCCTAGCTCCATATACTTTTATTTCTGAGGTGTTGTTTCTGTTCGTGAAGAAGAGTGTTGCTGCTAAAACTTGTACAAAATTAGAGTATTGATGTACAAGGTCTGCATGTCCAAGGTCTTTGAGTAAGCACACCGAGAGGATGCCATTCTGAGTACGTAAGTCAGCCTCGTGAAAAAAGTGTTGTTGTTAGGACACCTTGGAGGTGCAGATCTTACACAAGTTTAGAGTATTGACGTGCAAGGTCTGCATCTCCAAGGTGTTCGAGCGGGTACATCAAGTATGACGTCCTCGTGAAGAAGAGTGTTTCTACTATGAAACTGTACCTTGGAGGTGCAGATCTTGTACTCTTAGAGTATTGACGTACAAGGTCTGCATCTCCAAGGTGTCCAAGCAGGTACACGAGAGGATTCTATTATGAGTATATATGTCGACCTCGTGAAGAAGAGTGTTGTTGCTAGGACATCTTGGAGGTGTAGATATTGTATAAGATTAGAGTATTGACATACAAAGTCTGCATCTTCAAGGTGTTCATGCAGATACACTCGAAGTCCACGTCCACCATCAACTCCTTCATCACTGCAAGGTCAACCACCCCTTGTCCCTATCTGTGTGATATAGTCGTTTGTTTTGTTGACAGGAGGCAGGAAAATAAGTGGGGGAAAAATGGCATGAAGAAGTGGTGGGAAAAAAGCATATAAAGAAGTGGTATGAATAAAAGGGTGATAAAAATGGAGGAAACGAGACAAAAAGTTGTGTCAGTGACATAAACACGTTATTTAGCCACTGAACTCACACACTCACTAGCTATAGCTAGATTTGGTCGTTGTTCTATCCTCTTCCTCACTAGCTATAGCCATGTAACCTCGTTCTTGGTCGCTCTGTTTCAACACAATAACTATTCTTGCCACTTTTCATTCATTCATTCATATTATTTGTCTCGTGCTTACCGATTCTCATTCTCAATCTTTTACATGATTGTATCCTATGCATCCATCTTATGGATCCAACAATGTCGATATTCCTAATGGTTTGTAGCATGACAACCTGATGACGCCTACTACGGCCTCTCAGCCAAAATTTAGTACTTGGCAAAGTTTTGATCTTGTCGAAATGTAGAACTTGGCAAAATTTTGCTCCATGTAGCTCATGATATTGCATATTGCTCCAAACAGCTCCACTTAGCTCCATTTTACTCCATATAGCTCCATTTTGCTCCAAATAGCGACATGTTCCTCCTAGATTTGCATATTGCACCAAAGTGCTCCATATTTCTCTATGTTAGTCAATACTTATAGAAGTTTGAACTCATGCTAGTGTTTTCTTTCACTTGAAGATTATGCATCATAGACACCTTTAATGATGGAGATCATTGCCTTGCAAATCGATGACCGATGGTCCCCTTTTGGATAGCTCGTGGTTGTGTTTATGAACTATATTGTCATATGCGACTATGTTTGATGGTTATGTATATGTTAGGCACTTGTTTTATGTGAACTTGATTCAGTTGTGCCGGATTCTCTATTTTCTATTCATATTTATGGTATATATTGTGAAATATGTTGTGCTGGATACTAGGGAACCAGAGAAAGGGAAAATATATTGTGCATTATACTGAATATGCAGGGAATTTTGGAAAACAAAAAAATAAAAAATGGCCGTGTAATCATTAAAGTTCATGTGCGTGTTGTCTTCTCTGCTCAGTACGCGCTGGCATCACTAGTGGCTGTTGAAGCTGCAGACGTCGTGGCATGCCTGGCTCAACGGGAAAGGGTGGTGCGTTAAACTTCCTCGCTTGTTATCTGCTTTGCTAGTAGTCATTGACAGCGCATTGCCTGATGTGTCTTTTCAGTTCCTTCTTTCTGTTGTCAGTGAAGATAGGACCCTGTTTTCATCCTATACCGCTCGTTTAGTCCCTTTCTACTAATGTCAACTACATTTACCTTCTGCATCTTATAGCGTTTTGTGTAAAGCCCGCTCCTAGGGGACCCAAAGAGGAGTCTAGTAAGTATTATACGAGTTTTATTGGTAAATTTAGAAAATCCACATGAATTTACTTAATTGAAAACAAGACTGGAGTGTTTCAAAATTTTCGTGATTTCCAACAACATCCTGAGTATATTTTTTATAGTAAAATCCAAGGTCTCTAATCCAATTGGGGAGGTGAGTAGAAGGTAAATTCTTTCTTTTCACATGTTGGTATATCAGATCACATGTTGAAAAGACACATGATCTGATAATACCAAATTGTTGGCAGAGCTCACCAACAATTTGGCTATGCTCAACACAAACATCTCCACATAGTCAAAATTGGTCTTTTCCTTTTAGCACATGTATCCATGCATCTAAAATATTGGGACGAAGCTCTCCTTGCTACAGTTCATCTCATTAATCTCTTGCCTGGCAAAGTCAGTCAAAATAAAACACCACCCATGGAAAAATTATTTGGTGGTCCCCAAACTATTCCTTTCTTCGTACTTTTGGGTCTACCGTTTGGCCAAACCTTCATTCCTACAATCAAGATAAGATCCAATTTTATTTCAAGCAATGTGTTATATTGGTCTTCGAAAAGGGTAAAAATCTACCCGGACTTACATATATACATATATATATATATATATATATATATATATATATATATATATATATATATATATATATTGTGTGTGGCTTCACTTTTGGTGAATTCCTTTTTTTTCCTTTCTCTACGCTTCACCCTAATACCACAGCTCAGCTATGTGTTGAACTCCTTATTTTTCCTTCGGTTCTTCGAAATCCTTCTACAACAAAACAGAAAAATGAATTGCTTCATGATCATATGTCAGTATATGCTATTTTTTTCTTGAAGATGGTGTAGAGGATTCATATGTTGCAGACAACCCGGGCGGTGATCCTTATATTGATTCTCATGATGTATTAGAGTGTGCAATGAGTGTATCTATCAAAGGATCATAGGAGACAGAGATCCAGGCATATCTGCCCCCCACCCCACCCCACTCGCCTGCTTAGCCAACCAAACGATCCCCTATGTGTACGCCATGTGGTGCTACCACAGTCATATCTTCGATTGGATCCACTTCCTCGTCGCGAACATCCTCACAACATCTGGGTCTATGACTTCATCATGTTTCAACAGATGCGCCTAGCGCGTCCTAGATTGACATGTATTCACTTGTTAGCATGGACCGTGTGGATGATTCGCCTCTAAGGCGGGATCCTCTACAACATCGCCTCCTAAAGTCAGAGATGCAGTCGTTCTACGAACTTATACACATTCTCAAAGCAGTATTTTTTGTTCAAAAGTATTTACTAATGGGCATATTCATTGTTGTATTTTTTGCATTATAGGGGGACTTGAACATTTGGATGAGGCACTTGGTCACACCAAGTGTAAAGGGAGATGGACAAGGAATTTTCAGCCCTAATAATGAGTAAGAAGACATGACACCTTGTTCCTCGACCACATGACAACAACATCATTTATTGTAAGTAAGTTTATAAAATGAAACCAAAGCTGATGGTTTTATCGACCATTAAAAGTCATGATTGGTGTCAAAATGATTTAAACAAAGGTATGTTATTGGTTATGAAGATACTTTCAGTCCTGTGGTAAATATGCAACAATTTGTTTCATTTTTTGTCTTTCGTTATCTCTTAAAATTGGGTAATGCATCAGTTAGATGTGAAGAATACATTCATTCATGACATTCTGAAAGAAGATGTTTACATGAGGCAACCTCCTAGGTATGGAAGTTTTGAAATCATGGCTTTGTATGCAAACTTGATAAAGCACTATATGTTCTCAAAGAGTCTCCATGTGCATGGTACTTCGACTGTCCGCTAAACTCCATGATCTTGGTTTTACTTTATCCAAGGCTGGCACTTCATTATTTTTCTATTGTAAACATGGAGTCACCATATTTATGCTCATCTATGTGGATGGTATTATTGTCGCGAGTTCACCCAGGGAGGCAGTTGGTGCTCTTCTTGCAGATTTGCGCATGGATTTTGCTCTCAAAGATTTGGGATATCTTCACTACTTTTAGGGTATTGAAGTTAAAGAGGTATCTAATGATGTTTAATGTCTAGAAAAAATATATACTAGATTTATTCAAGCATGTTGGCATGGGGACTACAAGGCTATTATCACCACACTCTATCCGAAAATTTATCTCTTTACAAAGGAGATCCTCTCGGTGATGGAGATGCCACTAGATATATGAGCATAGTTGGTGCTCTACAGAATTTTACTTCAACTCGGTTTCATATATACTTTTATGTTAACAATGGTTGTCAATTTATGCATGTACAACTCTACAATGGACAGTTGTAAAGAGAATTCTTAAATATTTAAGTTTATTATCTCCTTTGGCATTGGTGAAGAATGGAAAGAATATGAGGTAGGGCTGACTTACAAAAATGATGCAAAGACAAAATAGTACAAATACATTAATGTTATACATATATATGATTCTAACACAAATCATCTCAATGAGGCGATAAACCAGCTGAAATGTGATATGCATTTTAAATACCAATAAAATCTCTAAAATATTAAATTATCCACGTAAAAATGTTGAATAGCTCAACCTTAACTTGTATATTCTCATTCTCATAATAAGATCCATGATAAATCTCTCTAATATGAGCAATCTTATTAATGCGCTTCTCTTGAATCAAGACAAGAGAATTTCTAAAGCAAACCTAAAATATCTCATTAAAGTGATGGTAAAAATTGGTGGTAGTAGAGTCTAAATCAACATAGAAGGTGACCATACTGTAAAAATAGTCAATATTGACCTCTTGACTTAGACACTTTTCTTGATTTCCCCCATTTTGTTATCATTTCATCCATACCTAGGATTTTGATGTAATTGTCTATAATAACTAACATATTGCAATAGAGGCTCTAAACCGCAATCTATTTAATTTAGCAAACATGTCCACACATCCTTAGCAAAAGACACTGACTTAAGTAATACAATTATAATTTTAGATCAATAAAATATATAAATCCAAAGTAAAACCATATTACATATTTCTATAGGGTTCGTTACATGGAAAACAAAAAAATTCTACCACAAGAACGCATAAAACCAAGATCCAATCTATGGAAAGCCAAGATCTAATCTACAAGATCGGTACAACAAAATTATAGAGAACTAACCCTCGTAGATCCAAAGAGTTAACAAGATCAGATCTCGTGGTTGATGTAGTCGATCACTTGCCGATCACAAGATCGCGTTGACGATCCTTCCGACGCTGCGCTCCGGCAGCACTTCCGCACTCGGTCACACATACGGAGTCGATAAAGACCTTCCTCTCCCCATTCCAGCGGGCAGCGGAGGTAGTAGATCCCCTCGGAATCCGAGCAGCACGACGACGTGGTGGTGGTGGAGAGAAAACCTGCAGGGCTTCGCCTAAGCCAGAGCAGGACGATGGAAGAGGGAGGAGGGTGGAGGCTAGGGTTGAAGTCAAGGGGCTAGCATGTTGGGCCTCTAGGGCTTGGTGCGGCTGGCCCATGAGCCCTCACAGCATTTCCCAGCCCATGTGGCCCCTCCCGGGTTGGTGGACCCACTGGTGAACCCCTCTAGAAGATTCTAGAAGCTCCGGCCAAAATACCGAAAACTTTTTCGAACCCCAGAAAATGACTTTCCTTATATAAATCTTATTCTCCGGACCATTCCGGATATGCTCGTGATGTCCTGGATCCAATCCGAGACTTCGAACAACATTCGGTCTCCAACTTATATTCCATATCTACTTAAACAACATCGAACCTTAAGCGTGTCACCCTACGGTTCGTGAACTATGCAGACATGATCGAGACACCTCTCCGATCAATAACTAATATAGGGATCTGGAGATCCATAATGGCTCCCACATATTCAACGATGACTTCATGATAGAATGGACCATTAACATACGAAACTGATTCCCTTTGTCGCACGATACTTTACTTATCCGAGATTTGATCGTCCGTATCTCCATACCTAGTTCAACCTAGTTACCAATAAGTACTCTCTACTCGTTCTGTGATATTACATCCCTTGTGACCTAGTCACATGCTTGCAAGCCTATTGGATGACATTCCACCGAGAGGGCCCAGAGCATATCTATCTGTCATTTGGATGGACAAATCCCACTCTTAATGCATGCACTTCAACACACACTTTCAGAATACCCAATGCCACCTTTATAACCAGCCAGTTAAGGAAGTGGCATTTGATGTCATCAAAGTACCCATCTAGTGACGGTGATTAACATGATCTCATGGTCAAGGGATTATATTACTATGTATTTGAAAGGTTGTAGCAAAACGAACTTAATGACTTGATATTATGATATGCTTACTATAGGTGTGTGTCCATCACATCATTCTCCTAATGATATAATCTTGTTATTAATAATATCCAATATTTATGATTAGGAAACCATGATCATCTATTAATCAATAAGCTAGTTTAACAAGTGGCTTACTAGGGAGTCTTTACTATTTACAAAACACACAAGTATTAATGTTTTCGGTTAATACAATCATAGGGATGTAAACATTTATCATAAACACAAATATATAATAATAACCACTTTATTATTGCCTCTTGGGCATATCTACAACAATTTCATCGCATACCTAAAGTTGGCTTTGATCATACCTCGTAAGCGGTAAAAAAATACCCTCAAGTCCTCCTTAAATACCCCACCTAGTACATTGTTGAGAGTTGAGTTTTGCTAGATTTATATTTAGATATTGCAAAGATAAAGAGTTGGTTTCCAACTATAAAAGATCTAGTATCGTTTTAGTGCAGTGCTCACTAAAACAAGCATAACTTTGTCACACATGATCCATTTTTGTTGTATAACCACTCAAATTGTTTAAAAAGAAACATATGCAACTAAAGGTTACCTTTCCCTACTAGGTGCTCCGCCTTTGACCTTTGGACTGAAACATGTTAAGCCCAGCTCCAATTTTGGTCAGCGCTTTCTTTGATGCATACTGGGATGGCTGCCGATGCGATAGACGGTCTACTAAGGATTGCAGTCTTCTTTGATCATAATCTCATATCTTGGAGAACACGCAAACAAGACACCATGTCTAGGTCAAGTACGAAGGCTGAATTAAATCTGAATGCTATAGCTGAAGTGATATGAGTTCAAACTTTGTTGACAAAACTAGGAATAGATCATCCAAAGGCAGCATCATTATGATGTGATAATCTCGATGCTACATATTTTTCAGTTAATCTAGTTTTCATGCTAGGATAAAGCATATATAGGTGGATTGTCGTTTTGTTCGACATATAGTTGCTAATGAGCATATGAGTATCGGTTTGATACATACAGGTGATCGGTTCGACAGATGAAAACTTTTCCATGCAATCTCAACTTAGTTATAAGTTGAGATTGGGAGAAGACCTAAAATAGCGTGGTGCGTTGTAATGTGTTTGTATCTGATAAGGTTAGAGATTATTCTGATATTTCTCCTTGTATAGTTTCCTTAGAGACCAAGGAGATCAAAACCGTATCGATCTATAATCCCTAGACTAACGAGATCAAAACCGTATCGATCTATAATTCCTAGACTAAGGAGATCAAATGAACATGCTTAACCCATTGTTTTATAGATTAAGCTCTCACAATTTACTTATATTGAACTTTTATACCTTTATTAACTCATATTGTCACTAAATGTAGACGGTTTGTTTTGATATAAATAATAATAATTTTCTTTTTTTACTAGAGGAATCAACGATGCAAATGCACCCTAACACTAAGATACCATGTTTTATTATGTAGTTGTAATATTATCATCAAATTTAGTTTCATATGATAAGATCTGCATTTTGTCCTTAATATTGTTTCATCCTTTTAAATTTTTGTTAATTTAGATGTTGAAGAAAGTCTTTTATAAATCATATTCCTCAGTAAAAAAAGTCTCTACAAACAATGTATTCCAATAATAAAAGGTTTATTTTTTGTAAAACCATTTTAGCATACTTAAATATTATGTATAGCGGGTCTATTAATATGGTACTGGTTTTCTGAGTACAAGCCTAAGAAAACAGACAGTCTAGAGCGTGTGAGTTGTAAACAAGTGATTTGTCGATGCCACTGTTGTGCATGCTACTAGATTTGTAGTGAATCAGAGCCATCGGATACAAAACAATGGGCCAGATCACCTTGGGCCATTTACATATAGAATCTTAATTAATGTAGTACACAAATAAATTATGCCAAGTCCCACACCGTATATAGAACGACTAAATGTACAAATCACAACTCGAATATATGCCAAGGATCACACGGGCAGAATCAGACATGATTTTTGATGGCAGAGCTGTAACCATCCTGGTCATCGTAGAACTTGGACCAGAGCATGACCCCTCCATACTTGCTGGACCCCTTCAACGCCGGGAGCACCTGCGACTCGAGGCTCCCCGTGGGTATGAACCCGCTTCCCGCCGCATCTGGCGCCGCCGGCAAGCCGAGGAAGATGTATGTAGCATTGACCGCCGATGTCCACTGCTTCCAGGAGTTGAGCAGGTTGGCGGTGCTCCCCGGCGTGTACTGGCAAGGCGGGTTATTGTAGAACTGAACCCAGACGTAGTCGAAGAGGCCGGTCTCCAGGGCCTTGCCGACCGACGCATCCGGGAATGGGCACTGCGGCGCCGCTGACAGGTACACCTTCTTCTTCCCCTGGCCGCTGTAAGATTTCAGGTGCGCCGCCAGGGCGCCGTAGTAGTCCGGGTTACCGCTCTCGATGTCGAAGTCGACGCCGTCGAGCACGGCGTCGCCGAGGGGCCTCTTCCCTGTCCCGCCGAGGTAGCTGTCCCATATGTACTGCGCGAGGTCGGCGGCGTCCTTTTCGGAGTTGAGCGTGTACCCTCCGGCGCCTCCGCCGATGGAGAGCATGACCTTGACGCCCTTGGACTGGCAGGAGTGGATGTCGGCGGTGAGGTTGGTGCACGCGTTGGAGTAGGAGTCGCAGTGGCCGGCAAGGTTGAGCTAGGGAGTCTGACCAGAGCCGAAGCTGCAGAGGAAGGCGATGTTGACGAACGCGTAGTTGCCGGTTGCGCAGGTCTCGGCGAGGGTGCCCTCGTTGCCGTTCTGGCCCCAGTAGATGGCGATGCTGCCGGCGTTCGCTGAGGAGAAGAGGAAAATCGCCAACACGCCGGCGATGAACAAGGAGCTCCCAGGAACGGCCATTGTTGAGAGCTAGCTAGAAAGCTCTCGTATGTGCACTGCTTTGGGATGGGATGATGCTAACTGCATGGACGGTCTGCTTATATACTACTACCACAGACAGCCTTGGAAAATTTGAATGGATTTTTAAGGAATGCGTGCCTTGGAGGTAGTAATGGTTCGACGTCGCTGTTTCACCATTGACCATTCTCCACGGAGTTTTGCCCAGGCTGGCCCTTCCTTGTGCCTGAATGCCTGATACCTTAAGCTGCCAATTCTTTATCGGATTTGTTAGTTCTCGGTCGTCCGAGAACTTCTTAGGTTTTAATCATCTCTTTCGCCATTAGATTTATCTTGTGATTTATGCAATGTGAGACTTTCATATGAGTTACAACTAGGTTGTAACTGAAATTTTAATGAGTTGCAACTAGATTGTAAATGAGAATTAGTATAATTATATAAGTTATAACTAGGTTATAAATGAAAATTAGCACAAATAGTAGTATGATGTCAGCGACTTATATATAAGAAGTTCTCATGCGTCTAAGACGCACTTCCATTCTTAATACATGTAATCTTGAAGACTTGTCCATACCTCCATAACGCTAGCAATTCCGTAGTATTGTATATGTCAGTGAAGTACACGTTGATACTGTACCGGTATTGTGGATCAGCAAAATACAGGGCACTCTGCCTGTCCCGGCCATTGTGCGGTTCTTTCAGTTATGGCAGGCAATTCAGAGCATGCCAAATCTTTCAGAGGAACCTGACACTTTCCGGTGGAAGCTCTGCTAGCTCGGCGGAAGAAACATGGGACACGCGACGGCGGCGCATGGGCTTTCATCAACCGAAGAGGAGAGTTGTGACGGTGCCACGAACGTGCTTTGGTTCGTGTTGAAACCGTGGAAGCAACTGGGTCCATGTGTCGGCGTCACGCCATGCACCTGTCCCGTTCCCACAAAAAAAAACCGCCTATGCAACCACACTTGCCGCAAAGTTAGTGTGCCACACGGTGTAGCTAAGAACCAAACTTGGCCACGTTGCATGTAGGAAAAGATAGGAATGGCGATACATTCATGCTGCCAAAAGGGTATTCAGCATTGGATAACGTAGGAGATAATTGTTCATGGCCAATAGGGAACTTTTAGCAACACTGGAAAATTACAAGATAGTTGATATGTATTTGCCACAAAGTTTATATGGGATAATTAGGCAATATTTTTATAATTAATTCTAGAATATAAAGCATGACAACGACAAACAGTACCACGTGTAACTCCAATATAGTACATGCGTTTAAACAACATGATGAACAGAAACATGTACTCATAAAACTTGTTTAGACAGTAATAAGGAGCACAACACAATGTAGTGACCGTTTGCAGATGGAGCAGTCATGGTTGCAATGGTGATGTTGTTGATGCAACGTTGGTGAAGACCGGCCAAAAAGACGACGACGAAGATGGTGTTACGTCGCACCGTACAACTTGGATGGTACAAGACCGTGATAAAGATGAGATACATGTTGCCAAAAGGGTATTCAACATTGCAGAACCTAGGGGATGATTGTTCATGGCAAATAGGGAACTTTTAGCAACCTTGGAAAATTACAAGACAGTTGATATGCATTTTTCATGAAGTTTCAAGAATAAATTACTGAGGTATGATTCATGGAAAATGGAAGAAACATCGAAGAATAGATATTTGTGGGAATAATTCTACACGAGAGATACTATATATGTCTTGTATGGTTTGGGAAATTAATTAGTAACAATCACTTTAGTATCTGGATTTGATGTAATAGTCACTACTGGAAAATTATTTTTTGGTGAGTGTTCTGCTCTTTCTCGGGTGCATTTTTTCTAGAACATGGCAAAGTTTGATTTTGTTGTGTATTGTACTCAGGAAATATTAGTAACATCGCAAACTTTGACAAGGCACATGACAAAGTTAGCACACTCGGCAAAACCCTGAATTGCACACGACAAAAAAATATACTCGGCTAACAAAATACGCATGGCAATTTTTTTTAGAAAATAACCCAACTAATCATGGAAAAAAATGATAACACGTGGCTTCTCCCGCAGATCTAACGGCGTTGTGCCAGAATGAAACATTGCCGAGTGTTTTTTAACGGACACTCACCAAAGATTTTCCCCGCCTTCGGTCAAGGGGAGGGAAAATCCCACCAAAACTTTGTCATGTGCAATACACGACAATGATTTTGTCCTTTCCCGCCCATCTTCCCGCACGGTAGCTAAAGTGGGCCTGCCTCTTTGCCACACACGGCAAAGATGGAGCATTTCTTTGATGTGTACAATTGCACTCAGCAAAGATCTCCCTCCCATTTTCCTCCTCAATTTTTCATGCACTTGTTATGGAGCATTACTTAGCCACGGAACTCACACACTCACTAGCTACCTGGCGCCGCACAGTTCTCTGTCGTCGTCCTCGGATTCACTTGAGCATGCTTGCTTGGCGCGTGACTTGTCGATTTTGCGATGTGCGAGCTTACTACGAGCATCGTAGTTGCTGCTCCTGCGTCGTGGGCTACGGCGGCATCGAGGCATGTCATGCTCTTTCTCCTCGGATGAGGGTGTGCGGCTTCGAGTGAACTTTACCGCGGCCTTTTTCTTTGGCTCTGCGGGTGTTTCATCGTGGAGCGCAGTTCCGACGAGTCCGAGTCCTGCAAGCATAGATTTGTGGATCGCGTTCCTTGGGTTCCCTGACGGTGGCGGGTTGGATGCGAGGTAGGTGGTGGACGCCATGATCGCGGCTTGTGGCGTGTTGGGCATGATGTTGTCCTGTGATTCCATCTTCATGAAGGACATGTCGAGTGCCTTGGTGGCCTCGCGTCGTGCCGCAGGGTCCATGCGCTCCGGGCGAGAGCGAAACTTGCCACCATCGTAACCCTTCGAGGTAGAGACACCAGCGGAGAGGCAGCTCGCCGCATGCTCGATTCGTCAGCTGCTCGCATATGCTTGTCGAGCCCGCTTTGCTGCTTGATCTATCGATTGAGTTCCTCGATGAGGAGCCAGTGATAGCCCATCAGCATGTCATGTGGGGCGTCGATACGTAAAGGGTGAGTGCCTCGCACGGCGTTGTGCACCTTCTCCCAATCCTCGTCGGAGAGGTGGATCTCGTTGCGGACACGATTTATACCCTAAGTGCCTTGAGGTGCCCTATTCCCGTTGGGATCTGGCGGGGTGCCCTGTTTCCTCCGTTCTCAGCCTAAGGGTTGGGATGAGGTGTGGCATCCCGCAAAACCACTACTAGAAAATCGCGTTGTTTTTGTGCATTGCATCGTCATCATCATGCATTGTTGGTCTGAAACTAATTCGAAAAACCTAGTTTTGCTTTGTACAAATACCCCTCTTTATTTCAAATGCAAAACCCCGATCGTGTCGGATATTTTATTTACCTATAAATTATTGCAAAGTGGCCTTGTTTTAAAATAAACAAAACCAAAACAAACACACTTTCTAAATCAGCCCCCCCTAAATCCTAGTCCCACCAAATCCTATCCTACCCACCTCTCACAGCTCGCCACCTCACCCCCTGGACCCTTTTCCTACCCACCTGCCACCTCACCGATCCACCAGCCCACCCTCTCTCCTTCTCTCACCCTAGCCCATCCTACCCTCTCTCTCTCTCCCTCACTGCCAACCCGACCCCACCCTCCTGGCCTCTCCCACTCACCACCCACCCACCCCCACTCCCCCTCACACCCGCCTGGCCCCACCTACCTGTGCCCACCCCAACCACCGCTCTCTTCCCCACCCGTCTCTCCCGCACCCCTTCCTCCTCACGCCTTGCGCCCCCTTCTCCCTCCGCCCTCCTCGCCCCCGCCTCCTCCCGGCCGCCCTCCTCCTTCCCTCCCGTCCTTCCCTCCACCCTGGCCACCACAGCCTCGCCCTCACCAGCCTGCCCTCCGCCTCCTCTCGGCCTCTCTCCCCTCTGCCTCTTGGTGACGCCAAGACGCCCTGCCCGCACCTCCCGACCACCCCTTCCGGTCGCCTCCACTGCCGTGAGCTTCGCCACCCCTCGCCTGGCCCTCTCCTCCAGCTCCGCCGTCCGCCGCCCGTCCCCTTCGCCAGCCTCACAGCCGGCATGCTCGCCCGCACCTCCCGCCGTGGCGTCGCGCCGCCATCGCCGGCCGCCTCCGCTCTCCGTGACCACCTCCGCCCATGCCTCCACCCCGCCCGCCCGCTGCCCACCTCGTCCCGCGTCTCCGCCGCCTCAGCCAGCAAGGCCAGCGACCGCCTCGCCTCTCCTGTTCCTCCTCGCTCGGCGGCCCCTCTCGTCGCTCTCCCGCTCGCCTCCGGCCTCCCTACCGCCGTCCGCCTCGCCGCCTTCCCCCTCCTCGGCGCCCGTGCTCCTCCGCCTCGCCCCGCCGCTGGCCTCGCCGTCGCCCTGCCAGCCTCTGCCTCCTTCCGCTCGACCCCGCCGGCAGCGCCCCTCCTCCGTCCTGCCGTCTTCCCCGCCTCCGGCGCGAGCCCGGCCGTCGCCGTCCTCGGGACCAGCCGCCAAGCGCCGCCCCTTCTCTGTCCGAGCTCGTTACCACGGGCGACCTCTGCCTCGCGCCCGCCCTCGTCACCGCGGCCACCGACGAGATCTTCGGCAAGGAACCCTAAAGTGATTCCGCAGGACTCCAACCTCTCCTTCACAGACAACAAGTACCCCCTCTCGGATCCGAGGACCGAAGATGCCCGGAACGCCAAGATCGCCCTCAAGGATCCGAAGGCCCCAACTCCGAAACCCTGAAGACCGACCCCGGTGTTTGAAGACCGCACCCCAAGATCTGCATCACGGACGCACCACGGACGCGGAGAAACCCTCGGACGCCAAGATCTTCTCCTCGGGACACCGGGAACTCCCCCTGAACGCCAAGGTCGTCGGCACGGATACGACATGAACTTCCCTCGGACGCCAAGGTCTAACCCTCGGACCCGAAGACCGCGATGATGTTGAACCAAGGTCCCCATCGGACAAGATCGTCACCAAGACCGGCCATGTTGAGATCCGAAGACCGATCCCGGAGTCTGAACCTCGATCCCGTCGAACCCTGAACCCTGAGACCAATCCCGAACCCCGGAAACACCAAGACCGTCGAGACCCCAATGTGTGACCTCTTATCCGAGAACCCTATTTTATAAATGGTCAACTATATAAATTGTTGCATATTTATTTGTTCATCTCGCATGCATCTTGTGTGGTTTGGGGGTCTTATGCCGATTCACCTCATAATTAAATATGGGGCCCATATGCGGGCAAATCTAGTCTCATATTGACCTCATTTAAATTTGTGTAGCGAACCGGTGATATATTCTGCCTTGTTAAACAACATTTAAATTGCGGGATAGCTAAACAACTTGAACCTATTAATTAATTGTCGGGACCCCGGTTCCGCTTAATATGGCCTAATTGCATTGCACCTTGCCATGTCATACATCATACATGCATCATGCCCGATCTTTTGCCGTAGTATTAAATAGTGCATCCGGTGTTTATTCTAGTGTTTTGCTTCTTCGCGGATAAGGCCGTTGAGTTGATGTGAGCTTCACCGATCTTGGTTGTACCTTCGGCAATGTTTTCAAAGCAGCACCTCCCTTTCTACCTATCTTACTTTTATAGTATTTATTCCCTCCTGTTGATCTATTGCTATCTGTGTTGCGATGCTCTAGTTTTCGTACCCGTGATATCCCTCGCAGCCTTATATTGCCTTGGACACATCCTATTACCTGTTGATTGGTAGATAGTTGGACTTTCGCGTCGTAGTCGCTTGCTCAAGTGATGTTGCTTATCGTCAAGTACCACAGTTGTTGGAGCCTTGCCGCATGTTTGTTGTTGGAGATGATTATGGCTTTAATTATCGTTCACTTTAATTACTGTTTAACAACTAAAATTGAAGTAATTAAGCAGAGGCATCAGTGGGTGATAGATAATATTTGGTTTCCGACCGCCCACTTGTGTCCCGTAGGACCCCGAGTACTTGATACCTGTTCCTTGTTTTATCGCGCTATCCACATCCGGGAGGATTATGGGACTCCCCTGAGCCAGAGCTTGATTCATTCTTATTTCTTGGGGCCACAAACTAGTTTGAGGTTTTATTTACGATCCTGTACTTATGCCATCTACTGCTTTATTTAAATTGTGCGAGGAGCACACTGTACTGTTTAGGAATTGTGACCCGTTTACGCGGTTTCGACAAGCCCAGTTTTGGGTTCCCAGTCGCTTACAGCCGGCCCCACAAACCTCGGGTCCGTCTCGAAGTCAGCTAACTTTGTTATGGTGTACTCAAGGGTGGCCTCAAATATTTCGGAATCCTGTGATTGCTTTGTCGTGAAGTCCTCGTTGGGTTTTGATTTGGTTTTTCCGAGGTTGATCGAGTGTGTGTTGCTATTTGTGCACCCCGGCCGGGTTAAAACTTTCTGAAAGCCGTGTCCGCGGTTATGGACGACTTGGAGCACAGTATCTCGATCATAGACAACTATAACTAAAGTAGTGCTATAAATTTGACTTTATAATGACTAGTAATCAGCTTCACTATAATGGAATGAATAAATAAAACTGCCCACAATTGCTTGCTTGAGTTGTCGCTTGCGACCATTGTACCTGACTAATAAGTATTGCAACTACAACGGAATGGCTGAATAAAAGTACCAACAACTGCTGGGTTTTGGGTTATCTCATGCTAATTGTATCTGATTAGTAAGTGTTACTACTATAACGGAATGGTTAACTAAAAGTGCCCACTGCTTACTTCATCAGGATGATTATCTAAACCTGACTAGTAATTGCTGCAACGATAACTGATTAAATAAAACTGCCAACTGTGTGAGTTCCTCGGTTGACTTCCTCGTTTGGTCTCGAGGGGGAAATTACCAGGATGGGTTTGTTTGATGATAGTGTCAGGTTGGTTCCGTATAGGTCTTTCTTACCCCTCTCTGATAGCCGCCAGTTGTATCGAGTCTCTATAGGTTGTTTAGTGCATGCTGCGCTACCGCTCAGTCCACCATACCTATGTAGGCGAGGACCGCCGAATTCTAGCCTCGCTGCATCGGCCTCGATCGACGCTCCTCTTTTTCCTTTGCCCTTTGTCGGCACCCCTTTTGTTTAAGCAGGTTTTGAGATCGACGTCGTTAGCAGGGTTACCCTTCCGGCTTGGCCTGGGCAGGGTTATGGACGCCATTGGTTATTCTTCAGGGCTCTTAGCCCCATTTGTCTCTTGTCCGTAGTCGGACGCTGTATCGTTCTCAAGGTGATTTGGATCTTTGAATTGTATATCTGTATTCTTGACTCTTTGAGTCGCTGTTATATATATCTGTTCTGTGGGTCCCATCTAGGACTGTTGTGTAATGTTATTACTTCGTTTTCCACCCGCACGAAAGTGCCTGGTGGGCACCTTTGAATCGTTTCTATGCGGGTTTGGCGGAAAGCGCTGAAACTTGCATAAGGTCGATTTTGAGGGTGTTACATGAGGGTTGTGTGAGACCCTGGCGCATGGCTCAATAGGATTGATAGGAAACCCATACCAACAAGTTGCAACTTCTTTTTCGGAAGCTCATTCGAAAAGAACTCTAAGGTTAAGTGTGCTTGGCCTAGAGCAATTATAGGATGGGTGACCGACCGGGAAGTGGGTACCGGGTGCGCATGAGTGAGGACAAAGTGCGTAGAAAAGACTAGTGTTGGTCTGTGGTATTAGTCTAGAGATCCTATTGAGTTGCCAGAAGTCACAGCCGTCGGTTCGGAGTGACCGGGGGTGTTACAAGTGGTATCAGAGCCGACCCTTGCGGGTCAGTGGCGGACATGTGTAGCATGGCGCATGTGGCCCGGAGTGGACACGACATGGCAATGTGTCGGCACTGGACGCACAGACGTGTGCCAAGACGGGACGTTCCTGGCTTGTGGTTGATCGACGAGGACGTCGATCTTCTAAGGGTGGGTGTATGTGAGACCCTGGCGCATGGATCAATAGGATTGATAGGAAACCCATGCCAACAAGTTGCAACTTCTTTTCCGGAAGCTCATTCGAAAAGAACTCTAAGGTTAAGTGTGCTTGGCCTAGATAAATTCTAGGATGGGTGACCGATCGGGAAGTGGGTATCGGGTATGCATGAGTGAGGACAAAGTGGGCAGAAAAGACTAGTGTTGGTCTGTGGTGTAGATGCCGAGCATGAACTGGCCGAAATATGTTGTACTTTTACTGCAGGCCGAACTATGTTTACATTTACGTCGAACATTGTTTAAAATTTCACCAAACTTTGGTCGTAAATTGTTCTGTATTCATTATATGACGAACTATGCCGAACTATGCCGAAATCTGGACGAACTTGAGCCGAATTTGAGCGGAAACGGGCGACCCGGGAACTCGGGCTGGGTACGCGAGTGGGAAACTGGGCGTACCCAGGCCGAAAACTTGCTTCGTCCGGCCAAATTTTGGTCCGGATTTCGGCCTGGGTACACCCAGCGAGTGGAGATGCTCTAAGTCTAGAGATCCTATTGAGTTTCCAGAAGTGACAGTCGTCGGTCCGGAGTGACCGGGGGTGTTACAGGTTGGGATGGGGATTCAGTGGCGGCTCGGTTCCATCATTGACATCACCGTTATGAATGGTCGCGCACGGGTAGTGCGGGGAGAGATCGTTGCTCCCGCACCTCTCAGATCCAGAACCGTAGGTTCCTTCCTCCATAGGAGGGTTGAAGAGGTCGGAGTTGTAGCTACTGCTGTCATCCGTGTTTTCCATCAGCGACGACATGCGCAGGGTGTCGATTGGTAGGACCCATGAGGCGGGCCTGATCGATGGGAGTGGCACCCGCTCTGGAAGGCGTAGGGTCCTGGTTTTGCCCACCTAGAAGCAGAAGCTCCCGAACAGCATCATAAATCCGTCGCCTACAGACACGAAATCTTTGCGGGTAGCCGGTGAGTGGGCGGTGAAGTCGAAAGTGCCGAAGAGAAGGTGATTCTCCATCACTATGGAATCGTAGATCGCTCCGGATGGAACCGCACGATCAGCGTCCCCAGTTCCCACAGACGGCGCCAATTGACGAGGGTTTGACTTGTCAATGCCCATTGTTATGGACTTGGGTTTTGGAGAAGATGGTAATGATGGAGATTGCGAGACGGTTAACAGACACGCAGAAAAGGGACACCAGGTTTACCCAGGTTCAGGCCCCCGGAGGGAAAACCTTACTCCTGCTTGTCTGTCCTTGATTACAGCGGAACCGAAGGTTACAAGGGTGCGTAGATGTGATCTGGCGTGAGATGTGTGTATGAGTTGGGAGAGCCTCCTCGTCGTACCCTCCTGACCTTTATATAGATAGGCCAGGTCCCAGGGTAGGTCAAGTCGGTTACAAGTTAGGGTTTCACCCTTGAATATTCTATCCACATCTTGGTCGTGTTCTCCAAAGAGTCGAGCTTCTACTAGGATGTAACATCCTAGCATTTAGGAACTAACGAAGGGTAGATTTAGGAATTTGGAATGTTGCATGCATTTATCTGTGAAAATGTGGGTACAATTTTCGCCAAATAAAAACCTAAAGTGATCAAGGTTTCTTTCATACTTTGAGATTAGGTTTAGTCTTAAAGGATGATTGTTATAGACTTTGATATGATCTTTGAGGAATTATGTGTTTTAGAAAATGAATTTGAATTTTAAACTTGAGTGTTTGTTAAGAGTTAATTATTTCAACTCAAAACTTTATCTAAAGAAAACAATTAAGAATATGAAAAATTATTTCATATTTTCATTTAATATATAAGTTACAAAAATGTAACTTATTGAAATCATCCACACATTTCACAAAAGCAAATAAATAAAGAATAAGAATATTCTTTATTGATAATAATATAATCTTTATTACAACAGAATAAATGAAGATTACAAAATAATAAAATGAAAATTACAAAAGTATAAAGAAGATTACATTGGATTGTTCTATAACTAAACTTAAACTAAAATCTTCACTTTAAATCTGTACCTGCAAAACAAACAGAAACTAAATAGAAAAAGGAAAGTTAGGGTTAGTATTGTTTTTCTCTCAGACATGTCAGTGAAGTGCACTGAACAAGTTCATCATTCAGAAATTATAGAAGGGGCAAGTTTCACCAATATGAAAAGAAAAATCTTCCATAATTTTTAAGCCAGAAGTCAAATGATAGCCAAGAGGGGCAAGTTTCACCAGCCAGGTAAAAGTAACCAGATAACAATAAATTTCAAAATTTTGAACATATCCACAAGTACACAGCAAGCACACAAGCAGGACACACAACTAAATGCATGTGTTGTGCTGTCAGCCACACAGCACAGCTCCAACACACAAAACCAGCAGCACAGCCGTGGAGAGGCACTAGTGCATCTCTTCACTGCACACACACAAGAACAGCCAGCTTAGCCAGTAGCTAACCAATCACAACAGCCAGCAACCAAATCAACCAAAGCCCAGATCTCATCACCAGGATGGTAACATAAGGAGGGGGGAGGATCAGGTGGACAGCAAGGTCAAGTCCAGGAGCCAGGAGGAGCAGGTTAGCTCAAGGTCAAGCACAGGAGCCCAGCAAAACAAGATCAACATCACCACCTTACTCCAAGATGGTGTCACAAGAACAATTCTATATGAATCGGGATAAACATCCAATCATCACAGGTTCAAATAATCAATTTACTAATCATTTTCCTATTAATACAGGAATCATAAATAGGATATTCCTATGTTAATCTTCACTGTTTGAGATCATGATGATCTCAAACCACATATTAATTTCTAAGCCAATAGCACTAAGACAGTAATTTCATCACACCATAACCAAACATTAATTTCTAAACCATGAAATGACAGTGGAAGGTTATCAAGTCACTAACTTTACTAAGCATTGATTCCAAAGCAACTATACCATCTGATTCATATGCAATCCAAGCATAAAAGTATCTAATAAACCATCAGAACCATTATAGTTCATCTCAAGCAACAAGCCTCAGGCTAATAACCATTTAGCATGCTCACAGACCATCCACACATGAGCTAATTCATCCAGTACATGATCAATCACATGATAAGAACCCTAAATGAAATAAACCATCCTAATCAGGACAAGATAGTCACCAGGGAGTTCATTGCCAACATCCATCATAGGATGAGCAAGCACAGAGAGCACAAGGGGATAGGAAAAGAACTCACCAAAGGTCCTCGCTGGAGACTAGAAGTGGAAACAGAGGGGCCGACGACCATGGCGGCACGGGGAGAACCCCTAGAGGGGGCGCTGCAACCCATACGGCGCCACAACAGCGACCATGAACACGCATAGAGGCGAGGAGCATCACCACGATACATAACGACAGCAGCAGCACCAGGATCCACGCCAACCCCCAAACCCTAGGGTTCGAGACGGCATCGATCCATCGCAGGAGAGCCCCATACCCAAATCCAGTTGGATAGAAAGGACAGGCGTCATTGCCAACCTCCTGTTGCACCACGGCAGCGACCAGAACGACCCACGGCGGTAGGAATCGCCGGCGGCGACATCACCGACCACGGGGTCGAGGTCAGAGGAGGAGAGGATGAGCTCGAGGGAGAGAGGCAGCGAGGGAGTGGGCTGAGTTGGGCCAGACCCTTCGGGGTGGTTATTTTTGACTATGTCTAATGGGCCACTAGGGCCCAATAAGATTAAGCCAGCCCATAAATCTTTTAAGGACTATTCTAATAAATAGGAAAAGACCAAAATACCCCTAAACTTAATTAAATTATAAAAAATAAAATAAAGGTCCAAAAATTATAAATAAAATATTTTTGGATTCACAATAATCCACATTATCCAAATAAAATAAGATGTAAAATTTTAGACATTTAAATTTTATTAAGAATTTTGTAATTTATATATTCCTTATGGAATTTTACAAAATTATTGAAAGATGATAAAAATAAATAAAAATCACTTTCATTATATATTAATATTGTACTACCTCTGATCCTAAATAAGTGTCGCCAATTTGAACTAGAGTTAGTTCAAAACCGTGACACTTATTTAGGATCAGAGGGAGTGGTATTTTTGAAAAATACTAAATAAATATTTAACAGCAATTTTTGATGTTTAAGTGATAATTCCTAAAAGAATTATTAAATCAATAAAATTCAAATAAAAGGGAAATAAAATAAAATAATTCAATATATGTTATAAATATTAAAAAGTAATATTTATAAATCCTTTATTATTAAAAAGAACTTTTTATAATAATGGGGTGAATGCATATCAAGTTAAATGATGCATTACATTATTGCATAATCATTTTGCTTCTTTAAATATTGTCCTTACCGGGCAATAGTGATGTTTTTGTAGACATAGAAGCTCAAGGTCCAGTGCAAGCATCAGACTTCACTACCTTGTCATCACAAGGCAAGTTCATCACTTGCTCATGTCCTTTGAAGAGTTTTTATCAAAGTATTTGCAAATTGTGTGTTACCATATATGCTATAAAAGAAAGAAAATATTATTTTCACAAATAAAGAAATCATAGATATCATCCTAAGTGGTGATATAATGGAGCAATAGAACTTAGGGTTCTATTTGCAACAATGATGATCAAGTAGGGACTTAATAACCCCTGACATCAGTGATTCTAGCGCCGTATATTACGCGTTAGCCATGAGATTTGGAATGGGACAAAGAAGTTATCTGTATCTTCTTCCTCTCGCATGAAGCCAGATGTGCAGGTCGTGGCTGTTATCGTTTTAGCGTGCATATTAATTGGTAATTCGTATAGGATATGCAGCATATGGGTGGGAACCCTCATCATCCCACGATAGTTGTGGCATCTAACGGTTTGTACAAACCATTGCCGTAATTCATTATGTGGGCATGATGTACACCAAGGAGGCATGCGAGGTCGTGAAGGGGAAGTGATTGGCTTGGACCAACTACTGGGCCCCACATCATGGAATTGTGGACGGGAAAGTACGCCCGGTTGTGCAACAAGGAGTTGATCTCTCATGGGTAAAGTAACGCACCTCTGCAGAGTGTAAGAACTGTAACTTGTTACTCCCTGTTCCGGGAAGGAGCTACGAACGCGGCAGGAAAGGAACTCCATGAAAGTTCTGGTCAACCTGTGAAGGCTGATTGTCATAGTTTTTCGGAATAAAATCAATCTTTGAAGAAAGATTTACAAAAACTGCATAGTGCCAAGGATTTATAATCCGAGGTGGTAGTTAGAGCATCAAACTTCCCACCTTGCATATAATGAACTTGTTGGGTAACGCTGTTACTCATTCTTTCCTTTGATACCTTGCTTAGACTCTGAGGATCCCGAAGACGTGCCAATGTATGCAGCCGAATGTCAAGAAGATGTATTCTACGAGGAACCTGATCTGTCTAGAGGTGTTGAAGGAGTGGATTACGAAATCCGCTACGGTGTCGATGATAACGAGTCCAACTAAGTATCCCTAGTTAGTAGTAACCAACGGAGCCGATCAGCATGAACTCTATAGAATAAGCTGCTGAGCTCAACTCCTAGTCGGAGTTGCTACTTTTTAAATTCCGCTGAAACACTTTATATTTTGGTTTGTAAGTTGAATCTTTTGGAAGCCTTGAACTTGTGGAATTGTAATAATAATAATGTGTGTACTTTTGTAATATGGACCTGCAATGTTTCTGTTGTACCACTCTGAGGGATGTGATATTTACGGAACGGTGTTCTGTGGATGTCATGTCAACGAATATAGTGTACTACACATGCAGTGGTATGCTGGGTCACCGCATGGGCTTGGGCTATCCAGAATCTCCTTGGGCAGCAAGTCTTCATGTGGGCCTTCCCTGGGCTAGACCGGGTATACCAATGTGAGGCACTCATAGGGTATATCTATGTCACACGTGGCAAAGGCCCAACATTTTTTGGTTTTTGTTTATTTTTGTTTCATTCATACAGTTTAAACACAAAATATACATATATTGTTGCATAACAGCATATATAGCACCATGTCAATATCAATGAAAACAAATACCATCATAAACAAGGATCTAGCACGAGATCCATAAAAACATGAATCCATGGTCCATTCATAGCAACATAGAGTCAATAGTTCCATACATACAAGTTTATAAGTTCCAAAACACAATCCATACAACATAGAAATATAGAGTTCACATTTAGTCGGCAAAGGGTGAAGATCTTCGTCCTTCATGCATATCCTACACATTTGAAAGGAATGACATGAGAATCACAAGAAACATGATATGGAATTGTATAACTAAAGGAACCTATACATCATAAGCTATGTAGCAATATGGAAAACATGTATGATGTATAATTATATAAGTGACTCATATGAGAGTAAATTCTATAAGTTCTAAAACAAAGACATGAGATTCTTGACAAGTAAATAAGATATGTATAGAGACCTATGTTCGGAGTGATTCTACAAGTCATATAGTAAATTTTGGCAAGTTCATGAAACATAGCAAGTAAAATTTTCCAAGTAAAGGAACATAGCAAGACACAATTCATAGTTTCCAAATTTTGACTAGATTTCCACACCTGTGCTAGCTATGTATGGAGACCTATGCTCTATGGCTAGATTTCCACACGTGTGCTATCTATAAGGATTATAGAGCCCTAACCTAGAGTCCAAGCCGGCAGACGACGTGTAGGTTGTTGACGGTAGGCTGACCCATCGCAGGAGTCGTCATCAGGGTGTCATCCTGACATGCCGACCCACCAAGCTCCGCATTGTTGGATGCAGCTGATGGTTGTCCCTAGAAGATGAAAAAGTTTGTGATTCTTAGTCAATAAGCAATAGACATAGATATGTAGAGATTGACATTTAATACACGGGAAAACTTACCCATGTGGGGAAGGTGAAAGGAGGAGCACCAAGATCTGGAAGAGTCACACCACTTGGCTGAGAGGCCTGGAAATCAAGCATGCACGAAGGTGAATGGAGTTCATATTCTCTTAGGTTCTATGAGCAAGAACTCACCATAAAGTGGGCACCGTAGGCTGACATGTTCTCTGTCATCCACTCCATCATATTCTCATTCTTAGCCATCTGCTGCTACCGAGTCAGCATCTCCTGCTGCTGTCTTATCTGCTCCTCCATACGCCGAGCATTGTCCTTGGTCTCCCCCCTTTGTCTCCTCTCAGCGGCCATCTCAGCCTATGTTTTTTAATTACTTATGCCCATTTCAAAAAAATTCCGTTTCAAACTATGGTCAAAACAACGGGCATGAAGATAGGTGTTGAGTCTCGCTAAAAATTTCATCCTAAAAAAACATCATATTATGAGTCTAAAAATGATTTTTGCAAAAAATCATGAGCATCAGATAATGTACACGTAGTTCAAATCGGACCCGCTTCCTGCCGGTTCAGCAGGAATTTGTCTTTTTTATCAGGGATGGACAAAAAGGTTTGAGATCCTCCGGTTGGGACATTGTTTACGTAAGGTGGTATAGATTTTTTTGAAAAATGGGGTGGTATCATTTTAAGTTAGCCATTTGGTGGTTGCTTAACAAAACATCCTGTTTTTGGCAATGAAAAATAAAACTTTCTCCTACAACATTGTTTGTCATTCTAAGATACACATGCACGCATAATATGGGCATATTGTCACAAACTATGCCGCGATTCCGGCTATAATATTGGTCGTTTGGCCTCAAAGACATGAAATCTCGAACAGATAGTTCATTTCTGAAAAGATTATTTTGAAATGTAATCAATATACCAAGTTTAGTATTTTTGCTTGCAACTATGTCACATAAAATGACATCACGCAAAGTTTTGAAATAAAAATAGAGATGAAATGTGTGTTGAAATGAAATGGTCGCAAAGGAAGCAAGAAAAAGGAGAAAAAAGTCCTTTAATGTGTGTCTACCCAGAACATCTTTGCCGTGTGTCCTAAACCATGAACATACGGCAAAGATCTTTACCGTATGTCCTCAGACATGAACACACGTCAAAGCCATTTAAAAATATAGGCAGACCACACACGCAGAAAAATTTATAAGGCGCGAAAAATTCACACAAAAAGAAATAGAAATTCGAAAATTTACCGTGCATCTGACGGTGATTCATGGCAAAGGCCTGCCATCAGGTCCGCACCGTCAGCTTGCCAAAGATGTGGGCCCTCCTTGCTTGTTTGCCATGGTTTTTTTTTTTGCCATGCGTTTTTCTTTTATTTTGTCGTGCGTCGTTCTTTGTCGTGTGTGTTTGTCTGTCTTTGCCGTGTGTTTTTATGCCTCAAGTAGCTTTTCCGTGTATCATCTCTTTGCTGTGCGTTTTTAAGGACACATGGCAAACGTTTCTGGCAAAGTCTTTTCCTGTAGTGATGCTACTGGATTCCTAGTGAATAAGGGCCAGAGGATACAGAACAAACGGCCAGATCACCTCGGGCCATTTACATAGAATCTTAATGCACACAAATAAATTATACCAAATCCCACACCGTACATAGAACGACTATACAAATCACAACTCGAATATATGCCAAGGATCACACACGGGAAGGATCAAACGTGGTTTTTGATGGCGGAGCTGTAACCATCCTGGTCATCGTAGAACTTGGACCAGAGCATGACCCCTCCATACTTGCTGGACCCCTTCAACGCCGGTAGCACCTGCGACTCGAGGCTCCCCGTGGGTATGAACCCGCTCCCAGCCGCATCTGGCGCCGCCGGCAAGCCGAGGAAGATGTATGTAGCATTGACCGCCGATGTCCACTGCTTCCAGGAGTTGAGCAGGTTGGCGGTGCTCCCCGGCGTGTACTGGCACGGCGGGTTGTTGTAGAACTGAACCCACACGTAGTCGAAGAGGCCGGTCTCCAGGGCCTTGCCGACCGACGCATCCGGGAACGGGCACTGCGGCGCCGCTGACAGGTACACTTTCTTCCCCCCTTGGCCGCTATAAGATTTCAGGTGCGCCGCGAGGGCGCCGTAGTAGTCTGGGTTACCGCTCTCGATGTCGAAGTCGACGCCGTCGAGCACCGCGTCGCCGAGGGGCCTCTTCCCTGTCCCTCCGAGGTAGCTGTCCCAGATGTACTGCGCGAGGTCGGCGGCGTCCTTTTCGGAGTTGAGCGTGTACCCTCCGGCGCCTCCGCCGATGGAGAGCATGACCTTGACGCCCTTGGACTGGCAGGAGTGGATGTCGGTGGTGAGGTTGGTGCACGCGTTGGAGTAGGGGTCGCAGTGGCCGGCGAGGTTGAGCTGGGGAGTCTGGCCTGAGCCGAAGCTGCAGAGGAAGGCGATGTTGACGAAGGCGTAGTTGCCGGTTGCGCAGGTCTGGGCGAGGGTGCCCTCGTTGCCGTTCTGGCCCCAGTAGATGGCGATGCTGCCGGCATTCGCTGAGGAGAAGAGGAAGATTGCCATGAGCCCAGCGATGAACAAGGAGCTCACAGGAACGGCCATTGTTGAGAGCTAGCTAGAAACCTCTTGTATGTGCACTGCTTTGGGATGGGATGATGCTATCTAACTGCATGGACGGTCTGCTTATATAGGAGTACTACCACAGACGGCCTTGGAAAATTTGAATGGATTTTTAAGGAATGCGTGCCTTGGAGGTAGTGATGGATCAACGTCGCTGTTTCACCATTCTCCACGGAGTTTTGGCCAGAAAGAAATGCCTCTCCTTGTGCCTGAATGCCTGATACGTTAAGCTGCCAATTCTTAATTTCTTGTTTCTAAATGCAACCCTGAACGCGCTGACTTGTTTATACGACTGAGATGATATTTGCTAGCAACTCTGTACGTATTGTGTATATCAGTGAAGTGCACGTTAATACTGTATCGGTATTGTGGATCGGCAAAATTCAGGGCGCTCTGTGTTTGTCCTGGCCATTGTGCAGTTCATTTAGTCATGACAGGCAATTCAGAACATGCCAAATCTTGAACGCGGTGATTCTACATAGTTGTGGGTGTCTCTGTCTTATCCTATGGACCATATTGTTTAGAGATTTGTGCGAGCATATTTACATCCAGAACCTTGACATGTGCACTTCCTCCCCCCTATAGGAACGAAGTGTATCTTGTACACCTTCTCTCCACAGCCGAACCCATCCATTTTCCCCACCTCTCCCTTCGTCCCCTCATTTCTATCCCGACGAACAATCCCCACGATCCAATCACCCCATCCGTTCTCGCCCCTGCCCCCTCTTCGGTCCGCGGTTGGTCGGCCGCGAAGAAGACGCAAGCGGGACGGCGAGGTGAGGCGGCGACTCGCAGGCGGGAAGGAGGGCCTCGGCTCGTTGGTGTCGACGTCTAGAAGAGAGCTAGTGGCTGGCGGCGGGAATTGAGGCAACGACCTGGAGGCTAATTCGATCTGCCCTTTTTTCCCGATCTGATTTGCTCTACGCCTCTACCTAACCTGGGTCAATTCGATCCAGGTTTATTCATGTACTCCGTAGTTTCCTCTGAATATTTCTGAATTCAGATCTGACTCTTTGGCACATGTTCCCAGATTTGATCGTTTGCTAGGATGTTGTCTGGAATTTTTTCTGATCTGTATGTTGATTTGTTCTCGTGAAAATATGTAATTTCTGAACATGATGGAAATGAGATCCGTTGGGTCAAATTTCAGTATGTATTATTTTTGGTGAACATCCTCCATGTTCAGATTGTTCTAGGAAATTAATCTAGATGTCTGATGTTCGTTTTATAGTACATCTAGATTGCACCACAAAATGGTTAACCATGATCCAAACTTAGCTGTGAAATTATTCCATCGTCAAGTACACAACAAAGATGCATGGATCAATGTGCAGAACGAAATGATTGAGGGGGTATGTTCCGTAAAAGTGGAGGGATTTACTGGCATGAAATAGGTATAGATTAGGGTGTTTTCTGCAATTTACGGAAAGCGGTTGCACGAATCTTACAGTAGAATAGACGTCCCAGATAAGCCCGGGACGCCCTCATATATGTAGAGTTTGTTTTCACAAAAGTAAAATATTACAAGACTATAGTATTTACTTGTCTGAGCTAGCAATGCTTTAGTTTTAGAAAAAAGTCCGAAGTTGTTTTTCAATACTTCAAAAATAACACGTTTGGAGAGATAATTAAGTATTAATATCACGGTATTTAATCATAGCCAAACACATCAAAATATTTTAAACTGTAGTATTTTGAGAAACTAAAGTATTACTGAAATACTTCAAAAATACTTTGCTATCAAACACATCCTAGGATTGATTCACTAGCACCGTCTCTAGCACACCCCTTATCCGTCTGCCCCTTATAACGGACCCCCTATATGCGAACCTCAAAAAGATTTTTTTTTTTGCCGTTTGCATATACGTTGTCTGTTCCGCCAAATCACGGCTCAAACCCTCAAATCGAATAACCAACACATAAAAATACGACAGTTAAGCAAGTTTAAACATAGTTTTTCATGACCGTGTCGCACAAGGCCACCCAAAATATGTCAGCAACAGCCTTTTCCCCTCGCCACCTCCCTCCTCCTCTCTAGGATGTCACTCCGTGCCTCATCATGCCACTCCTTGGGGCTAGAAAGTGCGAAACTAGAACAATCAATAGGAAATTACGAATTGCAAACATTATTTTCGACGGACACGGAAGGTTCATACCTTGGGGGCACGCCATCTTGCTCGTCGGTGGAGTTGTTGTAAGCGTTGACGGTGCTCGCCGGTCTCTTGGGGACCGCATTACTCGTCTTCTTCGACATCGTCTTCTTTCTCGTCGGCTTCACAGTGGCGGATGCAGCGCCAGCAGCGGGCCTGCCCATTTTCGAGATCAGCATCGAGCCCTGCCGCTTATGCTTCGGCGGCACGTCCGTCTCCTGCACGGGCGCAACGGGGTCACCTCTGCCGGAAGCAACCAGGTCTGACGGAGGGCGTGCAGGGGTCGCCTCCGCCGGCATGACCTCGCTGTGGATCACCGACATCTAGGTATCGTCCATGGCATCGGAAAAATGGCAAGGGGAGTCCAGGCTCGTCGAGGAAAGGGAGATCAGCGGCGCGGAAGGAGGGGCTGAAACTTCCGTCGCGCCAAGAAAACTAGGGATACGAGGCGGCTTCGTGTCGACCTATATGTGTGGTCGAAACCCGTGTATGTAAGGGCTGATCGTGTGGTTTTTATGGGCCCCTTAAAAAAATTTAAGGATCAGTCTGGTTTGAGGTGCCTGTTCTGGCTAGTTAGGATCGGTCTCGTTTGAGGTGTCCGTTCTGGCTAGTTTTCTCTAAAACTGTATACAAACTGTATAGTGGCAGTTATTTTTAAGGATCGATTATTTTTAAGAATCCGATCCGATCATATAAGGGCTAGAGATGCTCTAAGAGGACCATAGAGTAAAATAAAACTAGAAACCATGGTGTTTATATGGCCTGCAGCTTAGGATCATATACGCATCCATGTAGAAGGCATAAATATCCTTGTAGATATCTAAATCTTCCAGTGGCTCCCCCACAAAAAAAGAAAAACAATACATATCATCCGGAGGCTCGCGTCCCCTGTATCCCCCGCATCTACAGCATGACACGCGTCCAGAGAAAGAGAGACTCGGTCCATGGGTCCCACCTTGAGTCTTATCTCTTTCTCCACCGCAGTTTATTCTTCCCTGGCTCCTCCTCCCTTACCAGATACTGCTACCTGCTCCTACCTCCACGCCACCGCCAGCCACCACGCCGCCGTCGCCAAGCCACCACGCCAATGCCGTCCACCCCATCCCCTATCTTCTGGCACCTCCTACCAGCATGCACGCCATAGAAAACAAACGTCGTAGATTACCTGTTGTGTGCCATGCCGCCATGCACCTGCTCTCTCTATCACTGACGGCGTCGCGGACCTCCTCCTCTCTACCACTGCCGGCCTCACGCACCTTCTCCTCCTTCCTTTCTCTCCCTCTTTTCACTCGGTGGAGACCACAAGAGCATCAGGCGCGGCTGAAATCGATCTCCCCCACGGGTATGGATGGCTGCTGGATGAGAGAGCAACCCCTCGGCCCCAATGCTACAAGAGACGGCGGCTCTTGCTACAACGGAGGCGGCGCTTTGCTACAAGGGGTGTTGGCTTTTGCTACAAGTGACATCGCTTTGCTACAACGGTGCCAGCGGCTACAAGCGACATCGCTTGCTACAATGGCTATGGCTCTTTGCTACAAGAGGCGACGAATCTTGCTACAAGGCATTGGGGGTTTGCTAAAAGCAACAACGGCGCTTGCTACAACGGTGTTGGTGGTTTCTAAAAGTGGCGGCAGCACTTGCTACAATGGCTATGGCGCTTTGCTACAAGCGGGCGGCGCTTGCTACAAGGTCATTGGGGGTTTGCGCGCTTGCTACAATGGTGTCGGCGGTTTGCTATGAATGGCGAAAGCGCTTGCTACAATGGCTATGGTGCTTTGCTACAAGCGGCGGCAGCGCTTTGCTACAACAGCGGCAGGGGTTTGCTATGAGCGGCGACGACGCTTGCTACAACGGTGTCGAGGGTTTGCTACCATTGGATTTCTGCTACAATTATTTTTTGTGGATTTGCATCCTTCGATTAAATTTTCTGCTACATTTGTTTTGTAGAAACAAAATTTTCTGCTACAAATGTTTTGTGGATTTGCACTCTATTTGCATCATATAGAGAAGATTTCTGTCACCACCAGTCAAAGGATTTGTATCACAGGGAAGAAGAATTCTGCTACAAACGTTTAGATTGATTCATGCTTCTAGTTTTTTTGTTGGTCTTGCTGAACTCTCCTTTTGACATGGATTTTTATGGGAGGCGTTGGGGTCAGGAGCATGCCGAAAGGCCTGCGACGAGGGTTACGGGCGTTGCTGGTATGCTACTAGCCCTTTTCATCAAACGGACGGTATGGGTTTCGGTCGGGAACCGGAGGATCGGGAGATTTCATCCCCGGGGGACGCTTAGTATGGCCCAAAAAAAAACACTTCCCAGTGGCTGGTGGTTAACATCAGCGTACTAGTCGGAGGAAAATCCATTGAAGTTTGAAGAGAGATTGAAATGCGAACGATCAGTGTTAGTCATGTGGCAACAAAGAGAACTTGCTACGGAGAGTCCAAAATCCTGGAAATTTAAGTACAGGCACGGCAGAACGTACTAAAGATACTGAACGGAACTTCGAAGTGCACTAAGATACCAACAGATGCACTAAGATACCAACAGATACATACACCCCCTGATGCGTACCTGAGGCCACACTAAGAACCAAGGCAAACTGAGGCCACACTAAGACCCAAGGCAAACGCATACATTCTGCTACAACCATACAGGCACGGACATGTTCTTCCATCATGAGCTACTACAAAGATCACTCCTACAGACAAGTTCCATCTGGACGACAACGGAATCGCAAGGCAGCCCAAAACGAGAACACATGCCACCTCCATCACCCAACGCATCGCCACACGGATCACAAAATGCACCGCTAGCAACGATTACTACCACTAAAGCTTGCATACTATAGGGAACTATCAACCCTCCTGCGACTAGAGGTCTAGTCGCCACCAGGATCCTTCACTCATCAGGAACCATTTCCATGTTCTGCTCTTCGTACCTCACTGCAACCAGGAACTGTATGCTCACCTGCACGACCAGGAAAACGGCATCGCCAGTGGGTCATCCAGGCTGATCAAGGTCAAGTAGGTACACAATACACCTAGTCCGGTATGAATGGTTTACCTGCTTCGGGTCATACACAGCAAACTCGTTGTACTCCAGCGGGCCGTCCTTGTTCCCCGAAGGCACCAGCTTGCCGCATGGCACCTTCACGTCATCCCTCCAGGTGAAGTGCTCCGACTCATCTGTCGTCTTCCTCCCTACCCCCTTCACGCCGATCCTCTTCTCTTCCAGAGATTTCACATCCTTTTGTTTCCAAAACAGGGAGGCAGCATCAGCATCAAATAAGGAGAAACAGGTTTAACTTTAAGATATACCCATAAGTATGTGGCACTGGGGCAAGTACCTTTTCCCCTGGTGTGCCTGTTATCTCTGTGATCTCTTCCCCGAGAGAAGCCACTGCCAAGACCAGGTACCCTTCTGGACGGTCGACTGCCGTGAAGCCATAACGAGCAGCTTCCGCTGCCGCATCTGAACAGACTATGGCTTTACCAAACTACATCAACAGCACCATACAAGTTTTCAGCACAATGCTCGGTGTATCAGCCAGTGGGAATCAATAAGGCAACGTAACCGAAAAATTACCATGTATCCTGGGACAGGTAGATGGCAAACAGCAGGCAGGAAACCTTTATACAGATGCCTAAGCAAGTTTGAGCTTCTAGTTCCTGCAGAACATAAGAGACTACTGCCAGTTAAACAGAGGTGACAATATCAACAGTATATCAATTATATCGTGCACTGATGGTCTGGAGGATTGGGTACAGACACATACCACACCAAAGAAGAACTTTGTTTGGTAGTTTCTTCATTTCACTATAGGAAGGAAATGCACTAGACTCGACAGCATATATCCGATCAACAGACACACCATAGACCTGCAACAGAGCGAAACTTGAGGCAGACCCCATGGGTGGAGAAAACTAAAAGCACAGGAACATGTCATCCTACCACATCATCAACCTTAACAGGTTCATATGTTTTCTCCAGATACTTGAGAATCATCTTGTAATCCTCTGAATCTTCAGGAACGCAGTTGATTGAACAACCGAGTTTCTTGTAGCATTCAGACAGCGGATCATCTAAGGATGAGCCAGAAATATCTCCTATAAGATGAGAAGCAACATTTATATCGCGTATCGTCTCGAAGCCAGAGGCCACCTGCTTGTCACAAGTTGCAAGAAGATTAACACAAGCAGGTCAACCATAAGAAGATTATGTCTGATAAAAGTTATAGACAGTACGTTGTCAGCAATCTGTTCAAATCCCCTCATTGTATACGGCCGAGTTGTGGGGAACAGGGTGAACCACTTGTTGCTTATTTCTATCCAGAATGCATCAGCAGCAGGGGGAGATTCTGGTGCCGGTTCCGCATCTCGGATCCACTGAAGTAGCACTTCCTCACCTGAAAAATTCGATTAGTCCATGATAAACTTCCAAGTATAGTAACCAAAAGTGTTCAAGGGCAAACAAACCTCTCCTCAAATGGACATCTGTAAGCATCCCGATTGGAAGATCAGGCAGATCCTGGGCCATCTCTGTCAAAGCATATCTGTGGCACAAATGAGTATATATCAGTTTCGATGATCTCCCAACTAACAGAAGGGACCTAAATTTTAGGAGACTAAACGACTACATCCAATTTAATGATTTCCCAAGAAACACGGTCATGCGAGTTTTCATTTATTTTACCAAGGAACACAATGAAGATAATGTTCCAACCAAAAATGTAAGCCGCATTTTAAACTAGCAATGCAGAAGTAAAATTAACTGGCACCTGTATATTTCTTGACTGCACAACTGCTTTACGAGAAAAGCGACTGCAGGGTCCAACTTGCAGTGTGCTGCTGCAGATCCCAATTGACGAAGTCCTGCACCTCCATGACGCACGTCAAATCCAATGTCCTGCCAAGAGAAAATAAATATTTATGATAGCGTTCCTCGGTGCATTTAGAAGGTTGGAATCAGAAAAGAAACTCGAAAGTACCATGTCTAAAGGGTACATCTTCATACTCTTCTTCTCAAACTTCTTCTCTCTCTCCCATGGCTCAAACTCATTTCCAGTCACCTCCTCAAATAGGCGGACAAATTCCTGAACAGCATCATTGACGCGGCTACCAAAATCTTCAACACGTTCCTCTGCCATCTGGTCATGGCCAATTGGACCCTTCTTGTAGAAAAGATGCAAGTGTTTTTCAGGTACCATGATCAGCTGCAGAATGCAAAAGCTGCATAGAAACAGTTTGTAAGCACTTTGAGTCAATGTACCCTTCATTGTCCTCGAACATCAAGATACATGATAACAAAAGAACATACTGGTTCATCTCGGATCCCAAATCGCACACTGAGAAGGCACAATTGTAGATGATGCCATCCTTCTCAAAGATACACCCACCATCTTTGTCCAGTTTGGAGTCCTTATGCACTGATCTTTTGCCAGCAAGTTTCAGCTGCTCAATAAAAGAAAAGCTGTTGAGAACCAAAATGAAGGTGCAATTATGAAAAGCTCATGGCAAAGGCATAACCTCTGCAGCCAAAGTCTCAATGGCCTCCTCGCTTGGATGAAGCTTGTCCAGTGGCAGTCCTTTGCCTTCCGGGACAATATCAGTTACAATATCATAAGCATCCAAAGGCTGAGCTTCGTTCTTCTGGATGCTATCAACTATCCAGTTCTCACTAACAATAGGAGTACCACGCTCCCTGTGCATGCACGGTTCAATTGTCATATACATCATCATAAAACATACTACGTTGTTAAACAAAGAAGGGAGAGAATGGACTTTGTTAACATGCATTTATCACACTTTGGAGGATTGAGCATATTTAGAGACAAGAGTAGTAAATAAGGGATTACAGTGCTTCAGCAAATCCTCCTGAGCCACCTCTATCTCTTTCAGCTGCAGAAGCGACTACACATGTGACACCTGCGGAGGCAACAGTACCAGCATTATGAGTGGCTTACCCTGCACTATCAAATGTGCAACATTTCGTTCATGATATAACAAACAGGATTTTACTGCATGATACCCACCAAGAACAGAATTACTGACTTTCCCTCCATGCTTCAGAATCTGCTCCTTGAAATAAGCCTGCAGTTTTTTAACCAACAGATTCAGATCATGAAACACTTTTAAGCTAATATAGAAGCAGGCAACGTTCAAACACAATACGTGTGAGCGTGACATCCGCCCAGACAATGCAATCATCATGCCCGAGAAGATATGGGCCTTCTCATCCAAATCTCGTTTAGGGTACCCCTTCCCTTCCTGTTGCTTCAGCCACTGCAAGGAAGCAAATGAAATGCAGATTACATACCACTCGTAAAGCTAGATACAGCGCTCTTAAATAATCAAAATTTGATCTTGTTACCTTGTTTACGAAATCATCGCGAATGCCATCTGGGACCTTTATAGGACCACTTTTCCTTGGAGGTTTATTGGTGCTGAAAATGCAGCTTGCCCACTCACTGTATTTCCCTTTGCACTTGTATTTCCACCCTTTACACTCAAGCTGACCACTACATATTGGGCACTTCTCCAGAGGCCCATAAAAGATCATATCCTCACTGAGGACATGCAGAGTTTGTCACAAATTAGCCAAAAGAATAGCATATGACAAAGTAATTGTGATTTTAGTATAAGAACCTCTCATTCAGATAACTCAAACAGAACATACCAGTTTGGAACAACTGCGTCTTCTGATCCGGAAGCATCTTGCTCATTAGCTTCAAGGATCTTGCGCATGTCCTCCACAGAGAGGTGTTCCCTTATGGCCTTGCAGAAGTCTATGAACTCTTTCGTGGCATTTTCCTTTCCATTTAGCTCAGACTCTTTACCTTTGAGCTTCTTGGTCTTCGCCGGAGGTTCCGGGTCATCTAACTTGTTCTTGGAGGGCCCCTGCTTCCCCCCTTCCTGCTCTTTGTTTTCTGCCTTCTGCCTTTTGGGGGAAGCCTTCCCTTCTTCAGTCGCATGCGTTCGTGATCTTGTCTCGTGTACCTCCAAGGACAACAACATTTCACAATTTGGTGAGCGGCATAAAGAATCCATTCGAAAACAATCAGAGCTAAGCAATAGGAGAAGCCAGAAGGGTATTCAAGAGCTAGATAAGAGACACATATTAATGATGATCCCACATGGAGCAACATAAAAGTTTGCAAGTTTATGCATCATGCATATGTCATATGTCAGAAAGGGAATAATTAATTTTTTGTTCTTTTGAGTAGAATCTACAACAATTGGTTCTAATAAAGGACATGGGTACATACAGTTTATACATATAAAAGGACCAGGTACTGATACCACATTCACATCATTAATATACACGCCAGATGCGAGTATGCTACTGTTTCACAGCTGAAACTGAGAAATACGAGGAGGAAACTGAGAAATAGAAGGAGACCACAGTCACAATAGGTGAAACAAGAGACTATCAAGATCCGAAAACGATTATGAACAGCTGAAATCTATCACTATGCGGGTATTTCAGAATCAGAAACAATGCAAGTTAACAACAAAAAGGAAAATGCTATAACTCGTATCAGTCATCAATAGGCAAACCATTCTCGGTGACATCAATCAATTAATCCATCGTACTAGCTAAGCTCGCTAGTCCTAACAAAGTACTTCTTGCAATAAAATGGCAAGAACCTATCCGTGTACTACCCTTGAAAGCTTCCAAGCCACGGGCAACTAAGGATCTAAGAAAAAGACGCGACCAAATTACTGTCTTAGCAACATCAGCAAAGTACATGACAATGTCAATCGCAGATTACAGCAATGTATTTGGACCGGATGAGATGGGGCAGGAGAGCAAGTAGTACCATGGTGGCTGGATTACGAGGAGATGGAAGCAGCGAGAACCACCAGGGTCCCGGTCCATCCTTATCAAGGGACCTAAATAGGCGCCGAGGCGACCGCGGTAGAAGTGGGGGAGTTTGGGTGTCGCCGCCGCTGGGCTCCAGGTGTGCCCTCGCCTGCCTGCCCCCGCGACACGTCGCCTGCCGCCAGCTCTCATGCAGATGCTAGGTGCGTCGCGACTGGCGCTCTTCGGGGAGCGCACCACCGAGGGGCAGATGTAGGGGGAAGGGCATTTGGGGAAGTCGGAGTTCTCGGATGCGGTGGGAGTGGGATGAAAACCGCCGCCGGTGGTATCCAATCTCCGAATTTTCTAGTACTCCGTATTTCGTTTATTTTCTTCGCGACACTGGAAAAAGAGAGAAAATAACGCAGAACTATCATATTTGAGACGATCTTTTTAAAAATCTACCGTCTTTAGGTTTTTTGACATATAAACACCACTTTTGGGGTATGTGTGTGACAGAAAGCTCTAACTGGCCGTGTTTAGTCATCTAACATTTACGGTGGGGCCCGTTGTCGATCTTGGCGTGTACGCATGACGGAGGGAGACAACGGCCGTGAAGCGCGCGTCAAAGGGGGTCGTTAGGGCAGCCCGCTCCCTGTCGATTTCAACAGCTACTCCAGCTCTGTTTTCCCACTCTTCTCTTCTCCAGCTCGTCGTCGATGTGTCGCCGTACCGCCGCCGCGTCTTCTTCCCGTCACCGACCGTTGTCGCTATGGTTTCGTGGAGCGATGGTGAAGAGTCGACGCACTACCCGACCTCGTCTGATGATGTGAGTACTCTACACCTGTAGATCTCCTGCACCTGCCTTTTTCGATTTATAGTTGAATTAGATTTGGATTCAGGTGGTTCCTTGTCTAATTTCTGCCACGTTTTAACATGTTAGAGTATGAACAACACCTACGATTCAGATTTTTGCGGTTTAGCCGACGATGTGTGCTCTGCAAGTGTGGATTTGTGGCTGCCAAGTTTGTAGCTTGGGGGGCTGTAACACTGGAAGGAGGTACCTAGCTTGTGAAGGGCAGCAGGTATGTGAGCATTTCCTAATTAGTATAGATAGTCAGTGTTGGTAATCTTAGTATGTATTAATTAGTATGTGTTAATTTATAGTCTTCCTTAAATGATGTAGGAAGGAGAGAAGTGTTCATATGTGCATTGGGTTGATCCAGTGTGGCCAGATTCTCTGATGAAAGCAATGGGCAAGCTATGGGAGATGTTTGAATAATCTAAACAAGGCGGTGAATGATGCACTGGACAATGTTGAGAAGAAGTTTGATTTTGAAGACCAAATTAAGAAGTTGAACCAAGATTTGAAGAAAGCTCAGGATGAAGTTAAAAAAGAAGTGAAAGAGAAGCAGGTGACTTTAGCCCTCAAGGCTAAAGCTGAACAAGCTCTCATGGCTGCAAGGGCTGAAATTCAGGAGAAAATGACCACTGAAGCAACAACTGTCAACATGCACAAATATTTGTTGGTGAAGGCAGAGAGAGAAAGGGACAAGTACATGGAGGAGAAGAGAAAGTTGCAGTCCATTGTATCAGATTTGTTGAAGGAGAAAGGGGGCTACAGGGTCAAGTTCAAGAAGATAAAAGAGATTGTTGAGATGTAGTTTTATTATGATGTGAGCAATGGTTTAATTATGCTTTGAACAATGGTTTAATTATGCTTTGAACAATGGTTTTATTATGATGTGAGTTGTAATATGTAGTGAACAATGGAAATTATTTGAATTATGAGCTTGTTGTGAACAATCTTTGTTGTGGAAATTATCTGAATTATGAGCTTGTTGTGAACAATCTTTGTTGTGGAAATTATCTGAATTATGAGCTTGTTGTGAACTTTTCTTTGTTGTTGAAATTATCTGTGAACAATGTAAAGCATCTTTGTTATTGAAATTATATGTGAACAATAAAAATTGTGTAGGTAGTATCATTCATTCAGAAGGGCAGATAAAATTACTGGCAGCAAAACAACACTCACTTGCTCATTTTCTCCAAAATACCAGTACATAGTCTCATTCACTTAAACAAAGAGGAATATTCAACATACATCTAGAGGTCCAACAGTTTGCACAACAAACACTTAAAATTAGAGGTTCACCAGGTAGCAGAATGACAACAGATGCATTTGCCACAACAATCACACATTTCCCCCATCTAGAGGTCCAACATGTGCATCTCTCCCAGCAGATGCATTTGCCCCAGCATTTAAATAGGACATGAAGCCTCTTTCTTTCCTAGGTGCAACAAAAGATGATCTTGCTGCAGGAGTTGATGATCTTGGTGGCCTTGGAGCTGGTTGAGCTTGGGGAGGTGCAACACTAGAAGTTCTTGGTGGCCTTGGAGCTAGTTGAGCTTGGGGAGGTGCAACAGTGGAAGTTCTTGGTGGCCTTGGAGCTGGTTGAGCTTGGGGAGGTGTAGCACATGAAGAAGATGCTCCATCTGGCTTTGTCATGTTTGCCTATTAGGAAACATAGTTAAATCAGCAGAAAAGTTTCTACAGGTGTTATGAAGCATAGTTTAATCACTGGTAGTTTCTTTACCTTGTGATTGTTTTTCCTTAATGCAAGATCTAGTCTGAGAGGCTGTGAGCGGCTTGTATATTTGTGTCCTTGCAGTTTGCAGTTACTGCAGGTGATAGTGGCCATCCTGGAAGATTCTTTTGGCTTTGGCACCTCAAATTTGCCTTTTCTTCTTTTTTCTTGCCTTCTTCCCTTCCGGTGATCTTTAAAACCAGGTGGCATGATGTCTTCAGTGTCAGTTTTGGTCCATCCATGTTGCTGTGGCATGGGATAGAATACAGGCTTGTAGCATTTGAAGAAAAAAGGTTTCTTGTAGAATTCAGACACATAATCTTCTGGATATTCACCAGCTTTGTATATGGCACTAACAGCATGATTGCATGGCAATCCAGATAGATCCCACTTCCTACAAGAACAAATTCTTTTTATCAGATTCAACTCATAAGTGTGATCTCCACTTTGCACCTGCCACAGTCCATCATCTGCCCTTTTTGGCACACAATTCCTGGCAAATTTCTTGTTCAATTCTAGTTTTTCTGCATAAAAGGGTGTGATCTCCCATGATGATTTTTGTCCTCCTTCCCTCTTTTCATCAAACCTAACCATATGTTTGTCATAAATCCCTACAAGCATTGTCACAATGGGTTTGTTTCTCTCATCTAGAATATATATGTTGAATACTTCACTCAAATTGTTGTTGACCAGATCTGTCTTGCAGTTTGTATCAAAGACCCACCTTGCCCATGTGTTCACAGGAATTTTGGACAACCACTGCCAAGCAAGCTCACATTGCTTCTTCATTTCTTCCATTGCACTGTCAAAACCATGTTTGGTGTAAGAATAAGCAGCATTGTCCATGCATTTCTTCAAATCCTCTCCTCTGAAGCCTGCTGTCTGAAAGTTGGCATAGATATGCCTAAGACAGAATCTGTGGGGAGAGTTTGGGAACACATTTGAGACAGCTTTGATTAGCCCCTTCTGTCTGTCAGACATTATTGTGTAGTGGCCAAACTGTCCTTCTTCTCCACCTAGGGCTTCCTTCAATTGTTCAAGAAACCACTGCCAATTAGCAATATCTTCCTTAGCAACTATAGCCCATGCAATAGAATAGATATTATTGTTTCCATCTCTACCAGTAGCAGCTAAAATTTGAGCTCCTGTTGTGAGTTTGATGAAGCAGCCATCTAAGCCAATGAAGGGCCTGCATCCTTCAAGAAATCCAAGCCTTGCAGCATTGACACAAAAGAAAAGGCCATGAAATCTAGGCTTGTCACTGATAAACACTTGTTGCCCTTTTTTAATTGCTTCCTGCTCTTCTTACATTGGGCGATGTGATGGTCACAATACACCTTGAACCGGATTTTTATCTATAACAGTTTGCAAGTAGTCTCTAATTACTGTATGCGCCTCTTGTGATCCCCATCACCTTTTCCCTTGCTTTAGTCTTTGCCATATAGGCCATTCTTTTTGGCACTTCAACACCAAAATCCTTTTTTGCTTTGTCAACTATGGTTCTGATGCCTCTGTTTGGATCAGACCTGAAGTTGTCAACATACACATTGCTCAGAAACTTGCTAGTAACTCTATTGCTTGATGGTTCAGTTGGACAACAATGCTCCAAATGCATTTTCTTTACACAGAAAGTGCTCTCATGCTTGATTGTTGAAGCTGACATAAAGAACTGGTAGTTGTACTTCTCCTTCTTTGCTGGCTTACAGCAAACAATAATTCTATCTGTCCCATTTCTGTGGTAATGGAAATTCCTAACTTGAGCTATGTGAAGCTGACACAATGCCTGCCTAAACTGATAAACATCCTTGAAACATAGCTTCAGCCTAAACTGTTGCTCAGGATTTTCCCTAGTTTCATCATACCACACCCTCTTTGGTTGCTTCTTTGCTCTGCTTTTTCTCCCATTTGGCAACACAAATGGTAGAGGCTCAAATCCATCATCCTCTTCTTCTCCCAGGAAACCTAACTTCTCATCATCTTCTGGATCAGAAGGAGCCTAGTCTTCCTTTCCTGGTAATTCATCTTCACAATGTGACCTTGTAGTAGGGCCCCTCCTCCTCACTCTTTTCTTCACTTGTTGCTCTATAAAAATATCCTCTGGCTCTGTCTCATCCTCATACAGTTGCTCATCAGCCTTCCTCTTTATCTTAGTTGCTATTCTTTTCTTACTCTCCTCTATTTCCTTCCTCGTCATCTCCTCTAACTGTACTAGGTCAACCTGGCATGGATACATCCAACTGTCACTTCCATCAGATGTTTCTCCCTCATCTTCTTCTTCATCTCCCTCATCTTCATCTTCTGACATCCAATTGTCAGCATTATGTGTGCACAAAGGCTGAAAGTACACACTGTTCTGGGTCTCAATGAGGTTATGACCATGCTCTTCCTCCTCTAAATCACATGACATGTGACTTGGATAAGATTTTGCATATAATTTTTCTGCCTCCTTGGACTTCACAGGAGACACAATAATTGCTTGTTTACTCTTGTATCTCATCACAGTTAAAACCAGTTTTTTATACCTTTCATACTTCCTGACCATCTCTTCCACCTTACAGTTGCTATCCACAATTTCTAGTCCATTCAGTCCCCCCCCTTCTGATTTTACATAGTACATTGAATCAGAAAGACCATAACCTTCCTTCTCCATCAGTGATAACAAATTCAAAAACCTAATATCTGATCTTAGCATTTTTGTTTGCACAAATTTAGCACCATCAAATTGAATGTAAAGATCCCAAATCTCTGAATGTGGCCTAAAACAAAGATAAGAGAATGTGCAATCATAAGAGAATGTGCAACCATCAAATTATTTTCTACTGCTAAATCACACTAAATCACACACAAATCATAACTGTTGAATCCCCAAATTCAAAAAAGAGAAAAATGAACCTTACCCGCCGTCGGAGACATAGTGGCTGAGCGGGTCCTCGCTTAGCTGGCTCGCCATAGCGATTCTTGTTGAAGAAGATTCTATTTGGTGAAGAAGCTTCTGCTCGTGTGGCGCGTCTGGTCGGCCGGCGAGATCCATCGACTCATGGGTCATCGTAGTCCAAACGATGGACCCCATATTGAATCCAGGCGAAGAGCACTGCCGCAAAACGACCGCCGCCTCCACTTGGACCCTCCGTCGCCGTCCTGCATCCGCCGCCACTCGCCATTGCTTTGAGGAGATGTTCGACGGCAAACTAATCTGAACATGTGGCGACGAGGGGTGCCCTAACGACCCCCTTTGACGCGCGCTTCACGGCCATTGCCTCCCTCCGTCATGTGCGTGCCACGACCGACAGCAACGGCCCCTTTGCCAGAAATGTTGTTAGATGACTAAACACGGCCAGTTAGAGCTTTCTGTCACACACACATACCCCAAAAGTGGTGTTTATGTGTCAAAAAACCCAAAGATGGTAGATTTTTAACAAGATCGTCTCAAATGTGGTAGTTTTGCGTTATTTTCTCGGAAAAATATAATAGAAATGCCTGCGTCTTTACTAAACCAGAAAATAAGAAAGGACTAGATATATGAGAAGCTGAAACAAATCATTTTTTTACAAGAGCTAAAACAAATCATTGAGAACCAACATATGGCTCAACGTAACCTTAGCACCAAAACTGGGAGATGTAAAACACAACACAAAATCCATATCAAAACCTAGTAGTTAGCACTTGGAACCACTCCTAAAGGACAGGGCCGGCAAAATCCGAGGACATGTGCGAAACTCTAAAATGGTACCTATCTCACTAGAAAATAATGAAAACATAATGTATATATTCTTTGGATGCACATTTAAAGTGAAGATCTACTTTCATTACCTATATATTCTTAATAAATTGTAAAATCATCTAAAAAATGTTGTAAGATGTATTTTAGAAAAGAGACCGAACCGATGATAGGCGACAATATATTTTTGTTACTGTTATGTAATGTTCGTCAGTGCCTAGCACTCACAGACTTTATTTCATTTTTTCTCTTTTCATTTCAATTTTTTCTTATATTACCCCATCTCCTTCAAATCAAGTGAAAATCTACTCCAACTGATGAAATAGATGTATCCATGTGGCGAGAACAAGTAGCTCTGATTACAAAACACAACACAAGTTGGCATAGCCCAAGTCAATATGATAGCTCGATAATCCAGGCCCCGACAGTATTGTGGATCATAATCAATTCAAAGAAAAGAATGAATTATCATACTATAATAACAGGTGTAAGTGTAATATTGAATCATGTCACATGACTTAAAATTCTCTAGTTGTATTCAAGCAAGAGTTTACGACATGCTACGAAAACAAGCACTCGGAACATCCATAGCCTTAGCATTAGCGTCATGGCCTTTACTTGGGATTCATTTCTAACCGTAGGAGAAAAAAGCATGACGATTACCCACGAAGAAGAAATATTTCTTACTTTCGCTCCCCACAATCACATCTCCTACGGGCCATAAGAAGGAAACAAGTCAATATGGAAGGATTGGTTGGTTTGGAAAGAGGAAGTTGAAATTAATTTTATCCATGCCATTTTAGTTTGCATTCTATCATTAACTTTCTCATGAGCACATAAATAGACCAACAAAATCATGCAAAACCTTTTTAAAAAGAACTAAATCTTCCAAAATCTTACTGAAAAAATCTTCTCATGAGGAAAGGACTGGATGGTTCGGAAAGGGAGTTAACCAAAAATCCAATTTGTTTCACCTGTGCAAATTAATCCATTATTTTAAAATATATTTTGAAATGTAAAAAAAAAACACACACATACAACCGGACAATCTATGTCCGCACATAAGTTTTCGGTAAAAATGGCATTGTTTGTGTCTCATGTGAAAAAAGATAAATTTTTGATGCTACATACAATTTTTTTATAATGTATAAAATTTATTTTTATGAAATTTTCATACAGTACTAGATTCATATACACTGTGAGCCAAAACATCATCATAAACTTACATTTTATCCATGCTCGTCTCACATCCCCACTCCGGTTTGCAACGCGCACGCCACGCCGGATTCCAACTCCGCCACCGCGATGATAGCCCACTACCCCTCCGTGTTCCGCGCACCCCTCCCCACCGCCGGCCTACGCCACCTTACTCCCCACGCCTTCCATTTCACCGCGACCGCCTGCTCTCCTCCTCCTCTGCCGCCCTTCCGCCTACGGCCTCTGCGCGCCGTCACTGGAGGAGGCTCACCGGTAATTCCCCAACGGCAACGCACTATCCTACTCTGCTCACTTGCTTCACTCCAACTCAAATCGCTCGTGGCACCGCAGGTAGCTGGTGATGGAGGCAAACGAGCGACGCCTCCCCCGCTGGGAGCCGCGGCGCTCGACTTCGCGCGGAGCAACTTCCTCCCGCTAGGTAAGCTTCGTGCTTCTACTCGATGTCAGCTGTTTCCTAGGTGCATACTCTGTTTATATTTTCGTATCGCCAATTCCTGCGTCGGATGTAATGCGCGTGTACCGTGTGTGGTTGCGGAATTTCACGAGCCAATTCAGTCACCATTGAATTAACCCGTGTGAGCTTTGCTTGTGTATGATGCCAATACTTGTCTACAGAACAGGAAATAGGCGGAGATACAGCTAATTCGAATGATCCTCATTTTCTCTTTCTCCTAAGACACATCAATTTTTTTCATTTGGATGTGAACCGACTGCAGCTTATGTTGAACCGTGTTGTTTTGGAGACGTTACCATTTACCACAATAGTTTGTGCAAATCTCAGGCTGTGAACTTTAATTGAATTGATTATCTTTCTTATCATCATAGCTCTAATCGGTGGGATTGCTTTGGCCCTCTTGGATCCAACACTTGGATGCCTTGCTCACAAATATTCCCTGTCAAAGTACAGTACTTTTGGGATATTCGTTATTTCAGGTTTGGTTTCTTAACCTAGTGCACATGATGTTGTGTCTTCCTACACTAATAGCCTCCTCTTGCATAGGATTGACTCTGCGTACCAAGGAGCTTGGTGCAGCGTTACAAGCTTGGCCTGCTGGACTCTTTGGACTAGTATGGCCCAATGTTTAGTCCTTGGATGTTGCACTTGTTGATCTACTATTACTCCGTGTCCGTGACTGCCTATGATTTCAGGGGAAAAAATGTACCTCTGTCAATAATAGTTCTTACTCCGGACACTATGATCTATTATGTTATTGCAGATCACATTTCAGATTTCACAATATTAGTTGTTCTAGTAACTTTCTTTCATTCACATGGTTTACTTGGGATCAAATGTTGCCTCTGTAATTTTATAGATCAAGCTCAATAGGCCTGCTGACTTATTTTGTTGTTATGCTTCTCATTGCAGTGCTCAATTTTGCTGTTCACGCCCTTTCTTGCAAAAATTATTGTGCAAACTCAGTTCTCCCCTCCTGAATTTATCACTGGTATAAGGCTTAGCTTCATTCTTTTTTGTCCAATTCTCTTAAGGGTTTCTCAGTTCTCATCCCATCATTTCATGTTGCTATGTGATAGCTCATGCCTTTGTAACTACCGCTTGTTTGTTTGATGTTCACAACACATCTTGCAGGGTTGGCTATGTTTTGTTGCATGCCAACAACATTATCAAGTGGAGTCACACTAACACAGGTTCTACTCGTCTCTAATCATCATCAACGAACATCCGCTATTATATAGGATAGCCAGTACCATTCCAATCTAACACAACTTTATCATTATTATTTAGCTTGCTGGTGGTAATTCTGCACTTGCTCTTGCAATGACAGTCATATCCAATCTGCTGGGCATTATATTTGTAAGTGCAACTTTATTATGTTCTTTAAATTGTTGTCAATCTTCGCCAGTGATTGAAATAATTAACCCAATATTGAGTTTTACAGACTTAACTTTGTTGAGTCTTTGAAAATTCAAATTACACAGCAACATATTATTTAATTTTGTCGTGTTCCAGTTTGAGTTGACAATTCATTAATAGTCTTGAACTCCTTTTACATATTAAATGAAATCCGCTTCTTGTGTGAAGTTACTAAATGCGGTTGTCAGTCCGGTAGATTAAACCAGATAAACTGGTCTCCTTCTATAAATTTTGGCACAAAGAATTGTAGAGTCGTTGAAGTTTTGTGGGATTGATCAATATTTTTCTGATTAGCATTAGGTCTCCTTGATTTAGTAACTCCCACACAGATGTAAAATGTGTTTTAATTGGTAAAATGTGTTTTACGATAACCATCGTGGCTTAATTTTTCCTTTTGCTTTCAGCAGGCTAATACTTTCTATGCTTAGTAAAGCTGGCTCATGTTTTAAAATCACGAATTAGGTACCTCTTTCTCTTGCAAAGTACATTGGCACTGGAGCTGGGGTGTCTTTGCCTACTGAGAAACTGTTCAAAAGTCTGGTCAATACCCTTTTAATACCCCTTATTTTAGGCAAGGTATGTACATTTTCATATCTCTGTACTCCTCATCATAATTCACGGTCTATTATTTCTGTATAGTATATCATGCCATTATGTCATAGTGTGCTGATTTCAGTTTATAATATTGAATCGAATAAGAGTAGCGCCTATTTTATTATGCACATGTGTGAAGATTATAACTATGTCCATGGTAAAAAAAATTGTGATAAGCGCGTCAGTTGTGGTGAACATCCATTACAACGTACTTTTAGTGCAAATATGGTATCAGTGCTTTAAGTATAATGTACACTGCAACATATTTTTGTTGATTTCATGGAACAGAGCAATCAGAAGTTCAGGAGTGCCTGTATCTGAACTTATCTCCTTCAAATGCATAATTCTTTTTTTTTCCTTTGAACTTTGAATGTCACTCTGTTTGACTCCCTTTCTTCATCCAAAGTGTGGCACACTTTATTTTGAAGTCATTAGTCATTGCATACCTCATTCTCATTATTTTATTTCAGATCTATGCAAAAATTTACTGCTTTAGTGCAAGCCTGAAATAGTGGAAGCTACACTTACGGTGGTTTTTTCTTTTGTCAGGTTGCCCGAGAAACCTCAAAAGGTGCACATAATTTTATATCTATCTATAAATCAATGTCATTTAACAAGTTTTCTATATGGAGTGCTTAATGTATTTCTTATGTAGGTATTGCTGAATTTGTTGATGGGAATCGCCAAGGATTTTCAGTTATAAGTGCTGTTCTTCTCAGCCTAGTATGTCTCTAACATGAAACACGTTGTTTGACACATGTGTTTTTTCAAGAAACTGGCAACAGCGCTGCCTTTCTTTTAGAAGAAAACACATACTTTTTTTTTGCATGAATGTGTTAACTGATTATTAACTCCACATGTTTGTTGTACTAGTTTGTTCTGTTGTACATAGTTTGATCCTACAAGAAGTGTTTCCAGTGATGCTTACATAAGATAATTAAAAAGAAGGTTTCTTTATTCTGGAAGCTGTATTGGATCATTTAGGTATTGTAGCTGTTTGGGTACTGACGCATTACAATTTACAATAAGGATTTCAGCCAACAATTTTAATCTCCGGCAGTTGTGCAGGCTGGGAAATGGATAGATGTAACAGAATACCTGAAATTATTTCATAATTTCTCTATGTTTAGTTATTAGCCATGTTATTCATATATATGGTTTGAAACATATCACTTGTACAAAGTGAATTTAGTTGTATTTGTAAAACCTGAATAGAGAGAACATATATCAGCTGAAGACGAGAGATGATAAATTTTAGGATAATTGATGGAGTAGTAGAAGCTTTATAATATTTTTTGATGTCTGATAACCAATAAATCTAACTTTTCAGTTACAGCTGGTTTTCAGAAACGAAACAAACTTTTTTGTCTTTACATGGGGGACTGTTTAGGAGTTTCTCTTACTTGATGTTGTTCTCGTAGTTTATGTTGAATCTGTTGCAAATTCGCTTATTTACACTGGTTGGAGATCACTCTTTAAATGTTTCCATTTCACAGGTCCCATGGATACAAGTAAGTAGATCAAGATCGCTGCTCTTGTCCGTTCAACCAAAAGCTTTTGCTATTACTGTGGCCATTGGAGTGTATGCATTTTTATCTGACCTTATTGTAGTTTTTTTAACTTAATGATGCTGATATGGAACTTAAAAACACAACTTCTATTAGAAAATGTTTCTGCTCGTCATCTGTAGAATACTGTATGCCCTGGCTATGCCATGCCATATTTTATTTGACAAGATGAAGTTTGTGTGTGATTTTTTTATTATCAAGTTTGCAATATTTTTCAAAATTATCAATCTAGTTACAGTTGTCAACGCTTCTCCAGTCTAGAATGATTATAACTGTATGGTTTCACTTTTGGTAACAAATTGAATTCCACGCCTCCTGCCTTCAGTGCGGTGCATCGCTGTCGAACTGTCCTTGCAATATGTTCACCTTCTCCTTCACTCAACATATGCATTACAAGTTGCATCTCCAATTGGTTACAGTCTGATATGTAGAGAACCCTACAGGTGTTACTTGGAGATAAATAAATTAGTAATAACGATACCTTTTGCTTACTCGTTTCTGGTAGTGTCATTTGGGTGTGATTGGGCACTGTTATCACTTTACGCATCCTTTTCAGAAATCTAGTGGAAACAGAGCAATTGTCATAAGTAAGAGCAAAGAAATAAAAAATGTCCAGATTGGCTCGATGAAAAAGATTATACCCTGTTTCATGATTTAGTGACTGTTAACTACACATTTTTTGGCCACTGGCGAGCTATAGCATTTTCTGCTTTGGATATGATCTGTACAATATTATGGATGTGAATCTAGTATCACATCTTATTTCTAACAGCGGGATATTTCCTGTCACAGGCTTTTACATCTTGCTCTGTTGGCGTTCAATGCTACAGCACTGCAAGTCTTGTCGTGTCTTAAACAGAAGGAAGAATCGGTCTTTGCAAGTAAAGAGTATTCACGAGCTGTCATTTTGGTGGCCAGTCAGGTCAGTCTTCATCATCAGCAGCAGAAATAGTTTTTTAGCAAATTGCAGTTTGACACCACTAAAATTGACTCAAGTCACTCACAACACTAGGGTTAGATGACACATACGAGTAAATTGATATGAAATTGTACGCTGCACCTGCTGGAAAAACCTAGGGTATGATAGCATAACTCAAAAGATAAGATACTACATAACCAAGGAATCACTGCAAGTCGTTGATCATGGGATTACCGCTAGACATCTAGAGTAGTGGAACCAGTCGGTGAAGTTAGGAGTTGTGGTCTAGTTGAACTGCGTCCTCTTGGTTCATCCGGGAAGTAGAGGATCATGCTAGCGTTGCAACAACAATGCCTCCAGGTCAAATTGTTTACTCAGATCGGATTATGTTCCTTCCATTTAAGCATGTGACCAATTGTTGGATAATGTACATGAATATCGTGAGACAAACATGAACAATGTTATATGCGTGTCCCTTTACCTCAAGATATAGGTCAAACCCAAGGCAAGTAAGTGTCATCCTTGTTTGGATAGCTCGACTATGGTTTATTGATGACCAGGAATCTCCAAACACAGTTAACTCCTTAATCGTAGCATGGACATGCATTTTTGGATCCATTCACTCGAGAGGCCTAGAGATATGTGTCACGTTGAAACCTAGTAGTTACTGCATAGGAACCTGCTCGTAAAAACCCTGTTTTGAGAATGCATCCAGTTAAATCAAAATCCTAATAGCAAATGCCTATAATGCAATTAGTATTCCCTTCTTGCGACAAAAAATTCTTCATCTTCTGGCTCTTCATGCTTAGCTTTCTTCTTGATGTCGTACAGAAAACATTACCGGTGTTGGTTGCTGTGGTTGAGCATCTTGGAGGTGCTCTGGGTGAGTCTGGATTTCTTGTCATCCCGTGTGTTGCTGCCCACATTAATCAGGTACTTACTGCACATGAAGTGTTGCTGTTTACACTTGCTTTCTGTCAGGACTCAGGAGTCATTTCTGATGTATCATATAAATCATTTTGCAGATCATTATCGATTCTATCCTAGTAAATTGGTGGCGCAAAAGAGACCGACAATCTACTAATGACAAATAACTCAAAATTCTATTTTGATGATAAATCGAACAGTGATTCGGAACTAGTCTGAGAAGTTTGGTTACCAAGTCAAATTGAGGTTACAGCATACCTAGTCATTTATTAAGGAGGCATTTATTGAGATTTTCTTTTCTTTAGAACACCTGGGGGTGCTTAAAGCACTAGTGCACTACCTTTTCTGATGGTAGAACAACGAATGAGAATGTAATTTCAGCTTGTGGTTTAGAAAGTGTGCTACATGCATTGATCAATCGGTGTCTTTATTTGCAAAGCTGATCTTGTGTAGATTGTGATGCATTTCATGGTAGCCTGTTAACTTGGATTTACTAGCTATATACTCCCTCCGTTTGGGATTATAAGTCCCGCGCGGATAACTAGGTTGCTAATTTGAACAACAAAATATAAATAGTATAGTACAAAAAGTATATCATTAGAAGCTTTAGAGGTTATATTTTCTAATGGTATAATTTTTGTAATATATAAGTTATGTTTTGTTAGTCAAATTAACAACCTAGGTATGCGCGTAGGACCTATAATCCCGAACAGAGGGAGTAGCTCCTACTCAAAATTGGATTTCATGGTAGCCTGTTAAATTGATTGTGAGTATTTGCTAGTTAATACTGCTTGGGACCCTAAACCCTAAGTCCACTCTACACGTTATCTATGTTCTGGACTAATTAAATAACGTTAATCTTTCATGTGTTATCAAGGGCAACTCCGTGTCCTGCAAATTGTTCAGGCTCTGTCTGATCGGACATTGGGCAAGGCCCAACAGGGCAACGAGGCCACATTTTGTTCGGTTGCTCCGTTTCTAGCCTAAATTTAGAAGGGCTTTTGCGGGGACAGTCCTTCACTGCTCCTCATGGGTCCAACACGTCAAAGACAAAAAGGGAGAGGAAACAACGTGGTCCACCAACCGTTCTAGTCCTTTTTAACGGGTACCGGTGTTGTCCACCGCCGCTATCCATACTTCTAGTCCCCTACTAGAAGCTTTCATCCCCAAGCGCCATAGAGAAACCCTAGGGCTCCAATGGTGAAGGGCGGCGGCAAGGGTTGGTACGGCTACGCCCACAATGACCACGAGACAGGGTCTTGCTCCGGACGGCGGTTGTGGCCCCCATTTCCAGGCATCCCCATCTCCTGTGCGGCGCCAAGGCCATCGTGCTCGCCCCGCATCTACCTGGAGGTGGAGGTGGTGTGACAGTTCGCGGAGCTAGGCTAGTCGCTACCATGGCCAGATGTCCACCTGCCCCACTGATGTCTTCTTAGCTTGGACCATGTGCCAGTGTTGGCCATTCCCGCGAACGTCCGGTCCCATCGTCGGGAGGTCCTGCGGCGCCGGGCGTTCCTCCCGTCGGATTTGCAGCGGGACCCTGCCTACGCCATCGACTCGACGTTGTGGAAGCAGTGGTTCGAGTCCAAGCACGACGCTCAGCGATAGTCCATCGAGGCCCACCTGGAGGGCCTCGACGACAACGAGGAGGACTACAAGGCGTTCTAATCGGTGGAGGAATCCCCTCCAAAGGAGAAGCCATAGGTGGAGCAGTCGGAGGATTGGGCGGCCGGACTGGTCACGGTACTGCGGTGCGGCCACACAGTACGTGGACCCATCGCCTCTATTTGATACCCAACGTCCACTATGTCGTCAAGGACGAGCCGACGGAAGACCCGCTAGAGGACCACGAGATGACGGAGGAGGAGCTCCTCGCCGCCATTGAGCTCTCCTAGCCGGAGGAGGAGGCCAAGTGGGATGGCCTCCACTAAGCTATCGAGTGGTCCGCGATGCAGGCGATGGCACGACTGAGATATTGGCTTCACTGAGTAGAAGTCTTCTATGGTTGAGGAAGAACATCTCCATGGTTGTTTCTATCCTCGTGGTTGTCCTTGCACGTCGCCACAACCTGCCTCTAAGAGCGATGACATGGCTGAGATCTTGGCTCCGCTGTTGCAGATCACACCAGAGCTTAATGACTTGTGTGGGGAACCTTCTGTGGTGGTGGTGTGCACGACACCCTCACCACCGCCGTCTAAGCCTTGCCAGACGCTCGCCCATCTGGATAGTAGAGGTTTGGATGCTTCAGACTCCCTCCCGTCCATGGACATGGGGCATGTGGTGTCTTTGAGTGACGAGATTACTGAGATAGGTGTGTTAGCACCTAACTCCGAGGCTCTCTTTGCAAAAGAGTTGTCCGGCTTACTCGTCAGTTTAGAAGTTGTTAGTCCTAGATATGGCATCGAGATTGCTTGCGTCTTAGCCGGGAAGGCATATGAGGACATGATCAAAAAGGTGGAGAAATCTCTCGAGAGCAAAAGAAAAAAGAGGGTCGTCTCCTGGAAGTTTCCGCGGCTACTTGATTGATGGTCCCCGTCCGAGTTGGCGGGTTTGTTTAGTTGGTTTTCTTTTTGGTGTGGTGTGCTCTTTGTGTCGTTAGTTTGTGGTTGTTGTAGGTTGAGAGCGCTTGTTGGTCGGAGGTTTATGTGTTGTTTGTGGCATTGTTGTATTGGTTTTCGTTAATTAACTGGGCAATTTTTTCTTCTTAATTAATAGATTGGGGCCAATCTTTTGCCCCTATTTAAAAAAAAGGTGATACGAACCCGATGTTTAATGTCAAAAAAATCCATGTATAATTCTGTTCACCAGAGAGTCTCTTTTCATTCCACGGTGCAGGCGACCAGATCTCATCAAATCAGGTATGCCCTTTGGACCGGTAGCTAGACCTCTATTATTAGCCCTCTATCATCAAATCAGGTATGCCCTTTGGGAAAAGATTGAGGCGATGGCAAGATGCACAGTATCCAGATTGCTCACCCAGCCAGAGTCTAGGGTAGTGCTGGGTACGAGCTCTGTGGACATGAGTTGGAACCGGTGTTGTGCTGGGAGCAATGGAAAGGGACGGGTCCCCGGGCGAGCGCCTGGGAGCCGACATCTATGCCACCGTCCTGTTTTTGGAGCCCTGTTTGAGGAGGAAAAGGGGAGCGCTGGTACTTCCACTTGCAGGGACACTTGGTACGATGACACATGGGCTGGTTGTACATAGTACATGATCATCCGTCCTCCATCATCATCGTCATATCCAGCATGTGCTGTGCTGGGCGTGCAGATGCGGCCCCTTGTCAGGTCCTGGGATCCCTATTGATCCTCCATTATCTGTGGTGTCAAGTGAATTGGGATCTCGTTTGTAGACAACCTCAACAAATTCGCCGCTGCAGTGGCTTTGGTTAGAGTGGATAGACGAGAACAAATCGTGGGTGATTGGGCTTGGGAACGCTTGTAACGCAAGATCGCAAACTCTTGGCGGATGTCACCGAGGCCACTACTGGGGATGGGAGGGGGAGGCCACTATTATGGGAATCATCTTGGATTGATGGACTTCCACCGCCGGACATTAATCTTCAACATATCTCGCGCAAGAAAAGGTGCACTGTTCGAAAGCATCAGAGAACAGTTTTTGGTCTCTCAAATCAAATCAACATCCGAGAAGGCCTCTCTGTCGGGCATATTATTGAGCCCAATTCGCCAAGTTATTGGAGATCCTCTCTCACGTCCACTTTGCTGACCACCGCCCAATTTGATCCTTGTTTTTTTGAAACAGAGTAGAGCCCGAAGGTCCATGGAAGCTGCTTGATTAAATTTGACGGTGGGTTGCAAATTACAAAGAACACCCTAGTAAGAGTGAAACTTGCAGATAAGGGAACCCCTTTTGCAGAACAGACCCTAGAACTAAAAATAAAAAAGCAATCGAGTCCTGGGTCTTCTCCACCGCGGTTGCTGGACCTCACCACCCGGGCATCACCGCCGCCGATGATGATCCTGAGATGAGGTCGTCGAGATTCTTCCCAATAGGCACTTGTGCGCTCTCTTGCATCGTCATGGCCTTGTGGAAGTGAAAAAGCACATGGTGATCAACGCACCTGAGCGGAAGATGGCTTCTCTGACCGTAGATAGCTTCGGCATCTCCGCCGTAGCTTGGATAGCTTTGATGCAGCCATGAATCGGCGCCTAGCGTAACACCCGCTTACTCCTACCACCTCCATGGTGGCCAGAGCAAGCAGAGGCGCACCCTGCGCAGCACCATGAACAACGCCCTTCATTACAAGCAAAGTGCTTGGAGGCGCCTTGATCCACCTCGCCACCACGGCCGGCCAGGGAGAGAAGAACAACAACAGAAGCCTTGCCGCACTCCCTCTCCTCCTCACCGCCATAGCCAGCTAGGAGAGGAAACACAATAGCACAACTCTGCAAGAGAGAAGAGCTCCTAAAGGACCCTTTATTGATGGATACGCTAGCCTCCTCACCGCTCGTCACTTTCGGCTCCATTCACCGGAGCACCGCAACCAGCAGCAACGACGCCAGCAAGGGCAGGATCTTGGGCCAGAGATCATGCCACAACCTCCCGGCATAGCGCCGACCCACAGCATACAGCCGCAACACCCTACGACTCCTACAGCTACTCCTAGATCCGACGCTCCCTTTTGTCCATCTCCGGCCGGCTAATCCGGGAAAGGGGACGCAGGGGCAGCCCGGCCGGCGGCGGCGGACTCTCAAGGGGGTGGGGAGAAACTCTCTAATAGTGTCTCCTACTCCTTACAAGATGCAATTCAAGGTCCTTACTAGCTCCATCACGCCTTGTACTTTTTGGAGACCTTGAGCTACCCCGAAATACAAGATTTTTGCTTGGTTAGTTCTTAGAAATAGTGTGCGGACGGTGAATAGACTTCGACAAGCGTCGATGGCAAACGCAAGCTTTGTAATCAAACTAAAAAAATTCCACCGCCCACCTTCTTTACATTTGCCGATTCATAAGAAGTGTGTGGTCAAACGTAAAAGATTGGCTAGGCTCCATGACGATTCGGCTGTGTAGCACGAAGCTTTAACCATCCAAGAGTGGTGAAGATCCTTTGTTCAAGGAGAGTGATGGCTTCCTTAGCCATGTTTGTCTCACGGGAGGTGTGGAAAGAGAGAAATTTTCGTGTCTTCTGGAATCACTCGTCGTCCTTTTCAATGGTGGTGGCAAACAATCAAAGATAAAGCGGTTTAGGGGTATCTCGATCGGATCGATCCAACCTATCCGAGCGCGTCCGCGTAGACGTGCGGAACAGAGCGGTGTCCCAGCGGGGCGTTCTAGCGACACGACCCATTCGGACAGATATGTTCAACTCAATCCATTGGTACAATGGCAGAGCGTAGTGTAGGCGACAGCGGGCTAACCCAACCCTCTAGCTTTTAGATAGTTAAGAAGATTTTTTTCTACAAGGTATAAATTAGAAAATTTAGAGCATTTCCCCTTATAAATTCAAGTTTTGTGTTCCCCCCATCCACAGGTTTTCTTGTCATGCTCCGCCAATGCATCCGTGCATCAAATTTGGGCAACGATTGCATCGGCCCAGACACAGTGTATATCGCGCGGGTGTCCGTCGGTCGGCCACTCGAGGTCCATATGTAAGTGAAACATTAGTACTTGAAAGATAGCTTTTCATTTGATTAAGTCTTGCCGATTACAAAAAGACACTTTTAAACAAAATAAAAGAGGGGACTGCTACTGCTGCTGGAGGAGGTCGTCGCTACGGCTACTCGTCGCCGTTGTCGCGGCCACCATTGCCGTGCCCACTATTGCCGCGGCCACCGTTGCCGCTACGCCTGGCCCTGTTGATCGTCGCTCTAGCGGACCAGATGGCCTGTTGCTGGAGGCGTTCGCGGTAACGCTCGCGGACATGGACGCGAGCCGCCGCCTTGTCCGCCTTCTTCCTGCGGTTGACGAGGTTTAATCTCATCAATGCCCATTGTTATGGACTTGGGTTTTGGAGAAGATGGGGATGCTGGAGATCGCGAAACGGTTAATGCACAAGCAACTGGGGACACGAGATTTACCGAGTTCAGGCCGGAGGAAAACCCTACTCCTGCTTATGCGCTCTTGATTACGGCGGAACCGAAGGTTCTGAGGTGCGCAGATTCGATCTGGCGTGGAGGTGCGTAAAGCAAAGTATGAGTCGAGAGATCTAGGACGTGCCCTCCTGGCCTTTATATAGACTTAGGCAGGTCCCGGGCATAGTCCTTGTTGGTTACAGGTTCTAGGGTTTTACCCCTTTAAATTTCCTATCTATGCTAGTCTTACTCTCCAAGGATCCGAAGACGTCATGGGCCTTGGCCACCCGAAAATCTTCATGGGCCAGCGTATGTCTGCTGTGGTCCTTCCTTGGGCTGGACCAGGTATGCTGAAGTCACGCCGTGAGGTATAACCATGTCGAGAGCCGGTGATCAGTCGAATCTACGATTCGACTGAGGACTCTTCAATCCTTCGGGTGCAACTAGGTGTTAACAATATATGTGTGTAGGTATTGTTGATACATGTGCCTGACTCACCCGATGGATCGTGGTCGGTAATCGTCTTAGGGCCGAAACAGCATGATCTTCATCGTGTTCGAGTCCCTTAACTTGAACCGGAACATATCTTTGGCGTAATTCGACTCAGCCGCGGAGGACTTACGAGTGGAATTCGGTGTTTTAATTGATGTACCCAAACGTCGTCGAATTTTTCATCACGCTGTTGGCATGGATTTATACTAGCAGAGCGATTTGTGTACGTTGCGTGCCATCGATGATATCTGCGGTCTTATCTTTGCGTCATGAGACGCAGCATCGAACATTTGTCACCACGGAGGTGCCGGGTGGCCAAGGAGATTGTCGCTCACTCAGCGTTTTGTTGGGACAGAGTTGCCAAAAGTTTTTGCGTCTGATCCGAAGATCGCGATCGAAGATTTCATACGGTCGCGACCAGTATCCTATGGGAGTAGCCCCGAGTGTCTGTTGAGTCGTAGACTCGGCGAGACTTTATTTCAAGCATTGTTCAGTTGTTAAGTCAGAGGACACGAAAATTTTCGGATGCTTAAATTCATCCTCCCTATGGGAGTAGCCCCAGTCCGTGTGGAGGCGTGACTGACGTGGGACTCGAAGAAATACTTTGTCTTTATTCATCTTCCGGTGCGCGGCGGTATCGATAGGAGTAGCCCCGGTATTTAGTCGAATCGAAGATTCGGTGAGTACTCTTAGTCGTGGAGCCGGGAATTGTAGTTGGTGCTAGTATAGCTTTTGATGACATCGCTTTGCCGATCAATGACGCTCAGCGTACGCTCGCGAAGATGACTTGACCGAACGTGGGTCCCACTTGCTGACTTTGAATTGACCGGTCACGCCACGCGTAGAGATAATCTGGCGTCTCCTCGATTTCCCAGCGTAGTGGGCGGCGTGGTAACGACGGTTCGTTGTGATGTTGACACGCACGGTCGGATCTGCCGTTGGCGTTAGGTCTTCTGGATGGACGGCCGTATGCGTCGTCTTATTTATAATCATTGGGCAAAGCTGCGGTTTGTTTTCACCGCATCGATTCTTGTTTTCACCGCCTCCTTGTGCTCTAGCGATTCTTGCTGCTGGGATTTCCTTCCACATTTCGCTGCTGCTTTCGCGTACCGCCCGCCGCCAGTAGCGCAATGGGGAAACCAAAGAAATCGCTATATGCAGCTGGGACCAGCGCACGGAGGAAAGAAAAGCACCACCGCTACCCGTGTCACCGATGATGGCTGGCGGCGATCAGAGACGCGGGAGAGCGATCTCTGCAAGCTTCGCGAGCGGGGCCTGATCCCGCAGGATAGGGAGGCCGTCAAACTCCCCGGCAATGAGGTAATCCCCCGTCCCCCATCTGGGTATCGGGTTATGTTTCTCGCCTTCGTTATGCGTGGGTTTTCTTTTCCAGTCCACAACTTCCTCCGTGGACTGCTCTTCTTCTATGGGATTCAGCTTCATCATCTGTCTCCCAATTCTCTTCTCCACATTGCTTGTTTTATCACTTTTTGCGAGTGCTGGCTTGGCATTGAGCCGCACTTTGGCCTCTTCCGGAAGCTCTATTCCGTGAAGAGGCAATCTGGTTCGGATGGTGTGTATCCCATTGGGGGTTGCATCATCTCCCTTAGTCCCAATCTTCTCTTCTTTTCTTTTTCCATGTCCGAATCTGTCCAGTACTGGCGGAGGCGATGGTTTTATATCCGCGACCAGTGGTGCGGGCAAGATTTTGGTCTTGTTCCCTTTGACCCCTCCCAAATGATTGAGCCGAAAAGGTCTTGGAAAAACCAAATCTTGGACGGTGAGGTGGCGGAGATAGAGGCCCTTTACCGTCGGGTGGAGGATCTCCAGCTGATTCCGGAGAAGGAGGTGAACGGTGAGGACATCATCCGGACATTTCTTGAGCGTCGGGTGCAGCCTCTCCAAGCGAGAGCGCACCCGGTGTTTCTTTATTCTGGGCGCCGTGATCCGACGAGGGTTTCGACTGAGAAAATCTCCGAGGGGGATCTTGACAGGGCCCTTCACGCGCTGCTGAAGTTCAAGGCCGGAGAAGAAATCCCGGGGAAGTCGATAACTCCTCCATTTTCTTCGAAGTTGGTCGTACCGCAGGTGTAGATTTGTGCACGTAGTGCTTTTTTGTCGGCTGTGTATTTATTTCCTTTGTTTGCTAACAAAGTTCCTTCTAATTTTGCAGAGCTTCAAAGTGCCGGGCATGGTACCGCCATTGCCCAAAAAGTATCCAAATGCCCCGGATAATGAAGTGGTTGAGTCCGTGTCCGAGCTGCCGTCGGCGCGATCTCCGGCGGAGGATGCTGATGAGTCGAGTGAGGACCATACGCGCAAACGATCACGGAGCTCCAGCGAGTATTCGGATGCCTCGACTCCTCCGACTCCCAGAAACCCTTTGGGCCTTGAGCGTCATAGTGACGGTCATGGAGGTTCTTCCTCTCCCATTCCTGCCATTCCTGTGTGGGCTGTAGCGCCGCACCCGCCAGCGAAGCAGAAGAAGGAAGAAAAGAAGGAGGGGAAGAAGGAAGAGAAGAAAGAGGAGAAGAGGGCCCGAAGGACTCCTCCTGTCTTCGACCTGAGCTCACTGGGCTCGTAAGTTTCTTGTTGTACTATTGTCCTTGTTCCTTCATGATTTTTGCACTTGTGCTGATTGGTTCATATGCAGGCATTCCTCCCACGATTCCTCTAGTGATGGTGCGTCTCCTCCTCCTCAGACGGTGGCGACTTCGGGTGGCGCGGCTCCGGATCATCCGTTGCAGGAGGTGCAGGTGGTTGCGCCTCAGAATTTCGCAGGCGGGCCTTCGGAGTCGCCATCAGAGCATGTAAGTTTCTCTGCTTCATGTCACGGGGGAGCCCCCGAGTGTCTTCGTGTGCGAATTTTGTTTTTACTCCTTTGTGTTGGGCGTAGCCCAAGTCCTTTTCTTACTGCTATTTCTTTTCTCGACCTTTTTGTGCGGAGGCCAAGCGGCTGGTGCAGAGCTGCGTCGTCTTGGAGGCTAACCTTCAGCAGCTTCAGGGTACCTATTCGCCTTTTGGTGATTTTTTCGTTTATTCCGGTCCTGCTTTCTGACGTTTCTTGTTTTGAATGCAGAGGAGCATAATACTTCTCTCCGTGAGGTCGATGCTCTCAAGAAGAGCCTTGGTCAATCGGAGCAGAAGGCCGAAGCCGCCGTTGGCGCGAAAGAACGCCTCGAGCTAGAGCTGACTAAGGCAGCCGAAGCGAAGGAGCGTCTGCAGCAGGAGGCCGCGGATCGTGAGGAGCAGCTGGCCACCGTTGCGGCTGCTCATGAAAGAGAGGTGGCGGCGAAGCTCATGGCTACTGCCAAGGATATTTCGGGTGAGTTCTAGATTTGTGCTTGTTTCTTCATGCCTCGTGTCTTCTTCTGTGCTTCTTTTCTTCATGTCTTCCTTCTTATTTTTTGTCTCAGATGCCGCAGGCATCGAGTTTGACCGCGGTGCTCTAGAGCACGGGAGTGCTCTAGATGATGCTACTGTGGCGGTCGAGGACATTATGTACCGTCGTCGACTCCTTGCCAAGGCGAAGGAGGTCCTTGGCGCTTCTAGGAGCTTGTTCCTAAGGGCGTGGCCCTCGATGATGTGGATGCTCTGGCGGAGGCTCTGTCAGCCGAAGCGCCTGCGGCGTACAAGCGCAAGCAGAAGGGCATCGGCGCGTCCGTCGGGCTGGCGATGGCCTTGGCTGCTGGAGCGGAGTTAGATCTGCCCCAGATCACCTCTCGGATGCCGACGACTGTAGATGGATCCGAGGTAGCCTTTGCTGCCTACTCTGCTCGCTGCAAGCGATATGGGCCCAAGCTCATTGATTTGTTGTCTGAGTATGCACTGCGGCAGCAGGACGGGACCAAAGCTAGGCAGTCCGGCTCTGAGGCGACTCAGGGTGCCGCATCTTAGGCATTGTAGACGTAGGGTAGTTTGTAGTCTGCTTTTGTTGTAAATATCTTGAAGAACACCATCCTTGTACCACGTAGTGGCCTTATATATTTAATGAATTCTTCTGAGTTGTGCTCTATCATTGTCTGAATGTTTGTGTCCCTTTCTTTTTCTACTGCTCTAGGTTCCTTCGGGTGCTGACCCTGTTGACACTTCCTCCGCAATGCCGTTGCGACCATCTTTGGATGCTTCCTCTCAACTCGCTTTTCTTCGGGATCGCGTGCGTAGTCTGGAGAGGGAGCTGCTCGGATTGCGAGGTCATGCCGATGTTTGGAAGTCCAAGGCGGATCGTGGTGCGGCCAGAGAGGAGTACTTGATGGCGGAACTTATTCGGTGTCAGCGGCTTCAATGTAAGTTGTTCCTTGTTTGAGTTGTAGCTCGTTCTTGGTGAGCCTTGGCCTTTTCTCTTATTCTTTCCATTGTCGCAGTGCGAACGTTGCTCCGAGGGAAGAGAAGGAGCGTGTCGCTGTTCGGGTCAATTGCTTGACTCAACAGGACATGGAGGCTGGTGGCTTCTTCTGGATGGATCGTGACCGTGCCATAGCTCTGGCGACGGTGCAGGATCGTGTGCACCAGGTTTCTCGAGTGCTGCGCCAAGTGCAGACGTCGCTTTCCTCGGTGCTTCACGTCATGTTCCCGTTGGATGCCGTACCGACAAGCCTTGCGGGTCTTCTGTCGAAGTTTCAGAACGTGAGCAATGTCAAGGAGTTGGTGCGGCAACAGCTCGTCGCAGGAGTGAAGGCTGCTTTGTCTCTTGTGAGGCTGCACCGGCCTGACGTAGATTTGGCTGTTGTGGCCGCTGGGCCACCTCTTCGGCCTGATGGTGGTGAGTGGGACATGCGTCCACATTACGCAGCTGTAAGGCAGTATGCCGAACAGGTCGTAGATTTGTTTGAGCAGCGTGCTCAGGTTATTCTTCGGAATAGGTAGAACCTGAAAAAAGAGATAGATGTAAAATTTGTATATTTCGGCTGGGCGTGTTGTGCCCTTTGTTGTAAAGGTTTGTTTGTTGTGAGCACGCAGCGCTTTGATTGAGTACGTGCCCTTTTCGTTTGCCTAACGTTGTCAGCTACTCAGGTGTACACGTTTGATCCTCAGTCGATGAAATCGTGAGGTGGGGGGAGCCCCCGAGTGCGTTTGTAGCATGTAGTAAAGTTGCAAAATAGCGAACTGAAGTTTTGGGGCGAGCCCCTTTGCTTTATTAATATCGTAATGGAGGAGGTACATTGTTAATTCGGTGAATAGCCTTGGCTGAAAGCCTTATTGAAAGTAAAGGGGGTAGGTTGCTACGGATAGAATCATCGCAGGTGCGAGATATTCCATGGGTTGGAGTATGCGAATCCAGACTCCACGTGCTTGAGGCGATAGGCGCCACCTGGGATGACTTCGGTGATGACGTATGGTCCTTCCCATGGTGACTCGAATTTTGTCGGTCGCTCTTGCTTGAGTCGCAAGGCAGGTCTCCTTCGACGAAGGACACTGGGCGGCCGTGGTAATGTAGTTCGGAGACTCTCATTGGTACACCGATCGAAGCTGCTATGTTCTTGCTTCGTCGAGTGTATCGACGACATCTTGAGTGCAGGTGGATTCAGCTTCACAGTACGCGACGAGGGGCTGGTGGCGATTGCCGTGGCGACGGCTTCGGCTCCGTGTACCATGAAGAACAGTGTGTAGCCTGTGGAGCTGTTTGGCGTGGTCCGTAAGCTCCATAGGACGGATGGTAGCTCTTTAGTCCAGGCTCCTGCTTTCCGTTCGAGTGGACTCATGAGGCGCTTCTTGATGCCCGCGCCGATTAGGCCGTTGGCCTTTTCCACTTGCCCGTTTGTTTGCGGGTGTGCCACTGAGGCATACGTGATTTTGATCCCGAGGACTTCGCAGAAGTCCTGGAATTCCTTGGAGATCAAGTTTGATCCATTGTCGGTGATGATGCTATGCGGTACGCCGAACCTGTAGACAATGGACTCGAAAAACTTGACGGCCGTTTTGCCTTTCTGGTTGGTAACCGACATGGCCTCGATCCACTTGGTGAACTTGTCGACTGCGATCAGGAGGTAAACGTGTCCCCCTTTCAAGGACTTTGGCAGTTTGCCGATCATGTCGAGGCCCCATTGAGCAAAAGTCCAAGCTATGGGTATGGGTGAGCTCGGACCAGTGCGTCTTGGTTTGTCGGCGAACCGTTGGCATCCATTGCATCTTCGGACGATGTCCTGCGTCGCTCATGGCGTTGGCGAGAGAATCCTGCTCATATAGCTTTGGCGACAAGGGCGGTACTGCGTGATGGCCGCAGATGCCCTCGTGGATGTCTTGGAGGATTGCTTTCCGTCACCGATGGTGACGCACCTTTAGTACACCGTAATCTCAAGCGCTTGTACATCTCGCCGTTGATGATGGTGAAGGCTTTTCACCGACGAGATATCGTAGGGCATCTGTCGCTGTCGGCGATTCTCCATTTAACAAGAACTGGAGGTATGGCGCGTCGAGTTTCTTCGATCGCCATGACCTGCATTAGGTTGACTATGGCTACCTCGTGTCCGATTTTGGTCCTTCGTGTCCTTGTAGCGTAGCTCCAGTGTTCTTCTTGGTGATCCTTGGGAATTTCCGCTGATGGATGGCACGCAGATCTGCTCGAGGAACACACTGGTGGCACCTTTGTGCAAGTGGAGCCGATGTTGGCGGTCTGTCCGCTTCCTCATTGCTTTCTCTTCCAAGCGTGTCAAGCTCGCGCGTCGAATTCTCCTTCGAGTGCGTTGTAGGCGCAGCGATGCGATCATGTTTTCAGCGTGTCGTCGCACTCATTCATCTGCGGGCGGCGAGGTTGGAGTCACCGTAGATGACCAGCGCGTTCGCGCATATCTTGCCATCCTCATGCCATGGATGAGGGCTTCAGATTCGGCCTCGTTGTTGGAGGCTCGAATTTCATCCGAGGACGTGCTTCATCTTGTCGCCTTGCGGGAGGTCGATGACCCACCCTGCTCGGCTTCACGCTTGGAGCCGTCAAAGTGCATCGTCCATGACCGCGACATGTGCAGGGTGTCGGCAAACAGCTCCATCAAATGTACCAGAAATCCGGAAGGACTTGAGATTTGATTGCGAGTCGCTTCGTGAGCGATGTCCAAGGGTGACAGTTCGATGCCCCACAGGGACACGCATCCTGTAGCTTCTGGATTATTCAGGATGCTACTCAGTGGTGCCTCATTGACGACCATCACCTGGTGCTCTTGGAAGTAATGGCTCGACCGCCGAGCCGTCATGAACACGTCGTGGCGGCGAAGTTTAGTAGTGAGGTACCTCTGTTTTGTTGGCATGAGTTTCGCTCGAGGTAGTAGATTGGTATTTGGACCCGTGGGTCTTGCCTTCTTGTCGTTCCACCACTAGTGCGGTCTTGACCACGGTGTGTGGCTGCTATGTACAATGAGGCTCGCGCTCGCCCCTTGGCGTGACCGGAGAAGGCGAGGTGGAAGAAGCCGCTTGAGGCTTTCGAATCGTCGTTGGCTTCCTGGTCCACTCGAATTTATACGCTGTGTAGCGGTGGTAGAATGGTAGGGCCTTCTCGCCCATGCGGTGATGAACCTGCTTAGCCGCTACTCGTCTGCGGTACATTGGACGCCTTTGAGGTTTTCGGCTTCTCCATTGTCATGATGGCTCTGATTTTCTTGAGTTCTCGATCCCTCGTTGAGATGAAGTAACCGGTGACCGATGGGGCCAGCGCTTCGGGATTGAGCTTGATCCTGGCGATCAAGGTTGTCGAACGTCTCGCGGAGATCGCCGATAAGTGTCCTTGCCTCCTTGGTTTTATTACTATGTCGCCGACATAGACTTGGATGTTGCGACCGATCTAGTCCTTGAGGCGAGCTGCATGCATCGCTGATACGTGGCACCGCGTTCTTTAGCCGAAGGGCATTGTGTTATAGAATACTTGAGCGGTGTGATAAACGCCGTTTCTCTGATCTTCGACCTTGAGTCGAAGCTGGTTATAGCCTGAGTAGGCGTCGAGGAAGGAGAGTTTCTCGCAACCTGCAGTCGAATCGATGATCTGGTCGATCCGAGGAAGAGGGAAATGGTCCTTTGGGCAGTGCTTGTTTAGTGACGTGAAATCCACGCACATCCGCAGGATGTCCGTGTCCTTTTTTGGGACCATCACTGTGTTTGCCAGCCACTCACTTTCCTTGATTTCCCTGATAAAGTCTGCAACGAGCAGTCTATTGATTTCCTTGCCGATAGCTTTGGCTCGTGGCTCCGACAGTCTCCGGATGGACTGCTTGATTGGCTTGGTGTTTGGAAAGACATTGAGTGCGTGCTCGGCGAATTCACAGGAACTCTGGCATGTCCGGGACACCGGTGAATTTCAGCGCTCACGGAGGAATTGACGGCGCGCCTTCTATCTTGGTGAGGTCGTTGGCGATCAAGGCCGTCTTGGAGGCATCCGTCGGATGGACCATACTTTCTTGATGTTGACGGTGGAGTCGAAGGACATGTCGGTGCGTTACGCCTTGTGTTGGGGTGCCCATTGTCCGTCACCTCACGGAGCCTTACAAGCTCGTCTTGCATGCCAAAAGAGGAGATTTTGTTGAAATCCATCGCATTGGTCCGATCGGGTGAAGCTCCCGTGGACTGTGATGACGCCCCTTGGTCCTAGCATCTTGAGTAGTAGGTACGCGTAGTGTGGGACGACCAGGAACCTTGCGAATGCTACACGCCCCAGGATGGCGTGGTATTGCAACCCGATCCACTACTTGATTAGTCGCTCTGCCGAAAGTTGTCCGGCTTCCCGAAGATGACATCGAGCCCTATTTTGCCTAGGGGGAATATGCCCTTCCCTAGGACGATGCCGTGGAACGTTGTGTCTGACTGTTCGAGGCTGCATTGTGGGATCCGCATTGCTGCTAGAGTGCTTGCGAACATTAAATTGATGCCGCTGACGCCATCCATGAAGACGCGACTCATCTCGAAGCCTCCGATCTGCGCCTCCAGCACTAGGGCAGCATGACCTGGGCGAGGGATCTGGCATGGGTGATCCGCGCGAGTGAATGTGATGCAGGACTCCGATCCGCTGAGGTACTCAGGGATTGCGGTGAGTTGCCACGGAAGTTGATTTGTCGGGTGATTTTCTTCGCACCCTATTCGTAGGCGTCCCTTGGATCATATTTAGTGCTCCTTTCGTGGGGGTACCCGATCCGGCGTTGTTGTATTTGATGCGACTGGTTGGTTTGGGCCTCCGATAGGTGGCGGTGCAGGAGCTCCATGTGCTATTTCGCCTTGCGCATGTGCGCTTCCAAACGCAGGTATTGGGGCTTGTTGCCTCATCTTCACCATGCTTTCGCTGAGTTTCTTGAACTCGCGGCAGTCCTTGAGCATGTGGCTGGCTTTCTTTTTGCCATCTTGTTTGTCGATGTAGAAGTGGATGGTGCATGGACCCGAAAGTTTGTCGAATGCTAAGGGTCCGTTGTCGCGGTCGCGGTGTTGCCACGACTGTGCTGGGCATCCGTTATCGCGGAAGTTTCCGCCGTGGTATCCTCCGCTGTTGCGGCTGTTGTCGTTGCGGCGGTCGGCGTAGCCGGCCGCGACCATGTCGGGTCCGTCGCGGTCCTCGTAGACGCGCGATCTCCTCTTGCTGCGGCGTTCTCGCCTTCGGCCGTAGTCGTCCTCTTCATCTGATTGTGCTCGGTGAATGCAATCTTCGCCGTCCGCCCACCTGTTGGCGATGTCCATGAGGTGGTCGAGTATCTTGGGCTTGACGCGTACAAGTTCCTCCTTGAAATCTTGGCGTTTGACGCCGTCTCTGAAGGCGTCGATGGCCCTCTCTTCGGATATATGTGTTGCGGAGTTCTTGGTGGTAGACCAGCATAATATTTACGAGCGAATAGATTCGCCCGTTCTCTGAGTGCAGGCTCGCAACTCTTCGATTGAGGCGGGCCTCTTGCTGGTGCCCTTGAAATTTCGGATGAAGCTGTAAGCTAGCTCCTCCCAACTTCGGATGGATCCTGATGATAGGCTGAGCCATACCGCGCCGCGCTTTGTCACCGCAGTGGAGGCATTGCATGGCGGTTTCTTTGTTACCGCCGTGAAGCTTGACGGATGATGATGGTCATCGAGCCAGATTTTGGATCTTGCGTGCTGAACTTCGAGTATCCGAAGGAAGCTTGAAATTGAATGATATGCTGAAGCATCGAGCTCGCAGAGTTCTCCTTCGTCTTCGTCCATCTCGGATTCGACGAGCATGCACGTTTGGCTCGTGCTTTTGTCGATTTTAAGCGCCGTGTGTAAGCGTCGTAGTCGCGTTTATGGCGATGCGAGATCTTCTTCCTTCGAGGAAGGTTGTGTTCCTCTTCTTCTTCAGATGAAGGGGTGGGGCTCCGGTCGCGCCTGGCCGGAGCTTTCTTCTTCGGCTCCGCGGGAGCGTCTTCGTGGAGCGCAGCTCCGACGAGTCCGAGTCCGGTGAGTGCGGACTTATGCATGGCTCTTTTGGGTCCCTCCGGAGGTGGGTGGGCCGCGAGATCTGTGATGGCTGCCATGATCGCAGCTTATGGTGTCTTCGGGATGATGTTGCTGTCGGCATCCATATCCATGAACGATGTGTGGAGAGTTCGGTTCACATCACGGCGTTCCCTGGGATCCATGTTCTCCACCCGAGAACGGTGTTTGTTTCCCTGGTTTCCGTTTGTGCTAGAGCCGGGTGCCATGGCGGAGAGCGCAGCTCGTCGCGCGCTGGACTCAGAGGCTGCTTGCTTGCGTTTGTCGAGCGTCTCCTGCATCTTGACTTGCTTCTTATGCTCCTCGATGAGGAGGTAGTGGTATGCCATCAGTAGCTCACGTGGGGAGTCCACAGGCAGGACTATGTCGCCTGCGACGGCACGGCGTGCCTGGACCCATCCTTCTTTGCTAAGTTGGATGAGGTGGCCGTTGTTTTCCCCGTTGGGTGGGGGGACTGGCTTCTTCTGTTCCCGCCGTTTTCGCCGTTTCTGTCCTGCGGGTTGGGGTTCGTGTTGGGCGGCGGGTTAGGCGTTTGCTGCTCCTGGATGACTGCGGCGCATTGGTAGCGCTCGTAGATCGGTCCGCTGCTGCCGCAACTTTCGGATCCAGAACCGTAGGTCCCTTCATCCGAAGGTGGATCGCACAGATCGGGGTTGCAGTTGTTGCTGCCGTAGAACTCACCTGTCGATGGTGATGTGCATAGCACGGGGTGTGGAGCCCATGAGGCGGGCCTGATTGATGGCACGGGCACCCGCTCAGGAAGGCGGAGGGTGCCAGTTTGTCCCACCTGGAAGCAGAAGCTCCCTAAAAAAATTTCGAGTCCGTCGCCTACGGGCTCGAAATCCTTCATGGTGGCCGGCAAGTGGGCGAAGTCGAAGCGCCAAGAGGAGGTGATTCTCCGCCGCGGAGTTGTAGATCGATCGGTCGGGACCGTCACGATCGCACAATCAACAGCCCCGATTCCCAGACGCGCCAATTGACGAGGTTTAATCTCATCAATGCCCATTATTATGGACTTGGGTTTTGGAGAAGATGGGGATCTTTGGAGATCGCGAACGTTAATGTAAGCAACGAGGGCAAGAGATTTACTCGGTTCGGGCCCGAGGGAAAACCCTACTCTGCTTGTCCTCTTGATTACGGCGAACCGAAGGTTACAGGTCGTGGATTCGATCTGGCGTGGAGGTGCGTGTCGAAAGTATGAGTCGAGAGATCTAGGACGTGCCCTCCGGCCTTTATATTGACTTAGGCGGGTCCCGCATAGTCCTAGTCGATTCACGTGTTCTAGGGTTTTACCCCTTTAAATTTCCTATCTATGCTAGTCTTGCTCTCCAAGGATCCGAAGACGTCATGGGCCTTGGCCACCCGAAAATCTTCATGGGCCAGCGTATGTCTGTTGTGGGCCTTCCTTGGGCTGGACCAGGTATGCTGAAGTCACGTACCCGTAGGGTATAACCATGTCAGCGGTCCTCTACCGTTCGGTTTGTCAGGGCCTTCTCCATCTCGGCGGCTGGGTGGTCCCTCGCCCCCTGGTCGGCGATCTCCTTCGTCGTCGTCACTGCCAAGGCCTCCGTCCGGCGCGCGGCTTCTGCCTCAGCCGGAACCCCGTTGGGGCCGAAGTCCAGCGCATGCGCGATCTGTAGGGAGACGGCGATTGTCTCCTCCGGCTGATCCACCTCCTCCTCCTCCTCGCCGTCCTCCTCCACCTCCGTCTTCGCGCCGGCGACCGTCTTTTATAGGCCACGACGAAGGCAGGAAACGGCCGGAGAGGCGCGGGAAGTTTTCTGGCCATAGGAGACAAGACACACGCGAAAAACGAAAAGCTTCAATGCCGAGAAATGCCAGCCGCGCGGGAAGTCGCCAGCGCTGATAGCCGACGTCGTATTATCATTAACGTCCGATCGTCGAGGGTGTTAAGTGATGACAGCAGGGGAAGACAGACAAATAGGTCGGATCGTTGAACGCGGTTGGTCAGATAGACCGGATCACGACTCGAAAACAACCGTGGACTGAAAGCGGTCGACCGTTTGAGTCGTCCATGCGCTAAAGCGATAAGTATCGTGATACTGTGAGCGTAGTTTTTTTCTTCAAAAACTCGGTGATGGATTTGCACGCGGTACGCATGCGCGTGATAGTGGAGCAGGAGGTGGTGGTGGCGGCTCTTCAGTTTCGGAAGGGTCAAATTCTTCCGTCGTATTGGGATCTGTGGACTGTGGTGGGGATGCATGAGGTTACGAGGACGGGTGCTTGCAGGGGTCGACACGTCTGCGAGTCTAGCGGATTTCGCCTCGCTGTAGGTAGGCTCTGAGGAATATCCCCGGCCGTGGGCTGTGGGCAAGGACCAACTTACCCTATCAAATCCGCACGTCGTCTCGGGATGTTCATTTTTCGCCCTCGCATCCTCTGTAGAACACGTTCCGTCGTCTGCAAAGGTTTCCAAGTTGGTTTGGCGTGTGCCCCCATTATCATGATCATGTGCAGCAGCCTGTGCAACTAGTTGCACAGTACTGTCCTGATTGAACTGTTTTTTCATGTCGTGTTCTGTATGCGACCTTGGATGAACTCACGGCACTGCTACTTTTCTCCGTGAAGGACATGTTGAACATATTTTCAAGCCTTTCAGGCCGTGCTTTGCTTGATATCCTCAAAACATGGTATTCCTCTGTTCACTAATATATATGATCTTTTATGTATTTTAAAACTAAATATAAAATCAAAATGAGTGAACCTACCGATAGAATCTACTACGACAAGCTTTGCCCGACTCCGGTGATAGAGGGGCGAGGACAGCAACGCGCCTCCGGCTCGTGTAGTCGTCACTAGATGGTACATTGATCTATTTGTATTTTATATTACTTTTAAGTCTCTTTGTATTACTGTTAATGATTATTAATAGATCGGTGAAATTTCGCAAAAAAAAAAGTGAACCTAAACATTAAAAACATCTAGATAAATGCATTTAAAAAAACTAACATTAGTGAAGGGAGGGAGTAATTCTAGCTGGGCCATCCGATCCATCTTTATACGAAGAAACTTCTTCACACATATTAGCGGATTTTGTCCCATACAAACCATATTCTCCTTCCTATTTCTACTCCATCCGTCCTAAAATGTAAGTCGCATAAGAATCGTCAAAAATTTCTAAGTTTACTAAGTTTATACAAAAAAAATGAACATATACAATTCTAAATGAATATCAATAAATTCACAATAAATTGTCCATCCAATATTATAGATGCAGATATTTTGTTTTCTAAATATTTGGTCAAAGTTATTAGGATTTGAATTTTGACTAATCTTATACGCCTTACATTTTAGGGGGAAGGGAGTATTCTTTTATGATTTTTTTAATAATGTCAAATAGTTTATAAATGTTTGTAATGTTATATCATAAATAGTTGGGACGGTAGATGTACAAACCCAATACCTTGGTTAAAATTCCCACGCACAGAAGATTAGGTTCCTATTTGTACTTGAGGATGAAGTTATCATCGTACTCACGACGTGGCGCGGCGGACTAGCGACCCATCTGATCCGATCTAGGATGATGGGTTGCGGGTCGGTGCTCGCTTATCTAGTCTCCACCTGCGGTGTTGTCTCTTCGTCGAGCTAGCGGTCATGACGGTCTGGGTCACCATGGATCTGTCGTTCTATTCTGGCGGGTCTTGGTGACCGGTGAAAACCGGCGGTGTGGGGGCTTCCGGTTTGGCTTTAAATAAAGGGCGTTGGTCCTAGTATCCCTCTCGTGCCAGGACAAAGATCTACCTACTCCATGACTTCATCGATCTGGTCGGAGTGTTGTGTTTCGGAAGATTCTGCTGGTGAATGATACGTCTAAAACTTATCTACTTTTCCGAACACTTTTGCTATTGTTTCTCCTCTAAACTTGTGTGATTTGGATACAACTAACACGGACTAACGTTGTTTTCAGCAGAATTACCTTGGTGTCTAGTTTTTGTGCAGAAAACCAACTATCACGAAAAATCCCGGAAAATATGACCAAAATCCTATTTCACCAGAAGATCCACGGAGCCAGAGTACGAGACAGAGTGGAGGCCTGGGGGCACACCTGCGGTGAGCCAGCCTGGCCGCGCCTAGGGGGGGTGTAGGCACCCCCTCGGCCTTCCTCTTCGCCTATAAGTTGTCTCTTAACCTAAAAACTGAGGGAGGGGGTCATCGTTTTTCCAGAAAGAGTTCCGCTGCCGCGCCACCACCAGAAACCAAGATTTGGAACCAGAAACTCCGTTCTGGCACCCTGTCGGGACAGGGAATTTGAGGAGGATCATCGCCATCGTCATCACCAACTCCTCTCCATCAACCATCAATATTTCCCTCATCCATGAGTAAGTAATCCCCCGCTATAGGCTATGGGGATGGTAGGGATTGGATGAGTTCTATCATGTAATCAAATAAGATTGTTAGGGCATAGTGCCTAGTATCTCTATTAGTGCTATTTGACTTTGTTGCAACTTGTTGTGCTTAATGCTTGTCACTAGGGCCCGAGTGCCATGATCTTAGATCTGAACTTATTATTGAATCATTATGATAGTATTGTTTATAATCTTATCTGTAAATTATGTACACATATCATTGTCCGGATCCAAAGGACCCTAAGTGATAGAAATTGGGACAACCGGAGGGGATGGCTGTGGTGTGAGGATCACATGTGTTCACGAAGTGTTAATGCTTTGCTCCGATGCTCTATTAAAAGGAGCACCTTAATTGCCAGTAGTTCCCTAGAGGCCCTGCTGCCACGGGGCTGGACAGAAGATGTTGTGCAAGTTCTCATTGCGAGCACGTATGACTATATATGGAGCACATGCCTAGGATTGTTTAGTACTTGGATGCTTATTCTTATTTATCTGCAATGCCCTAGATCTTGAAGTTACATGTTTAGACTCGTTCATGCAACTCCCGTCCATCCATCCCTATGCCTACCTTTTCGAATCCCAATGTTTCTTTATCTTTTACTATTGCTCTGTTTCACTATATTGCTTTGTTGTTACTACAAACTGTTACTCTTGATAAACTTCTATGAGCAAGAACTATTTCCAGGTGCAGCTGAATTGACAACTCAGTTATTAAGGCTTGCAAGTATTCTTTGGCTCCCCTTGTGTCGAATCAATAAATTGGATAATAATACCCGCGAAGACGGTTGCGATTCCCTATACTTGTGGGTCATGAAGACTATTTTCTAGCGCTGTTGCAGAAGAGCATAAATTTATTTGTCAGTTCACTTAGATCTACTATTGTTCACTGTTACTCCTTTCAACATCGGGAAGTCTCGTGATGAAAGTTTCCTATTTTACCATCCACTACAAGAAGAGGTACAGTCCTAAACACCTATGCTCTTGATTCATCGTCTGTTATAAGTAAGCTTGTTACACCACTACCACATACATGCTACACACCGCTACTACTCTTTGAATCAAACGCTTTTGATACTCATGATGTTACTTCTATGTGCTTGATGTAAGTGGTTCATTAGGTCCTTTGCTAGATGCTACTATGGCTAGTCTAGGAAATCTGAAACTCCTAGTGAAGACAACTTTACATTATCTCACCGAGTCTAGAGAGTTATGATATTAATGATAGCTACATTGAGTTTACTGATGATTTTGTTGAAGAGTGCCAAAACACACATGGTACTAATGCTATTAAGAGTCTCCTTGCTAGACGTACCATTATTCCTAAGTTGTCCTCTGATCCTAAGTTTGCCACCTCTCCCATAGATATTAAAGATAAAGATTATGATTTATATCTTGATTTATCCTACTTAGACATTGTTGAGAAAGAACCTTTTTGTGGACTGAAAATAAGAGTGTTTTGGCTCATATGAATGAGCTTTCTACTATGAGTGCTTTATTCTCTGATGATTTTAAGATGTGCAAGTACTTTGTTACTAAGATCTTACCCTTTTCACTAAAAGGAGAAGCTAGGGCTTGGTTTAATAGATTACCTCCTGGTTTCATAGATAGCCCTGATTGTTTGATTGCTTCTTTCTTTTAGAAATATTTTCCTCCTAGTGCGGACATCTTTGCTGCGAGACTTTTTGATTTTAAACAGGGAGAAGAAGAGAAATTGCACGAGTCATGGACAAGGTTCGTGCCTTGATTCATGCACATCTGGATGTCCATTACCTAAGAATGAGCTTATTGATATTTATTATAATGGACTAACTGATGATTTTAGGACATACCTAGATAGCTTTGCTGATTGTGTTTTCAGGAAAAGAACTCCTACAGATGCTGAAGAATTAATGGATAAATTAAGCAAGAATTATGATGATTGGACTTCAACTGAGCTAAATACACCTGAGCCTACTACTCCTAAACCAGTTCCAACACCAACACCAAAGAAGAGGGAAGTTATTGCATTAAATGATGAAGTGATGAAGGAAGCTAAGAAGTTTCTAAAGGAGAAAGGTATTAGAGATGAAGATGTGAAGAATCTACCTCCTATAAAAGAATTATGTAAGCCAATTCCCCACGCATATACTATTAAGGTACACTCTCTCCAACACTTTGATGAAGGTGATATTCCTTATGGTAAGCCTCCTGATCAATGCTTAGAGGAACTTGACATTTTTATTGTTAAACAAAGTAATTTTAATAAACAATTTTAGAACCATTTATTGGAAAACTCTAGAGCTATTAAAGAGTTGAAAGATATTATGGAAAGAACTTCTAATGATATTAAAATGCTTTGCAAATACTTTCAAATGGTTCAAACCCAACTTGTTAGTGGTATAGCTACTCAAGATCCTTTATATCCTGAAGGACATCCTAAAAGAATTGAGCGGGATTCTCAACATGGTGAAAGTAGTGGTAGCCCTCGTAAGAGAAAGAAAAAGAAACACAAAATAGTTGAGGAACCACTTGAACCTGTTGTAGATCCTAATAGTATATTTGTCTCTGATGCTGAAACTGAGAGTGGTAATGATAAAAATGATGCTCCTGATAAGGAGGAAGTTGAGGAAGAACCTGAGAAGCACACTAAGAACACTAGGTACACAAAGGAAGATTTTATTGCTAATAAACATGGTAAAGAGAGAGAACCTTGGGTGTAGAAACCTATGCCTTTTCTGTTGGAGATATGCCCAAGAGGCAATAATAAAGTGGTAAAGCCTCTTGTTAAATGTTTACATACCATGCTATAATTGTATTAACCGGAAACATTAATACTTGTGTGATTTGTAAACATAAAAGAGTCCCTAGTAAAGCCTCTTGTTAAACTAGCTTGTTGGTTAATATATGATCATGGTTTCCTGATCATGAACATAGAGATGTTATTAACAACAGGGTCATATCATTAGGAGAATGATGTGATGGACATACTCCTATAGTTAAGCATAGCATAAAGATCAAGTCATTTAATATAGTTCATTTGCTATAAGCTTTCTGATACATAGTAACCTAATTCCTTCGACCATGAGATCATGTTAATCACCATCACCGGAAGGATGCTTTGATGACATCAAACACCACACCGTAACTGGGTGGCTATAAAGGTGGCATTGAGTGTTCGGAAAGTATGTGTTGAGGCAGATGGATCAAGAGTGGGATTTGTCCATCCATATGACGGATAGATATACTCTGGGCCCTCTCGGTTGAATGTCATCCAATTAGCTTGCAAGCATGTGACTGGCTCACAAGGGATCACATATCACGGGAATGAGAAAAGAGTACTTATCGGTAACGAGGTTGAACTAGGTATGCAGAGATACCGACGATCAAAACCTCGGATAAGTAAACTATCGTGAGACAAAGGGAAATTGGTATCGTATGTAAGTGGTTCATTCGATCACAAAGTAATCGTATCAGAGCCATATGAATTTCCAGATTCCTCTATTGGTTATTGATCGGAGAAGTGTCTCGATCATGTCCGCATAATTCACGAACCGTAGGGAGACACACTTAAGGATTCGATGTTGTTGAGTAGTTACGGAATAATGAGTAAGAGACAGAATGTTGTTCGGAATCTCGGATGGGATCCGGGATATCACGATGATATCCGGAATGGTCCGGAGAATAAGATTCATATAAGGAAAGTCCTGTTTCGGGGTTGGAGAATGGTTCCGGTGTTTTCATCGGGAATGTTCTAGAAGGTTCCGGAATGTCCCAAGCACTCGGAGGAAGGGTACATGAATGTGTCATATCAAGTTGGAATGATTGCATCATGTACTAGGTGTCATCGCTGAACAAAATAAAGGGTTTAATCAAATCCTAGTTTGAAAAAGTCAAACGCCAATTTGAAAAGTCAAACGGCTATTTTGGGAGGTGGAGGGGAAGTAGGAAACCTACTTGGGGAGGAGTTCCCTCCCTCCACCGCCGGCCCACTTGGAGACCGAGTTGGGGAGGGACTCCCCTCCCCTTGGTGCGCCCCCTCCACCTATATAAGGAGGGGCAAGGCTGCCCCTCCAAGGACACAACACCTCTCTCCTCTAAACCTAACCCTAGCCGCCGGCCTCTACCCAAGTCGACGCCGCCCTAGGGTTTGCCCAAGCCACCGACTTGGGGCAATCCCCTTGCCCTAGCCGTCGGCCTAGCTCCCTCTACTTGGTTCCTCTAAACCCTAGATCGCCAAGCCTCTCTCATAGTCCACCATACTCGCTCGGAAGCCTGCGAGATCTCCTCTACTTAGGAACCACGTCGTCTTCTGGAATCGAGAAGTGCTACAACCTCCATTGCCTTCTTTGGAACAAGGGAGAGGAAGGTATTCATCAGTCTGAGGCGTGTGTGATTGCTGACTGCCGGAACCTTGACAATGGGAAGGATCGTCTACGCGATCTTGAGATCGGAAGTGTACGACTACATCACCCACAAGAATCTGCTCTTGTTAACCGCTTTGGAATCTCCGAGGGTGAGTTCCTCTATCGACTCGTTGCTACAATCTAGTAGATAGATCTTGGCTTGTTTGTTTGTATGCGGTAGAAATTTTTTGTTTTCCATGCTACGAACCCCTACAGTGGTATCAGAGCCGTGTCTATATGTATATCTGTTGCACGAGTAGAACACAATGGTCATTGTGGGCGTTGATGCTTTTTGTTGTCGATTTCTTCTTCTGTACTTTGCATCTTGCGGGATGGTGGGATGAAGCGGCCCGGGCTAACCTTACATGACATCGTTCATGAGACTTGCTCCACGCTTGACATGTAACTTGTATTGCATAAGTGGCTTTGCGGGTGTTTGTTTCTCCCAACATAGTTAAGATTCAATTTACAATGGGTGATTGACAATACTAGTATCAATGTTGTGGTTCTTGTTCGTAAGTTAGAACAACACTTATTGAAAGCCCCAAACCACGTAAAACATGCAAAGAAAATTAGAGGCGTCTAACTTTGTTTTGCAAGGGTGTGCTGTGATGTGATATGGCCATGATTGTGATTATATTTGATGTATGCAATGTTCCTTATTGTAAGTTGGCAACCGGCAGGAGCCATATGGTTGTTTTAAATTCCGTTAAGACCTGCATGTCTATTCAAAGAAGTTGTAATAGTTGATGCTAGTGGATGACAACCATGAAGCGGCGCCATTGACCTTGGCCTTCTACACGGTGATGATGGAGATCATGTTCGTGCTTGAAGATGGAGATCGGAAGCACAAGAAGAAAACCATATCATATCACATATTATGAATTGCATGTGATGTTAATCATTTTATGCATCTTGTATTGCTTAGTTCACGACAGTAGCATTATAAGATGATCCCTCAAGCACACAATTTCAAGTTTTAAAGTGTTCATCCTTAGTAAGCACCGTTGCTAAAGCTCGTTGTTTGAAGCACCACGTGATGATCGGGTGTGTCGGATTCTGCGAGTGTATACAACGTGAGCAAGCGATTTGCTCATGCGGAAGCTAAGGTTGATCTTGTGAGCCTAGCATGTACAGACATGGTCTCGGAACACGGATCACCAAAAGGTAAAGCATGAGTCATATAGTAGATATGATGAACATGTTGATTGTTCGCCATTGAAGCTACATCAACTCTCGTGATGATCGGTTTTGATGTGGTGGATTTGGTTCGTGTGATCACTAAAACAATGTGAGGAATATTGTTTTGAGTGGGAGTTCAACAACAATATGATTAAAAAGTTGAACAGTATTTATCATAAATTAAATCAAAGTGAATTTGCATAGTTGTTGTAGTCATTGGCATCCGTTTACCACCTTGCGCTTAGTTATAATTGAGATGATAGAACTATAGAATTCTGGTTAGTTACTTTCTGTTGGTATCGTATTGTTTTGAAGTGTTAATCTAAAGTTTAAAAGTCCTATTGCAAACTTTTAGTAAGTTCCGGTTACTCCATGAAGTTTAATAATTGGTATTAAATCAAGAGTGACAATTCCAAGTGTTAGTATATGAGTATCATGTTTGTCTCCATGATTCTTGATATTCAAAGGATTGTCTTAATATCAAGGTTATCTAGGATCTAAAAGAGTTGTTTCAGAAACCATGATGTGTGGAAGATATTGTGATATCTGAAACGAAGTTTTGGTTACAACATGATAGAGTATAATATGGCAAAGGTCATGTTCTCATGTTTGATGAGAATTTGCAAAAGGTTGGAGACACTAGTTGTCCTAATCCACAAAAAGGTTTTGGAGAGCAACATTATACTCGCGATTCACCGTTATAAGCTAAAAGTAGCTTAATCATGGATAATTCCATGATAAGGGTGAATATTTGATGTAGGTAAAATATTTACTACACCAAGAGATTACTAAAGAAAGGAATTTGAAAGAACACCAAACATTTGATGATGGTGATCTACTTCAAAGTGCAAGTCCAAAGACATTGGTATTTAATTATACACGCTTTGAACTATATGTCATATGTATGACTCCACTATTGATGTTGATAGATTCTTTCAAACAGAAAAGGAAATACTGAAAGAGAATCTCATAAATATATAACAGAAAAGAAAAGACTAGAATTGTTCAGTTTAGGTATATAAAGGATATACGTGTTATGGCTATATTCTTTGCTTGTTAAACAATGTGGTTCTTAAGTATTTGATACTGAATTTGTTGGTGTGAATCGTCATACGAAACAACACAATTCATGAACTACAATGGACTGAGTAACTAGCAAAATAATATGTGATGATGTTCATCGAGAACAAATAAAGGGTTATTGTGCTGCTTGTTAAACATCAAAGCTTGCCTTCAAGATTTGTTTTATCAGGTATTATGAGAACAAAAGGGTTGTTCAAATAATTTCCGTAATCCATAAAAGATGGATGATTCACAAATCTCGTTGGAGAAATCACATCCATAAAACTAGTGCTAAAAATGTCGAAAGATAAATTGATTGAAAGATCACTTAGGAAGTGACATCGCCATTTAAATTATATTGGAAAGAAAACATGAAGAAACTCCATGTGGATGGAATTTTGGAGTCTTTTGATTTTTGATCAAATGACGCTTGTGAAACTTTCCTAAAGATAATTAAAACTTCGTTCATAGGCCAAAATGGAATGAATGACTACCTTATTGGAACTTGTACATATTGATTGTACGAAGTCCATTATGTGTAGTCAAGAGTGATGGATTTCAACTTCATATGCTTTCTCCGAAAATTTGAGTGAATATATGAATATTTACTCAATAAGGATAAAGTATGAAACATTTGAAAAGTTCAAAGACTTTCAAGATGAAGTGCAAGATCATTGTAACAAGAATATAAATAGTTTATGATAAGATCATAAAGGAAGATATTTAAGTTACAAGTTTAGCATAATACCTAAGATTTAAGGGATCGTTAAGGTGGATTTGCATGTCGAAACACCATAAGAGTATGGGCGTTCGAGATATGTAATTAAACCTTGTTTGACATGGTAAGATCGAAGGTGTAATTCATAAAACTGCCATTATATTTTAAAGATTAAAAGCTTTAGAGACTACTTTTTCCCTTTGAAAAGAGCTCCATCATAATCCGTTGAAATGACACCATATAAAGTTATGGTTTGGGATAAAACCCAAGTTGTCCTTTCTTAAACATTGGTATGCTATGCATAAGAAAGATGTTTGCAACCAAAGTCGGATGAACCTGTCTTTGTATGTTATTTCGAATAACTGTTAAGTAATCCTCCATAACATTGGAGACAAAAGTGTTTGTCACTTAGAACGTCAAGTTTCTTTGAGAAGGAATTTTTTCGTGAAAAGATAAGTGGGAGGACAATAGAACTTTGATAAAGTTAAAATAACCTTAGCTATATGTGCAAAGTTGCGCAGCGCCGAAAAGCGTTCTAGAGGCAGCAACAATGCTCATGGCTCACGTGCCTCAAAGGTTGTGGTTACGAAGATCAAAGTTTCTATTGAACCAAGTAGGTCGAGTAAACAATCAAATACCAAGATTTGAGGGTTAAATCATTATTTGAGAATAATGAACGTACTACATGCAAAGAAGCGATGATGGGCCATGACTCCGTAAAATGGCTTGAAGCCATAAAATCCGTGATAGTTCCATACACGAGAAATCAAGTTTTGAACTTGAAGAACCCTCGAGAAAGGTGTTAGACCTTACAGTTGTGTTTGGATCTGTAAAATAGACATGGATGTTTCACATCTATGAAATAGTCGACATGTCGGGAAAGAGTTCACGACAATGTTCAAAGAGTTGACTATGACAAGATCTGATCTTTCATTAAGCGTATTTAGTCTAGACGGATTAATGTAGCAACCACGACATAATTTTGTTATGTGTTGGATAAACAAAACAAGTTCTTCTAATAGAAGGGTTACCTAGGACGTGTGCATGACACGGTCCAAAGGGTTTTGTTAATTCAAAGGATGCTAAAAGCATATGCAAACTTCAATGGTTGAAGTAAGCATAGCGGAGTTGGAATCTTCACTATGATGAAACTGTTAAAAGAGTTTAATTTCATCGGAGACAATGAAGATGATTGCATTTGCAAGAAATTAAGTGGGAGCGCTAAGACATGTTTCTAATACATTATATGGAAGACATATTGTTGATTGGAAATGATGTATCTTTTATTAACACATATTAAAATTTTCATACCGATGAAAGACTTAGGCAGAACCCAAATATTTGGCATCAATAGACGCTAATATGGTTGTGCCGAAAGTACAAAGATGATATATTGAATGAGTTCAATATAGAAACTACAAGAAAGGTTCTTGTCACACAGAAAGGATTGAATGAGTTCAATATTGATGATATATTCAAGTGTATTGACATTTGGTAAGTGAAACAAAGATTCAAAGTATAGATTGATACTTGATGTATGAAATCACAAAGAGTATTTATATCAATCATACTGTGATATGTACAAATCCAGATATGTCCTATGCTCTAAATGTTATGAGCATATACCAGAATGATTCATAAGATGATCATTGGACAATAGTAAGGATATTCTTATGATCTTTTGGAAGAACTAAGAGTATATTATTTGTAGAAGTGACAAATAGATGGTTAGTTCATTGTAAAAGTACTACATTGATACTAGTTTTGTCACACAGTACAAATTAAGTTTATCGCAACCTAAACTAATGTGGCTCAATAGGATGTAAAGTAAAAGTTCCATAATGAATTTGGATGAATTCCAAAGTTAAGACATTGTGAGATACTACAACAAAAGGCTAAGTATATGTTGCTATTATAGCGACAAAGAGGGCATTTGTGTCAAGTAGTTTGTTATCAAACTAGGTGTAGTTCACAGTGGGATAGTACTATGAAGATATATTGTACGACAATATTATCAACATGTTTTAACCCCAAAGAACTAAAGGTCATACCAAAGGACCAAATTTGTACAAAGCCATCTCATTAGAGAATGAGTGATGCGTAGAGACGCAAATACATGCAATTACACACGGACCTGGAAGTGTCAGATCCGGAGATTAGTTGACCACTAGCAATCGTGTACATACGACACCAGAAAGCCATAGGTGTTGAATACACAAAGGTTTGAAACTAGATTATTGACTCTAGTGCAAGTGGGAGACTGTTGGAGATATGCCCAAGAGGCAATAATAAAGTGGTTATTATCATATCTTCATACTTATGATAAATGTTTACATACCATGCTATAATTGTATTAACCGGAAACATTAATACTTGTGTGATTTGTAAACATAAAAGAGTCCCTAGTAAAGCCTCTTGTTTAACTAGCTTGTTGGTTAATATATGATCATGGTTTCCTGATCATGAACATAGAGATGTTATTAACAACATGGTCATATCATTAGGAGAATGATGTGATGGATATACTCCTATAGTTAAGCGTAGCGTAAAGATCAAGTCATTTAATATAGTTCATTTGCTATAAGCTTTCTGATACATAGTAACCTAATTCCTTCGACCATGATATCATGTTAATCACCATCACCGGAAGGATGCTTTGATGACATCAAACACCACACCGTAACTGGGTGGCTATAAAGGTGGCATTGAGTGTTCGGAAAGTATGTGTTGAGGCACATGGATCAAGAGTGGGATTTGTCCATCCATATGTGGATAGATATACTCTGGCCCTCTCGGTGGAATGTCATCCAATTAGCTTGCAAGCATGTGGTAGCTCACAAGGGATCACATATCACGGAGCGAGAAAAGAGTACTTATCGATAGCGAGGTTGAACTAGGTATGCGAGATCTGGCGATCAAAACCTCGGATAAGTAAACTATCATGAGACAAAGGGAAATTGGTATCATATGTAAGTGGTTCATTCGATGTAAGTAATCGTAGAAATATGTAGGAGCCATATGAATTTCAGTTCCTCTATTGGTTATTGATCGAGAAGTGTCTCGATCATGTCCGCATAATTCACGAACCGTGGAGACACACTTAAGGATTCGATGTTGTTGAGTAGTTATGGATTAATGAGAGAGACCGAATGTTGTTGTGTCTCGGATGGGATCCGGGATATCACGAGGAGATGGAATGGTCAGGAGAATAAGATTCATATAAGGAAAGTCTGTTTAGGGGTTGGAGAATGGTTAGGTGTTTTCATCGAATGTTCTAGAAGGTTCGAATGTCCGCACTCTAGAGGAAGGGTACATGAATGTGTCATATCAAGTTGGAATGATTGCATCATGTACTAGGTGTCATCGCTGAACAAAATAAAGGGTTTAATCAAATCCTAGTTTGAAAAAGTCAAACGCCAATTTGAAAAGTCAAACGGCTATTTTGGGAGGTGGAGGGGAAGTAGGAAACCTACTTGGGGAGGAGTTCCCTCCCTCCACCGCCGGACCACTTGGAGACCGAGTTGGGGAGGGACTCCCCTCCCCTTGGCGCGCCCCCTCCACCTATATAAGGAGGGGCAGGGCTGCCCCTCCAAGGACACAACACCTCTCTCCTCTAAACCTAACCCTAGCCGCCGGCCTCTACCCAAGTCGCCGCCGCCCTAGGGTTTGCCCAAGCCGCCGACTTGGGGCAATCCCCTTGCCCTAGCCGCCGGCCTAGCTCCCTCTACTTGGTGCCTCTAAACCCTAGATCGCCAAGCCTCTCTCATAGTCCACCATACTCGCTTCGGCTTAAGGCGAAGCCCTACGAGATCTCCCCTCTACTTCCGGAACCACGCCGTCGTGCTGCCGGAATCGCGAGGAGAGTGCTACAACCTCCATTTTCTTTGGAACAAGGAGAGGAAGGTCTTCATCGAGTACCAAACATGTGACCCATTGCGGAGCTGCTTGGGCTTGGGAGGAAGGATCGTCTACGCGATCTTGAGATCGGAAGTGTACGACTACATCACCCATGAGAATCTGCTCTCGTTAACCGCTTTGGAATCTCCGAGGGTGAGTTCCTCTATCGACTCATTGCTACAATCTAGTAGATAGATCTTGGCTTGTTTGTTTGTATGCGGTAGAAATTTTTTGTTTTCCATGCTACGAACCCCTACATTTTCCAGGTAAGAAACACACGTCAAAGGAGAAAGAACACTACAACAAGTTTTGTGAGTGGATGAAACCTTTATTTTTGCAAATTTCTTTGACTGATGCCATTAAGTTTCCTCCTTATTCAAAGTATATGAAGGATATTGTCTCTAATAAAAGGAGGATTCCTAATGAGGAGATTTCTACTTTGCTTGCTAATTATTTCTTCAATGGTAAGGTTTCAAAGAAACTTGGTGATCTAGGTATACCAACTATTCCTTACTCTATTAAGAATAATTATGTTAGAACTGCTTTATGTTATTTGGGAGATGGATTTAGTGTTATGCCTTTTTCTCTCTATAAGAGACCCCAGCTAGAAAAGTTAATACCAACTGATATATCATTGCAAATGGCTGATAAGTCAACTACTATTCTTGTTGGTATATGTGAGGATGTTCCTGTTCAAGTGGCTCATAATTTCCTGGTTTTAACTGATTTTGTTGTGCTTGAGATGTATAAAGATGATAATATGTCTATTATTCTTGGGAGACCTTTTCTTAACACTGCAGGTCCTGTCATCAATTGTAATAAAGGAAAAGTAACTTTTAATATTAATGACAAAGAGCATACTGTTTATTTCCCCAATAAGGTTGCTAAAAGCTATTGCCTAAACTCCATTGAAAATGTTGAGAGCATCAAGGTTGGAGAAATATATTGTCCCATTCCACAAGAAATTTTTGAAACTATTATGATTAGGACCATTGCTATCAAGTATGAGGTAACATAATCACCTTGTGGAATGCAAAGTTTTGTTTCATATAAGATTGTTTTGGTAACAAGACTTGATCAACCTTGTTAACAAAAGGATTTTAATGAACAAAATAATGTTTCCACCATGGTTATACTTGCTTTCCTTTATTTTTCTCCTTCCTAGTCTTTGCCTTTTCTTTTGCTAGTTTTGGTTTGGTTAGTTGTTTGCTTGTTAGAGTGTCTTAGGACTTCTGTAGTTTGGTTTTTGTTTGCTTTTGCTTCTTCTAAAATAACTGTTTTTGCGAGAAAATCAATTTTCATACCCTCAAAATTGGCCAAAAATAAAGTTTTCCGAAAAATTTCAGAAAATTTAAAATAAAATTTTCCTCGAAAAAAGGGGCAAAGGGAAACCTGGAGTGACCCAGGGGCCACCCCAGGCCACCACACCCCTAGTGGGCGCGGGCACACCACAGGTGGCGCCTAGGAAGGAGAAAAATAAAGGAATGACATGAAACCCAATGTATGAATAATGGTAATGGTGTGTGAATCATTTTTGTGATGAGGTTTTGGCTTGGTGTTCTAGGTCTTGGAGAAGCGACATTGGAAAGTGGGGGCGACAGTACATGAGATTTCTAGAGTTCAAGCTGTAGGGTGAAAATCCAAGGTCCGGCCTTAATTGGTTGTGTCTGGCAATGACCTTGTTGAAGTCATTGTTTTTTTAGCGCGGACTTTATCCATGGTGAAAACCTATGATCGATGATCAGGGCGATGACGGCGTTAGTGCATTGTTTCCTTCTTGGAGGCGTCACTTTTGAAGAGAATGAATGTCTGGTGCTTCCTTGGTGGTGTTTGCTCGTTGTTGTAGGTGTTGACTTGGTGATATTAACATATGCTCCTTTCCGAAAAAATGTAATTTATCCCAAAGACTGGGATCAGTGCTTAATCAAGATTTAAAATCCTGGTACTTGTGCTTAATGGTTGTGTGCATCCCTGGTTTGTGTAGATGTCGAAGAAGTGAAATTCTCCCCCAATTTTAAGATACAACCCCTCACTACCCCGTGTCGTCTATCTGAGGCGGAGAAGAGAGAACCCTATCCCTTCACTGCCATCGTCCCCTCCTCCACCCTCCCTTACCCTCGCCACCGCCGAATGAGGATGTCTGATGCGTCCAATGGCAGGAGTCCTCATTTTTCTTGTTTCCTTGCTATTACCTAACATCTCATCGCCCACCACATCCGACTATGATCTGATCCATCTATTGATACGGGTGTTTCTGGCCGTGATCTCGTTGTTAGGGTTTTTCCTAGTGTGGCCTAGCCACACCACCCGGCTTGTATCTAGTGCATGTTTTCTTGGTCCTCCAAGAGCTCCAAGAACGCCATGACCATGTGCCCTTGTGGTAGGAGTGATCCATGGTAGGAAGTGCTTTGAGTGTCAGCATCAGCTATGGGATATGTGATTCACCATTGGTTGATGTGTTCGGATGCGAAAGATCATCCTGACGGGCGAAATGACACCTGACGGCCAAAATTGGCCCGCGATTGGGGTAGATCGGGGGTAAGGGGGGCTACTGGCGGCGATGATGTTGGTCTGGTGACCGGAATTGGGCAATGCCAGAGACGCGACTAGGGTTTCTGCGGCGAGGGAATTGGGGAAATGTCGACGCAGCATCCCGCAAATCAACCACCTCGGCCCGGACAGATAGTGGTCGTGCGCGGTGATATGCGGGCACCCGCGTAAAAATATTAGGCCGGGATTGTATGCGGGATCGGCCCAGGCCGTCTTTGCAACCCAAATCCGCTAGAGATGTTCGGTGCTCAACCTTAGGTATAGCCCTTATAAATTAGCAATCGATCTGCTCACAAATAATTGCCATTTTCCACAATGAAATGGTCTCAAAACATATCTTTGACCGCTAATTTGCATTGTGACTAAACGTACCTGATCCTTTCGGCCATCATGGGTGCAGATACAACTATTCTATGGTTTGCATGCCAAATCATACATAGAAAACGACTGAAATGATGCACTACAGGAAATGCTAAATAGGCTGACGGCTGGCGCCCGTCGGCATAGACCCTGTTCCCCATCGGCATAGGCTTTCCCAGCAGAGGCGTATGCTAAATCGGCGTGGTAGGCCGTGGCGTATGCCAATAACCCGTCGGCGTATAGATTCCGTCGGCCTAGGCCCACAGGGCCCACCTGAGCAGGTAACGGCCGTTAGTGTAGTGATCTATCACGCCCGGTGATTCTGTGGGGCCTAAGGGACACGTGCCTCCCTGTGGCTGTCTACGATTTTGGATACGCCGACGGCATGGCCGTCGGCCCTACTCTGCCGGTGGGCAGCAGCGGCGCCGGCGGCATCACCGTCGGGAAAGAGTGCTCTCTAGGCCCGCAGCAGCCCAGCCGGCAGCGTCGAGCAAACATAATATGTGCCATATGGTTTGGTCTCTACGACGGCATTGCGTCGGCTTAAATATGGCAATTTTATTTTTTATTTTGTTTTATTCATTTCCTCAATTATATATTCCCGATTGCGAACCTGATTTGAGACCGACATGCATAAACATAAGATCATATCGTCAAAAGAACATAACTAGATCATCCATACATAGGTACATTCTCATCCAAACAACATAGCTAGTACATCCACACATAGGTACATCTCTAAGTGCATCCTAACACATGCACATTCCTACACCTCCGGAGAGCTGCTCGAGAGACCCATGTATCCCCGCGCTAAGAAAGGTGAAGCTTGACGTCGAGTAGCCGCCGTCGAACCAGCACCGAAAGAAGGAGAAGTACCGCCATGACCACCACCACCGGTAGAAGGAGAAGCACTGCCACCCTCAGCATGATGGAAAGAAGGAGAATCACCGCCACCGCCACCACCACCACCAGCGGAAGCACCAGGAGAAGCACGACCGGTATGAACCGGTGTCATCGCCCGCGAGATAGTCGGCGAGGCATCAGGACGACCAAAGTGTGTATTGCCGGAGCATCCCGGTCCCTACATGTTTGAGGCAGAGTTAGCAACCACCAAGGCACAGGTTTGTTGTAACAACCGGTTTGGCAAATAACTTACCGGGATCCCTGAGTAGAAGGTCAAAGAATATTCGTCCTTTGATGGGAAGATTGGCTGCGGCCCTGGCCTAGGTGGCCGTGGCGGTAGAGTGGCTCGCTCTCCAGTGCCATAAAACCTCTCCAAAAGATGCAAGATAGTTTAGATGTGAGGCGTTGCAGAAATAAAGATTTAAACTAGAGAATGCGAGACTTGTCATATTTTGCAAAAATAAAGGTGGAAACTTACATCAGCGCGTAACTCTGCCCACTGCTCGTAGGCCGCTCGGGTCTGGGACCACATCTCTAGCGTCACCAAGTGTTCCGCAAAAGCGGCCTTGTAGGCCGCGTCCAAAATAGGCTATAATTTCAAAAACAATGAATCTCGTCAACTTAGCCACTCACGAACAATTTTCGGAAATATGATGGAAATGAGAAAAACTTACATCGTCGTTCGCTCGGAAAGGCCGTCGAGGCGGGATAGCGGGGTCGTCGGCGGTGAGGGTATCCTTGATCCGCGTGAGGCTCAAAGCAGGAGTTCGCGGGATCACCCTATCGAGAATCTTGAAATGGCCGTGCTCCCGGCCGCGCCCCGCCACGACCATCGCTCTCTCATCGGTCTCCTCTGCTCTAGGATCTTCCACCTCCGGATGAAAACCAGTGAACGCCTCGAGGTAGTTAGCACCATACTCCTTGGCAGTGCCATAGAACTCTGGAAGCGAGGGCTGAGGCTGGGACATATCAGGCTTCTTCTGCTTCATCCTCTCCCATACTTCATAGTCATAACAAGGCCTCTCTAGATGTGTCTCCTGCATGGCAAAAAAAATATTATGTGTATCAAGTAGGATCACGAAGGGAAATAAATACATATTGTTCTATGTATACATGTATACCATATGGGCCTTGAAGCGACCATGGTTGCAGTTTCCCGCATAGTGTGTCCCCCCGGAGCCACGGCTTGCCTTGTTCCGCTCGCTCAAGGCGTTGAACTCGGCGTCTTCCCTGCGCCACCTCGCCGACAATGCCAGCCATGCGTCCTCCTTACCATCGGCCCATGTGGGCATATACCGAAAAAACAATACTCATTTGAAGAATGGATAATGCAATTAGCAACAACATAGAATCTGATTGACAATTTACTTACCCCAGCATAATCTTCCTTGGTCATTTTTGGTTGGTCCTTCACATTCAAATGCTTCGGCGCTCTCTTGCCCAACTTCTCGGAGCTGTATAGACTGGTGGTGGTATGCTTCTGATTGTAAAACTGCTGCCGTGTCAACCTCTGACAAGCCCCCCCGCAAAGTCTTGTCCGCCTTCTCCTGGTCCCCCGGAAGAACCCTATAGAATCTCTGTAATCATACATAAAAAATATTGTGAGGCTCATAAGTTAGCATGGTGGGGTCATCGACTATGAACGAAACTCGAAAACTTTGCCTTACCCAAAACTTGGTGATCACGGCTTCAGAAGCTTTCCCAGCATAGCCCGAGTTTTCGGCGGCCTCATAGTGCGCCCAACTGGTGGCTAGCTTCCTCTCGCCGTTGGGGACGGGAGTGTAAAAGCCTGGCCAAAATTTCCTAACCAGAGCTCCAACCAAGGTGTTAGGCACACGGGTACCTGGAGGAAATGTCCAGCTGCTGCACAATAGTAAAACATTAGTACATGCCAAATTGTTATGACCAAAATGAAATTACATGTTCAAAATTAGTATAGCTACTTACTCAATGTCGTTAGGCGTAACGATGGGTTTCTCCTCCTCAGAAGCAGGTTCGTCCACTGGGACACCCGATTCCCCACGAATCTTTGGCTTCTTCGGCCGCGTCGACGGCCCCGAGTCCTAGTCTCGGGGCTCCCCCTCCGTGTCTCGAGACTCCCCCTCCTGGTCTCGAGACCCCCCTCCTGGTATCGAGACTCCCACTCCAAGTCTCGAGACTCCTCCTCCAAGTCCCGAGACTCCTCCTCCTCGTCAGGAGATTCCGAGTAAGCAGACTCGAAAGCCACGTCGCCAGAAGCGGAGGGTAGGTCACTCAGAAGGCGTAAACCTCATACTCCACCTCGTACTCTTCCTCCACCTCGTCCTGCCCTCGGGGGAAGTCCGTCTCCTCCCTCGCCTCGTCTTTCACCTCGTCCTGACCTCGGAGGAAGTCCACCTCCTCCTCCTTCACCTCGTCCTCCTCCTCCCGCATTGTCGTCATTGTAACGCGAGTTGGGAATGGGTGCTCTTCCACTTTTGGTGACCTTCTTCTGGTTCAAACACTTAAGGATAGAGGACGTTGATTTCTTGCGTTGGCTCATATTGGTCAATCACATGCATTGAGAAGAGGTAAACAATTTAGTCAAGCATAATAAAGATACTAAGCATAAATACTAAGCATAATAAAGATACTAAGCATAAATACTAAGCATAATAAAGTTATTAAGCATAAATAATAAGCATAATAAAGATACTAAGCATAGCGAGGCATAAAAGACATAAAAGACCCTCACCACTCATCATCATCACTCTCATGTGTATGTCTTGGGTTCTCATCAGCACTATCAACATCACTATCACGTGAGAAGTAAGTTGGAGGTTCATCGCAGGGTGGAGGCTCATCGTTTCCATTGTTCGAATATAACTTGGTGAGCATATAAATGTCCTTTATATTCGTGACTACCTCACCACTAGTATGTGCATTGTTCTCAAGGTTCTCAAGATCTTGTAAGTCAAAGTCCCCAAAGTTCTCTTGTTCTTGATAGAAAACCCCCTCGTATGTTTTAGGGTCAATGTTGTTGTAATCATCGTCGGAGGGCATGGGTAGCTTACCACGTGGCGCTACCTGGAACACGATTTCCCAGCCTTGAGTTCCTCTTTATGACATGGGTAGGGTAAATAATAAACTTGTTTGGCTTGGTGGGCCACAATAAAGACATCTGATCCACTATAGGTGGTTGAAGGCCTAACTTCAACTAACCCAATGGAAGGGGTACTTCTATATCCACCGCGTGGGTCGAACTAGTGGCATTTGACCACAACAAGATTGAGTTCTAGGGGCGTATTATTGAAGGTCAGCTCGTATACGTTTTGTAACCTTCCATAGTAATCAAAGTCATCGTCTCCTCTGGTGAAGACCCCGGTATTTACAGTTTTTGCATTTGGCTGACGGTTCTGGTAAGACTCTGTATGGAATCGATAACCATTCACATCATACTTCTCATACATCTCAACTTTACGGTTACAACCCTGGGAGACACATTTCAACTCATCCGACATCTCAACGTTGGGATCGGCTCCCTACAAGTTGCGTACAAATTGTGCATTAGTTACGTGTAATAAGAGGGACAAGTCACGGATTGCCAGGTAAGAGGGAAAGGTTATAAATTACCATTTCATAGAACCAAGACATGAAATTTTTCTTTCCGGGGGCACCCACTTTCAGAAGGGTTTCCAACTCCGCATCATCGGGATCCGTCGTTCCCGACTACATTTCATCTGTGAATTGGCTAAAAGGAGAAAATACGTATTAGATCGAAACCGATTTACTAGTTGCAAATGAATTTGTTCACCATTTTACCCAAGGAAACTGGGCACTTGATTTTCTTCCTCCTCTTCATTCTCACCGCGGACCACTTCCTTCATGTTCATAAGCACATAGAGCATTATGCAATCCTTCTCTTCCTTTTTCAAGGTATAACTTGTTGCGCCACCGGCCTTGCCACCGAGACCTTTGGAAGAGGAGGAGCTTGGGTCATGCTTGACTCGTCGACATTGTACCAGACTGGTTATGCATAGTGGGAACATCATCGCCATAGTATGTTGTCGTGGCTTGTTATCTCCTAGAGGAGAGTTGCCTCATTATGCATGCTTCAATCTTATTTTGTTTCCACATTTGGTTGAATACTTAAACTCTCTCTCAATACAAAGCGCCATGGCGCACGGTCCACCCAAGAGTGCCTCGTTCACGAGATGCACAATGAGATGTAACATCGGAGTAAAGAAGCTGGCGGAAAGATCGTATCTAACTTGCATAGCAACTCGGCACTAGATCATGCGACTTCTCAATCATCAAGGACATATTTGCTTGGCACAGGCGTGCGAAGAAATGACTCAACTCATGCACTCGCCGATATGCTTAGGAGATACCCTCGAACCATCACCGCATCGGCTCAATCCATATATGATAGTCATGACTCTTGAGCCCGGTGACTTTTCCGGTTGCCAAATTGACTCCCTTGCTCATATTTGAACAATAACCATCAGGAACATCACGGCAATTTGAGCCACCCAATGAGCTTCTTTTGGATTTTATCAAAGGCGGTAGGCATGTGTCTTGACCCAATTTTTTCGATTGCGTTCAGGAGGTTGCATGCATAGTATCTTCCTATCACATAGCTCCTCAACATCGACTCTAGCCTTGACATTATCCTTTGACTTTTCAGGAATGTTTAGAATTGTGTAAAACAGAGACTCTGCGACATTCTTTTCAGTGTGCATCACATCGATGTTATTGGGAAGTTCGCAGTCCTTATAATACTCGAGCTACGTTATGCATGCCTCGTGTGTCCAGTTGTGCGTTTTTCCATATTGCTCAAACTGTGGGAAACCAGACTCGGTACGCACGAGAGCACGTAACTCGGCATCAATAGCAGCACCATCGAACGTTGGTATCTCTTTTTCTTCAAGCACAACTTTGCCCTTGATGAAGTTCTTTTTGTCTTGTCTGAACAGATGGTCTCCTTTGAGGTATGGTCGATGTGTGTCAAATGCGGAATACTTTTTACCCGCCTTTATCCAAAGGAACTCAAGTAGATGCCTGCACACTGGGCATGGCCACTTACCAGTTGTACACCATCCATGAGAATAGGCGTGCCGGGCATGTCGTGCATGAAATAGTGGAACCAAACTTTCATGTAGAAGTTTGTCTTTGATGCAGTCGTATGTCAACGTCCGTGGTGCCAAGATTGGTTCATATCTTCCACAAGCGGTTGCATGTACACACTCAAATTCTTCCCGGGTATTCAGCCTGGAATGATCGTGACAGGAATATGGTCTTCCTTTGCATTAGGGCTCCGGGAGGGAGATTGAGCGGCATAACAAACACGGGCCAGCAGCTATACGAGGCAGTCGACATACCATATGGATTGAATCCATCTGTTGCTATAGCAATTATAACGTTCCGAGCCTCTCCTGCCTCATCGGGGTGGTCTCTATCAAAGCTCTTCCATGCCTTACCATCAGATGGATGTCCCATCTTTACCCGTCCTTGCTCATCCTCATACCTCTTCCCCGTCTTGTGCCACGTCATCTGTGTGGCAGAATCCTTGGTCATGTAAAGCCGCTGGATTCTTTTTATGAATGGGAGATAACGAAGAATCTTCATGGCGACTTTTATGCGTCTTGACCATCGTCTCCATGTACCTCATGATACCTAGAGGCCCCACACTTGCTATAGTAATTGTCATCCGCAAACTGTTTCCAAAACAAGAGACAACCTTTTGGACAACAATCTATCTTTTGGTATTCCATGTTGAGCGCTCGCATGATTTTGTTTGCTTCGTACATGGTTTTAGGCAGATAATGCCCTTCAGGCAACATGTTACCATATGTTTGCAGATGGTCTTCAAAGCATGAACGGGTGTTGCCATACTGGAACGTTTTGGCTAGTGTTTGCGAGATGGCATCGAGCTTAGAAATCTTTGAACCATCGTACATAGGCCTCTTAGCCGAGTCCATCAAATCATAGAAGGCCTTCATGCTTGGCTCCGGATCCTCTGGTTCACGAGGTTCCTCCAGTTCTGGCGGTTCATGTGGTTCATGTGAAGGTGGCGAATCTGGCATGTCGGCATCATGGAAATCATCTAGCAAATTTCTAATACCATCACCCTCATTGCCATTGGTCCGTTGTCGCATCACCTCACCTCTATCACATTCGTACTGAGTAAAGTCAACCGTCATGACGAAGTCCCGCATATAACCATATCTCCAAAGGTGTTTTCATTTCCTCCTTTGGTAGCGATGGCGCTTATTGCAATGGCGCAAGAGCAAGTTGGACGAATGCACGACTTTGAACCACGCTAACTCCTTCACTAACAATCAGTCTTCCATGTCCACTCATCATTCTATCAACAACACTAGTAAATGCACCCGTACATCCACCCATTATCAGTCATCCTCTGTTTTTATTAGGAACCAAACAATAAACATAGCATTTCATATCAAATAATAGCATGAAACTAAATGCATCATATTTTCTATTTATCTACCGAGAAAAACGCATGACCTACATCTATAATAGGTATAGAGGGTCCTAGCAGCCGCCGGATCCGTAGATTGAGTAGGTTCTCCATGCTCTACCCCGTTCTAAGCGAATTTGGCACCTCCCATTGCTCTCCGATGCGTCTCGGCAAAAGCCAAGAGGATGTGCATCCGGAGAACAACGGGAGGCGCTAAAATCGACTCGGACTAGGGCGAGCATGGAGCGTCTACGCATCCGCCGATTGTCCGTAAATAAATGCCGCCGCGTTACGCTTCATAATATCGACCTCTAATGCATATTTATCCGCGTAACGCCGCAGACGGATATGACACCTAGGTGGCGCGACTTGGCGTGGAAATGGAATCTCTTGACATAAAAATGCGAGGAGGCGGAGTTCTAGCTCACCCTCGGCGGTAGAGGTAATGGCGACCTCGGGACGGCGACCTCGGGGCGGGACCTCGGGCGGGACCTCCGGGACGGCGACCTCTAGGGCGGGACCTCCGGACGGCAGACAGGACCTAGTGAATGTAAATAGAGTCATGATTACCCTAATATACTAGAACTACTTATAGCACAACAAGTAATATAATAGAGATACTTACCCTAATATTGTAGTGACCTCCGGGATTAGGCAGGGACGCTAGAGGAGGAGGCATGGTGCTGGGGGGAGGCGAGGTGGAGGAGGATGCTGGGGGGAGGAGAGGTGGAGGAGGATGCTGGGGGAGGCGAGGTGGAGGGGGGAGGGGAGGCAGGGGAGGCAGAGGGAGGAGGGGAGGCGGAGGAAGGAGGGGAGGCAGAGGGCATTCGGGCGGTCCTTTTCCGACGAAACCCTAATCCGAGGGACCCGCGGGTCTACCCCCGTAGCATTCTCCGTACGAGGGTTGAACAACGCACTCTCTTGGTGGTTTAGGTTTGTTTAGGTCATATCTACATGGAAAACCAAGGATAGTTCCAAGGTTCCACCGGTCTACCCTCGTTTGACCCGCGGCGGGAGCCTCCTCCTACATGTCCAGCACACTTCTCTAAGTGTTATCGCATGCAACATGGACGGTAGTTTAGGTTTGTTTATGTCATACCAATATACTTTTTTGGCCTTTACAAGCGTACATGCGATAACCTTCACTCGGTGGAGGGTTTCTCCAAATAGTGGGTTCGATGCCCGTGGGTCCCCAAAAGAGAGGGGTTTCTAGGGTTTCCCCAATAGAGAGGGTTCGGTTCCCCGTGGTCCATAAAAAATGAGATATATCTTTAATATTTTTGTTGTAGTTGTGCACTATATGTGTATTTTGTTTTTTTATTTCACATTTATGCTTAGCATCGGGTTCCGAAAGATTCGCGTCGTTATTCAATGCGGGTGGTGGTATACGCGTTGTTATCTTACAATCACCAAGTTATTTATAAATTACATCTACATTAAAATTATAGTGGGAAATAAATTATGCAACTATTTGAATTTTATAATTTGGAGTAAAGTAGTAAAAGTACCTACCTAGGCCGACGGCATTGCCGTCGGCGTACACGTGCTGGCCAGATAGGCCGACGGCCAGGCCGTCGGCGTATCGACGCGCCTAACGCCGTTGCCCACGCCCGTCAGGTGGAACGGGTGGTAGGGACACGTGGCCCCTATCTGACCGTCACCGTTAGATGTAGGTCGCTGGACGCCGACGGCGGCCGTCGGGGGGTTTCGCCCTACGCCGACGGCCACCTGGCCCAGCTAACGAGGCCGTCCAATTATGCCGACGGGCCCGACCTTTAGCCGTCGGCGTAAAATAAGGCCGTCGGCGTTTCTTGTTATTCCTGTAGTGATGGGGAAAAGGAGGCCAGTCGGCCAGAGGATAGAATCTGCCACCTGTTTTCGGCTCCAATATAGTACCATGTCGACCGAGCAGAGCAGTGGATTCGATCGAGCAAGCTAAGGCAAGCGATACATACCGATACGATCGAGCAGGCTGAGAGCAAGGACACTCCATGCATATAAATAGATCATATATGCACGTCATATCACTGAAAAGTGACATAAAGTTAGAAGCAGAGGTAACCGACCAGGATTTAAAACTGTTTTAATGAATAAGCACACATGTATTACAAGATTCTGCTTTGACCAGGAATAGTCTAAGTATACCAAGAGTATTTTATGAAAAGTTGATATCATTAGAAAGTGTATTTTTAATACGAATCCAACGATATCATTTCAAATAACATAGCCGAAGTATTGTTGATAAAAAATTCTTCCTTCGTAGAAAAGGAAGTAGTGGTCGACCTTAATTAATCATGTAGGATCAAACAAAAATTCACCGCAAACTCCGATCCGATGAAGGAAGACGACATATAATAACAGAATAATAGGCAGGGGAATACTAGAGCCATGCCCCTTCTTCCCCTCCTTTGAGCACTCGACACGTAAATTATACTCCAAGACGACTATTATTGCTCCAAATCTTCCACTTTTTTCCCAGTCAACACTGCAATCTCTCCCAATCATCGATCGATCTTGTCATCTTCACAAAAATTAACTGAACTGTCGGCAATGGTTACGCACTAGCTAGTAGGCCGGTACGTGTTGCAGCTTGCTCGTGACCGTCACGACCGCGCAAGCAGCAAATCTACCGGCGGCCGGTGTCTTTATTTAGCAGAAAACGGCGGCTATGATCGGACGTACTCCAGTTCGGTGTTAACATGTTGCTAGATCAGCCACACGGTAGAGGTGTTGCAGGTTGAGCTATCGCCGGCGGGCGGCGGTCTCACGCTGCGCGTTGAAGTAGACGGCGGCGACGGGGAGGCCGAGGTCGTTGTCCTCGGCGAACTTGCGGGTCCTGAAGCGGTCCCTCGACAACGGCGGGATCACCGCCGCCCGGTGCTTCTGCTGGAATAGCACGAGAATGAACCTATGGATGCCGATGTTTGGCCTTGGGCTCTCGTAGCTCACCACCTCCTTCCCTGAAATTATGGCATTTGGCATGCATCAGAAAAGAAAAAAAGTGCAGAGAGAGAGGAAGGAGAAGATTAAAAAAAACCTCTAACCAACCAATAATATATAAGATAGTACACAAACTCCTGGTTAATTAATTAGTACACACCGCCGCCATTTGGTTCCCTCTGCGCCTCTGTGCATGATCTGAATCCCTGTACTCTCCCCTCACAGAACTAGCAAAGGCTAAAGCAGGATGTACAATAAAAAGACTTACCAAAAGAAGCATCAGTAGTCCCAGGAATATCAGTAACAATCCTGCAAAAGGGTGGTCCAATCAAAGGTCGTCTTACATGTATTATTATTCTACTAATTTGTAGGAATTAATCTGAAGGCCGGGACCATGGCACACCATACATGAAGGCTAAATTGTGTATAATTTGAACATATGCCCAGTATCTTGTACTCCCTCTTGATACATGACCCTGTCCAGTCTAGCTACTTAACTAGGTTTGATCAGTTATGTTAATTAGCCACGTAATAGTTTATTTAATCTCTTACAACAATAAGCTCTAAGAAGATTGAACATGCTAGCTAGTACTGGTTACCAGTGAAGATGCTCCCTCAAGTACGGATCACTGGGTCCTGGCACATCAGGGTCAGTCATCACCTGAAGAACCATAAGAGAATAAAACATGGGCCAAAATCAAATTTGGCATGTCTATCTAATGGGTAAACTGCATTCTAGTGTGAGAGAATAGGCCGACGAGAGATACCCACCAACGTGAAGAATGTTCTAAGGTCGCCCCCCTGGACCTCGACACGCGGCTTGGCGGCGACGGCGGAGGGGAAGAACTCATGGCCGTTGAACACCTGCTTGTTGGAGCTGTAGGTCGCCGTCATCTTCACCGTGGGGCTGAAGCTGTCCAGCACCTCACCAATCACCCTCCCCACAACGAGAGGCTCCAACACCCTTGACATTGTTGATGCCCTGGAATCTGAACCCAAGAGATGATCAGTGTGCGTGTCTGCCTCTTTGCTGAATGGTGGTAACTGTGTGTAGGTGCTGCTGCAGGGGTATTGCAAGACGAAGGCCCTCTATTTATAGACGTGGAACAGATGAGAGCATATCCATCCGGCTAGCTATGCCTTCAAACAGAAGGCTACGAAGAAAAGGATAGGCTGGGACATCTCTACCGCCCCATGGTAGGATCACATTAAGCCCTTGTTAGATTGTTTCTGTCATTTTCCTCCATCTATGGACTACAAAATTGAGCCACTTGCGCCAAAGTACCTGCTTATTTGATTCCATATATATGTAACTTAAAGATATTTATTCTCGACAGAAGATTTAGGGCAATGGGAGCTAAAACAGTACTACGTGCCTAGAATCCAGATTTGTCAGAAAAAGAAAAGGTCGTTTCTCATCCATTCGTTGCAATATTTCTTTACAACAATAAGCATCATCTGGAAGTCCATGCATTTTGTATTATAATATCATGGCATATTTCTTGATGGAAGGTGAAATAGCCTATAGGGACTCGACATCTATGTGTGCTCCCTGCTTCCTAAAATAGGATGCACATCATTTTTGGTTAAAGTCTAACTTTTTAAAGTTTAATCAACTATGTAGAAAAAATTATAAACATCTATAATCTTAATTTTATATTGTTGGAACCATAATGAAATTTATTTCATATTGTGTACGTTTGGTACTATAGATATTCATATTCTTTCTAATATAGTTGGTCAATTTTTTTAAAAAATAACGTTTAACAAAAACTATATGCATCCAGTTCTGGAAAGGAGGGAGTACATTGCATGGAAAGCGGTAAACTTATATATGTGCCAAGGTACCATACTACCATCTCATCAAAAACAAGAATATTGATGTGCATCAGTTTACCAGCCAGCTAACTAAAGTAGTCCATGCTTAGGACAACACTGAAGAATCTTAGTCGCAGCATGCATTTCATTTTGTTATCACAAAATCATTAGGACACATAGGTGTGTGGTGGTAAATGTACAAACCATGTCAAAGATGGCAGCTTAATTATGCTAGTTCATGTGCCTGTTTCTTTTGTCCCTCGTTTTCTTTTCTCCTTTGTTCTTCCATTTCTAAAGAAACATACAACGCTATTGTAAATTCTCTATCGACTGTCCTTTTACCTATATATTACTCTTCTTATTAACATGCATATATTCTATTTGTGTTCTTTCCCAGCTAGCGTTAGCTTGGACATTCTCAAAGTTGCACCACAAGCATCTTTTTCTCTTGAGGAAACAAAGCAAATGCCTGCTGAATCACCACGCGCGCTCTGCTGAGCTATGAATTGTTTTGCAAAGAACATACCCTAAACAGCATTGCACTAGCATGGACTTGCCAATCCTAGTGATTATTCCTTCGAGGCAAGTGCAAGAGGGCATAAGTTATGCTCTCGAGTGGACAAGGGCTCCCTCCACTACTACACAAAGCGTCCCTCTGGCAAAGTTCTTTGTTTATTATAACACTTTGCAGGGAAAAGGAGATCCCCAATTATGAGCTCTTCATTAGGCAAAGCTTAGTGCTCTTGTTTCCCTAAATGGTGGAGCCATCTCCATTGTTTGCCCATCCTAATCTCCCTTTTTGTCAAATTCTCGTACTCGTAATTGAAAAGTTACGGAACAAGACCGGTCATTTTTCAATGAAAATAACATATAAAACTCTGGAAATTTCGAAATCAGGTTGTACCCGCTCATGTGCTTCCCCATGCTATGTATTCACTAACTAAAGCAACACATAGATACGCCATTTTACATTCTTTGCCTAGTGCCCGGTCTGAAGTTCCGAAGCAGTCAAGTGTTTCCCTGCCATCGGGAGTTAAATTCTTGAAGGGAAAATTGCCGCCCTATTGTGAAGCCATATTAAAGGCAATCAAATTATGAAGTTGATACCATGTTAGTGCTCCATAGAACTTTTGGTTCTCTACATTATTTTTTCACATTTAATGTTTGAGCGCATAATTTAGCTCCTCCTACTCGAGTCTAAGAGGTTTTGATGATAGGCTCTTTGCCATTCATGAATGAGAGGTTACTTAAACAAGATCGATCTCAGTGCTCATTCACTGGGTGCTTTATGATTGTGATATCTGATGTGCATATCTCATGAGTGTTAGTTTGCCATTAATTAGCTATGTATCTGATTTTGCTGAGTAAATTAAAAAAAAACCACCATAATTGGGGCAAAGTCATCAAACACCCACCAAAATACATGTTTTCTGGTGATTTTTTATGAAGGGTTGATAACTTTTTCTAAATTGTGGTGGTTTTTTGCAATTAACTCGATTTTGCTAGTATAGTTGGTATGTAATCCTTTAACATAATCTTTATTCATCAGAGGGCGCGTGGGTCGTGTGGCCCATGGATCTCTTGATATTTGGTCGTTTTTCATATTAGTTTGTATGATTTGAAGTTAGTCTAGTTGTCATCTTCGGCGATGGTTGTTGCTCTAATACACTGGTTTTTTGGGACTTAGCACGGCGAATTTCCGCGTGTCTATTACAATAAACTCTACTATGAAAAGTTTGGCCGGCTCTTATGATGAAGGGAGGAAAACGGCGGCACGCCTTCGGCGCACTAGTGTCTGTAGTCGTCGTTAGGTGATCGAAGGACGTATTTGTATTTTTTTATTACTTTTAGGACTCTTTATGATGCTATTGTTGATTATTAATAGATTGGTGAAATTTCATAAAAAACCTAGGTAAAAGTTTGAGGCTATATATTCGATGCATCGATCATCTGGTCATAGTCTTGTTGTCGTGTCAGGTGTGGTGTGTCCCATGGCAAAAGAGTATAGAAAGAGACACACAACTGTGAAACTTCAGATTATTGGCTAGGCAAAAAAAAGTTCAATATCGTCTCTTTGTGCTGTAAACGGAAAAGGATATTTTTCCTACGAGGTGTACTATAATTCCAATCCCTATTTAGGTCTTGTTTACTTTACCGGTATTTTTATCCCCAAAAGATGTGGGGATATGCGGGGATTTAATGTCTACCCAACACTTTCCAATCCCCTCAAATATTTTTCTTAAAAATACTCTACCATGATAAAGAGTTTTTAGTCTATCCAAAAATACACTAGTGTGGAAGGGATTTGTGAGGATATTTTAGGATTATCCCCTTCAAACCTGGCCTAGTAAACTACCTAGCGGGGAAATTCTGAGATACGAAATAATCCCTCGGATACCCTAAAAGTAAACAAGGCCTTAAGGACAATGACATGGCATATTGAAAGCATACGCCCTGCAAAGCGTTGGTCTGGAAGATGCACCGGTGAAGGTACAAATACCAAATCATTTTGCCGTTTCTGGGCACATTATTCTACAAAACGGCGATTCTGGCATGCACGCTAGGTAGCGTGCACCCATCGATCTCCGCTCTGGAGATTCGGGGCTGGGGAGTGGGCCCAGCAGCATAGCAGAGCTGTGCAGTTTTTTATCAGGCCACCAATTCATCTTATACGGGTTGCTTTTGGTCAGATACATGTCAGATACACTAACAGGTTTGTCTTGAACAGTCCTTCTCTGTCCTCTTATTCTTTCCCGTCCCAATCCCCCGACCAGGCCCTGCTTCTTCTTCCTCATTCTTTCTTTCACCAAGAACTTCAGATCTATGGAACCCTAAGATATTGCAAGGGCATGAAGGGCGAATATCCTATCCCCCCCGGTTGTGCTTGGTGAAGATCTTTCTATTTTGTGAACTTCCATATGGAGGTTCCTGATGCACCCTCTTATCTAGATTCGGAAGGTAATGTGTTGCTTTCATTTGATTGCTCGCCCTTACAATGGACAAAAAAATTCTGCATCTTCAAGACCTTTTGGTCTCTTACATTTTCTGTTCCTTGATTCCCAATTTTTTGGCCGGAGATGGTGGTGGATGCTACATTGGCCTCCTTATGGCTGCTGATCCGTCAATAGCTCAAACGTAAGAGTCCACAATCACTAACATTATTGCTCCCACCGTAGATCTGGATTTGTAGGTTGACTTATATATTTTCTGTCCACACAAATTTGGATTCAGCCACTGCTATACCGGTTGTTCGATCTCCCCCAATTGAACCATACGAGGACTATCTCCCACACTTAGATGTTGAAGAAGAGACGTGAGCATTCTTGTTCTTACTATGGCATCCTAATTTTCGATTATAACATTGTTCTTGATGTATCGTAATCGTCCGATATGAAACTGTTTGATATTCGAGAAATCGCAATTTTCTGGAATAATTTACAGTCTGCACTTATGTCCGGTGTCCAACCCAACCCATTGGCAGTATATATATTCTAGTTGGCCTGATGAAACATAATTCTCTCATGTCAAACTTTTTTGGGGCGCTCCATAATTACAAATGCATTTACAAGTCTTTTGTATTTTGTTAATCAACTGTGTAAATACAAGACCATCTGTGTTAGCAAGTACTATTAGTGTTGATTAAAAACAATCGTCCTAACTTTGAAAGATATATAATCAGAAACAAGACAATTAATGTGGAGTCAATCAAGGCTCCAAATATCATAAGGAAGGCGGGCAGGAATCACAACTCAAGGTACAAATCTAGGTTGGAGGGTATCATAAGAAAAACCAAACCATTGGCTGCTGTACAGGAGGTTTGTAATCAACCTGGGGGCAGAACGGGTGTTCACCAGACACGATTTTGCAGCTGGTGTCGTGAATCTAGGCACAACATTAGGGGTTGCAAGACAAAGGCAGAAGGAGGTGAGAAGGTTGGTAAGAAAAGAAAGACTTATGATAAGCCGGCCACAACACTATAGCTATAGTTGGGTGAAGATTTTATATGTTGGTTTGTCTATTTCCTTGTAGTATCCTTTTTGTTATTATTTCTATCTAAGGCGAATGTACTATAGATTCATTGGTATGATGTTAAAACAAAGTGACGTGCCATAAATTATGATTTGGATTTGCATCATGAAGATTATGATGTGGGTAGTCATCACACATTTTGAAATTCATGGGTTCTAGATGAATATGCGCATTGAGTTCTCGGCACTGTATCGTCATAAGTATTATTACAAAATCTCTATATTACGATACATGGAAATAAACGCTTCATTGTTACGCAATATTTCGTTGACTTGGAGCAAAGGTAGATTGTCCGTTAATTAATCTATTATTATTCTTGAATGAAAAAACAGTGCGATTATTTGTGAAATTTAGATAATTCTTTGGAAAACAAAATTCGGGTTACAACGAACTTTTGCCTCTTTTGTTAATTAATTTTAATTGTTTTTTCCAAAAAGATGTGTTTGTTGTTAGAGTATGCGTATAAGGGTTGGAAATCGAGTAGGTAATACAGGCGTATAGTAATGAAAACTCAGGCAACATAGTTGGTAGTGGGAATTATTCAATGAAACATGATGATACTTTGGTGTGCAATAGATATGTTTAGATATATCCTGTTTTCCGACCGGATAGGTGCAACATTTATTATGTTTGGTGCCCATTTATGTGTATTTTTTTTGGGTCAACCAGTTCTTTCTTTTGTGTACAGGCACACTATAGTTCCTTATATGGGGGCCAAGTGTTTCCAGTACACAATACTGTTAGTGTGTACGACAGGAAAGTTCTATTTGAACTGCTAAATAAGGAGAAAGTTGGTAATTTTTGTTTGCTAAATAATTTAAGCATGGTAGCATCGCCTTATTATTTGTTATTTTTTCTGTTCACTTGTTAGTAGAGTTGTTGGTTGCCGTTACACTATAATATCATCCAATGATTTGCAGTTCGTTGGTCAACTACTCCTTTGTTGCAAACTACATGTTTAGCTATCTATTTAGATAAGCAAAATATCATAATTCACACAACAAGTTTGCGCGTGATAAAATTGTTAGATAGTCGCAGATGATGCACTCTAATTAATTTTTTTACAACAAAGTTCTTAATATCCAGCAAAAGGAAGCATCTGGGAAATAGTAATAGACAAACTAGACCATCTTAATCTCATTGAATAACAGGAACACACTCTTAGTCGTCCAGATGTCCAGATCCTGAACGTAGACATCCGGCACTTTCGACATGTTCCCCTTGGTGGAGAATGGTGGAGAATAGCTCGTACAATAGTTGTCTGCTAAATTCATTGATTGTTGCCTGCAAAAAAAACTTTTCAAATATTGGTAAAGTTTGCAGTGTGGCAATGAGTACACAGTATTAATAGAACACCTGGTATTAATAGAATAGCTCGTATAACAGTTGTCTGCTAAGTTTTACAAGCAGGCTACTATCTTAACTTAAAAAAGTGCAATAGTACGATGTAAACTTTAGGTACGCTGGTCTACTGTTTGGAACAAACAATAAGTCAACTATATAGCAGGATTATTTTTAGGATGGAATGTGCTGATTACCATCCATGTCACTATTTGGCCTTTTCAAAGACCAATAACATTAGGCTTCATTTAAATTTACTAAGATCAAGTTCTATAGACAATGATTATTTCCAAATTTATTCTAAAAAACGAATGGTTTGCTACAAAACAAAATTTTCAACGCAACACCATATGCTACACAACAAATATTGTCCTGGCAACAGCTAGAACTGTAATATATTTAGAGCAAACTAAATATTGTCCTGGATTATGTTTGTTACATGAAAAACAAGAAATAAGAACGATCAGGTAATGCAGCATTTTCAGTAATTACTAAAATCAATACCTATAATCCGAACTCAAATTTATATGCTCAGTATGTGCTGCGTTTTCCCGTCCCATGCAAAACACAAAAATACAACACAAAAATACAGGGGAAAATCCCCAATAGGAGCTGGCTCCTTTCTATAATCCAACGCAGCAGTGCATGGTTCCTTTATACGCTGCTGACTGCAGTGTATAGTAACACTCTAGCTCCCCAAAAAAAGCAAAATACTGAATCCAGAGGAAAATCCCCAAAGCATACTAGCATCGGACCAAATAGAATCTTACGGATTAGCATTAAGAACTTAAGGGATTCATCTGAATGTGTGCCTGCATAGTAGAAAACTAGAAAGACCATGGAAAAAATGAAAACAATCTAGTATTGTCGGAAGAATCTGGTCGGATGTAAGTTAAACGAGGTCGCGAGGATTATCAAACCTGATTCGCTGGAATTAGATTCAGTGTCCTCATCTGAATCCATGGAGGTCACCGGCATGGAGAAGAACACAAATCGGGTTGCCGCCCTCAATGGCGATACGGTCGACGGCCGGACAGATCGAGGTCGCGTGTGCTAGATCTGAGGCTGCGTAGGGGGAGAAGAAAGGATTTGCCTGGCCATGGTTTGGGAGGAGAGCGGGAGAAACGAGGAGGCAGGGAGTTATGGAAGAAGAGAGAGTTGGCGTCGTGGGGAGAAGATGGTGTCAGATGGATGGACGCGAGGTCGCGGGATACACGGAGTAAACAGTCCGGCCAGATGCAATACGGAGCTTATACGTGAAACTTGGTGGGCTGGCTTATCCGAATCTCGAAAGGATCGACGGCTCGGACGTGCACGCGACGCCAGAGTTGCATTTCTGCATTATTCTAGCTCTCTGCAATCTTCTGGCTTCCCAAATGGGAAGGGCATCATTTTTCAAATCAGAGCGCCATGTCGTCACTTTGTTATCGCCTGATTAGCTTAGGAGCCGAGAGGAGGTATAAGTGACGTTGCCAGTTCGGCTCGGCCGTGGTCGCTGTTAGATTGTATAGTCTCTCTATATTTGCCAATTATATAAGGGTATTTAATATATTTGCCATACACACATGTACATATATATTGGTGTTTGGTCCCTAGTTAATCTAAGTTTTTCTTTTGAAATACCAGTTAATTCAAGTTGATCATCACAGCATGGTGTCAGAATCCAGGATGAGGTCTTCGCAGGATGCAACTCGTGTTGCTGCTGCCTATTCTCCTCCGGTAAGGCTCTCTTTGCACCAGGTGTGCTGCTACAGCCTCGTCGCTGATGTTTTTCCCCTCTCCCAAATCCCCCCAAACCGCTGCCCAAGATCTCCGTTATAGATGCAATTGGGTCAGTATTAGATCACCCTCTTTTTTTAAGTAAGAACATTTAAAATAATATGAGCAGCAAGCCGTCTCATTAAAAGTCTTCCAGTTCCCTCGGATACTCTGGTAAGAAAAAAAGTGCGTAAGAAACTTGATACTCTGAGAATTACAGAATGTTCATATAATCATGATTAACCAGAGACGAGAACCAGAGACAAGACACGACTCGGCGGTGATCCCTAAGAACTACCACTAGATCTTGATTTGCCTAGTTGAGCCAAAGCATGAGCAACTCCATTTCTAAACCGATCCACTTTGGCAACAGTAAACCATTCATAATTCCTCAGGATCTCCTTCGCTTGACGATACAGGCTCCAGCATTCCGAACGATCTCCATCTGGACCATTAATTGTTTGCATGACACGTGAGCAATCGGACTCCAACGAGGTGGAGAGATAGGCACTTCAAACCTTCAAGGGAAGCCAGGACCTCGGCCTCTTCAGCACTAGTACAGCTCGATACAAATTTCCATTCCAAAAAAAGTGGCCGATCGAGATGATTCCTGATAATTATACCAAAGCTGGCCCTCTTGGTAACGAAATCCCAGCCCGCGTCCATGTTCACTTTCACTGTTCCTTCATCTGGTGGTATCCAATTGGAATGTATAGGGATTGGAGCTTCCAAGTGATCATTGTTGGTTACGTTCTCCTTCCCCTTCGTGTTAGAACTGGTAGACGCCACAGCCGAGAAGAAGATCATGTAATTCCTAATGAATGTCGCTGATGTGGCAACCGAGGCATTTTCATCCCCATGAACAATATTATTACAGTGGTGACAGACCCTCCAAAGCAGAAAAAGTGTCCGTGACCGCATGTCAACGTACATCCCATGCAGCAACGTGAGTAGCCACTCCAGGCTGGCGACCTGGACCTCTTCTTTTGTAGGTATGTCACACACGTTGCACATCTCCTCTCCCAGTACTCGAGCCAGAGTGCATCGAATTACAGCATGGTGCTCGTCCTCGTTCTCCCGGCCACAGATAGAGCAGATCGGATCAACAGTTGGAATTCACCTGTTGAGGCCCACTTTCATAGCCAACGAGGAGGCCGCCGCCTTCCAAGCGAAGACACGAATTTTGTTCGGGACTTTAGCTTCCACACAAGGTCCCATATATGCCGATCCCCCAATGGTTTTGAGCTTGACTGACCCCTGTTCAAAGCTTCGTAGGAAGGTTCCATCCCCAACCGATATGCCGACCGAACTGAGAAAAGACCGTTGCTCTCCGGATACCAAGCCACAAAATTTTCACATTGCCTAGGAGGAAGTTTGATGGATAGGATGGCATTAGCATCGTACACAGAACAACAAGATCTGACCGCCTCTTCATCCCATGTGTGTGTTGTCGTTAATGATCTCGCTAACCCCTCTTCTTCTCGAGTTTCCCCTACGATCAATGAAACTCAAAGCCCCGGGCAGGGGATCAAATTATCACAATATTTTTCCATCTAGGATCCGGATCCAATGCGCCATATAACACCTTTCTTAGTAACTCTAGCCCATGCATAACTCCTTGCCACAAGGCCAACGTATTCTGGATGAAGGCAATATCAAGTAGGTTTGCCAAAGGATTGTACCTGGCTTTGAGCAGTCGAGCACACAACATCAAGGAAGTAGAGTAACCTCCAAGCTTGCCGAGCGAGCAGACCCTGGTTAAAAATACAGAGATCTTGAAAGCCAATACCATCCCGAGATTTAGGACGTGTCATCTTATCCTACGACATCCAATGCATACGTCTTCAATCATGTTTATCGCCCCACCAAAAATTCCTCACAATTTGGGACAGATCATCTAGTAAACCGATAGGGAATTTGAAGATGCCCATAGCTTATGTTGGCAAGGATTGCAACACTGCTTTTACTAGTATTTCTTTTGTAGCTCCAGACATGTATTTCTCACACCAATCGTCATCTCGTGAAGATTCTCTTTTTTTATTTGTCCCTCCGGCACACAGGGAGCCCCAGGTATTTTTTCTTCAAAGCATTATGTATCATATCTAAGGATATTCTTTACCTTAGATTAAACCTCTGCTGAACGCCTATCACCATAAAGGATGGAACACTTGCCCAAGCTTACTAGTTGCCCCGTACGTTCTCTCATATTTGTCCAAAACTGATTTAACCACAGTAGCTTGATTGACAGACCCTTTGAAGAATATAGGAGGTTGTCATCGGCAAATAAGAGATGTGACACGCCCGAGGCTCTCTACCCTCTCTAGAACAAAATTTTCCAATGACATTATCATTTCTAAAAAAGCTAGTTCATTTTTTAAAACTAAACAAAAGGGTAGAGGGTACCCTAACGGTGACCGACTTGCATCTCTAATCTCCGAGCTTGCAGATTTGCGAGTGTCGTCTGATGGCCACCGACGCCGAGTTGGGATCAGTGGAGGGTTTGTGGGAGGGGAGGAACGATCCTCTGCGGGGTTACCGAGTGGGAAGAAACACAAAAAACAAGAGATTTTTTTGCAAAAAGAAATAGAAAAATAAGAAAAAGTGATGAGAGGAAGATGGGGCATTCCAGTGGGTTGTGCAGAAGTTATTTTTATGGGCTATTTAATGATGGGCTGCCAAAAGCTGATATGGTACACGATTTTTCTCGAAATTCTGGGTGGGCTAAGGCCCAACTGGTCTACCATCTAGGTCCACCTATGTTGAGAAGCACTTCAGTCAAGTCTGTGTTACCCTAAAAAAAATCAAATCTATGTAGAACATAGGCTAATAATGGTTGGGAGGAACTTGGAGTTTTCTGTTTGGTCTGCTTAAGCCAGGCTACTGCGAATACCCTCATCGCAAAAACGGGAATACAGTGGAAGTCTTTGACCATGGGAAGTGTGAATCAATTTTCAGATGCTTGAAGGTACCAAATCTGTGTTACGATAACGAGATGCCTGCGATGACTTCGTCAATCTGAAGACTCGTCGACTCAGTCTCTGGAAGGTGCTTATAGGGGTAGGGTGTACGTACGTGTGTTCATAGGAATGAGTATATGTATGTACTGTGAGCGTCTGCGTTCGTACGGTGTTTCTTAAAAAAAATCGGTATTACCCTACAAAAACAAATCTGTGTGTAAAAAATTAGGCTAATTCTTGGTAAGGTTGTGTAAAAAGGAGATTCAGTTTGATCTGGTCAACCCAGGCTGCTGTCGTCGCGTAAGTAAAACGGGAATACAGTGGAAGGCTTGGGGCATGAGAAGTGTGAACCAATCTTCAGATGCTGCTAATAATGGAGAACGGAGAAAGACTAGCTTGAAATGTCGTAGCTAGCTACTAAGACCATGTACTACGTGTGTCTAAAGCGGCTTAAAGGCCTTTATGGTTCGATTCCACACATAGCAAGAAACCGATTCAATAGCTCTGACAGGAAAAGCGACTCAAGTTTTTGGTTCGATTCATCGTACAAAATCTGACAGACTGGCCCACTGTACAGAGAAAGAGAGGAGAGAGATACATCTCTGACCGCATGCAAAAAGGGTAGTGTATGTATCAGTTTGGGCCCATATAGGAATCGAAACCTACATAGCAAAAAAATTAGACCGACTCAAAAATCTGACAGCTTTTTCATTGAACCGGCATGACATAGTGCATGGTCTAACTATAGTTGGCAAGTCAACAACAGTTTTTTCACCAACAGTTATCTGTTCTGTGTCGCCTTGTTGCCAAGTCTGTGTCGATCGCCTGCTGGTGCTGGTAGACCATCGGGCTGTCCACTACAGTAGGGCGCTAGCTGCTGTTTTCTTCGATCTTAATTAATTCAACACTTGCGTCCGGTGATGTCCCAGACAGGAACTAAATAACTATAGTTGCTACGTACGTAGCTAGTAAATCAATGACTGAAATGGGGGGCTCGATGATGCTGCAGGAAGACGAAGTAGTCTTCTTTACGTGGTTGAGCGTCGTCGTGTACCTTACCTCATTTTTAATACTCTCGTGTCGTGATCTCATCGATATTTTACTGTTAGATGAGTTTGATTCGTGGGTTCAAACCGTGGACGGTCAGGTTGGTCATCCACATGATGCATATTCAGCCATTCATCAGGTGGTAGCAGGTCATATCTTCTCTTTGCCCTTTTTCCTCAAAAAGGACGGTCGGGCGGACCGGACTTTGTTTTTCTGCGGAACGGGCTTGAAGTGTTCAAAATGATTTCTAGGAACCCGTCGTACACCGCCATCGACCGGAAGCCATGGAGCATGGACCGTCCATAGTCTAGAAGCTCGCTCAGACTCAGGCCAGTCTTCAAAATCAAGGAGCTGGGCATGGGCGTATATCGTTGGATTATTAGTCATAATTTTCACGATTAGTTATAGAATATAAATCATGACAAAACCAGCAACTAGCTCATGTAACTCGAATATACTAGATGTACTAAACAACAGGATAAACGGAAACAAACAACAGCTAAACATGTACTCGCAGAATATGATGGGCTGAGTCCATGTTGCGCATGTTCGCGAGATTCCCGCAACCCGCGGCGGACGTCGTCGGAGGAGGAGCGCGCGTGTATCTCTTTTATTGTCACTCTCACTTATAAAGTGGTGCAACACTTCACCATATAAGGTGATGCAACTCTCCTTCAACTTACCATGTGGGACTAAACTTGAGCTTCCACTCCACTCTCATGTGAGCTGCCATAAACATAGGCTCAAACACACATATATGCTGCCATAAATCTGGGCTTTAAGATTAAAAAAAAATCTGAAATACACATGGGGCTAAATGGAATAGCCTATTATTTCTAACACACGTCACATCTCATCTCACTGTGTACGCTCAGAAAAAAAACTCATCTCACCGTGTGTGCCGTGTGCGCGACCCGTCAAAGTTCAAACCCAGCACACCTTCCACGGGCCACGGCGTCGACGACCCGGCTGCGAATAGGTCGATCGGGCTGGCTGTCTCGGCAGCACAGCCATCGACTAAAAAAAGATACAAGCCGGTGGCCCCGCTCTGCGCGCAGCCACGCCGGCTATATAATAGAGCAAGCACACACGTCGCATCTCGTGCTTCGTCTGGACACATTGACCCCATCACGGCGTGTTAGCTGCTTCTCTCACGATCCTCTCTTCTCAAGCTCCAGCCATCACGCCTGATCTGGCCATGGCTGGACCGGGGGAGAAGCGCTCTGCCGCTGACGACGGCAAGACCGTCCCGCCGCCTCGACCCGCCGGCTCCGGTACGTACTATACAACCGTTTAATTTTCCCGCCTCGTCTCCGTTCCCCTTTTAGACCGCGACCATCTCTCAATACGTTTGGTTTTGCGTTAGTTCGACGACCACCACGACTCCACGATTGGACGCCGTCGCTGGTTCCTTCGCCTCTTTTCTTGTGTATTCTCGCCGTTAAGCTTGCCTACTGCTCTCCTGGCTCTCGGTCGCAATGATCTGAGCCTAGAAATCGATTCAAAGATCCTTGCAAGCTCCCACGGGGGTTTCGTCCAATGCATACGCCAGAGCGTTGTTTCGTCGATAGTAGCCAAAATTGTCCTCTTCTAAACCTGTGGGCTGTGACCACATGTCCCGATGTTTTTTAAATTTGGGTGCTCCCAACTTAGCCCACGTTCTTCCAAATCTGGACAGCAGCCTCGCGTGAAATGCGCTCGATCGCCGGCCGGCATGTTCGGACAAAACTTGAATACTCTCTCTCTCTCTCCGTTCTAAAAAATAAGGCATATAGCCTAGTACTCTATTTTGAAAATGAATGTAGAAGTAAATCACAGCGTCAATGTTAATCATTTCGTATTATGTTATTTTTTAAAAAAATCTGGCTAACTTTACGTACCACTAGTTCACTTCTCAAAAAATTATATGTCATCCTATAAAAAAAACGGTGGTACTAGTACTACTTGTTCACTAGAGTCATGGATCTGTCCTGCTTCGTAGACAAAATTAAATTAAATTTTACTTTCGCGGGTCGAGTTGCCGCTTGCAATCCTCCTGTGTTATGGATCGTTGATGACCTAAATTTTCACCGTTATATGTGTTGAAGTGTATAAGTGGATTGCACTAGTCTTTTCCATCGTTCACTTTTTTTGGTTGCGTTGGCTGCCTCTGGTTCCTTCGCCTCTTTCCTTGTGTATTCTCGCCGTTAAGCTTGCCTACTGCTCTCCTGCCTCTCGGTCGCAATGATCTGAGCCTAGAAATCGATTCAAAGATGCTTTGCTCCCACGGGGGTTTCGTCCATAGCATACGCCAGAGCGTTGTTTCGTCGATAGTAGCCAAAATTGTTCTCTTCTTAACCTGTGGGCTGTGGCCACATGTCCCGATGTTTTTTAAATTTGGGTGCTCCCAACTTAGCCCATGTTCCTCCAAATCTTGGACAGCAGCCTCGCGTGAAATGCGCTCGATCGCCGGCCGACATGTTCGGACAAAACTTAAATACTCTCTCTCTCTCTCCGTTCTAAAAAAATAAGGCATATAGCCTAGTACTCTATTTTGAAAATGAATGTAGAAGTAAATCACAGCGTCAATGTTAATCATTTCGTATTATGTTATTTTTTAAAAAAAATCTGGCTAACTTTACGTACCACTAGTTCACTTCTCAAAAAATTATATGTCATCCTATAAAAAAAAACGGTGGTACTAGTACTACTTGTTCACTAGAGTCATGGATCCATCCTGCTTCGTAGACAAAATTAAATTAAATTTTACTTTCGCGGGTCGAGTTGCCGCTTGCAATCCTCCTGTGTTATGGATCGTTGATGACCTAAATTTTCACCGTTATATGTGTTGAAGTGTATAAGTGGATTGCACTAGTCTTTTCTATCAGTTCAGACTTTTGGTTGCGTTGGCTAGCCGTCTCTGGTTCCTTCGCCTCTTTCCTTGTGTATTCTCGCCGTTAAGCTTGTCTACTGCTCTCCTGCCTCTCGGTCGCAATGATCCGAGCCTAGAAATCGATTCAAAGATCCTTTGCTCCCACGGGGGTTTCGTCCATAGCATACGCCAGAGCGTTGTTTCGTCGATAGTAGCCAAAATTGTCCTCTTCTTAACCTATGGGCTGTGGCCACATGTCCCGATGTTTTTTAAATTTGGGTGCTCCCAACTTAGCCCACGTTCTTCCAAATCTGGACAGCAGCCTCGCATGAAATGCGCTCGATCACCGGCCGGCATGTTCGGCCAAAACTTGAATACTCTCTCTCTCTCTCCATTCTAAAAAATAAGGCATATAGCCTAGTACTCTATTTTGAAAATGAATGTAGAAGTAAATCACAGCGTCAATGTTAATCATTTCGTATTATGTTATTTTTTAAAAAATCTGGCTAACTTTACGTACCACTAGTTCACTTCTCAAAAAATTATATGTCATCCTATAAAAAAAACGGTGGTACTAGTACTACTTGTTCACTAGAGCCATGGATCCGTCCTGCTTCGTAGACAAAATTAAATTAAATTTTACTTTCGCGGGTCGAGTTGCCGCTTGCAATCCTCCTGTGTTATGGATCGTTGATGACCTAAATTTTCACCGTTATATGTGTTAAAGTGTATAAGTGGATTGCACTAGTCTTTTTCATCAGTTCAGACTTTTGGTTGCGTTGGCTAGCCGTCTCTGGTTCCTTCGCCTCTTTCCTTGTGTATTCTCGCCGTTAAGCTTGCCTACTGCTCTCCTGCCTCTCGGTCGCAATGATCTGAGCCTAGAAATCGATTCAAAGATCCTTTGCTCCCACGGGGGTTTCGTCCATAGCATACGCCAGAGCGTTGTTTCGTCGATAGTAGCCAAAATTGTCCTCTTCTTAACCTGTGGGCTGTGGCCACATGTCCCGATGTTTTTTAAATTTGGGTGCTCCCAACTTAGCCCATGTTCTTCCAAATCTTGGACAGCAGCCTCGCGTGAAATGCGCTCGATCGCCGGCCGACATGTTCGGACAAAACTTGAATACTCTCTCTCTCTCCCCGTTCTACAAAATAAGGCATATAGCCTAGTACTCTATTTTGAAAATGAATGTAGAAGTAAATCACAGCGTCAATGTTAATCATTTCGTATTATGTTATTTTTTAAAAAAATCTGGCTAACTTTACGTACCACTAGTTCACTTCTCAAAAAATTATATGTCATCCTATAAAAAAAACGGTGGTACTAGTACTACTTGTTCACTAGAGTCATGGATCCATCCTGCTTCGTAGACAAAATTAAATTAAATTTTACTTTCGCGGGTCGAGTTGCCGCTTGCAATCCTCCTGTGTTATGGATCGTTGATGACCTAAATTTTCACCGTTATATGTGTTAAAGTGTATAAGTGGATTACACTAGTCTTTTCCATCAGTTCAGACTTTTGGTTGCGTTGGCTAGCCGTCTCTGGTTCCTTCGCCTCTTTCCTTGTGTATTCTCGCCGTTAAGCTTGTCTACTGCTCTCCTGCCTCTCGGTCGCAATGATCTGAGCCTAGAAATCGATTCAAAGATCCTTTGCTCCCACGGGGGTTTCGTCCATAGCATACGCCAGAGCGTTGTTTCGTCGATAGTAGCCAAAATTGTCCTCTTCTTAACCTGTGGGCTGTGGCCACATGTCCCGATGTTTTTTAAATTTGGGTGCTCCCTACTTAGCCCACGTTCTTCCAAATCTGGACAGCAGCCTCGCATGAAATGCGCTCGATCACCGGCCGACATGTTCGAACAAAACTTGAATACTCTCTCTCTCTCTCTCTCTCTCCCTCTCCGTTCTAAAAAATAAGGCATATAGCCTAGTACTAAATCACAGCGTCAATGTTAATCATTTCGTATTATGTTATTTTTTAAAAAAATCTGGCTAACTTTACGTACCACTAGTTCACTTCTCAAAAAATTATATGTCATCCTATAAAAAAAACGGTGGTACTAGTACTACTTGTTCACTGGAGTCATGGATCCGTCCTGCTTCGTAGACAAAATTAAATTAAATTTTACTTTCGCGGGTCGATTTGCCGCTTGCAATCCTCCTGTGTTATGGATCGTTGATGATCTAAATTTTCACCGTTATATGTGTTGAAGTGTATAAGTGGATTGCACTAGTCTTTTCCATCAGTTCAGACTTTTGGTTGCGTTGGCTAGCCGTCTCTGGTTCCTTCGCCTCTTTCCTTGTGTATTCTCGCCGTTAAGCTTGCCTACTGCTCTCATGCCTCTCGGTCGCAATGATCTGAGCCTAGAAATCGATTCAAAGATCCTTTGCTCCCACGGGGGTTTCGTCCATAGCATACGCCAGAGCGTTGTTTCGTCGATAGTAGCCAAAATTGTCCTCTTCTTGACCTGTGGGCTATGGCCACATGTCCCGATGTTTTTTAAATTTGGGTGCTCCCAACTTAGCCCACGTTCTTCCAAATCTGAACAGCAGCCTCGCGTGAAATGCGCTCGATAGCCGGCCGGCATGTTCGGACAAAACTTGAATACTCTCTCTCTCTCTCTTCTAAAAAATAAGGCATATAGCCTAGTACTCTATTAAATGAATGTAGAAGTAAATCACAGCGTCAATGTTAATCATTTCGTATTATGTTATTTTTTAAAAAAAGTCTGGCTAACTTTACGTACCACTAGTTCACTTCTCAAAAAAATTATACGTCACCTATAAAAAAAAGGTGGTACTAGTACTACTTGTCCACTAGAGTCATGGATCCTTCGAGCTCCGTAGACAAAATTAAATTAAATTTTACTTTCGCGGGTTTATATGAGTTGCCGCTTGCAATCCTTCCCGTGTTATGGATCGTTGATGACCTAAATTTTCACCGTTATATGTACCTGTTGTAAGCCGCTGGTCGGGATATGTTGCATTTGAGAAATTCCTATAAGAACTCCCCATATAGTGAAGTTTTGTTGGCCCACACTTGTGTTTTTTTAGTTGAGAGATTTTTACACATTAAAATCATGTACCCCGCGTGTTCTTTGTTTATTGCTTGCCATGTTTATAACACTTTGTATATTTGGCTAGTATTTAAAAAAAACTGAAATTATAGCAATTTGGTCTAAAAACGTTGCTCCAATAGCCTTTTCATAAATGGTTCTCCGTCATAACAAGTTAGGAAGCTGTGTATATTGGTCTCCCACTTGGTATATTTGCCAAGTCTCTGGCCACTTCCTATAATTGCTAAAACAAGCGTAGGAGAGAAAACTTCCCTCGCGTGACTCGCTCCCGCCGCCTCCCACGCCACCATTTGACCCTGGCGTCTCCGCGCCAAGTTCACCAAGCATCCTCGTGGCCCCGCCCCTCCTTTCCCCACTGACTCACGTGCCCCCGCGACCAAATCGAGTGTTGCCCTGTCACAAGCTCACACCGGTCAATTCAGACTGAGGGAGGCCGACGTCAGTGTTTCATGGTGCGGGTGAGCTCGACCCGCACCCTGGTGCTCCCAGCCTTCATGTCTGCGTCCCCTCGCCTCTGTGCATATTGCAGCATGGTGGCGACCCATACCACCTTGACGGCGCTACCTTGCTTCCTAAGCCACCATGTACCTCCTTCGTGTCCTTCCACACCCCCACCTAGCCTCTCGCACCTGTGCCGCCTCCCGCCGAGCCTGCAAGAAAGCTCCCCATCATCATAGACATGGCTTGCATTCAGGAAAGGGAATGTGTGCATTATCCAGCCAAACGGGGGATCAGCATCCGCTTCCTACAAGAGTTCAAGCACCTTGCACAGTAGGTGTGCATTATCCAGCCAAACGGGGGATTAGTATCCGCTCCAGTGGTCCCACGTGTCGTTCGGCTTCGATGCCGCATCATCCGGACGTCGGGAGTAGGCATCCTTTCCTTGGTGGTGACACCAACCATGTCAACACCAAAGTCTCGAAGATGCTATTGATGGGGCTGGGGGCGGGGAGAGGGGGGAGGGGTTAACCTCCTCTTGTCCAAGTTGATCAAGCGCCTGCAGATTCCTCTCAAGGACCTCCGGCCCATTTCCAGGGTGTCAGCCCTGGGCTCACTCAGCCACTGGGAAAGGTCACGTTGTCCATAAACTTTAGATCAAGGATAACTATCGCATTGATCATGTCACCTTTGATGTGACAGACACCCATTGCCTTACAACAACATCTTGGGATGTCGGGCACCGACAGATTTCATGTCTGCCTCGCAGTATGCCTATAACGTCTTGAAGTTGCCTGGCCCATGGGGCGTCGTCTCGATGTGTTTGTAATGCCACTTGACACGATAAAAGATATCTAGGGTTTATGTAGAGACTATGTTGACTAAGGCTTCAACTTGGCGTCGGTGAATGACTTGAACATAGATGAATAATCTTTAGATATATAGGCATCGGTGATAGGTGTCTCCACATTGGACGTCGAATCTTGAATATCTTCGACACCTCCTAACGATTTGGAACTTTAAACAACATGGACTACTTGGTACAGTAATTACTTTGATTTGACAAGTTTCCCGCTTTTTTATAATATTTTTTTGGTACTACTAAGCATAACTTAGGCATTCTAGAACTATCATTTAAATATTAAGTTTGACAATTACTTATATATTTTGGAAGTGTGGTTCGTGATAGCTCACGAACATCCTACATCAGCGAGCAAGCTTCTTTTTTCTTCCACGTGATTATCTCTTATTTGTCTTTTAAAGGTGCACTTCACAAGATTTTAGTGTTAGACATATTAATATTCCACACACACAGGGAATATATAGTTTCTATAGTTATATATTTACCTAAAAATACACAATAACTACTACTATGATATTTGATGATTGTACGGTTTACAGATATGTGTATTTTTATTAAAATATATATAATGATACACAAACTTGCACACTTGTATGCACACTATATAATTTATGCATATGCGAAAATTGGTTTATGGAGAACTCTGCCAGCAAAGTAATAAAAAATAATGCTTCAAGATTAACAAAATAGAAAATCATGCACATTAAGGCCATTGTGTGATAAAAAATAGGTTTAGAGGAGTATAAAAGTCCAGTATGAATTTTCCATTTTTTGCGCTAGTATTGACCGCCGAAGAACTAGCATGTCGACGATGCTTGTTGTAGGAGTAGGGCATGCAGTTGTCGTTGTATGTAAGGAATATTAGGTTGGCGACGATCTCACCGACTGGGTTTAGCACCGGCATATTCTAACGACATGTTGGCATAGCTAGGCGTCACAGTATGGAACACGACCATCACGTAAGTAAGACGTAGGAGCTCTTCTGCTCTTTCTGCAGCCACGAGATGAGATAGTTGATGACGAACCCCGAGAAGGCGTAGTCAGGGAAGAACGTTAGGCTTTTTCTTAAAAAACTGTAATAGTAGAAGTCTTGTGGGAGTGCCAATAATGTGACTAGGGAGTGGTATAACTAATGAATCTTTGAGAAATTACTAATGGATCAAACTTAGTATAAAACATCAACATGTGATTTGGTTTTACAAATCTAGTTACAATGAAGCGAATAGTGAAAATGATGCTTGATTCAAAACGGAGAGGAATATTGCGATGCCAATCCTTCATGTTTGCATGCCTTTTTTATTTGTATGTTGCATGAAGAGTGTCTTTCGCTCCCGAGTTCCAGCGCTCGCTTTGTTTAAAAAAAATCAAAACACATATTTACAAGTTTTAAAAACTCTGAAAATAAATTCTAGGCATAGTCAATGTCTTATCCTATAAGCGCGAAAAATTGCAACCCGTAATTCTTTATATTGTGGGCTACATAAAAATAGCAAAATCTGAAAAATTTAGAGATGTAAAACTATGCATACTCAGATCTACAATTTTGTTATTTTTATGTAGCTCATAATACATAGTATTTGAAATTGGTATTTTTCCACATTTATGGGATACTTCACTGGCTACATGACCCCAGATTTTATTTCAGATTTTTCTAAAACTAAGAAATGTGTTTCTTTGGTTTTTTTATGATCACCGGTGTCCATATGCACCAAATCTCCACTCAATGTATTTTTTTTCTAAACCAGGATCACTGGTGCCTACGTGCACTCCATAAGACGTACTAGGACTCTGATCTACAATTTTGTTTTGTGCCAGGCCACAAAATCTTCTGAAAGATGTTCACTCAAAATAATCTGACGATGCATTGCTCTTAGATTGTGTGGGCACTGTATAGTAGTACTTCCTCATAGTGTCCGTAAGACGTACTACTAGCTAGGACTCTGCGTTTGGAAGGATTGCAAAGATACTAACACGTGTGTTATCAGGTATCACCAAAAGGCTTCCCCGCCTCGCGTTCATGATCCTGTTAGCGGTGATGTTCCGTCAGCTTCAGGCACCGCCTCCCAAAATCTGCGGATCACCAGGCGGGCCTCCGGTCACCGGGACGAGGGTCACGCTGAAAGACGGGAGACACCTGGCTTACCACGAGTCCGGTGTCCCGAAGGAACAGGCAAAACACAAGATCATCTTCGTCCATGGATTCGACTCCTGCAGATACGATGCGCTGCAAGTATCACCGGTAAGTGACGACGACGATCAACCAGTCTGATCTGAACATGCTTTGTAGTATACGGCGGTTCTGATGTGTTGCTGGAAACTTTGGCGATTGCAGGAGCTGGCGCAGGAGCTCGGGGTCTACATCTTGTCGTTCGATCGGCCTGGGTACGGCGAGAGCGATCCGCACCCGGCGAGGACCGAGAAGAGCATCGCCATGGACATCGAACAGCTAGCTGACGCCCTGCAGCTCGGCCCCAGGTTCTACCTCATCGGGTACTCCATGGGCGGCGAGATGATGTGGAGCTGCCTCAAGCACATCCCTCACAGGTACAGTTTGTGAAGAAATGCCAACGGAATCTTAATAAGATAAATAAACATGTGCTTTATCTTTCTGCAATTTTCATCATTTTTTTCGTGTTCTGCAGGCTTTCGGGGGTGTCAATCCTTGCGCCCGTGGGCAACTACTGGTGGTCAGGGTACCCGTCCAACGTGTCGTGGGCCGCGTGGTACAAACAGATCCCGCAGGACCAGTGGGCCGTCCGCGTGGCGCACCACGCCCCCTGGCTCACCTACTGGTGGAACACCCAGAAGCTCTTCCCGGCCTCCAGCGTCATCTCCTTCAAGCCCGCCATCCTCTCCCGGGAAGACATGGCCGTCGTCCCCAAGCTCGCCCACCGAACCTACGTGGTACGTAATCCTACTGAAGCAACTCCGTCCATCCTGATCCTGGGACGCTTCATAATTTTATGTTTCCGACGCATGCAGGGCCAGGTGAGGCAGCAGGGGGAGCACGAGAGCCTGCACCGGGACATGATCGTCGGGTTCGGCAAGTGGGGGTGGAGCCCGCTGGAGATGGAGGACCCCTTCCCCGGCGGCGAGGCGGAGGTGCACCTGTGGCACGGCGCCGACGACCGCATGGTGCCCGTCGCCCTGTCCCGGCACATCGCCAAGACCCTGCCGTGGGTACGCTACCACGAGCTGCCCACGGCCGGCCACCTCTTCCCCATCGCCGACGGCATGGGCGATGTCATCGTCAAGACCATGGTGCTGTGAGAAGACTGAAGCGAGTGTTAGCTGTAATGACATGGACGCATGTGTCAGATTGGTCCCCTGTTTTTCTTACGGCGGTCTAGTACGTAGCTTCTATAAATAGCTGAGCATAATAATTTCTTCCCTAGTCGTTGCAGCTCTATCTATCTATCTATTCTATCTATACTATTAAAAAGATTAGGACCGTTCGTCACCCTCCAGAATTTCCGTCTGTCAGGAAAAGACCGTTTTGCCCCTGGCTTTTCGGAGGTATTACAAGTTGTGCCACCGCCAAGTTGGTCATAGTACTTTTCTCTCTCTCTCCTGTAGCCTCGCGACGCCCCAGTGCCGACCTCGCGATGCCCAAGTGCCGACCGCGGCCATTCAGCGTTACATACCGACGAGATCGCCGCCGCCGCCGCCGTGACCGACGCCGCCGCCTCGTCGAGGAACGAGGTTATGGTCCTGCTGACCTCCTCGCCGGGCGAGGCCCTCTCACACTGCCCGAGCCCTCCCCGCAGTGTGGAGCTCGAGGCGAGACCGGCGGGCTAAAAATGGCGAACGCCATGGAGATGTGGGAGTGAGTGCCCGAGCCCCACCCCCGACGCCGCCCGAGCCCCTCCCGCAGTGAGCTCGAGGCGTGCATGTACGCCTCGGGAAGGGATCGGATGGCGTGCCGGGCGGACTTCATGGACGGGGCGCACACCATGGCGGCAACATCAGGTCAGTGTCACGCTCCAACACCTGTTCTTCTCCAACACGGACTGCAGCTCAGCTCTGGCACGAATCGTGCTCGACCACGCGACCAGGTTGCCCTCATAAAAACCAAGCTCTAGCTCGAAATCGAATCGAAAACTCACGCCAAAGAACCCAAACTCGGCATCACCAATGCCTCGATCTAAATCGAAATCCCAGCAACCCAAATCGAAGAAAACTTTGTCACCGGGTTATGCCCAAGATGGACATTGCCACAGCCAAAGATCCGTCTCAGCTCGACATTGTCGTCATCACCCAGCTCGAAGTCCTGCCGGAAGTTACTAGCCCTCGGGTAACCTATCATACATGACAAAATTAGTAAATCTTTTGTCTCCTTCAAATGTTAAGAAGATTGTCAATGTTAAATTTCTTGTAGCCCCAGCTGCAACCCAATGAAGAAGATGCTCTGTTAGCAGCAAAGGTAGAAGATCCGCCTCAGCTCTAGCTGCAACCCAATGAAGAAGATGCTCTGTTAGCAGCAAAGGTAGAAGATCCGCCTCAACTCGACATTGCCGCCGCCACCCAGCTCGAAGCTCTACCGGAAGTTCTGCCCAAGATGAAAATTACAACAGCTGAAGATCCGCCTCAGAACAACATTGCCGATCTCTCGTCACTTGGTCAACTACCAGATACGGTAATTACATTTTATCCTATTGTTCTTTCATATTGCTTGGTTTGCCCATTGCAATTGTGCAAGTACAGAACCGTTGGTTGATTGAGTGCATCTAGGTATTTTATTATTATATTTCTCCAGTTGAATTGGTTTGAGTGAAGCAATAATGATGTGGTGAGGCGAGCAGAGCACAATGACCTGTGAGCTGAGACATTTACACTTTGTTTTCTTCGGTTCTGGAATTTGATCTAAACCACTCCTTTAAAGATGCTTAAAACCGTCTATTCCTAAACGTTTGTACTGCTGTATGGAGTTGAAGAGCATCAATATTTTTGAAGGGAATCGAGCTTTGTATGAATTTTGCGTGTGATATCCTTGGAGAACTCTTGACATATGTTTGCTTCGCCTCAGCTCGACATTGCCGCCGTCACCCAGCTCGAAGCTCTACCGGAAGTTCTGCCCAAGATGAAAATTGCAACAGCAGAAGATCCGTCTTATAACAACATTGCCGATCTCTCGTCACTTGGTCAACTACCAGATACGGTAATTACTGCTACTGATGTATTGTTGGTCTGAATTTTTAGATCTAATAGTTTAACTCTGTTTTTTTCTAATTCGCGTGTAGTCTAGGAGTTTTCCATTAACTGGGAATAATCTTCTTGTTTATATATAAGAATAGACTACGATCGCATATTCAATATCAAGTTGCAAGTACCAGGAGTACGGATCCCACAAAATAAGAAGTAAATGAGAAAAGAAATTAGCAAGATGAGCTAGCTTGCTATACTTGATTTATGCCAAGGAATACTGCCAGTATTTATATACTTTGCTCTATTTTTTATCATCTCAATCTGAAGAATTCTGAAGGCGTAATATGACCACTGCATTTTTTCACATCAACTAAGCCGCCACTGCCATGTAGCTGCTCCTCTTAACTGGCTTGGTTGGGATAAAGTTAGCTTACCCTGTCAAATCAGACAAGAACCTAAAATAGAAGAAAAAATTGTTTAATCTTTGTCAAGCTTATTTCCAGTAGCATATATGCACAACTGAATGTTATTTTCTTTTTTTCTTATAACTCTAGCAGGCTATGTGATGTTAAACTTATGTTTTTTTCTTTCTGGTTGCAGAAAATGGATCACAATGTTGAAACAACAACCACCATTGATGATATTGATAATCGGCCTTTCAAAAAAGTGAAATATTCTGAACCAGGTATTTTGGATAATCTGTTGTTATCACCTACCATGATTACTGAATGTTCTGAGTCGGTTGATTCCAAATCAGATAAGCAGATAGATGATGAGCCGTTGCCAATAGTAGATGATAAGCAACCATATGAACCTAATCAAACCAAAGATAATGTAAAATATGACTATCTCCCACAAGGTAAAATATATTCACTTATTTTTTCATAATTAGTTCAAAATATATACCTGCTTATTTTTCTTACTTGTTTGCAGACTACGTTGACAGATGAAGATGCATGTTCTCTATGTATTATACTGGACTCTTCGGAAGAAGATATATTGGTGAAGATGGATGACATATCTGTGAAACAACGTTATTTATCATGCTTGCTAGATAAAGACAAATGGGTAGAAGATGAAGTAAGTAAACACTCCCTAATGATGAATTGGTTTTTTATTACTTTGATGATGATTGATAATACCCATTATTAATGTATTTTCTAATCTTTTAATCTTTATAGGTAACCAGCGCATACATATATTGTATGAAGGACCAATTATATGTGCAAGATCATCAGAATAAAGTATATTTTGAGGATCCCTTTGTTACCAGTTTGCTAAAGCGGGATGGTAAAATTGGAATACATGGACCTACCTCCATGACAAAAATAGTCAAAAACTACCTAAACTATGACATGGTAATATTGATATCCATTATTGTCAAGTTCTAGATTTATTAAATTTTCAATCAGTATCTTTAGATTTCTACAAGAATCTCACTGTCTTATTATAGATCCATCTTCCAATAAATATCAAGGACTCTCATTGGTATTTAGCTTGCATCAATGCTGAAAAGCATGAGATACAAGTACTCGACTCATTATGTTGGGAGTTCAACCGAGCTGACCTTAATATTATGGTTAGTTATCTATACCATTATGTTGATCAACCGTTTATTTCTATGATTTTTTTATCACTAATCATTGTTATAGATGCAAGGACTACAATATCACTTGGACATTCTTAATAGTCAAGGAAATTTGAGCAATCCTAAATGGAAAGACCTTGATATTACCAAATGGACGATTGTAGAACAACTAGATGAGCCAATCCAGAAAGATAGGTACATAGAGCATATACAAACATATAAGTAATCTTATTCATGTTGAGTACTTAATTTTATTATTATTATGCAGCTCATCTTGTGGTTTATTTATGCTTAAATTCATGGAATATTGGACCGGACATACACTATCCCATCTCATTACACAGGTAAATAAATCTTCTTTGTGGTAAGCATATAAACCTTGTGTCATTTTAATTGTTTCGTTGTTTTGTTATCTAATCTATATTTGTTGGTAATGCACAGGAAATTATTACTTCTTTCAGATATAAGTTAGGTGCCATGTTAATAAGTTGGAAAACAAACAAGATTCCACCTACTACTGTATTTGAAGAAAGTGATGCCATTGAGGGAGATCTGAGTGACCTTATAATGTCAGACACTCCTTTTGATCAGAATCAATCAGAAAACACTAACTCATTATCTACTGAAAACAAATACCAATCATTGATATCAGTTCTTTCTAACCTGAGCACACATGAGTTAGTAGGTGGACTTTGTGGCTACATCAAATCAATCAGTTCCGAGGAAACTTTAGAGTAAGCCATTTAATACTTTTTATTGCATATAATTTTATTTTGGTAATGTACAATTGATAACATACATTATCTTATTTTCTTAATTTCAGGAAAGTATGGGTTCAAAGTAGCAAGCCATACCCCATTAGCTTAACCCTCAAACAACTACAAGGAATACTTGATGATGAGTTGTCCATGGACCGCGATTGTTTTAATTTGGTAGTACGGAATATTATGCTTGATGACATCCAAACAGTAAAAAAAAGGAGGATTTATATCAAAGCATTATCTTGACATGCAATTCTGGGTATGTTCTTACATTCACAATATATTGTATCTACATATATACTATTTCTATTTACCACCTTTCTAAACAATTATTTAACAATATTCTAGACAATTACTGATTATGGGCGGCACCCAAACTTCCGGAAAAAGTTATATGTGGAACAACTATCAAATTCCATCCGTAGCTGGCCTGGTATAAAATATAGTGTTTCATCATGCAGATCGGTAAGGCAACTTCCCTATATACGTGTTAATAATTATTATTTCTGATAACTCTAATCTAATATCAATAATATTACAGATTCATATTCCAATTAAAAACAACAGTGAATTTATTCTATTCACACTTGACAAAGATACAAGAACTATCTACATTTTTGACACAAATACTATTGATCCCATCTACAAATGCAACTCACAAGCAAAATATGTTAAAAAACTACTATGGATTGCTGAATACTTACCGAAGGCCATGTCAAAGGAATGCCCTGGGTCTACATGGAATGAGAATATTGTCCTATGGCAACAACAAATAGTACATGCTTTTTCGGGTCACAAAAGGTAACATTTTTTAAGAGACGTATCCTATATACCAAGTATTTGATGTACTGAATATGTTTGGCATCCAATTTATATATATCTTATAACAGCGAATTGTCTGGTTATCTGGTTACACTCATCATGTCAGCATGGGAAAATGGAGAAGTGCATTTGCCATTTCTAAAGGTAAACATCATAAGAATTTCAGCTGTTATGTTTCTTTAACATGTGGTGATTTTTTTATTTGCTCACAAAATATTATAAATGTCCAGGATGGATACGAACTCAGGAAAAGAGTTCTCGGGCAACTGCTAACATTCAAGGAGAATGAATGTGAATACAATATACCTAGCGGTGTCCTCGATTTCATCAGATGTATCCGGAAAATCAAGGCCAATATGGAAGTGAAGACCTAAGGATCAACCAAAACATATAAAGAATCTGCATTGCAAACTCAATCTTTAGCTGCTGCACCTCCCTTTTGGAAACTATATAGGTTTACCAAATTTTTTTAATGTATCCAAAACAATGGAACTTGCCTTCGAGTGAGTTATTGTAGCAATGCGTTCCCTTTTCTGTTTTACTCAATTTGGTTTACTTATTGTTGGGTTGTTAGGAGTATGCACTATTGTAATAACCTTTTACCAAATATTACGTCTGTCTATGATTGTTGCTTCTAAAACTTATCTTTGATGTTTGGGATGCTGAATATTAGCAAAGGATCCTTCAGGGATATTCCTGAACTGGAAGATCCTGTCAAGGGAAACCGGACAAGAAACAAGTGTTGAAGGATCTCTGATAAAAGTTTCTTGTTTGACATCTCTGCTCTGGAAAATTGCTTATTAAAAAAGAGTGCTGGGTATTTTATTGCAGCTCTTTGTACCACAAAAAAGAGCGACGAAACTGAATAATTTGAAAGCTAACAAATTCGGCCCTGACGAGCTAGCCTCCAGGGGTTCCTTCTTCAACTGGTGGTACTTCGCCTCATACGGTGGCAACACCATCACCGTCGCCGCTCCTGAACTACGTGCATGAGAGCGTAAGCAGCTCGGGTTCGCGACCCAATGCGCTGCCATGGTTCTCGCTCTGGCCGTCTTCTGTCTAGGAACCAAGACGTATCGCTTTCCTCTGCTGCCAAGTGCTAAAAAGTAAGATGATTCTGAACACTTCGTATTCAGGGTAGCACAATCTTCTAAACCTGAAATAATAATTGTACAGAAAAAGAAATGTACTAAGTCTAGCATCTATATTCAAAATTTACTGGTGGTATGCAAAAAGTCTGTAATATTAAAACAGTTGTCTCAGTTCCAGTTCAAGATTTATATGCACCACACCTAATTTTCTCAGGGAGTGCAGTTTCAGAATTGTTAAACATCAAAAGTGTTGCATGGTGTCGAGCTGTATGTTTTGGAAAATCGCCGACCATCTTAAACTGTCAGCTCCTTATTTGTTCGACAAAGTCAATTCCATCCATCTCAGCCTCGGTCGTCTCATTCGAAAGATGGATATATAGTACGTACTAGCGGCCGGCCGGAACAGGCCAAGCCGTAGAGTAGACAGTGTACATAAAAATTAATATCACGTTATATAATATATAGAGATACATCAAAATTTAGACAAACTTTCAACATATATTTTAAGATGGAGGAAGTACTTAGCTAGGGAATCCCAATCCGAATCAGATTAGACAGATTTATTACATCCAGATTTCATAAAGCAGGACATCGGTGAGCAATACTACTACTACTTGCGTACGGAATACTAATACTAATCGGACACAACCTAGAGCAAATTTTCTCATATAAATAAACCTGAAGACGTGGTACACAGCACGCCAGACACGCATCAGTTCCCAAACCGTCCAGTTTTTCTTGCCTCCACTGGCGAGATCAACGATCTAGCTCACTGATGAAGCACCAATCACGTCTGAGACTGCTGATACCCTTGGCTCGATTAAACCTGCTAAACAAGTCATTTTCCACATCGCCTCGCCGGTATCAACGCTGAAAACAATACGCAAAGAGACATCGGGTATTTTAGAAAGCCAGCTTTCCACATCGAAGAGACAACATCGCCACTTACAAAGAAGCAAAAAGAGCAATCAGGTATGTTCATTATCTTCTTCAATATGCATTCTTCAACAACCTCATGAACTATGTTTTATTTAAATTAAAGAACTAAGTTTCAAATAGTTGATTCATGACAATGTCACTGATATTATCAATGTTTGATTTGATACTTACAAAGCATTGTATTTGCGATCTCAAGTTATGGATGCCAAGGAAGATAAACAAAAAAGAGAAAGAGAGCGGTATGCACACATGACCGATGAAGAAAAGAGAAAGACTGAAAAACAACGTGAAGCATATCAGGTAAACAAAAAAATTAAAGAGGCAAACAAATATGTAGAACAAGAGCTAGAAGAACAGATAGAAGAGGAAGTTGCTACATCTGCCTCAAGTGTAAGGCGAAGAAAGCATATGATGCCGGGAGAAAGACAGAAATTTCTACATCATCGTAACGAAGAGTTCTCGAAAGACAAAGGAAAACTGTTTCGGTGTCATCTCAAGAAGAAACATCACAAAAGAACATCGGCAACGATCACATAGAATATCTAAAGCAACCAAAACTACAGATTGATGGTAATACTTAAATTTCATAAACTACCAAACCATTCCAAATAACATATACAATATGTAAATCTAACCAACTTTCATGCAGGTATGCGACATCCACTACGTCCAACAAACAAAGACGCAGTTTCACCACCATTCCGCAATGATGATGAACTTGGTAAGGGTATTGATCAAATAGTGTCCATGATGAAAAAAGGCGATGGTGATATGTTGGAGATATGCCCAAGAGGCAATAATAAAGTTGTTATTATCATATCTTCACACTTATGATAAATGTTTACATACCATGCTATAATTGTATTAACCGGAAACATTAATACTTGTGTGATTTGTAAACTAAAATAAGAGTCCCTAGTAAAGCCTCTTGTTAAACTAGCTTGTTGGTTAATATATGATCATGGTTTCCTGATCATGAACATAGAGATGTTATTAACAACAGGATCATATCATTAGGAGAATGATGTGATGGACATACTCCTATAGATAAGCGTAGCATAAAGATCAAGTCATTTCAATAGTTCAATTGCTATATGCTTTCGATACATAGTAACCTAATTCCTTCACCATGAGATCATGCATATCACCTTTACCGGATGGATGCTTTGATGACATCAAACACCACACCGTGAATCGGGTGGCTATAAAGGTGGCATTGAGTGTTCGGAAAGTATTGGTTGAAACACATGGATCAAGAGGGATTTGTCCATCCATATGACGGATATATATACTCTGGGCCCTCTCGGAATGTCATCCAATTAGCTTGCAAGCATGTGACTGGGTCACAAGGATCACATATCACGGAACGAGAAAAGAGTACTTATCGGTAACGAGGTTGAACTAGGTATGCGTAGATACCGATCATAACCTCGGATAAGTAAACTATCGTGAGACAAAGGGAAATTGGTATCGTATGTAAGTGGTTCATTCGATCGCAAAGTAATCGAGAAATATGTGGGAGCCATATGAATTTCCATTCCTCTATTGGTTATTGTTAGAAGTGTCTCGATCATGTCGCATAATTCACGAACCGTAGGGAGACACACTTAAGGATTCGACGTTGTTTTGAGTAGTTATGGTATTATGAGAAAGAGACCGAATGTTGTTAGGAGTCTCGGATGGGATCCGGGATATCACGAGGTGATCCGGAATGGTCCGAGAATAAGTTTCATATAAGGAAAGTCCGTTTCGGAGTTCGGGAATGATTCGGTGTTTTCATCGGGAATGTTCTAGAAGGTTCCAGATTGTCCGCACTCGGGGAGGGTACATGAATGTGTCATTGAATGATTGCATCATGTACTAAGTGTTCTTGTTCCAAACTGAAAAGTCAAACTGCAGCTTGAATGTCAAATGGCTAAAACAGAAACTATGGAAAAGCGAAACTGGAAAGCAGAAACTGTGGGAAACAAGCAAGAGGAGGTTGAAACCAACTTGGAGGAGGAGTCCCTCTCCTCCAAGCGGCCAGCCTAGGCCGAGTTGGGAGGACTCCCTCCCCTCGCCGCCAGCCCCCCCACCTATAAAAGGAGGGGCAGGGCCTCCTCCTCTACACACAAGTTCCTATCCTCTAATCTTCGGTTTAGAGCCGTTTTGGTTTAGAGCTTCTAATTGCTTTAGCCAGCGGTTTAGAGCCTTCTAATTGGTGTGTCTAATCCCTAGACCACTAATATCTCTCTCTCACTCAACCATACTCGCTCGGCTTAAGGCGAAGCCTGGGATCTCCCTCTACTTAGGTACCACGCCGTTGTCGCGTAATCATGCGAGGAGAGTGCTACAACCTCCGCTGCCGCTGGAACAAGGAGAGGAAGGTCTTTGTCGAGTACCGAACGTGACCGATCATGGAAGCGCCGCTTAACGCAGCCACCGAAGGATCGCCTACGATCTTGAGATCGGAAAATCGACTACATCACCCACGAGAATCGCTCGTTAACCGCTTTGGAATCCTCGAGGGTAAGTTATTCCATCGACTCGTTGCTACAATCTAGTAGATAGATCTTGGCTTGTTTGTTTGTATGCGATAGAAAATTTTGTTTTCCATGCTACGAACCCCTTCAAAGGTATCGAGCCGTGTCTATATGTAGATCTCATTTGAGTAGAACACAATGGTCATTGTGGGCATTGATGTTTTTATTGTCGATTGCTTCTTGTGTACTTTGCATCTTGCGGTATGTTGGGATGAAGCGGCCCGGGCTAACCTTACATGACATCGTTCATGAGACTTGCTCCACGCTTGACATGCAACTTGTATTGCATAAGTGGCTTTATGGTGCCTGCTTCTCCTAGCATAGTTAATATTCAATTTACAACGGGTGATTGACAATACTAGTATCAATGTTGTGGTTCTTGTTCGTAAGTTAGAACGACACTTATTGAAAGCCCCAAACCACGTAAAACATGCAAAGAAAATTAGAGGCGTCTAACTTTGTTTTGCAGGGGTGTGCTGTGATGTGATATGGCCATGATTGTGATTATATATGATGTATGCAATGTTCCTTATTGTAAGTTGGCAACCGGCAGGAGCCATATGGTTGTTTTTTTTAAATTCTGTTAAGACCCGTGTGTCTATTCAAAGTAGTTGTAATAGTTGAAGCCGGTGGACGACAACCATGGAGAAGCATCATTGACCTTGATGCAATGTCGGTGATGATGGAGATCATGTTCATGCTAGAAGATGGAGATCGAAAGCACAAAGAAGAAAGGCCATATCATATCACATATTATGAATTGCATGTGATGTTAATCCTTTATGCATCTTGTATTGCTTAGTAGACGACGGTAGCATTATAAGATGATCCCTCATGCACATGAATTTCAAGTCATAAAGTGTTCACCCTTAGTTAGCACCGTTGCTAAAGCTTGTTGTTTCGAAGCACCACGTGATGATCGGGTGTGTTAGATTCTACAAGTGTATACAACGTGAGCAAGCCAGATTTGCTCATGCGGAAACTAAGGTTTGATCTTGACGAGCCTAGCATGTACATACATGGCCTCAGGAACACGGATTACCGAAAGGTAGAGCATGAGTCATATAGTAGATATGATGAACATTTTGATTGTTCGCCATTGAAGCTATATCAACTCTCGCGATGATCGGTTTTGATGTGGTGGATTTGGTTCGTGTGATCACTAAAACAATGTGAGGGATATTGTTTTGAGTGGGAGTTCACCTAGATTAATTTAATTATTAATTAGAACTCAATTTATCATAAACTAAATCAAAGTGAATTTGCATAGTTGTTGTAGTCATTGGCATCCGCTACCACCTTGCGCTTAGTTATAATTGAGATGATAGAACTATAGAATTCGGTTAGTTACTTTAACTGGTATCGTATTGTTTTGAAGTGTTAATCTAAAGTTTAAAAATCCTATTGCAAACTTTCAAGAAGTTCCTACTCCATGAAGTTTAATAATTAGTATTAAATCAAGAGTAACAATTCCAAGTGTTAGTATATAAGTATCATGTTTGTCTCCATGATTCTTGATATTCAAAGGATTCTCTTAATATCAAGGTTATCTAGGATCTGAAAGAGTTGTTTAAGAAACAATGCTGTGTGAAAGATATTGTGATATCTCAAACGAAGTTTTGGTTACAACATGATAGAGTATAATATGGCAAAGTTCATGTTCTCATATTTTGATGAGAATTTGCAAAAGGTTGGAGACACTTGTTGTCCTAATCCTCCAAAAGGTTTTGGATAGCAACATTATACTCATAATTCATCGTTATAAGCTAACAGAGCTTGATCATGGACGATTCCATGATAAGGGTGAATATTTGATGTAGGTAAAATGTTTACTACACCAAGAGATTACTAAAGAAAGGAATTTGAAAGAACACCAAATATTTGATGATGGTGATCTACTTCAAAGTGCAAGTACAAAGACATTGGTATTTAATTATACGCTTTGGACTATATGTCATATGTATGACTCCACTATTGATGTTGATAGATTCTTTCAAATGTAAAAGGAAATACTTAAAGAGAATCTCATAAATATATGGCGTAAAGGAAAAGACTAGAATTGTTCAAATTAAGTATATAGATGATATACATGTTATGGCTATATTCTTTGCTTATTAAACAATGTGGTTCTCAAGTATTTGATACTGAATTTGTTGGTGTGAATCGTCATGCGAAACAACACAATTCATGAACTACAATGGCCTAAGTAACTAGCAAAGAATATGTGATGATGTTCATCGAGAACAAATAAAGGGTTATTGTGTTGCTCGTTAAACATCAAAGCTTGCCTTCAAAGATTTGTTTTATCGTATTATGAGAACAAAAGGGTTGTTCAAATAATTGCCGTAATCCATAAAAGATGGATTCGCAAATCTCTTTGGAGATATCACATCCATAAAACTAGTGCTAAAGATGTCGAAGACAAATTGATTGAAAGATCACTTAGGAAGTGACATCGCCGCTTAAATTATATCGAAAGAAAACATGAAGAAACTCCATGTGGATGGAATTTTGGAGTCTTTTGATTTTGATCAAATGACACTTGTGAAACTTTCCTAGAGATAATTGAAACTTCGCTCATAGGCCAAAGGGAACGAATGACTAGCTTATTGGAATTTGTACATATTGTTGTACGAAGTCCATTATGTGTAGTCAAGAGCGATGGATTTTAACTTCATTTGCTTTTTCCGAAAATTTGAGTGAATATATGAATATTTACTTAATAAGGATGAAGTATGAAACATTTGAAAAGTTCAAAGACTTTCAAGATGAAGTGCAAAATCATTGTAACAAGAATATAAACAGTTTATGATAAAGATCATAAAGGAAGATATTTGAGTTACAAGTTTAGCATAATACCTAAGATTTAAGGAATCGCTCTGGATTTGCATTTCCAAACACCATAAGGGTATGGAGCGTTCGAGGTTTGTAATTAAACCTTGTTTGACATGGTAAGATCAAAGGTATAATTCATAAAACTGCCATTATATTTTAAAGATTAAAAGCTTTAGAGATTACGGTTTTTCCACTGAAAAGAGCTCCATCATAATCCGCTGAAATAACACCATATAAAGTTATGGTTTGGGATTAAACCCAAGTAGTCCTTTCTTAAACATTGGTATGTTATGCATAAGAAAGATGTGTGCAACCAAAGTCGGATGAACTTTGTCTTTGTATAAATGTTAAGTATTCCTCCATAAAACACCGGAGACAAAAGTGTTTGTCGCTTAGAACGTCAAGTTTCTTTGAGAAGGAATTTTTCGTGAAAAGTTAAGTGGGAGGACAATAGAACTTTGATAAGGTTAAAAGAACCTTAGCTATATGTGCAAAGTTGCGCAGCGCCGAAAAGTTTTCCGGAGGCAGCAACAATGCTCATGGCTCACGTGCCTCAAAGGTTGTGGACACGGAGATCTAAGTTCCTATTGAAACAAGTAGATCGGGTAAACAATCAAATACCAAGATTTGAGGGTTGAATCATTATTTGAGAATAATGAACCGATTACATGCAAAGAAGCGATGATGGGTCCTGACTCCGTCATATGGCTTGAAGCCATAAAATCCGTGATAGTTCCATACACGAGAAATGAAGTTTTGAACTTGAAGGACCCTCGAGAAAGGTGTAAGACCTTACAGTTGTGTTTGGATCCATAAATAAATAGACATGGATGTTGCACATCTATGAAATAGTCGACATGTTGGGAAAGAGTTCACAACAATGTTCAAAGGTTGACTATGACAAGATCTGATCTTTCATAGCGATATTTAGTCTAGACGGATTAGTGTAGCAACCACTACATATAATTTTATTATATGGTAGTTGAATAAACAAAACAAGTTCTTCTAATAGAAGGTTTACCTAGGACGTGTGCATGACACAGTCCAAAAGGTTTTTTGTTTTGTTAAAATTCAAGGATGTTAAAACATATGCAAACTTCAATGGTTGAAGTAAGCATAGCGGAGTTGGTATCTTCACTATGATGAAACTGTTAAAGAGTTTAATTTCATCGAGACAATGAAGATGCTTGCATTTGCAAGAAATTAAGTGGGAGCGCTAAGACATGTTTCTAATACATTATGTGGAAGACATATTGTTGATTGGAAATGATGTATCTTTTATTAACACATATTAAGAATTTCATCTCGATGAAAGACTTAGGCAAAACCAAATATTTGGCATCAATAGATGTTAATATGGTTGTGCCAGAAGTACATAGACGAGATATTGAATGAGTTCAATATAGAAACTACAAGAAAGGTTCTTGTCGCACAGAAAGGATTGAATGAGTTCAATATTGATGATATATTCAAGTGTATTGACATTTGGTAAGTGAAACAAAGATTCAAGTATAGATTGATACTTGATGTATGAAATCACAAAGAATATTTATATCAATCATACCGTGATATGTACAAATCCAGATATGTCCTATGCTCTAAATGTTATGAGCATATACGAATAATTCATAAGATGATCGTTGGACAATAGTAAGGATATTCTTATGATCTTTTGGAAGAACTAAGAGTATATTATTTGTAGAAGTGACAAATAGATGGTTAGTTCATTGTAAAAGTACTACATTGATACTAGTTTTGTCACAAAATACAAATTAAGTTTATCTCAATCTAAACTAAGGGTGGCAAAATATAATGGAAAGTAAGTTCCATAATGGATTTGGATGAGTTCCAAAGTGAAGACATTGTGACAGATACTACAACAAAAGGCTAAGTATATGACTGCTATAATAGCAGCTAAAGAGGGCATTTGTGTCAAGTAGTTTGTTATCAAACTAGGTGTAGTTCACAAAGGATAATACTATGAAGATATATTGTACGACAATGTTATCAACATGTTTTAACCCCAAAGAACTAAAGGTCACACCAAAGGACCAAATTTGTACAAAGCCATCTCATTAGAGAATGAGTGATGCGAGAGACAAAGACATGCAATTACACACGGACCTGGAAGTGTCGATCCGAGATCGATTGACCACTAGCAATCGTGTACATACAACCGTAAAGCCATAGGTGTTGAATACACAAAGGTTTGAAACTAGATTATTGACTCTAGTGCAAGTGGGAGACTGTTGGAGATATGCCCAAGAGGCAATAATAAAGTTGTTATTATCATATCTTCACACTTATGATAAATGTTTACATACCATGCTATAATTGTATTAACCGAAACATTAATACTTGTGTGATTTGTAAACTAAAATAAGAGTCCCTAGTAAAGCCTCTTGTTAAACTAGCTTGTTGGTTCATATATGATCATGGTTTCGATCATGAACATAGAGATGTTATTAACAACAGATCATATCATTAGGAGAATGATGTGATGGACATACTCCTATAGATAAGCGTAGCATAAAGATCAAGTCATTTCAATAGTTCAATTGCTATATGCTTTACGATACATAGTAACCTAATTCCTTGACCATGAGATCATGCATATCACCTTTAGGATGGATGCTTTGATGACATCAAACACCACACCGTGAATCGGGTGGCTATAAAGGTGGCATTGAGTGTTCGGAAAGTATTGGTTGAAACACATGGATCAAGAGTGGGATTTGTCCATCCATATGACGGATAGATATACTCTGGGCCCTCTCGGTGGAATGTCATCCAATTAGCTTGCAAGCATGTGACTGGGTCACAAGGGATCACATATCACGGAACGAGAAAAGAGTACTTATCGACGAGGTTGAACTAGGTATGCAGATACCGCGATCATAACCTCGGATAAGTAAACTATCGTGAGACAAAGGGAAATTGGTACCGTATGTAAGTGGTTCATTCGATCGCAAAGTAATCGTAGAAATATGGGAGCCATATGAATTTCAGATTCCTCTATTGGTTATTGTTCGGAGAAGTGTCTCGATCATGTCCGCATAATTCACGAACCGTAGGGAGACACACTTAAGGATTCGACGTTGTTTTGAGTAGTTATGGTATTATGAGAAAGATACCGAATGTTGTTCGAGTCTCGGATGGGATCCGGATATCACGAGGTGATCCGGAATGGTCGGAGAATAAGATTCATATAAGGAAAGTCCCGTTTGAGTTCGGGAATGATTCCAAAGAGTTTTCATCGGGAATGTTCTAGAAGGTTCGGATTGTCAAGCACTCCGGGGAGGGTACATGAATGTGTCATTGAATGATTGCATCATGTACTAAGTGTTCTTGCTGTTCCAAACTGAAAAGTCAAACCGCCAGTTTGAAAGTCAAATGGCTAAAACAGAAACTGTGGAAAACAGAAACTGGAAACAGAAACTGTGGGAAACAAGCAAGAGGAGGTTGAAACCAACTTGGAGGAGGAGTCCTCTCCTCCAAGACGGCGGCCAGCCTAGGCGAGTTGGGGAGGACTCCTCCCTTCAAGCGCCAGCCCCTCCACCTATAAAAGGAGGCGGGGCCTCCTCTACACACAAGTTCCTATCCTCTAATCTCCGGTTTAGAGCCGGTTTGGTTTAGAGCTTCTAATTACTTTAGCCAGGGGTTGAGAGCCTTCTAATTGGTGTGTCTGATCCCTAGACCGCGAGTAGCTCTCTCGCATACGCCACCATAGTCGCTCCGGCTTAAGCCTGCAGGATCTCCTCTACTTAGGTACCACGCCGTTGTCTTTGGAATCGCGAGAGTGCTACAACCTCCATTTTCATTGGAACAAGGAGAGGAAGGTCTTCGTCAATCGAACGTGTGACCGATCAAGGAAGCTGACCACGCAGCGCCGGAAGGATCGTCTACGCGATCTTGAGATCGGAAAGAGTACGACTACATCACCCACGAGAATCTGCTCTCGTTAACCGCTTTGGAATCTTCGAGGGTAAGTTATTCCATCGACTCGTTGCTACAATCTAGTAGATAGATCTTGGCTTGTTTGTTTGTATGTGATAGAAAATTTTTGTTTTCCATGCTACGAACCCCTACATGATATACAAACTAAAAAGCAGCCAGAAGTCATGATTCACGGTACTACTCTAAATTTTATACAACGCTCATACATTCCAGAAACAGTATATAGTATGAACAACTAACCATCTTTCTCGGCAGGCTTTCCATCTTTAATTATATCAGAGGATATAAATCAAGAGAGACATGATCCTCATAGAGATGGACAGAATAGTTTAAGCGCCGACCAAAAGGAGGAGATTAATGCACAACAACGAATAACTAAACGAAAAAATTTGACAGACGAGAAAAGGGAGGAGATTAATGCACGTAGAAGAGCCAAATATAGAGCTCAACGAAATATTTTGCTGGATGAGCAAAAGGAAGACACTAATGCACGTAGAAGAGCAGCAGCACAAAGGATAAACCAAGAGGAGAGGATGGCAATACTAGATAAACAAAGGGAGAAAAAAATGACCAGGAGGAACACCCCTTGCAAAGAATCCATCGCGATGTCGTGCCCAATTGCACCAACTTTGCCAACAATAAACCTAGAAGCGAGTACACATAGAACAAACCCCATAGAAGGAACTGCTTCATCTACCACAACCTCTTCAACAAGCACACCTGAGTACACCATAAGGAGCACAAGTAACAAACCCATCTTTAATTCCTTTGTTTATGGTATTGTGTATTCTGATCATACTTACCGGATAGAAAATGTTGTAGACGAAATGGAGTCGTTCATTAACAGTATCATGGACGAGAATGACATCACTGGCGACAACCTGGATGAGGAGTGCTACACGTATGTCGTTGAAGGTAATTATACCGCACTTCCTATTGGCACTCTATGTTACAAGTTAATACAAACGCATCGATGTGACAACACACACGTATAGGTTTCGATGAAGATGGCATGGACCCGGATACAATGCCGACTCATCCGCCTGTAATTTATCGATCCTTTCGACTTTGTGTACTGAACCTACCGGACAACACACATATCCCGGAGCAAGTACCAGTTGTGAATCAGAATGCCAAGAAGTTCGAGCATGAGACCGAAAGCTTCGCATCGAAAAGGAAAGGTCGAGCTAGCCGATCAACAACCGTAACCTATCCTGAGCCGAGGAGACTATGGTCTAGCCGGGACGGACTCACGCCATTTTCGAGAGAGCATCCGATTTTTCAACGGCCACTTCTCCTTCACGACCCTTGGTGTCAGCCTCGACAACGACTGCACGAACATGAGGTCCGGAGTGGACACATTCCGCTCGCAAGGATCATTGTACCACAACGTGCATTCGTTCGGACCAAACTCTAAGCCGTAACACCTACAAATATACTTCTACGACGATGATCCGCATATGATCCATCGAAGGAAGCTACCAAAGGTCTCGACCAAGAGGTCGCCCGTAAGGTTGCGTATATCGAGAGCAAACCCCTACTCCGAGCAGTTTAGGTGTTTGGGCGCGCACAAGGACAACCTCGAGAACTGCCGTATAGAAGTAAACACCGACCAGAAGAAAGACCAACGGACATTCAATCTACCGGTGTCGTCTGAAGTGGCTGCTATCGGGTCGAGGCAGCGACCTAGCAAATAGGTTTAAGCGCATTACCCTCACGGTAACAACAATGAAAGGCATAGTATACAGCAACACAAGGATGCTATGACCCACTATCGCATTCTATTCTTCCCAAAGGGGAGCTCGGTTGGCATCCAAATATCCCTAAACATAATGTGCATTGGTACCTTGCGCAACAACCAAGAGCGGACGAACGATCCAGGTTAACCTATTCAAGATACTAATGCATTTATTATCTTTATTATTCTCTGATTTTTCCTAACATTCTTCATTCTTTCATTCATGCAGAAGGAGGTGGCAATTTATGTCTCCGCTGTGACTACTCATATCGAATCTGACACGCCCTGCTATATTCAACCCCATACTGCATGGAGGTCGTCTGTTCCAACAGTTTGCGGTCGACATGTACATAAAGATCGAGGGTTGTAGGTTGAACTGGGTCAGGAGTCACCAGCCGGAGATACGTGCCGATCTATATAAAGGAATTGTGGATAGCATCATAGCCGGAGAGACTGAAGCAAGCAGCGTTGGAACAAGGATTGTTCTACCCTCCACGTTCAAGGGAGGATTCCGAGATATGAAAAAGAGGCATATGGATGACATGGCATTGGTGCAAACATATGGCAAGCCTGACATCTTCCTGACAATGACCTGCAACCCAAACTGGCAGGAGATACAAGACGCGTTGCTTCCGGAACAAACCGCACAAGACCGACCAGACATTGTGGTCAGAGTGTTTAGGGCCAAGCTGGAGACGATGAAAGACATGCTAACAAAGAAGAATATACTAGGAGTTGTCAAGGCGTATGTCTACGTGGTCGAGTTCCAAAAAAGGGGTCTCCCACATGCCCATTTCCTGTTGATCATGGATTCAAGATATAAGCTCCTTGTGCCAGAGCAATACGACCATGTCATATCAGCCGAACTCCCAGACAAGAACAAGTACCCAGAACTATACACAATGGTCGTGAAGCATATGATGCACGACCCATGTGGAGTCCTCAAGCCAAACAACGTGTGCATGAAGGACGGGTTGTGCAAGTGTAAGTACCCACGGACATTCAACGAGACCACCGTATAGGGGAAGGACTCATATCCAGTCTATCGAAGAAGGGAGGACGGCTGTTGTGTGAAGGTCCGCGGACAGATGCTGGACAATAGATGGGTTGTGCCTTATAACCCTTACCTCTTGCGGATGTTCGACTGCCATATCAACGTGGAGGTGTGCTCTAGCATAAAGGCCGTCAAGTACCTATATAAGTACATATATAAGGGTCACGATCAGACTTCATTCAATATCGACACGCCTGACGACAAAGGTAACATAGACGAGATCAAGAGATACGTTGACGCAAGGTGGATTACTCCACCAGAGGCCATGTGGAGGATATTCGGCTTCAAGCTATGTGAGAACCACCCGGCGGTCTTACAGCTCCCCCTGCATCTCCCAGATATGCAAAGGGTCACGTTCAAAGCAACAGACAACCTGAATGATGTTGCCACCAGGGAGAACACATCCATGCTGATAGAGTATTTCAAAGCTAACGAGAGCTACGCGTGGGCTCGAGATATTCTTTCTGAAGATTTCCGGGAGGTTCACGTGGCAAATTACAGGAAAATACTGGAAGATAAGGACCAGGGAACACCAAGTAGGACGAATAATGACAGCCCATCATGCCGAGGGTGAGCGGTACTTTCTAAGAGTGCTTCTAAATCACGTACCTGGCTCGAAGTCCTTCGAAGATCTAAAAATCTTGGATGGTGTGCTATGCGCTACATTTCGTGAGGCCGCGGAGAGGAGAGGTCTCATCGAGGCCGACAACACGCTCGACGAGTGTCTTACTGAGTCAGAGCAGTTCGCGATGCCAGCCTCACTCAGGAGGCTATTCACAACAATCTTGGTATTCTGTGAGCCTGGCGATGTGCGCGGTCTTTGGGACAGGCACCTTGAGGCGATGTCTGACGACTACCGACGGGAATACACGTGCCCAAAAGCTGTGGAGCAGAAGGTGTTGCTTGACATCAGGGGAATGATGCAATCCATGGGTAAAGACATAAAGTCGTTCCCTCTACCAAACATCGACGAGACGTATGACAACACAGGGGACGAGGTTAGGGAGGTCATCGAGGAAATGAATATCACGGTAGACAAGGAAGACGAAACATTGGCGGAATTTCTAAACACCGAGCAACGACTTGCCTATGATGAGATACTTAAGGCAGTTGATGGCGGGAATGGGGGCGTATTTTTCGTCGATGGTCCAGGAGGAACCGGGAAGACATACCTATACAGGGCACTGCTCGCTAGAGTTCGGGGAGAGAAAAATATAGCGGTGGCCACAGCGACGTCGGGTGTCGCCGCTTCAATCATGCCGGGAGGAAGAACAGCACACTCAAGGTTCAAGATCCCACTAAACCTTGAAGAAGGGGCATCATGCAACTTCACTAAGCAAAGCGGGACAGCCAAGCTCCTAAGGATGGCTTCACTCATATTATGGGACGAGGCAACCATGACGAAACGTCAAGCAGTTGAAGCGCTAGACAGAAGCATGCGCGATATCATGGGCTGCCGGAACCGACCTTTCGGAGGAAAGACTATCGTGTTTGGTGGGGACTTTAGGCAGGTGCTTCCAGTAGTGAGAAAAGGGTCACGTGGTCAGATAATCGACGCAAGTCTGCGGAGATCAAACCTATGGAAGGGCATGCGACACCTAAGGCTCATCAAGAACATGAGGGCACAAAATGACCAATGTTTCGCTGATTACCTACTGAGGATAGGCAATGGAACTGAGGAAACCGACGAGGAAGGAAAAATCCGGCTTCCTGAAGATATTTGCGTGTCCTCTACAGGAGACAACGCGGCGGACATAATGAAGCTAATCGAACATGTGTTTCCTGACCTAGACCACAACATGGACAACCCAAATTACATGACTTCTAGAGCGATCCTATCAACAAAGAACGACAACGTAGATGGAATAAACAAGCACATGATTGAGCGTTTTCAGGGCGAGGAGATGACCTACTATAGCTTCGATAGTGCGGAGGACGATCCGCATGGATACTATCCTTCCGAGTTTCTTAACTCCCTGACTCCTAACGGGATGCCCCCACACGCGCTTAAACTAAAGATCAATTTTCCTGTCATACTACTAAGAAATATTGACCCAGCTAACGGACTGTGTAACGGCACAAGGCTTGTGATCCGTGTGTTCCAAAGGAACACCATCGACGCGGAGATCGTTGTGGGACAGCACACAGGAGAGAGGGTTTTTCTTCCCCGAATACCTTTATGCCCATCAGACAATGACATGTTCCCATTCAAATTCAAAAGAAAGCAATTCCCGATCAGGCTAAGCTTTGCAATGACGATCAACAAAGCACAAGGACAGACTATCCCGATTGTCGCTGTGTACCTACCGGAGCCGGTATTCTCTCATGGTCAGCTGTACGTCGCGTTGTCCCGTGCCACCGCGAAAAGCGACATCAAAATCCTCGCCATCAAGGATGACAAGACAAAGAATTCAAAGAAACGTAAAAGAACGGAGTCCTTAGTCACGACCACGCCAAACATAGTTTATAAGGAGGTCCTCACCACTTGAACTCATTGGACCAGATTTGAGAAAAATTTGAAGGTGTAATGGTTGAAAAATATTTGATATATGTGTATCTTAAATGTGTCGCTAAATACTATAATACTTTTTATGACACTTGAAATTCCATCAAATAAATATCTCTTCATAAACTTTTACCATATTTAAACATGGCATATAGAACTCCTATATTCAAAACATAAGCAGTTTACATATGAACAATAAAAGAGAAGTAAAGAGGTGTGAAAGATGCAAAAAACATACTTCTCTATAGGTGAAGAAATAGTTGTATGATCTACCAGTATATTCAACTATAGGACATCACCATCAATAGGTAATGCCAGTTTTGTATTCCCGGTACATATGTAAAACATGAATCTGCCACAATAAGATGAACAAGGTAAGAAAAAAGATGAGTGTTGAATACAGTCCTAATATTGAAAAATATTACACGTGAGATATTTGTGATAAAAGAAAAAAATAATGTTCAGTATTCAATTTATCATGCAGCATTTTAGAACCACGGGCTATACATATTCTTATTAATAATGGCCTAACTACTAATTCATTTAGGTACAGGTTCAAAAATGCATATTCATCTACTCAGCAGGCAATGAGGAGAAAATGTCCTCTAATAGACTGGTAGTCTTCAGCAAACATAGCATCTTGACAATTTTTAAATTCCATGATATGAATAAGTTACCAGGGAGAGCTTAGATAATTCACCTCTGCTTCTTCCATGGAGATTTACCCTGTCAAATCAGACAAGAACCTAAAATAGAAGAAAAAATTGTTTAATCTTTGTCAAGCTTATTTCCAGTAGCATATATGCACAACTGAATGTTATTTTCTTTTTTTCTAATAACTCTAGCAGGCTATGTGATGTTAAACTTATATTTTTTTCTTTCTGGTTGCAGAAAATGGATCACAATATTGAAACAACAACCACCATTGATGATATTGATAATCGGCCTTTCAAAAAAGTGAAATATTCTGAACCAGGTATTTTGGATAATCTGTTGTTATCACCTACCATGATTACTGAATGTTCTGATTTAGTTGATTCCAAATCAGATAAGCAGATAGATGATGAGCCGTTGCCAATAGTAGATGATAAGCAACCATATGAACCTAATCAAACCAAAGATAATGTAAAATATGACTATCTCCCACAAGGTAAAATATATTCACTTATTTTTTCATAATTAGTTCAAAATATATACCTGCTTATTTTCTTACTTGTTTGCAGACTATACGTTGACAGATGAAGATGCATGTTCTCTATGTATTATACTGGACTCTTCGGAAGAAGATATATTGGTGAAGATGGATGACATATCTGTGAAACAACGTTATTTATCATGCTTGCTAGATAAAGACAAATGGGTAGAAGATGAAGTAAGTAAACACTCCCTAATGATGAATTGGTTTTTTATTACTTTGATGATGATTGATAATACCCATTATTAATGTATTTTCTAATCTTTTAATCCTTATAGGTAATCAGCGCATACATATATTGTATGAAGGACCAATTATATGTGCAAGATCATCAGAATAAAGTATATTTTGAGGATCCCTTTGTTACCAGTTTGCTAAAGCGGGATGGTAAAATTGGAATACATGGACCTACCTCCATGACAAAAATAGTCAAAAACTACCTAAACTATGACATGGTAATATTGATATCCCTTATTGTCAAGTTCTAGATTTATTAAATTTTCAATCAGTATCTTTAGATTTCTACAAGAATCTCACTGTCTTATTATAGATCCATCTTCCAATAAATATCAAGGACTCTCATTGGTATTTAGCTTGCATCAATGCTGAAAAGCATGAGATACAAGTACTCGACTCATTATGTTGGGAGTTCAACCGAGCTGACCTTGATATTATGGTTAGTTATCTATACCATTATGTTGATCAACCGTTTATTTCTATGATTTTTTTATCACTAATCATTGTTATAGATGCAAGGACTACAATATCACTTGGACATTCTTAATAGTCAAGGAAATTTGAGCAATCCTAAATGGAAAGACCTTGATATTACTAAATGGACGATTGTAGAACAACTAGATGAGCCAATCCAGAAAGATAGGTACATAGATCATATACAAACATATAAGTAATCTTATTCATGTTGAGTACTTAATTTTATTATTATTATGCAGCTCATCTTGTGGTTTATTTATGCTTAAATTCATGGAATATTGGACCGGACATACACTATCCCATCTCATTACACAGGTAAATAAATCTTCTTTGTGGTAAGCATATAAACCTTGTGTCATTTTAATTGTTTTGTTGTTTTGTTGTCTAATCTATATTTGTTGGTAATGCACAGGAAATTATTACTTCTTTCAGATATAAGTTAGGTGCCATGTTAATAAGTTGGAAAACAAACAAGATTCCACCTACTACTGTATTTGAAGAAAGTGATGCCATTGAGGGAGATCTGAGTGACCTTATAATGTCAGACACTCCTTTTGATCAGAATCAATCAGAAAACACTAACTCATTATCTACTGAAAACAAATACCAATCATTGATATCAGTTCTTTCTAACCTGAGCACACATGAGTTATTAGGTGGAATTTGTGGCTACATCAAATCAATCAGTTCTGAGGAAACTTTAGAGTAAGCCATTTAATACTTTTTATTGCATATAATTTTATTTTGGTAATGTACAATTGATAACATACATTATCTTATTTTCTTAATTTCAGGAAAGTATGGGTTCAAAGTAGCAAGCCATACCCCATTAGCTTAACCCTCAAACAACTACAAGGAATACTTGATGATGAGTTGTCCATGGACCGCGATTGTTTCAATTTGGTAGTACGGAATATTATGCTTGATGACATCCAAACAGTAAAAAAAAGGAGGATTTATATCAAAGCATTATCTTGACATGCAATTCTCGGTATGTTCTTACATTCACAATATTTTGTATCTACATATATACTATTTCTATTTACCACCTTTCTAAACAATTATTTAACAATATTCTAGACAATTACTGATTATGGGCGGCACCCAAACTTCCGGAAAAAGTTAGATGTGGAACAACTATCAAATTCCATCTGTAGCTGGCCTGGTATAAAATATAGTGTTTCATCATGAAGATCGGTAAGGCAACTTCCCTATATACGTGTTAATAATTATTATTTCTGATAACTCTAATCTAATATCAATAATATTACAGATTCATATTCCAATTAAAAACAACAGTGAATTTATTCTATTCACACTTGACAAAGATACAAGAACTATCTACATTTTTGACACAAATACTATTGATCCCATCTACAAATGCAACTCACAAGCAAAATATGTTAAAAAACTACTATGGATTGTTGAATACTTACCGAAGGCCATGTCAAAGGAATGCCCTGGGTCTACATGGAATGAGAATATTGTCCTATGGCAACAACAAATAGTACATGCTTTTTCGGTCAAAAGGTAACATTTTTAAGAGACGTATCCTATATACCAAGTATTTGATGTACTGAATATGTTTGGCATCCAATTTATATATATCTTATAACAATAATTGTCAGTTATCCGTTACACTCATCATGTCAGCATGGGAAAATGGAGAAGTGCATTTGCCATTTCTAAAGGTAAACATCATAAGAATTTCAGCTGTTATGTTTCTTTAACATGTGGTGATTTTTTTATTTGCTCACAAAATATTATAAATGTCCAGGATGGATACGAACTCAGGAAAAGAGTTCTCGGGCAACTGCTAACATTCAAGGAGAATGAATGTGAATACAATATACCTAGCGGTGTCCTCGATTTCATCAGATGTATCCGAAAAATCAAGGCCAATATGGAAGTGAAGACCTAAGGATCAACCAAAACATATAAAGAATCTGCATTGCAAACTCAATCTTTAGCTGCTGCACCTCCCTTTTGGAAACTATATAGGTTTACCAATTTTTTTTAATGTATCCAAAACAATGGAACTTGCCTTCGAGTGAGTTATTGTAGCAATGCGTTCCCTTTTCTGTTTTACTCAATTTGGTTTACTTATTGTTGGGTTGTTAGGAGTATGCACTATTGTAATAACCTTTTACCAAATATTACGTCTGTCTATGATTGTTGCTTCTAAAACTGATCTTTGATGTTTGGGATGCTGAATATTAGCAAAGGATCCTTCAGAGATATTCCTGAACTGGAAGATCCTGTCAAGGGAAACAGGACAAGAAACAAGTGTTGAAGGATCTCTTATAAAAGTTACTTGTTTGACATCTCTGCTCTGGAAAATTGCTTATTAAAAAAGAGTGCTGGGTATTTTATTGCAGCTCTTTGTACCACAAAAAAGAGCGACGAAACTGAATAATTTGAAAGCTAACAAATTCGGCCCTGACGAGCTAGCCTCCAGGGGTTCCTTCTTCAACTGGTGGTACTTCGCCTCATACGGTGGCAACACCATCACCGTCTCGCTTCGCTCCTGAACTACGTGCATGAGAGCGTAAGCTGGCAGCTCGGGTTCGCGACCCAATGCGCTGCCATGGTTCTCGCTCTGGCCGTCTTCTGTCTAGGAACCAAGACGTATCGCTTTCCTCTGCTGCCAAGTGCTAAAAAGTAAGATGATTCTGAACACTTCGTATTCAGGGTAGCACAATCTTCTAAACCTGAAATAATAATTGTACAGAAAAAGAAATGTACTAAGTCTAGCATCTATATTCAAAAAGGTGGTATGCAAAAAGTCTGTAATATTAAAACAGTTGTCTCAGTTCCAGTTCAAGATTTATATGCACCACACCTAATTTTCTCAGGGAGTGCAGTTTCAGAATTGTTGAACATCAAAAGTGTTGCATGGTGTCGAGCTGTATTTTTTGAAAAATCGCCGACCATCTTAAACTGTCAGCTCCTTATTTGTTCGACAAAGTCAATTCCATCCATCTCAGCCTCGGTCGTCTCATTCGAAATATGGATTTATAGTACGTACCAGCGGCCGTCCGGAACAGGCCAAGCCGTATAGTAGACAGTGTACATAAAAATTAATATCACGTTATATAATATATAGAGATACATCAAAATTTAGACAAACTTTCAACATATATTTTAAGATGGAGGAAGTACTTAGCTAGGGAATCCTAATCCGAATCAGATTAGACAGATTTATTACATCCAGATTTCATAAAGCATGACATCGGTGAGCAATACTACTACTACTTGCGTACGGAATACTAATACTAATCGGACACAGCCTAGAGCAAATTTTCTCATATAAATAAACCTGAAGACGTGGTACACAGCACGCCAGACACGCATCAGTTCCCAAACCGTCCAGTTTTTCTTGCCTCCACTGGCGAGATCAACGATCTAGCTCACTGCTGAAGCACCAATCACGTCTGAGACTGCTGATACCCTTGGCTCGATTAAACCTGCTAAACAAGTCATTTTCCACATCGCCGGTATCAACGCTGAAAACAATACGCAAAGAGACATCAGGTATTTTAGAAAGCCAGCTTTCCACATCGAAGAGACAACATCGCCACTTACAAAGAAGCAAAAAGAGCAATCAGGTATGTTCATTATCTTCTTCAATATGCATTCTTCAACAGCCTCATGAACTATGTTTTATTTAAATTAAAGAACTAAGTTTCAAATAGTTGATTCATGACAATGTCACTGATATTATCAATGTTTGATTTGATACTTACAAAGCATTGTATTTGCGATCTCAAGTTATGGATGCCAAGGAAGATAAACAAAAAAGAGAAAGAGAGCGGTATGCACACATGACCGATGAAGAAAAGAGAGAAAGACTGAAAAAACAACGTGAAGCATATCAGGTAAACAAAAAAATTAAAGAGGCAAACAAATATGTAGAACAAGAGCTAGAAGAACAGATAGAAGAGGAAGCTGCTACATCTGCCTCAAGTGTAAGGCGAAGAAAGCATATGACGCCGGGAGAAAGACAGAAATTTCTACATCATCGTAATGAAGAGTTCTCGAAAAGACAAAGGAAAACTGTTTCGGTGTCATCTCAAGAAGAAACATCACAAAAGAACATCGGCAACGATCACATAGAATATCTAAAGCAACCAAAACTACAGATTGATGGTAATACTTAAATTTCATAAACTACCAAACCATTCCAAATAACATATACAATATGTAAATCTAACCAACTTTCATGCAGGTATGCGACATCCACTACGTCCAACAAACAAAGACGCAGTTTCACCACCATTCCGCAATGATGATGAACTTGGTAAGGGTATTGATCAAATAGTGTCCATGATGAAAAAAGGCGATCGTGATATACAAACTAAAAAGCAGCCAGAAGTCATGATTCACGGTACTACTCTAAATTTTATACAACGCTCGTACATTCCAGAAACAGTATATAGTATGAACAACTAACCATCTTTATCGGCAGGCTTTCCATCTTTAATTATATCAGAGGATATAAATCAAGAGAGACATGATCCTCATAGAGATGGACAGAATAGTTTAAGCGCCGACCAAAAGGAGGAGATTAATGCACAACAACGAATAACTAAACGAAAAAATTTGACAGACGAGAAAAGGGAGGAGATTAATGCACGTAGAAGAGCCAAATATAGATCTCAACGAAATATTTTGCTGGATGAGCAAAAGGAAGACACTAATGCACGTAGAAGAGCAGCAGCACAAAGGATAAACCAAGAGGAGAGGATGGCAATACTAGATAAATCAAGGGAGAAAAAAATGACCAGGAGGAACACCCCTTGCAAAGAAACCATCGCGATGCCGTGCCCAATTGCACCAACTTTGCCAACAATAAACCTAGAAGCGAGTACACATAGAACAAACCCCATAGAAGGAACTGCTTCATCTACCACAACCTCTTCAACAAGCACACCTGAGTACACCATAAGGAGCACAGGTAACAAACCCATCTTTAATTCCTTTGTTTATGGTATTGTGTATTCTGATCATACTTACCGGATAGAAAATGTTATAGACGAAATGGAGTCGTTCATTAACAGTATCATGGACGAGAATGACATCACTGGCGACAACCTGGATGAGGAGTGCTACACGTATGTCAGTGAAGGTAATTATACCAGACTTCCTATTGGCACTCTATGTTACAAGTTAATACAAACGTACTGATGTGACAACACACACATATAGGTTTCGATGAAGATGGCATGGACCCAGATACAATGCCAGACTCATCCCGCCCAGAATTTATCGATCCTTTCGACTTTGTGTACTCGAACCTACCAGACAACACACATATCCTGGAGCAAGTACCAGATTGTGAATACTGTAATGCCAAGAAGTTCGAGCGTGAGACTGAAAGCTTCTGCTGTCGAAAAGGAAAGGTCGAGCTAGCCGATCAACAACCAGAACCTATCCCGGAGCTGAGGAGACTATGGTCTAGCCAGGACGCGGACTCACGTCATTTTCGAGAGAGCATCCGATTTTTCAACGGCCACTTCTCCTTCACGACCCTTGGTGTCAGCCTCGACAACGACTGCACGAACATGAGGTCCGGAGTGTACACATTCCGCGCGCAAGGATCATTGTACCACAACGTGCATTCGTTCGGACCAAACTCTAAGCCAGAACACCTACAGCTATACTTCTACGACGATGATCCAAACATGATCCATCAAAAGGAAGCCACCAAAGGTCTCGACCAAGAGGTCGTCCAGAAGGTTGCAGACATACTGAGAGCAAACCCCTACTCCGAGCAGTTTAGGTGTTTGGGCGCACACAAGGACAACCTCGAGAACTGCCGTATAGAACTAAACACCGACCAGAAGAAAGACCAACGGACATTCAATCTACCGGTGTCGTCTGAAGTGGCTGCTATCTGGGTCGAGGGCAGCGACCTAGCAAATAGGTTTAAGCGCAGCATTACCCTCTACGGTAACAACAACGAAAGGCATAGTATACAGGCAACACAAGGATGCTATGACCCACTATCGTACCCCCTATTCTTCCCAAAGGGGGAGCTCGGTTGGCATCCAAATATCCCTAAACATAATGTGCATTGGTACCTTGCGCAACAACCAAGAGCGGGACGTAACGACGATCCAGGTTAACCTATTCAAGATACTAATGCATTTATTATCTTTATTATTCTCTGATTTTTCCAAACATTCTTCTTTCTTTCATTCATGCAGAAGGAGGTGGCAATTTATGTGTCTCCGTCAGGGACTACATCATATCAATACACGCCTGCTATATTCAACCCCATACTGCATGGAGGCCGTCTGTCCAACAGTTTATTCGACATGTACATAAAGATCGAGGGCTACAGGTTGAATTGGGTCAGGAGTCACCAGCCGGAGATACGCGCCGATCTATATAAAGGAATTGTGGATAGCATCATAGCCGGAGACTGAAGCAAGCAGCGTTGGAACAAGGATTGTTCTACCCTCCACGCTCAAGGAGGATTCGAGATATGAAAAGAGGCATATGGATGCCATGGCATTGGTGCAAACATATGGCAAGCTGACATCTTCCTAACAATGACCGCAACCCAAACGGCAGAGATAAGACGCGTTGCTTTAACAAACCGCACAAGACCGACCAGACATTGTGGTCAGAGTGTTTAGGGCCAAGCTGGAGACGATGAAAGACATGCTAACAAAGAAGAATATACTAGGAGTTGTCAAGGCGTATGTCTACGTGGTCGAGTTCCAAAAAAGGGGTCTCCCACATGCCCATTTCCTGTTGATCATGGATTCAAGATATAAGATCCTTGTGCCAGAGCAATACGACCATGTCATATCAGCCGAACTCCCAGACAAGAACAAGTACCCAGAACTATACACAATGGTCGTGAAGCATATGATGCACGGCCCATGTGGAGTCCTCAAGCCAAACAACGTGTGCATGAAGGACGGGTTGTGCAAGTGTAAGTACCCACGGACATTCAACGAGACCACCGTACAGGGAAGGACTCATCCGCCTATCAAGAAGGGAGGACGGTTGTTGTGTGAAGGTCCGCGATGATCGGACAATAGATGGGTTGTGCCTTATAACCCTTACCTCTTGCGGATGTTCGACTGCCATATCAACGTGGAGGTGTGCTCTAGCATAAAGGCCGTCAAGTACCTATATAAGTACATATATAAGGGTCACGATCAGACTTCATTCAATATCGACACGCCTGACGACAAAGGTAACATAGACGAGATCAAGAGATACGTTGACGCAAGGTGGATTACTCCACCAGAGGCCATGTGGAGGATATTCGGCTTCAAGCTATGTGAGAACCACCCGGCGGTCTTACAGCCTCCCCTGCATCTCCCAGATATGCAAAGGGTCACGTTCAAAGCAAGAGACAACCTAAATGATGTTGCCACCAGGGAGAACTGATGTTGCCACCAGGGAGAACACATCCATGATGATAGAGTATTTCAAAGCTAACGAGAGCTACGCGTGGGCTCGAGATATTCTTTACAGAGATTTCCCGGGGAGGTTCACGTGGCAAATTACAGGAAAATACTGGAAGATAAGGACCAGGGAACACCAAGTAGGACGAATAATGACAGCCCATCCTGCCGAGGGTGAGCGGTACTTTCTAAGAGTGCTTCTAAATCACGTACCTGGCTCGAAGTCCTTCGAAGATCTAAAAACCGTGGATGGTGTGCTATGCGCTACATTTCGTGAGGCGGCGGAGAGGAGAGGTCTCATCGAGGCCGACAACACGCTCGACGAGTGTCTTACTGAGTCAGAGCAGTTCGCGATGCCAGCCTCACTCAGGAGGCTATTCGCAACAATCTTGGTATTCTGTGAGCCTGGCGATGTGCGCGGTCTTTGGGACAGGCACCTTGAGGCGATGTCTGACGACTACCGACGGGAATACACATGCCCAAAAGTTGTGGAGCAGAAGGTGTTGCTTGACATCAGGGAATGCTGCAATCCATGGGTAAAGACATAAAGTCGTTCCCTCTACCAAACATCGACGAGACGTATGACAACACAGGGGACGAGGTTAGGGAGGTCATCGAGGAAATGAATATCACGGTAGACAAGGAAGACGAAACATTGGCGGAATTTCTAAACACCGAGCAACGACTTGCCTATGATGAGATACTTAAGGCAGTTGATGGCGGGAATGGGGGCGTATTTTTCGTCGATGGTCCAGGAGGAACCGGGAAGACATACCTATACAGGGCACTGCTCGCTAGAGTTCGGGGAGAGAAAAATATAGCGGTGGCCACAGCGGCCGGTGTCGCCGCTTCAATCATGCCGGGAGGAAGAACAGCACACTCAAGGTTCAAGATCCCACTAAACCTTGAAGAAGGGGCATCATGCAACTTCACTAAGCAAAGCGGGACAGCCAAGCTCCTAAGGATGGCTTCACTCATATTATGGGACGAGGCAACCGTGAATAAACGTCAAGCAGTTGAAGCGCTAGACAGAAGCATGCGCGACATCATGGGCTGCCGGAACCGACCTTTCGGAGGAAAGACTATCGTGTTTGGTGGGGACTTCAGGCAGGTGCTTCCAGTAGTGAGAAAAGGGTCACGTGGTCAGATAATCGACGCAAGTCTGCGGAGATCAAACCTATGGAAGGGCATGCGACACCTAAGGCTCATCAAGAACATGAGGGCACAAAATGACCAATGTTTCGCTGATTACCTACTGAGGATAGGCAACGGAACTGAGGAAACCGACGAGGAAGGAAAAATCCGGCTTCCTGAAGATATTTGCGTGTCCTCTACTGGAGACAACGCGGCGGACATAATGAAGCTAATCGAACATGTGTTTCCTGACATAGACCACAACATGGACAACCCAAATTACATGACTTCTAGAGCGATCCTATCAACAAAGAACGACAACATAGATGGAATAAACAAGCACATGATTGAGCGTTTTCAGGGCGAGGAGATGACCTACTATAGCTTCGATAGTGCGGAGGACGATCCGCATGGATACTATCCTTCCGAGTTTCTTAAATCCCTGACTCCTAACGGGATGCCCCCACACGCGCTTAAACTAAAGATCAATTGCCCTGTCATACTACTAAGAAATATTGACCCAGCTAACGGACTGTGTAACGGCACAAGGCTTGTGATTCGTGGGTTCCAAAGGAACGCCATCGACGCGGAGATCGTTGTGGGACAGCACACAGGAGAGAGGGTTTTTCTTCCCCGAATACCTTTATGCCCATCAGACAATGACATGTTTCCATTCAAATTCAAAAGAAAGCAATTCCCGATCAGGCTAAGCTTTGCAATGACGATCAACAAAGCACAAGGACAGACTATCCCGATTGTCGGTGTGTACCTACCGGAGCCGGTATTCTCTCATGGTCAGCTGTACGTCGCGTTGTCCCGTGCCACCGCGAAAAGCAACATCAAAATCCTCGCCATCAAGGATGACAAGACAAAGAATTCAAAGAAACGGAAAAGAACCGAGTCCTTAGTCACGACCACGCCAAACATAGTTTATAAGGAGGTCCTCACCACTTGAACTCATTGGACCAGATTTGAGAAAAATTTGAAGGTGTAATGGTTGAAAAATATTTGATATATGTGTATCTTAAATGTGTCGCTAAATACTATAATACTTTTTATGACACTTGAAATTCCATCAAATAAATATCTCTTCATAAACTTTTACCATATTTAAACATGGCATATAGAACTCCTATATTCAAAACATAAGCAGTTTACATATGAACAATAAAAGAGAAGTAAAGAGGTGTGAAAGATGCAAAAAACATACTTCTCTATAGGTGAAGAAATAGTTGTATGATCTACCAAGATATTCAACTATAGGACATCACCATCAATAGGTAATGCCAGTTTGTATTCCCACATATGTAAAACATGAATCTGCCACAATAAGATGAACAAGGTAAGAAAAAAGATGAGTGTTGAATACAGTCCTAATATTGAAAAATATTACACGTGAGATATTTGTGATAAAAGAAAAAAATAATGTTCAGTATTCAATTTATCATGCAGCATTTTAGAACCACGGGCTATACATATTCTTATTAATAATGGCCTAACTACTAATTCATTTAGGTACAGGTTCAAAAATGCATATTCATCTACTCAGCAGGCAATGAGAAGAAAATGTCCTCTAATAGACTGGTAGTCTTCAGCAAACATAGCATCTTGACAATTTTTAAATTCCATGATATGAATAAGTTACCAGGGAGAGCTTGGATAATTCACCTATGCTTCTTCCATGGAGATTTAGAGATGTAGAATTATACTTATGATTCATGCGCTACAGCAAGGGAGCCAAATTTTTACCTTATTATTTTGTTTCCTCTTGGTCCAATCCTAAGATGCTGGATTCAAAGCGGAATCAGCTTGTCCGTCCCCTTCCCCATCACCCAAACCTGCTACTACTTCAACGATGCTCATCACGGATCGATCCGGATCAACTGAACCGACATGGCTGCGTGCACCGTCTTCCACCGATGCTGCACCATTTACGGTTCCTCCGTCTCTCCTAATAGATTTCCACAATGCAATCAAAGACACAAGATGTCCTGGTTATAATCTCGTTAAACAACGAGTAAACTGGCATCCAAATAGAGAAGAAAAACTAGCAACCAACCACAACCTAGCTAGAGCGAAGCAATATGAATCCACAACAACATGGCAATAATTAATCTTGTCTCCAAATTTCACCAGTCACTAGCACCAGGAAGAATAGCGTAAGCAGAAACAGAATTCTCATGGGCAGCTTTCTTGTAGTTATTCTCTCGAACGCCCTCCGGGCGCTGACCGGGACGGCGTGGTTGAGGTCTGAGCTGCTCCTCCTTTCTCTTGGTGCAGGCGTCGGTGTGAGACTCTAGGGACTCATGGGACGTGAGGAAGGAGAAATGGACCCTTCCCATTCCAACAGAGCTGCAGGTGCCGGAAAGAGTTGGAAGAGGACTCCATGACCAGGAGAGGAGAGGGAGTGGAGGGACGGTGGTCCGTCAGCTCAATTGGGGAGAGGAATGGAGGAGACAAGCGCAGAGGGAGCTGCGGACATCGCGAGACCGGCCGGGCTGATGAGCCGGAGGCGTGCACACGAGATAGGCGACCATCGGCGAGCCATGTGTGCTTGAGGCAACGAGGTTGACCGAATGTGGCTCTCTTTTTTATTCACATTCGTTTTGATAACCACCGGTCTGCAGCAAGCACAATTTATATGCTTAGATTCATTTATTTTCTAAACATGTAAATTGAATTATCCTAATTACTATAGTATTATATGTAGAAAATATGAAGTGTATAAATATCAAAATAGTGCAGATGGTATGAATAAATATTGCTCAATATATGTTTATTTTGAGAATAGCAATCAAACATTATGTAGTCATTCAAAAAAAAATCAAAAGCATTTGTCCCCAAAGAAATTATGTCGAGACTTCGTATATTATATTTGATCTAAAATGTCCGTGGCAACGCACGGGCATTCAACTAGTATATCAATGAAAACGATAAAACGGACATCGCACGCAAAATTCAGAGAAACATGACCGTCTTCAGGGAGAAACATAGCTTCTATAAATAGCTGAAGATAATAATTTTTTGCTATTCGATGGACCTCCACGGCTCCATATATCGTAGAAAACGGTAAACCCAACATCGTAGACAAAATTCAGAACGAAATGACCGTCTTTTAGAGGGAAAAAATCGGATCCCAACCTTTTCGGATGCACCTATTTCGCGGTCGACCGCTTAGACTCCCGATGCGGTCACTTCCGACCCGGTGTATTTTCCTTCTTGGCCAAAACAAGTGTACCAGTTGCCCCAAATTTTATATTTTAAAACGGAAGGAGTAGAAATCATGTGATCCTGCATATATGCGACGCGTTTTTTCCTCTAGGTTTTCTAGTGAGTGAGACCAGGAGACGATCTCCCCCCCCCTCCTCCCCCAACCGCTGGCACCGACGCCGCTGGTTCCCCTGCTCTTCGCCGACCACTGTAGTGGGAAGATGGTAGGGGAACCTCAGACTGGATGTTCTAGTCCCCGTAGGGTCTTCGAGTTTGTCTCCTGGGTAGCAGCATTGACATCGATGAGAATATAGGTCCTTCAGTCAGCCCCAGGTCGATGGTCTTCTTCAGAGGAGCATTGACGAGCTAGAGTTTACAGTCGATCATGGGCATTAGGTCTGCTGTGATGAGTGTGTCTCTCTAAGGCGGCGACGTTCTGTGTAGAGGGTGATGAAATAACGTATTGGTGTCCTCAAGTTCCGTCTACGCCCGATGACGCCTAACCAGGTACGACGACATCATCGGGGAACTTGCATGTTTGGTGTCATCCATCTCCATCCGTCCTTCTCAATATTGGCTTTTCCAGGACGATGATATTTCGAGATCTTCATCATGGGCACGACGTCGATGACTTCCTGATCGCTGCTTCTATAAGCTTCTGGGTTCTTTCAGGTATAGAGGCGGTATCGAGTTTTGCTCATGACGCGTCGTATAGGGATGCAAAAGGAATATGATAATGAACTTTTCATGAACATGCATGTTAATTCTTTTTTTTTGTAAGCGCTGGTTTGATGTAATATATGATCTTAGAGGTCGTTTGTCATCAAGTTATTCATTTTATTTCTATATGGGTTCATTTCATTTATATTATGATTCGAAAAACACCTACATGTTTGGCTGCCACCGGAATTTGAAAATGACAGGTCTGAGATAGGAATCAGGTTTACATATAGGGATATTTTAATGGATTTGTCAAATAAAATAACGGCCAAATTTTGTGCCCAACCAAACAGCATAAGGATGAAATTGCAGAATGAATTTCAGAATTTCAGACCTATATAATGGATACCAAACGACCTTTTAGACTTTTTTTTAAAGAAAAAAACTAGAAGGCTGAAAACCTGGTCTGTGACACCTTTTGGTTTTATTTTACTCCTATATGAAATTGATGGCCGGGCCCCTTAAAAATGGTCAGTCTGTGTTTTGGAGAGAAGCTACGGAGAGACGGTTGTTTCTGTCCTGTTAGCTGTAGTACTCTCCGTAGCTCATTGAGAGGGTTGAGTACTACATGTTTTTCATGACGTAATCAAGATACAAAATGCCCATTGAGTGCGTTCCATTTATAGAAAAAAACACAACAGCATGCAGCTGGCCAATCGGTAGTGATCGGCCGTCCATTATTTTTTTGAACAAATATTAGTACCTTTTACTCATTTGTAACAAAATTTACACATCCCAAATCATTACAGAGATAATAATTAATGACGCCTCTTAACAACCACCACATTAATCAAATGAAAAAACGAATGTACCCATACTGCGACCGACATAGTCTACCTGTTAATCATGCAATCCGCCCACGCCCGATCAGCCAACGAATTAAGTAAGTAAATAATAAATAAACTAATCCTCCATCTCTGTTTTCTTTGGCTGTCCGAACTTGCTCTCGATCCGGCGGAGCTCCGCCGGTGTGAGCCCGAAGGCCCTCTCGAGCACGGCGTCCCTGATCCCGGACCCGAACACGGTTGCGGGGATGCGCACGATGCCCGGGTTCTCGCTGTTGAAGCTCCCGAATACCGTGGCGGGCGCGTCGCCGACGTTGAGCTGGAAGTGCACCATGCCGCGCGGGAACACCATGACCTCCCCCTTCTCGAGCACCTTGGCGAAGAGGCGTCCGGCGGTGTCTACGAAGCCCGCGTAGACGCGGCCGGCGAGGACGAGCGCCGTCTCGGTGGCGCGCGGGTGGTAGTGCGGCGGGTTGACCCCGCCGGCCGCGGACAGGTCGGCGCGCGCGAAGGACATGCCGAGGGTGTTGAGCCCCGGGAACTGCGCCGGCGTGACGGCCACCCCCGCGAAGCCCGTGTCGGGCGAGAAGTTGCCCGCGGCGCGCACGCCCGAGAAGGCGAAGTCGCCCGCCGTGAGGTTGGCCGGGCTCCTGCACGGGTAGGTGCGGAGCAGGGCCAGCTCCACCGGGCGGCCGCGCCCGGCGTCCGGCACGCAGAAGTCCTGCACCGCGTCTGGGTCGGCCGCCATGGTGGCCGGTGCGGGTAGCAGCACGGCGAGAAGGAGGAGGAGGAGGAGGACGTGGTTGCTCGCCATTATTCCTGGCTCCGAGCGTCCACGCTCAGTAGTCGGCTCGGCGCCTCGCGTGTTGACTCGTTCCTCTTTGGGTTTATGGAGTAGCAACGGGTCGCAGCGGCCGGCAGTAATGGCTGTGGAGGATTGCAGCTGGAGGCCGGCCGGCCAACTATATATAGACATGTAGTCGCTACTGTGTGTACTACTAGTACTACCGTAGTATTTCCGTTGTGCAATAGTAACCGTAGAAGTATCTCGTGTTTTTGGTTGCATAGTTTGGAAAGTGCCGACTTCTGGGAAGTGCAGTGGGAGAGAGATGGGGGAGAAGAAAGAAGGAGCAGGATGGAACTGGAGCAGCGCGTGGAAAAAATATTTTGCAGCTTCCTGGAAGAAGCAGAGCATGCATGGCCCATGATTTGCGATGGGTCGCCACCACACAAAGTCGTCCAGATCCTCCAGTCAAATGTGCGTATTTCTTCGCGTCCAAGAGATACAGGAGCCGACCGACGTGGTTGTTTCTGTTACATCGTGTCAGGGACGGAAGAAGAAGGCCAGGTTGTCATGAACGGATCAGTGAGGTGGGGTTCTCGGGAATTAGATCAACTAACCTGCTTGTGTCATGTGTGCATGCAAATTGCTGGGCATGAGTGGGGAGCGGGCATGGCCGTTTTAGGTGACTACGTGCTCGCCTTTCCATGATCATACCGTCTCTGGCCAAATGATGCTTTCGTGGCGTAGCAGACTATCTTCTCGGTGCGTCGCCCGCTCCCAACCAGGGCTACCGCCACCCGATCGAGATCCCTTGCCGCTAACGCAATTTGCTCCAGCATCATTGCCACCATACCAACATACTGATCAGTGACTACTCATATAATATTCCCGCACTTTCATTTACAATCATTGCTACTCCATAATTAGTGAACTAACCGTGTTTGATCGTCCGCATCAACCCAAGCCAAACTCACAGGATGCAAAATTCGGGTGGTTGTGGCTACACATAGCATGGGCAAGCCAGGCCTGCACCCTCCACAAAGCAGCCTCCGCTAGAGCCTTGGGGAACGGCCGTTACGAGCGGGCCACGTCTACCCAACCATATCATGGCACACACTTGCACAAGAAGGCGCACGAGGAGAACCGAGGGAGACGCGGCATCGTCATAATATCTCCTCTCTCACTGTCTCATCGCTTCACCCCTCTCATTAACCACCGTTACAATGATGGACCATTTACCTTGAGCTTTTGCTCCTCCCCCTAATCTCGCATCGTGCATGCGGATTTGGTAGACTCGAGTTGAACATGCTTAAGGAGAAGCTCCGCGGGTCAAAGCCTCGACATTTGCCCCTCCTCCTCCCCCCGTCAATCGGTCATCGCTAATTTCGACCCGGTAGCCCAATGTGAGACCCTGGCGCATGGCTCAATAGGATTGATAGGAAACCCATACCAACAAGTCGCAACTTCTTTTCCGGAAGCTCATTCGAAAAGACCCTAAAGCAATTCTAGGATGGGTGACCGATCGGAAAGTGGATACCGGGTGCGCACGAGTGAGGACAAAGTGCGCAGAAAAGACTAGTGTTGGTCTGTGAGGTTAGTCTAGAGATCCTATTGAGCTGCCAAAAGTGACAGCCGTCGGTCCGGAGTGACCGGGGGTGTTACACCCAAGGTCACACTAAGGGCTTCTTTGGTATGGAAGCAATGGGGTTGAGCACATCAATGACGGGGGCAAATACATCTTTGATGGGGACAATGGCAATTTTGGCGGACGTATTTGCATATGGACCTACTATGGTTCTTACATTTCCATTGTTATCTCAATATGGATAAATGAATGCATATGTTATTATCATCAAGTGATAACAAGGATGAGGTCTTCTGTTAGATATAGCATATTTTTTATTCAACATCATATCAAAGTCATGTATACAAACATCATAGTAAAGTACCTAAGGCAATACTTTGTTAACTTAAATCTAGTTTGTAGAGTTTTGTCTTACTAGAGGAGAATTAGTGAGATATGTTGCATCATCTCACAGTACAATGTGATCTCCCTAATATGATGGTATCCATGTAGCAGAGTGCCGATGGGTCAGCAATCACAACAACCCATGAAAATTTTGCAATTTCGCATTACAGATTTGGCTCTGTCCCGCCAAAGCCTCAAAAAGATGACGAGCGACATATAACCGTCAACGGTTCTCAAAGGCTTACCGTCAACTGCACCCACTTGGAGAAAAGGATCTCCTCTAAATGAAAGTACAAAACATGCTCAACAACAAAAACATTTCATATATAGCCATGAACTTAAATTGATAATAATAAATGACTGAGCATGGATTTGCAAAAACTAATTGGGAGGTTAGAGGATAACCATACAATAGATCATTGGTGTATGAGAAATCGAACCAAAAACGAATAGGAATAAAGATCATTATTTTTTGACATGTGGATGAAGATACTTGTAGGTGTGTCGAAAGTTTGGAGGTAGAAGAAACAAGTGAATGGAAAAATCTGATCTAAGTTACCTTGCTCGGGGTGTTTTCACGCAGTTATGGTGGTGGTATGGTACGATCGGGATCCATTGTGCTAGTCATTGTTGTCTTACTGATAGGTTCTAGGCTTGGCAATGGTCTTGGTACGACTATGTGGTACAATGGCATCCACTGCACAAGTGGTGGTTAAATAGTCACTACCTCGGCATTGTTTCTTCCTAGATGGTATGGCCACACAGTACATGATGATATCCGTATGATGGCTCGTTAAATATTACTATACATCTTCCTATTTCTGAAGTCCCTCGCTTAATCTATACGGCCACCCGATATGGTGGGGTGCCATCATATGGCTACTCGATAAAGTCCCCGCTAAGGACTTGTTAATTGCGTTGTTGAGGAGCGATAACAGTACGGCCACTCGGTATAGTCAAGGAGATGGTACAAAGTGTTCATTACTTTCATTATTTCTTTTGAAGTTTTCTAAGGGTCTGAAATATTGCTCCGATGTACCAAATGGGCAATTGGAGTGTACCACCAGTATGGTTTTCTTAGTGATATACGAATAAACATATTGATCAAGCATACTTTTTTATTCTTCTCTCTTTATTGGATCATTGAACACTTTTATTAACATAAAATAAAAACACAAACAAACACAAAACAATTTATTTCACATGGGTTGCCTTTCACCAAGGACTTTTAGTTTCAGTCATTTAATTCGACCGCAATGGTGATTATTTGGACTTTTCTAATGGACCACCCATTCTGAACTAGTTGGCTTTCAAAGTGATGATTCCATTATCGTAGATCTTATCCATTTTATTCCTAAGATAATGAAAAACAACATGATCTCGCGAGGGTAGCTCAAATCCCTCATTCCTTTTGGGCAGATAAATCAAATCTTTAACAGTTCTTAGAAATGTTCCACCGAGTATGATTTATGCTATAAAACAAACAAGTACACTTGTTATGTAAATCATTTTATTCTAAATATTTTAAGGCAAAGTCATCGATAAAATTATCGACATTAATCTGTTTGACTAGATCCTTCTCAATGCATATAGCAGCTAGACCATTTAAACTCTCTTGTGACATTGCTAACCTTAAGTAACTTTTTAACAATTTCAATTTTGAAACTCTCAACTAAAGCTACTGCCATACATACAATGAATAAAATTCTATAAGAAATAGAGATGTTTGGAAAACAATTTATATTTCTAACAAACTCAAACATCTCCGTAGCATACATTGGTTTATCTGGCAAGGACATTTGTAACATTTTAGTTCATAAAAAAGATCATCCAAGTCTAGATCACATACATATTTCTGAGTTTTTTCATCTTTACGAGAAGGTTTCAGCAAACTTCCTGCAACACTTCTGTAGCTCAACATCATCCAATGACTTCAAATTTGATGAGCTAAGAAAAATACAAATATTCTTTTGAAAATTCAAAGTTCCTCAAATCTATTTTTGAATCAATTATTCGTTGTGTCCACCATAACATCAAAGAAATCAACTTCAAAAGCTTTTTCTACAACTAGAATAGCTTTATTATTGGTAGCATCATCACTATTTTCATCAAAATGCTTCTTCCTAGTAACACGCCATTTTACTAGAAATGATGGATGTATTTTCATATCGTTTGCAAGGTTTCTGGCAGTAAAGAAACTAGCTGAAAACCCTTCACTTCTATACTTATTAAAATAAATCATTATGACCTCAATGTGTTGCAAGGTTGAGTAAGTGCACATAGATGGGGACTACAACGTTTTTATCACTATATTTACTGGAAACGAAACATCATACCAAATTACCATACTAATTAAGAACTCAAAAGTACCAATCACATCATATAAATTTTCCGCATTGCTTCTCGCCATGGCGTCATCACCGGAATTAGATAATTCAAGCAAAGCTGGCCTTAGTTCACCAGTTTGAAATCTAATAGCCTTGACACTATTAATCCTACTCTACCAAAGAGTATTAGACAAAGATTTCAGAGTAAAACTTGGAACATGGTCAAGGAGAACTTTCTATCTTTTAGTTGAGCTTCAAAACAATATATATTTGTTGGACAATGCCAAAAAATATAATAGCTTTACCACATGAATTGGCCATGTCACAAAGTGTGAGATTAACACTATCACACGCACATGGCATATATAACACTCTCCAATTTATATCAAGTAATCATCTCCGTACCCCTTGATTTCCCCCTTCATGTTTCAACGTCTTTGTACCCCTTGATTTCCCCCTTAATGTTTGAACTATTATCGTGACCTTATCCTCTCACATCATCATTATTTAGACCAAAAGATTTAATCGCATCATGAAATCCTTTAAAAATACCTAAACCGGAGGTCACATTTATCTTAAGGAACCCTAGAAAGAACTCTTCAATTTTCATGTTTTTGCATGACATATTAAACACATCGAACAAGTAGAGTCATTTGATCTTTATGACTCGCCTCCGGAGTATAATCAAGGATAATGGAGAAATACTTGGCCTATTTAACAATCCTTATAATAGAACTTGTAACACTAGATGCTAAAAGAGAGATCAACTCGTTGTGAATTTTATGACTATGGTAATGATAGTGAATTTTATTATTTTCAATGCGTCTAAAATGATCTTGTATTACAAGTCAAACTCAGCAATCATCTCAACATTTGCTAAGAAATTTCCATTATTGTCATTGTAAAGCATCTCACTAGATCCTAGAATGCCAAATTACGTTTTCCTAGATATTTCACAACAGAAATTATTCTTCACAAAACTTGTTTCAAGCGTTCTTTCCTCTGTGTATTACTATTGCAAATCATTGTCAATGGTTTGACTATTTTCTAGTCTGATTCTCAACTCATTCCAACTGCTCATATTACTAATATGCTCAACACTATTTTGATGGTCTTTTATCCTCGCACTAAGGTGTCTCCAATCTCTCATTCCCTCGATTGCTAATGCACTCTTGTTATTATTAAACTTGAAAGCTTACAACAAAAACAAAACACCTTGTCAACATGTACTAGCCATTCTCGGGATCATGAAATTCTCCATTGCTCAGTTTCTTAGAATAATAAGAATACGAAAAATGCTTATCACAATCATCTAAAGGAAAAAAACAAGGTTTTCTTCTCTTATATACTTCCTTCGTTTTATAATATAAAATGTTTTAGCCTTTTTCTAAGAAGCATGTATCTAGACGTATTTTGGTGTATATGTTCCGATCAAAATATGTGAACCTACACACTAAAAGATGTCTAGATACATGTATTTCACAAAAGACCAAAACATCTTATATTTTGGAACGGATGGAGTAGGTCCCTTTTCCACTAAAATATTTCTTTTATTATCATCTAAACTATCCCAATTTTCTGGATTATAAATATTATTAGTAAAAGGTTGTGTCCTGGTTCATGATCACTCACGTGATTATCATCTCCATCTAAATTTGCATGATCTCTTGCAGCACTATCACTCTCGCTTGAATTTTCATGAACACTAGTTTTCTTCTTATTTTCATGTAAATTTTTATTGGGATATTAAAAAATTACTAGAGCTAGTTTCTGAGAATTACTAGCCGAACTTCTATTTTTTCTACCAAATTTGTCGAGAGCTCCCTTTTGGGATTCTATGAATTTGTTGTCTCATTGTTGGAATTTTTGCCTAAATAGGCCCAACCCATTTATTATATGTCAATAAATTCCTAAAATCCTAGAGGCTCATTTGGCCCATTCATGCAAGGTAAGAGCTGGGACAAATGTTTAGTTCCACATTGCTAGTTGAGTGGAAGTTGGACCAGCTTATAAGGTGAGCTCTCCTACCACTTGGTAAAAGGATGAGAAGGGGAAGAAGAGAGTTCCACACGCGCGCTCCTCCTCCTCGCTCGTCACGCCACGCCACGCCACGCCACGCCACGACGCGCGCGCGCGCCGCGGGTTGCGGGAATCTCGTCGAGCCAAGCTTTATTTTGCCACGCATGAATGGTATATGAACAGTCGTACAGAAGTTGAAACGTTTTGCTCGAGTGGACTTTTAATACGAACTAAGTGGAGGTTGTCCGGTGGACTGCCGCCTATTCGCTTCAACTCTCGTCCGTTCGTTTCATCTTCTGTGCATCCTGTCTGCCTACCCCTCTGTGTCTATATAAGAGAGAGGTCGCGCCTCTTCTCAGATACACTGCAACACATCGTCGCATACTCCTTTGCGCCTCAAGTTCCAGAGCACTGTGCTACCTAGATCTTCTCCATCCCGTCTTGCAGTTTGCACCGCGAGCCGGGACAGTAGGCCTCCGAGACCCCGCTGCTTTGAGTCTCGTACGGGAGAAGGGCGATAAGGTTTTTGGGGAGCGCTATCGGCGCGACTACTGGCTTCGTCACGTACTCCCACACGAATAGCGAAGTATTTCCCGACGAGGACTTCTTCCCCGACATCAGCACCCTCTTCCTCGACGACATGGCTAACGATGGTGCCAACACGAACACCGGTGGTTCCTCTTCTGCTGCCGATGTCGTGTATGTTTTCTTTATCAATCTTGTTCTGATCGCATCTCAAGACTTATGTCTTGCAGTCTATTTGGTTACTTGTCTTAATATGTTTTCGCTATTTCACATGATTAGTATTTTGTCTTTTATTCTAATCATGTTTTATCTAGCGTTTATTATGGGTAATTCGCTTGGTAAATTGCTCTATTATTCAATAATCCAAAAACCTTATTTCAGTCAATTTGCCCCAAGTGGCTTTGTTGCTTCTATAAAGCCACCTGTGTTTGAAGGTGTGAATTACAAACGATGGCGCGAGCAAGGTTCGTTTCAGACCATGAGCTGCTATAACACCATCTATGGCGCACCTGAGGGAGAACTTAATCCTGCTCAGGAAGAGGCGTTCCAAAAACTTGATACCACTTTCAAGGCTGCCTTGATCAGCATCCTTGGCGACAATATTGTCGATTCATATCTGTCATTTAGCAATTGCAAAGATATGTGGGATGCGCTCGAGAGAAAATTTGGAGTATCCGATGTTGGCAGTGAACTGTATGTCATGAAACAATTCTATGACTATAAGATGGTTGATGACCGCCCCATTGTGGAGAAAGCTCATGAGATACAGTCACTTGCCAGGGAGCTTGAGCACTTCACTTGTGTGTTACCGGATAAGTTTGTTGCCGGAGGCATCATTGCCAAACTTCCCCAGTCATGGAGGAATTTTGCTACTTCTATGAAGCACAAGAGACAAGAGTTCTCCGTGACGATCTCATTGGGACTCTTGATGTGGAAGAGAAGGCGAGAGCAAAAGACACACGTGCTCGAGGTACCGAGGGAGGTTCTAATGCCAACCTGGTATAGAAAAGAAACTTCCAGCCTCACAAGTTCAAGAACAAAGGCAAGTTTGATGACAAAGGAAAGTTCGATGGAAAGAACAAGGCCTCACAGTCCACCAGTTTCAAGAAGAAGACTGATAAGAGGAGAGGTGCTTGTCATGTGTGCGGTGATCCTAATCATTGGGCTCCTGCTTGTCCCAACCGCTTTGACAAGCGCCAGTATGGGAAGAGCAGAAAGACTGCTAATGTTGTCATGGGCGATGTTGAGATGAAAGATGTTGGGTATGGTATATTACATATTGTTCTTTCATTATGTCATTCTCCTGATTGGTGGATTGACACGGACGCTAATGTACATGTATGTTCTGATATTTTCATGTTTTCTTCATATCAGGTCAGAGGGACTAAAACCGTGCTGATGGGGAACAGCTCGCATGCTTCTGTTCATGGTGTTGGTACGGTCGATCTGAAGTTCACTTCGGGAAAGACCGTGTGCCTGAAGAACGTGCATCATGTTCCCTCAATAAATAAAAATCTTATTAGCGGATCTCTTCTGTGTCGAGATGGCTACAAGATTGTATTCGAGTCCAATAAATTTGTAATTTCGAAGTATGGAACCTTTGTTGGTAAAGGCTATGAATGCGGAGGCTTGTTCCGCTTATCTCTGTCAGACATTTGTAATAAAGTTGTTAATCATATTTACACGAATTTTGAATCAAATGTCTGGCACTCTCGTCTTTGTCATATTAATTTTGGTTGTATGACGCGGCTAGCCAAAATGAATTTAATCCCTGATTTCTCAACTGTTAAGGGATCTAAGTGCCAAGTCTGCGTGCAAGCTAAACAACCTCGCAAGTCACATACGACTGCAGAAATGAGAAATTAAACACCACTAAAGCTCATACATTCTGATCTTTGTGAGATGAATGGTGTGTTGACAAAAGGTGGAAAGAAATATTTCATGACTTTGATCGATGACTCTACGAGATATTGTCATGTGTATCTTCTGAAATCAAAAGATGAGGCTTTGAGTTTCTTCAAAATCTATAAAGTTGAGGCAGAAAATCAACTTGATCGAAAGATTAAGAGGCTTAGGTCTGATCGTGGTGGAGAGTATTTTTCCAACGAGTTTGATTCCTTTTGTGCGGAACATGGCATAATTCATGAGAGGACGCCTCCCTACTCACCCCAGTCAAATAGAGTATCCGAAAGAAAGAACCGTACTCTAACGGATTTGGTTAACGCCATGTTAGACACATCGGGTCTTTCTAAGGAATGGTAGGAGAGGCACTATTGACCGCGTGTCATGTCCTAAACCGAGTTCCCACAAAGAACAAAGAAATTACTCCATTCGAAGAATGGGAGAAGAAAAGATTAAAACTCTCTTACTTACGTACTTGGAGTTGTTTGGCAAAGGTTAATATACCAATCCCCAAGAAGCGCAAGCTTGGATCAAAAACCATTGATTGTGTTTTTCTGGGCTATGCTTTTCATAGCATTGGTTATAGAATCTTGATAGTAAAATCTGAAGTGCCTGACATTCATGTCGGTACAATCATGGAGTCGACTGATGCGACTTTCTTTGAGGATATCTTTCCAATAAAGGATAAACCTAACTCATCAAATTCAGAGATACCTAGTTCATCTAATCAGGAATTTGCTATATTCTCTGAACCGACCATTCCAATTGAACACTCTAAAAATCCTAAGGAGGATGATAATGAAATTCCTAAAAGGAGCAAGAGACAAAGGACTGCAAAGTCTTTTGGTGATGATTTCATTGTGTACCTTGTCGATGACACTCCCACTTCCATTTTAGAAGCTTATGCATCTCCTGATACTGACTACTGGAAGGAAGCTATTCATAGTGAGATGAATTCCATCTTAGCTAATGAAACATGGGAGATCACTGATCATCCTTATGGGTGCAAACTTGTAGGATGTAAATGGGTGTTTAAGAAGAAACTAAAGCCTGATGGTACTATTGAGAAGTACAAGGCAAGGCTTGTGGCCAAGGGTTATACCCAAAAGGAAGGTGAAGACTTCTTTGACACTTACTCACCTGTAGCAAGGTTGACTACCATTCGAGTACTACTTTCTCTGGCTGTCTCACATGGTCTTCTCGTTCATCAAATGGACGTTAAGACGGCTTTCCTAAATGGAGAGTTGGATGAGGAAATTTATATGGACCAACCAGATGGTTTTGTAGTAAATGGTCAAGAAAGAAAAGTGTGCAAGCTACTGAAGTCTTTATATGGTATTAAACAAGCACCTAAGCAGTGGCACGAAAATTTTGATAAAAACTTAACCGCTGCAGGATTTGTTGTAAACGAAGCTGACAAGTATGTATACTATCGCCATGGTGGGGGTGAGGGAGTCATCCTTTGTTTGTATGTTGATGACATACTGATTTTCAGAACCAACCTTAATGCAATTAAGGAGGTCAAAGATTTATTATCTCGTTCCTTTGAGATGAAGGATCTGGAAGTAGCTGATGTCATCCTGAACATCAAGCTATTGAGAGATGATGATGGTGGGATTACACAGCTTCAGTCCCACTATGTGGAAAAGATCTTGAGTCGTTTCGGGTATAGCGACGTCAATTTTTCTCCTACACCGTATGATCCTAGTGTGTTGCTTTAAAAGAATCGAGGAAATGCTAGAGATCAACTAAGATACTCTCAAATCATTGGCTCGCTTATGTATTTAGCTAGTTCCACGAGGCCTGACATCACCTTTGCTGTAAGCAAACTCAGTCGATTTGTTTCGAATTCGGGAGATGATCACTGGCATTCTCTTGAGAGAGTTATGCGATATCTAAAAGGCACTGCGAGCTATGGCATACACTATACCGGGTATCCGAGGGTACTAGAGGGTTATAGTGATTCAAATTGGATATCTGATGCTGAAGAGATAAAAGCCACGAGTGGATATGTTTTCACACTTGGTGGTGGCGCTGTTTCTTGGAAGTCTTGCAAGCAGACCATCTTAACGAGGTCAACTATGGAAGCAGAACTCACAGCACTAGACACGGCCACTGTTGAAGCAGAGTGGCTTCGTTAACTCTTGATGGACTTACCTGTGGTTGAAAAACCTATACCCGCAATTCCAATGAACTGTGATAATCAAACTGTGATTATTAAGGTGAATAGTTCTAAGGATAATATGAAGTCCTCAAGACATGTGAAGAGGAGACTAAAATCTGTTAGAAAAATGAGAAACTCCGGAATTATTGCATTGGATTATATCCAAACATCTAAGAACTGGCGATCCTTCACAAAGGGACTATCACGCAATGTGATAGAAAATGCATCGAAGGAGATGGGTATGAGACCCACACTATGAGTTTTCCACAGTGGCAAACCAATCTATGTGATCGGAGATCCCGTGAATTAGAATTGGAAGACAAGCTGTTGGTAGACTGAGAGGAAAGTATTCCCACTTTAATGAACACTACTCCGTGAAGATGCAATACTTTCCTATTCTGCACGGCAGGTTGATTTTATCTTAATGTGTTCTAAATGGCTTAATCTTAAGCAGAGATGTTGTCCTGCAAAACATCTATTAAAGAACACACCTATATGAGTCTGACTGTCAAACGTCGCAGTTTATGAGAGTTGGGCGCTCTCTAATAAACTCATGAAAGGTCATGGAGTATGACGTATAAGCTCCACCCGCGGGGAAGTCCCACGGTAGCCTAGTATCGGTCAAGACTTTTTGTAAAGCTAGGTTCGCAGCAAACTTGCAGTTCAAGGCATAGTCCACTGTACAAGTTGCAGCCTAGTATAACATAAAGTTTTAGGTGGAAGTTCAACTTAACAGTCTCCACTACAGTACCGGTATATAAACAATGTTTTGGAACCAAAGGCAAACTTTATGTGCCTCTGGGATCTGGTGGGGGATTGTTGGAATTTTTGCCTAAATAGGCCCAACTCATTTATTATATGCCAATAAATTCCTAAAATCCTAGATGCCCATTTGGCCCATTCATGCAAGGCAAGAGCTGGGACAAATGTTTAGTCCCACATTTCTAGTTGATTGGAAGTTGGACCAGCTTATAAGGTGAGCTCTCCTACCACTTGGTAAAAGGATGAGAAGGGGAAGAAGAGAGTTCCACACGCACGCTCCTCCTCCTCGCTCGCCTCGCCTCGTCACGACGCGCGCGCCACGGGTTGCGGGAATCTCGCCGAGCCGAGCTTTATTTTGCCACGCATGAATGGTATATGAACAGTCGTACATAAGTTGAAACGTTTTGCTCGAGTGGACTTTTAATACGAACTGAGTGGAGGCTGTCCGGTGGGCTGCCGCCTGTTCGCTTCAACTCCCGTCCGTTCGTTTCATCTTCTGCGCAGCTTGTCTGCCTACCCCTTTGTGTCTATATAAGAGAGAGGTCGCCTCTTCTCGTACACATGCAACACATCGTCAGCCGCATACTCCTTGCGCCTCAAGTTTCAGAGCACTGTGCTACCTAGATCTTCCCATCCCGTCTTGCGGCGTGCACCATGAGCCGACAAGAGGGCCTCCGAGACCCCGCTGCTTCGAGTCCTGTACGGGAGAAGGGCGATAAGGTTTTTGGGGAACGCTATCGGCGCGACTACTGGCTTTGTCACGGACTCCCACACGGATAGCGACGTCTTTCATGACGAGGACTTCTTTCCCGACATCAGCACCCTCTTCCTCGACGACATGGCTAACGACGGTGCCAACACGAACACCGGTGGTTCCTCTTCTGCTGCCGCTGCCGTGTATGTTTTCTTTATCAATCTTGTTCTGATCGCATCTCAAGACTTATGTCTTGCAGTCTGTTTGGTTATCTGTCTTAATATGTTTTCGCTATTTCACATGATTAGTATTTTGTCTTTTATTTTAATCATGTTTTATCTAGCGTTTATTATGGGTAATTCGCTTGGTAAATTTCTCTATTATTCAACATTCGCTTCCTCTTCTGTCTCTTTTCATGACCGAACTTAAACTTTCTAGATAACATCTCAAACCACAATTACTAAAACGTAACAATACACAATTATGGCATGAGATCCGGCTTGAAGCTTGGCTAATTGTCTCTGTCACTGCCGCCCGCAATATTCTTGTCGCCGGCATTGCAGGCATCGTCCTGCCCTTGGAAGCCCTCACTGCAACAGCGCACCGCCAATCACCTATCTCAAACCTGTGTGTTTGATATTGAATAAGAACGGCCTGGACGGGGGAGATCGGATGAACAGAACGGTCAAAACTAGAGCAATATATAGAAGGGGGTTCTACTAACCGTTAGGGATTGAGAAGACAGATGATGGAAATCAGCAAATCGGGATTTCCGCCATTAATCCTGTCCAAATGTATATAATTTGGAAGGGGAGAGAGGCTTCCCATGGTCACCGTGATTGGGGAGCGGGAGAAGAGGAGTCAGAGTCTATAGGAAACGAGGACGAGAGGAGAACGATTGACTCACAGGAATCACGTAGGCGACTTTATTTTAAGTCTAGGTCGAAACGGCCGCAGTTATGGGCTAGCTTCCTTCTGCGTACCTTGGTGGGGGGCCCTACAGTAGCGAGGCCCTGTGCGGCCGCACCTCCTACACCTCTGTCCAGGGCCAAGCCGGTGTGTACGGATTAAGTCTCGTACTGGTCGATATGTAAGGGTGTACAAAAGCTGAAACCAACCAAACCAGGCAGTTACACCCTTAGTTCATTTTTATTCACAAATAAAATCCAAACTTTGAAGCTAATATAAAAATTTATACTAGTCTAAACTTGCCAAATCAGTCAAACCGGGTTTGCACAGGCTAATAAGTACTCTCTCCTTCTCAAAATATAAGATGTTTTAGGTTTATGAAGCAAATATAGATTCATTCAACTTAGGGGTGAATCTACACACTAAAAGAAGTCTAGATTTATTTTATTTACAAACATCTTATATTTTAAAACAAAGAGAGTATAATGTAGAATTTTGTAGATTAGGTATGGATATGACGTTGCTCTATCTTATGCATATCGTACCCATGGGCATCCTTAATCTTGATCACCGCGTATCCACCAGTATGAAACTTTATAGAGGGAAGCTTCGAGTGGCAGCATCATCTTTACGGGGCATTTCTTGGGCTGTTGTGGTAATATAAAGCGAAGCCCACCGCTCAAATAGGCCGGGTCAGTCTCAGAAGAAAAGAGAATAGCATCAGGGAATAGTTGACCCTCAAAAAAAATCAGGGAATAGTTCGTTGAGGTTACGCATTCCCCGCCCGTGTTGCAACTGAACGAACGCACGGGCATGCGAACGTCGCTGTAGATTAACACGTCTTTTTGTTAGCAGTACTCCATCCTAAAATAGATATCTTAGATTTGTTAAAATTTAGATAAATCTATATACTAAATAATATCTAGATTTGTTTAAATTTTGACAAATCTGAGACATCTATTCTGAAATGAAGGGAGTATTTTTTTAGTAGGAGTATATCTAGTTTTCTTAGTCAGGGAAATAGGTGTTTTCTAGAGAAAAAAAGGTGATTGCAGAGTTCCAAAATTTGGATTCCATCTGGTATATGCGACACCCGGACCCCTATGATACTTGACACCGGTCCTCTGTCCAGTTTACACGGACATAATGCACTGGACACGATATGATTAGGATTAGGAGTAAATCAAGAAGTAATTAAACTCCCAGTTTGCACGGACACAATGCGCTGGACACCATCGGATTAGGATTAGGAGTATAATTAAGAAGTAATTAAACTTGTGGTACCCACATATTGTTCGGTTGTGTTTTAGTAGAGGTAATTACACTTTTAGTCCCACTTCTTGTATTTGGGGTGCAAAATAGTCCCACATCTTGTAAAATGGATAAAAATAGTCCCACATCTTGTATCCTAGGTGCAAGTTAGTCCAATTCAAATAATTTCGACCAAGTTTGATTGTTTCCTTCAGTCAAGGGTCGAGTGCACCTCGTTTTTGAGATTTAGCATATTACAAAGAGAGGCAGTAAGGTAGGTCCTCCCACTGTCGTGTGCCTTTGAAGAAAAAAAAACAGGCAATCGATATCGCTCGTTTAGAAGAGGCGCCAGTTACGGCAGCGGTGGCTAGATGGCAGAGCAACGCCATGGCAGCAGCGGGATGGCGTTCCCTTGCTCCTGGTCGCTGAGGGGCGCGGGAGAGGAGCAGGCCGTCTGCTCGCGTTCAGTAGCGGCTGATGGATGGCGGAGCGGCTCCATGGCGGCAGCGGGATGGCGTTCTCGATGGAGGCTTTCTTCTCATGTTGCTCTCGCGTTTGATTCAGTTATGGATTTGACATTGGTCTACCCTAAGTACTGCAAAATTCTACTAGCTAATACAATCTAGCTACCTTACGCACACACACTGACGTAACTGAATCAAGTGTGTGCTGTCTGTTGATATCTCATCTTTAGAGATGGCTATTCCCCTGACTATCAAGTGGTTCAAGGGATGCACAAGGATAACCCCACGAATACATCATGATACGTATGCGAGAGAAGAATGATACATCTGTCAGAGAGGAGCCATTTGAGCCCTAGAGAAGCGATAAGGTATGCAATCTGCATGCTTCCCCAAGAGAACTCCATTATGCTGGCCATGTTAGTAGGTGGCCACTGATTCAGTTAGCTAAATAATTAGATAGGCACATGCTTAGTTATCAAAGTGGACAGTGGAATACAGGCGAAATTCTTTTGGATTTTTACATGATTGAATATTGATGAATTTTGTCTTGCATCGTCACCTTCTTTTGTTACAGCACCATTTTATACAACTTCCACATGGAGGTTCTTTTTAGGATGGTGAAGTCTAGTGAACTGTCAGGAAAGGTCGTCACATAGGAATATGTGATTGCTTGCTATGCCAAAGAAAAGTAATATTGCTAGCTCGTATTACTTCTGAAGCTTGGAATATACTGCCAACAACCATGGCATCGGAGACTATATCAGTAACATTTCATCCAAATCCAGTTAACCAAATTTCATCCAAAGCGCCGACGAGATCCTAGCCGAAGCGCCGCCATGCAGAAACCTGGAGCAAGGGAACGCCATCCCGCTGCCGCCATGGAGCCGCTCCCCATCCAGCTGTTGTAGCTGAATGCGAGCAGACGGCCTGCTCCTCCCCCGCGCCCCTCAGCGACCAAGAGCAAGGGAACGCCATCCCACTGCCTCCATGGCGTCGCTCCGCCATCCAGTCGTCGCCGTCATAACTGACGCCTGTTCTAAACGAGCGATATGGATTGCCTGTTTTTTTCTTCAAAGAGCACACGAGTGGGAGGACCTACCTTACTGCCTCTCTTTGTAATGGGATAAATTGCAAAAACGAGGTGCACTCGTTGTTGACCGAGAAAAACAATCAAACTCGGTCAAATTCAGTCAAAATTATTTGAATTGGACTAACTTGCACCCGGAATACAAGATGTGGGACTACTTTTGTCCACTTTGCAAGATATGGAACTATTTTGCATCCCGAATACAAGAAGTGGGACTAAAAGTGTAATTACCTCTGTTTTAGTACCACAACTTGCAAAACGGATATTACTGGTACCACAACTTGTATAGGCTCGATAGTTTGTCCAAACAGTTCAAAATTGACACGTTGGCTGACAAGTGCATTCGAAAATCCGCGCTTAAGTCTAGGAAAGAACAAGAATTATCGCTTTGGGGTCCTTTAGTGTGTGCGGGCAGTGGAAGCTTTACGAAAAGGCACATCGATCTCCCTCTATTTATCTCCTTCTCCTTACTTGTTTCTTCCAGAACGAACACCCCACTTTTGGCGGAATCGTGGAGCAATTGGTGCTAACAGTCGACCATGTCGTCGTTTTCGCGTAGATCCCGCCGAGCATGCACTTCCACGAGCACCACGAAGACCCGCCTCACTATTGTACGACCTGTTTCTTCACCCCCTCATTGTTTCTCTTCTCGCGGCCATCCTCGTGGTCTGGGTGAAGGTGAGTGCATGATCGTGAAGGCGGTGTCTATTTATAGGGCTTGAAATCATGGCCAAGTAGTTTGTTTAGCATTAGAACATCGTTTATAAGGGTAAAGATTGTATATTTGACGAGATTATGTTGGGTGATGCCGCTGTTGGGAAGAGCTTGTCGTCTGATCTGCTTTATCTTTAATTTCTGCACAAAGGTTGTTGATTTTGGTGAGAATTGTGGCTTTTGGGCTTGTCTTGATGAATGGGTTGTTGGTAAATGCAAAAAGTCTCAAACTTTAATGGTTTGTCTTTATTTTCTACGAAAACGTTGTTGATTTTCGTGATAATTGTGACTTTTAGGCTTGTCTTGATCAATGTATTGTTGGTAAATGCAAAAAGTTACAAACTTTGATGAAGACAGAATTCTTGCTTTGGTGTTATGAACTTGTGTAGTTTCATTTAACCGAACTTGGGTTCTTCTTAGTTGCAGTTAACTGAAACTTTTCTTTAGTCTTTAACAGATGATTTCTCTTGTGGGGTATTGTTTCTAGAAGAATACACTACTCTATTCAAAGTTTTTTTTTGTGTGAATTACTCTATTCAAACTTGAAGCAGTATATAATGGTTTTTTCTGTGAGTTAAGAGAAAATTTACAATATGTTAGTGCATTAACGGCCTGTTTTGATAACTACATAGCTGACACTTGGTTAATCAGTTGGGTTGATGAAATTCTGAGGATACTGGGCTCTAGGAGAGATGGGAGGCTGAGTTTGTATTGGTTGTAGTTAGGCAGGGAATTGATAGATCGATTGGTCCTAGTTAAGAATCTAGCGGGCATTAGGCAAATGATGATGCTAGTAAGATAGTGAAGACCCTAGTATTGTTTTTTTTTTGAACAGGGGTCGGTCCCGAAGGACCTAGAGCTTCAATCATTTCCGTCGGAGGAGTTACATCTTACAAAAAGGGACTCAGAGAAATAAGAGATTACAGACCAACCCTTACACTTTGCACCTAGGACCTCAGATAGAACACAAGAAAAGCAATCAGGTCCAGCTCCAACTCCGCCGCGCAAAGACTCGATGCAGCCGACCTCGATGTCACCGGGGACAAAACCACTTGGGGCATGGAGGCGGGAGCAAGCTACATCGAAGCCAGAGGGCCTCCTAAATGGCACACAGGCCTGGAGGTTAGTATGCACCTGAAGACAGCGGACATGATTCTTCGCCGCTGCTTGAGGGAGGGGGGTCGCCTTTCGACCATGATAAACGCCGACGAGCTCGTCGCCGTTGGGAACCTCCAAGGAGAAGCAGTTGTTCTCCCCTACTGCAGATGCAGCCGCCGGACCTCGAGATGCAGGGGAACACCTCCAAGCTCGCCACCACAACGAGCATTATAAGAATCCCTCCATCGCCAAGATTGACAGCCAAATCTGCAAAAGAAAGCCTTATTTATGGAGTTATCCTTCCTCCTCCACCGCCTCCCTTCCAACTCCGACCGCCGGAGCACCAAGAGGCAAAGAAGAGCAGGGCAGCGCCAGATCTGGCCGAGATCCGCCGCCTCACTCCCGGCATCAGCGCCATACGCCACATAGGGCAACACAAAACTAAAAAACCTAACTACAGAAGGCCGGCGTCCTCTCCCATCCTCCCTCCCGGTGAGCCACGGAGACGAGAGAAGAGCCGATGACAAAGCGACTCTCAAGGGGGGAGGGAGAGCGAGAACGGGAGAGAGAGGGGGGTCCTCACTCGATTTTTGTCTCGGATACAAGTGTATAAGCATCCCTAGTATTGTTTGTTAATCCCTTAAACTTTCTAAAGGGGTTAAGATGTCATTATTAGGCCAACAGCTTCATCTACACATGCTCATGCTCCAACGGAAGATCCATCTGCACATGCTCATGCTCAACCTCTAACAACAACTCCATCTACACATATTACTTTTTAGTTTAACATGAAGAGCAAACTAATTAATACATGGCAACTAACCAAAGAACAAGTTCAGTTGCAGGGATAATTCAGAGCAACTAACTGAAGAACAAGTTCAGTTGTAGGGAAAATTACAGAGAAAATTGACTCCTACTTGTGGATCGGTAACATGTCTTCTTGTTGCCTCCATCGTCGCCTAGTCGCCGTTCTTCCAAAGAGTACTCGCCACCGTCGCCACCATTGCCCACCTTCGAGATGCTCCTGCCACCACCAACGACCTCCTATTCGAGCATCATGATGGCGGTGCTGGCGGCGGTGTCTCTAGACTCAAATTCGTGTGGAGCAATGATATCCAACCCATCGGCTCCGCCATGGCTGCCCTCTCCTCCGGCGACAAGAGGACAACATAGAGGAGCATTACCTTGCGGTAAAGCTTCTCGTGTTGATACCTCGCCGCCTCATTCGCCGCCCGAACCACGATCTCTGCCTCCGCCGCATCCTGCACCCGCTTTGATCCTCGAGGAGTAGGTTCTAGGGGCACGCCCCTCCACCGCAGCCCTCCACGACCAGGTGTAGGGGACCTTCTCGTGCTCTCCAGGGATCCCTCCTCTACGTGCCCCGTCATCTGCGGACGAGGGGGTTGCCAGGGTTTCGCCGCCACGGGCAGCATAGGATTCCGCCGCCATGAGCTCCGAGTCGAGAAAGAGCTATGTTTTCTATGAACTAGCGATGATGGAAGAGAATGTGTGAGTTCGAGTAAAGCTAGGGGGTTATCTGCATAATCTCGGGCGCCATGTCTGAAAGCCAACGTGGCGTACACATGTCTGGCTTAGGACCTAAAATGGATCAGAATTGCAAGTTATCGTATGTCCGTTCTGCGATTTGTGAGATCAGAACACAACCCGGGAACAAGACGTGGTACCAAAAGTGGAGACTTGAAGCTAAACCCAACCTCCAAGCTAGTGCGCTCATGGACCACCCTAGGCCTAGGATCATCTAGCCCGATCGACCGACCCGGTCCACAAACCCACAAAATGATAAGCAAATTTCTCAGTCCAGGACAAGAACTGCGGATGATCGAACCAGACAGGGTGGCCCGCCGAAAACAGAGCTTGTCGTGGACGATTCTGGATGTGAGAGGCCGAGAGCAAATCGTGGAGCTAAGCCAGCCAAGTGGACCCTTCAAAAAATCCACCTGGCCCTGGTGTTGCCAACCAGCCTCACGCACGCGTGCACCACTTCCCAGCCAGCCAAACAAGGCAGACGACCCCCTCGCATGCGTGCACCCCGCAACAAGAGCTACGAGGCGGAGAGGCAGCCGTATACATCCCGCCCCGCGCGCGCTCACCACGTAGCCCGGCCAAACGCAGCCACACACGCCCGGCGCCGCCACGCTCTCCTCCCACCCACCATACCCATCGTGCTCCATCGCGCGCCGGCGTCTATATCAACCCGCGCGCCGATCAACCACACAAGAAAGCCAAGGCTACCACCACCACCTCCGCGTCAGCTCATTAGATTCTTCCATTTTTCCTCCATGTGTATGAGAAGCATGGAGGAGCAGTACACCGAGCCCGCGGCCGACGAGAGGGGCGCGGCCGCCTCCGACGCCGCTCCGGCGCCGCAGGAGGAGCGCGCGGGGACGTCCGGCGGCGCGGAGGAGGAGGCGGCTGCTGCGAGGAGGCCACTGGCACCGGCGTCGTGGGAGGCAGAGAAGAAGACGACGACGACGAGGAAGAAGAAGAGCAGCGCGGCCGGGGAGGAGAGCGCGCGGGAGCGGCTGAAGCGGCACCGGGCGGAGATGGCGGGCCGGGTGCGGATCCCGGACATGTGGGGCCAGGAGAGGCTGCTCGGCGACTGGGTCGACTGCGCCGTCTTCGACCGCCCGCTCGCCGCCACGCGCGGCCTGCTCACCGCGCGCGACGCCCTCGTCGCCGAGTGCGCCGCCGCGCGACGGACGACGCACGGCCACGGCCACGGCGCCACCGCCCGACCCCTCCGGGTGCAGAACGGCTGCTCTTGATTCTAGATTTTGAGACGAACGATTCGTCAAGTCTCTCTACTCGAACCTACTAGTAGTAGCTACTCGGAGTATGAATTTCGTTGGTGCTTGATTCTTGTTGTCATGTTCTTGGTGCATATCTACTGGTGGATATAATTAGTCGCTTGATCACCATTGCGGCAGGTTCCGATCGACCTTCTTCATCCAAATTTATACTCCCTGTTTACTTCTCTGATTCTAGAGCATTTACACACCGAATTTATTTAGTATCTCCACTTAAGAAAATTCTTTAGGTTGTTTTGTACTGCTGTTGATAATTATTAATAGATTGGTGGTATTTCGTAAAAAAAATCCCGCTTTATTAATACTAGCTATTAGAAGAGAATGCGCGACGTGAGCACCAAGCTGTCTTGTATAATCTTATAATATAATTGAATTCTTGAAATGAATTCGGCAAATCATGCATGTTTGAAAAGAAAATGGCTTCCAATTCGAATTCTATTGTTTGGTGGCTTAGAATTTGCTCTTGCAAGCCCGCGTCGCTCTCACGTGGGCGAATTTGGAGACGAGCCGAACCCTAGCCATTACCACCCCTCTTCCCCTTACCCTCTCCCCCACCCCCTCGTCGCCACCAGACAAAGCCCACAGAACCGGCTGCTATGGGGGTGCTCCTCCCACCGTGCTTCTTCTCGTCGGACCGGTTGCTGTCCTCGCACGCCCCTTGTGTTCGTCGACGTCGTGACCCTCCATGCCTCATGATTCGGCGCTCGTCTTCTCCTCCTCACCTTGCTCTGAGTCACCGGTGGGGGATGACCTGCGCAGGCAGGATCATGGTGACGTCAACGAGGTGGTTCTGTTGGGACCTTCTGGTGGTTGTGGTGGTGGGCTCTCTACGAGGGTGTCGCGATTACTCAGTGGCTGCTATCGGTGATGGGTGGATTAAGGAGTGTAAATTATACGAGCCTTATCTCACTTTCCTACCCACGAAGATCTCAACTCCCATGACTTGAAGGCCCACATCCAGGAGCTTTCAATCGACCTGATCTGTCGTGTTGCATGAAGACTTCCAAAAAGATCCCGGAAACCGAACGTATATTGAAGGAAGATCGAAGATTAACTTGACATAAAAGAAAAGATGAAGACCTAGCATGGCTAATGGAGATTCTTATACCATCGGCGTCTATATATACTAGGAAACATTCACCTGAAAAAGACACGCCATCTACACTCTCATCGTAGCCTTTAGTCTCTAGTCATAAACCCTAGATTCATATATTCTTGCCGGGTATCTGTATATACCCATCGAGATCCATCTCGTAAACACTTGTACGATTTTTTGATCATCCTATGAATAAATTCTGAGAGAACTCCTTCATCGTTATTGTCTTTGTCTTTGAAATCCAAACTTGGTGACCTGATTTGATCGCTGAAACATAAACTCTCTTTCGATCTTCTGAAACTATTATGGTATCATGAAAACAATCATTTGTCAGTTGGAGATCCAGGCAGGGGAGCCCACGTCACATGTCGGACTGCCATACACCACCTGGGGTGGCTGTGGTCGCAATGATGCTGTGGCATTGATCGGTGGAGGCACGTGTGCGACGGCGGGCAGAAAAAGTACGGAGAGCAGCAACCTCTTTGAACGAACCAGCGAGATGACACCGGATAATAAATGAACAAAAATAATATTGTATATCCGTAGTACGCTAGATGTATACCTTGATGGATATACACCGACACAACATAGCTTAGTCTAAATTTGCAAAAATGGAAATATACAGTGACACAACATAGGTTAATCCAAATTGATATGCAAACGGGACCGTAGAAAGCCTCGTCCCCCTCCCGCGTCGCTCCCGTGGGCGACGGGAAACCTAACCGCCACCAGAGCCCTCCTCCCGCCTCGCCTCGCCACGCAGGTGTCGCCGGCAAAGCCCGGCGGCGGGCGGGCTCTTCCTCGCATGGAGATGGCGGCGTGGCAGCCATGGAGGCCGTTGGCGCTGGCGGCTGGCCTCGGCGGTGTGGCGGTGGCATGGCCGGTGTTCCGGGCGGCGCGGCGGCTTCGGCGGCGCGTCATGCTCGGACGGCGCGGCTCGGCCTTCTCCAGCGGCTCGGCTGATTGGCGGCGGAGGTGGGCGCGAGGTGCGTGGGGGCAGCGAGGTCATCCGCGGCGTGGCTTGATGTGGGAGCCGGGCTCGATCGCCCAATCTGGGCCAAGGCATGATCTGGGCCCGGTTCTGGCGCTGCGCTCGCCAGCCACCGTTGCTAGGTCCGCCTACGGTCGGCGCGGAGGTTGCCGTGTCCGCCTGCTTGTCGTCGTTGGCTTGTTCACCAATACCCCTGCCCGCACTAATGGGTTAGCTGTAGTCTTGGCTCTCGGTGATGGTTCGAGTCCGGTGCTAGACCGCAACACCGTTGACCTGTGACCACGTGGTGTTGGCGCTACTTACGGCGGGATCCGCGGTATGCGGATCCACACCGGTGGATGGTTGAGTCGACTTGGGCTAGGGTTGGTGGCGACGGTGACACCCTGCCGCAGTGTGGCGCGGGCTTAACGAGTCCATTTGGACTCGGCCGGCCAAGAAGGGCCTGGTCGCCCTCGCCGCTATATCCGTCGGCTATCGCTCGGCGGTGGAGGTCGCTCCTCCTGCGTGTCCGCCCGCCGACCGCAAGTTTCTTCTTTTCGGTCGGACCAGCCTCACATTGGGCCACGGTGGGACGACGGTGGTGACCGCAAGACCATGGTGGCGTGTCCGGTGGGCGGCGAGCTTGGTGGAGCAATTTGAAGGCCCGGAGTGTGGTTTTTGAGAGGTCGGAGAAATCCTTGTCGCCTTGACACCGACGCTACGGCGCTGTGGGTGTCATCGCCCTTCTTGAAGGGCGCCGGTGTATCTCTTCCCACCTCTCGTAGCGCATCGGGAAACCCTAGGTTTAGTCCGGCAAGCAGCGTTGTCGCCGCCTTCCTCTGGGGGTGCTGCTTGGTACGTGACGCTCGAGCTAGGAGCGTGGTGGAATTCTCCGGAGGGCGCAATGGTGGCGGGTCATCCTTGTTCGTCTGGCCACTGTTGTCGGCTTTGTTTTCTCTTTTTTTCTTCTTTGTTTTCTTTGTTTTTCTTTTGGGCGTTGTGCTGTCTGGCCCAGCAGCGGTCTCAAACGGTTGCTATATCTATATAGCTGGGCGAAAGCCTGTTTCGAGGTTAATCCAAATTTGCTAAAATTAAATAGTAAATAATTTAGAGAATGATGAAAGGAGTACGGGCTTTGATATTTACTACATTGAGAGTGTTAAAGTTGGGAGAACGATCGTTACCCTCTGGGTCGATCGATACGTGTTAAATATGATAGAGAAAAAGTCCTCTACGTAGCTTTACATGAGGCGTATACAATTGGGATACTATCCCATATTGTATACACAAAGGATTACATATAGGTAGTTGAAACAAACTCTAACACTCCCCCTTAATCTAAACCTTGGCTTAAACTCATCAAGCTTCTTTGAACATAAAGTTTTGGTAAAACCATCCGCAATCTGATCCTTGCTAGAGATAAATCTCACATCAAGTTTCTTATTAGCAACACGTTCTCGGACAAAATAAAAATCAATCTCAATATGTTTTGTGCGAGCATGAAAAACTGGGTTGGCAGAGAGAAACGTAGCACCAAGATTGTCACACCATAAACAAGGCTTTTCTTGTAATCTCACTCCTAGTTATTGAACAAGAGATTCAACCCAAATCAATTCAGCAGTAGCATTTGCAAGAGCCTTATACTCAGCTTCAGTACTAGACCGTGACACCGTTGGTTGTTTTCTGGCACTCCAAGAAATCAAATTTGGACCAAAGAAAATTGCAAAACCTCCAGTGGAACGCCTGTCATCTAGATCTCCAGCCCAATCTGCATCTGAGAAAGCACTGAGCAAAGTGGATTGTGACTGCTGAAACGTTAAGCCAACCGTGCATGTACCACGTATATATCTCAAGATACGTTTTACTGCAGTCCAATGAACAGTAGTTGGAGCATGAAGAAATTGACACACCTTGCTAACAGAAAAAATAAATCAGATCGTGTCAGTGTCAAATATTGCAGAGCACCTACAACACTCCTATAGTGTGTACTATCCTCTGAGCCAAGAGGAGTATCATCATGTAGAGATAACACATCAGTACTAGACAATGGTGTAGGGCATGGGGTGCACATAGTCATACCAACTCGTGTAAGCAAATCCATTGCATATTTTTCCTGATTTAGCAATAGGCCATTTGATTGTTTATGAACTTCAAGACCCAGGAAATAATGAAGCTCACCAAGATCCTTAAGGGCAAACTCATGACTCAAGTTATGGAGAAGGGCTGTAACGGCTGCATATGAAGAACTTGTCACAATAATATTATCAACATAAATAAGCAAGAACATCTGAACATCTGCCTTGTTAAAAAGAAATAAAGAGGTATCAGCCTTGGACGGTACAAAACCCAGAGTATTCAGTTTAGAACTCAAACGAGAGTACCAAGCTCGAGGTGCCTGCTTCAGTCCATAAATAGCTTTGTCAAGTTTGCAAACATATTTTGGCGTAGCGGAAGACTTAAAACCAGGTGGTTGTTTCATATACACTTCCTCTTCCAGAACACCATGTAAGAACGCGTTCTTGACATCTAGCTGCCGTAATTTCCATCCCCTGGAGACTGATATAGCAAGAACAAGTCTAATGGTTGCTGCTTTAACAACTGGACTGAAGGTATCCTCATAGTCTATGCCATACCTTTGTTTAAAACCTTTTGCAACAAGACGAGCCTTGTATCTGTCAATAGTACCATCTGCATTTTTCTTGATACGGTAAACCCACTTACAGTCAATAATATTTTTGTTGGAGCTTGAAGGTACAAGATGCCATGTTTTGTTTGCAATAAGAGCATCGTATTCATCTTGCATCGCATGCTTCCACTTCTCATCATTGAGTGCATCATTTAAATTTCCAGGTTCACCTGTAGATGTTAACAACAGCCATCTAATTGTACCATCAGTATGTATTTTAGGCTGTTTTATACCTCTTTGCAATCTTGTGCGTGGTGCAGCCACAATGTCACATGTTGTAGATGATCCTGGCACAGTGGCCACAGAAGATCCTGAGCTGTCCTCCGCGTGGCCTTGGCTGTCATCTGCATGGCTGACTCCGTCAGGTCGGGCCACAAAGGATCCGGGGCGATCCGCCGCGCGGCTGTCTTCTGCGGGGCTGGCTTCCACGGTGTCAGGAACATGGGGCGAGGCCAGGGGACAAGAGCGGGAGCGCACAGGGGCCGAGGCAGTAGGGGATGGCGCGTCGAAAGGAGAGGCGGAAGGAGATCGCAGAGACGTCAGCTCGGCATCCCAATCCTGCCGGATCCAAGATGTATTCGAGCGTAATCAACATGAATTTCTGAACTGTGTTGTCCTGTTGCCTCAGGATGGTCTTGTTCATTATTTGATGCACCGTTTTCAGCATGATGCTCAGAATTTGGCGTGGCTTCAGGTTCAGCTGTAATCTGCGGAGGCTCAACAATAGGAACAATAGGCAAATAATGATCATTAGTATGCACACCCCTATCACTAGACACAGGAGATGGCAAGTCAGGTGGAAGAAGGAGAATTTCCTCACTGAGACGACGACCTGCATTAGGATGAAGGGAAGCAAAAGGGAAAATATTTTCATCAAACACAATGTCCCTTGAGATGTAGACACGACCAGTGGTGACATCAAGACATTTGACTCCTTTGTGAAGGGGGATATAGCCAAGAAAAACACATCGTTTTGACCTATATGAGAGTTTGTGCTTGTTGTAAGGACGAAGATTGGGCCAACAGGCACAACCAAAAACATGAAGAGGCTCATAGTTTGGTTTAATTTGAAGGAGCTTCTCTGTAGGAGTTTGAAAATCTAGAACCTTGGAAGGCAAAAGATTGATGAGAAACGTGGCAGTGAGGAAAGCATCATCCCAATATTTCAAAGGCATGGAGGAATTCGCAAGCAAGGCAAGGCCTACTTCAACAATATGTCGATGTTTGCGTTCAGCTAAGCCTTTTTGTTGATGAGCATGAGGACATGAGACATGATGTGTGATGCCCACTTTTTGAAAGAAACCATTGAGTTTTTCATATTCACCACCCCAATCGGTTTGCATGGTAATTATCTTCCTATTAAACTTGCACTCAACATATTGTTGAAAATTAAGAAACACTTGATAAACATCAGAACGCTTTTTAAGCAAATATATCCAAGTAAATTTGCTGAAATCATCAATAAAACTGACATAGTATGAATGTTTGCCTACAGAGAGAGGGGCTGGACCCCATACATCCGAGAAAACTTGTTCCAAAGGAACTGTGGAAACACTATGGGAAACATGATATGGAAGTTGGTGACTCTTAGCCTGCTGGCATGGATCACACACATACGAATTTATTTCTGGAGTATACGAAAGATTATTTTTCCTAAGAACTTGCTGAACAATAAACGACGAGGGGTGTCCTAGGCAGCGATGCCATGTGGATGAAGAAGGCTTGATTGTGACAAGAGCATGCTTGGATGAACTTGTGGAGACTGGAACGAGGGGATACAAGCCTCCATGACACGGACCTCTAAACAGGATGTGCTGCGTTGCCTGGTCCTTAATCAAGAAAAAATGGGTGAATTTCAATAAAAGCATTATTATATAATGCAATTTTATGAGCAGAGAGCAAGTTCATGGAGGCACTAGGGACATGTAAAATATCACGAAGCTGAAGAGAAGTATGAGGGGTGTGCAGAACTGAATGATCAATATGAGCAATGTCCATACCTTATCCACTGGCATTGTGAACTTGATCACGCCCCTAATAATTTTGATGAACTTGGAGCTTTTGTAGTTGTCCTGTGACATGGGAAGAAGCGCCTGTATCCATGTACCAGTTTGTGTCTACCCCGTATGCACCTTTGTTGTGGTTATGTGTTTCATCTTCATCATCATCATCACCATAGCGCCACCAAAAATCCCTGTAACTACCTCGGTGAACTACGCTCCTAGATACAAGCCTGGATGAGTGATAGTGGTTGAAATAGTACGGTGGGGCCCCAAAAGCCACTCACTGGTAGTCCTTTCAGACGTCCCAACCACTACCCTCTCAACGGACCAGACGGCGGGCGTGGTCGGCAGCGAAGGGATCAACTACGTGCACAAGTGGGTATGTACAAGCCACCATACAAGAGTACATCGAGTCACACCATCTAGAAAGAAAGAAATATACCAACACCATACGGCAAGATTCAAATGACCTAGATACATCTATAATTTAGGATAACTCCTCATACAACGACATCGTAGTATCATGCGGGCGGCAAACAAGATCCGAGTACGGATAAGAAGCAAATAGGCATAAGATGCCAGAAAATAAGCACATCCCAACTACAGGTCTCATGGATCCCGATCCCGAATCTCTACACCGAGTGATCGTTGCCCACATCATCGCTTCTTCCACCCAAAGAACTCATTCGAGAAGGTACCTGCTCATCTCAATCAAGAATTTATCGTGTGAGACCCTAAGGGTACTCATCAAGACTTAATGCCTCTAAAGGGGACACAACCTGGGTGACGAATTGCAGAAAAGATAAACCCTAGCAATTCTACGATAACGCTACCCATCCGCCTAACCAATGATAGACGGATGTCCGAGAAATTAAGTACAAGCTTATAATGGTAATCTCATCCGATCCATCCTCCTCCCTACTTACCAACAGGAAGCCAGATTAACAACCCCCATCCGCTGGCAATTTTATTAACCATTCCATGAGTATTGCACTATTTACTAGTCAAGTTACTTTAGTCGATTAAAAGCGGTACTTTAGTTATGCTTGTCTATGATCAAACTGTGCTCCAAGTCGTCCATATCCGGACACGGCTTTGAAAGTTTAACCCGCCGGGTGCACCAATAGCAACACACACTCGATCAACCTCGGAAAAACCAAATCAAAACCCAACGAGGCCTTCACGACACAACAATCACAAGATTCAGAATATTTGGGGCCACCCTTGAGTAGAACCTAACGGAGTAGGCAAGCTCGAGACGGCCTCAAGGTCTCAAATCAATGGTGGAGCGATCGGGAACCCCTAAACGGGCTTGTCGACACCGTAATCACTCCGCTTTCCTAAAACAAAGATGCAGGTGCTATCTCGCACAATCGTAAATAAAGCAAAAAACATGGCATAAGTACAGGATAATAAAGCCCCAAACTAGTTTGTGGCCCCAAGAAATAAGACGGAATCAAGCTCGGCTGGGGGTCCCATATACCTCCGGATGTGGATAGCGATAAATCAAGGAACAGGAATCAAGTACTGGTCTTACGGGACACAAGTGAGCGGAAAAACCAAATAGCGAGATATTGCTCACCGTGCCACTTTCTTTAGTTATCCCGAACTACTCAAAGTTAAGTTGTTTAAGTACCTCGTTATTCATCGACTCTCACAAACCCTACACATGTTTCTACGACTGCATGGCTCAAACAACTCCTATAGTAGTGGCTCATGGGATGGAGGAAACAAGCTTGGGGTTTAAAAGTAAAGGCTATGCATACTTGGGATTCAATTTAATGCAATCGCGACTCAATGATGCAAGAATAAGATAGAGGCAATAGGTATCGTATGTATGCAAGCATGTGGTAGTGCTTGCACGGTGTCTCTGTTGAAGCAAAGGACGGTTAAGGTAGTGCTCCTGGTTCTCTTGATATAACCCCTCGGTGTCTATCCGAAAAACCAAACAAACAAGGCCAACATAAATATAGAGCACAAGCATATGAATAAGATGCGTCACAAACAATCATGCCATGATGAATGATGCACAATTTACATGGCAAGTAAGGTAGCATGGCATGGGTGAGGTGGACAAGATAAATAACCATTAAGTGGGTTTTAGTCATTTTGTTGTCATAACAATTGTTGTTCGCAATATATTTATATGATGCATGCTGCAATTGAAGTCATGGATAGCATAAACAGAAAGGTCTCGCTGTCGATCAATTTAGACTATTTACTTGCTAAATTTGGATTTACAAAACAAAAGTTATGGTTTATTGAAAATCCAGTGGCATTTGATGTAATTAACATGAACTTGGAATTTTTCTAGTGCAAATTACAAAATAGATGGCATATTTGAATTCCCCTCATTTTTCTGAATCAAAAACATATATTATTTGCCCAATTTGGAATTAGCATGTGAAAGTTATTAAAAATCTGAATAGAATTTAAATTTTGAAAATATTTAACAGATTTTGAATTAAAACAGAATCTGGGACGTTTATTAAACAGCCTCAATCGGCCTGAGTCGCGAGCAGGTGGGCCAGGATTTTCTTCCGCCCACACGGCAGTGCTCGGAGCAAAACTGCATCTGGTTCATTAAAACAAACAATGTGAGTCTATGCAAAAAGTACACGACATCGACAAGTGGGCTCCTGTGGACCGGGTTGACGCAAACAAAAGGGCCAGGGTCATCGCAAAACGCACGCGGGCTGTGGAGGACCGCGGTTCACCGTTCTTGCGGGCCTTTTAGAAAAGGACCACCACCACCGAGATAGTGGGGCCTCGAGGGTCGCGGGTTGCTAAAAAGATACCGCAGGGGTTTTTCGCAAAAGGACATGGCGACTGTGGATCTTCTCAACTGCTCGAACTGCTGCGTGTGCAGCGGCGCGATGCTGCTGCGCAGAGGGTTCGAACTCGCGATCGGGCGCCGCGCGACGCGAGCCGCCGGTAGGGTGCGGTTGGTGCTAGGAGAGGGACGCCGGGCTAGCTAAGGTGGTGGCGCTGGAGCAGGCGACGACGACGGCACCCACCGTGCAGGGTGCTCGACGGCGTGACCCAGCAACCAGAAGCGAGAAGACGGGCGTTAACGCTGCAGGGATCGGGCTTACCGCGGGCGTCGGCGTGGTCGGTTCGGGCAGGTGGTAGCGATCCACGGCGAGGCCGACGGCCGTAGCTAGGGTTTACGCCGGCGCGCTGGTCCGCGTTCTGGCGCTCCTCCTCGCGTGCTCCAGAGCTGCGAAGCGAGCTCCGGGCCTCGACAACACGCAGCGCCACGCCTCCGGCTAGATTGTCAGGCGGGGTAGACGGTGTGGCGAGGGCGTTGGGGTGGTGTGGAGGAAGGGGCGAGGCAAGCCTCAGCGGATCTGGGAGAGGCCAGGAGGGCGGGAGAGGATAAGAAGGAAGAGGGCCGGTGTGGCGTGGGGAGGGAAGCTGGCAGCGTCGGCCTCCTCCCTTTCACGTGCTCGCATGGGCAGTGGCGTGGTCGAGCTGGGAGGTGAGAGGGGATGGCAGGTGGCCCCGAGGGGTTCGTGAGGCAGGTAGGTAGGGTAGGCGATGCTGGTAGAGAGAGAGAGGAAGAGGGAGGAAAAGAGGGCATGCTCGACTAGGGCTAGGAGAGAGGGCATGGTCGTGTGGGGGGTAGCTAGGAGGGTCTGGTCGTGTGGGGCATGTAAGGTGGGGTGGGCATGGTAGGTAGAGAGGTGAGAGGAAGGGCAAGGAACATGCTAGATAGGAAAAGGTGGTACTAGGGTTTGTTTAGGTAGAGAGGGTAGATAGGTGGCATGTGGGGCCAGCTAAGTGGCATGGGGTGGTCGAGCTAGAGCTAGAAGGGTAGAGGGACATGGGTACTGCTAGGTAGAGGGAAAAGAGGGTAGGGTTTTGGTTTTGCTAGAGGAGGTTTAGTTTAGGGTTTATTTTAGGATAGATGCTAAATTAGGGTTTTAATTTTAGGGTAGAAAAGAGAGGCAAGGGGTGGTTCTTAGAGGTTGCTATGAGGGGTAGGCAAAGGATGGTGGTACTAAACTTGGTCAAGCAAGGTCATACTAGCCCTAGCAAGGAAAACAAGAAAAGAGGGAGAAGAGAGAGATGGTTAAGGTGATGGGTGGTTCTAATGGCCCATGCATGATACAATCAAAGGACCAAGCAAGAACCAAAGAGAGAGGGAAGGGGGTTTAGAGGATGCATGCCACATTAGCACAAGTGGGTGCAAGGTCCAAGGGGTTTTGGTGTAGCCAAAGGAGAAGGAGAGAGAGGTTTTAACACTACCAACACAAGGTCAAGCAAGAAAGAAGGGATCCATTTAGAATTCCAACAAAACCAAAAGCTAGGAAAAAGGGTACTTGCATGGCCCATGCAAGACAATTAATGCCCAAAAGATCCTTGTGAAAACAATGATATTATGATGGCATTGTCCATATGCATTCCCAAAAGGTGGGCAAGGCCAAGCAAAGGTCAAGGTGGATCCAACCAACAACATGGGCTAGAGGTAACTCAATAAAATGCCAAGCCCATATTATTGGATGGTGGAATTATAAGGTGGTGAAAGAAAAGGTGGTGGAAGCAAAGAGGGATGCCCCAACTCAACTTGGGCATTTAACAATGTATCAAGAGCCAAATACAATATCAAGAGGCAAATACAATTAATCATGCACATGAGATAAGAACCAAACAAGAAAGGGTTTTATATGATGCACAAATGCAAGGTGGTATGATGACATGAGCATGATATGATGATGATGCAACAATTATATGTTGAAGTGGCCCATTTTATTATTATGACATGTAGCATTACAGGGGTTAGGATGGGATGCTACAACTCTCCCACTAAACAGGAATCTCGCCGAGATTCTAGGAAGAAGAAGAAGATACAAAGAGAGAAGGATGGTTGACACGGAGTTCATCTTCACGCCCCAAGTTGCTTCATCAATGTAATGGTGTGACCACCGCACCTTGCGTAATTTGATGGACTTGTTGCGAGTCCTTCGCTCATGGTCTCGAGGATTTTGGTGGGGTGTTCTTGATAAGAGAGATCTTCTTGTAGGTCGATTAGCTCATGATCCACAGCCTTGCCGGGTCTTTGAAGCACTTCTTGAGCCGAGAGATGTGGAAAACATCATGGACTTTGAGTTTTTCGAGCTCAAGTGCATAAGCAACTTCTCCTCTTCTACCACGTATCTTGAAAGGACCGATGTATCTAGGAGCCAATTTTCCTTTGATACCGGGCGGTGTGTTCCTCTCATGGGAGTGACACGAAGGTAGACTAGATCACCAGGCATATACCATATCTGTGTGCTTCTGTCATAGTTGCTCTTCCGTCGACTCGAGCAATCTTCGTGTTCTCGTAATGATATGCACCTTCTCCTCTGCTTGGGTTACAATGTCGGGCCAAACCAGATTCTTTCTCCTGCACCGACCAACCAATGGGAGTTCGCACTTGCACCATAGAGAGCCTCGAATGGTGCCATCTTCGCACTCTTCGAAGTCATTGTTGTAGGAGAATTCAGCATATGGAAGGCATTCCTCCCACTTCATGCCAAACGAGATGACGCAAGCTCTAAGCATGTCCTCGAGAATCGATTGATCCTCTCCACTTGTCCTGCGATCGAGGGTGGTAAGCAGTTGAAGTTCAACTTCGCTCCCAAAGCTTTTGGAAACTCTCCCGAACTTTGAGGTGAAGATGCTCCCACGATCCGAACTGATTTCAAGTGGAACCCCATACAAAGAGACAATCCTGTTGATATAGAGCTCAGCCAACTCAAGTCCGTAAATTGTTTCTTTGATCGAAGAAGTGTGCCACTTTTGAAAGCCCGTCGATGACAACAAAAATTGCATTGTTGCGACCTCGGAAAGCCAAAGGATGAAGTCCATCTCTACTTTCTCCCATTTCCATTCCGGAGGTTTCAATGGCTGTAGAAGACCAAAAGGTTTCGATGGACAGCCTTGACTCTGCGGCAGACATCGCGATTCTCGAGACGACTTGGCACAATACCTTTTCAACCTGTGCCACCAAGATTGTGTTTTCGTGTCCATGTACATCTTTGTGCTGCCAGATGGATAGAAAGAACCGAATCATGTGCCTCCTTGAGAACTTGGTCTCTCGCACCGGGTAGTTTGGAACAAACATCCGTGTTCAAAGAAGAGCTGCCTTGATCATCAACATGGAAGGATTCATACTTGAGTGCCAAGCTTAGCGATGAGCTTTTAGTGTGCGGATCACCAAGTCGACGAGAACGAATCTGTTCTTCCAAGAGAGGAGTAGCCGGAGGTTCGAGGTGCCCTTGTTCCACAATCTCGTGTTGAGCCGACGGAATTCCTCGCACAAGAGAGGCTACCGCCTCCACCATGAGGTTGTTGACATAAGCTTTACGACTAAGCGCATCTGCCATGACATTTGCTTTGCTCGAGTGTAGTTGATGGTCACATCAAGTCATTGATTGCTTCAATCCATCTCCTTTGAGGTTGAGATCCGTTGAGTGAAGATATACTTCAAACTCTTGTGGTCCGAGAAGATCTCACAACGGTTACCAAGCAAGTAGTGCCTCCATAGCTTCAAAGCAAAGACCACCGCCGCAAGCTCAAGGTCATGTGTGGGATAGTTGACCTCATGCGCCTTCAATCGACGAGAGGCATAAGCAACCACCTGCCTCTCTTGCATAAGGACCGCACCAATCCTTGCAAAGAGGCATCGCAGAAGATCTGGAAAGGCTTAGATGTATCCGGAGGAACCAAGACTGGTGTGGAAGTGAGCTTCTCTTTGAGTGTCTCAAAGCTTTCTTGACAAGCAGGAGTCCACAGGTACTTCTTGCCTTTCTTGAGGAGGTCGGTAAGAGGCTTTGCTATCTTCGAGAAGTTCTGCACAAAACGACGACAATAGCTAGCCAAGCCGAGGAAACTCCGCACTTCCTTGACATTAGCAGGAGGAAGCCATTCAACTATTGTCTTCACGGTTTCCGGGTTGACTGCAATGCCCTTGGCAGAGATGACATGTCCCAGATAGGTTACCTCAGGAAGCCAAAACTCACACTTAGAGAACTTTGCATACAAGCGGTTCTCACGAAGCTTGTTCAGGACACACCGCAGGTGCTCTTCATGTTCCTCCTTGGACTTGGAATAGACCAGAATGTCATCCAGATATACCACCACAAACTTATCAAGGTACTCCATGAAAACGGAGTTCATCAGCCTCGAGAAGGTAGCAGGTGCGTTGGTGAGGCCGAAAGACATGACCGTGTACTCATACAGGCCATAGCGAGTGGTGAAAGCTGTCTTGGGCACATCCTCTTTGCGAATTTTGATTTGGTGATACCCACTTCTCAAGTCCAAATTTAGAGAACACCACAGCTCTGCCACCGATCAAATAGATCATTTATCCGAGGAAGAGGATATTTGTTCTTGATGGTTTTAGCATTGAGAGCCCGATAATCAACACATAGCCTATCGGTTCATCACGCTTCTTCACAAAGATTGTTGGGCTACCCCAAGAAGAAGTGCCGTGTTGAATGAAACCCAATTTCTCTTGTTCATCAAGTTGTCGCTTGAGTTCAGCCAACTCGGAAGGACCCATTTTATATGGCCTCTTGGAGATAGGAGCCGCTCTGGTTCAAGCTCAATCACGAACTCAACCTCGCGATCCGGAGGCATACCCGCAACTCTTCGTGAAAGACATCCGAACTCACAGACCACGGTACTTTCTCGAATAGCTTCCATAGCATCATCATTATTGAGCAGCCAAGGAATAGAGCCGACAAATGGAGTCGACTTGGAGAAAAGACTATGGCCTTCAGGATCTTCAGAGACACCGAGCGTTCAAAGACAATCGATCACAAGCATTTGCTGTCAACCAATCCATGCCTGTGATGACATCAATGTCGAGTTGCCTGTAACAATCAAAGAAGCCAAGAATGAAGAACCACCAATCTCAACTTGGTTGCCATGGCTAATCTTAGATGCTGCCATTGTTGCTCCAGAGAAAGAACCATTAACTTCTTGGAAGAGGATCCATGACTAACTCATTCTCACTTGCAAACTTTACAGAGGCAAAAGAATGCGATGCACCGTAATCAAAGAGAACTCGTGCGGACGAAAGTTAATCGAAGCATACCCATGACAACTCCAAAGTAGCTCAGCTTTAGAGGCGTTAGCCGATTGGCGAACAACCGCGCACCGGGCTTGGTGTTGATGTTGAGAGCCCGGCGGTGGCGCACGAACCAAGGAGAGCTTGATGCGATCTTGGCGGGGGTTGAGGAGAGCTTTGTTCTTCATTGGACAGTTCAGTGGATGTCCAGATCTCCACATGTGAAGCGTGCACCACCGGACGTGGAAGAGTAGCTGTGGACTCCGCCAGCGCCCAGGTAGGGTTGTTGTAGCCCCGGGAGCCGCAGTGGTGAAGTTTGATGGCCTTGGCGTAAGTTGCGTGTCTTGGTGGAGCCGGAGCGACGGTGGGGTGTTAGGAACCCGCACACGCCGCTTAGAAGGAGTTGCCATTGCCGCGAGCTTGATGCATCCTCGCTGTGTTTCTTGGACTCCTCGAACATCCGCCTACTAGCCTCCTCTTGTAGTGCCATATGCTGCAGCTCGAAGGTTGTCGGTCTTGCATGCGTGAGTGCATACTTGATCGACGATTGAGCCCTTGCCCAATCTCTTCGCTTTTCTTGTCATCGACATACCTCATCACCACCATAGCGAGACAGTTCATAAAGTTCTGATATAGGTGTTGACGTTATCATTTCCTGCTTGAGTTGAGGAAAGCATCCTTCATCCTTTCCATCACAATCTCTCGAAACTGTTCTTTGAAAGCTGCGTGAACCTCTCCCAAGTTGGTGGAACCAAAGGTCAGCTTGCCTTCAAGTAGTTTTCCCACCATAGAGCCGCATCTCCCTTGAGAAGGTGGGTAGCACACTTGACCCACTCCCTGCTCGAACATCGCGGTGTCGAGCAACCTTGAGATCTCGCAGAGCCAATCATCCGCATCAAGAGGTCGGTCAGACACGTCGAACTGGCGAGGGTTGAACTTGAGGAAGCTCTTGATGTCACCACGCTTGGGAGGTGGAGGAAGTGGAGCGAACTCATTCCTTCTGACGCTCTCCTCGAAGCGCTGCTGGTTCTCTTGCATGGTTGCCAAAGCATTAGCTATGCTTGACAACGAGCCAGCCTCCGGAGGAATATCCTCCTCATCCCAGTGGAGGAGCCATCCACATTGATGTAAAACTCAAGTCAAGTACTATAATGGAGAATGATAATAATCCAAAATAGTACCAAGATGGAATTAACCAAGATTAAAGGATACAATTATCGAGATGATATGAAAATATCAACAAAGTTCATAGCACCTCAAAGATATTAAGCATATCGCACGACTGAAAAGTGTGGTACACAAACATATCAAAGAAAAATTTTCCACAAATTTCGCATTAAAATGCCAATAGATGCTAAAATTACTTAACGAATCAAGATTAGTGACTCTACCGATCCAATATACAAAAGCGAATGATACAAGTAGTGGTATGGTCGCGACTCCATCCGCACTCAAATCATTACTCCGCACATGAACAAGTGGAACACATATCCTAACCCCTTCTTCTCACGACGAAACCTAAAGATTGGTACTACGGAAACGAACACCCCAAACAAGATAGCGTCAGATACAAAGCGGAAGATAGATTGCGTCGGTTTACAAAAGCCCACGGTATGGAATGTACCAACAGCTGATAACCAAAGGCGTATAAGATAACAACTTGGATGCAACAGATAGACAAGGGACTACACACACACACACATCCTATGGTACTACGAAACCCGTAACACGTGAATCCTAGTTTGAACTTTGAGAAAAGGATTGAAAACGCTGCACTTCCTTACCGTAAAAGGGTGGGTGGGAGGTAAGAAAATGAAGCAGTCCTACTCTCGCTTTTGTTTTCCCTATATACATAACTACTCAAAATATTTGCTAGATCGACAACGACTGCTTAATTTGAAACCTCAAGGTCGGGATGGCTCGATACCAATTGTAACTACCTCGGTGAACTACGCCCTAGATACAAGCTGGATGAGTGATAGTGGTTGAAATAGTACGGTGGGGCCCCAAAAGCCACTCACCGGTAGTCCTTTCAGACGTCCCAACCACTACCCTCTCAACGGGACTGTCTGACGGGCGTGGTCGGCGAAGGGATCAACTACGTACACAAGTGGGTATGTACGCAAGCCACCATACAAGAGTACATCAGAGTCACACCATCTAGAAAGAAAGGAAATATACCAACACCATACGGCAAGATTCAAATGACCTAGATACATCTATAATTTAGGATAACTCCTCATACAACACACATCAGAGTATCATGCGGAAGCGGCAAACAAGATCCGAGTACGGATAAGAAGCAAATAGGCATAAGATGCCAGAGAAAATAAGCACATCCCAACTACATGTCTCATGGATCCCCGATCCCGGAATCTCTACACCGAGCGATCGTTGCCCACATCATCGGCTTCTTCCACCCAAGAATCACCGAGAAGGTACCTGTTCATCTGAATCAAGAATTTATCGTGTGAGACCCTAAGGGTACTCAGCAAGACTTAATGCCTCTAAAGGGGACACAACCTGGGGTGACGCAATTGCAGCAAAAGATAAACCCTAGCAATTCTACAGATAACGCTACCCATCCGCCTAACCAATGATAGACGGATGTCCGAGAAATTAAGTACAACAGTTATAATGGTAATCTCATCCGATCCATCCTCCTCCCTACTTACCAACAGGGAAGCGGACGAACAACCCCCCCATCCGTTGGCAATTTTATTAACCATTCCATGAGTATTGCACTATTTACTAGTCAAGTTACTTTAGTCAGATTAAAAGCGGTACTTAAGTTATGCTTGTCTATGATCAAGAAACTGTGCTCCAAGTCGTCCATATCCATGACACGGCTTTGAAAGTTTAACCCGGGGTGCACCAATAGCAACACACACTCGATCAACCTCGGAAAAACCAAATCAAAACCCAACGAGGCCTTCACGACACAAAGAATCACAAGATTCAGAAATATTTAGGGGCCACCCTTGAGTAGAACCCGCACGGAGTAGGCAAGCTCCGAGACGGCCTCAAGGTCTGCGTCAATGGTCAGGGCGATCGAACCCCAAACGGGCTTGTCGACACCGCGTAATCACTCCGCTTCCTAAACAAAGACAGTGCTATCCGTCGCACAATCGTAAATAAAGCGAGAAACATGGCATAAGTACAGATAGTAATAAAGCCCCAAACTAGTTTGTGGCCCCAAGAAATAAGACGGAATCAAGCTCGGGAGGGGGTCCCATATACCTCCGGATGTGGATAGCGTGATAAATCAAGGAACAGGAATCAAGTACTCGGGGTCTTACGGGACACAAGTGAGCAGGAAAAACCAAATAGCAGATATTGCTCACCGGTGCCACTTTCTTTAGTTATCCCAGAACTACTCAGGTTAAGTTGTTTAAGTACCTCGTTATTCATCAGACTCTCACAAACCCTACACATGCTGTTCTACGACTCGCATGGCTCAAACAACTCCTATAGTAGTGGCTCATGGGATGGAGGAAACAAGCTTGGTGGGGTTTAAAAGTAAAAGGCTACGCATACTTGGGATTCAATTTAATGCAATCGCGACTCAATGATGCAAGAATAAGATAGAGGCAATAGGTACTGTATGTATGCAAGCATGTGGTAGTGCTTGCCTGGTGTCTCTGTTGAAGCAAAGGACGGTTCTGGGTAGTGCTCCTGGTTCTCTTGATATAACCCCTGCTCAGTGTCTATCCGAGAAAAACCAAACAAACAAGGCCAACATAAATATAGAGCACAAGCATATGAATAAGATGCGTCAAGCAAACAATCATGCCATGATGAATGATGCACAATTTACATGGCAAGTAAGGTAGCATGGCATGGGTGAGGTGTGGTGGACAAGATAAATAACCATTAAGTGGGTTTTAGTCATATTTTGTTGTCATAACAATTGTTGTTCGCAATATATTTATATGATGCATGCTGCAATTGAAGTCATGGATAGCATAAACAGAAAGGTCTCGTCGAGCTGATCAATTTAGACTATTTACTTGCTAAATTTGGATTTACAAAACAAAAGTTATGGTTTATTGAAAATCCAGTGGCATTTGATGTAATTAACATGAACTTGGAATTTTTCTAGTGCAAATTACAAAATAGATGGCATATTTGAATTCCCCTCATTTTTCTGAATCAAAAACATATATTATTTGCCCAATTTGGAATTAGCATGTGAAAGTTATTAAAAATCAATAGAATTTAAATTTTGAAAATATTTATGATTTTGAATTAAAACATTCTGGGACGTTTATTACACAGCCTCAATCGCCTGAGTCCTGCATGTGAGCCAAGGATTTTCTCGCCCACACGGCAGTTCGGAGCAAAGCATCATGGGTTCATTAAAACAAACAACGGAGTCTAAGTGCAAAAAGTACAGACATCGACAAGTGGGCTCCTGTGGACGCGGGTCGACGCAAACAAAGGGCAGGGTCATCTGCAAAACGCACACGCTGCTGAGGAGGCTGGGTTCATCTAGGTTCTTGCGAGCCTTTTTAGAAAAGGACCACCACCGTGATAGTGGGGCCTCGAGGGTCGCGGTTGCTAAAAAGATACCGCGGGGTTTTTCGCAAAAGGACATGGCGCCGTGGATCTTCCTCCGAACTGCTCGAATCACTGCAGCTGGCGCGGCGCGCTGCAGCTGGCGCAGAGGGTTCAACTCACGCGGGCGCTGCGGACGCGGAGCCGCTGCGGTAGGGTGCGGTTGGTGCTAGGAGGGACGTCGGCGGCTAGCTAAGGTGGTGGCGTGCGCTGGAGCAGGCGACGACGACGGCACCCACCGTGCACCGAGGGTGCTCGACGGCGTGACCCGCGCAACCAGGAAGCGAACGAAGACGGAACGTTGTCTGGGGGGATCAGGGGCTTACCGCGGGCGTGCTGGCGTGGTCGGTTCGGGCAGGGGTGGTAGCGATCCACGGCGAGGCTGACGGCGGCCGTAGCTAGGGTTTACGTCGGCGTGCGCTGGTCCTGGCGTTCCTGGCGCGTCTCCTCCTCGCGTCTGGCTCCAGAGCGTCGCAGGCGAGCTCCCGGGCCTCCTCGACAACACGCAGCGCCACGCCTCCGGCTAGATTGTGCAGGCGGGGTGACAGCGGTGTGGCGGCGAGAGGGCGTTGGGGGGGGGGGGAGGAGGGGGGGGGGCGAGGCAAGCCTCAGGCGGATCTGGGGAGAGGCCAGGAGGGGCAGGGAGAGGATAAGAAGGAAGAGGGCCGGTTGTGGCGTGGGGGAGGAAAGGCTGGCTGCGCGTCGGCCTCCTCCTTTCACGTGCTCCGCATGGGCCAGGTGGCGTGGTCGAGCTGGGAGGTGAGAGGGGATGGCAGGTGGCCCCAGGGGGTTCGGTGAGGCAGTGGGGTAGGGTGGCGGCAGATGCTGGTAGAGAGAGGAAAGAGGGAGGAAAGAGGGCATGCTCGACTAGGGCTAGGAGAGAGGGCATGGTCGTGTGGGGGTAGCTAGGAGGGGTCTGGTCGTGTGGGGCATGTAAGGTCTGGGGTGGGCGCATGGTAGGTAGAGAGGTGAGAGGAAAAGGGCAAGGGAACATGCTAGATAGGAAAAATGGTACTAGGGTTTGTTTAGGTAGAGAGGGTAGATAGGTGGCATGTGGGGCCAGCTAAGTGGCATGGGGTGGTCGAGCTAGAGCTAGAAGGGTAGAGGGACATGGGTACCTAGGTAGAGGGAAAGAGGGGTAGGGTTTGGTTTTGCTAGAGGGAGGTTTAGTTTAGGGTTTATTTTAGGATAGATGCGAAATTAGGGTTTTAATTTTAGGGTAGAAAAGAGAGGCAAGGGGTGGTTCTTAGAGGTTGCTATGAGGGGTAGGCAAGGATGGTGGTACTAAACTTGGTCAAGCACGGTCATACTAGCCCTAGCAAGGAAAACAAGAAAAGAGGGAGAAGAGAGAGATGGTTAAGGTGATGGGTGGTTCTAATGGCCCATGCATGATACAATCAAAGGACCAAGCAAGAACCAAAGAGAGAGGGAAGGGGGTTTAGAGGATGCATGCCACATTAGCACAAGTGGGTGCAAGGTCCAAGGGGTTTTGGTGTAGCCAAAGGAGAAGGAGAGAGAGGTTTTAACACTACCAACACAAGGTCAAGCAAGAAAGAAGGGATCCATTTAGAATTCCAACAAAACCAAAAGCTAGGAAAAAGGGTACTTGCATGGCCCATGCAAGACAATTAATGCCCAAAAGATCCTTGTGAAAACAATGATATTATGATGGCATTGTCCATATGCATTCCCCAAAAAGGTGGGCAAGGCCAAGCAAAGGTCAAGGGTGGATCCAACCAACAACATGGGCTAGAGGTAACTCAATAAAATGCCAAGCCCATATTATTGGATGGTGGAATTATAAGGTGGTGAAAGAAAAGGTGGTGGAAGCAAAAGAGGGATGCCCCCAACTCAACTTGGGCATTTAACAATGTATCAAGAGCCAAATACAATATCAAGAGGCAAATACAATTAATCATGCACATGAGATAAGAACCAAACAAGAAAGGGTTTTATATGATGCACAAATGCAAGGTGGTATGATGACATGAGCATGATATGATGATGATGCAACAATTATATGTTGGAAGTGGCCCATTTTATTATTATGACATGTAGCATTACAGGGGTTAGACGACTGGGATGCTACAATCCCCAGCTGAGTGTCCCTCCTTTTTGTATATCTGACAAAAGACACCTTGTTCAAAAGGCGTTGCAACACGACCGCGGTCACGCTTTCCACGCTGTGCCCCATTGGTCCTGGCAAGGTCCCGCCGAGGTGGTGCATAAATTGGGGCGGGGTGGTGGGCGTGTGGGGAGGGGTAGGGCGCATATGGGGAGGCATATAAGGACCTGGGTAGTAAGGCGTAGGTGGGGGTAGTAGGTGGGGTTGTACGGTGGTGGCTGTTGGAAGGATGGTGGTATGGGGGGTGCATAGTAGTTGGGTTGGGACGACATGTATGGTGGTGGATAGGAGGGTGGAGGAGGTGTGTATGGTGGCATGTAGGTAGGTTGTGGGTAGGATGATGTAGTTGGTGATGGTGGTTGTGGGCGTGGAGTGGCGACCCCAAAATTGGGAGGGGGACGACGAGATGCAGCATTGACAGAGGAAGTAAAATTTGCAGGCACTTGACCCGTTGAGAAGAGCATAGCATCACGATTTTCATAGGAAAGCAACTGAGCACACATATCATTAAGAGTGGTGGAAGGGACATCATTGATGGCAGCAACAAGACCATTAAAGGAGCCATCAAGACCGTTCATGATATAATCCTTCAGCTCATCATCATCAACTGGTTTGTCAGCCGCAGCAAGTTCATAAGCAAAACCCCTCATCTTGGTAACATATTGTTGCGCAGTCATGTCGAGCTTCTTGGTGTTTGTGAGGGCACCGCGCAGAGTGGACACCCTAGACTTGGACTGTGTAGAGTACATGGCATGATGTGAACTCCATACATCAACGGCATGGTGAAGGCCGAAGACATGCTGACATGGTTATACCCTACGGGTACATGACTTCAGCATACCTGGTTCAGCCCAAGGAAGGCCCACGGCAGATATACGCTGGCCCAAGAAGATTTTCGGGTGGCCGAGGCCCATGACGCCTTCGGATCCTTGGAGAACAAGACTAGCATAGATAGGAGATTCTAAGGGGTAAAACCCTAGAACATGTAACCGACTAGGACTATGCCCGGGACCTGCCTAAGTCTATATAAAGGCCAGGAGGGCACGTCCTAGATCTCTCGACTCATACTTTCGCACACACCTCCACACCAGATCGAATCTGCGCACCCTGTAACCTTCGGTTCCGCCGTAATCAAGAGCAGACAAGCAGGAGTAGGGTTTTCCCTCCGGGGGCCTGAACCTGGGTAAATCTCGTGTCCCCTGGTTGCTTGTCTGTTAACCGTGCCACGATCTCTAGCATCCCCATCTTCTCCAAAACCCAAGTCCATAACAATGGGCATTGACGAGATTAAACCTCGTCAATTGGTGCCGTCTGTGGGAATCGGGGCTGCTGATTGTGCGATCGTGACGGTCCCGACCCGATCGATCTACAACTCCGCGGCGACGGAGAATCACCTCCTCTTCGGCACTTTCGACTTCACCGCCCACTCGCCGGCCACCATGAAGGATTTCGAGCCCGTAGGCGACGGACTCGAAATTTTGTTCGGGAGCTTCTGCTTCCAGGTGGGACAAACTTGCACACTCCGCCTTCCTAAGCGGGAGCCCGTGCCATCGATCAGGCCCGCTTCATGGGCTCCACACCCCGTGCTACGCACATCACCATCGACAGGTGAGTTCTACAATGAGCAGCAACTCCGATCTGGCGATCCGCCGGATGAAGGGACCTACGGTTCCGGATTCGAAAGCTGCGGCAGCGAATCTCTGGCGCTACCAATGCGCCGCAATCATCCAGAGCAACAAACGCCTAACCCGCCCAACACGAACCCGAACCCGCAGGATAGAACGGCGAAACGGCGGCGAAATGTAGAAGCCGTCCCCCAAGGGAAAACAACGCCACGTCATCCAACTTAGCAAAGAAGGATGGGTCCAGCACGCCGTGCGTTGCAGGCGACATAGTCCTACCATGGACTCCCCGTGACCCTCGATGGCGTACCACTACCTCCTCATCGAGGAGCACAAGAAGCAAGTCAAGATGCAGGAGACGCTCGACAAACGCAAGCAAGAAGCCTCCGAGTCCAGCGCGCGACGAGCTGTGCTCTCCGCCATGGCACCCAGCTCTAGCACGAATGGAAATCAGGGAAACAAGCACCGCTCGCGGGTGGAGAATATGGATCCCAAGGAACGTCGTGATGTGACCCGAACTCTCCACACATCGTTCATGGATATGGATGCCGACGGCAACATCATCCCGAAGACACCGCAAGCTGCGATCATGGAAGCCACTGCGTATCTCGCGGCCCACCAACCTCCGGAAGGGGACCCGAAAAGAGCCATGCATAAGTCCGCACTCACCAGACTCAGACTCGCCGGAGCTGCGCTCCACGAAGACGCTCCTGCGGAGCCGAAGAAGAAAGCTCCGGTCAGGCGCGACCGGAGCCCCACCCCTTCATCCGAAGAGGAGGAGGAGCACGACCTCCCTCGAAGGAAGAAGAGCTCGCATCGCCATAAACGCGACTACGACACCAGAGACGCGCTTACACAGCGCAAAATCGACAAAGCACGCGCCAAACGTGCATGCTCGTCCGAGTCCGAGATGGATGAAGATGAAGGAGAACTCTAAGGAGCTCGATGCTTGAGATCTTCGCGAACAGATGCCACGCAATTTCAAGCTTCCTTCGGATACTCCGGTTCAATGGCACGCAAGATCCAAAATCTTGGCTCGTGATCATCATCATCCGTCAGCCGCATGGCGGTAACAAAGAAACCGCCATGCAATGCCTCCATTTGGTGACAGCGCGACGCAGGTCTGGCTCAGCAGCCTATCATCAGGATCCATCCGAAGTTAGGAGGAGCTAGCTTACAGCTTCATCCGAAATTTCAAGGGCACTAGCAAGAGGCCCGCCTCAATCGAAGAGTTGCGAGCCTGCACTCAGAGAACGGGGGAATCTATTCGCTCGTACATATTATGCTGGTCTACCACCAAGAACTCCGCAGCACATATCTCCGAGGAGAGGGCCATCGACGCCTTCAGAGACGACGTCAAACGCCAAGATTTCAAGGAGGAACTTGGGCGTGTCAAGCCCAAGACACTCGACCACCTCATGGAAATTGCCAACAGTTGGGCAGACGGCGAAGATTGCATCTAGCGAGCGCAATCAGATGAAGAGGACGACTACGGCCGAAGGCGAGAACACCGCAGCAAGAGCAGATCGCGTGTCTACGAAGACCGTGACGGACCCGACATGGTCGCGGCTGGCTACGCCGACCGCCGCAACGACAACAGCCAGCGGCGGAGGATACGCGGAGGAAATTTCGCGGCGACGACCAGCATGCGATCGTAACGCGCGACGCGACAACGGACCCTCAGCATTCGACAAACTTTCGGGTCCATGCACCATCCACTTCTACATCGACAAACAAGATGGCAAAAAGAAAGCCAGTCACATGATCAAGGACTGCCACGAGTTCCAGAAACTCAGCGAAAGCATGGTGCAGATGAGGCAACAAGCCCCAACCCCTGCGTTTGGAAACGCACCCGCGCCAGGAGAAATAGCACACGGAGCTCCTCCACCGCCACCTATTGGAGGCCCAAACCAACCAGTTGCACCAGCGCTAAACAACGCCGAGGTCGGATACCCCCCACCAAAGGGAGCACTAAATATGATCCAGAAGGGACGCCCCACAAACAGGGTGCAGAAGAAAATCACCCGACAAATCAACTTGGCCGTGGCAACTCCGCCTGCAATCCCTGAGTACCTCAGCGGATCGGAGTCCTGCATCACATTCACTCGCGGACCACCTTGCCAGATCCTCGCCCGTGCCATGCTGCCACTGGTCTGGGCGCAGATCGGAGGCTTCGAGATGAGCCGTGTTTTCATGGATGGCGGCGGCATAAATCTAATGTTCGCAGCACTCTAGCAGCTATGCGGATCCCAAGAATGCAACTGGAACAATCGACACAACGTTCCACGGCATTGTCCCGGAAGGGCATATTCCCCCAGGCAAAATTGGGCTCGACGTTATCTTGAGAAGTCGGACAACTTCCGGCGCGCTAGAATTGAAGTGGTGGGTGGCCGTCGCAATACCACGCCATCTGGGCGTGTAGCATTCGCAAGGTTCCTGGCCGTCCCGCACTATGGATACCTACTACTCAAGATGCCAGGACCAAGGGGCGTCATCACAGTCCACGGGAGCTTCACCCGATCGAAACAATGTGATAGGGATTTCAACAAATTCTCCCAGTCTTTCGGCGTGCAAGACGAGCTTGTAAGGCTCCTTGAAGTAACGGACAATGGGGTAACCCCAGTCACAAGGCAGAACGCACCTGACATGTCCTTCGACTCCACCGTCAACACCAAGAAAGTACAGGTCCATCCGACGGATGCCTCCAAGACGGCCTTGATCGCCAATGACCTCAACACCGCATAGGAAGGCGCGCTCGTCGAATTCCTCCGTGAGCGCTGGGAAATCTTCGCCTGGTGTCCTGCGGACATGCCAGGAGTTCCCAGGGAATTCGCCGAGCACGCACTCAATGTCTTTCCAGACACCAAGCCAGTCAAGCAGTCCATCCGAAGATTGTCGGAGCCACGAGCCGAAGCTATCGGCAAGGAAATCAATAGACTACTCGCTGCAGACTTCATCAGGGAAATCAAAGAAAGCGAGTGGCTTGCAAACACGGTGATGGTCCCGAAGAAGGACACGGACATCCTGCGGATGTGCATGGACTTCACGTCACTAAATAAGCATTGCCCAAAGGACCACTTCCCTCTTCCACGGATCGACCAGATCATCGATTCGACTGCAGGTTGCGAGAAACTCTCCTTCCTCGACGCCTACTCAGGCTATAACCAGATTCGGCTCAAGGTCGAAGATCGGGAGAAAACGGCGTTTATCACACCGTTTGTAGTATTCTGTTACAACACAATGCCCTTCGGGCTAAAGAACGCGGGTGCCACGTACCAACGATGCATGCAGGCCTGCCTCAAGGACCAGATCGGTCGCAATGTCCAAGTCTATGTCGACGACATAGTAATAAAAACCAAGGAGGCAAGGACACTTATCGACGATCTCCGCGAGACGTTCGAAAACCTTGATCGCTACAGGATCAAGCTCAATCTCAAAAGTCGCCTTGGCGTCCCATCAGTCGGCTACTCGGTACTTCATCTCTCAACGAGGGATCGGCGAACTCGAAGAAAATCGAGCCATCATGACGATGGAGAAGCCGAAAAACCTCAAGGCGTCCAGCAATCGCAGGATTTAGTAGCGGCACTAAGGTGTTCATCGGCCGCATGGGCGAGAAGGCCCTACCATTCTACCCACTGCGCCAAGCGGCACAAGTTCGAGTGGACACGAAGCCAACGACGTTCAAAGCCTCAAGCGGCTCCTCTCCACCTCGCCCTTTTGGTCACGCCAAAGGCGCGAGCCCTCTGCTGTACATAGCAGCCACACACCGTGGTCAAGACCGTACTCGTGGTCGAACGACCGAAGAAGGCAAGACCCACGGGTCCAGCCCAATTTACTACCTCAAAGGAGGTACTAACACCAACAAAGCGGTACCCTCACTACTGAAGCTAGCCTACGTAGTTCACGGCTCGACGACCGAGCCATTACTTCCGGGAGCACCAAGTGATGGTGGTCAACGAGGCACCCCAACAACATCCTGAATAATCCAGAGGCCACGGGGCGGGTGGCCTGTGGCATCGAACTGTCACCTTGGACATCGTCTCTGAAGCGACACAATTAAATCTCAAGTCCTTCGGACTTCCCGGTACATTGGATGGAGCTTCACGCGGACACCCTAGACATGTCGCATCATGGACAATGCACGACGGCTCCAAGCGAAGCGGAGTAGGCAGGGTCATACTGACCTCCCCGCAAGGCGACAAGATGAAGTACGTTCTTCGGATGAAATTCAGAGCCTCCAACAACGAGGCCGAATACGAAGCCCTCATCCATGGCATGAGGATGGCAAAGATATGCGGCGCAATGCGCCTGGTCATCTACGGTGACTCCAACCTCGTCGTCCAGCAGACGATGAATGAGTGCGACGCACACGCCGAAAACATGATCGCGTAATGCGTGCTCTACAACGCACTCGAAGGAGAATTCGACGGCTACGAACTTTGGAACGTTGTAAGAGGGAGCAACGAGGAAGCCGATAGACTCGCCAACATCGGCTCCACTTGCGCAAAAGTGCCACCAGGAGTGTTCCTCGAACAGATCTGCGTACCATCCATCAAGCGAAAGTTCCCCAAGGGATCACCCGAAGAAGCAGAACACTCGGGAGCTACGCTACCCGAAGGACCCGAAAAACTGGACACAGAGGTAGCCATGGTCAACCTAATGCAGGTCATGGCAGTCGAAGAAGCTCGGACGCGACCATACCTCCAGTTCTTGATAACCGGAGAATTGCCTGACAGCCCAACGGACGCCCGGCGCATATCTCGCCGGTCAAAAGCCTTCACCATCATCAACGGCGAGCTGTACAAGCGCAGCATCACGGGTGTACTTCAACGGTGCGTCACCATCGACGACGGCAAGGCCATACTCCAAGACATCCATGAAGGCATCTGCGGCCACCACACAGGCAGCCGCTCCCTTGTCGCTAAAGCTCTACGAGCAGGATTCTACTGGCCAACGTCAATGAGCGACGCAAAGGACATCGTCCGAAGATGCAACGGATGCCAACGGTTCGCCGACAAACCGCACGCACCTGGGTCCGAGCTCAGACCCATACCTATAGCTTGGCCTTTCGCTCAATGGGGCCTCGACATGATCGGCAAACTGCCAAAATCTTCGAAAGGGGGACACGTCTTCCTCCTGGTTGCAGTCGACAAATTCACCAAGTGGATCGAGGCCATGCCGGTCACCAACCGAAGGCAAAACTGCGTCAAGTTCTTCGAGTCCATTGTCTGTGTTCGCGTACCACACGGCATCATCGACAACGGATCGAACTTCATCTCCGAAGAATTCCAGGACTTCTTCGAAGGCCTTGGGATCAACATCACGTACGCCTCAGTGGCACACCCGCAAACGAATAGGCAAGTGGAAAAGGCCAACGGCCTAATCGGCGCCAGCATCAAGAAGCGCCTCATGAGCTCACTCAAACAAAAAGCTGAAATCGGGCGAAGAGCTACCATCCGTCGTGGAGCTTACGGACACGCCAAAGCTCCACCGGCTACACCGTTCTTCATGGTACACGGAGCGAGGCGTGCTACCGGCAATCGCCACCGGGCCCCAGGTCGCTTAAAGAAAACCGAATCCACGATTGCACTTGAAGACTGTCGACACACTCGGCAAGCACGGATATAGCGGCTCGATCGGCGGTGTACCGCAGAGTCTCCGCCTTCCACAGTACGGCCATGCCCAAGATCCTTCGTCGAAGGAGACCTCGTCTTGCGACTCAAGCAAAAGTGACCGAATAAATTGAGTCACCATGGGAAGGACCCTCGTCATCACCGAAGTCATCCTGTGTGGCGCCTATCGCCTTAAGCACGTGGAGTCTGAGTCGCATACTCCAACCCATGGAATATCTCGACTGCGACGATTCTATCCGTAGCAACCTACCCTTTTACTTTCAATAAGGCTTCCGACCAAGGCTATTCAAGAACAATGTACCTCCTCCATTACGATATAAATAAAGCTAAGTGTCTCGCCCCAAAACTTCGGTTCACTATTTTCTGCAACTGTACTACATGCTACAAACGCACTCGGGGGCTCCCCCCACCTCACGATTTTATCGACTGAGGACCAAACGTGTACACCTGAGTAGCTGACAACGTCAGGCAAACGAAAAGGACACTGTGGCATCCCGCAAAACCACTACTAGAAAATCGCGTTGAATTTGTGCATTGCATCGTCATCATCAAGCATTGTTTGCATAAAAACTATGTTTGTAAAGCCCGTGTTGTTTTCTAAAAACGCCCCATCTTTATTCAAACGCCAAAACCCGGGTCGCCGGACTATTTTGTTTTGTCTGTTATCGGGTTGCAAAAGACTTGTTCAAAATAAATAAAAATATTTATTATTTTAGCGGAAGCGTCGAGCGGGCGTGTCGACCAACGACCACCCCCATATTTCAGATCACCACCCACCCTTATTCCTACACTACCCGAAAACTACCCACACCCAGCAGCCACATCATCCCACCCAATCGCAGCACGCCACGCCACCTCTCCCTCTAGCCTATCAAAACTTGCCACCTAATCCTAACCCACTCCTCTCCTCTCCCACTGCACCCACACCCACCCACACACACACAACCCCACACCGATCCCACCCCTCGCCCACGCCCGGCCCCACCAGCCCACCCCGTGGACCCGCCTCCCCACCTTCTTCCTCTTTTTCCCCCACGCTTTCTCTCTACCCAGCCACCCTCCGCCTCCTCCGGCCACCTCCTCCTTCCCCCGTCACCTCCCTCCACTCAGCTCCACCCGCCCCGCTCCCTCCGCCTCCCCTCTGCCCGTTCCCGTTCTGCTTCCGCGGCCGGCCAAGCAGCTCCCCTCTCCTAGGCCCTGGCCACTGCCTCCCCTCCACTTGCGTGCTCTGCCCGCCGCCTCCGAAGCTCTGCGCCGCCCCTCCCGCCTCCATCGCACTGCAAGCTCGCGGCTTCACACCTCGCTTGCCTTCTTCTTCCCGCCGGCCAGAGCTCCTCCGCCTGCTCTGTCCTCGCGACCACCGCCGCCTTTGCCTCGTCGCCATCGACCATTCGCCTCCGCCTGCCGTCTTGGCTGCATAACCTCGCCTCAGCCTCTCGCCCGTGTCGGCTTCCTGCGCCTCCACAGATCCGCCGCGCCCGGCCTCCTCCAGCTGGCTGCCGCTGGCCGCCTCGACGCCCGCCGCCACGGCTCCTCTGCCCCGCTGACCTCCTTCCGTCGCCACCCGTGCGAGCCCGCATCGCCGAGCCGTGGTGCCGCTGTCACGCGTCTCCGCCTCGCGCGCCCGAACCCCAGCGGTCGTATCGGTCTTCGCGGCACCCTCCTTCATGCGTGTCCGCTCTCTCCGGTGGGCGTCCAGCTCGATCCCGCAGTATGGCGACGGTGTCGGGACAACATCCTCGATGCTCAAGAGGGACGCCAGAACCCACGGAAAAATCAAGATCTTGACACGGTAGTTCACGCAAGACCTCGATGCCGATGGATCGGATGGATGCATGTACATGGTGCCCCAAGGTCTTCGCGGATCCGAACCCGAACACCGCCAAAACCCCGTGCAAGGCCGTCGACGAGGAACCCAAGATCTCCCGGAGGACGAGATCTTCTCTAACGCCATGATCGCCTACACGGACCCGAGGGCCGCGACAACGCCAAGTTCTCCCTCGAACCCCAAGACCGAACCCGGCCCGACAAGTTCTTCCGCTGATCCGAGGACACCGAGACGCTGGACCTCAAGTTCTCCTTCACGGACGCAAGAACCGTCGAACACCAAGACCCTGAATCGCCAAGTTCTTCCTCGATCCCGAAGACCGAAACTGGAACCGACAAGAACGGCATTGACCGGAAGAACCCGACGCCCGACACCGACCCAAGTCGCACCGGACGCGCCAGAACTACCTCCGATGTTCGAGAACGAGGCCGAGAACGCTCCGTCGAACCCGACCGAGCCCCGAGACCGACCGAACCCGGAACCCAAGAGCCGAACTCTAATGTGTGAACCTCTTCCCGGAACCCTATTTTTATAACATAACAACAACTTGTTGCATATTAATTGTTCATGCATGCATCCTTGTCTGTGGTTTGGGGGCCTTATGCCGATTCACCTAATAATTAAATATGGGGCCCATATGCGGGCAAATCCAGTCACATATCGGCCTCATTTAAATTTGTGTAGCGAACCGGTAACTCATCTTGCCATGTTAAGACAACAATTAAATTGTGGGGGTTCTAAATAACTTGAACCATTTAATTAATTGTCGGAACCCCGGTTCCGCCTAATCTGACCTAATTGCACCGCACCTTGCCATGCCACGCATCATACATGCATCATGCCGATCTTCTGCCGTTGTATTAAATATTGCATCCGGTGTTTCTTCTAGTGTTTTGCTTCTTCGCGGATAAGGCCGTTGAGTTGATGTGAGCTTCGCCCCGATCTTCGGATGAACCCTTCGGCAATGTTTTCAGGCGAGCATCTCCCCCTTTCCACCTATCTTACTTTTATAGTATTTATTCCCCTCCTGTTGATCTATTGCTATCTGTGTTGCGATGCTTTAGTTCCCGTACCTGTGATATACCGTGCAGCCCCATATTGCCTTGGACACATCCTATTACCTGTTGTTTGGTAGATAGCTGGACTTGCGCGTCGTAGTCGCTTGCTCAAGTGTTGTTGCGTGTCGTCAAGTGCCACAGTTGTTGATGTATTGCCGCATGTTGATGATGGAGATGATCATAGTTTTACTTATCGTTCACTTTAATTCCTGATTAACAACTAAAATTGAATTAAGCAGAGGCATCGGTGGGTGATAGATAATATTTGGTTTCGAACGCCCACTTGTGTCCGTAAGACCCGAGTACTTGATACTGTTCCTTGATTTATCGCTCTATCCACATCCGGAGGTATATGGGACCCCCCGAGCCGTAGCTTGATTCATCTTATTTCTTGGGGCCACAAACTAGTTTGAGGTTTTATTTACGATCTGTACTTATGCCATGCTACTTATGTATTTAAATTGTGCGACAGATAGCACAATGCTTTGCTTAGGATAGTGGCACGATTCCGCTGCGGTGTCGACAAGCCCAGTTTGGGTTCCCGCTCGTTCTGGCCCCACAACCTTGAGCCCGTCTCGAGTCATTTGGCTTATGCGGGATCTACTTAAGGTGGCCCCTGAAATATTCTGAATCTGTGATTGTTCACCGTGAAAGCCTCGTTGGGTTTTGAGTTGGTTTTTCCGAGGTTGATCGGCGTGTGTTGCTATTGGTGCACCCGGCGGGTAAAACTTTCTCAAAGCCGTGTCGCGGATATGGACGACTTGGAGCACGATATCTCGATCATAGACAAGCATAACTAAAGTTTATTGCTATAAATTTGACTTTATAATGACTAGTAATCAGCTTCACTATAATGGAATGGCTAATTAATACCGCCCACAATTGCTTGTTTGGATTGTCTTGCGACCATTGTACTGACTAGTAAGTATGGCAACTACAACGGAATTGGTACATTTAAAAGTACCAATAATCTTTGGGTTTAGGTCTACATCATGCTATCTCATCTCGATTAGTAATTGCTGCAACTACAACGGAATGAATAACTAAAAGTGCCTCGCTTATTTTATCGGGATGATTATCTACACGACTAGTAAAGTGCCAACTATAATCGGATAAGTAAAAGCGCCAATCGTGAGTTCCTCGGTTGACTTCCTCGTTGGTCTCGAGGGGGAAACGCCAGGATGGGTTTGTTTGATGATAGTAGTACCAGGTTGGATCCGAATAGGCCTGTATTACCCCTCTCTGATTGCCGCCAGTTGTATCGAGGCTCTATAGGTTGTTTAGTGCATGCCTTTGCCTCTGGCTTGATCCACCATACCTATGTAGGCGAGGACCGCCGATTCTAGCCTCGCCGTGTCTTGGCCTCAGATTGACGCTCCTCTTTTCCTTTGCCCTTTGTCGGCACCCTTTTGTTAAGCAGGTTTGAGATCGGCGTCGTTAGCGGGTTACCCTTCCGCTTGGCCTAGGCGGGGTTATGGACGCCATTGGTTATTCTTCGTGGCTCTTAGCCCCATTTGCATCTTGTCCGTAGTGGACGCCTATCGCTTTCAAGGTGATTTGGATCTTTGTATATTATATCGTATTCTTGACTCATGGAGTCATTGTTATATATATCTGCTCATGGGTCCCATCGAGGACTGTTGTGTAATGTTATTACTTCGCTTTCCACCCATCGAAAGTGCTGGTGGCACCTTTGAATCGCTTCTATGCGGGTTTGGCGGCTGCTAAAACTTGCATAGGTCCGATTCTGAGGGTGTTACAGAGTGGTATCGAGCTCGGCGGTTGCGATACCCCCACAAGTCCAACTGTAGGATAACCTAGCTAACGGCCGAAGTAGAGTGTCAAAACTATTTTGGAGAATCGGTTGGATAGTTCTGACTAGGTCTGATTTTACTCCTTACCCCTCTGCTATTCTCCTCTTACCTCTACGTGTTTTGAATCCGCTCTTTTCTCTCTCTTCGAGTCCAGGATTTCTCGTGGTTGGGTTTCCGTCGTACCTTCAGGGTTTCGCTTTCTCCCTTTTGTAACGGAGGTGCTACAATCATCAATCTGCAACTTGTCTGTTGTACCCTTCATCCAATCTCTTGTTCTTGGGCTCTTTAACCATGTGTGTTCCTTGCTGGATGTCCGTATCGTTGAAAAACATAAGAGAAGGACGAGCAGTGGTGAAGTTGGAGTTGACCTTGAGCATGTGTTGTTCATGCCAATGGAACCATCGCGAAACCTAATCATTGTGTCTTTCATACGAGTTCTGCTGGCATCATCCCTTTGTTCCGGATACCACCTATGAAAATCTTCAGTCTAAATCTCGAGAGTTGAGTTGCCTGATTCTCCTACCCATGTATAGAGTTGATAGTTGGGTCCGGGATGGACTGATCACCCTACCCGACTCTTACCTTGCTTCAGTACATCGAACTGGTGGATCAATGTAACTTATCCCTCTTCTAATGGAAGTTAGAGGTGGCCTTATCGTTTGATGCCTCTATCTTCGTCCTTTGTTTCTCCGGAGTGTTCTCTCGACGATCAGGAACAACGACCCTTTGTTGGTGGTGTCGCCGATTTCCAGATGGAGGATGAACCATTGTTAGTGGTGTCGCGAGGATCTACACGATGCGAGAAGATTCAAGTCGCCGCCCTTCTTTCCGGTACCATGAGGCGGATCTCGAGGGCGAGATCCATTGTTAGTGGTGTCGAATTGTGGCATCCCGCAAAACCACTACTAGAAAATCGCGTTGAATTTGTGCATTGCATCGTCATCATGAAGCATTGTTTGCATAAAAACTATGTTTGTAAAGCCCGTGTTGTTTTCTAAAAACGCCCCATCTTTATTCAAACGCCAAAACCCGGGTCGGACTATTTTGTTTTTATGCATTATCGGGTTGCAAAAGACTTGTTCAAATAAATAAAAATATTTATTATTTTAGCGGGCAATGAACGAGCAGACGTTCGAACCGACCACCCCATATTTCAGATCGGCCCACCCCTTATTCCTATAGCTACCCAGAAAACTACCCACACCCAGCAGCCACATCATCCCACCCAATCGCAGCACGCCACGTCACCTCTCCCCTCCCCCTCTAGCCTATCAAAACTTGCCACCTAATCCTAACCCACTCCTTCTCCTCTCCCACCAGACCCACACCCACCCACACAGCACACACGCACACAACCCCACACACCGGATCCCCTCCCTGCCTGGCCAGCCCCTGCCCACCCGTGGGACCGCCTCCCACCTTCTTCCTCTTTCCTCCCCACGCTTTCTCTCTCTCCACAGCCACCCTCCGCCTCCTCGGCCACCTCCTCCTTCCCACCCCACGCCCCTCCACTCCCTGCTCCGCGCCCCTCTCTTCCGCCTCACCCGCTGCCGTTCTCGTTCCCGGCCAGCCGTCGCCCAGCGTCAAGCCCTCCCCTCGCCCAGCCCTCGCCCATGCCTTGCCCCTCCCCTCCATTTCGCGTGCTCTGGCCAGCCGCCGAGCTCCTCCATGCCGGTCCCCGCCTCCATCGCTGCAAGCTCGCCGGAGCTCGCTTGCCTTCTTCTTCCCGCCGGCCAGGCTCCTCCGCCGGCTCCGTCCTGCCTCGCGACCACCGCCGCCTTTGCCTCGTCGCCACCGACCGCCCACCTCCGCCGCCCGTCTTGGCGCTGATGACCTCGCCCACGAGCCTCTGCGCGTCGGCTTCCTCGCCTCCGGCCGCATCCGCCCGCGCCCGGCCTCCTCATGGCCCCTGAGCTGGAGCCGCCCGCCCGACGCCAGCGCCTCCTCTGCAGCCCGCCCTCCTTCCGTCGCCACCCCGCGCCAGCCTGGCCGTGGTGCCGCTGTGCCGCCTCCGCCTCGCGCGCCCGAACCCGCGTCGCCACGGCTTCGTCGGCACCCTCCTTCATGCGTGTCCGCTCTCCTCGGCAGGTCCAGCTCGAATCCAGCGAGTATGGCGGCTGTACCAGACAACATCCTCGATGCTCAAGAGGGCGCCAGAACCCACGGAAAAATCAAGATCTTCGTACACGGTAGTTTACGCAAGACCGCTCGATGCGGATGGCGAAGGATATGTACATGGTGCCCCCAAGGTCTTCGCGGATCCGAACCCGAACACCGCCAAAACCCCGCATTCAAGGTCGACGAGGAACCCCAAGATCTCCCGGACGAGATCTTCCTCTAACGCCATGATCGTCTACACGGAACCGAGGACGCCGCGACCCGAACGCCAAGTTCTCCCTCCCGAACCCCGAAGACCGAACCCGGCCCGACAAGTTCTTCCGCTCGGATCCGAGGACACCGAGACGCTGGACCCTCAAGTTCTCCTTCACGGACGCCAAGAACCCCGTCGAACACCAAGACCCTCGGAATCGCCAAGTTCTTCCTCTGGATCCCGAAGACCGAAACCGTGGAACCGACAAGAACGGCATTGACCCGGAAGAACCCGACGCGCCCCGACACCGACCCAAGTCCCGCACCCGGACGCGCCAAGAACTACCTCCGATGTTCGAGAACGAGACGCCGAGAACGCTTCCGTCGAACCCCAGCTCCGAGCCCTGAGACCGACCCCGAACCCCGGAACCCAAGAGCTGCCGAACTCTAATGTGTGAACCTCTTCCCGGAACCCTATTTTTATAACATAACAACAACTTGTTGCATATTAATTGTTCATGCATGCATCCTTGTCTGTGGTTTGGGGGCCTTATGCCGATTCACCTAATAATTAAATATGGGGCCCATATGCGGGCAAATGCAGTCACATATCGGCCTCATTTAAATTTGTGTAGCGAACCGGTAACTCATCTTGCCATGTTAAGACAACAATTAAATTGTGGGGGTTCTAAATAACTTGAACCATTTAATTAATTGTCGGAACCCCGGTTCCGCCTAATCTGACCTAATTGCACCAAGACTTGCCATGCCACGCATCATACATGCATCATGCCGATCTTCGCGTTGTATTAAATATTGCATCCTGTTTCTTCTAGTGTTTTGCTTCTTCATGATAAGGCCGTTGAGTTGATGTGAGCTTACGATCTTGGATGAACCCTTCGGCAATGTTTTCAAAGAGCATCTCCCCTTTCCACCTATCTTACTTTTATAGTATTTATTCCCTCTGTTGATCTATTGCTATACGTGTTGCGATGCTTTAGTTCCGTACTGTGATATACCGCAGCCCCATATTGCCTTGGACACATCCTATTACTGTTGTTTGGTAGATAGCTGGACTTGCGGCGTCGTGATGCTTGCTCAAGTGTTGTTGCGTGTCGTCAAGTGCCACGCTTGTTGATGTATTGCCGCATGTTGATGATGGAGATGATCATAGTTTTACTTATCGCTCACTTTAATTCTGTTTAACAACTAAAATTGAATTAAGCGGAGGCATCGGTGGGTGATAGATAATATTTGGTTTCGAGCCCACTTGTGTCCTGTAAGACCCAGTACTTGATACTGTTCCTTGATTTATCGCTATCCACATCCGGAGGTATATGGGACCCCCCAGGCGAGCTTGATTCAGTCTTATTTCTTGGGGCCACAAACTAGTTTGAGGTTTTATTTACGATCCTGTACTTATGCCATGCTACTTATGTATTTAAATTGTGCGAGCAGCACCTGTGTCTTGTTAGGATAGTGGCACGATTCCGGTGTCGACAAGCCCAGTTTTGGGTTCCCGATCGTTCACAAACGTCCCCACAACCTTGAGCCGTCTCGAGTCAGGTGGCCATTGCGGGATCTACTTAAGGGTGGCCTGAAATATTTCTGAATCTGTGATTGTTCAATCGTGAAAGCCTCGTTGGGTTTTGAGTTGGTTTTCGAGGTTGATCGAGCGTGTGTTGCTATTGGTGCACCCGGCGGGTAAAATTTCAAAGCCGTGTCCGGATATGGACGACTTGGAGCACAGTATCTCGATCATAGACAAGCATAACTAAAGTTTATTGCTATAAATTTGACTTTATAATGACTAGTAATCAGCTTCACTATAATGGAATGGCTAATTAATACTGCCCACAATTGCTTGTTTGGATTGTCGCTTGCGACCATTGTACCTGACTAGTAAGTATGGCAACTACAACGGAATTGGCTGTTTAAAAGTACCAATAACTGCTGGGTTTAGGTCTACATCATGCTATCTGTATCTGATTAGTAATTGCTGCAACTACAACGGAATGAATAACTAAAAGTGCCCACTGCTTATTTTATCAGGATGATTATCTACACCTGACTAGTAAAGTGCCGCAACTATAACTGGATAAGTAAAACTGCCAACTGTGTGAGTTCCTCGGTTGACTTCCTCGTTGGTCTTGAGGGGGAAACGCCAGGATGGGTTTGTTTGATGATAGTAGTACCAGGTTGGATCCGAATAGGCCTTTATTACCCCTCTCTGATTGCCGCCAGTTGTATCGAGTCTCTATAGGTTGTTTAGTGCATGCTGCCGCTGCCGCTTCAGTCCACCATACCTATGTAGGCGAGGACCGCCGAATTCTAGCCTCGCTGTCTTGGCCTCGATCGACGCTCCTCTTTTTCCTTTGCCCTTTGTCGCACCCTTTTGTTTAAGCAGGTTTGAGATCGGCGTCGTTAGCGGGTTACCCTTCCTGGCTTGCGGGCAGGGTTATGGACGCCATTGGTTATTCTTGTGGCTCTTAGCCCCATTTGCATCTTGTCCGTGGCTGGACGCCTATCGCTTTCAAGGTGATTTGGATCTTTGTATATTATATGTATTCTTGACTCATGGAGTCGTTGTATATATATCTGCGTGGGTCCCATCGAGGACTGTTGTGTAATGTTATTACTTCGTTTTCCACCCGCACGAAAGTGCCTGGTGGGCACCTTTGAATCGTTTCTATGCGGGTTTGGCGGGCTTTCGCTAAAACTTGCATAGGTCCGATTCTGAGGGTGTTACAGAGTGGTATCAGAGCTCAGCAGTTGCGATACCCCACAAGTCCAGCCTGTAGGATAACCTAGCTAACGGCCGAAGTAGAGTGTCAAAACTATTTTGGAGAATCGGTTGGATAGTTCTGACTAGGTCTGATTTTACTCCTTACCCCTATGCTATTCTCCTCTTACCTCTACGTGTTTTGAATCCGCTTGGGCCCATATCGCTTGCAGCGAGCAGAATAGGCAGCAAAGGCTACCTCGGATCCATCCGCAGTCGTCGGCATCCGAGAGGTGATCTGGGGCAGATCCAGCTCCGCTCCAGCCGCCAAGGCCATCGCCAGCCCGACGGACGCGCCGATGCCCTTCTGCTTGCGCTTGTACGCTCGAGCGCCGACAGAGCCTCCGCCAAGCATCCACATCATCAAGGGCTGCGCCGGACAAGCTCCTTGTAGAAGCGACCAAGGACCTCTTTCGCCTTGGCAAGGAGCTAACGATGTCTGCGGCGGTCTTGACCGCCGGTGGAATCATCTAGAGCACTCCGTGCTCCGAGCACACAATCGAACTCGACTGCGGCATCTGAGACAAAAAACAAGAATAAAAACATGAAGAAAAGCAACATAGAAGAAGACCCGAAGAAAAAGAAACAAGTACAAAACTAGCACTCACCCGAAATAGCCTTGGCAGTAGCCATGAGCTTCGTCGCCACCTCCTTTTCACGAGCAGCCGCAACGGTGGCCAGCTGCTCCTCACGATCTGCGGCCTCCTGCTGCAGACGCTCCTTCGCTTCGGCTGCCTTAGTCAGCTCTAGCTCGAGGCGTTCTTTCGCGCCAACGTGGGCTTCGGCCTTCTGCTCCGATTGACCAAGGCTCTTTTTGAGAGCGTCGACCTCACGGAGGGAATTGTTATGCTCCTCTGCATTCAAGACAAGCTAGTGTCAAAGAACAGGATCAGGATAAATAAGAGAGGCATTAAAAGGCAGACAGATACCTTGAAGCTGCCGAAGGTTCGCCTCCAGCGCCAGCGCTCTGCACACGCTTGGCCTCTGCATAAAGGCTGCAGAAAAAGAAATAGCAGTAAGAAAAGGGCTTGGGGGCTACGCCAACACGAAGAAGCAAAAACAAAATTCGCACACGAAGACACTCGGGGGCTCCCCCCGTGACATGAAGCAGAAAAACTTACATGCTCTGATGGCGACTCCGAAGGACCGCCTGCGAAATTCTAGGGTGCAACCACCTGCACCTCCTGCAACGGAGGATCCGGAGCCGCGCCACCCGAAGTCGCCACCGTCTGAGGCGGAGGAGACGCAATTTTCGACTCCCCCATCATCTCTCGCCCACCATCACTGGAGGAATCATGGGAGGAGTGCCTGCATACGAACCAATCAGCACAAGTGCAAAAATCATGAAGAAACAAGGATAATAGTGCAACAAGAAACTTACGAGCCCAATGAGCTCAGGTCGAAGACAGGAGGAGTCCTTCGGGCTCTCTTCTCCTCTTTCTTCTCTTCCTTCTTCTCCTCCTTCTTTTCTTCCTTCTTCCGCTTCGCTGGCGGGTGCAGCGCTACAGCCCGCACAGGAATGGCAGGAAAGGGAGAGGAAGAACCTCCATGACCGTCACTATGACGCTCAAGGCCCAGAGGGTTTCTGGGAGTCGGAGGAGTCGAGGCATCCGAAGACTCGCTGGAGTTCCGTGACCGTTTTCGCGTATGGTCCTCACTCGACTCGTCGGCATCCTCCGCTGGAGATCGCGCCGACGGTAGCTCAGACACGGAATCAACCACTTCATTATCCGGGGCATTCGGATACCTTTCGGGCAACTGCGGTACCATGCCCGGCACTTTGAAGCTCTGCAAAATCAGAAGGAACTTTGTTAGCAAACAAAGGAAATAAAAACACGGCCGACAAAAAGCACTACGTGCACAAATCTAGGAGTTAGCGACTTCCCCGGGATTTCTTCTCCGGCTTTGAACTTCAGCAGCGCGTGAAGGGCCCTGTCGAGATCCCCCTCGGACATTTTCTCAGCCGAAACCCTCGTCGGATCACGGCGCCCAGAATAAAGAAACATCGGATGCGCCCTCGCTTGGAGAGGCTGCACCCGACGCTCAAGAAACATTCGGATGATGTCCACGTCGTTCACCTCCTTCTCCGGAATCAGCTGGAGATCCTCCACCCGACGGTAAAGGGCCTCTATCTCCGCCACCTCACCGTCCAAGATTTGGTTTTTCCAAGATCTTTTCTTCTCAATCATTTGGGAGGGGTCAAAGGGAATAAGACCAAAATCTTGCTCGGGCACTACGTAGTCGCGGATATAAATCCATCGCCTCCGCCAGTACTGGACAAATCCGGACATGGAAAAAGAAAAGAAGATAAGATTGGGACTAAGGGAGATGATGCAACCCCCAATGGGATACACACCATCCGAACCAGATTGCCTCTTCACGGAATAGAGCTTCCGAAAGAGGCCAAAGTGCGGCTCAATGCCAAGCCAGCACTCGCAAAAAGTGATAAAACACGCAATGTGGAGAAGAGAATTGGGAGACAGATGATGAAGCTGAATCCCATAGAAGAAGAGAAGTCCACGGAGGAAGTCATGGATCGGAAAAGAAAACCCACATAAAGCGGCGAAACATAACCCGATACCCAGATAGGGGACGGGGGATTACCTCATTGCCGGGTAGTTTGACGGCCTCCCTATCTTGCGGGATCAGGCCCCGCTCGCGAAGCTTGCAGAGATCGCTCTCCCGCGTCTCTAATCGTCGCCAGCCACCATCGGTGATGCGAGTAGCGGCGGTGCCCTTCTTTCCTCCGGTGGCGCTGGTCCCAACCGCAGATGAAGATTTCTTTGGTTTCCCCATTGCGCTACGACGGCGCCGGCGGTGAAAACACAGAAAGAACGACGGAAATGTGGAAGGAAATCCTAGCGCGAAGCAAGAATCGCTCGAGCACAAGGAGGCAGTGAACACAAGAACTGGTGCGGTGAAAACAAACCGCGGTTTCTCCCAATGATTATAACAGCGAAGACGACGCACGGCAGCCGTCCATCCAGAAGACCTAACGCCAACGGCAGATCTGACCGTACACATGTCAACATCACAACGAACCGTCGTTACCACGCCGTCCACTACGCGCGGAAATCAGGGAGATGCCGTAATTATCTCCATGCCGCGCATGACCGGTCAATTCAAAGTCAGCAAGTGGGACCCACGTTCGTCCAGTCAAGTCATCTCTGGCGTAGCAGACGCTTGAGGTCATTGATCGTCAGCACTGATGTCATCAAAAGCTATACTAGCACCAACTACAATTCTTCGGCTCCACAGCTAAGAGTACTCACTCGAATCTTCGATTCGACTAAATACTCGGGGGCTACTCCTATCAGGAGCGCTGGCCGCGCACCCGGAGGATGAATAACGACAAAGTATTTTCTTCGAGTCCTACGTCGAGTCTACGACTCCACTACGGACTCGGGGGCTACTCCCATAGGGAGGATGGATTTAAGCATCCGAAATTTTTTGAGTTCTACGGACTTAACAACTGAACAATGCTTGAACTAAAGTCTATGCTCGAGTCTACGACTCGAACAGACACTCGGGGGCTACTCCCATAGGGAGCGCTGGTCGCGCACCCTATGAATTCTTCGACTGCGATCTTTCGGATCAGCGCGCAAAGGCTTCTTGGCAACTCTGCCTCAACGAAACGCTGAGTGAGCTACAAATCTCCTTGGCCACCTGAAACACCTCCGTGGTGACAAATGTTCGGATGCTGCGTCTGCGACGCAAAGATAAGACCTGCAGATATCATCTGACGGCCTGGCAACGTACATGACTGCGCTCTGCTAGTACAAATCCATGTCAACAGGCGTGATGAAAAATCCCGACGGACGCGTTGGGTACATTAATTAAAATCACTGGAATTCCACTCATGTAAGTCCTCCGCGGCCTGAGTCGAATTACGCCAAAGATATGTTCAGTCCGAGTTGAGGGACTCGAACTTGAAGAAGATCGTGTTGTTTCGTCCTAAGACAGTTAACTGACCCTGATCCGTCGGGTGAGTCAGGCACACGCGTCAACAATCCCTACACACATATACTATTAATACATAGTTGCACCCGAAAGATGGAAGAGTCCTCAGCCGAATCTACGATTCGACTGATCACTCGGGGGCTACTGACATGGTTATACCCTACGGGTACATGACTTCAGCATACCTGGTTCAGCCCAAGGAAGGCCCACGGCAGATATACGCTGGCCCATGAAGATTTTCGGGTGGCCGAGGCCCATGACGCCTTCGGATCCTTGGAGAACAAGACTAGCATAGATAGGAGATTCAAAGGGGTAAAACCCTAGAACCTGTAACCGACTAGGACTATGCCCGGGACCTGCCTAAGTCTATATAAAGGCCAGGAGGGCACGTCCTAGATCTCTCGACTCATACTTTCGCACACACCTCCACGCCAGATCGAATCTGCGCACCATGTAACCTTCGGTTCGCCATAATCAAGAGCGGACAAGCGGGAGTAGGGTTTTTCCCTCCGGGGCTGAACACAGGTAAATCTCGTGTCCCCGTTTGCTTGTCCGTTAGTACTACGATCTCCAGCATCCTCATCTTCTCCAAAACCCAAGTCCATAACAATGGGCATTGACGAGATTAAACCTCGTCACATGCGGTAGCACATCCTCAGATAATGAGTTAACAAGGAAGCTGACTACCTGCTGATCCTTGATGATCCACGCATCATAGGCCGGGTTAGGTACGGACACCTTCTTGTGATTCTCATCTTCAACCTCAATACGTTCTGATGGTTCCTGGTTGGTCCCCTCAAGGAGGCCCATGATGCGGGCGGCATGGAGTGTGGGAAGGGCTTGAGTTTGCCAATAGAGGAAGTTTTCCCGTGTGAGCTTCATTGCTGGCGGTGCACCAATGGAAGATGTGGCAGGGGATGAAGAGGACAAACTTGCTAAAACGGTTGACATCCTTGATCCGATCTGATCCTGTTCCTTGACGCGTGAGGGAGCAATTTCCTAGTGTCAGGCGAGAAGGCGACGGCAAGATCCGATCCTGGTCCTGGCGAAACCTGGTGTTGCGCGACAAGTCCTGATGGATCGGAATTGGATCCTGGCGATTTCCTGGCTTCGACGATTGAACGTCGGCTGGTCCTGGCGATTTCCTGGCTTCGACGAGAGGGAGCGTCGAAGATGTCCTGGCAGTCGCGCGTGAGGGAGCGACGGCGGCGGCTAGATGGGAGAGGATGCTCGTGATACCATGTTAAAGTTGGGAGAACGATCGTTACCCTCTGGGTCGATCGATACGTGTTAAATATGGTAGAGAAAAGGCCTCACGTAGCTTTACATGAGGCGATACAATTGGGATACTATCCCATATTGTATACACAAAGGATTACATATAGGTAGTTGAAACAAACTCTAACAGAGAGAATAGATGCCGTAAAGAAATAGCAGCATATCAAATAATCAACACATAACTCACATGCATATTGTTAGGTTTTTCATTTAATATCTCGTCGGCATGGCATGTTAATATTAAAACACAAAGAGGAGAGGTTAATCTTATCCAATCAACTGAAGAAAATAAATATAAAGAAAAAACATAATCAATGTATTGATCTGTACCTATCCCAACAAAGTTTGGATTAAACTATTAAATAAAATTTATCTGCATAGGCTGCAGGGCACTCTAGGGCAAGGCTTTCGGCACCAACGACTATTTGGTTATAGTTTATGAAAAATGCCATACATCCTTCAAGTTTCTCCAAAGGGCCATTTCTGTTAATAAAATACCCATTCCGTGCTACTTCAAGATCCAAGATCAAGTGAAGAACCTCTATTAGAGAACCATAGTTTATGTTATAAACACGATAAGGAGATAACGAAGAACGAAAACAAAATCACAGCACGGAAACACATGATTTAACGTGGAAAATCTCTCCAATAAAGAGAAAAAAAATCACGGACACCAGTTAATGGTACTTCACAATAACGAGGAGTGTTTTATACAACACCAGATTTCACATATTCAACTTATACCAGTCCACGACTTATAAGAGGTATATATAAAGGTGGAAACATATGTCTTCAACGATCCATATGTCAGAAGTTACTCTTCTTAATGAATTTGAATCATACTTCAACAGTTTAGTCCATAAAAAAAGTTGATCCAAAGAGTCAACGAACAAGGAATTAAGGAAAATCAGGAATACATGAATTATGTGTACCTTGTCGAGAGTGAAAGATGGATCAAATGACAGAACACTATGGGTTCCGATAGGGCACGATCATTCTAGATCTTATGAGAAAAGAAAGGGCATGATTGGAAGATTGATCTGCTAAGAAAACACAACTCAATAAGCGTGTAACCGTAAAGCTTGTATTTTAAGATGGAAAAAACCATACCTCCAAGCAAAAGAAGTAAGATCGTACGACCAAAAAAATGAGGGAAGATCATACTATTTTGCCAAAGAGAAAACACAATAGTAAGTGGAGATCTATCTGTCTCCCTTAACACAGCCAAACGGTAGGAATATGGACAGTACCGTAATAACCAATTGCTTTGTGTAAAAGCATGAGAGCAAGAACAATAGTATAGCTAGCAAGTTGGATATATAAGACTGCCATATCATCAAGAGCTAGCTTGTACAATAGTATTGGCTATGAGGTTGGCTATTAGATTAGTACTAGTTGTTATCTTTTCTTTTTCTCTTTCCTCTTATTAATTTTTTTGTCTAGGAGCAAGTGTAGAGCTGGATCTTGCATGAGAGCCAACAACTTGTATTTTTGTTTATCTCTCTCCTCCACATAGACAAAAATGCCTAGCCAGCAGGCTTATAGCCCATTATTGTACTTGCTCCGAGAAACCAACATGATCCACTGCATTTACTTGCAAGTGTACCAGCAACCACAAGTATATCTGACATGTTTAGCTCTCTATTATGACTATTCAAAAGAAGTCCAGCACTAAATAATTTGTAGGCCTAAATACCAGGGTGATTTGGGCATTGAGGTTTTGGAGATAAAAAAACAAATGTTTACTAATTAAGCAAGTGGACTTTTAAAACTTCTTAATGAGGAAGGTGTGTGTCTGGAGCTGCTTCATATTTAAATCCTTCACTCCAAAGTTAATATAAAAGCCATATATTTTCCTTTTGGAAAGGACTCACGCACATCAAAGATGAGTTTTATTAATAAAGTTTTTTTTGTGGAGGACAATGGTATGCACACACACGCTTCTTGGAAGACACTTTGTTGGGTGACACCCCACTATCACAACAGTACCAATCCCTATGTAACATTACTTAGGGTAAATACTTTTCATGTCTAATGTTGCGTCGATGGTCCCGTTAAATATGTGTTTTGACATGTTTTGACCTTGGAACAAGTGGACATCCTAGTTACGCTTGGTTCAACGGTTAATGGAGGCAGAATTAACCGAAGGACCCGAGTGAACATCGTCCCGTTGAACATGCGTGAGTTCACCAAGGGCGTGGTCAGCGTGGGACCTCGGCATCATCAATGTCTTTGACAACGACGACGACGGTGGTAACAGGCTCGACTACAACGCCTTCAAACAGCGCGGGTAGATATAGGGTTTAGTTTCTTACCTTTCTAGTTTAAGTTTCATCCAAATTCATAATGTATCCTAAAATATTTGAATGAAATTCATTGTTTAGTCTAAATTTGTGTGTTCACTATTTTGCAAAAATAAATATCGATAGCGCAGTTGGGGCAGACACCCCCAATATGTTGGCACTTTGTGTCGGTGCTCCCAACCCAAATAGCGGCAATTCGGCATTGTTGCTGGATGCCGTACTAGAAGTGCATATGCTCTATAAGTTCTAAAATTCGTAAATGACCTAAAGGAGAAAACTTCATGGCCTAGATGTTAGGAACCGCTGGGTGTCGACCAGATCGCACTGACAATGCACTGTTGGGCCATGGGCATAACTTCCTTTGTGGACTTGTGTTGACGCCCGCGAGCACTAGGAGCTCCTCCTCGAGCACACACCACCACCGCACCCAAAAAAACGGGTGGCTACCTAGTCTCATCTAGGGTTAGGCGACCTCGGCGGTGATATCTTCTCCGACGAGGGTTTCTGTACCGTGTCTATGTGTGATAGTGAACTATGTGACGCTCGGGCTGACTATGGGGTTGTCTTGCACAACTTCCCAGCCTTGGCGGCCGGAGGGATCTGTTTTCGCCAGTGGCCGTTCAGGATTTGGAGGTCGAAGCAATGGTGGCGAGTTCGTCTGAAGGGACGAAGGGCGTAGATGTGGAGGAGCTGCTCCGCAGACTGCACCTGAGTGATGTGGAGAATGGAGGGGGTTTTCCTGGCGAAGGAGGATCGTGGCGATCTACCATAGGTAAAGTGGATGGCGGTGGGAAAGGTACTGACAAGGAAGAGCTTCAGCGAGGAATCGCTGCAGCGTACGATGTTCGCAGCCTGGAACACTGCACAGGAGGTTACGTTCCGCGCTATTGAGAAGAACTTGTTCCTGATCCAGGCACATTGCTTGGGTGACTGGAAGCAGATTAAACAGGAGGAGTCGTGGCTTTTTCGCGATTGCGTGTTGATGTTGGAGGGGATTTCGATGGTTCATCAATTACCCCGCCGGTGATCCATAGTAGAGTTCAAGCGTGGATCCACATCAACAAGATCCCGCCGCTGTACCGAACCGAAGCGGTCTTGAGGCAGCCGGCATCCAAGGTTGGGGAGGTGGTAAAGGTGGAGATGAAGGCGGTCCCTTTTGGCAATGGTGAGTTCCATAGGGTGTGTGTCATGCTGGATGAGGCTAGGCCACCGATGAGAATTGTGAGTCTTGTCTCCGGAGGGGTGACGAGCTCGACTACACACCGCCTTCCTTCGAACGGCGTAGATAGATATAAGGTTTAGTTTTTTTTACCTTTTTTAGTTTAAATATCGTTCGAATTTGTAATGTATCCTAAAATATTTGAATGAAATTCGCTGTTTAGCCTTAAATTTATGTGTTCACTTTCTTTTTGAAAAATAAAATTATTGATAGTGTGGTTGGTGCAGACACCCCATCGTGTCGTTGTTCCCAAATAGCGGTGCCCTATTAGAAGTGGATGATATCCGAAAATTCTTTAATAAATGACCTAAAGCAAAAAAAAAAAAAGATACTACTTCATGGTCTAGATGTTAGGAACCGATGGGCGTCGACCAGATCGCACTGACAGTGCACTGTTGGGCCATGCACATCACCGTCGCCACTAGGAGCTCCTCCTGCTCCTGCCCTGCCTGTCGGCGGAATGACTTGCCGAAAAGGATATGGAGCAGATGCGGCAATTGCGAGCGCCACAGCAAAGCAGAGCAGAGCAGGACGGCGGGATCACGCGAAATGCATGCGAGATCGTGAAAAGAAGGATTAGGGGACGAGGCCCACGTACGTCCGGCTCATTTTCAGTGGGGGGACTGGGGGCTGCCTTTGAGGAGGCAAGGCAGCAGAGCGCACGCGTGCCGCCGAGTCGGACGAGGCTGTGACTCGGATCGCCGTCACGCCCGCCCGCCTTCCTGCGCACCGACCGACCGACCGACCGACGCGCTCGCCTCTGATCTGATGTGAGCTTTCATGTTCGGCGAGTGAGTGAAGCTGCTTGAGCCGCCGCCCAATCATATTTTCAGCAGTCCGTGGCTCTTCATTAGAGATGCAGCAATGTACTACTTTAGATCATAGTAATGTAAAGCTTTTGGACATGGGGATCTACGCACGCAGATTCTTTGCTTAGAGATGCATATCAATGCTCACACGCTGGTGCCGCCGCACGGTCTCACCAGATCAATGCTCACATGCAGGCCATGCGTGGTACTACTGCCCATGCTTGACCTGACCACAGCAGGCTAAATAAAAGCCAAGCAGGCGGCAGCAGCACAAAGAAGGGCAAAGCAGGAACCTGAAAGAGACGGGGGACGGTCAGAGTCGGTTAGAGTGGCAGCCAACGCGGACTGGCTGCTTCCTCCGCGCTTCCCACGAATCAAGCCTAGTAGCTCCTTTTGCTTTGCTCTGCTTAAATAGGCCATCCGTCCGCCCGTCAACTCTGCGCCAGCCCACTCCACGAGGCAACGGACGTACGCGCAGCAGATACGTACAGCAACCGAAGTAGCGATCGAGAGCAGCAGTGAGGCTCGATCGAACAGGCCCGGAGAGATTGATACGGCGGTGCATTTGCTTGCTCTCGATCGATCGAGCTTCTCCTCTGCTAGCTAGCTTGGCTTTTCTGCCGCTCGGTTGGATCGTCGGAACTGGCCGGGTCCGGGTGGATGGCGGCAGCTCCGGGGCCGTCGAGAGCGGCGGCGTCCTCCGCCGGGGTTCTCCTGGTCCTCGCCGTCCTCCTCACAGGTGAGTTCCGTCAACTACCCTTGATGCAAAATCCTGTACTATATATATAACCTGAGCGCTGCACGCTGGAGGATGCTGCTCTGTCGAATCCCATCGTCTAGTCTGGCCGGCAATCTTCCGCTCCGGGCTCCGACTACTCGCCCCTTGTTGTGCTATTCATGCTTACACGAGAGCAGTCCTTCAAGACCTACTGTACCATTTCGCGAGTCCATCGATCGCCCGTGCCAGCTTGTGACCAGTGGTTGCATTCGCTGCTGGTAGTACTATCTTAGGCTACTCGGTAGTGGTTGCATTTGCTGGAACCGTCCCAGATTATTTAGCAGGTGCGTCCGCTGTCTGAGATCAATCATAGAGATCACTTCTAGGTGTTTGGTGGTTATGGCTGCTAGCTACACAGCTCAGCTGAGGATAACATGGTTCCCCTATCTAAGTGCTCCATTATGGCGACAAAACCGTATCAGCAAATCAACTTTTAAAAGATACGCGCTCATCTTTTCATTATTCGAGCTTTCACTCATGTATCATTTTATACGCCAAAATAGAACATACTCCCGAGCTATTATCACTCATTATCCCAATTTCGCGCATCTGATCTGGGGTCCCGACTCCCGAGCTGGAGTTGCTTTCTCCACAAAGTTTCTCTGGAAAGGCAGGCTTTAGATCATTTTTTTAATTCGATCGGCACTCTGCAGCTAGTTAAAATATGTTATGCTAGCAAGTAGTAGCCAGCAGTCCAGTCACTAGTGAAGCGTTCGCCGACAGTGCACGTGGAATTATAACGGTTGGATTTTCATTACTACTCCTTTCGTTTTAAAATATAAGATATTTTAGGTTTATAAAGAAGATGAATCTAGACTTGTTTTAGTATGTGGGTTCACTCAATTTTGAGATGAATCTACATACTAAAAGAAGTCTAGATTCATTTTCTTTACAAACCTAAAACATCTTATATTTTAAAACGGAGGGAGTAGTTCTTGGTAGGACTCCTCACTGGCCACTTGACCATATGGTGCATTGGATAACCCACTCCTCGTGGTGCTACTGCAGCTAACCGTATGTTAGTACTGCACCCCCGATCGCCTTGCACTGATGTCTGATGGAATGATAAAGCATGACTTCGTGTTGGGGCAACTGTCGAATAATCGCGAAAAATGCATAAAAGAAGAACGAATTTCACATTCATACGTATCAATAGCGGCCGATCAGTATGCAGTAACGAAACGATCGACGATTAATTTTTGCAGAGCATAAGCTAGCGGCGGAGGCCCTGTCGATCGGCGTCAACTACGGGCAGATCGCGAACAACCTCCCATCCCCACGCCGCGTCTCCTCGCTGCTCAGCTCGCTCAAGATCAGCAAGGTGAAGCTGTACGACGCGGACCCGCGCGTGCTGCGCGCGTTCCTGGGCACGGGCGTGGAGTTCGTGGTGGGCATCGGCAACGAGCACGTCCCGGCGATGGTGACCCCCGCCGCGGCGCACGCGTGGCTGCAGCAGCACGTGGCGCCGCACCTCCGCGCGGGGGCGCGCATCACGTGCATCACCGTCGGCAACGAGGCCTTCAAGGGCAACGACACGGTCCTGCAGGCGAGCCTCCTCCCGGCCATGCGCGCCGTGCACCACGCCCTGGGCGCGCTGGGCCTGCAGGGCCGCGTGGACGTCACCACGGCGCACTCGCTGGACATCATGGCCGTCTCCTACCCGCCCTCCGCCGGCGCGTTCCACCCGACCGCCGTCGCGCACCTCCGGCCCTTCCTGAGCTTCCTCTCCGCGACGGGGGCGCCCTTCCTGATCAACTGCTACCCGTTCTTCGCCTACAAGGACGACCCGGCGCGCGTGCCGCTGGAGTACGTGCTCTTCCAGCCCAACGCCGGCGTCACCGACCCGCACACCAGGCTCAACTACGACAACATGCTGTACGCGCAGGTGGACGCCGTGTACGCGGCCATCCAGGCCATGGGGCACACGGAAGTCCACGTCAAGGTCGGCGAGACCGGGTGGCCGTCCCGGGGCGACCCCGACGAGTACGGCGCCACGCCCGAGCACGCAGGGACGTACATCGGGAACCTGCTGAGGAGGATCGAGATGAAGCAGGGCACGCCGCTGCGGCCCGCCGTGCCCGTCGACGTCTACGTCTTCGCGCTCTTCAACGAGAACCTCAAGCCCGGCCCGGCGTCCGAGCGCAACTACGGCCTCTTCTACCCCGACGGCACGCCCGTCTACAACGTCGGCCTGCGCGGCTACCTCCCGCCGCCCATGGCGGATTCACAAGGAAGTGAAGGAACACGGCAGGTGCGGTTTCTTTCTTCATTCGCCATTTCACTTTGCTCGGTCGTCAGCACATGTTTTGCACATTTCCAGTAAGTTTTACTCCATATATTGACCTGCTTGCACATTTCCGCAGGTGATTCATCTGCTTGCACTTATCGTCATGGCGTCGGTCGCTTTCGCATTGTCCTGACAGCATCCATCAGCAATCAGCTACTGTGATTGGCCAGAGCTGAGCCCAAGTACGGTACCCAACGCCTGGAAAGAAGACAGTGATTATTCGAAGTGCCAAACTCTTGGAAAGAAGACAGTACTATGATTCTCAAAAAAAAAAAAGACAGTACTATGATTATTCCCTGGACCACTGAACTGATGTATTTTAGCAATACAATCCAGTGCAATCTGGATGTGTTCTGATGGCCTTAGGGATATGAAGACATGAAGTTGCTTCATATTCAGATCAGTTTAGGTCTAACCGAAGCTTGGATGTCATTAACTCAAGAAGCTTGACCCGCAAAAAAAAACTCAAGAAGCTTGGACGTCGATTAAATTCAAGCGCAACTCTTTTTTTTTTTTGTCCCTTGAAGGGAGAAACAGTCACAGGGACATGAATTGTTTATGGAGATCAATGGTAGGTATCAAATGATCCGTACATTGCATTTCTTGGGTCAATAAATTCAATTGTTCAATTTCTGATGTCTAAATCTGGACACATCTTTAGTCATTTGTACTGATGCAATACACATGTTATGACGCTACTGAATGCTACTTCCAGTCAAACCTTGTTTCAGAAATTTACTACTCCCTCCGTTTAGAAATATAAGATGTTTTAGGTTTGTGAAGGAGATGTATCTAGACACACCTTTTAATGTATAGGTTCAAATGAATCTAGACACTAAAAGGTGTCTAGATACATCTCATTCACAAACCTAAATCATCTTATATTTCCAAACAGAGGGAGTACTTCCCAATTGATCCTTCAAAGTAATAACAAATGCATAGGAACAAACCAAGGAACTCGACATTAACACTGCTCAAGTGTCATCAATCTAGACTCCAGCATGTGAATGTCTTGGCCACAGTTTAATGGGCATTATCCTTTGCATTTCCTACTAGCTCTCCATTGGGAGTAATATATTCCCTGCCTCCCGTGTCAAAGTTCTTAATTTCGATTTTCTTGATCCTCTGCATTGAACTACAACTATCTATACAATTCTGCAGACTAATGTTACATATATGTACAGCAGCAGCAGTACCTTGATCCATGGAATTAAACCAACCGCTTGTGCAAAAAATTCACACAATATCAGCAAGCCTCAGAACCATCCAGTCTCTCGTATACGCATTCTGCCCACTTGGTTGTTCAGTCAGATCTATCCTCCACCCAAAAATGATCAGCAAGCCAGACCAAATAACCATTCATGCATAATATGAATGCCAAGTATATCCATCATTAACATCAGTCTGACTCAAGATTCCTTAAATCGCCTTTCCCACTCCTTCGCTTCATATTCCTGATCCAATAGATCCTTTTCGGTCGTGTAGACAATCTCCTCTGGTGTAATCACCTTCCGCTGAGCCATGTCGCGTGCACTGAGCAACTGAAAAGCCAGAAAGCACTAGCTAAATCCATGTCACTCAATAATAGAAAGGAGAAAACAAGACTTTAAGCCATAATATATTTTCACTTTATACCAACAACACAATAGCCACCCATAACTGTAGCCTGTAGCTTGGCAAAAGATGATCAAGTTGCATAATAATTCAACTTGCTGTTGTAGCATAATAATTCAACTTGCTGTTGTAGGTTAAGCCCATCAAAAGTGGCACTATTTTTAGAATCTTACGATGCATGGGAGCTAGGAGTAAACAACTGACCTCATTTAAATTTCAAGCCTATCAGGTTTAAAGCGAAAATGCTCTGAACTAAACCTGGCTTTTCTCCAAACATGTCTATGTGTGTGTGAAAAGTAACAATATGAAGTTTGTTGAGCTCACGTTTGCTGGACTTAAATTTTCAGTTAAGTCGAACAGAAAGCTATACACATTTTATTGTTCTTACCTTCCTTCTGAGAGAAGGTTCTGGTGAAACCAGTTCCTGGGCTCTTTCTTCTCTGGCCTTGTTCCTCCTTGCAATATCATTGTTGGTCTTGCGCAGCAGCAACCATCTAAATAATGGTATTGCAAAAAAGGAGCCAGCATATATCTACAAACAATTGTGTGGTATCAGTATGTTAATAATATTCATCAATATGAACAGATGATTCATAGTATATCCAACAGCTACATGAATGACATACAGAAGTCCAAAATTTCCTTCAGAAAAGAGGAAGGGTTCATGATTTCTTTCAGTCATATGTGTTGCAAAATGAGTAATAGAAGGATTGGTACCAACTCATTTAACAGAATAAACAAGAAGGGCAAGCACAGCTATACCTGAAGCAAGGGAAATAGCTGAGCAGCAAATGAGATAAGCCCACCAGGCGGCAGTGTAATTTGCCTTCACAACGAATATTAATTTAGTACGGGAGATACGACAAAATGACGCTTCAAGGAAGACCTATAATTCTTACTTCAATAAGTTTCCCAGAATGATGACACCAAAAAGATTGAGTCCTCCCAAACCAGCAACCATTGCCCTCTCTGATGCATTTGCTTTACTGTAAAATAACCAGGTTGCATATGAAGACGAATAGCAAGGACAAAGGACATAGTTCAGATCTCAAGATAGCAAATTTAGAGCTGGTCACAAATACCCTCTAATTCATCAAACAAAAACACAAACAATTATTTATTTCTGGACTCTGGACTCCATTGCAGTTCATTGTGTGATGTGAGGCATATCATTCCAAGGAAAACTTTGCCATCTAAATATGCTAATTATACAAATTTAGGATGAAATCAACTACTCCCTCCATTTTAGAATATAAGATGTTTACCTTTTTTCTGAACCGCGTGTATAGACGCCATTTAGTGCGTAGGTTCAAAACAAAATGAGTGAACCTACACACTAGAAGGTGTCTAGATACATGTATTTCAGGAAAAAGCTAAAACATCTTATATTTTGGAACGGATGGAGTAGAAGTTAACTTGAAGAATAAATCATCAAATGACTAAAACTGAATACCAACCTGAATTCCCATGGTTTCTCTTCCATAAACTTTTCGACACCACTGAACATTGTAGACCATTTTGTACCAACATATTCCCTGCTCACACCTCCTTTTGATGAAGCAGTACTTTGCAGCGATGGGAACCTATAAAGAATGTTTCCCTACAGACGAAAATGATTATTTTTAAACATGTTTGAGATTTCAAAGTTGATCAATTCAAGCAAGGTTGCGTCTAAGCTCACTGCCAGTTATGTCGAGCATGTCATGTTCAGTAAGTAATGAGGTTGAAGGTGTCAGAATTGAAAAGAGCAATATAGGGCCATGTGGTTAATGGTGGTTCTCTAACTGCAATATACGAGAAGGAAAAGGTGAACCTGCTCGTCAACTTCTGGATTTCCCTGGAAGCGTAGAAGCACTGGAAGAATAAATGATTCATCATCCTGCACCCAAAAGGTAGAACAGGTATGATGAGACTGAACGCAATCTGTAACTTATTACAAATATTTCTCACACTAGCATTATCTCAACAATCAATTGTTCGCTCTTGCTACCAATGTCAGTCCTTTTAGAATCTGTGGCAGACAAACATTTCTAGGTTTCAACATCTATAAAGAAAGGATTACTAACATCCGAAACATCAATATTACTAGACTCCATCATGCAATATGCTTTCCTAGTGTATAGTTATTCTTATATGTGTCAACATATTTGCATAGAAATTATTCAAATGTAACCTTGAACACTGTCAATGACATAAAGAATTTGCACTATAAATCGGAGGGAGGGGCTAACTATGCATTTGATATATTTACTATTCAAAGGACAAGTGGAAAACTTAATCAGGTCTAACAGAAACAAACAATACTTAATAGCACTTTGAGCAGAAGTTATATGCCTTAGACTGCTCTGAAGGTGCTGATACATCAAGAAACGGTGCCAGCTCTTCTGCCGTAACAACTCCACCATTTGACGAAATATACTGCCCAATCTGTGAATTATCAAAGGATACACATGAAATTTGCTACAGGAAAAACTGACCCAAAAATAGGTCATGATAAGGTCAAGTAAAAGCAGCTATGTGCTCTATGAGAAAGGCTTTACCATCTTCCACCTTCTCTCTTCAAGCCCATCATTAGGATCGCCATCCCCAAATACAAATGAAAATACCTGCACAACATCGATTTAGACAGTATACAGTTTCAACAGACCTACGCCTGCCAGCATTGCACAGTAAAAATATACAGTTAAGCCAAACCATATTAAATTACAGATTCTATAAAGTTCATCCCGTTTTCTTTTTCTACCCGCCGCCTCCTAGAGGAACCTGCATCCAAGTACCTGCGGAGGGCACAGGGAATTGCAACGTAAATGATGTCTACACAATTGATTTATGTTCACATGGAAAGTTATATATTTCATCAAATCCGCTGCTAAAAAACTACAGGAGACTTACCAAAATAGATCTGTTGGGAGAAACACGGTAGATCCATAGGATCTGCGCCTTCTGCCACGATTATCTTCATCACTGCTATTAGAAGAGGAAGTGCTATCACTGGAAGGGAAACAGGGGATAAATGACTATAAGTTCCTAAAGTAATACTAATAATGTTAACACAGACAGAATCTTCGAAAGTGAGTAGAATGGCATCTACTAACTACTAACTGGGTATCCTATTTTTCCAAATGGAACTGATGAGGGATCACTTTGTAGACAAAGAGAGTGAAGCCCCACCAATCTACAGAGGCCACATTGACTGAAGTCACTTCATGGTTACAGAAAATCATTTACAACGATTTGAGTGCTAGACAAAGAAGATCGAATTATGCTTGAATCGATTTGGAAGGTAGAGCATATGATAATTGGTACACACTAACTCTATCTTGCAATAGCATACATACCTCGAGCTTGAGAGAATGGCAATGATGGTAGTGTATACAAGCACAATGGAGGCAACTAGTGCTGTCCCGAAAGACACCCGTACCACATACGCGCCCACTTCCTGCAAAGAAGCAAAACATAACTAACAATCAGCACCGGCTTACATCGATTGAGAAAGTCGGTTGCCTCTATCGAACACCTTAGCTTTGTCCACCAGCGGCTCGACCCGCATTCTGAATGACTTGCCGGCGAGATTCGCCCTGTAGTCCTTGGGGAAGACGTACAGCACCTCTCCTTCCCCTGAAACCTACACAGATCGCAACAATTTTAGGCTCGGATCGCCACAGACCCAACGGCTAGGCACGAAGTAGGTAGAGAAGGGTGGGGCACTGAGAGAGGAGCACCTCAAGGAAGCCGCCGGTGTCCGCCGCGAGAGCCTGGAGCGCGCGCTCCGCCTGGTCAACCTGCAGGCCGGCGCGGGAGGAGACGTCGCCGATGGTGACGCGTCCGCCGAAGTGGTCGACGGCGTCCATGGCGCGGTCGCGGACGTCGGCGGGGAGGCGGTCGGTCTCCACGGCGCCGCCGGGGCGGGCGAGGCTCGGCGCGTCGATGGTGCCTGCTCGCGCCCTCACGGAGGGGCGCCACGGTGAAGGGAGCCGGCCGTGGGCGACGTGGAGGTGATGGGGAGGCGGGGGGCGGGACGGGGAAGGGGATAGGAGGAATGGGGCGTGGCGAGGGGGCCTGCGGTGGGCATGGGGAGGCGGGCAGAGGCGGAGGTGGAGGGATAGGAGGGCGGCGGCGGCCATGGATGGCGTGGCTGGGGTTTAGGAGGAGGAGGTGGTGGTGCGCATCTTGCAGGGGAGGAGTGGCTGTAGAAGGAAGCGAGGAAGAGGAAACGGTGACGGTGTGTGCTGCTCGTGGCCACGAGATCGGATTTCGTCGCCGCGCCCGGCCCGGGTTCGACCGAAGTTGCTAGGGAGGGGTGACCTCTGACCTCGGTCTAACTTGTTCGCCGTTTTCAAAGAAGCGCAGAGCTTGGGTGCGACCGTTCGCCCTGCTGGGCTAGGAAGCAAAACTGCCAATCTATCTATATATATATATCTACTAATTTAAGCTGAGATAGGTTCGTTTTCATATTTTTCCGTTCACCTTTTTTTTCCGGTTTTGCCCTTAGCAGGTCGACAAATTTACCCATCCTGCCACCGCCAAGCAAAGCCGCCAAGTGACCTGAAATACCAGTTCACCACCCGACCTTATCCCCTCCCTCCCCTCCCCTCCTCGCACACGGCACTAGATTGCGGCGCTTGCGATGAGTAGCAAGGCCATGGCCATGCCCACACGCGATCTTAGGGAGGTTTGAAGTGCGGTGTGAGAAGAGGATGAGGAAGATACGCTTTATCCTCTTCTTCCCGAGCAAGAAGGCCCTCGATCCAAAATCACCAGTGAGCCGCCATGGCTCGGCGTTCGTCCGTGGGGCACAACCTACCTCCGTACAAGACGCGGGTCCCAGCCTCCGCCTCCGCAGATCCGGGAAGCGCCGCCGACCCGCTTCACCTCCACCCCGAGCGCCATGCGCCACCACCATGAAGGACAACCGGCCAACACCCATCAACACGTCCGCCTCCCCCAGATCCACCCTTGCCGACCTGTCGCTGCGCTAGGGAAAGCGGAGAATCGCACCTGTCTCAGCAGAGGAAGCACAGGAGGAGGCTAGCAGGTCATGTCTCAGTCATTGTGGCCGTCAAGACGGGCGGAGGGCCGACCATGGCGATGGAGATTACGAACGGGGGGTGAGGAGAGGGGCCGCTGACGAGAGAAATTTCCATCCCTAGGGAAGATGTTCGGACGCCGGCGAGGTCCTTCCCCTTGGCGAAAATCAACGGAAATCAAGGTTCGTATCTCCTTTGCTTCCCCTGATGCAGCACCCAGCATCATCGAGCAAGATGATCCACTTGACCTTCATTGGGGGCAAGGTGTTCTTGCTGTGGATGGATTCTCAATCTCTGGCTGCCGCTCCCGCCGCCTCCCCCAGGCATGCGCCGTCGCCCGCGGCGCGCTCGACGCCCACGTCTCCTTCTCTGCGGGACCAGAGGTCGCGGGGGTGTCATCTGGAGCCACAGCAACCACGAGCGTCCTTCGCCAAGCAGCGCTCGACATCGCCTAGAACTGACAGATTCTCTCTGACTTCTTCATCTAGAACTGACGGATTCTCTCTGACTTTTTTGTCATGCCAATTGCCAGCTAGGTCTCTCGTAGCAACGCTGCTTCCAATCCAAGCAGGCAAGTAATAAATCCAACAACGACAATCTAATGAGAGAAGAATTTACTTTGCTACCACTTGAGAGAGAGAAACAGAAACAAAGCATACTTGTTGTGAGTTCAAGAGCATATGAATTTTAAGCAGAGAGATGCTATCGTGCTTGCCTATGTGCCGTTGGTCGAGGGAGGAGAGTTTGAGAGTGAAACTGCACGATTTATGTGCTTGGTTGTATTCTGGCTGAGGGCAGAGAGTCTCGATGATTTATCTGCTTAGTTGTATTCTGACTGAGGGTAGAGAGTTTCAGTGATTTATCTGCTTGGTTGTGTCTGCTGCGCGAGAAAATTGCTGTTGGGAGCAGTGTGGTTTAGAGGAGATTAGAGATTTATTTTTTGGCTAATTGAACCGACATTTTCAGACTATATTTGGATAAAACCCACTCTAGAGTTTTTTTCCAACTGTGTGCCACTGAGAGCAGTGTGGTTTAGAGGAGACTGGAACTTTATATTTTGGATAATTGAACCGAGATTTTCAGACTATATTTGATAAAATTCGAGTAAAATTTACTATAGGTTGGTTCCAAATTTTTTTCGGATGCAGTACAAGACCACCTCTTAAAAATAACAACCCGTAGCAACGCACGGGCATTCAACTAGTGAAACTTAATTCTTTCTCAAACTAATCTAGAGCCTCCGTCCAATAAGTGTACTTCTAGAGTTTATCCTAAGTCAAATTTATTAAATTTTAATCAATTGTATAGAAAAGCATAGTAGCATTTATGACATTAAATTAATATAATACTAGATTTGTTTTGAAATGTAGCTTCACAATATACTGATTTGATATCGTATTTGATGTTATATTTATCTAAAAAGTTGAGCAAAATGTTTGACTTAAGATAAAAGCTAGAAACACACTTATTTGTAGATGGAGAGAATATGTATCTGAATTAGGGTGCTCCTTCTGGATCATGTATTTCATATCGTAGTCAATCATTAACCACCGCAGAACACGATCATCGGAGTATAAATCCCCTGGGTTCCAGATTCATGCCACATTGTGCGAAACCCTATCGTCCTGTAACTATGATGTGTATGGTGGATGATTAACAAGCTAGTCATTCTCCAAGTTGATATTGGCCTTCTTTGATGAGAGGCCAAACCAACTACGGGAACCACGCATCGCAAAACTTCATACATAGTCACGATGTGGCGCAGTTGTTCAGAGCACGCGCGGGTGTCAGGTTGGTACACAGAAGCCAACCAATCAGGCACGTCTGGTCTTGTCTCATCACTTTGGCCCTAGGCCCAAGCCAGACGAGGTCATCTTAACAGGTGGCGCCTCCTCCTTTCCGCATGGAGAGGGGAGTCTTTTCTCAGTGGTTCCTGCGGAGCTGGGAGGGGTCTTGATTCCTTGGCTTGATCGAGGGCGAAGCGCCAGGAGGGATTCTTGTCCTGTCGTTGTGGTTCCCGGGGGCGGCCTAGAGAGGTCCACACTTAGGTGTCTTCACGGGACCCTAAGTGTACATTCGATACATTTAGTGTTGTGAAGATGAAACATTGTCAACTAAAAAAAATTAATCGCCGTTGCAACTAAATGATGCAAAAATAGATTAACTTCCGTATATTTAGTATTGTGAAGCTGAAACATACTAATTAAACAATTTAAGTACCATTGCAGATAAATGATGTATTCAATGTTGTGAAGAACTTAATCTAATTGCATATGCAATTTAATTAAATGATAAACTTAATCTAATTGCATAGGCAATATAATTAAGATACTTTTAGTACACATCTAGGGTTAGGGTTTTTACCTTAGGCAAAGTGAGCTCGCTTAGCATATCTGGCCGAGGCATCGGTGACACAGCCGCCCTCAGATGAGTCAGAGTTATCCTCCTCTTCTACATCCTCTTAATGGTCGTCCTCTTCCTCTTACTCCTCTACCGCATCCTCGTCCTCCACCTCCTTCTTCTCCTTCACCGTTGCGGCCGCTGTGACAGCCGCCTCTCAACCTAGGCCATGTCCATGGAGCAGAGACATTACTATGGCGGCCCAGGCCCACGTCTGAAACACCACCTCTTGGGCCTGCTCCACCATCTGGTGCTTGATGGCGGTGATGTGGAGGGCCCTCTCCAGCTCTGCCTCTTGAATCCAGCTGTCGACGCGCTCACGCTTTTATTTGGTGTGAGAAAGAAGGCATGCCACCTACATATCTGAATCCACATCCTCTGAAGAGGACATGGAAGATGAGGATATTGGGGCGGCCGGCGGAGGGGTATGCGCGAGGGTGCTCTGATGTTGAAGGATGTACTCACGCACACGGGAGCTCTAATTATTGTCTATGGAGCAGCTAAAGCCCCCCATCATGCACCCCCATGATCGGTGGCGGCTGCGCTCACGTGGCCACGGTTGCCGGAGGAGGAGGGATTCGCCATCGTACGAGAGCGAGAAAGCAGAGCTAGCTAGCTAGCGAAGCTGGGGAATATGGGCGTGTGCAGCGACTAGGGTTGGGAGAGAGTGACACTGAGAGCGACAATAGAGGGTTATTTATAATTTCCGCCTTGTGGCCTTACTGGGCTGCTAAACATGGAAACATATATATCCAATTGGGCGTTTGGGATGAGGGTATATCGGCAACAGACGCATCTCAAGACCTGTTGCTAACTTAGTTGGAAACGGACCTCATGTATCACCGTTGCCAATGACTAGGTTGTCGACAATCCAATTCAGTTAGCCCCTATGGCCACGCGTAAATTCTTCTAACTGTTGGTCGTATCGTTGTCGTTGCCATTGGGGTTGGGGGTATCCTTAATATCATTCTATACCAGTGTACGAGCATAGGATCTAGGGGAGCCAACTTGGATGGTCTCGGGCTCAGGGCAAGGCCGAGGCCGTCACCCATCTACATCTCTATTTCCACGTGCACTCCGTCTTTGTCGACACCACTGTCGCCGCTCGTCGTGGACCTCTACTACTTCGAATTCGCTATGCACATCCACCAAAACTCATGGGAAAAACAACGGCTTCCTAACAAGTTTGGCGCGGGTGCTCGATGGACAAGAGCCTCATGAAGTCAAACCACGAAAGGCCAACGACGGCGCCACATCTAGTATGTGGAGGTGTTGTTCGATGGTAAAGGCTACATGTACCTCGAAATAGGCTTGCGCCTAGCTATATTAATATAGCAACCACCAATGGGACCGCTGTTGGGCCAGACAGCACAACGCCTAAAACAAAAAACAAAGAGAACAAAAAAGAAAAAGAAGAGAAAACAAAGCCGACAATAGAGGCTCGAAGAAAATGGTGGTGACCCGCAACCGCTGCGCCCTCCGGAGAAGAACCACCCCGCTCCTAGCGCTCTGAAGCGTCACGTATCAAGCAACACCTTCCAGAAGGAAAGCGACGACAACGATGTTGTTGCCTAGACTGATCCTAGGGTTTCGCCTGGTACGTTACAGGAGGTGGGAAAGAGATACACCCGACGCCCTTCAGGAAGGCCGGCGATACCCGCAGGCGTCACCGCGTCGGTGTCTGGACGACAAGGATTTCTCCTGATCTCTCAAAAAACCACGCTCACAGATGCTTCGTATGGCTCCACCCAGCTCGTCGCCCACCTGCACACGCCACCGCGGTCTTATAGTCACCACCACCATTTCATTGTGACCCACGTTGCAAGGCTAGAACGGCCGAAAAGGAGGAACACTGGCGAGGGTCGGCGGTACAGAAGCACGCGAGAGGGAACTACCTCCACCGCCGGCGGGAGATAGCCGACCGGATGCAACAACACGGGCAAACCAGGCCCTCACTGGCCTGGTGTAACATCCCAGCATTAGAGCACATAAATAAGTTGAACCCAGATGTGTGCATTGCATTCATGCATCAGAAAATCCGGAGAATTTTCGTGCAAAATTAAAGAAGCTATAGGGGGGTCGAGATCTCTTGCTCGATGAAAACATCGGCAAGCGCGGATTTCTACATGACCTCTATTGTACTCTTGTGTTTGAGGAAAAGGAAATTCAAATTTGAATATTCAATTGATGAATCTGAATTCTAAAAGAATTTGAAATGGAATAACAAATGGAAACTAAATTGTAATGGAAAATGAGAGGTGAACTCTTATTTATAAAAAAGGTATAATATTTTATTCAAATATAAAATATAGTGGAAATTTAAATAAAATGAAACGAGTAAATGAGTAATGTAATATGATATTACAATAATGAAATAATAAACAAGAATTGATAAAGAATAATCTTATTTACATCACACATTATTATATTATATTTACAATTATGAACCAAAGGGATAATAAGATAATGAAATAGAGAGGTATCATTTTATTACAATAGCACAAACATTACACTATTTTTATTAAGTTCCCCAAAAAAATGAAGAATTACAATAAAGAATAAAACAATAAAAGTAAACTACTATAAAACAAATAAATGTAAAAATGAATTACATAAATGAAATAAATAAAGGAATAATTAATTTCAAGAAAATATACATATTACATCGTCTTTACAATATTCAAGTAAAAAGAAGAAATTACAACAATAAGAAAATATTACAAAAATGAATAAATATATAATACACTTTACAAAAGAAGAAAAATTACAAAAATAATAAAGAAGTCCCATATAAATCTTCATGTCCCGAAGGTTCCTTCCCTGATCTTAATTCCTGGAAAATAAAACAAAAGACAAACTAAAATAAAGAATAAAAGGAAAGGTTAAAATGTTAGTTTTACTCTTAGATTCAACATACAAATGATATGCTTAAACTCATCATTGAGTAAGCTAAAGAGGGAGTCAAGTGGAGTTTTTATCATCAAAGAAAGCTTTAGACTAAGCATCATAAGCCAAGGGGCAAATTTCACCAAATCAGAAATAGTAAAAAGATAAACAATCAGAAAATGTCAAATTTCACTTGATCTGATCCATTGGGGGTGAGTCAAGCACCCAAGCAGCTCACACATCTACATGGTGTTGTGTTGTCAAGCACATGAGCATCACAAGGAGTACAAAGGTAGCACACAGTCATAGCTGATAAGCTAGAAGAAAATCAGAGTTTCTCCACACCCCACACTTAGCCAGAACTACACTTAGATCACTGGTTCATCCTCAGGAACAACACATGTTCTTTCTCATAACCACTAGATCACCCATTCATTTCTTCACACCATCACCAAACCCACCACCCAAAAAGCATCTGGTTGCTTATTTAAGCCATCCAAGAGGAGATCAAGTAGTAGAAGGAGGGGGAAAGGAGGCATATCACAGGAGAACAAGTAATCACAAGTAGCCAGTTCTATAGGATCCAGAAGGACAAGGTCCAGGAGCACAAGATTCACATGTGTAGGCTGATCAAGAGCAAGGCAGCGGTATTAGAAGGAGCAAGCCAAGTGAGCAGTAAGGAGGAGCAGATCAAGAAGCATCCAGAACAAGATCCACTAGGAACCACAAATCATAGCAGAATCAACAACAACAAAAGGTTGCTATACCACTACTCATGCATAGTATCTTCTTGTTCATTTCACCATCATAAACAAGGGAATAAAGGGGGTTATTGCAAACCAATATCTAATCAACTACTCTGCAACTAGCACCCTTCTAGGAGAGTAGGAGAATAGTTTCTCTCTCTGAATTGCATAGAAGTGCTATGCAAATTCATCATAGAGAGTAGAAGGCAACCAAGTAAGTATCTGATTTTATCAAGATTTAGTTTCTCAGCCTTTGCATCATAGACTGGAACATAATGCACACAACCAAAAATCAAGGGCTAGTGATCCTTAACAATGTAAAACACATTCCAAAGTTAATTAGCCTCAGACCATGCATCATGGGCATTCAAGTCATAAATTCTCATCCAATCAATTCACACCAGTCACAATACCAACTCATTTACCCTCACTGCTAGCAGCAGATTAACCAATAGATCCAAATTGGTATTGGTTCTTATCATTTTAAGCAAGCAAATCATTTGAAAAGCAAGCTCTTAGTGAGCATAGAGTTGATATGCTAATTACATCCTAGAGCTAGAATAAGGCAACCACAGTATTTTATTTAAAGGGAATCCAAGCCTCAGTCCTTTGCATCCTTGGCATTGGAATAGAAATTTAGCCAGAAAAGAAGCCAGAGAAGATCTATCATTTTCCTAGACCATAAAACCAGGAATCATTTCTAGATCATCTGAACAATTCACTGCCATCTTGACAGTAATAACAGCATATGCAAGTTATACTTGCAGAGCATCTTCCTTTAGAGGAAAAACTCAATTCTCCAATAATACATCAAGTAATCTTATTTTACTTGCTTTGTTGTCAATACAAGCACACCGTTAAATCAAATATCAACCATGAATCAGGCCGCATGGTTAAGTAACACTACAACTAGCAGGATTGAACCATCATTCACTCTAATCCAACCACATCATAGAAGTCACCAGATATGAGCCACTAGACTAATCACGGCCATTAAACTTACTGAAGGGCATCAATCTGTAACAAGATCAAGCTTCTTGTATAGATGGAAATACAAGGATTTAATAACCACAAGCCATCCAATATTTTTCATCAACATAGTTTCCTCCAATTAGCAGTTCAAAGGAAATCAGATCCTTATCACACAAAAGTAGATGAGCATCTGCTACTTAGGATAATCCTATCATCACAGAGAGAACTCCAGAGGAATCAAGAGGAAAAGAAAAGGAGAATTTCCACTTACCCATGGTCCTCGCTTAGAGATTGAAGAGGAAGTAGATGGGGTCGATCGGTGATGCGGCATGGCGGCACAGGAGCGGTGGCACTCGACCACCAAGCCGCAACTGTAGTCCATCGGTGTCGAGCACCACCGCAAGTTAAAAATCGAAAACCTAGCACGAAATAAGATAGGCGAGCCGTTATAACCTTAGAGGCAAATCGATCGGAGGCCAAGTCGTATAGAAGGAGGCGGAGCTCCGTGACCGGTAACTGGACGGTCTACACCACGGAATCGGGTAACAATGGTGACGGCGGACAGAGAGGAACGAGAGGGGAGAGGGTGAGCGTCGCGTGCAGGGTGTGTGTGTAGGGTTTCGTAGCATGGAAAACAAAAAATTTCTACCGCATAAAAACAAACAAGCCAAGATCTATATACTAGATTGTAGCAACGATTCGATGGAATAACTCACCCTCGAAGATTCCAAAGTGTTTAACGAGAGCGGATTCTCGTGGGTGATGTAGTCGTACTCTTGCCGATCTCAAGATCGCGTAGACGATCCTTCCGCCAAGCTGCGTTAAAGCGCCATGATCGGTCACATGCCGGTACTCGTGAAGACCTTCCTCTCCTTGTTCCAAAGAAAATGAGGTTGTAGCACTCTTCGCGATTAAGCAACACAACGGCGTGGTAAAGTAGAGGGAGATCTCGCGAAAGCCTTGCGGAGCGAGTATGGTGGACTATGAGAGAGCCCTCGGTGATCTAGGGTTTAGACACGCCAAGGAGGAGGCTTGGTCGGCGGCTAGGGTTTTGGGGTAGAGGTGTTGGGTGCTAGGAGGGGCAGCCCTGCCCCTCCTTATATAGGTGGAGGGCGCCAGGAGGAGTCCTCCCAACTCGGTTTCCCAAGGGGCGGCGGTGAGGAGGAACTCCTCCCCAAGTAGGTTTCCTACTTCACCTCCACCTTCCAAAATAGCCGTTTGACTTTTCAAATTGGCGTTTGACTTTTCAAACTAGGATTTGATTAAACCCTTTATTTTGTCTAGTGATGACACCTAGTACATGATGCAATCATTCCAACTTGGTATGACACATTCATGTACCCTTCCCCTCCGGAGTCTGGACATTAACCTTCTAGAACATTCCCGATGAAAACACCGAACCATTCTCCAACCTCAAAGCAGGACTTTCCTTATATGAATCTTATTCTCGGATCATTCCGGATCTCCTAGTGATATCCGGATCCCATCCGAGACTCCAACAACATTCGGTCTCTTACTCATCATTCCATAACTACTCAAACAACGTCAAATCCTTAAGTGTGTCTCCCTACGGTTCGTGAATTATGCGGACATGATCGAGACACTTCTAACAATAACCAATAGAGGAATCGGAAATTCATATGGCTCCCACATATTTCTACAGTTTATGATCGAATGAGCCACTTACATACGATACCAATTTCCTTTTGTCTCACGATAGTTTACTTATCCGAGGTTATGATCGTCGGTATCTACGCATACCTAGTTCAACCTCTACTTATATGTACTCTTTTCGTTCCTGATATGTGATCCCTTGTGATCCAAACATGCTTGCAAGCTAATTGGATGACATTCCACCGAGGGCCCGGAGTATATCTATCCGTCATATGGATGGACAAATCCCACTCTTGATCCATGTGTCTCAACCAATACTTTCCAACACTCAATGCCACCTTTATAGCCACCTGGGCGATTGTGGTGTTTGATGTCATCAAAGCATCCTTCCGGTGAAGGTGATATGCATGATCTCATGGTCGAAGGAATTAGGTTACTATGTATCAGAAAGCATATAGCAATTGAACTATTAAAATGACTTGATCTTTATGCTACGCTTATCTATAGGAGTATGTCCATCATATCATTCTCCTAACGATATGATCTTGTTGTTAATAACATCTCAATGTTCATGATATGGAAACCACAATCATTTATTAACCAACAAGCTAGTATTATGAAGAGGCTTTACTAGGGACTTCAATTTAAGTTTACAAATCACACAAGTATTAATGTTTCCTTGTTAATACTATTATAGCATGAATGTAAACATTTATCATAAACACAAAGATATAATAATAACTATATTTATTATTGCCTCTAGGGCATATCTCCAACAGTCTCCCACTTGCACTAGAGTCATCTAATCTAGATTACATGGTAATATACCGAACACCCATGGCAGTTTGGTGTTGGTCATGTTTTGCCCTCGGGAGAGGTTTAGTCAACGGATCCGCCACATTCAGATATGTGTGTACTTTGCAAATCTTTATGTCCCCATCTTGGACATGTTCTCGAATAGCGTGAAAACGTAGCTTGATGTGCTTCAGCTTCTTGTGTGACCTTGGTTCTTGTGCATTGGCTATGGCGCCCATGTTATCACAAAGAGATAGACATTGGGTCCAGACTTGGAACCACACACCACTCGTAATGAACTCTTTCATCCATATCGCTTGTGAAGCCTCAAGCAGCCATGTATTCCGATTCAGTTGAAGATCTCGCCACAACGCTTTGCTTTGCACTCCTCCAGCTAACTGCTGCACCATTCAAAGTAAATATGTATCCAGATTGTGATTTAGAATCATCTGGATCGGTCAACTAGCATCGGTATAACCATTAACAACGAGCTGTTCATCACCTCCGTAAGAAAGAACCATATCCTTAGTTCTTCTCAAGTACTTAAGGATGTTTTTGACCGCTGTCCAATGATCCACTCCTGGATCACTTTGATATCTGCTAGTTAAACTAACAACATATGCAATGTCGGGTCTAGTACATAGCATTGCATACATCAGAGATCCTATGGCTGAGGCATAGGGAGTCTTACTCATCCTTTCTCTATCTTCTGCCATTGTCGGACTTTGAGTTTTACTCAAGGTCGTATTGGGCAACATGGGCAAGAACCCTTTCTTGCTATATTCCATTCCAAACCTCTTTAAAACTTTGTCCAAATATGTACTTTGTGACAATGATATTAGGCGTCTTGATCTATCTCTATAAATCTTTATGCCTAATATGTAGGCTGCTTTGCCAAGATCCTTCATTGAAAAACTATTATTCAAATATTCCTTGACACTATTAAGAAGGTCTACATCATTCCTAATCAACAATATGTCATCTACATATAGTATTAAGAATGCTACAGAGCTCCCACTCACTTTCTTGTAAATACAAGCTTCTCCATAAGTTTGTATAAAACCAAAACTTTTGACTACCTTATCAAAACGTTGATTCCAACTTCGGGATGCTTGCTTCAATCCATAGATGGGCCGTTGAAGTTTGCATACCTTGTTAGCATCTTTAGGATCGACAAAACCTTTGGGTTGCATCATATACAACTCTTCATCAATGTCTCCATTGATGAATGTTGTTTTGACATCCATCTACCATATCTCATAATCATAATATGCGCGCTAACATAATCCTCACAGACTTTAGCTTCGCTCGGTGAGAAAGTCTCATCGTAGTCAACTCCTTGAATTTGTCGAAAACCTTTTGCGACAAGTCGAGCTTTATAGACGAACATTACCATCAAAGATCTGTTTTCTTCTTGAAAATCCATTTGTTCTCGACTGACCTACCATCCCAGTAAGTCCACCAAAGTCCATACTTGGTTTTCGTACATGGATCCAATCGATTTCATGGCTTCTTGCCATTTATTGAATCTGGGCTCATCATCGCTTCCTCATATGTCTCGGTCATCGGTGTTGTCCACCAACATGACACTCATAACGGATCATACCAACTGGAGTGGTACGAGTTCGTTGACCTCGAGGCTCAGAGTAACTTCAAGTTTCATGATCACCATCATTAGCTTCCTCTCTTATTGGTGCAGCACCACAGAACTTCTTTCGGTGCTGCGCTACTCGCAATTTCCAGAGAAGGTTCGACAACCTCGTCGAGTTCTACTTTCCTTCCAGTCACTTCTTTCGAGAGAAATTCCTTCTCTAGAAAGGATCCATTCTTGGCAACGAAGATTTTGCCTTCGGATCTATGATAGAAGGTATACCCAATAGTTTCCTTCGGGTATCCTATGAAGACGCATTTTTCCACTTTGGGTTCAAGCTTGTCTGGTTGTAACTTCTTTACATAGGCTTCGCAACCCCAAACTTTAAGGAACGACAATTTAGGTTTCTTCCCAAACCATAATTCATAAGGTGTCGTTTCAACGGATTTAGATGGTGCCCAAAGTGAATGCGGCTGTTTCTAATGCATAACCCCAAAATGATAGCGGTAAATCTGTAAGTGACATCATAGAACGAACCATATCTAAGAGAGTTCGATTACGACGTTCGAACACACCATTACGCTGTGGTGTTCCCGGTGGTGTCAATTGTGAAAGTATTCCGCATTTCTTCAAATGCTCGCCATACTCGTAACTTAGATATTCACCTCCACAATCAGAACGTAGAAATTTAATCTTCTTGTTACATTGATTCTCTACCTCACTATGAAATTCCTTAAACTTCTCGAAAGTTTCGGACTTATGTTTCATGAAATAGATATACCCATATCTACTCAAGTCATCGGTGAAGGTAAGAACATAACGATAACCACCGCGATGCTACACTCATTGGACCACACACATCGGTATGTATGATTTCCAATAAGTCCGTAGCTCGCTCCATCATACCAGAAAATGGAGTCTTAGTCATTTTACCCATCAGACATGCTTCGCATCTATCAAGTGATTCGAAATCAAGTGATTCAAGAAGTCCATCGGAATGGAGTTTCTTCATACGCTTCACGCCAATGTGGCCAAGACGAAGTGCCACATATAGGTCGAGTTATCGCTCGATTTCAAACGTTTAGCCTCAATGTTATTAATATGTGTATTTCCACTATCGAGATTCAATAAGAATAGACCATCTATCAAAGGTGCATGTGCATAAAACATATTACTCATATAAATCGAACAACCATTATTCTCGGACTTAAACAAGTAACCGTCTTGCAATAAACAAGATCCCGATATAATGTTCATGCTTAACGCAGGCCAAATAACAATTATTTAAGTATAAAACTAATCCCGATGGTAGATGAAGGGGTAGCGTGCCGACCGCTATCACATCAACCTTTGATCCATTTCCCACGCGCATCGTCACCTCGTTCTTCGCTAGATTCCGTTTATTCTACATCACCTGTTTCGAGTTACAAATATGAGCAACCGAACCAATATCAAATACCCAGGCACTACTACGAGTACTAGTGAGATACACATCAATAACATGTATATCGGATATACCTTTCTTCTTGATGTTGCCGTTCTTCAAATCCGCCAAGTACTTTGGGCAATTCCGCCGCTTCGGGACCTTCTCCCTTGCAAGAAGCACTCAAGATCGTGCTTAGGTCCAGCCTTGGTCTTCTTCACGCGCGGTAACTTTCTTACCATCCTTCTTGAAGTGTCCTTTGCTTAGACTTGCCTTTCTTGAATTTGGTGGTCTTATTGACCATCAACACTTGGTGTTCTTTCTTGATCTCCACTTCGCAGATTTCAACATGGCAAAGAGTTCGACAACCGCTTGTTCATGTTTTGCATATGTAGTTCATCACAAAGTTCTTGTAACTTGGTGGTAGTGATTGAGGACACGATAAATCCCCAAAGCATTAGGAATCACTATACCCAAGCTTTGAAGTTTGTTTATGCGTGCCCGACATCTTAAGCACATGCTCACTAACGGAGTTGCCCTCTTCCATCTTGCGTTAAAGAACTTTTTAGAAGCCTCATAGCTCTCAATTGCATGAGGCTCAAAGATCAATTTGAGATCACGGAAAATATCATGTGGGTCTAAATTCTCAAACCTTTCTCAAGCTCCATTCTAAACCATACAATATAACACAATTTCAGGAGTACCGAGTCTTCCGAGCGAGGTAAACATTCTTTAGTTCATCGGTAGCAGATGGCAGTGGGTCACCAAATGTGCATCCAAAGACATAGGTCAAATTACCAATGAGGACATCCTCAAATTGCGGAACCAATCCATGAAGTTGCTTCCATTGTTTTTCAACTTTTCTTTCTCTAGGAACGCATTAAAATTGATGGTAGGGGCCGCCATTGATCTACAACATATTTGCAATAGTTTAGACTAAGTTTATGACAAATTGAGTTATAATTAATAGTTAAATTAATGCTAGGCTCGTCAAGATCAAACCTTAGCTTCCGCATGAGCAAATCTGGCTTGCTCACATTGTATACACTTGCGGAATCTAACACACCCGATCATCACGTGGTGCTTCGAAACAACAAGCTTTAGCAACGGTGCTTACTAAAGGTGAACACTTTAGAACTTCAAATTCATGTGCATGAGGGATCATCTTATAATCCTACCGTCGTTAACTAAGCAATACAAGATGCATAAAGGATTAACATCACATGCAATTCATAATATGTGATATGATATGGCCTTTCTTCTTTGTGCTTCCGATCTCCATCTTCAAGCACGAACATGATCTCCATCATCACCGCATTGCATCAAGGTCGGTGACGCTTCTCCATGGTTGTCGCCCAACCGCTTCAACTATTACAACTACTTTGAATAGACACGGGTCTTAACATAAATTAAAAACAACCATATATTCTCCGGTTTCCAACTTACAATAAGGAACATTGCATACATCAAATATAATCACAATCATGGCCATATCACATCATCGCACACCCTGCAAAACAAAGTTAGACGCCTCTACTTTCTTTGCATGTTTTACGTGGTTTGGGGCTTTCAATAAGTGTCGTTCTAACTTACGAACAAGAACCACAACATTGATACTAGCATTGTTAATCACCGTTGTAAATTGAATCTTAACTATCTTTGGAGAAACAGCACCATAAAGCCACTTATGCAATACAAGTTGCATGTCAAGCGTGGAGCAAGTCTCATGAACGATGTCATGTAAGGTTAGCCCCGCTTCATCCCAACATCGCAAGATGCAAAGTACACAAGAAGCAATCGACAATAAAGCATCAACGCCCACAATGACCATTGTTCTACTCGTGCAATGATCTACATATAGAAACGACTCGATACCCTAAGTAGGGTTTCGTAGCATGGAAAACAAAAAATTTCTACCGCATACAAACAAACAAGCCAAGATCTATCTACTAGATTGTAGCATCGAGTCGATGGAATAACTCACCTCGAAGATTCCAAAGTGTTTAACGAGGCGGATTCTCGTGGGTGATGTAGTCGATTTTGCCGATCTCAAGATCGCGTAGACGATCCTTCCGGCTAGTGCTCCTGTGCGGCCTCCAAATGGTCACATCGCCAGTACTCGACGAAGACCTTCCTCTCCCTTGTTCCAGCAGGCAGCGGAGGTTGTAGCACTCTCCTCGCGATTTCGGCAGCACAACGGCGTGGTACCGGAAGTAGAGGGGAGATCTCGCAGGGCTTCGCCTTAAGCCGGAGCGAGTATGGTGGACTATGAGAGATCCCTTGGTGATCTAGGGTTTAGAGACACCAAGGAGGAGGCTTGGCCGGCGGTTAGGGTTTTGGGGTAGAGGTGTTGGGTGCTAGGAGGGGAAGCCCTGCCCCTCCTTATATAGGTGGAGGGGCGCACCAGGGGAGGGGAGTCCCTCCCCAACTCGGTTTCCCAAGGGGGCCGGCGGTGGAGGGGAGGAACTCCTCCCCAAGTAGGTTTCCTACTTTCCCTCCACCTTCCAAAATAGTCGTTTGACTTTTCAAATTGGCGTTTGACTTTTCAAACTAGGATTTGATTAAACCCTTTATTTTGTTCAGATATGACACCTAGTACATGATGCAATCATTCCAACTTGGTATGAAACATTCATGTACCCTTCCCCTCCAGAGTGCTGGACATTCCGGAACCTTCTAGAACATTCCCGATGAAAACACCGGAACCATTCTCCAACCTCGAAACAGGACTTTCCTTATATGAATCTTATTCTCCGGACCATTCCGGATCTCCTCGTGATATCCCGGATCCCATCCGAGGCTCCGAATAACATTCGGTCTCTTACTCATCATTCCATAACTACTCAAACAACGTCGAATCCTTAAGTGTGTCTCCCTACGGTTCATGAATTATGCGGACATGATCGAGACACTTCTCCGAACAATAACCAATAGAGGAATCTGGAAATTCATATGGCTCCCACATATTTCTATGATTACTTTGCGATCGAATGAACCACTTACATACGATACTAATTTCCTTTTGTCTCACGATAGTTTACTTATCCGAGGTTATGATCGCTTGTGGTATCTCTGCATACCTAGTTCAACCTCGTTACTTATATGTACTCTCTTCTCGTTCCCGTGATATGTGATCCCTTGTGATCCAGTCACATGCTTGCAAGCTAATTGGATGACATTCCACCGAGAGGGCCCAGAGTATATCTATCCATCATATGGATGGACAAATCCCACTCTTGATCCATGTGTCTCAACCAATACTTTCCGAACACTCAATGCCACCTTTATAGCCACCCAGTTACGGTGTGGTGTTTGATGTCATCAAAGCATCCTTCCGGTGAAGGTGATATGCATGATCTCATGGTCGAAGGAATTAGGTTACTATGTATCAGAAAGCATATAGCAATTGAACTATTAAAATGACTTGATCTTTATGCTACGCTTATCTATATGAGTATGCCCATCATATCATTCTCCTAACGATATGATCTTGTTGTTAATAACATATCAATGTTCATGATATGGAAACCACAATCATTTATTAACCAACAAGCTAGTATTGTGAAGAGGCTTTACTAGGGACTTCAATTTAAGTTTACAAATCACACAAGTATTAATGTTTCCTTGTTAATACTATTATAGCATGAATGTAAACATTTATCATAAACACAAAGATATAATAATAACTATATTTATTATTGCCTCTAGGGCATATCTCCACAAAGGTGTGAGGGAGATGTCTTGGGTCGATTTGACCCAAGTCCAAGGCCAAATGTGTTAGTGGATCGCTCACTGAGCCGAGCCAGTTCAAAAGAATAACTAAATAAAATTTAATGTAAAAAGAAATAAAATATAATAAAACTTAAATTAAATAGTTTAATGTAAGAAACACTTTAAGGAATTTTCTAAAAAATAGGTCTACCTCATAAGAATATATATAAAATATTAAAATCATCACCAAAGTAAGAGTTACTTAATAAAAATATAAATTTATTGTTAAATAAAAATATAAAGTAAATAAATTTTAACACCATTAAATCCTACGTGAAATTTCATAAAATAAGGAAAAATCCTAAAAATAAATAAAAATACTAGCCTAAATTTTTATAAATAAAATATGAAGTAAATATTTAAAGACATTTAATCCTTGATGGAATTTTATAAAGATAATAATAATAATACTTAAAAATAAATAAAAATCATTTTCAAAGTCTTGAAAAAATATATTACACTAGAAAATTACTAAATATAATATTAGAAAGGTTTTAATATTTTAAAGTAATAAATCCTTGTCTATTAACTATTTTGAAAATTATTTAAAAACATTTCTTAAATAAGAAATAATTATATTTCTTTAGAAATATCAAAACCTTAAAATCTAATTACTAAAGTTCTAAACCATAACTAAGATTTATAATAAAACTTAAGCATAAATCATTAACTTTATAATACTCTTTAAACCCTAAACCAAAATTCAAAACCACAATCTTTAAGATAATTTTATATAGCATTCACTTATATGAAGAGGGAATGATCTTAACACTAAATCATAATTAACATGACTTTAAACTAACACCTTAACAACAACATCCAAATTATACTTTCTTTGATAGTTGCATGTTATTTTCATAATAGCAAAACAAATTTAATCTAACCATTCACTTGAATGTAAAGTGAATAATCCCACACTTTAATCATACTTATCATAAGTTCAAAACTTGAGAATAATTAAAACAAATTACACCTTAAGTTTATTTACCCTTTTAAAGTTAACTTTAGTCTCAATGCTTATAGACATTATGTCTAATAAACTACCTATGTTTTTATAGTTAACTTTAGTCTATTCCAATTAAGACATAAAGCAACTCAAGTCCAAACTAATCAATCACACCCAAAAGACATTGATCGCATCCTTTTAACAACAAAGATTGTTTAGACCTTATAAAGGAAATATTTTCTTCAAATGTTATTCTTTTTTCCACTTAAAATAACAATCTCATAATAAGTTCTTCAACTCTTAACAACTCAATCCCAAGAAATTTTATCATAATCACCAAATGACAGTTAACCATGATCACATTATTTTATACTTTACTTGTAGATCTTGGATTGTTAACACTTAGGTCCCTTATAAAGGTCATTACTTATAAAGTAAAATTTGAAGATAAACCAACTCTTAAAAGAATCACCTAAACTCACTTCACTCAAAATATTGAAGGATCACTTGGGGAATTATAAAATCGCATAACATTATATATGCATAATGGCATCTTGCTTCTTTAAACATTAGTCCTTTCCGGACCAATGATGCTGATTTGCGATATTGGATATTATATTGTCTCGAAGACCATGAGTGCATAATCTTGCAATCACAAAAGGCAAGTTCACACTTGCTCATGTCCTTTGATTATTTTCTGTAAAGTATTTTGCAAATCCAGTGTTGTCATCACCTGCATTTGAAAAAGGTCAGAAAACACTATTTTCATAATAATATGATTATAGGTTATTTACCATGAGGTAAAAACCTTCTATGGAAGTTCTGGTGGTAAAGGAACATATTATCTAGGACTTAACAACCAATGTCGCCAGTGATTCTTGCGCCGTATATCACGTGTTAACCATGAGATTTGGAATGGGACGGAAGTCGTGTATCCTTTTCCTCTCATATGGAGGCAAGACAACCTTAATGTGACGTTGTGATTCCTTGTGCGGATCCAACATATGGGCACCCTTACGCCACACTTTTGGTGTCTAGATTATCTATGAATGGTGTTTAGGGTATAGTCCATTTAATATGGTGCTTGCCCGCATCACCAGTCATAGAGTCTTGAAACTCATCAAGGTTTTAGCCGTCCAAAGGGGCTTAATGGAGGTGAGCCCTCAAGGATCGCATACATATGGGGTCGCAAGAGGCGTGATTGGCTTGGATCTTAGTCCGGCCTCATACCAAGGAAGTATGAACGTCCGCTCGGATGTGCAACAAAGCTAAGATCTCTCATGGGTAAAGTAACGCACCTCTGCAGAGTGTAAGAATCAGAACTTGTTACTCCCTGCTGGAAGGAGCTAACGCCAAGGAAAGGAACTCCATGAAAGTTCTGGTAAACCCGTAAAGGCTGACGAACATAGCATTTCATAATAAAAGCAACCTTTAAAGAAATGTTTACGAAAAATTGCATTGCCTACGACCTATGGTCTGTGGCTGTAGATATAGTGCATCAAACACTCCTTTTCTAGTGAACTTGCTGAGTACGCTCGTACTCAACGTATCTTCTTAACCCTTGCTAGATTCTAAAGCCAGTACAAAGGACGTTTACATCAAGATATGCTCCAGGAATCATCATCAGAAGCTAAAGTTCTTGAATGAAGTCAAGAAATTCAACATATACATCAACTCAAGTGAAGACGAAGTTACTAATTAGATAGGAATATAATCTCTAGTCATAGAACCTATTTATGTAGTATAACAGCAATGACAGACCATTAGTTAAGATACTAGTCTTAATAGTATGATAGTTTTTGAGCTGTTTATTTCTGATTCTTTTTTGTAAGAAGTTTCTTTCTCTCTCTTTAACCTAGAGTGTTCTCTGGATCTTGTGTAAAGAGTTGAGTTGTAACCTATAGTCATGTCTTGGACCTGCTGTGTTTCTGTTGTACAACTCTAAGGGATGTAATACTAGTGAACGGTGTTTCATTGGTGTTATATCAATGACTATAGTGTATTACATCATGCAGTGGTATGCTGGGTCACCGCACCTGGCCGAGCCCAAATGACCTTGTTAAGCCCCGCCGCCACACTGGGTGCCACCGATGCCACCAACCCCTAGCCCTAATCCCTACTCCTCCGTCCACTAGAAGATCCACCGCCACTGCAGATCCCCGCCGGGCCAGCGCTTATCGCCACCATGCTCACCTGTCGACCACTGGGACCGAGGATACTACGGGCGACAACGCCAATCACCACCTTGCCGAGCATAAGGTCGACATCCACAGAACACGACACCTCCGAGCCGCCGGCGCTAGGCCCATGGCCAGATCGCCCTGGCACACACGGCCAGTGAGCGTGGCCTGCCCCGCAGAAGTCGAGGCTTGGCGCCACGGCCCGTTAGGGCGATCAGCGGCGCCTGTGACGGCCGACAGGCCGGGCCGCCCACCCACTGGCCGCCGCCGCTTGCCATCGCCCGGACGACCTCGTCATGCGCCGCCACCATGGGAATCGCCGCTTAGCTGGTTACCGGACGTCGGTCTAACGCCGCCGCCCGAGAACAAGCGGGACAACGAGTTTCACCGCCCGGCCGCAGCATGCCACGCGCCGCCACGCCGAGATGGGAACCGCCGACGCCGCCACGGCCGTCAGCGCCAGCGACGCTTCGCCGAAGAACACCACACGCCGAGGTATCACATCCTCGTCTGAGCCCTCGCGGGTAGAGAAGAACCGCTGCGGCGCCACACAGAACTTTGCCGTGCCCACGCCAAGGTATGGAGAGGAGGTGGAGTGGGGAGGTTGTGGGTGGGGGCGCCGCCCAGCTTGATGCGCGGGAGAGCGAGAAAGGTTTTTTTTTCAGGCCCTTCCCGGCTACATGTACCTCCACCACGGCTGGGAACAGTTCGCCCGCGCACAACGGGCAGCCGGAGAACTTCCTGGTCTGCAACTATGACTACTACGACATGCTGACCGTCAAGATCTTCGACATTACCATGTGCTGTAGGCACTACCACACCGACGAGGAGGAGAAGGACGAGTAGGCGACGATGTGGAGATGCCTAGATTATTTATGTATTTTCTCTTTTTATTATACCTATGAAAAAACCTACTTGTTTCAATTGATATAAAGGTTCAGCTGTTCCTCGCTCGTCGACCTAAACAAACTAGAACAGACAAAACAAAATAAAATAGGCATATTGATGCTTGAAATGGGTCAACTAAAACAGACACAATTGAATTGATGCCTGAAATGGATCGGCCGTGGAAGATGGACTTCAGACTCAGTGCTTGAGATGCTCGTACAAGTGAAGTCGTGGGCTCTGTTGCACACCGAGTAGAACAGTTATCGTACTCCTCTGTTGTAACATGTTTTAATCTGTAGATTTACTCATTTTACAACTAGTCCACTTTGAAAAAATCTAAGTAAAATGTACAGATCAGTGAACGGATGGGAGTACTGGTTCTTCTGGGTCTTCCGAGATCGGCTCGCGCCAAGCTGCCATCTTCGTGATGCGAGGAAAGACCACGACTGCACGAGCGAGTTGGGGCAAGATTGCAAGAAGCGGCCGGCTGGAAGCGTTTTCCAGAACCTGCTGTGGCGAAGCACGCGCCGCGAAGCAACCGCCCTCTCTCCGTCCACTCCTTTCCGGCTCACTACCACCACAGCCTCTCTGAGTCCCGAGGACACCACAACTCTGGAAACCAGCCAAATGGCATTCCCTGCTCCTCCACCGTGCGGCCGCGCGCCGTCCGAGCCCGAGGCCAACGTCCCCGTGGTTTCCGCCCCGCGCTGACGACGGTGGCGGCCGCTGGCAATGGCATCCGCGCCAGCGGCGCCGAGGCCCGCGCATCGCTGGTGCTGGCGCTCGCCTCGCAGGCCCTCGCCGCCTCGCAGCGCCGCGCCGTCGACCTCGTCACCGAGGCCGCCAAGTACGCCTTCCCTTCTAGCCGCTTCGAGCCACGGACGCTTGAGGAGGCCCTCATGTCTGGTCAGTGCTGATTTTGTCCCAACTCCCAAAGCTCTTAGGTCTTGCTTAAGATTCCAGCGTTTTCGCAGTCCCCGATCTCGAGACGGTCCCGTTCCGCGTCCTGAAGCGCGAGGCGGAGTACGAGATCAGACAAGTGGAGGTATAATCCTTTTTATTATTCAGCGGATTGCTCTTTTGTACTACTAGTAGGAACTGTGCACTGGAACAAGCGGGAACAGTTTTCAGTAATACCCTCTTCTGTTGTGTATCTGACCAGTCGTACTATGTTGCTGAGACGACGATGCCCGGAAGAACTGGATTTGATTTCAGCGGATCATCCCAGTCATTCAACGTGCTGGCGTCTTACTTATTTGGTAAGGTAATCGATACATTTCCTCTGGGTGATGTGCCAGGAATTCACCTGCGTGTTTCATCATGTAATGAGCCGTTCATGTTGAATCGGGATTTATCGTGTGGTATGCTTCCTTTTCAGAACACGAGGTCCGAACAAATGGAAATGACAACCCCTGTTTTTACTCGGAAGGGTGAAGCTGGCGGTGAAAAGATGGACATGACTACCCCAGTTATAACAAAGAAGGCACGTACGCTCTATATGACTTCCTCATGAGCCATCCTTCTGGCATGTCTCTATTTGCTTGTGATTAGTATTCGATGTGCTTACGGGTTGGCACATGTTGAAAATTGCTGCATTGAGTTTTTAATTCATATGTGTCGTCACCTGCAGTCAGCCGATGAAAATAAGTGGAAGATGTCTTTTGTGATGCCATCAAAATATGGTCCGGACTTGCCTCAGGCAAAAGACCCATCCGTGACTATCAAGGAGGTGCCCAGCAAAATCGTAGCAGTTGTGGCATTTCCAGGTCCATCTTTTAACCTCTTTACTTCATTTCCAATTATCAATATCTATTTCAGCTTTGAGGAGGTATCCAATTGCTTTGTCTTTAATCAAGCAAGAATCTATTTGAATTTTGACGCAAGTTGGTGGTTATTGGCACAATCTTTCTCTGAATTGTGACATTTGTCGATATAAATCGCATGCCCTGTCCTCATATTCCTTTGCTGGAAGTAGATGAAATTTTTGCTGAGGGTCTTGCATTAGCACTAACCATGCTACGTGATCTCATCGGAAATTATTTAGGAAGATATGAATTGTAGCTGCTTCTTGAATCCTGAATTCTGAATCTGTACCAAGTACTGCTCACCGACATGACTTTGATATGGGCTTACTTCCATGATATCACAAATGAAACCTCCAAACTGTGTGAAGTAGTCAGTTTAAAAGAAGGCCCACCTACTTTACCCTTCTATCTTAGCAGAGCATTTTATTTTATAAAGGTACAAACAAATCCAGTATTACTATTCGCTTCTTCCAACTTCCGTCCTTGATAGAGAAATTTCAAAAATAATCTCTGATGGTATTATCCCATATTCTGAACCTAAATTAACACCCTCTCTTTCTCCTAATTTTATGCAAGCTACTCAAACTCTCAAATGTTTTCGTAGTCTGTTACGTTTTCAAGGGGAATTATAACAAGGACCTACCTCTATTATGTTGAAACAGGTTTGGTTACAGATGATGACATAAGCCAGAGAGAATCCAGATTACGGGAAGCTCTTCAGAAAGATACCCAATACCAAGTGAAAGTGGATTCAGTGGTGGAAGTTGCGCAGGTAAAGCTTGTTTTCATAGTCCTAGATAACAAAGACCGATCCGTATTTTGATGTATAGATTCAAAAAATTTGATCATAGCCTGATCCTAGTTTTTCTTAAATATGCAGTATAATCCCCCTTTCACACTTCCTTTCACAAGGCGTAATGAAGTAGCAGTTGAGGTTGAGCAGCTTGATGGAACCTCCTGATGTTCAACATTAACAATAAGTTGTTCAAATTTCCGTGTGTATGCAAATGCACATTGTCCCTAATGTATATTCATATAATTTTATTGTTTCTAGTGCAGAATGTATAGCATATGTACGTATATCATTTATCACGTATAGTAGGAAAGGGTAAATTCTTAAAGGTTAAACTTTGGTCTCTTCATTTCTGGTATGAATGCATATGATAGCATCCATGTAGAAGACTGTTCTATCTTTAAGATTTCTGTGTCCACACTCATTTAATGTGTTTCTCTAAGACACTTTGAATCTATACGGAGCCTTTTATAGTTGACACAGGTCTAGCAAAATTTCAGATGCCCTATTCTCTTATATACTTAATGTTTTTGACATTGATGGGGCGCTTTTTCCACCCAACTGAAAATGCAGTTGATGTGGGCATGTTAACAGTAGCACTTGTGAGTTATGATGATGAGTATGGAGCTCGTACAGGTACGCACGTGTTCTTTTGTCTGGACATTGCAAATGGTATTATTCTTTTAAATGATTTGGCATGTCACTTGCTGTTACAGACTTATAGGTGACATATTCTTCTAGGTTGGTCTTTAGTTGCCAAACATTTTTACTGGGGACAAGATTAAAACATTCCTGCTTATAGTTATCATGGTTTAGGTGTGTTTCCAGCATGAATGGGGCTAACACAATTAGTCTCATTCAAGAAGATAGCATTTATTTAAAGCAAAGAAAGGAAAGGAAGATGTCATTCAGCTCTTACAATTTAAACTTGCTGTATAGAAAAAGAAAATATTGAACTTGCAGAATAAGTCCGTCCACTTTTTGTAATTCATAGTTGTAACGCACAGGCTAGCGTTTAGTGACAAAACTGACTAATATATTCAATGATTAAACCTTGTCTTTTCAGCTGCAGACAGCACACGATTAATATATTCAATGATTGAGCTTGTAGAGAAGTTCTGGTTTTTGTGGTGATTTCTGGGTACTTTTTTATTCACAACGGTGTGTTTGTCCCTGATGTATTTACAGAGTACAATTTTATTGAACTGGTTTTGATGTATAGTTGCAAAAGGTCATGCAATGTAGCTCCCCTGGTCATGCATTTGCATGACTAAACATAAGATGTTTTTGCCTGGCGTGGTTTCATATTGTTCTCTTGGTTGAATGTGATGCCAATTTTTTTATGTGAATATCATAAGGTTCTTTTCACTTGTTGTTTCCATCATTCTCAGATCTCAATTTCTATTCTAGAAGAACTGTAAATGCATCACTCTGACAATTGTAGGACTCTTTTTTATAGCAGCAAGAATATTTTGTCCTATTCTTTGTCTGATTAAGCTGTCATTGTACTAGACTGAGAAAATGATGCAGCCATCCAGCGGTTCGACAGGGAAGACCTTGTAAGTTTCAGCTACATAAATAACGAGGACAATATGTTGGGGCCAAAACATCAGTATCACCGAATTGACTTGTTCATCAGCTAGGGTGGAGTATATATTTGCGCTTTCTGCAGTTGTGCTTACAATTAGAAACGCATGCAGTTCCTACACATGTCCCTGCGTCTATAAGGCGGAGCTTATATTTCTCTCAGAGGACGAAGGCAAGATGTTGACTTTTGAGAGAAGTGTGGTTTTCGTTGCACTGCTGTGTATGAGCTTTCTTGTGGCCCATGCATGTCACACTGGTATGTGTTCTATGGTCCTGCATTCCCTATAATGTGATTTCCTACTAAGTTACTCCCTCCGTTCCAAGTAATATGGACTGGAGGGAGTAGTTCATTTCTGCTGTTTTATAGTACATTGGTTGATTTATTGTGAACTGTCCATGTGACTCTCACACAAGTTTTGTCTTCCATTCTACATTCTTTTCAACCTTTTCAAGACTCTTCATTTGGTTCATAAGCTCCTTTTCTAAGGTCCTGTAGTAGAGCCTAAAAGTGAAAATTGTAATAGTACAATCTTTCATAAAACATAGTACTAAAAACATATGCATGTTCCCTGTATCATCCAGTTCATAATCATTGCAAGATATAATCGGAGGAACATTTTGTACTAGAATCCCGCAAAACCAATCAAGAAGAAATGAGAATTTTGGGAATAAAAGGAGAAAATTACAAAAAACCACCACATTACGGGATAGGTTTTCAAAAAACCACCACTCTACCTTAGGGTTTCAAAAAACCACCACTTCAGAACTAATAAGTAACAAAAAGCACTGATTCAGTTTTAACCCTCGGTTGACAGCAAAACTGACCGGTGGGGCCTGCTTGTCAGGCTGACGTGTCAAGCGGCAACGGTGTAGGACAAACGGCGTGAACAGGCAGCCGTCTGGGATGTAGGGCCCACTTGTCATCACCTTCATTTAGACTATCCTTCTTCTAGACATTCAGTCAAGCACCTTGTGTGCACCGGAGTGCCACTGCCATTGCCAATTCCAAGGTCGTGCTCTCTGCTTCCCGCCGCACGCGAGTGCAAGGAGCCTAACTGTGTGTTCTAGCTGTAGTCGTCCCGCGTTTCCAGGATGGCATCGATCCATCTCGCCGGCGACGAGCGGCATCCGCGTCATACATGGCCGGCGAGCAGCGGCGAGCGCGCTGGAGCAACGGGGTCACGCGCCCTGTAGCATGGGTGGTCGCGGAAGGTGCTCTCACGCAGGGGTCGGAGCAGGGGAGGGGAGTGGCGGTGTAGTGCGCCGGCAGCCGGAGAGGAGCAGATGGACGACGACGCTCGCCGGGAAGAAGCCTCGTGCAGGAGGTAAGCTCGGGCGGGAGCGGGAGCGGAGCATGCTCGCCAGCAGGACCGAGGGTGGCTCACCGGCGGGGATCGGTGCTGCTCGCCGGCGAGATTAGCGGTGGCGCTAGTCTGGGACGACGACGGAGTATCCTGTTCGTGAATTTTTTCTTACTGGGAACCGCTTCATGGGATTGGTCCATGGTGGATTTTCGGAAAAAAAATAGAAAAATAAATATAATAGAAAAAGAATTTAGTACTCCCTCCGTCCCAAAATAGATGTCTCAAATTTGTTAAACTTTGAATGAATCTAGACACTATTTAGTATATAGATTCATCCAAAATTTAAAAAATCTAAGACATCTATTCTTGGACGGAGGGAGTAGAAAAAGAAAGAAAAATAATTAATGTTAACGTGTGTACGACTCCGCTTGCCACGTCAGCCTGACAAGCAGGTCCTACCAGTCAGTTTTGCTGTCAACCGAGAGTCAAAACTGAATCAGTGTTTTTTGTTACGTGTTAACGCTGAAGTGGTGGTTTTTTGAAACCCTAACGTAGAGTGGTGGTTTTTTGAAACCCTTACCTGTAATGTGGTGGTTTTTTGTAATTTTCTCGAATAAAAGTGATGTAGACATCACAGGTGTTCATTAAGTGAAAAAAAAACCAGAGAGTTAATTTTTTACTAGTGCATATGTGCACAAAATTCCTTGTTGATATATGATTTCTGATCTACCCTTTCTGCCTCGAAGATCCTGGCGTGAGATTTGGGTACAGTGGGAAAATTGGTCCGAAGCATTGGGGAAGCTTAAGTCCTAATTTCACGCTTTGCTCAAAAGGAACCTACCAGTCTCCAATCGACATTGTGACAGATTCTGCGGTCCACGACCATAAAATGGAGCCCCTTGAAAGGGATTATACAGCTGCAAATGTTACAATGGTTGACAACGTCTTCAACATTGCGGTTTGCTCCGAGCCTCTGAACTAAACAGTTATTTATGTTAATGAACAGAAAATGTATAATACTAGAATGACAAGACCTGACTTAACTCTTGTCCATTACAATGACGTTAATTTGATCGCTCGACTTGCTTCACATATCATGCTCTCGACTTAGATAATGCATATGAACTGATCTCCTCCTCATATTGTAGCCTTTCATATAAACTACATACAAGTAGTCTCATAGTTTGAAGTAACGTGAATTATCAAAATCATTGGGTTCATCAACTGATGTAGCTGCGATACAACGACACTTCTGGGGCAGTCAAGGTTGACGGAAAGAGGTATAATCTGAAGCAATTGCATTGGCACTCTCCCTCAGAGCACACCATCAATGGCCAAAGGTCCGCATGTACACCATCGACAATTGAAAAAAAAGCATGCATTCTTTGTTGTACTAACTGCGTCCACCACTCTTACCCTCTGATAGATTTGCCGTGGAGCTCCACATGGTTCACTTCAGTGATGATGGCAACGTTACTGTTGTGTCAATCCTTTATCGCTACGGGAAACCAGATCCTTTCCTTTTCCAGGTAATTGTCGTGATAAGATCAAGATTTTGGTTCCCGAATAGAAATTTCAGCTCCTGCCATGTTTCGCAAAAAGGAAAAATGCATGTGCTCTGTTTTCTCCGAATAGGCAAGATAATTTATAATCTGTTTATTAAGAACTGAATAACATATTCACAACTTGTAAATTGATCTGGGCCATCCATATGTGCTGAACTTGAGCCAGATCACTAGGCCACTGCTAGTACTGTCGCCTGATTCGTCCAAATGCATATCAACTTGACTACTTTCGCTTTGTATTGCTCTCACAGATAAATGAAACGTTAGCAGAACTGTCCACGGAGGGATGCAAAGCTGAGAAAGGCGATCCTCTCCCTGTCGGGGTGGTGAACATGAAGGAACTGAGGCAGGGTGCACACAGGTATTTCAGATATTTTGGATCTCTGACAGCACCTCCATGCACGGAAGGTGTGATCTGGAACATTCTTGGCGAGGTATTTCCGTATGCTAAACATGGAAAACAGTGTGCACACTTTTAATCATGGTGTTTTTGCAGTGGAAGTTAATTATATATATTTTGAGACGTCTCGCAGATAAGAGAGATGACAAAGGAGCAGGCCGCCGATTTGATGGCTCCTCTGAAGGGGAGTTACAGGCACAACTGCAGGCCGTTGCAATCACTAAACGATCGCACCGTGCAGCTATATTCAGGTCACCCAACGCTCTAAATATACCGGCGTTCGATCCACGGTGAATATATAGTTTGTTGGGTGCCAATCCTGGGATGTCTGTAAGTTGACAAATCGATTGAAATAAAGTGTAGCTCAAGAGCGTTGGTATTCATTTGAGACCAGAAAATGTTCTTACAGCCAGGCCGCTCAACAATAGGTTCTTTGAAAATTTAAACTACTACTGTACCATTTTCAAAAAATTCAAAAACAATCTCAGCGGAGCCTGCACAGGGGCCACAAATCATCTCTGTCATTCGAAAACTGCTAAAACAATAGGCCGGAACACAAACCCTCCCTGTGATTCGACAACTGAGAAAACAAAAGAAAGTAGGAGGAAAATATAAAAACACAACATAAGGGCCCATCCGGGTTCGAACCGGAGACCTATTGATCTGCAGTCAATTGCTCTACCACTGAGCTATGGACCCTTGATGAATTTTGCGTGTTGCACATCGCTAATCACCCATGTCTTTCTAGGCGCCAAGCACATAAGCACGAAGCATTAGTGACCAAGCACGGAGACTCGAGAATCTAATGGCTTATTAACCATCGCTAATTGTCACCGAGAAAACCAAGAATACAAGTACCCGCAGCACTAGTGCAAAACAAGCGAAGAGAATATGGGTTTGAGTCTCTGAAGCACAATCAAAAACAAAATAGTAAACCACGATTGATTAAACTTCGAAAGCGACCACAAACCCGTTTCACACACAGGTTCCTTGTACCAGTTTGGGTTCCTTGTCCTCCCGCTGGCGAAGGTGACGAGTCCCGTGCCCTCTAGGTTTCTCGACCGATCTCCATTTCTTCTTTTCTCCGATCTCATCCTTGTGTGATCTCCTCGAGTCCCCTCACCTCCATGAGGGGTTTTGTTGGCTCAAGTATGGGCGCGATCGATTTGTGGCCTGCCAGGAAGAAATTACCGGCATGGCTGAACCTTCAGCGGAAGAGAAGGATCTTGCCACTACAAGATTTTGGTCCATATGGTACAATCAAAAAGTACAAGTCTCGAGTTGTGGCCAAAGGTTATATCCAAAAGAAACTTATACGAGTTTAGGGGGAGGGGTAGTACTGGATCAGATCTCACAAACTTATGCGAGAACGCTCATTGGTATTCACAGATCTATTGGTTAGCCTATCTGTCATTTGCCTATCTTTCATTTTTGTGAGGCTTGCTTCAGGAAATACAAAATTGTGTCTTTGAAAAGAAAGAGTTTGGAGACCTTGACATTTCAATCGTTTCTTTTAGAGTTCGTTTTGTAGTTTCTTTTAGAGTTCGTTTTGTAATTTCCGGGGACCGTTCTCGGATCTCTACATTGTTCATTACTTATAATATTATGTAATACTTTTTTAGGAGAATAATAATATTGGTTGTCCCAAAAATATGTTTCACCATTATTCTAATAATAATGATCAGAGGTTGTAGATACCTATATTTTTTTGTATATTTGGTTAAACATTACATCATTTAACTTACTAAAAAAATACTAAGATGCATATATTTTCACACACAGAGAGAGAGAGTATACAACAGCAAGGTACCACTTTTTAACCAACAAACCATATTTTACAGCAACGCACACCGCGGACATGATTCATCATTACAACTTCTTCAGAAAGGAAGAAACACACTACATCTGCAAACATACATCGCATACAACACGAGCGCCCGCCAACGGAGGATGTGATCGATCGGAGTAATCAGCCCGGACGAGGCCCCTCATCCTTCTGCGGGAACCAGAACAAATAATCATCAATCGCCCCACAGGAAACAGTTTTTGCAGAAAAGAAATTAAGCAGAAACCACAAACTAATTAGCACTGGAGGTCTCTAAAGATCGTGTTACCTTGTCCCCTTTGGCGGCGGCCGCTCTTTGCCGCTTCGGCCTTCTCCAGGTCCGCTTTCCTCCTCAGCTTCTCCAGCTTCTCCTCTCCATCTTCTGCTTACCAAATCCCAACGGATTAAAAATTAGTACTAACACTCATTGCAGATAGATGCAATACAAATCCTCAACGCTTACAAATTCAAAAAAGGTTAAATTGCCACCTGTATGTAGACGTTCTCGGCGGCGCGCTCCTCCTCGCTGAGCACCCTGCCGGTACGGACGCGGTCGCTGAAGTAGCGCGGGCGGCCGCCGATGCCCTCCATCCTCCTCGTCACGGCCACCGCAGCTGTCGACCACGAGGGCCGAGAGATCCTTGCCGCGGTCGCTCTTATACTGGCCATCTACCACCCTTGAGCTTCTTGCTCCCCACGAATAGACCACCAACACAACTACACAAGTCTGTTCTTGCTTCCCAAGAGTATACGACGACGTTGAGATGCAGATAACTCACCGCCCCTCAGTGGAATCCGTCAGTGTCCTGCCGGTTCTTTGAATTGGGTGCCACATCCAATCCTGCTTTTATTTATTGGAGTGGAAGTAGGATAAGGATGAGCTCGAAGTCGCTGGACAAAGCGAAAGAAGCGGTTTCGAGAACGACGAGAAGCAGCAGCCTTCCCTTTTGTCCGCTCGTGGCTTTCTCGCTCCTACCTTTCTTTTTTACTACTCCCTCCATTTTGAAATTTTAGATTTATCAAAATTTAAATAAACCTATATACTAAATAGTGTCAAGATTTATTGACAAATCTGAGACATCAATTTTGGAATGGAGGGAGTACTAGAAAACATGGCGCGTCGACACTCCGCGTCTGGTGTAGTTGTATAGCGGTCGAAATTATCGCTGGAGATTGTCTGATATGTAATATAGGAGTAGTATAAATTGTTGTACGGAGTTATTGCAAGAGATGACTGTACTATCTACCCGGTAAAAAGGACGGGAGATAGTGAAATTAGTGTGGAAGAATTAAAATGATCAAAATAATTTGAAGTACTGATGGCGAATTACGGCGAGAAAATTAATTATTAAAGTCAATCAAATTACGAGAAGGAAGGTATCGACATGAAATTTTGGGTAGAAAACTATGCCTGACCAATAAATTATAGTGAGAAAATCACTCACCGTCTGACAAGTTACCCTGTAATAACTATCGGTAACTATTTTCCTTTTTCTCCACCACGAGATCACCTGGATGGATCTTTACTCGGGATCGGTTCATCACACGCCTAATCTGTTGGGCTTCGTCTTGTTTACCAGCTTACAGCTTAGGCCCAGTTCCTTTTAGCGCGGTTAAAAAATAAGTTCATAAGTCGTTTATTCTTTTTAGAATCAGTACCATATATATTTATGGAAGCAAAAAGTCTAAAATAAATAACAAATCATCAAGGTCTTAAATTTTTCTTATGCCATGACACTATCTTATGCTTTTTTTCAAAGACAACTGCATCGAAGCGACATAGGTACCAAACCACATATTCATAAATATTTTGGACACAGTCCCAATACCACGTGCACATGCACCTATTAGTATAAGGGGCGTGCCGAGCGTCCCCCGGGGGATCAAATCCCCGGATCCCCCAGGTCACGCCAGCCGTCCGATTAGGCTACTTTTGATCGTTTGATTAAGTTGTCTGTCTTCTCTCCCGCTTTTGCTTCCATAAACCCGAATGCAGCAAAACTAAACAGTGATTGCAGCAGAAAAAGGGTTTGTGAGACAAAACAAAAAATAGAGATCTCGCTAAACACCACATCGGAGATCTCGCCGGAAACACCGTAGCAAAAAGTGGGTGCTATTGTAGCAAAACCGACCTTCCCAAAAATATCACGCAGGGAAAAAACGGTGTGCTACTGTAGCAAAACCTTGTAGCAACAATTTTGTACTAAAATAGCAAAAACGATAAAACAATTGTAGCAAAAACTTTCTTCGGTTTTAGCAAATTTTGTTTATATAATGGAAGTTCACAAAAAGGTATGTAGCAAAAAAATCTATGTTGCAAATCCATAAAACCAATGTAGCAAAGCCGCATAAAAGTTTGTAGAAACGCCTACCATGAATTGTAGCAACTCCGACCGCCAATTGTACCAACGCCGGCCGCTGTTTGCAGCAAGGACACCTGCCAATTGGAGCAAGGTCGGTCGTCGCTGGCAGCAAAAACGGACGTGCCATGGTAGCATTGTTGCCAGCTACTTGTAGGAAAGCCACCCGCCAATTGGAGCAAGACTGGCCACCGTCGCTGGCAACAACCCCTGCCACCATGGTAGCAACGCTCCCCACACACAACTAGCAGGCCCGTGGTACATTTGCAGCAACATGGTAGGCATCATTGGAGAAGCACCTGCAGCTCGTGGTCGTCGTCCCTGACCTTGTAGCAGCGGGAGGATGTGGTGGAGAGCAGCGGGAGGCGCGGGGCGAGATGGGGCAAGGCGAATATTGGGTGGGTGCCGGTGCATAGATGAGTCGGCGATAGGGAAAACCTCCCAACTCCGAGGCTCGTCGGCGATGGGGAAGACAACCCACATCCTTCGTGAGCGCCTACCCTAGTGTGAGCATCTCCATCGTTGCCTCCATCTCCGGCAATAGCCCAGCCACCCTCGCTCCCATGGAAACTCGAGGTTGGTGACTGGTCGATCCATGGCGGCAACCTCCGTGGGATAGCAACGACATCGGATCCTGACGTGAAAGCAAATCAGTGGGGGCTAGGGGACTATGGCGCGGTGGCTTAGGGGGAGGGCGGCAACACGACGAGGTGTAGTGGGCGACGGTGGCATCCTGCCTCGTTCGTGAGTCAACGGGAGGCAGCGAAAAGGATAAGAGGAAAAAGGAGCGTCGCATGTGGGTCCCGTGGGGACGCGTGTCAACACCAGGAGGCGGGAGAACGCTCGCGTTGGATCCCCCGGTGGTTTCCAAGCGTTTTCCTTAGTATAATCAGCCAACATCGGCAGGATTACAAACACCAATATCTAGGGAAGATGAAATGAATAGCCTAATTGACGGCATTGAAGAACCGAGAGTACAAATCACCATTATTGAAATGTAGCAACCGGGATAGATACTGCGAGGACAAACCTCCTCACGGCAACCAACAAAAACCATCCAAGATCGATCCGACGTAGCAAGATATGAAAGACTATCTAAAGGAATTTGATCTTTCAATACTACCATTGGCATCCGTAAGAAACTCACGTCGTTGAACGAGGGCCGAAAGAGAACTTATTGAAGAGTTATCGTCTCTATCAACATGAATGCTATGAAAAAAGGCCATAGATCAGGTTTCTCGTTCCTCCTGACACACCGGCAAGGCCGGCCAGAGCGGGAAGAACCAAACAACAAAGAAGACGAAGATGCCGAGTTTTTGGAAGAGGCGACGTCTAGCTTGGAGACTCCTTGTTACTTTTTTAGGGTAAAAAGAGTTTATTGATTATCTGAATAGGGGATTACACTCAAGGCGTAGAAGTTCCAAAACCATCGGAGGGTCTTGAAGAATCCACTCCTGATTGTTTTCAGAACCCATAGACATTTTAGCTAAAACATGCGCTACCCTATTACAAACTTGATACGTTGGAAACATATCTATAATTTTTTATGCTCCATGCTTGTTTAGTATCTACTTTGCTTTACTTGTCCACACTTTGAGGTGCTTTTTACATGTTTTCTAGTACTAACCTATTAACAAGTTGCAACAGTGTCAGATGCCTGTTTTCTGTTGTTTTTGGTTTCAGAAAAGTTAGTAAAGAAATATTCTCGGAATTTGATGGGACGAAGGACAAAGTCAATTACTTTTCGTGGGGAACAAGAAGTCTAGAGGTGAGCCGGAGAGGCCGACCAGAGGGGCCAACCCCCCCCCCCCTAGGCGCGGCCACAGGTGGGCCCGCGCCTGGCTAGGGTTTGGTGGCCCTGGCCGCCTCCCGGTCTCGCCCCTTCGTCTATAAGAAGCTCCCGATGCAGAAACCCTGAGGACCCGATCAGAAATCCACGAAACCGTCTGTAGTCGCTGCCACCATCGTCCCTAGATCGGGGGGATCTGAAGCTCTTCCCGGCACCCTGCCGGAGGGGAGATCATCCCGTAGGCCTTCTCTCCAGTATGATTCATGAGTAGTTCCACCTTGGACTATGGGTCCATGTAGTAGCTAGATGGTTGTATCTCCTCCTTTGTGCTTTCATGTATAGATCTTGTGAGCTCCGTTCATGATCAAGATCTAATCTGTTTGTAATCATGCATGTTGTGTTTACAGGGATCCAATGGATACTGACATTATTATGTTGGTTTGATTAATGGTTTTATCTTTATGATTCTATCATGTCTGTGTTGTTTGTGATCTTGCATGCTCTCCGTTGCTAGTGGTTATCTTGGCCAAGTAGTTGCTAGTGACTCCAAGAGGGAGTATTTATGCTCGATAGTGGATTCATGGCTCTAGTTTCCAAGGGAAGTGACAATAATCTCTTCAGTTGTAGATGTGCTGTTGCTACTAGGGAGAAAACAACGGTCTCTTGTTCATGGAACATGTGGACTGTTTACCTTACACACTTTGCTTCAAGTAGTTGTCCATTGCTTACAACTTAATACTGGAGGGGGTTCGGATGATAACCTGAAGGTGGACTTCTAGTCATAGATGCAGTTGGATGACGGTCTATGTATATTGTTGTATTGCCCAATCAACCTCATAGGATCTTTCTGGCTAGTAATTGCATTGTTATGCCTTGCTCAGTTCCTATTAATTGCCCCGCTGTAATTTGTTTATCCTTCATGCCATGTTGTTTATCTAAGGAGAGCACCTCTAGTGAACTATGTGAAGGGTTTCGCAGCATAGTAAATGAAAAAAATTATACGGATGCGAACGAGAAAGCCAAGATCTAATCTAGGAGATGCAATCAACGAGAGAGATAGATGAGATTTTCATACCCTTTAAGAAATCGCACAGCGTAAACGTTCAACATAACGTGGTTGATGTAGTCGTACTAGCCGTCTCCTCCTCGCGATCCGATCCGATCCAACGCCACAAGTGACGGCGCCTCCGAGAGATGCACACGTACGGTGCCGCGACGTCTCCTCCTTCCTTGGTCCAGCAAGTGGGGTGGAGAGATGGATTGGATCTGCAGCACGACGGCATGGTGCTATGGTGGAGAGTTTCTGTGGCAGGGCTTCGCCTACGCGCAGTCGGAAGAGAGAGAGAGAGGTGGAGGGCAGCAGGACGGCGACTAGGGTTGGAGGAGTGGGAGCGGGAGGGTGCGCCCCTGCCCTCTTTATATAGGGGGCTGGCCGGCCCCCTTGGCCCCTCCTCCAAGCCCTACGGCGGCGGCCCCAAGGGTTGGAGTGGGGGGCAAGTTTCCCCCCTCCTTCTAGAAGATCTCCCCTAGGGTTTCCCCTAGGCTCGCATGCTGGGCCTTTGGGGCCTTGTGCCCCTGGACCAATGCGGCCAGGGCACTTCCCCTTAGTCCCACGCAGGCCCTCGACAAGTGGGCCCATGTTGGAACCACTCTGGAACCTCCTAGAACCTTCCGGTACGATACCGAATACTCTGAAACGATTCCGAAATCCAAAAACTGCTTTCCTTTATATGAATCTTATTCTCCGGACCATTCCGGAACCTCTCGTGATGTCCTGGATCTCATCCGAGACTCCGAACAAAAACTCATAAACCAATTATCCATTATATCCTAGCGTCGAGGCACGTTAAGTGTGTGACCCTACGGGTTCGAGAATATGCAGACATGATCTTCTATCAATAATCAACAACGGGATATGGAAACCCATATTGACTCCCACATATTCATCGATGATCATATCGGATGAACCACGATGCCAAGATTCAATTAATCCCATATATTCCCTTCGTCACGCGATATTTTACTTGCCCAAGATTCGATCGTTGGTATCGACATACCTAGTTCAATCTCGTTCACAGCAAGTACTTTACTCGTTCCGTAATCCAATATCACTTTGTGATTAACTCCATAACCACGTGCTTGCAAGCGGTGTTGATATCGATTACCGAGTGGGCCTGAAGTATATCTCTCCGACTCGGGAGGGACAAATTCCATCTCGATACATACAACCCAACAAGTACTTTCTGATCACCTGAGAGACACCTTTATGATCACCCTCACATAGGATGATGTTTGATGACCTCAAAGCTTTCTTCCGATACCAGGGAGTTGTATTATCTCATGGTCTAAGGAATACAATACTTGACATAAGAAAAAAGCTTTGCAAAGATGAACACGATGACACGATCTAATTGCTCTGTTTAATTTGGGTATGTCCATCATATCATTCTCCTAATGACATGATCTCATTATTAATCGACAACTCATGTCTATGGTTAGGAAACCTTTAACCATCATTAATAAATGAGCTAGTCCATAGAGGCGTACTAGGGACACGATGTTGTTCATAAACCACACAAGTATCAAAGATTTCGCTTAATACAATTCTAGCATGGAATATAAACTTTATCATGAACAAGAATTATAATAATAACATCTTTATTATTGCCTCTAGGGCATAATTCCAACAGTCTCCCACTTGCACTAGAGTCAATAATATAGTTTACATCTGGCAACAATCTAACACCCATGGCATTAAGGTGTTGATCATGTTTTGCTCGTGGAAGAGGTTTAGTCAATGGATCTGCGGCATTCAGATCTGTATGTACTTTGCTAATCTTCAGATCTCCATCTGCTACATAATCTCGAATTATATGAAAACGGCGGTTGATGTGCTTGGACTTTGGATGATATCTTGGTTCCTTAGCCAGTGCTATGGCACCAGTGTTGTCGCATAATATCTCCAGTAGGTCCAAGGCACTTGGAACCACACCAAGCTCAGTGATGAAGTTCCTGATCCAAACTCCTTCACTTGACGCTTCTGAAGCAGCCATGTATTCCGCTTCTATTGTAGATCCCGCCATCACGCTTTGCTTGCAGCTTCTCCAGCTCACAGCTCCACCATTCAAAATATAAATGTATCTTGTCTGAGATTTAGAATCATCCGGGTCGGTGTCAAAACTAGCGTTAACGTAACCTTTTACGACGATCTGCTCATCACCTCCATAGACCAAGAACATTTATTTAGTCCTATTTAAATACTTTAGGATGTTCTTTACGGCTGTCCAATGTTCCACTCCTGGATCGCTTTGGTATCTGCTCGTCAAACTAAGAGCATTGGACACATCCGGTCTAGTACATAGCATGGCATACATGATAGAACCTATGGCCGAGGCATATGGCACTTTGCTCATAGTGTCTCTATCATTTACCGTAGCTGGACACTGAGCCTTGCTCAATATCTTACCTGACAACATGGGCAATGAACCTTTCTTTGCTTTATCCATTCCGAACCTTTTCAGAACTTTGTCTAGGTATGTACTTTTGCTTAAAGCTATTAGGCGTCTTTGTCTATATCTATAGATTTTGATGCCCAATATATAAGCAGCTTCTCCTAGGTCTTTCATTGAAAAACATTTATTCAAATAACTCTTCACATCGTTAAGCATACCAATGTCATTTCCAATAATCAATATGTCATCCACATATAGTACCAAAAATGTCACCGAGCTCCCACTCAGTTTCTTGTAAATACAAGCTTCATAGCAATTTGGAACAAATCCAAAGCTCTTGATCACTTGATCAAAACGAAGGTTCCAACTCCGAGATGCTTGCTTCAGTCCATAAATGGAACGCTAAAGTTTGCACACCTTATTAGCATCCTTAGTATCGACAAAACCTTCGGGCTGCATCATATACAACTCTTCATCAATGTTGCCATTGAGGAACACAGTCTTGACATCCATCTGCCATATTTCATAATCATGAAATGCAGCAATTGCTAATAAAATCTGAATGGACTTAAACATCGCTACGGGAGAGAAAGTCTCATCGTAGTCAACACCTTGAACTTGTCGAAAACCTTTTGCGACAAGCTGAGCTTTATAGACAGTAACATTACCATCCGCGTTTGTTTTCTTCTTGAAAATCCATTTGCACTCAACGGCCTTACGGTCGCTAGGAGGGTCCACCAAAGTCCATACTTGGTTTTTGCTCATGGATCCCAATTCGGATTTCATGGCCTCTAGCCATTTCTCAGAGTCTGGGCTCATCATTGCTTCCTCATAATTCGCAGGTTCACTGTTGTCTAACAACAAGACGGGTAAGACAGGGTTGCCGTACCATTTAGGAGTGGCACGTGACCTTGTTGACCTGCGAAGTTCAGTAGTAGCATCGTTCAAAGTTTCATGATCCTCATTATTAGCTTCCTCTCTTGTTGGTGCAAACGGCACTGGAACAATTTCAGGTGCTGCGCTACTCTTCAACTCGAGAGAAGGTTCAATAACCTCGTCTAGCTCTACCTTCCTCCCACTCACTTCTTTCGAGAGAAACTCCTTCTCAAGAAAGGATTCATTATTTGTGACAAACACTTGGCCTTCAGATCTGTGGTAGAAGGTATACCCAATCATTTCCTTAGGGTATCCTATGAAGACGCATTTCTCCGCTTTGGGTTCGAGCTTGTCCGGCATCAACTTCTTGACGTAAGCTTCGCATCCCCAAACTTTATAAACGACAAGTTAGGTTTAGCACCAAACCATAGTTCATACGGTGTCGTCTCAACGGATTTAGATGGTGCCCTATTTAAAGTGAATGTAGCGGTTTCTAATGCATAACCCCAAAATGATAACGGCGAATCTGTAAGAGACATCTTTGATCGCACCATATCTAATAGAGTTCGATTCCGGCGTTCAGACACACCATTGCGCTGTGGTGTTCCGGGTGGCGTGAGTTGCGAAACGATTCCGCTTGCTTTAATATGCGTGAGAAAATCATAACTCAAATATTCACCTCCACAATCGGATCGTAGAAAATTTAATTTTCCTGTTACGATGGTTTTCCACTTTGTTTTGAAATTCTTTGAACTTTTCAAACGTTTTAGATTTATGTTTCATTAAATAGATATACCCATATGTACTTAAGTCATCAGTAAAAGTGAGAAAATAGCGATATCCGTGCGTCGAAACACTCATTGGTCCGCATACATCGGTATGTATGATTTCCAATAAGTTCGTTGCTCGCTCCATTATTCCAGAGAACGGGGTTTTGATCATCTTGCCCATGAGGAACGGCTCGCACGTGTCAAATGATTAAAAATCAAGAGACTCCAAAAGTCCATCAGAATGGAGTTTCTTCATGCGTTTTACACCAATATGACCTAGACGGCAGTGTCACAAATAAGTTGGATTATCACTATCTACTTTGCATCTCTTAGCCTCAATGTTATGGATGTGCGTTTCATTGCTTTCGAGATTCAGAAGAAATAAACCATTCACAACAGGTGCATGACCATAAAAGATGTTATTCATATAAATAGAACAACCATTATTCTCCGATTTAAATGAATAACCGTCTTGCAATAAACACGATCCAGATATGATGTTCATGCTCAACGCAGGCACATAATAACATTTATTAAGGTTTAAAACTAATCCCGAAGGTAAAACTAAGGAGAGCGTGCCGACGGCCATCACATCAACTTTTGATCCATTGCCAACGCGCATCGTCACCTCATCCCTTGCTAGCCGCCGTATATTCCCTAGCTCCTGTTTCGAGTTACAAATATTAGCAACTGAACCAATATCATATACCCAGGCACTACAACGAGCGCTAGTAAGGTAAACATCAATAACATGTACATCAAATATACCTTTAATGGTGCCAGCCTTCTTGTCCGCTAAGTACTTCGGATAGTTGCGCTTCTAGTGATCCTTGTCCTTACAATAGAATCACTCAGTGTCCGGCTTAGGTCCAGACTTGAGCTTCTTCTCAGTAGGGTCAACGCGCTTGCTGCTACCTTTCTTGAAGGATTTCTTTGCACCCTTACCTTTCTTGAAGCTAGGGGTCTTGTTGACCATCAACACATGATTATCTTTCTTGATATCCACCTCCACAGCTTTCAGCTTAGCGAAGAGCTCAGTGATCGTATCAGTGGAACCAATTTGATTGTGAGTAACTACAAAACCTTTGTAGCTAGGAGGGAGTGATTGCAGAACTCTGTCAATCTTGAGCTCTTCTGGAATCTTGCAGTCCAGTTGCTCAAGACATTGAGTGTAGCCCGACACCTTAATGGCGTGCTCACTAACGAAACTCCCTTCCTCCATCTTGCAGTTAAAGAACTTCTCAGAGATCTCATATCTCTCAGAACGGGCCTGAGTCTGTAACATGGTTTTCAGTTCCTCAAGAATCTCAAAGGGCCCGGCGAACTCCTCAAAATGATTTTGAAGGTCCGGTTCCATAGCAAACAACATGGTACTCTTAATCACTCCATAATCATCTTTGCGCGACTGGTAAACAGCTTTTTCATCACCGCATCAATAGCGGCGCCACCTAGCGCTTTCTCTAGTACATAGTCCTTTGTCCGTCAATGAGAATGATTCTCAGTTATGAACCAGTTGGTGAAGTTAGACTCATTGTTCTTAAGCTTTTCTTTCTTAGCAAAAACGTTGAAGTTGAAGTTGTACTTAGCCATTTGATCTACAAAATTTGCAAATACAATTTAGACTATGTTCATGATAACTAGTTCAACTTAATCAAATTACTAGATAAACTCCCACTAAATTCAATATCCCTCAAGTTGTTTAGTGAACACGATCCAAATTCACCACACCTAATCCGATCTTCACGAGAAGAGATGTGGTTTCAATGGTGGACAACAAAGTGTCGATCATATCATTCATATGACTCATGCTTAACCTTTTGGCTCGTGTGTTCCGAGGCCATGTCTGTATATGCTAGGCTCGTCAAGTCAAACCCAAGTATTTCCGCGTGTGCAAAACTGGCTTGCACCCGTTGTATGTGAACGTAGAGTTTATAGCACCCGATCATGACGAGGTGCTTGAACACGACGAACTTTCGCAATGGTGCATTGTAACACCCTCAGAATCGGACCTATGCAAGTTTTAGCAAAATTCGCCAAACCCGCATAGAAACGATTCAAAGGTGCCCACCAGGCACTTTCGTGCGGGTGGAAAACGAAGTAATAACATTACACAACAGTCCTCGATGGGACCCACAGAACAGATATATATATAACAGCGACTCAAAGAGTCAAGAATACAAATATAATATACATAGATCCAAATCACCTTGAAAACGGTAGAGCGTCCGACTACGGACAAGAAGCAAATGGGGCTAAGAGCCCTGAAGAATAACCAATGGCGTCCATAACCCTGCCCAGGCCAAGCCGGAGGGGTAACCCTGCTAACGGCGTCGATCTCAAAACCTGCTTAAACAAAAGGGGTGCCGGCAAAGGGCAAAGGAAAAAGAGGAGCGTCGATCGAGGCCAAGACACGGCGAGGCTAGACCGGCGGTCCTCGCCTACATAGGTATGGTGGATCGAGCGGCGGCAAAGATGCACTAAACAACCTATAGAGACTCGATACAATGGCGGATATCGAGGGTAAGAAAGACCTATTCAGATCCAACTGAAGCTAACACCAAACAAACCCATCCCGTGTTTCCCTCGAGACCAAACGAGGAAGTCAACCGAGGAACTCACGTTAGCGCTTTATTTATTCGGTTATGGTTGCGGCACTTTACTAGTCAAGTTTAGATAATCGTCCCGATAAAATAAGCAAGGGCACTTTTAGTTAACCCTTCCGTTATAGTGGCAAGACTTACTAGTCGATACATTTAACATGAGATAACCCATAAACCCAAAGCAGTTGTTGGTACTTTTAATCAGCTAATTCCGTTGAAGTTGCCATACTTACTAGTCAGTACAATGGTCGCGACAAGCCAAACAAGCAATTGTGGGCGTATTAATTAGTCATTCCATTATAGTGAAGCGATTACTAGTCATTATAAGTCAAATTTATAGCAATAAACTTTAGTTATGCTTGTCTATGATCGAGATCTTGTGCTCCAAGTCGTCCATATCCGCGGACACGGCTTTCGAAAGTTTTACCCGGCGGGTGCACCAATAGCAACACACGCCGATCAACCTCGGAAAAACCAAACAAAACCCAACGAGGCTTTCACGATGAACAATCACAGGATTCAGAAATATTTCAGGGGCCACCTTGTAGTACACCAAGCAAGTAAGCAAGCTTCGAGACGGACCCAAGGTTTGTGGGGTCAAGCAGAACGACAGATCCCCAAACGGGGACTTGATACCACGAACGGGTCACAAGTCCTAAAGACAAGTGTGCTCCTCGCACAATTTAAATACGTAGTAGCATGGCATAAGTACAGATAGTAAATAAAACCTCAAACTAGTTTGTGGCCCCAAGAAATAAGGATGAATCAAGCTCGCTCGAGGGGTCCCATATACCTCCGGATGTGGATAGCGCGATAAATCAAGGAACAGTATCAAGTACTCGGGGTCTTACGGGACACAAGTGGGCGTCGAAACCAAATATTATATATCACCCACCGATGCCTCTGCTTATTTCAATTTTAGTTGTTTAACAGAAATTAAAGTGATGATAAGTAAAACTAGAATCATCTCCAACATCAACAGCGGTAATACATCAAGAATCGTGGCATATGACACACATCGACTTGAGCAAGCAACTACGACGCCGCAAGTCCAACTATCTACCAAACACAGGTAATAGGGTGTGTCCAAGGCAATATATAGGCTGCAGGAAATATCACGGGTGCGGAAACTAAAGCATCGCATACCGATAGCAATATATCAACAGGAGGGAGTAAAGACTATAAAAGTAAGATAGGTAGAAAGGGGAGATGCTCTTTGAAAACATTGTCGAAAGGTTCATCCGAAGATCGGGGCGAAGCTCACATCAACTCAACGGCCTTATCCGCGAAGAAGCAAAACACTAGAATAAACACCGGATGCAATATTTAATACAACGGCAGAAGATCGGCATGATGCATGCATGATGGATGACATGGCAAAGATGCGATGCGATTAGGTCAAATTAAGCGGTACCGGGGTCCCGACAATTATTCAGATGGTTCAAGTTATTTAAATCCCCCGCAATTTAAATGTGGTTTTAGCATGGCAAAAGTTAGCACCGGGTTCGCTACACCAATTTAAATGAGGCCAATATAAGGCTAGATTTGCCCGCATATGGGCCCCATATTTAATTATAAGGTGAATCGGCATAAGGCCCCCAAACCACAGATAAGGATGCATGCATGGACAATTCAATTTGCTACAATTTGTTGTTATGTTATAAAATAAGGTTTCGGAAAAGGGTTCACACATTGAGGGGTCTCGACGGTCTTGGGTTCCGGGGTTCGGGGTCGGACTCAGGGTTCAGGGTTCGGCGAGGTCGTTCTCGGACTCAGGGGTAGGTCTTGGCGCATCCGGGGTCTTCGGGTCACGTTGTTGGGTCCCACGGGGTCGATCTTGTCTTCGGGGTGAAGCGCTTGTCGGTCTCGTGGCGATCTTTGCGTCCTTCCGGTTCGGGTTTTGGCGTCCGAGGGTAGATCTGGGCGTCCGAGGTTCACTCCGTGGCCGTGTTGCAGATCTTGTCGGTTCCACCTCGAAGACCTTGTTGTGCTGCAGTGGGGATCGTGGTGCATCGGGGTTCGGGTCTTTGGGGTTGTCCTTCTGCGCCATGTTGGAGATCTTGAGGGTTCGGCTCGATCGAGGTGCAAAGCTTGAGTGTTGACGCTGGCGATCTTCGGGAGGTACTCTGGGTTCCAACTAAGACGGTTGGTGAAGGACATGCAACGGAGTCGGTTCCACGAGTTCCGGCCAGCAGCTCTTGTCGTGCTTCACGCGATCTTGTTCCTTGTGCACTTGGCCTACTTGGCTTCGGAGTTACCTCGGGTCGCATGAGCCGCATTTCACGGCCGAGGCGGCGGGCTGCGCCGACGCCCTGCGGTCGAGGCAAAGGCGCCTGAAGCAGCCTGGCGGCGGACCCAGCACCTAGCGGAGGGCGTCGAGCTGGGCAGGCTGGCGAAGGTGGAGGCTCGGCGAAAGATGGCGACGGCGAGGCGCCGGCAGAGGCGGCGGTTGTCTCGGGCTTGGCGGAGCGAGGCGCAGCGAGGGCGAGGCGAGCGCCGAGGCGGCGAGGACGGCTGGAGGAGGAAGCCGCGGAGGCAGGCCTTGGCTGAGGCGGCCTTGGCAGAAGCAAGCAGCTTGGATGAATCTGTGGCCGGGCGCAGGTCGGCGGCTTCGGCCAATGTGTGACAGAGGCGCTGGAGATGGAGGCCGGAGAGGCAGACGGTGGTTCGCTGGGAAGGAGGCGAGCGAGGAGGCAAGGCGAGGCGGCGGTGTGAGCGAGGGGTTTCAGCGAGGACCGCCGAGGTGGAGGGCTCGGGCAGGGCTCTTGAGGCGGTGAGCTGATTCAGCTGAGCTAAGTGAGGGGCGGTGAGGTGAGATCGCGCGAGGCGAGTGAGCGAGCCGGCTTGAGCGGAGGCGGGAGGCGTCGCGGATCTGAGGCTCGAGGCCACGGTGTGAGGCGCTGTCGGTGTGGGCTGGGAGCAGGGAGAAGAACAGGGGAGGAGGAGGGAGGTGGGCGCGCGTGGGAGACGGGTCCCGTGGGGCAGTGGGACCAGCATGGGGATTGGTGGTGGGGTGACCAGCGGGGTGAGAGGTTGGGGGTTTGACCGCAGGCGTCGTCTGTATGCGTGTGTTGTGTGGTGGAGGGTGGGAAGAGAGAGAGAGGGGGCTGCTGAGGTGGCAGGGTGTGGTTGGTTGAGGGAGTGAGAGAGGTGAGGTGTCACTAGTTGATTGGAGGGGGTGAGGTGGCCAGGGGTGTGGGTAGGTTAGATGGTAGCTTTAGGAATTAGGAGGTGGACCGTTTGGTTTTACGGGGTGGTCGTTGGTCGTCCGCTCGATCGCCACTAAAATAAATATAAATTTTATTATTTCAAACAAAACTTTTGCAACCCGATATCGGCAAAACAAAATATTCCGGCGACCCGGATTTTAATTTTTGAATCAAGAGGGGGCGTTTTAGAAAACAAAACGGGTGTTGCGAAAATAGTTTTGGCAAGCAGTGCATGATGATGACGATGCAATGCACAAATTCAACGCGATTTTCTAGTAGTGGTTTTGCGGGATGCCACATGCATACATGGGGAGAACACAATTTAATCTTGATCTTTAAGTGAGGAATCATCTTATAATGCTACCGTCGCGATCCAAGCATAATAAGATACATAAAAGGATAAACATCACATGCATATAATTTTATGTGACATGGTATAGCCAATCTCCGCGCAATGATCTCCATCTTGTGCGCGCCAGTATGATCTCCATCACTCCATCATGATTGCCTCCACCACGAATAGCAACTACAACTATTGCTAACTACTTAGCGATAAAGTAAAGCTATTACATGACGTATAAGAAGTTGACACGCAGGTCATACACAATTATAAAGACAACCATATGGCTCCTTTCGGTTGTGAACTCATCGACATGCAAGTCGTGAAATATTATAAAACATGATCATTGCATACAACATACACATCATGTCTTGGGACATACCATATCACAAAACACTCCCTGCAAAAACAAGTTAGACGCCTCTACTTTGTTGTTCCATGTTTTACGTGGCTTATGGGAGTAACAAGCTAAGAACGATTCTTACCTACGGAAAGCCACAACGGTGATATTATGGTTGCTAACATCTGGTGTAAATCCCATGACTACTATAGTGAGAGAAACTGGCATCCACCAGCCGCATGTGTGGAACAAGCCACGCAGCGTCAAGTGCGGTCTCTCGTGAACGAGGTCGTAAAGTTGGCCCGGACCGCTTCGATCTCACTATGCGCGCCATAAGAAATACACAACAAGAGGCTTGCAACAAAAAACAACGCCAATAACAAGCATGTTATGTTCTACTCGTGAAACACATCTACGCATAGATCTAGCTCGATACCACAAGGGTTTTGCAGCATAGTAAATCAAAAAAATTCTACGGATGCGAACGAGAAAGCCAAGATCTAATCTAGGAGATGCAATCAACGAGAGAGAGCGATGAGATTTTCATACCCTTGAAGAAATCACACAGCGGGAACGTTCAACACAACGTGGTTGATGTAGTCGTACTAGCCGTCTCCTCCTACGGATCCGATCCGATCCAACGCCGCAAGTGACGATCCGATCCAACATCGCAAGTGACGACTGTTGGGAATATGCCCTAGAGGCAATCATGTATGATGATATTTCCCATTGTATTCATAAAGTTATTAAGTAGTCCTTGTATAAACATCTGATGTGTATCATTGAATATGTGATTCAGTTGTGGAACTATGCATTCATGTTGTTTATACTAAATATCCTTGGTCATAGAGGTTGTGCTGGACACACAACTTAGACCAATGTGAAAGTTGGCTTGATGACTCGGTTCCACTTGTCATGGGCATGGAGATGCTATTCCAACTTACACAGACTAGGCTAAAGAGTTTAGCGAGTCGGATTGACCCATATTGAGGTACAACGAACTAAGCTGTCATTTGTATATCTCAATCAATGTAATCCTTAGACCTGAGGTTGTTGCATAGTCCGAGTTGAGGATCACCGACTTAGGTTCTGGCAACGCTGATCCGTGAATCGGCGCTTATAAAGGCAGGGTTCGGGTCGACTGAGAATCAAGCTGCGTGATGTGAATAACCAAGATGGGATTTTGCCCCTCCACTTGGAGAGATATTCTCTGGGCCCTCTCGTGAGATATGATTCGGAAAGCATGGCCATGCACGACTCGGTTAAGTGTTAACCGAGGCGATCGGCTAAGAGTTAGTCGGGTGAATCACTTATCTCGGATCGAGAAGAGAGTCGGACTATTTAAGGGATGACAAATATTCGCCTATAGTCTGACAAGGTATATCGTGAGGCAAAAGGGACTCAGACGTAAGTCGCATTGAAAAGGCAAGTCGTCATGACTCTTTGGTACTTGGGAATCGGTACGTTCTGCTAGGAGCCGATGCCAATTGATCGATTGTGAGTTGGACTCTAATCGTGTCCAAGTAACCATGAGCCTGCGGGGTCACACACTTAAGAGCGGGAGCAGGTTCGGATTGGATCCGAATCATATAATCTGGTTGGGTTGTACCTAAACCAGATTAGGACTGAGTTAGTGAGTTGGACTCACGGTGACTAATGTTTTATGGGCTTTAGTGAATGGGTCGCGCGAGCAGAGCCCACGTTCACTTCCTATATATAGTGGAGCAAAGTAACCCAGAAAGGTTAATCGTTGTTCGGTTAGGTTATTCCATGTGTTGGAAACCCTAGCTCCACAGCAGTCCAGCCGCCGTAACGAACCTAGCAGTTCGCCGCCGGTGCTCCTCCTTGTACGTGTGGATACCAGCAGAGGTGCTGACGATCGCACCGGGGATCGGATCGTGAGGATCTGATCGCATCAATCGACGCGCTTCATCAAGAATCCGCAACCGCGTCTAGTGGTAAACCTCGTGGCCTTCTACCTCGGCTAGGTCTTGGGATCACCACGTTAGAGGAAAAGTTTTGTTTTATCTGCGTGGCCCAACAAAGGGTATCGAGCGATAGCTTCGGTTTTAGGCTCGAGATCTCGCATATGTGATATGCGGTAGGCTATAGATGAGATCTATGTGTTGTTTTGGTGGTCGATCTATGAGATAGATCGGTTTTGTATGAAGTTGATTGGATCAACTGTACTCGGGGAATGGTAGATCTGATTTCCGTGATCATACTGCTGAGGTCGTGGAACGACATACCCCTACCGGTCGGCTTCCGCCATCGGGGTAGACTGTGACACGTAAATCCAGAAGCGGTGATCGAAGATCAAAAAGTTCCGAGTTTCACCCTGTCGTAGCGCCTTAGATGTCGTTCCGAGTAGCGGTGATCCAGGACCGCCGGCTTCGCCCTGTCGTAGCGCCTTAGATGTCGTTCCGAGTTTCACAACGCCGGTAGATATTGTATCTATGCATAACTTGTTTTTGCAGGAAGTTGTGAATGGTATGGTTCATGTGCATGTGATGTATGTGTGTAATCCATACGTGATCTGCGAATCACGGTTTTTGTCGGTTGGAGCCTAGGTGTCATTATCTTATTGTATAACGACCTGGATTCTCTATGTAATTTACTTTACTAAGCTAGTGTAGCTGTTTGAGAACCCGGAAGGCATGCATAGGCGTTGTACATGTCGGACATGGAGTAAGACGGCAAGTGACAAGAGTTGGCACGAGTCGGATTACAAGCTTTGTGGAGATGGAGATCACCATGAAGAGAGCCATACCATTTCACATTATAATTGCTTTATTTTGTGTTATTGTTATGTCTCGGTTTACCTCTATTAGATAGTCGGTAAATTTAATCCCTCAAAGAAGGTCTAGTCGGTTTTCCGCCGTGTTTGCACCATCACAAGTCGGACATTTTGGTAGTGGGCTCATAAAATTGAGGTGCTGCCAATTCTTTTCGACTAGGTGGGTTCGAGTCGGACTCTTCGCAGTAAACACTTGGTAAGCTAGGCAGTCTATCACAATTTGTGGGACTCGGGAAAGGTCGGATGGGAGCCGGGCATGTGATGCCACCCGTCCAGAGTCGCATGAGATGCGATTGACAAGGAGTTGTCTACCTAGATCACTTGGCGGCTAGCGGTGATGCTAAAGCTCACTAGCCGACTTGCTTATTTAGGATCCTGAATCACTAAGTAACCATCGGAGGGTGTTGGTTCTAGTGGGAGCATAAAATATTAAAATGTTTAATATGCTTGCTCTTTTATGAATACATGTCTTAAGTGTTTTGCATATTTTCTTGTAGATCATGGCACCAAGTAGTCACTCTCGGTTATCCGGTTTTGCGTTGAGAACCATTCTTGAGAAAGATAAACCGAACGACACTAATTTTACCAACCGGTATTGAAATCGAGAATTGTTCTCAAACAAGAAAAGAAGGACCATGTCCTAGACAACCCACTTCCAGATGAGCCGAATGAGAATGCGATCGCAGCAGCCACCAATGCCTACCGTCGGGCTAAAGATGAGTCCACGGATATTAGCCGCCTTATGCTTGCTCACATGGAACATGACTTGCAAAAGCAGTTGAGCATGTTGAGGCCTACGATATGATCGAAAGCCTCAAAAGTATGTTCGTGCTCGGTAAGACGAGAGGTATCAAGTCTCTCGTGCTTTGCTGAGTTGCAAGCTTAAGGATGGTGATCCACCGAGTCCGCATGTGATCAAAATGGTTGGTTACGTGCGTCTGGAGAGGCTTGGCTATCCCATAAGCGAAGAGTTCGCTACGGATATAATTGAACTCTCTTCCTAGTGCATATGGGCGGTTCATTTCAACTACCACATGCATGGTATGGATAAGAAGATCACTGAATTGCATGGGATGCTCAAGCAAGAGGCGGATCTCAAGAAGGGCACCGATCAAGTGTTGATGGTGCGAATAAGGCTAAGTTCAAGAAGAGTTCTTGGACTAAGAAGAAGGCTAAGTCGAGGAAAGCGTGCTCGGGACCTGTCCCAAGCGCTTCCTCGTGGACTAAGCCATCTCCTTCACCGGATCCACTTGCTTCTCTGCCGCAAGGGATGGCCATTGGAAGAGGAATGCAGCAAGTACTTGGACAAAGCCAAGAGTGGAGGTATGACTTCCGACTCGGTACACTTGTTTGCAATGTTATAGACATATCTTCTTTGATGCACCTAATAGTTCTTGGGTATATGATACCGGATCGATTATTCACATCGCAACTCGTTGCGAGGGAGTAAGAACTAGGAGCGTAGCAAGAGGCGAGGTTGATATTCGAGTCGGCAACAAAGCAAGAGTTGCTGCGTTGGAAGTCGACACGATGCAACTTCATTTACCTTCGGATTCATTATGGAACTAAATAATTGTTATTATGTTCCGATTTTAGTCGAAACATTATTTATGCTTCATGTTTGATGAGGCAAGGCTATGAGTCGAATATCAAGAATAATGGTTGTTCTTTGTATTTGAATGATATGTTTCACGGCTTTGCACCCGTCGTAACGGGTTATTTATTTTGAATCTTGATGGTGAGTCGGTTTATAACATAAATGCTAAAAGGTTGAAACCAAATGATCTGAATATGACTTACTTTTGGCACCGCCGGCTTGGTCATATAAGTTGGAAAGCATCGAAGAAGCTCCATGATGATGGACTCCTAACTTCGTTCGACTTGGAGTCGCTCGAGACATGCGAATCTTGCCTACTCGGCAAAATGACCAAGACACCTTTTGCAAAGAGTTGCGAAAGGCGTCCGACTTGTTGGGACTAGTACATAGTGATGTATGTGGACCAATGAGCACGACAAAGGGGTGGTTATGAGTACTTCATTACCTTCACGATGATTTGAGTAGGTATGGATATATCTACTTAATGAAACATAAGTCGGAAGCCTTTGAAAAGTTCAAAGAATTCCAGAATGAAGCAGAATCAACTTGGCAAGAAAATAAAGTTTCTTGATTGCTCCGAGGAGGCGAGTACATGAGCCATGAGTTTGATGACCATCGAAAAGTTGTGGAATAGTTCCTCAACTTACTCGCCAGAACGCATACAAAGGAATGGTGTTTGGAAAGGCGGAATCGGACCTTGTTGGACATGGTACGATCAATGATGAGTCAGACAGATATGCCTTTATCATTTTGGGGTTATTGTCTAGAAACAAGGCGTTCACACTAAACAAAGTACCATCAAAATCGGTAGAAGACACCGCATGAGATGTGGACAGCAAAAGCCGAGTTTGTCTTTTCTTAAGATTTGGGGTTGTGAAGCTTTTGTCAGCGACTTGATCGGACAAGCTTCTGACCAAGTCGGATAAATGTATTTTCGTGGGTATCCGAGGAAACCTTGGGTTACTACTTCTACAACCGAGAAGAGGGCAAAGTGTTTGTCGCTCGGGCGGTGTCTTCCTTGAGAAAGAGTTTCTCGGTCGGGGAGTAAGTGGGAGCACGTGCAACTCAAGAAATTCGAGAGGAATCGGCTTATAGCGAATCGGCAAAAACCTTGGAGGATGAGCCGATCGTGGCGTATGAGCCGATAGCGACACCGTACTACGAAGATCGGCAAGATTACGAAGTGTTCGTGATGTGTTCTTGTTAGGCGGTGATGAGCCGCAAATTATTCGGAGCGATGGTGGGATCGATTCGAGTCATGGCTTGGAGCCATGAGATCCGAGATAAAGTCCATGGATGAAAATCAAGTTTGGAACTTGGTTGATCGCGAAGACGGTGCAAGACCATCGAGTGCAAATGGGTCTTTAAGAAGAAAACTGATATGGATGGAAATGTTTCAATCTATAAGGCACGCCTTGTCGAAGGGGTTCCGGCAAGTTCAAGGAGTTGATTCTGACGAGACTTTCTACCGTAGCGATGCTTAAATCAGTTAGGATCATGTTAGCTATAGCGGCCTATTTCGACTATGAGATATGGCGGATGGATGTCAAAACGGCTTTCCTTAACGGAAATTTAACCGAGGGCGTGTATATGATACAAATAGGGTTTTGTCGATCCGGCTAATGCTGACAAGGTATGCAAACTTCAGAAATCCATTTACGGGTTGAAGCAAGCATCTCGGAGTTGGAATATTCGCTTTGATGAGGTAGTCAAATCGTTTGGCTTCATCAAGAGTGATCATGATTCTTGTTTATACAAGAAGTTTAGTGGGAACAAAGTAAATTTTCTAATCTTATATGTGGATGACATATTACTGATTGGAAATGATGTCCAGATGTTGCAAGAAACCAAGGAATCATTGGAAAGGAGTTTCTCAATGAAAGACTTGGGTGAGGCAACATACATCCTCTAATCCGGATCTATAGAGATAGATCAAGGAGGCTCATTGGATTGAGTCGAGTACTTATTTGGACAAAGTGTTGAAAAGGTTCAACATGGAATCGTCTAAGAAGGGTTCTTACCGATGTCCCATGGTGTAAAACTTAGCAAGACTCGGTGTCCTTCGACAACCGATGAGCGAAGTAGGATGAGTGCGATTCCATATGCTTCTAGCTTGGATCCATCATGCGCCATGATTTGTACTAGGCGGATGTTTCCTATGCTCTAAGTGTTGTGGCGGATACCGGCTGATCCGGAGAGATCCATCGGACAATGCTAAAAATATCCTAAAGTACTTGAGAAGGACTAAGGATATGTTCTTGGTTTATGGTGGTGAAGATGAACTTAGTGTAAAGGGTTACACGGATGCAAGTTATCTCACCGACTCGATGATTCGTTCGCAATCCGGATCGTGTTTATTATAAACGGAGGTCGTGTGGTGGAAAAGTTTCAAGCAAGAGGCGTATGCTGCGTCTACAACAGAGGCTGAGTATATTGCCGCCTCGGAGGCAGCAAAGGAAGCTGTTTGGATGAGGAATTTCCTCATGGATCTTGGTGTGGTTCAGGGCTCGTCCAATCCGTTAGACGTGTATTGTGACAACAATGGTGCTATTGCACAAGCCAAGGAACCTAGACAACACCATAAGAACAAGCACATACTCATGCGGTACCACCTGATTCGCCAGTTCGTGGATCAGGGTGATATCAAGTTATGCAAGGTACACACGGATGCAAATATTGCGGATCCGTTGACAAAGCCGTTACCACAGCCGAAGCATGAGGCGCACCTGAGAGCCATGGGCATTAGATGCTTAGACATGTGATGTCGGAAGATTGACTCTAGTGCAAGTGGGAGATCGGGAATATGCCCTAGAGGCAATCATGTATGATGATATTTCCCATTGTATTCATAAAGTTATTAAGTAGTCCTTGTATAAACATCTGATGTGTATCATTGAATATGTGATTCAGTTGTGGAACTATGCATTCATGTTGTTTGTACTAAATATCCTTGGTCATAGAGGTTGTCTTTGGACACACAACTTAGACCAATGTGAAAGTTGGCTTGATGACTCGGTTCCACTTGTCATGGGCATGGAGATGCTATTCCAACTTACAGACTAGGCTAAAGAGTTTAGCGAGTCGGATTGACCCATATTGAGGTACAACGAACTAAGCTGTCATTTGTATATCTCAATCAATGTAATCCTTAGACTGAGGTTGTTGCATAGTCCGAGTTGAGGATCACCGACTTAGGTTACATCAACGCTGATCCGTGGGCAGCGATTATAAAGCGGGGTTCGGTCGACCGAGAATCAAGCTGCGTGATGTGAATAACCAAGATGGGATTTTGCCCTCCACTTGGAGATATTCTCTGGGCCCTCGTGAGATATGATTCGAAAGCATGGCCATGCACGACTCGGTTAAGTGTTAACCGAGGCGATTAGCTAAGAGTTAGTCGGGTGAATCACTTATCTCGGATCGAGAAGAGAGGCGGACTATTTAAGGGATGACAAATATTCGCCTATAGTCTGACAAGGTATATCGTGAGGCAAAAGGGACTCAGACGTAAGTCGCATTGAAAAGACAAGTCGTCATGACTCTTTGGTACTTGGGAATCGACGCTCGCTAGGAGCCGATGCCGATTGATCGATTGTGAGTTGGACTCTAATCGTGTCCAAGTAACCATGAGCTCGCGGTCACACACTTAAGAGCGGGAGCAGGTTCGGATTGATCCGAATCATATAATCTGGTTGGGTTGGACCTAAACCAGATTAGGACTGAGTTAGTGAGTTGGACTCACGGTGACTAATGTTTTATGGGCTTTAGTGAATGGGTCGCGCGAGCAGAGCCCACGTTCACTTCCTATATATAGTGGAGCAAAGTAACCCAGAAAGGTTAATCGTTGTTCGGTTAGGTTATTCCATGTGTTGGAAACCCTAGCTCCACGATCAGCCGCCGTAATCGAACCTAGCGGCACGCCGTGCTCCTCCTTAGACGTGTGGATACCACAGAGGTGCCGCGATCAGCACCGTGACGATCGGATCGTGAGGACTGACCGCATCAATCGACGCTTCATCAGTAATCCGCAACCGCGCGTCTAGTGGTAAACCTCGTGGCCTTCTACCTCAGCTAGGTCTTGGGATCACCACGTTAGAGGAAAAAGTTTTGTTTTATCTCTGCGTGGCCCAACAACGACGCCTCCGAGAGATGCACACGTATGGTGCCACGACGTCTCCTCCTTCCTTAGTCCAGCAAGTGGGGTGGAGAGATGGATTGTATCTACAACACGATGGCGTGGTGCTATGGTGGAGAGTTTCTGCGGCAGGGCTTCGTCTACGCGAGAGAGAGAGAGAGAGAGAGGTGGAGGGCAGCAGGACGGCGACTAGGGTTGGAGGAGTGGGAGGGGGAGGGTGCGCCCCTGCCCTCTTTATATAGGGGGCTGGCCAGACCCCTTGGCCCCTCGTCCAAGCCCTAGGGTGGCGGCCCCAAGGGTTGGAGTGGGGGGCAAGTTTCCCTCCTCCTTCTAGAAGATCTCCCCTAGGGTTTCCCCTAGGCTGTCCTTTGGGCCTTGTCCTTTGGCCCAATGTGGCCAGGGCACTTCCCCTTATGCCCATGCAGGCCCCCGACAAGTGGGCCCATGTTGGTCCCACTCTGGAACCTTCTAGAACCTTCCGGTATGATACCGAATACTCCAAAACGATTCTGAAATCCAAAAACTGCTTTCCTTTATATGAATCTTATTCTCCGGACCATTCCGGAACCTCTCATGATGTCCTGGATCTCATCCGAGACTCCGAACAAAAACTCATAAACCAATTATCCATTCTATCCTAGCGTCGAGGCACGTTAAGTGTGTGACCCTACGGGTTCGAGAATATGTAGACATGATCTTCTATCAATAATCAACAGCGGGATGAACCACGATGCCAGGATTCAATTAATCCCATATATGTATTCCCTTCGTCACGCGATATTTTACTTGCCCGAGATTCGATCGTTGGTATCGACATACCTAGTTCAATCTCGTTCATAGCAAGTACTTTACTCGTTCCGTAATCCGATATCACTTTGTGATTAACTCCTTAACCACGTGCTTGCAAGCGGTGTTGATATCGATTACCGAGTGGGCCCAAAGTATATCTCTCCGACTCGGGAGGGAAAAATTCCATCTCGATACATACAACCCAACAAGTACTTTCCGATCACCTGAAAGACACCTTTATGATCACCCTCATATAGGATGATGTTTTGTGACCTTAAAGCTTTCTTCCGATACCAGGGAGTTGTATTATCTCATGGTCTAAGGAATACAATGCTTGACATAAGAAAAAAGCTTCGCAAAGATGAACACGATGACACGATCTAATTGCTCTGCTTAATTTGGGTATGTCCATCATATCATTCTCCTAATGACATGATCTCGTTATTAATCAAAAACTCATGTCTATGGTTAGGAAACCTTTAACCATCATTAATCAATGAGCTAGTCCATAGAGGCGTACTAGGGACACGGTGTTGTTCATAAACCACACAAGTATCAAAGTTTCCGCTTAATACAATTCTAGCATGGAATATAAACTTTATCATGAACAAGAATTATAATAATAACATCTTTATTATTGCCTCTAGGGCATAATTCCAACACTATGGACCCTGGTCCAATCTTTACCATTGATACATCTTCCACTGTTACTTGTTTACTTGCTACAAACCATTACCTTCCACACCATACGTTTAATCCTTTGTTGCAGCAAATCGGTGAGCTTGACAACCTCACTGATTCGTTGGGGCATAGTCTTGAGTTTGTGTTGTGCAGGTCTCCACGTTGCTTTCAACACCTGTGTGACGTTTCCTTCTGCCTTCTGGTTCGATAACCTCGGTCTCTACTGAGGGAAGACTTGGTGCTTGCTGCTTCACACCTTGCTCTTGGGATTCCCAACAAAGTGCTCTACACAGGCGCATCAACAAGTTTTTGGGCGCCGCTGAGGGAGGAATCTACTTCAAGATCTTCCTCCCGTCAACTCAGCACTGCATCAAGTTTTCTGGCGCCGTTGCCGGGGAGGCTAAGGACGTCTTCACTAGGGGAGTCCTTCACTTCCTTTCTCTTTACTTTGTTTTTAGTTTGCTTTGTTTCTTTTGCTTGGCTTTGTTTGCCTCTTTCCAAAAAACCCCAAAAAATTAGTCTAGCTTGGTTTGCTTGCCTTATTCAAAAACATAAAAAAATTTGTTCCTGCTCTAGCTGTTGCTGGTGCTGTTTTTGGCATGCCCACCTTTGCCAAAATGAACTCTGCTAAGAACACCAAGTTGTGTGACTTTACTAGCACCAACAACAATGATTTCCTAACCACTCCTATTGCTCCACCTGCTCCTGATGCTATCTTTTATGAAATTAAGCCTGCCTTGTTGAATCTTGTGATGAGAGAGCAATTTTCTGGTTCTGGTTCTGATGATCCTGCTGCCCATCTTAATAGCTTTGTTGAACTTTGTGAGATGCAAAAGTATAAGGATGTAGATGGAGATATTATTAAGATCAGGCTTTTTCCTTTCTCCTTGAGGGGAAAATCTAAAGAATGGTTGCTATCGTTTCCTAAAAATAGTATTGATTCTTGGACTAAGTGCAAAGATGCTTTTATTGGAAAGTACTATCCTCCTGCAAAGATTATTGCTATGAGAAGTGACATAATGAAATTTAAACAACTTGATAATGAAATGTTGCTCCTGCTTGGGGGAAAGAATGAAATCTTTGGTTAAACATTTTCCCTACTCATGGACTCACTGCTTGGATGATTATCTAGACTTTTTATGTAGGTTTGAACTTATCCTCAAGAAACCTGCTGGATTATGCTGCTGGAGGTACCTTCATGGGCCTCACTTTGGGTGCTGCAACAAGGCTCCTTGATAATATGATGGTTAACTATTCTGAATGGCATGTTGAGAGAGCTCCACATGGTAAGAAGGTAAATTCTGTTGAGGAAACTTCCTCTTTGATTGAAAAAATTGATGTTATTATGGCTATGCTTGTTAATGGGAAAGATCCTCTAGATCCTAATAGTGTTCCCTTAGCCTCTTTGGTTGCTCAAGAAGAGCAAGTTCATGTGAACTTCATTAGAAACAACAATTTCAACAATAATGCCTATAGGAATAATTTTGGTATCAACAACAATTATAGGCCTTATCCTCTAATAATGGAAATTCCTATGGAAGCTCTTACAATAATGCTAGAAGTGTCCCCTCTGAACTTGAAGTAATGCTCAAGGACTTTATTAGTAAATAAACCACTTTCAATAAGACTATAGAGGAAAATCTTTTAACTGTTGAGAAAAATATATCCTCTTTGTCTGAAGCTCAAACTTCCTTGGTTAATAAAATGGCTACTAAACCTGAAACTATGGAAAACGCCTTTTCTACTGCTCATGCCATACAAGTTACTATTGATGAAAATGTTAGGCTGTTAGCTCAATTTCATGCTAGGTGGGAAAGGGAAGCTGAAATTGATAGAAACAATAGTGTGTGCACTATCACCACTAAACCACAAGTAGCCCCTATTCCTCCTCCTACTATGCCTAAGCCTAGTGAGCCTACTACTAGTGATGCTAAGTTTTGCTTTGATATTGATGGTTGCAATATTTCTGAAGTGATTATGTTCTTGCAAAAGCTTGCTAAAAGCCCTGATGCTAGTGATATGCATGTTGCCTTTACCAAACACATTACAGATGCTCTTGTTAAGATTAATGAAGAGAAGATAAAACACAAAGCTTCTATTCCTAGGAAAGTAGAAGATATTTGGGAACCCATTATCAATATGCAAGTGAATGACTTTGATCTCAAAGCTTCATGTGATCTTGGTTCTAGTGTCTCTATTATGCCTAGGAAGATTTATGAAATGCTTGATTTGCCACCATTAGAAGATTGTTATTTGGATGTCCCACTCAATGATAATGCTAAGAATAAACTCATGGGGAGTATTAATTATGTTCTCATTATGGTTAACAATGCTTATGTCCCTGTTGATTTCTATGTTTTGGATGTTGAATACAATGCTTCTTGTCCTATTACTTTGGGAAGACCTTTTCTTAAAACAGTTGGTGCCATCATTGATATGAAAGAAGGCACCATCAAATATCATTTTCCATTCAATAAAGGTATTGAACACTTCCCTATGAGAAGAGGTAAGTTGCTTTTTGCTCCTCCTTTGAAAGAAAGGTTTGATATTAATGCTTCCTCATTTGAAAATACTTGATTCTTCTTGCTTCTTGTGCCTAACTTAAAGGCGTTAAGAAAGTACTTGTTGGGAGATAACTCAAGAGTTTCCTTGAGTCTTGGAAGTTATTACTTCTGTAATGACCTCTTCTTATCCTTTTTGTTTGCTTTTTGTGCCAAGAATGACCTCTAATGAGAGGGAAGTAAGATTTGGGGAGTTGCTGTCCCGAAACATATTTCTGTCCTCCACAAAAAACATTCGTGAGGAGGCTATGTAACTCGGATTGAGCTCACAATTTACGATAAATCCCCCATTATGTTGGCTAACTTTAGTTAGTTCAACACTTTTTGATTTGAGCAACAGAAGATGTTCAAAAAAATTCGTTTCTACCTGCTGGTCTGTTTTGACAGATTTCTGCCATTATTTGCATTTGCTTCTTATTGATTCCTTTTTGAGCTCTCTTCAGGTAAATTGAGTTTCTTTGAAGGAGTTACTACACTAGCTTGTGTTTTTAGTGAAAAGCCTTGTTGTTCCAAAGCTTTGCCAGTGGTCTAATATCTTTTGAATAAGCTAATGTTGCTAATGAAGATTGTGTAAAGTTTTATATGAAGGAAAAATTTCAAGTGTAGAGAGAGAATGATGCAATGAGATGAAGAATAGACAAAATCTCAAGCGATATTTAGTCTAGACGGATTAATGTAGCAACCACTACATATAATTTTGTTATGTGATAGTTGAATAAACAAAACAGGTTCTTCTAAGAGAATGGTTACCTAAGACGTGTTCATGACACGGTCCAAAGGGTTTTGTTAATTCAAAGGATGCTAAAAGCATATGCAAACTTCAATGGTTGAAGTAAGCATCGCGAAGTTGGAATCTTCACTATGATGAAACTGTTAAAAGAGTTTAATTTCATCAGAGACGATGAAGATGCTTGCATTTGCAAGAAATTAAGTGGGAGCGCTAAGACATGTTTCTAATACATTATGTAGAAGACATATTGTTGATTGGAAATGATGTATCTTTTTATTGACACAAGATAAGAATTTCATCTTGATGAAAGGCTTAGGCAAAACCCGAATATTTGGCATCAAAGTCTATATGGATAAATTGTGACGCCAATATGCTTGTGCCAGAAGTACATAGATGAGATATTGAATGAGTTCAATTACAAGCAAGGTTCTTGTTGCACAGGAAGGATTGAATAAATATTTAAGTATTTTGATACTTGATAGATAAAATCACAAAGAGTATTTTATCAATCATGATGTGATGTGTACAAATCCAGATATGTCCTATGCTCTAAATGTTATGAGCGTATACCAGAATGATTCATAAGATGATTATTGGACGATAGTAAAGATATTCTTATGATCTTGTAAAAGAACTAAGAATATATTATTTTGTAGAAGTGACAAATAGATGGTTAGTTCATTGTAAATGAATTACATTGATACTAGTTTTGTCACAAAGTACAAATTAAGTTTATCTCAATCTAAACTAAGGGTGGCACAATAAGATGGAATGTGAGTTCCAAAATGAATTTGGATGAGTTCCAAAGTTAAGACATTGTGACAGATACTACAACAAAAGGCTAAGTATATAACTGCTATTATAGCAGCAAAAGAGGGCATTTGTGTCAAGTAGTTTGTTATCAAACTACGTGTAGTTCACAACAGAGATAATACTATGAAGATATATTGTACGACAATATTATCAACATGTTTTAACCCCAAGAACTAATGGTCACACCAAAGGACCAAATTTGTACAAATCCATATCATTAGGGAATGAGTGATGCGTAGAGACGCAAAGACATGCAATTACACACATACCTAGAAGTGTTAGATCCGGTGATCAGTTGACCGCTAGCAATCGTGTACATACGACACCAGAAAGCCATAGGTGTTGAATACACAAAGGTTTGAAACTAGATTATTGACTCTAGTGCAAGTGGGAGACTGTTGGAGATATGCCCAAGAGGCAATAATAAAGTGGTTATTATCATATCTTCATACTTATGATAAATGGTTACATACCATACTATAATTGTATTAATCGGAAACATTAATACTTGTGTGATTTGTAAACATAAAAGAGTCCCTAGTAAAGCCTCTTGTTAAGCTAGCTTGTTGGTAAATATATGATCATGGTTTCCTGATCATGAACATAGAAATGTTATTAACAACAGGGTCATATCATTAGGAGAATGATGTGATGGACATACTCCTATAGTTAAGCGTAGCATAAAGATCAAGTCATTTAATATAGTTCATTTGCTATAAGCTTTCTGATACATAGTAACCTAATTCCTTCGACCATGAGATCATGTTAATCACCATCACCGGAAGGATGCTTTGATGACATCAAACACCACACCATAACTGGGTGGCTATAAAGGTGGCATTGAGTGTTCGGAAAGTATGGGTTGAGGCACATGGATCAAGAGTGGGATTTGTCCATCCATATGACGGATAGATATACTCTGGGCCCTCTCGGTGGAATGTCATCCAATTAGCTTGCAAGCATGTGACTGGCTCACAAGGGATCACATATCACAGGAAATGAGAAAAGAGTACTTATCGGTAACGTGGTTGAACTAGGTATGCAGAGATACCGACGATCAAAACCTCGGATAAGTAAACTATCATGAGACAAAGGGAAATTGGTATCATATGTAAGTGGTTCATTAAATCGCAAAGTAATCATAGAAATATGTGGGAGCCATATGAATTTCCAGATTCCTCTATTGGTTATTGATCGGAGAAGTGTCTCGGTCATGTCCGCATAATTCACGAACCATAGGGAGACACACTTAAGGATTCGATGTTGTTGAGTAGTTATGGAATGATGAGTAAGAGACCGAATGTTGTTCGGAGTCACGGATGGGATCCGGGATATCAGGAGGATATCCAGAATGGTCCGGAGAATAAGATTCATATAAGGAAAGTCCTGTTTCGGAGTTCGGAAAAGATTCCGGTGTTTTCACCAGGAATGTTCTAGAAGGGTCTGGAAGGTCCCAAGACCGGAGGGGAAGGGTACATAGATGTGTCATGACAATGTGGAATGGTTTCATCATGTACTAGGTCACTTGGCTAGGCAATATGGAGAGAGAAATCAAATCCAAGTTTGAAAGTCAAACGCCAATTTGAAAAGTCAAATCTGAAGTTTGCTTGGTGGAGGGAGAGTAGGAAACCTACTTGGGGAGGAAGTCCCACTCCCTCCACCCGCGGGCCATGAGGAGGAGTAGGAGGAGGACTCCCTCCTACCAAGTCGCCCCCTCCCACCTATATAAGGAGGGGTAGGGCGCCCCCCTACCTCACACACCTAAACCCTAGCCCCAAGTCGCCGGCCACCTCCAGCGCCGTCGCCTAGGGCCTCCTCTAAGTCGCCGAGTTAGGGTTTCCCCAAACCCTAGCCGCCGGCCACACCCTCCCCTTGGTGTCCTCTAAACCATAGATCGCCAAGGCCTCTCTCATACTCCACCATACTCGCTCCGGCTTAAGGCGAAGCCCTGCAAGATATCCCCTCTACTTCTGACACCACGCTGTCGTGCTGCCGGAATCATGAGGAGAGTGCTACAACCTCCGCTGCCTGCTGGAACAAGGGAGAGGAAGGTCTTCATCGAAAATCGAACGCAGTGACCGATCATGAAGCTGCCGCTTAACGCAGCCTTGGGAAGGGTCGTCTACGCGATCTTGAGATCGGCAAGAGTACGACTACATCACCCACGAGAATCTGCTCTCGTTAACCGCTTTGGAATCTTTGACGGTGAGTTCCTCTATCGACTCGTTGCTATAATCTAGTAGATAGATCTTGGCTTGTTTGTGTGCATGCGGTAGAAATTTTTTGTTTTCCATGCTACGAACCACTATAGTGGTATCAGAGCCGTGTCTATATGTAGATCTGTTGCACGAGTAGAACACAGTGATCATTGTGGGCGTTGATGCTTTTGTTGTCGATTGATTCTTGTGTACTTTGCATCTTGCGGGATGGTGGGATGAAGCGGCCCGGGCTAACCTTACATGACATCGTTCATGAGACTTGCTCCACACTTGACATGCAACTTGTATTGCATAAGTGGCTTTGCGGGTGCCTGTTTCTCCCAACATAGTTAAGATTCAATTTACAACGGGTGATTGAAAATACTAGTTGTGGTTCTTGTTCGTAAGTTAGAACAACACTTATTGAAAGCCCCAAACCACGTAAAACATGCATAGAAAATTAGAGGCGTCTAACTTTGTTTAGCAGGGGTGTGCTGTGATGTGATATGGCCATGATTGTGATTATATATGATGTTTGCAATGTTCCTTATTGTAAGTTGGCAACCGGCAGGAGCCATATGGTTGTCTTTTAAATTCCGTTAAAGACCTGCGTGTCTATTATTCAAAGTAGTTGTAATAGTTAATGCTGGTGGATGACAACCATGAAGCGGCCCCATTGACCTTGACGGCATGCTGGTGATGATGGAGATCATGTTCGTGCTTAAAGATGGAGATCAGAAGCACAAGAAGAAAGGCCATATCATATCACATATTATGAATTGCATGTGATGTTAATCCTTTTATGCATCTTGCATTGCTTAGTTAACGACGGTAGCATTATAAGATGATCCCTCAAGCACACAATTTCAAGTTTTAAAGTGTTCGTCCTTAGTAAGCACCGTTGCTAAAGCTCGTTGTTTTGAAGCACCACGTGATGATCGGGTGTGCTAGATTCTGCGAGTGTATACAACGTGAGCAAGCCAGATTTTCTCATGTGGAAGCTAAGGTTTGATCTTGACGAGCCTAGCATGTATAGACATGGTCTCGGAACGCGGAATACCGAAAGGTAAAGCATGAGTCATATAGTAGATATGATGAACATGTTGATTGTTCGCCATTGTAGCTACATCAACTCTCGTGATGATCGGTTTTGATGTGGTGGATTTGGTTCGTGTGATCACTAAAACAATGTGAGGGATATTGTTTTGAGTGGGAGTTCAACAGCAATATGATTAAAATTTGAACACTATTTATCATAAATTAAATCAAAGTGAATTTGCATAGTTGTTGTAGTCATTGGCATCCGTTTACCACCTTGCGCTTAGTTATAATTCAGATGATAAAACTATAGAATTCTGGTTAGTTACTTTACGAACTAGTATCATATTGTTTTGAAGTGTTAATCTAAAGTTTAAAAGTCCCATTGCAAACTTTCAGAAAGTTTCGATTACTCCGTGAAGTTTAATAGTTGGTATTAAATCAAGAGTAACAATTCCAGTGTTAGTATATAAGTATCATGTTTATCTCCATGATTCTTGATATTCGAAAGATAGTTTCAATATCAAGGTAATCTAGGAGTTGAAAGAGTTGTTTCAGAAACCATCATGTATGGAAGATATTGCGATATCTGAAATGATGTTTTGGTTACAACATGATAGAGTATAATATGGCAAAGTTTATGTTCTCATATTTGATGAGAATTTACAAAAGGTTGGAGACACTAGTTGTCCTAATCCTCCAAAAGGTTTTGGAGAGAAACATTATACTCGCGATTCACCGTTATAAGCTAAAGTAGTTTGATCATGAATAATTCCATGAGAAGGGTGAATATTTGATGTAGGTAAAATGTTTACTACACCAAGAGATTACTAAAGAAAGGAATTTGAAAGAACACCAAACATTTGATGATGGTAATCTACTTCAAAGTGCAAGTCCAAAGACATTAGTATTTAACTATACACGCTCTGGACTATGTGTCATATGGATGGCTCCACTATTGATGTTGATAGATTATTTCAAACAGAAAAGAAATACTGAAAGAGAATCTCATAAATATATGGCAGAAAAGAAAAGACTAGAATTGTTCAGTTTAGGTATATAAAGGATATACATGTTATGGCTGTATTCTTTGCTTGTTAAATAATGTGGTTCTTAAGTATTGGATACTGAATTTGTTGGTATGAATCGTCATACGAAACAACAGAATTTATGAACTACAATGGCCTAAGTAACTAGCAAAAGAATATGTGATGATGTTCATCAAGAACAAATAAAGGGTTAATGTGTTTCTCGTTAACATCAAAGCTTGCCTTCAAGATTTGTTTTATCAGGTATTATGAGAACAAAAGGGTTGTTCAATTAATTGCCGCAATCCATAAAAGATGGATGATTTACAAATCTTGTTGGATAAATCACATCCATAAAATAAGTGCTAAAAATGTCGAAAGACAATTGATTGAAAGATCACTTAGGAAGTGACGTCGCCCGTTTAAATTATATTGGAAAGAAAACATGAAGAAACTCCATGTGGATGGAATTTTGGAGTCTTTTCATTTTTTATCAAATGATGCTTGTGAAACTTTCCTAGAGATAATTAAAACTTTGTTCACAGGCCAAAAGGGAACGAATGACTAGCTTATTGGAACTTGTACATATTGTTGTATGAAGTCCATTATGTGTAGTCAAGAGCGATGGATTTCAGCTTCATATGCTTTCTCCAAAAATTTGAGTGCATATATGAATATTTACTTAATAAGGATGAAGTATGAAACATTTGAAAAGTTCAAAGACTTTCAAGATGAAGTGTAAAATCATTGTAACAAGAATATAAATAGTTCATGATAAGATCATAAAGGAAGATATTTGAGTTACAAGTTTAGCATAATACCTAAGATTTAAGGAATCGTTCCGTGGATTTGCATTTCCCGAAACACCATAAGAGTATGGAGTGTTCGAGATATGTAATTAAACCTTGTTTGACATGGTAAGATCAACGGTGTAATTCATAAAACTGTCATTATATTTTAAAGATTAAAAACTTTAGAGACTACCGTTTTTCCACTGAAAAGAGATCCATCATAATCCGTTGAATTGACACCATATAAAGTTATGGTTTGGGATAAAACTCAAGTTGGCCTTTCTTAAACATTGGTATGCTATGCATAAGAAATATGTTTGCAACCAAAATCGGATGAACATATCTTTGTATGTTATTTTGAATAATAGTTGAGTATTCCTCCATAACACCGAAGACAAAAGTGTTTGTCGCTTAGAACGTCAAGTTTCTTTGAGAAGGAATTTTTCGTGAAAAGTTAAGTGGGAGGACAATAGAACTTTGATAAGGTTAAAAGAATCTTAGCTATATGTGCAAAGTTAAGACCTTAAAAGTGTTCCGGAGGCAGCAACAATGCTCATGGCTCACGTGCCTCAAAGGTTGTGGTCACGGAGGTCTAAGTTCCTATTGAAACAAGTAGGTCGGGTAAACAATCAAATACCAAGATTTGAGAGTTAAATCATTATTTGACAATAATGATTCGACTAGATGCAAAGAAGCGATGATGGGCCCTGACTCCGTCAAATAGCTTGAAGCCATAAATTCGTGATAGTTCCATATACAAGAAATCAAGTTTTTAGCTTGAAAGACCCTCTGGAAAGGTACAAGACCTTACAGTAGTATTTGGATCTATAAAGAAATAGGCATGGATGTTTCACATCTATGAAATTATCGACATGTCGGGAAAGAGTTCACGACAATGTTCAAAGAGTTGACTATGACAAGATCTAATCTTCCATTAAGCGATATTTAGTCTAGATGGATTAATATAGCAACCACTACATATAATTTTGTTATGTGATAGTTGAATAAACAAAACAAGTTCTTCTAAGAGAATGGTTACCTAAGACGTGTTCATGACACGGTCCAAAGGGTTTTGTTAATTCAAATGATGCTAAAAGCATATGCAAACTTCAATGGTTGAAGTAAGCATCGCGGAGTTGGAATCTTCACTATGATGAAACTGTTAAAAGAGTTTAATTTCATCAGAGACGATGAATATGCTTGCATTTGCAAGAAATTAAGTGGGAGCGCTAAGACATGTTTCTAATACATTATGTAGAAGACATATTATTGATTGGAAATGATGTATCTTTTTATTGACACAAGATAGGAATTTCATCTTGATGAAAGTCTTAGGAAGAACCTGAATATTTGGCATCAAAGTCTATATGGATAAATTGTGACGCCAATATGGTTGTGCCAGAAGTACATAGATGAGATATTGAATGATTTCAATTACAAGAAAGGTTCTTGTTGCACAGGAAGGATTGAATAAATATTTAAGTATTTTGATACTTGATAGATAAAATCACAAAGAGTATTTTATCAATCATGATGTGATGTGTACAAATCCAGATATGTCATATGCTCTAAATGTTATGAGCGTATACCAGAATGATTCATAAGATGATTATTGGATGATAGTAAAGATATTCTTATGATCTTGTAAAAGAACTAAGAATATATTATTTTGTAGAAGTGACAAATAGATGGTTAGTTCATTGTAAATGAATTACATTGATACTAGTTTTGTCACAAAGTAAAAATTAAGTTTATCTCAATCTAAACTAAGGGTGGCACAATAAGATGGAATGTGAGTTCCATAACGAATTTGGATGAGTTCCAAAGTTAAGACATTGTGACAGATACTACAACAAAAGGCTAAGTATATAACTGCTATTATAGCAGCAAAAGAGGGCATTTGTGTCAAGTAGTTTTTTATCAAACTAGGTGTAGTTCACAGCAGGGATAATACTATGAAGATATATTGTACGACAATATTATCAACATGTTTTAACTCCAAAGAACTAATGGTCACACCAAAGGACCAAATTTGAACAAAGCCATCTCATTAGAGAATGAGTGATGCGTAGAGACGCAAAGACATGCAATTACACACGGACCTGGAAGTGTTAGATCCGGAGATCAGTTGACCACTAGCAATCGTGTACATACGACACCAGAAATCCATAGGTGTTGAATACACAAAGGTTTGAAACTAGATTATTGACTCTACTGCAAGTGGGAGACTGCTGGAGATATGCCCAAGAGGCAATAATAAAGTGGTTATTATCATATCTTCATACTTATGATAAATGGTTACATACGATGCTATAATTGTATTAACCGGAAACATTAATACTTGTGTGATTTGTAAACATAAAAGAGTCCCTAGTAAAGCCTCTTGTTAAACTAGCTTGTTGGTTAATATATGATCATGGTTTCCTGATCATGAACATAGAGATGTTATTAACAACAGGGTCATATCATTAGGAGAATGATGTGATGGACATACTCCTATAGTTAAGCGTAGCATAAAGATCAAGTCATTTAATATAGTTCATTTGCTATAAGCTTTCTGATACATAGTAACCTAATTCCTTCGACCATGAGATCATGTTAATCACCATCACCGGAAGGATGCTTTGATGACATCAAACACCACACCATAACTGGGTGGCTATAAAGGTGGCATTGAGTGTTCGGAAAGTATGGGTTGAGGCACATGGATCAAGAGTGGGATTTGTCCATCCATATGACGGATAGATATACTCTGGGCCCTCTCGGTGGAATGTCATCCAATTAGCTTGCAAGCATGTGACTGGCTCACAAGGGGTCACATATCACGGGAACGAGAAAATAGTACTTATCAGTAACGAGGATGAACTAGGTATGCAGAGATACCGACGATCAAACCTCGGATAAGTAAACTATCGTGAGACAAAGGGAAATTGGTATCGTATGTAAGTGGTTCATTCGATCACAATGTAATCGTAGAAATATGTGGGAGCCATATGAATTTCCAGATTCCTCTATTGATTATTGATCGGAGAAGTGTCTCGGTCATGTCCTCATAATTCACGAACCATAGGGATACACACTTAAGGATTCGATGTTGTTGAGTAGTTATGGAATGATGAGTAAGAGACCGAATGTTGTTCGGAGTCTCGGATGGAATCCGGGATATCACGAGGAGATCCGGAATGGTCCGTAGAATAAGATTCATATAAGGAAAGTCCTGTTTAGGAGTTCGGAAAAGATTCCGGTGTTTTCACCAGGAATGTTCTAGAAGGGTCTGGAAGGTCCGGCACTCCGGAGCGGAAGGGTACATAGATGTGTCATGACAATGTGGAATGGTTGCATCATGTACTAGGTCACTTGGCTGGGCAATATGGAGAGAGAAATCAAATCCAAGTTTGAAAGTCAAACGCCAATTTGAAAAGTCAAATCTGAAGTTTGCTTGGTGGAGGGAGAGTAGGAAACCTACTTGGGGAGGAAGTCCCACTCCCTCCACCCGCCGGCCATGAGGAGGAGGAGGAGGACTCCCTCCTCCCAAGTCGCCCCCTCCCACCTATATAAGGAGGGGTAGGGCGCCCCCTACCTCACACACCTAAACCCTAGCCCCAAGTCGCCGGCCACCTCCAGCGCCGCCGCCTAGGGCCTCCTCTAAGTCGCTGAGTTAGGGTTTCCCCAAACCCTAGCCGCCGGCCACACCCTCCCCTTGCTGTCCTCTAAACCGTAGATCGCCAAGGCCTCTCTCATACTCCACCATACTCGCTCCGGCTTAAGGCTCATGAGATCTCCCTCTACTCCGACACCATGCCGTCAGGTCACGGAATCACGAGGAGAGTGCTAAAACCTCCGCTGCCACTGGAACAAGGGAGAGGAAGGTCTTCATCGAAAGTTAACGTGACCGATCATGAAGCGCCTTAACGCAGCGCCGGCAGGATCGTCTACGTGATCTTGAGATAGGCAAGAGTACGACTACATCACCCACGAGAAACTGCTCTCGTTAACCGTTTTGGAATCTTCGAGGGTGAGTTCCTCTATCGACTCGTTGCTACCATCTAGTAGATATATCTTGGCTTGTTTGTGTGCATGCGGTAGAATTTTCTTGTTTTCCATGCTACGAACCCCTACACCACCATGGTGTCACCCCAAGAAATATCCAAGAAGTACAAGCGTCAAAGCTTGGGGATGCCCAAGGCATCCCCTTCTTCATCAATAAAAAGCTCAGGTCTGTCTAGACACTTTGTTTTTATTGTTTCATGCACAGTTGTGTTGTTCTTGGAGCGTCTTAGTTTTCGTTTGCTTTGCTTAGTTTGTTTAGTTTGCTTTAGTAGTTTGGACCCCGTTCTCGCTGTGTTGTTTTGCAAATAATTTTGCTTGGTGTTTGGAAAGGAGTAGTAAGTTCTTGCTTGAAGTGCAAGAGGAGCTTGCATTGACTGTGACTTAGACTTTAGCATGACATGCTAGGTGTTGTTTTAGCATTATTCTTAGTGATTATTGCTGTAGCATGTCTTGTTCTAAACAATTGGGATTGCTTAGTGTGCCTTGAAGAAATTATGCGTTGTTTTAGCATGCAAAAACATAGTAATGTGGTATTCTCCTTTGATGTTTTGCTTGGGTTGACTTGGCACATGCTCACACCATGTTATGACAATGACAAGTCACCATTAGCCTCTATGATCATTTAGTCCTTGACTTGTAGTACCACTCTTTGCTTTGATTAGTTTGATTTTTTGCATTGCATAATTATGGCCATTATTGCTCTCTTAGTTGGTTGCTCCCAGTCTTTTGCTAGCCTCCACTTGTATGAGTAAGTTCTACTCATGATTCCAACTCCCAAGAAACCAAGTTATTCTAAAGTGTCCACTATAAACTCCTATGCATGGTGTGTTACACCATTCCAAAGTATATTCTTGTTTTCATCTATATTCCAATTAAAAACTATTTTGTTATGTGAAAACTTAGTGATTAAATCCCTCACGAACTTGATGGCACACTTTATTCTTTGCCCCTAATAAACTTGAACCATTGTGCCAACTTTGTTGTATATTTGCACTTATAAGTTGGAATTATCGTAACCGTCTTCACACGGGAACGTTTTCAACATTGCACTTGTACCTTGTTGTACTAAGTTGATATCATGTTCTTTTTTCTATGGATGTCACCGGTGTGAAATAAAGAGGGAACTTGTAAGTCCATGGAGTTTGTATCCTGTGTTAGAGAAACGCTTGGGCCGCTAGCCTAAGCCATGCCTAATCATGGTGGAAACTTGCAGCATCACCATAGTGACATCTATGAAGCATTCTTCTTATAAAAAAAGAGACACATTGAGAAAAGAGGAAAGAGAGAAAAAAGCACCATATTCCCATGGTACATAAGAAGAATTGCTGAGATGCTCATTATCTGCTTGCCTTGTCATTTTGATTATGGGAAAGCTCCTATGCCATGCGCAAGGGGTACCCCGTTGGCGGTTCTCAATGATATGCAAATACTTACAGTGACAAGAACTTACCTGGACCCAAAGTTGAGTATGCATGAGGTGTGGCCCTCGTATTCAAGGGGCATGAGATTGCCAACTTATACTTCGTCAAGCATATACTCCAGCTTTGCCACTTTAACCTTAACCACTTCAAGATTCTTATGATAGGGTCAATGAGGGATGAAAGCTAACTAGTATCATAATTTTTGGAAGCTCTTTTTGAAACTTGTAATCCCTGCTTCCTTTATAAAAATCCTTTCTTCCAGCATTATTTGAGTCTCCACTTTCTACCTTTAGGCACCATTAAGAGAGCATAGTTGTCATTCTGTGTGCAATGTTCCAAAGCTTATTAATTGATGCATATTGTGTTATTACTTGTTCTTTTGCTATTTTTTTCTAGTCACCCTTGTGAACTTTGCAAGTGTCCTATGCATCTATTTGCTACTCTATGAGGGACAAGCTGATTACCACTATGCTATGTTTTCTGCATGTGAAACAAACAAACGTTTTTCAATGCATATTATTCATGATCTTTGTTTGTAGCTTGCCATGTTGCATGCATAATTACTGTGTCGTATTGTTAGAACTCCATCTTTCATGCACATGTTTAGAGTTATTTGATCCCAGCTTTCAATGTTTTCAAATGGTTGGATATTTATTGTGAGAGTGCATGTCACCTCAAAAATTATTCTTTTATCACTTACCTACTCGACGAGCAGGAGTTAAGCTTGGGGATGCTGATACGTTGGAAACGTATCTATAATTTTTGATGCTCCATGCTTGTTTAGTATCTACTTTGCTTTACTTGTCCACACTTTTAGGTGCTTTTTACATGTTTTATGGCACTAACCTATTAACAAGTTGCAACAAGGCTGATGCGGATACTGTCATGTTTTGGTTTCAGAAAAGTTAGTAAAGAAATATTCTCGGAATTGGACGGGACAAAGTACAAAGTCAATTACTTTATGTGGGGAACAAGAAGTCCAGAGGAGAGCCGGAGAAGCCGGCCAGAGGGGCCACCCCCCCAAGGCCACAGTTGGCCCGCCGCTAGGGCTTCAGGCCTCGACGCCCTGTCTCGCCTTCGCCTATAAGAAGCCCCCGATGCAGAAACCCTGAGGACCCGATCAGAAATCCATGAAACCGTCTATAGCCGCCGCCACCATCGTCCCTAGATCGGGGGGATCTGAAGCTCTTCCCGGCATGCTGCCGGAGGGGAGATCATTCCGGAGGCCTTCTCTCCGGTATGATTCGTGAGTAGTTCCACCTTGGACTGTGGGTCCATGTAGTATCTAGATGGTTGTATCTCCTCCTTTGTGCTTTCATGTATAGATCTTGTGAGCTCCGTTCATGATCAAGATTTAATCTATTTGTAATCATGCATGTTGTGTTTGCGGGGATCCGATGGATATTGAGATTATTATGTTGGTTTGATTAATGGTTTCTTTATGATTCTATCATGTCTGTGTTGTTTGTGATCTTGCATGCTCTCCGTTTCTAGTGGTTATCTTAGCCAAGTAGTTGTTAGTGACTCCAAGAGGGAGTATTTATGCTCGATAGTGGGTTCATGCCTCTAGTTTCCAAGGGAAGTGACAATAATCTCTTCGGTTGTAGATGTGTTGTTGCTAATAGGGAGAAAACAACGGTCTCTTGTTCAGGGAACATGTGGACTGTTTACCTTACACACTTTGCTTAAAGCAGTTGTCTGTTTCTTGCAACTTAATACTGGAGGGGGTTCAGATGATAACCTGAAGGTGGACTTCTAGTCATAGATGCAGTTAGATGACGGTCTATGTATATTGTTGTATTGCCCAATCTACCTCATATGATCTTTCTAGCTAGTAATTGCATTGTTATGCCTTGCTCAGTTCCTGTCAATTTCCCCGCTGTAATTTGTTTACCCTTCATGCCATGTTGTTTATCTAAGGAGAGCACCTCTAGTGAACTATGGATTGAAGGGAATATGCCCGAAAGGCAATAATAAAGTGGTTATTATCGTATTCCTTATTTATGATAAATGTTTATTTTACATGCTATAATTGTATTAATACGGAAACGTTAATACATGTGTGTTTAATAAACAAAAAGGAAGTTCCTAGTTATGCCTCTCTTATAAACTAGCTCGTTGATTAACATGATGATCAAAGTTTCCTGATCATGGACATTGGATGTTGTTAATAACGAGGTCACAACATTAGTGTAATGATGTGATGAACATTCATCCGAAGTATAGCATTACGATCAAAGTCATTGAGTTTATATTGCTATAACAACTTACGAAGTGATCCTAATCCTTAGACCATGAGATCATGTCAATCACTAACACCGGAAGAGTTTCTTGATAACATCAAACGTCACACCGTAACAGGGTGATTATAAAGATGGATTCAGAACTACTAAAGTGTTATGTTGAGGCCCATGGATCGAGAGTGGAATTTGTTCATCCCGATGACGGATAGATATACTCTGGGCCCTCTCGGTGATATCACATGAGATTAGCTTGCAAGCAAGTGATTTGATCACTAGAATGTTATATCACGGGAACGAGAAAAGAGTGCATGTCGGTAACGAGATCAAACTAGGTATGGAGATACCGATGATAGAATCTCGGACATGTAATATATCGTGAAACAAAGGGATTAAGATACTAGCGTAAAAGGTTCCGACGATCACAAGAAAGTCATCGTTGAATGTGTGGGAGTCAATATGGGTCTCCAGATCCCGCTTCTGATTATTGATCCGAGAGGAGTCTCGATCATGTCCGCATTATTCACGAACCGTAGGGTGACACACTTAAGAGACACCGACATCCAATTGGAGCAAATGTTTCATGCCGAAAGAATGAACAAGCGCAGGAATTTATTTCACTAGACACCGAAACTGTTTCGGTTGAAATTGCTGAAACTGGTTCTGCATGTGAAATGGAATACTAGCAAGGGGTTTTATGTGAATGTTTGTTAATTAAAGTAATTAACAAAATTCTGAATAAATAAATAAAAGAGTTTTATTTAAATGAGAGCTTGCATTAAATTTGGTGGAAATTTAATGCATGTGAGTGGATTTTTGAGTGGAGGCTTTTTAATGGGAGTGGAGGCTTTTCATTTTGAGTGGAGCTCCACCCACATGAATGTGGAAGAGGTGGGGCAGCCCCATGGCTGGGCGCCATGCCCCTTGGGTGCCCCCTCTCCCTATAAAGGCCCCTCTCTCCTCTCACAACACACCTCCTCGTGAAGGATCTCTCTCCCTCTAGAATTTATCCCCATGGTCTCGGACTAGCGAGATACATGTTCCCGTGGCTATTCGGCAAGAAAGAGTTGTTCTTCATCGCATCACTGGAGCGAGGAGGCGGAGGTTGCTCGGTGCCTCGAACGTGTGTGCAAGAACGGATGCGCTGTTGCTTTTGCGCTTAGGACTTCCTCTCGATCTTGAGATCGGCAAGAGATCGCTACATCAACCACGAGTTTGGACTCAGCTTTGTCGGTCTTCAAGGGTATGTTATCTACGGATATACATCCGCCCATTGTTTGTATCTAGTAGATAGATCTTGGTACATAGTTGTTCCCATCGAGAAATTTTTTGTTTTCTATGTCATAACCCTACAAAGGTATCGAGCGGATCTATGCGTAGATACTTTACACGGTAGTACACATATGAGTATGTGGGTGATGATGATCATGTTGTTGCTCCTTTGTTGTAATTTTGGATATTGGTGGCATAGTGGGATGAAGCGCCGACAAACTTTACATGTCCTCGCATGAGACCTGTTCCACGCTTGACATTCAACTAGTTTGCATAAGTGGCTAGCGGGTGTCTGTCTCTCCTACTATAGTCAATATCTATTTTGCAAGCGAGTTGTCAACAATTTGATTATCCTCGTTGTGGTTCATGTTCGTAGGTAAAAACGGTTCTATCTCGAAAGCCCTAAGCCACGTAAAACTTGCAAGTAAATTAGAGGTGTCTAGTTTAGATTGTTGCTGGGCTAGTGTTATGATATGGTAGTGTTGTAAGTAGAAGTATGAGATGATACTCTTACAACACACATAGCATGTAAAATCCATAGACCTTGGATTTACACATATAGGTATGATAGTGATCATACCACGATGCACATGATGGAGATCATCTGCGGGAACCATATCATTTCACTAATAAACATATGATGTTTGATAGCATCTTATATTGCTTGTTTAGCGCTTTGTTAGCATAATAAGATGATCCCTCATTTAAATATCAAGATAAGAATGTGTTCTTTCTTAAGTATGCACCGACAATGTTTCGTCGCTTCAAGACATCACGTGATGATCGGGTGTACTTGAATCCATGAGCATATCTCGGGTGTAAGACAGTTACACACGCGAATACTAAGGTTCTTACTTGGCGAGCCTAGCATGTATGCATACGGCCTCGAACACGGACCGAAGGTTAAGCATGAGTCATATGTTTTGATATGATGACCATATGGATGCTCGCTTTGAAGCTACAATCACTCACGTGATGATCGGACTTGGTGTAGTGGATTTGGTTCATGTAATCACCAAAAAAGACACGAGGGATGTCGTTTTTGAGTGGGAGTTCATTTCTAATTTGGATTACTAGAACTCAATTTATCATAAATTAAATCAAAGTGAATTTGCATAATTTCTTGTAGTTATTGGCATTCGTTCACCACCTTATGCTTAGTTGTAATTGAGATAATAGAACTATAGAATTCTGGATATATACTTTACGAACTGGTAACGTATTGTGTTGAGTGTCAATCTAAAGTTTAAGTCCTATTGCAAACTTTCAGCAAACTCTATTTACTCCGTGAAATTTAATAGTTGGTATTAAATCGAGAGTAACAATTCCAGTGTTAGTATCTTAAGTATCATGTTTGCCTCCATGATACTTGATTTTTTTAATATCAAGTTTATCTAGGAGCTGAAAGAATTGTTTCAGAAACCATCATGTGTGGCGTATATATATCTCAAACAATGTTTTGGTTGCAATATGATAGAGTATAATATATGTTCTCATATTGGATGAGAATTTACAATGGTTGGAGATGCTAGACATCCTAATCATCCAAAAGGGTTTTGAAAAGTAATGTTATACTCACGATTCGCCTTTATAAGCTACAGTAGCTTGATCATGAAAGTCGTCATGATAAGGATGAATAGAAGATGTATGTAAAGTGTTTACTACACTAAAAGATTACTAAAGAATGGATTTTGAAAGAATACCGATCATTTTGATGATGGTGATCTACTTCAAAGTGCAAGTCCAAAGGTATTATTATTTGAATATACACGCTTTGGACTATGTGTCATGTATATGGCGCCACTTTTGATGTTGATAAATTCTTTTAAAAAGGAAAAGGAAATGCTAAAAGAGAATCTATAAAATATACTTGGCAAAAAAAAGATTGGAAATATCCAATTTAGGTATATATATGATATACATGTTATGGTTGTATCCTTTGCTTGTTAAACAATGTGGTTCTTGGGTATTGGATACCGAATTGGTTGGTATGAAATTTCATACGAACGATGCAATTCATGAACCACAATGGCCTAAGTAACTAGCAAGAGAATATGTGATGATGTTCATCAAAACAAACAAACCGTTGTTTGTATTTCTCGCTGACATCAAGGCTTGACTTCAAGATTTGTTTTAATAATTGTTATTTGAATCAGTATTATGAGAACAAAGGTTGTTCAAATAATTACAGATTCCATATAAGATGGATGATTTACAAATCTAGTTGAAGAAATCACATCCATAAAACCTAATGCTAAAATGTCGCAAGATAAATGATTGAAAGATCACTTATGAAGTGACATCATTGCTTAAATTATATTGGAAAGAAAACATGAAGAATCTCCATATTCATGGATTTTTGGAGTCTTTGATTTGATCAAGTGACGCCAGAGACTTTCCACGTGATAATTAAAACTTCGCTCAAAGGCCAAAGAAGAACGAACGACTAAATTATTGGAATTTATACATATCGATGTATGTAGTCCATTATGTGTAGTCGTAATGGCGATGGGTTTGAACTTCATATGCTTTCTCCTAATTTTGAGTGAATGTTCACTTAATGAGAAAGAAGTATGAAATATTTGAAAATGTTTCAAAGACTTTCAAGATGAAGTGGAAAATCATGGTAACAAGAAAATAAATGATTTATGATGTGAGCATAAAGGGATTTATTTGAGTTACAAGTGTAACAAGAAAATAAATGAATTATGATTTTATCATAAAGGGATTTATTTGAGTTGCAATTTTAGCAAAACACCTAGATTTACATCTCCCGAAACACCATAGGAGTATGGAGTGTTTGAGATTTGTAATGAAACCTTGTGAGACATGGTTGGATCAAAGGTGTTATTTATAAAACTGTCATTATGTTTTAAAAGATTAAAGCTTTAGAGACTACCGCTTTTACACTGAAAAGAGCTCCATCTAGATCTGTTGAAATGACACCATGGAAGTTATGCTTTGGGGTAAAACCCAAGTTGTCATTTCTTAAATTTTGGTATGCTAAACATAAGTAAGATGTTTACAACCGAATTCGGATGAGCATGTCTTTGTAGGTTATTCCGAAAAACAATTGGTTATTCCTCCATAACACCGAGGACAAAAGGGTTTGTCGCTTGAAATGTGAAGTTTCTTGAAAAAGGATTTTTTCGCAAAAGTTAAGTGGGAGGACAATAGAACTTTGATAAGGTTAACGAACCTTAGCTAAATGTGCTGAGTTGCGCAACGCCGGAAATTGTTCTGGAGGCTGCCATAATGCTCATAGCTTATGTGCCTCAAAGGTTGTGGTCACGGAGGTCTAAAGTTCCTATTGAACCAAGAAGGTCGGTTAAACAATCAAATGCTAAGATTTGAGAGTAAATCATTATTGTTTGACAATGATGAACCGAATACATACAAAGAAGCGATGATGGGCCCTGACTCCGTCAAATGGCTTGAAGCCATAAAATCCGTGATAGTTCCATACACGAGAAATCAAGTTTTGAACTTGGAAGACCCTCCGGAAAGGTGTAAAAACCTATCGGTCATATTTGGATCTATAAAGAAACAGACATGGATGTTTCACATCTATGAAATAGTCGACATGTCATAAAGTATTTTACGACAATGTTCAAGGAGTTGACTATGACAATATTTGATCTTTCATAGCGATATTTAGTCTGGACGGATTAAAGTAGCAACCACTACATATAATTTGGTATATGGTAGATGAATAAACAAAACTAAGTTCTTCTAATAGAATGGTTACCTAGGACGTGTACATGACATGGTACAAAGGGTTTTGTTAAATTCAAAGGATGCTAAAAGGGCATGCAAACTTCAATGGTTGAAGTAAGCATCGCAGAGTTGGAATCTTCACCATGATGAAAAATGAGTTTTTCATCAGGAGACAATGAAGATGCTTGCATTTGCAAGAAATTAAGTGGGAGCGCTGAGACATATTTCTAATACATTATGTGGAGGACATCTTGTTGATTGGAAATGATGTATCTTTTATTGACAAAGGTTAAGAATTTCATTTTGATGAAATACTTAGGCAAAACCCGAATATTTAGCGTGAATGTCTATAGTGGATAGACTGTGACGCCAATATGGTTGTGCCAAATATACATATATGAGATATTGAAGGAGTTCAATATAGAAACGACAAGAAACAGTTCTTGTTGCATGGAAAGTAATTGAATCAAGATTCAAGTGTATTGACACTTGATTAGTGAAACAAGATTCAAGTGCTTTGACACTTGATGAGTGCAATCACGAGAATGTTTTGATCAATCATACCATGATATGTACACATCCAGATATGTCCTATGCTCTAAGTGTTATGAGCATATACCAGAATGAATCATAAAATGATCATTGGACGATAGTGAGGATATTCTTATGATCTTTTGGAAGAACTAAGAATATATTTGTGTAGAGGTGACAAACAATTACAAATAGTTCATTGTAAAGCGTTACATTGATACTAGTTTTGTCACAAGATACAAATTAAGTTTATCTCAATTTAAACTATGGGTGGCACAATGTAATGGAAAGGAGATTCCATGATGGGTTTGGAAGAGTTCCAAAGTTAAGACATTGTGACGAATACTACAACAAAAGGCTAAGTATATGACTGCTATAGTAGCAGCAAAGGAGGGAATTTGTGTCAAGTATTTTGTTATCAAACTAAGGTGTGGTTCGCAACGGGCTAACACTAAAGATATATTGTATCACAATAGTATCGATGTGTTTTAACCCCAAGGAACTAAAGGTCTCACCAAAATACCAAATTTATACAATGCCATCTCATTGGAGAATGAGTGATGCGTGGAGACGCAAAGACATGCAAATACACACGGACCTGAAGTGTCAGATCCGTAGATTATGTTAACCACTTGCAATTGCATATTTGGAACACCAGAAAGCCATAGGTGTTCAATACACAAAGTTTTTCAAACTAGATTATTGTCTCTAGTGTAAGTGGGAGACTAAAGGGAATATGCCCGAGAGGCAATAATAAAGTGGTTATTATCGTATTCCTTATTTATGATAAATGTTTATTTTACATGCTATAATTGTATTAATACGGAAACGTTAATACATGTGTGTTTAATAAACAAAAAGGAAGTTCCTAGTTATGCCTCTCTTATAAACTAGCTCGTTGATTAACATGATGATCAAAGTTTCCTGATCATGGACATTGGATGTTGTTAATAACGAGGTCACAACATTAGTGTAATGATGTGATGAACATTCATCCGAAGTATAGCATTACGATCAAAGTCATTGAGTTTATGTTGCTATAACAACTTACTAAGTGATTCTAATCCTTAGACCATGAGATCATGTCAATCACTAACACCGGAAGAGTTTCTTGATAACATCAAACGTCACACCGTAACAGGGTGATTATAAAGATGGATTCAGAACTACTAAAGTGTTATGTTGAGGCCCATGTATCGAGAGTGAAATTTGTTCATCCCGATGACGTATATATATACTCTGGGCCCTCTCGGTGATATCACATTGATTAGCTTGCAAGCAAGTGATTTAATCACTAGAATGTTATATCACGGGAACGAGAAAAGAGTGCATGTTGGTAACGAGATCAAACTAGGTATGGATATACCGATGATCGAATCTCGGACATGTAATATATCGTGAAACAAAGGGATTAAGATACTAGCGTAAAAGGTTCCGACGATCACAAGAAAGTCATCGTTGAATGTGTGGGAGTCAGTATGGGTCTCCAGATCCCGCTTCTGATTATTGATCCGAGAGGAGTCTCGATCATGTCCGCATTATTCACGAACCGTAGGGTGACACACTTAAGAGACACCGACATCCAATTGGAGCAAATGTTTCATGCCGAAAGAATGAACAAGCGCATGAATTTATTTCACTAGACACCGAAACTGTTTCGGTTGAAATTGTTGAAACTGGTTCTACATGTGAAATGGAATACTAGCAAGTGGTTTTATGTGAATGTTTGTTAATTAAAGTAATTAACAAAATTCTGAATAAATAAATAAAAGAGTTTTATTTAAATGAGAGCTTGCATTAAATTTGGTGGAAATTTAATGCATGAGTGGATTTTTGAGTGGACGCTTTTTAATGGGAGTGGAGGCTTTTCATTTTGAGTGGGAGCTCCACCCACATGAATGTGGAAGAGGTGGGGGCAGCCCCATGGCTGGGCGCCATGCCCCTTGGGTGCCCCTCTCCCTATAAAGGCCCCCTCTCCTCCTCTCTCACAACACACCTCCTCGTGAAGGATCTCTCTCCTCTAGAATTTATCCCCATGGTCTCGGACTAGCGAGATACATGTTCCCGTGGCTATTCGACAAGAAAGAGTTGTGCTTCCACCGCATCGCTGGAGCGAGGAGGGAGGTTGCTCGGTTCCTCGAGCGTGTGCGAAAGCACGGATGCGTCTTGTTTTGGGCGCTAGGACTTCCTCTCGATCTTGAGATCGGCAAGAGATCGTCTACATCAACCACGAGTTTGGAATCGTTAAGCTTTGTCGGTCTTCAAGGGTATGTTCTCTACGGATATACATCCGCCCATTGTTTGTATCTAGTAGATAGATCTTGGTACATAGTTGTTCCCATCGTAGAAATTTTTTTGTTTTCTATGCTGCGAACCCTACAGTGGTATCAGAGCCGTATCTATGCGTAGATACTTTACACGGGTAGTACACATATGAGTATGTGGGTGATGATGATCATGTTGTTGCTCCTTTGTTGTAATTTTGGATATTGGTGGCATAGTGGGATGAAGCGGCCTGGACAAACTTTACATGTCCTCGCACATGAGACCTGTTCCACGCTTGACATTCAACTAGTTTGCATAAGTGGCTAGCGGGTGTCTGTCTCTCCTACTATAGTCAATATCTATTTTGCAAGCGAGTTGTCAACAATTTGATTATCCTCGTTGTGGTTCATGTTCGTAGGTAAGAATGGTTCTATCTCGAAAGCCCTAAGCCACGTAAAACTTTCAAGTAAATTAGAAGTGTCTAGTTTAGATTGTTGCTGGGCTAGTGTTATGATATGGTAGTGTTGTAAGTAGAAGTATGAGATGATACTCTTACAACACACATAGCGTGTAAAATCCATAGACCTTGGATTTACACATATAGGTATGATAGTGATCATACGATGCACATGATGGAGATCATCCAAGGGAACCATATCATTTCACTAATAAACATATGATGTTTGATAGCATCTTATATTGCTTGTTTAGCGCTTTGTTAGCATAATAAGATGATCCCTCATTTAAATATCAAGATAAGAATGTGTTCTTTCTTAAGTATGCACCGACAATGTTTCGTCGCTTCAAGACATCACGTGATGATCGGGTGTACTTGAATCCATGAGCATATCTCGAGTGTAAGACAGTTACACACGCGAATACTAAGGTTCTTACTTGGCGAGCCTAGCATGTACAGACATGGCCTCGGAACACGGACCGAAAGGTTAAGCATGAGTCATATGTTTTGATATGATGACCATATGGATGCTCGCTTTTGAAGCTACACCGACTCACGTGATGATCGGACTTGGTGTAGTGGATTTGGTTCATGTAATCACCAAAAAAGACACGAGGGATGTCGTTTTTGAGTGGGAGTTCATTTCTAATTTGGATTACTAGAACTCAATTTATCATAAATTAAATCAAAGTGAATTTGCATAATTTCTTGTAGTTATTGGCATTCGTTCACCACCTTATGCTTAGTTGTAATTGAGATAATAGAACTATAGAATTCTGGATATATACTTTACGAACTGGTAACGTATTGTGTTGAGTGTCAATCTAAAGTTTAAGTCCTATTGCAAACTTTCAGCAAACTCTATTTACTCCGTGAAATTTAATAGTTGGTATTAAATCGAGAGTAACAATTCCAGTGTTAGTATCCTAAGTATCATGTTGGCTGGAGGGCCTCACCATAGTTGGACAAGAAGGAGACCGAGTCAGCTATTGTTACTCTTCCTTTTTCATGTATAGCATCATTCCGTAAATGCCAGCACCGCCATAAGAGCATAAGCACCTGTCTTTGAACACCGCTGGGAATAGAATCAAGGAGAATCAAAAGCCAGTTAATGCCATTGTTCAGAAATTCCTTTTCATCCGGTAGAACCCAAACTTGCCTCATCTCTTCTCCAAGAGCCTGAGACTTAGTGCAACGAACGACCGCATGATGCCCATCTTCCACCTCATGTCCGCACAAGGGACACCGACCATCGTCCTCCAACTTTCATTTGCATTTATTCTTCCAGGTTGCTAGGCTGTCATGCGCCAGTCTCCAACCAAAAATTCGAATTTTCGGCTAGACATCAGTGTTCCATAGCACATTCCATATATTACGTTCCCCATCTGGGGCACTACTTGTGGAGTTGATCCTGGTACCAAAATTAGAGATGGACCAGGCTAATTTATACGCACTTTTTACAGTAAAGAGTCCATTTTTCTCCCAATGCCAAGAAGGGAAATCTTCCATGGTCCTTTGAGGGATACCAATTTTTAGAGCAGCCTCAGCATCGTCTTCAAGCAGTAGATTGTAACATCCCAGCATTTAGGAACCAACGAAGGGTAGATTTAGGAATTTGTGATATTGCATGCATTCATCTGTAAAAATGTGGGTAAATTTTTCGCCAAATAAAAACCTAAAGTGATCAAAGTTTCTTTCACTCTTTAAGATTAGGAATAGTCTTGGAGAATGATTGTGATAGACTTTGATATGATCTTTGTGGATAAGTGTGTTTTGGTAAATAAAATTTGAATTTAAATTTGAATGTTGGATTTATAATTCAAAAGGATTTAGAATTCTGTTTAAGTATTATGATTTAGTCAAGAGTTAAAAATTAGCTATTCAAACTTTAAATCAAGGACACAATCAATAAAATGAATATTTATTCCATAATTATATTTAAGAAAGAAGTTACAAAATGCAACTCATGAAAATAAGCAACAATCTTTACAATAGTAATTAAATAAAATAATAATCTTTATATATTGAGTAAATAGTACAATCTTTATTACAACAGAAGAAAATAAAAAATACAAAAGAATAAAAGAAATATTACATGTGACTATTCTATAAATAAAAAAGAAAACCTAGACTAAAGTCTTGAATATCCAAGTCTGGTACCTGCAAAACAAACACAAACAAAAAGAAAGAAAGTTAAGGTTAAAAAGGTTTTACTCTTAGACTTGACAGTGAAGTGCACTGTTCAAGGTTCATCATTGAGTAATATTTTAAGGGGCAAGTTTCACCAATATGAAATAATTATATCTTTCATAATTTTTAAAGCCATAATACAAATAAACAACTAGGAGGGGAAAGTTTCACCAGCCAAGTAAAATGTAACCAGATAAAAGTAACCTCATAACAGAAAGATATCCACGGTGGTGTGCAAGAGCATACACAAAGACACACAATTAAATTGCATGGTGTGTGATGTCAGCACAACAGCAATAACTCCAACACACAAAACTACACAGCCCAGCCGTGGGCAAGCCAACCCCACACCATTTCTTTGTTCATACACACCAAAAATAGCAGCCCAGCTAAACCAAACCAGATCACACCAACTAAACCCTGGATCACATCACCAAAATGGTGACATAAGGAGGGGGTAGATCAGGTGGATAGCAAGATCAAGATCAAGCCACCAGGACCAGGAAGTAAAGAGCTAGATCAAGGACAAGCTTAGGAGCTAGAAGTATTAGGAGGAGCACCAGATCAAGCTAGATACACAACCACAAGATCCACAGCTTGCAACCAAAACAACACCCAAGTGTGGTGAGTATCATAAAACATCCATATATTATGTTCATCTTAGTCCAACAGAAAAGCATGTGATGTTTTACAAGTTAAACCTCTCAGTGATCACCCAAGTGGGGTGAACCTATCATAGAGGAAGTTTGATGCATAAAGGCTAGTAGTAAGCTCTACCAAGTCCACCAGGACCTCAGACCAGCATCATAGGTCCTAGTAATCATAAACAACTCATATATATTCCAAAATATTCTCAAATAGCCTATAAAATTTGGGCACATCTCATGATGGAGTAGCACCTCAGATTTTATAAACTACATGCACCAACATTAAGCTACAAGAAAACCAATCAGTTTAGCCCACTAGGATCCAAGGTTTAGTAAACAACCTTGATACTTAAGCATATCTATGAGGGACAGTAGGATAGGAATTTAATTCCTAAGCCTCAGACCAGCATCATAGGCATTGATCTTTTAAAGAAAAAGGGCTTACAATTTATCTTTAACAGACATCCAATCTTAAGCACTGCTATAGTAAAAGCCCAGTAGTAGAATCACTACTTGTGTGCCATCCTAAGATGTTGTCACAAGAACCAATTCTAAAACAAGCCAACAATCATTGAGCTTTCATAAATAAACCAATAAAATAATCACTATAATTTTTCTGGAAAGAACAACCAGGAATCAGGATCAGGTTTATATGTGCAAAGTGTTACTATAAATAAACTAAGTAACTTCAATCTGCACATCTCCACTAACAGTCCTACTATCAGTACTGGAATACTAATAGTAGAGAAACTCACTAAGCATCAACTTAACTAACCAAGATTCATAGTTCAATTATCAGCTTAACCAAGCTTTATCACCAGTTAAAGGCAACACTACTGAACCACCAGCATCAGATCAAGAATATCATCAGGTAATCAAATCATGATGAAAGCATTGAAGCAAAGTGAACACCATCTTCACTAGGCATCACTACCAAATCAAAACATCATCTTACAAGCACAAAGAGGTATGAATCCTAGAACCAGGGAAGAATCATAGAACACATATGAACCCTAATGAGGGATGGCCACTAGTTACACACATATGAACTCAGAGGAGGTAGAGGCACGGGTGACAACCCAAGGACCAAATTTCACCGTGGTCCTCACAAGAATAGAAGAGGAAGCGAGGAGGCCGATTAACACGACGCAGCATGGGAGCACCCCAAGGGGCCACGACCACACCATGCCACGGCGGCGACCATAGCCACGCCTGGAGGCGAGAGCACCACCACAGCAACGGCGATGACATCAACCGCATCACCCCAAACCCTAGGGTTCAGGATGAGCCTAGTTTGGCCACAGGAAAGCTCTAGAGCCAAATCGAATTGGACAGAAGGGTAGCGCGTGGTCGACAACCTCGCCCTGCATCACGGCAGCAGCCCGGAAGGACCACGGCGACGAGCAGAGCACGACGACGACGCCATCGACCACGGGGTCGAGGAGAAGAAGATAGAGATAAGGACGAGCGTATGATAGTGGGAGTGGGATAGACTTGGCCAAAACCCCTTCGGGGTTTGGTTTTGGTTCTGTCCTATTGGGCCACAAGGGCCCAATAAACCAACACAGGCATCCCATTTACCTAAAGGCCATTTTTAATAAATAGGAAAATACCAAAATGCCCCTGAATTTAAATAAATGCTATAAAATAAAATAAAAATCCAAAAATTATAAATAAAATATTTTTGGATTCACAATAATCCAAACTATCCAAATAAATTAAGAAATAAAATTTTAAACATATAAAGTTTATTAAGAATTTTGTAATATAAATATTCCTTATGGAATTTTACAAAATTATTGAAAGTTGATAAAAATAAATAAAAATCAGTTTTATGATAGGTTAATATTTTAGTATTTTAGAAAAATACTAAACAAATATTTAATAACAATTTTTGGTATTTAAATTATAATTCTTAAAGGAATTATTAAATTAATAAAATTTAAGTAAAAGGGAAATAAAATAAAAGAATACAATATTCAATAAATATTAGAAGTTAATATTTATAAATTATTTATTATTAAAAAGAATTTTTATAATTTAAATAATGGGGGAGAATACACATAAAATTAAATAATGCATTACATTACTTTGCTTCTTTAAATATTGTCCTTACCGGGCAATAATGATGTTTTTGTAGACATAGAAGCTCAAGGTCCAGTGCAAGCATCGAATTTCACTACCTTGCAATCACAAGGCAAGTTCAGCACTTTCTCATATCCTTTGAAGAGTCTTTATCAAAGTATTTGCAAATTGTGTGTTATCATATATACTCCAAAGAAATAAAATATTATTTTCACAAATAAAGAAATCATAGATATCATCCAAAGTGATGATATAATGGAGCAATAGAACTTAGGGTTCTATTTGCAACAATGATGATCAATTAGGGACTTAATAACCCCTGACATCAGTGATTCTAGCACCATATATTAGGCGTTAGCCATGAGATTTGGAATGGGACAGAGAAGTCAGTTGTATCTTCTTCCTCTCGCATGTAGCCGGATGTGTAGGTCATGGTTGTTATCCTCGTAGCGTGCATATTAATTGGTAATTCGTAGAGGATATGCAACATATGGGTGGGAACCCTCAACGTCCCACGATAGTTCTGGCATCTAACAGTTTGTACAAACCATTGCCGTAATTCAATATGTGGGCATGGTGTACACCAAGGAGGCATGCGAGGTCGCGAAGGGGGCAGTGATTGGCTTGGACCAACTACTGGGCCCCACATCATGGAATTGTGGACGGGAAAGTACGCCCGGTTGTGCAACAAGGAGTTGATCTCTCATGGATAAAGTAACGCACCTCTGCAGAGTGTAAGAATTGTAACTTGTTACTCCCTGTTCCCGGAAGGAGCTGCGAACGCGGCAGGAAAGGAACTCCATGAAAGTTTTGGTCAACCTGTGAAGGCTGATGGTCATAGATTTTTATAATAAAATCAATCTTTGAAGAAAGATTTACAAAAAACTGCATATTGCCAAGGATTTATAATCCAAGGTGGTATTTAGAGCATCAAACTTCCCACCTTGCATATAATGAACTTGTTGGTTAACGCTGTTACTCATCCTTTTCTTTGATCCCTTGCTTAGACTCTGAGGATCCCGAAGACGTGCCAATGTATGCAGCTGAATGCCAAGAAGATGTGTTCTACGAGGAGCCTAACCTGTCAGGAGGTGTTGAAGGAGTGGATTACGAAATCCACTATGGTGTCGATGACAACGAGTCCAACTAAGTATGATAGTTAAGTAGTAACCGACGGAGCCGAGCAGCGTGAACTCTATAGAATAAGCTGCTGAGATCAACTCCTAGTGGGAGTTGCTACTTTTAACTTCCGCTGAAAACACTTTATATTTTGGTTTGTAAGTCGAATCCTTCTGAAGTCTTGAACTTCTGGTATAATAATAATAATATGTGAATGTTTGTAATATGGACCCGCAATTTTTCTGTTGTACCACTCTGAGGGATGTGATATTTACAGAACGGTGTTCTGTGAATGTCATGTCAACGACTATAGTGTACTACACATGCAGTGGTATGCCGGGTCACCGCATAGATGACGTATGCGCTGCTCATCCCGTTGCTTGGTCCCTGGAATCATAAGTTCATGGACGTAAGTAAGCCGGTTCCAATTCTTCTTCTCTATCTTCTTGAGACGCACTGGCTTGGGGATCCAGTTGTGTCGCCAAATTTTAATTTTGTCCCCATCATCCACCCGCCAACCTATGCCTTCTTTTAACAATTCCAATCCATGCATTATACCTTTCCATGGAGCTGATGAATCCATAGGAAACGCTGTGTATAGCAATGCGCCATTTGGATAATATTTAGCTTTCAACACCCCTGCACACAAACTATCAGGGCAGATTATCAGTCTCCAAGCCTGCCGAGCTAATAGGGCCTGGTTGAAGCACGCCATATCACGAAAGCCAAGTCCACCATAGGATTTGGGACATGTGAGTTTCTCCTAAGCCAACCAATGGACTTTCCTTCTACTCTTCTCATGCCCCCACCAAAAATCCCGAACCATCCTCATATAGTCCTCACAGAATTGAGCAGACATCTTAAGAATACCCATCACATATGTAGGAAGGGATTGTGCAATGCTTTTTATCAGCACATCTTTGGCTCCTCCTAATAGGTACTTTTCACACCAATCAGTGAGTCTTTTGGTGAATCTCTCCTTAATAGGCTAGAACTTTTCCGATTTCATTCGGCCTTCTCCTTAATGGAAACCCCAAGTACTTTTCCTCAAAGTGACTCTACGCAACCTCTAACTCCTCCTTAATGGAAACCTGAATATCTTCTGGACAAAACTCGCTGAAAAGCATGGAGCATTTTGCCGGGTTGATTAGTTGCCCCGTACAACTTGCATACATCTCCAACACTTCTTTCACAGCGCCTTTGTTTGTTCAATCGAGGCTCTAAAGAAGAGTAAGCTATCGTCCGCGAACAAAAGGTGTGAAACACCCGGGGCACGTCGACATACTCGCAGGGGCTCAATTATTTCTTCTGCAATATACTTCTGTAGGATAGTTGACAATCCGTCAGCAATAAAAAGGAACAAGTAAGGTGATAACGGATCATCCTGCCACATGCCCCTCGTCGGTGAGAAAGAATCTATGAGTACTCCATTAACTCAAACATTATATTGCACCGATGTAACGCAGGCCATGGTCCACTGTACCCACATTTCATTAAATCCAACTTTCGCAATACTCCTTCCAGGAAGCCCCAATCAACCCTAACATAGTCTTTGGAGAGGTCCAGCTTCAAGGCACAGAAGTTCTATGATTCTCTCGTGCACTTGAATATTGAATGAAAACATCCAAATGCAATCAAGGCATTACCGTGATCATTCTGCCAGGGACAAAGGCGCTTTGGGCCTCCGAGATTAGCTCCTGTAAAAGAGGTTGTAACCTGTTTACCATGCATTTAGACACAACTTTGTATACCACGTTACAAAGGCTGATTGGTCTAAAATCTTTCATATCTTCAACAATACTTTTCTTGGGTATCAACACTATAGTTGTATCGTTAACCCCATCTTGCATCTTCTTATCAATAAAGAACTGCTTAACCGCTCGACATACGTCCTCTTTCATAATTAACCAGTCTTTTGAAAAAATTGGGCGGAACTGTCTGCCCTAGGGCCTTAAGGGGGTCAATCTGAAATAGCGCATCTGAAATCTCTTCATTCGTGAAAGGCTTACATAAACTTTCATTCATATCAGCACTAACTTTTGGCTCAAACAAGTCAAATAAAGGCGCAGGATTAACTGACCAATCCTTGGCAAACAAGTTGCTGAAGTATGATCTAGCAATATCTTCCATCCTTTCCTTCTCTTTAGTAAGTGAGCCGTCCTCTTGCCGTAGTGTTTTTATTTTATTCTTCCCTGATCTCCAGGAGGCTTTGCGATGAAAATAGTTTGTGTTCCTGTCGCCTTTCTTCAGCCAATTCACCCTTGACCTCTGCCTCCATAGAATTTCTAGCTGGAATAACATTTCGTCCAGATGCTCCTTAACTTCTTTCACTTCTTGATCTGAATCAAGACGACCTTGAGAATGCAGAACAACAAGTTTCTTACGTGCTTTGGATATTTTTCTTTTGACGTTGCCAACTGAGGTTGTACTCCACACTTGGAGTTTACTCATCGTGTCATTTAATTTGCTTGCTATCTCCCCAAGATTGGTTGCAGGTGTGTTCCCTTCCCAGCTCTCCTTAATAATTTCTGGCAGCGAGGTTCACGTTCCCACAACGCCTCATATCTCGGTTGGCGCTGCTTTGGATTCTGATCCACACGTTCTTCCATCACAAGTATAATTGGTGCATGGTCCAAACAAGAGGTAACTAGGTGGGTTACCCTCGCAGTTATAAAACGCTGCATCCAATCCAGGCTTGCTACTGCTTCGATCAAGCCTTACCCGAACGTTCCTCACTCCTGCCTGTTTATTATCATACGTTCACATATTTCCATTAAATCCTAGATCATGCAAATCGCAATCGGATAGTGTCTTGATATATCGGAAATGTATCTATAATTTTTGATGTTTCATGTTTGTTTAGTATCTACTTTGCTTTACTTTGTCTATACTTTGAGGTGTTTTTATATCTTTTCTTGAACTAACCTATTAACAAGTTGCCACAATGTCAGTTGCCTGTTTTCTTCTGTTTTTGGTTTCAGAAAGGAAAAAAATCAATATTCTCGGAATTGGACGGGACAAAATCCAAAGTCAATATTTTACCGTGGGTGACACGAAGTCCAGAGGAGAGACGGAGAGGCAAGCCATGGCGGCCAAACCCCCTAGGCGCGGCCATGGCTGGGCCCGCGCCTAGGCAGGGTGTGGCCCCCCTGGTCGCCTCCCAGCCTCGCCTCTTCGCCTATAAGAAGCCTCCGGGGAGAAAACCCTAAATAATCCATCATACTTTCAGAAAAAGTTCCACAGCGCCGCCGCCACCGAAGGGAAGATTCGGGGGACAGAAAGTATCTGTTCATACACCCTGCCGGGACGGGGAAGTGCCCCCGGAGCAATCTCTATCGATCTCCACCACCATCTCCATCACCATTGCTGATTCCCATGATGAGGAGGGAGTAATTCTTCCTCGAGGCTAAGGGCTCTACCGGTAGCTATGCGTTCATCTCTCTCTCTCTATGCATGATCTTGTTGTGGTCATGAGCTTTATAATCTAGTAGATCTACCTTGCTACTCAAGTGCTTCAATAGATCTCTGCTCTCCCCATGTGTGTGAAAGTGACAGCGTTCACGCCATGGTGGCACTTAGGCTTGAGTCTATATAAATACTCTTTGTGCTTTAATAGATCTATGCTTTTCCCCACGTGTCTGAAAGTGACATCGGGCATATCGTGTGTGGCACTTTGGCTAGATTGAATATTTTTTATGAGTTATATTTGGAGTTGGATGTCTCTATGAAATTGTGGTGTTTGTTGGAACCATCTAGCGCTCAAGGTGATAGTGTGGGGTTATCTAGATTGGGGAAAGCGGACTTTGAGGTGTGATGTTATATCCCTACCATGGATTAGAGTGTCCAACCGGAGAGTAGTTAAGAGTAGTATCATGAAGAGAGGGTACTTATATGAGAGAGTGTTCACTAGTGAAAGTATGATCCCTAGGCCTTGTTTTTAAATATTGAAACACCGTTTGCATCTAGACCCGTTTCATTTTTGCTTGCTTCCATCCTTTTGCTTTTAGTCTTTACCTCACCGTCAAGCTATTTTCTGGCACTCACACACTTTACCCCATGTCAACAACAAGTCAGAAGCTATTTTTTGGTACTGTTACCACTTGTATTTCACTATCTCTTCGCTGAACTAGTGCACCTATACACCTGACAAGTGTATTGGGTGTGTTGGGGACACACGAGACTTCTTGTATCTTGATTGCAGGGTTGCTTGAGAGGGAATACCTTTGACCACTTCCTCCTTGAGTTCGGTAAACCTTGGGTAATCCAGTTAAGGGAAACTTGCTGCTATTCTACAAACCTCTGCACTTGGAGGCCCAACAACTTTCTACAAGAATAGAAGTGCGTAGACATCAAACTCTTTTCTTGCGCCATTGTCGGGGAGGTAAGGTAAAAGGTACTCACATCCTCCGGTGTGAGTGCTCGAAGTTATTCCCTTTAGATTCTGCAATTTTGTCTTTTTGTTTCTTGTTTTTACTAGTTAGGCTTAATGGAAAACAACAAAAAAAATTAGAGAGCTTTATAGTATTTATCTCGAGTTAGGACATGAAGTGTTTGAAGAGAAAATTAAAAAACTTATGGAACTTCATTTGCATGCTAATAGCAATGTTATTAGTATGAATTCTTTGGGCACCATTGTTGCTAATGCTATGTAAAAGTCTAAGCATGGGGAAGCTAGTTTTGATGAGCATGATATTTTTAGTCCCCCAAGCATAGAGGAGAAAATTTTCTTTGATGATACCAAACCTCCAATATATGATGATTACAATGATGAATATGATATTTTCAGTCCACCTACTATTGAGGAGAAAATTAATTATGATTACAATATGCCTCCTATATTTGATGATAATAATAATGATAGCTATTTTGTTGAATTTGCTCCCACTACAATTAATAAGAATGACTATGCTTATGTGGAGAGTAATAATTATTTTATGCATGTGGCTCATGATAAGAATGTTTTATGTGATAGTTATATTGTTAATTTTATTCATGTTGCTACTGAAATTTATTATGAGAGAGGTAAACATGGTTTTATGCACCTCAATAATATTAAGTTTTCCCTCTTTATGTTGAAAATTTTGAAGTTGAATTTGCTTTGCTTTCCTATGCTTGTTGCTTTATGCTTTCATGACTTGTTTCTTTACAAGATTATTTTGCAAGGAAGTGGGTTAGACTTAAATGTGTTTTGAATTTTATTCTCGATGCTCTCTTTTACTTCAATTTATATTTCTTATGTGAGCATATTCTCAAACTATCAAGCCTAACTTAAAGGCGGTAAAGAAAAGTACTTGTTGGGAGCAGGACCGTATGGGGAGCAAGTGCAAAGTGTTCAGTTGTACAGGGCCTCCTAATTAGGAGGGCCTCAAAAAAAATTATGCTAGCTACTGATAATTAATGACTGATTTATAGTACTCCCTCCGTCCTATAATAGATGTCTTAGATTTTTAAAATTTTGGATGAATCTATATACTAAATAGTATCTAGATTCATCCAAATTTTTAAAAATTTGAGACATCTATTTTGGAACAAAGGGAGTAGTTAGGACTACTAACGGAGGAGTTGAGTAATAGTAATACTTGCGTGTTTAGTTCTAGGGGCCTCGACACACGCACACCTCTATATCTCCCTCTTTTCTTATTCACTTCGAAGTTTCAACGCGAGGGCTGTCCGCTACTCGCGTTCGTCTTCCAATTGCTAGTCCTAGGTGGAATATTAACAAGTACTCCCTTCATTCGGAAATATAAGATATTTTAGCTTTATAAAATAAATGTATTTAGATATCTATTTAGGGTATAGGTTCACTCAGAATTTATACACAAAACTCGTTTAGATACATTCGTGTCAAAAAGCTAAAATATTTTATATTTCTAGACGGAGGGAGTATACAGATACACTTCAGGTTGCACCCTCAATCTACCATCTATTGTTTTGGTGAAAATTTCAAAAAAATACGTTTGGGGCAAGTACTTAAAAAAACCACCACTATCTCAGAGTCAGAAACACGTTACAGAGCTAACCAAGCCAATCAGGGTTTTTTGAAACGAGCTTCCCCACAAAAGGGGGACGACGTGTCTTTTCGATTTTACATCCCTCTTCCCTGATACTTTCGATCCCTTTGTTGCTTGCTACCGTCCCAGCGATCTAAGTGGATCTATTAGAGTTGGAGACCCGGCCACGAGAAACAAGTGGACTACTAGAGCCATACACGCTGCTGTCCAATGTTTCTAAAATCAATGAAACCTTGTTTCATGCTATTCTTTTGCAAGTTCAATTTTTGATACATGAAATTTTGGATAAGGTTTCATAAGTAATTCAATATTCTGCCTCAAGGAATTGCTAGAAGGATGGAACAGATTCGTAAGTAATTTGATAGCCGCTTTCTTAGGATGTAATTTCTTTCAAATCTTGTTCAAATCAACATGATATATTCATTATAAAATCCTGTTTTCCTAATTGTGAATGATAACATACAAGGCCTAGTTTATGGTTTTGCACAGGGCCTCCGATTTCTCGGGTACGGCTCTGGTTGGGAGATAACCCAAGAGTTTTCTTGAGTCTTGGAAATTATTACTTCAGTAATGACTTATCCTTATCCTTTTTGCTTGATTTTTGTGCCAAGAATGACCTCTAATGAGAGGGAAGTAAGATTTGAGGAGTTGTTGTCCCGAACCAGATTTTATGTCCTCCACCATAAAAATTCGTGAGGAATCTCTGTAAGTCGAATTGAGCTGATAATTTACGAATAAATCCCCAGCATGTTATATAACTTTCATTAGTTCAAAACTTTTTGATTTGAGCAACAGAAGGTCTTAGAAAAAATCGGTTTCTACCTGCTGGTCTGTTTTGACAGATTTCTGCCATTATTTGCATTTGCTTCTTATTGATTACTTTTTGGGTTCTTTTTGGGAAATTGAACTTTTTGAAGGATTTGCTACAGTAGCTTATGTTTTTAGTGAAAAGTTTTGCTGTTCTAAATCTAAACCTAAGGGTTTATTATCTTTTGAATACACTAATGTTGCTAATGAAGATTTGATACGCCCAATTTGCATCACCTTTCTATATCATAATTTACCTCTATTCATTGATATTTGTCTTATTATGAGGTATTACTTATGGATTTTTATCTGTTTATGCATGTTGGATGATTCACTGGGATGGACCACGGAGTCCTGGATTCGATGGAAAAGACGTTTCAAAGGCAATTTCGAAGATCGAAAGCACCAAAAATATGGAAACGTATTTTTTTTAGAAGACGAAGGAAGCTGGAAGGAGGAGGAGCGGGGGCCTCGGGCCACACCCCTAGGCGTGGGCCCACCCGACCTCGCCTAGGGTGGGTTGGCCCACCTGCTCGGCCTCCACCTTCGCCTATATCTTCCCTACGGAACCCTAACACCAGGGGGCGACCACAGATAGACTTCCGCCGCCTCTGGGAGGTGGAAAACACCGAGAGAGAAAGATCTCTCTAGCAGACAGATTTCTACTGGGGGAATTCCTTCCCGGAGAGGGGAGACCGTCACCATCAACACCGTCATCAAGCTAGGCTTCATCGGGATCATCATCATCATCCACACCATCATCTCCACAAGCACCATCATCACCACTCCGTCCCGCTGTAACAATTGTGTTGGATATTGCTTAGTTCATTAGGGGAAACTTTCCCGGTGTTGATTACTATTGTAGTTGATGCTTGTGAGTGTAACCATTGGATTATTGTTTATGTTTAGATTGTTATCCATTATCATATCATCTTCGATCTTGATCCATATGATGTCTTGTGAGTAGTTCGTTTAGTTCTTGAGGACATGGGAGAAGTCATGTTGTTAGTAGTGAATCTGCGATGAGTTATTATTCAATGGTTTAGTATTTAAGTTGTGGTGTTATTCTTCTAGTGGTGTCATGTGAACGTCGACTACATGACACTTCACCATTTATGGGCCTAGGGGAATGCATTGTGTATTTGGCTACTAATTATGGGGTTGCGAGATGTAAACACGAACCCCGTTAGGACACCTTTGCACAAGGGAGTGTAGGATCTCAGAGTTTAAGGTTGTGGTTAGATTTATATCCTAATTGCTTTCCTGTAGTTACATATGCTTGTAGGGGGTTTAATCAAAAGTATGTATTAGTCCTAGGAAGGGCAGTATGTTAGCACAGGTTCACCCACACAACACTTACAAACACCAAAAAAGAGTACTCAGCTATTTGCAGCAAAAGCACTTGACAGAATTCCCATGTGTCCTCGAGAACGTTTGGTCCTTATAAGTATTTCCACCAGCTTGTCCTTTTCTAAGAAAGGATTGGGCCACTTGCTCCGTTTGTTCGTTACTTCTGTTACTTGATCTTTGTCTTGTTGCCTTGTCAGAAAACTACTAAAAATCCGTTTGCTAAGTATTCATAGGGATTTCCTGCTCCATACCACTGTTCATCACCTTCTGCTCCTCGTTGGGATCGACACTCCTATTTATCGAAAGTACTACGATACACCCCCTATACTTGTGGGTCATCAATATTGTGTGAAGTTTTGTATGAAGGAAAAATTTTAGATATAGAGAAAGAATGATGTAATGAGATGAAGAACGGACAAAAGCTCAAGCTTGGGGATTCCACCCCGTGTCACCCCAAGAAATATTCAAGAGGTACAAGCGTCAAAGCTTGGGGATGCCCAAGGCATCCCCTTCTTCATCAATAAAAAGCTCAGGTCTTTCTAGACACTTCGCTTTTATTGTTTTATGCACTATTGTGTTGTTCTTGGAGTGTCTTAGTTTTCGTTTTTGGTTTTCGTTTGCTTAGTTTGCTTGAATAAGTTTGTTGATCACATCACACTTCTTTTGAAGAGAGACACACTCTGTTTTCATTGTCTAGAACACTCTAGTTTTCATTCTTATTATTTTGTGAGTGTTCTCTTTTGCTAGCACTGTATTTAGCCTTAGTTTTCTGCTGCTTTGTGCTTAGAACTTTTTAGTTCTTCTTTGTGGATTTGTGATATAATCTCACTGATCTTTATTGATTTTTATCTTTGTGAGTTGTTTCAAATAAGTCGATTGATGTTGGAGAGGAGTAGAAAGTTCTTGCTTGAGTAGTACAAGAGGAGCTTGTTTTGACTGTGACTTAGACTTTATCATGTCATGCTAGGTGTTGTTTTGACCTTATACTTAGTGATTATTGCTGTAGCATGACTTGTTTCAAACAATTAGAATTGCTTAGTGTGTCTTAAAGAAATTATGCGTTGTTTTAGCATACAGAAGCATAGTATTGTGGTATTCTCCTTTGATGCTTTGTTTGGGTTGACTTGGCACATGCTCACACCATGTTATGACTATGAACAAGTCACCATAGCCTCTATGATCATTTAGTCCTTGGCTTGTAGTACCACTCTATGCTTTGATTAATAATGTTTTGTCGCTCTGCATGATTATGGCCATTATTGCTCTCTTAGTTGGTTGCTCACAGTCTTTTGCTAGCCTTCACTTGTATGAGTAAGCTCTACTCATGCTTCCAACTCCTAAGAAACCAAGTTATTATAAAGTGTCCACTATAAATTCCTATGCATGGTGTGTTACACCATTCCAAGTATATTCTTGTTTTCATCTATCTTCCAATTAAAAAGTATGTTGTTACGTGAAAACTTAGTGATTAAAGCCCTCACGAACTTGATGGCACACTTTATATTCCTTGCCCCTAATAAAATTGAACCATTGTGTCGTCTATGTTGTATATGCTTGCACTTATACATTGGAATTAGCAGAACCATGCTATCATGGGGAACGTTTTCAACATTGCACTTGTACTTTATACTCAGTATCATGCTCTTTTGTCTATGGATGTCACAGGTGTGAAATAAATAGGGAACTTGTAAGTCCATGGAGTATGTATTTTGTGTTAGAGAAACGCCTAGACCGCTATCCTAAGCCATGCCTAATCATGGTGGAAACTTGTAGCATCACCATAGTGAGCTATCTATGAAGCATCCTCAATAAAAATCTATGCACATAGTAAATAAAAATATCGCTGAGATGCTCATTGTCCTTGCCTTGTCATTTTGGTTATGGTAAAGATCCCACCATGTGCAAGGGGTACCCCGTTGGCGGTTCTCTATGATACACATGTACTTACAATGACAAGAACTTACAGGTGACTGAAGTTGAGTAGCATGAGGTGTGACCCTCATATTCAAGAGACTTGAGATTGCCAACTTATAGTTTGTCAAGCATATACTCCATAGTTTGTTCACTTTTACCTTAATCACTTCAAGATGCTTATGATAGGGGCAATGAGGGCTGAAAGCTAACAAGTACCATAATTTTTGGAAGCTCTTTTTGAAACTTGAAATCCCTACTTCCCTTTATGAAGGGCCTTTCTTCCACTATTATATTGAGTCTCCACCGTCTATCTTTACGCACCAATTAGGAGAGCATAGTTGTCATTCTTAGTTCTGTGTGCATTGTCCCAAAACTTATTGATTGTTCATATTGTTGATATTTCTTGTTCTAGGACTATTTGTATCTAGTCACTCTTATGAACTTTGAAGGTGTCCTATGCATCTATTTGCTACTCTATGAGGGACAAGCTGATTGCCACTATGCTATGTTTTCTATATGTGAAACAAACAATTGTTTTTCAATGCATGCTATTCATGATCTTGTTTGTAGCCTTTCATGTTGCATGCATAGTTACTTTGTCTTATTGTTAGAACTCCATCTTTCATGCACATGTTTAGAGTTCTTTGATCCCAGCTTTCAATGCTTGCAAATGGTTTGATCTTTATTGTGAAGGTGCATGTCACCTCAAAAATTATTCTTTTTATCACTTACCTACTCGAGGACGAGCAAGAGTTAAGCTTGGGGATGCTTGATACGTCAGAAATGTATCTATGATTTTTAATGTTCCATGCTTGTTTAGTATCTCTTTGCTTTGCTTTGTCTACACTTTGAGGTGTTTTTATATCTTTTCTGGAACTAATCTATTAACAAGTTTCCATAGTGCCAGTTGCCCGTTTTCTTCTGTTTTTGGTTCTAGAAAGGCAGAAAATCAATATTCTCGGAATTATACGGGACAAAAGCCAAAGTCAATATTTTACCGTGGGCGACACGAAGTCCAGAGGAGAGACGGAGAGGCAAGCCAGGGCGGCCAACCCCCCTAGGCACGACCAGGGGTAGGCCCGCGCCTAGGCAGGGTGTGGCCCCCCTGGTCACCTCCCAGCCTCGCCTCTTCGCCTATAAGAAGCCCTCGGGGAAAAACCCTAAATAATCCTTCGTACTTCCAAAAAAAGTTACGCAGCGCCGCCGCCACCGAAGGGCAGATTCAGGGAGAAAGTCTGTTCCGACCGCCGACGGGAAGTGCCCCAGGAGCCATCTCCATCGATCTCCACCACCATATCCATCACCGTTGTTGATTCCCATGATGAGGAGGGAGTAGTTCTTCCTCGAGGCTAAGGGCTCTACCGGTATCTACGTGTTCATCTCTCGCTATGCATGATCTTGTTGTGGTCATGAGCTTTGTAATCTAGTAGATCTACCTTGCTACTCAAGTGCTTCAATAGATCTCTGCTCTCCCATGTGTGTGAAAGTGGCAGCGTGCACGCCATGGTGGCACTTAGGCTTGAGTCTACATAAATACTCTTTGTGCTTTAATAGATCTATGCTTTTCCCCACGTTTGTGAAAGTGACAGCGGGCATACCGTGTGTGGCACTTTGGCTAGATTGAATATTTGTTATGAGTTATATTTGGATTTGGATGTATCTATAAAGTTGTGGTGTTTGTTGGAACCATCTAGCGCTCAAGGTGACAGTATGGGGTTATCTAGATTAGGGAAGGCGGACTTTGAGGTGTGCTGTTATAGCCCTACCATGGATTAGAGTGTCCAACCGGAGAGTAGTTAAGAGTAGTATCATGAAGACAGGATACTTATATGAGAGAGTGTTCACTAGTTAAAGTATGATCCCTAGGCCTTTTTCTAAACATTGAAACACCGTTTGCATCTAGATCTGTTGCATGTTTGCTTGCTTCCATCCTTTTGCCTTTAGTCTTTACCTCACCGTCAAGCTATTTTATGGCACTCACACACGTTACCCCACGTCAACAACAATTCAGAAGCTATTTTCTGGCACCAACCACTTCCTCCCTGAGTTCGATAAACCTTGGGTAATCCACTTAAGGGAAACTTGTTGCTGTTCTACAAACTTTTTCACTTGGAGGCCCAACAACTGTCTACAAGAATAGAAGTGCGCAGACATCACGCCTCGCGAAACTGCGCCATTTGCCTCTCCGAATGACGGGTCTTGGATATATGTTCTAATTGCCACATACATTCATTGAAATCTCCCATCATCAACCAAGGCTCATCCGCGTTCGGTTTAATCCTCCTTAGCAAAGTCCACATCTCGTGTCTATCCTCTACTCTCGGTTTGCCATAGACAAAGGTCACCCTCCATTTAGAACTTCTTGCTATATCACGCACAAGTACATCAATATGTCGTTTATTAAAAGATTTAAGCTTGACCTACAAGCTCTCATCCCAAAACAAGGCAATGCCGCCTCCCTTTCCTTCACCATTAACTACAAAACATCTCCGTAATCCCAATCTCCACCGTAGATTGCGTACATAATCATTACCTTGTCTAGTCTCTGAAATGAAAACTAGTTTGAGGCGATAGGTCTGCACAAGGTAGACAAGCTCGTGAACTGTCCTAGGGTGCCCCGTCCCTCGATAGTTCCACCCTAGGGTATTCATTGGGCCCGGCGGTCCTCCTCAAGGGAGGCCGCCGATGTTGCCAAGTTATCCTTGTTCTCTTCTTCACTCTGTTTAGCTCGCTTGCTATCTCTCGAAGATGTAGATCGAGTCTCATCTAACTCTGCAATCCTCCTTTTTTTCTTCTTCCTCTGTTAACATAGCCTGCTCTCTCTCATGTTGAGTATAAGTTAAGAGCAGGTTTCCACTGGGATTTTTCTCGCCCACATTCATCTCCAACCCCCTCTTCGTTTGTCCTCCTCCAGTCAACCCAACAATGGTTTTGACTGGACTGGACGCCGTGCTGCGCAGATCGTTGTCAGTTTCTTCATAGGCAGGTTTTGAGTGCTCCTTGTACCCACCACCTCTTCCTCCTACGCCACGACCACGTCCTCTCCCTCTACCATCCCCTCTCCCTCCTCTTCCACCCATGCCTTGTAACCAGGCTGGGTCTCGGCGAAACACTGGAACAATCAACGATGGTGGATAAATAATTTTGTCATCTGGCCATACACCATCCCCGCACTTCCTTCTGAACATGTCCAACAAATCCACATACACCACATATGTCGGGCATATTTTCATACTGGAAGCGAAAGTACATATTCTTCTTCTGCAGGGTTATGCTTGCCGCCCTTGAGATCGGATTCCTGACATCAATTCTCACTCAAACCCTAACTCCCTCGCCTGCTCCTTTCACTGATAGCTCATTCAATGAAACAAAGGTGCTAACTCGTTTGAGTTATTTTGCAATGCTGGAAGTTCTAATCTCCTCCTTCAGATCAAGTACATGTAACCACGCTGGGAACTCAAACAGTTCGACTGAATCAATCTCCGCCCAGCCATCATACTCTGCCATGAGTACGGGGGAGCCTCAGAAGATCCATGGCCCTCCATGCATTACTTGTTCCCAATCAGCTAAGCATTGGAACTGCATCGAGAATAGGTTGTCCTCAATTGCACGAAACTCAACATCCTTTGCCAGATTCCATGCTGCTCTCATGTCGCCATACAGGGCTCCATGACTGAAGGTTCTTAGAGTAAAAACCCTCGCTAGGGCAAGCCATCTTGCTTTCGCAGCCAATTCATCTGGGTCTTCCTCCAAGATGATATCCTCCTCTTCATCCTCGCGTAGATGCATCGACGTGAGAATATCTTCTAGGGGAACCTTGCCTTCGCTTTGATTTCGCCCATCGACGCCGATCCGTATACTGAGCCCGAGTTTCAGCACAAGCCACGTAGATGAGTTTTCCGACGCCATCTCCTTGCCTCGCGGACCAAGCCTCGCCTCTGTGTTTTCGTTAAGCCTCAAGTCGTCGTGAATTGGTTTTCCCTTCGAACTCGATGATGGCATCGAGTCGGGGGAAGGTTTCTCGGTGGAACCCGCGCGGTCGCCGGAGGGGATAGAAACCCTAGTTACCTAGGGGGAAAAGACTTTTTGATTTGGAGACTCCTTGTTACTAGGAACGTGCATGACCTATAACTCTATAAGTGGTTCAACTTATTAGTTGACGCTTTCCAAATAGTTATCACACAATTGATTTAGAAGTCTTGAATAACAAGGCATGTGGTTTAGCCGTTTAGGGAGAAGATGGGAATGGCCGAATGGGTAGCATATTTTGTAAGCTGTCGGTATTGGGCTTGAGATGGGCTTAAATCACACTGACATCACGTTGCTGCTCCTGTCAAGGATGGGCTTAAATCAGACCCAGACAAAAAAACAAGGGGCACCGTCAACCATCGATCAGATCGGACGGTGCCCGGTGCCGCAGTGCCGCTTAGCCGCCAGTCCACAGAACCGCCTCGAACGGTCCATGCCATGTGGGCCCCGTAGCCGAGACCTTTTTCAGTGCTTTAAAATCAATCTTCGGCATTTGTTCCCAATCGGAGGCGGAAGCAAAGCAGCCCAAGCGGAGCAGCGTGAGTGGAGCCGGACGGGAGTAGGTGAAGAGAGGCGTGGGAGGGAGATGGCTGGGGGCGGCGGCGCGGGGAGGAAGGTGGCGGTCGCCGCCGTGCAGTTCGCCTGCACCGACACCGCGTCCGACAACGTCGCCACGGCCGAGAGGTACAGACGTATCCAGTATCCAGTATCCCGCTCCCCAATTCGTAGTAACCTACCCAAGGAATCAAACTTAAATTGCTACTTTGTTAGTAGTAGTAGTGTTTTGTTTGACCCTGGATGTTCTGTGTTGACGCAGCTGTGGATCTTATCGTTAAGCTGCATGGATTATTTTGGCACTGTTTGTAGGATTTGCGGTGATTAGAATTTATTGTGCTAATTGGGCCGAAGTACTCATCCCATCGCGGCGACTTCGGCTTTATCGTTGACAGGCAATGCTGTATTATGCTAATTGTCCTCTAGGACTAAACCTGTTACTTGATACTCCCTTTTAATAAATGGCTGTGTGCATCTGAGGATGCAGAGGCCGGGGCAACCCCATTTTGAAAAAAAAAAATTGTCCTCTAGGATCCTGAATTTCTATGCCTAAGCAGCGCAGTTTCTTTCCCTATCGTGTTGTACTTTCAGTTAGTCCTAGTTCCAAATCAGGTGTTGAAGGTACATAATCGCGATGCTTTTGGATCTCTGTTACTTTCTAACTGTAACTACACACTGAATCTCAGTTATAATTTGTAATTGCAAAACGACCATTTTTCAAGGAGGTGTGTGCAAACTAAACTACTGACCTGACCACAACTTGCTTTTAGTTGGACCAATAGGCCATAGCTGTGACCTTTATGCCAATTAGTGTTTGTAATTTTGCACAAGCTGCTGCCACTCTTTCTATCTTCCACTTTATTCTTCAGATCTCGAGAATATAACCTATAGCGGTTGTCGTGTTTTACATTGATTTTCCAGGTTCCTTTATCTACTGATTCTGCACTTTTCTCTGACTTGATGCGATGAGAATAAACTTTGCTGTGTTGAATAGTTTGTTGATGCCATTCACACAATACAATTGCAACCTAGAAGATAGGAAAAACCTAAGTGGATGGCAATCAGTTGCTCCATACATATTAATAGCCTGGCTGAATCACAAATATGAAATAGTACATATGTTTTTGATCTGTATCTCTGCTGAACAGAGTAAGAGCATCATCCATTTGCACTAGGCATGCGATTTTGTGGCTTTGTACATTAACCACCACAAAGCACACCCAGTTGGTGTGGACTTGACTCCTCACCAATCTCAGAACTTCTGTTATAGCTGTGTCGGTGCTAATGGTTTTGATCATTGACTTCAGGATATTATGTTGTAGCTCTCTATTAATGGTTTTGATCTTTATTCACCCTTAGTATACGGGTTCTTTCCTTTTCTTGCCACTGTTGCTCTTTGCTAGCAGCATCTTCAAATGAAAAACAACAGTGTAGAACGATAGTCCATGGTTCATAGTTCACCTTTTTAAGGATTATTTGTCTTTCAACGATGCTATATGTACGGCGTTTTGCATATGATTTGTTTACTATGAGGATAATCAGCATTTGATAATTGTGTTTTAGTTATCCTCTAATGTGTGGGGGGCCACTTTAACAAGCTTCTACACACTTGTACTTTCATAGTAATAAAATCATGTTGAAAAGATCGTATGTGCATGTGCATCACTTCTCTTGGCGAAAATACAGTTTTTCCATGTTTATGCGCAAGATCTGGAAATTTCTTCTGACTAATGGTACTAATAGGGAATTAATAGCTCTGTGGTCACTATCTCTTTTATTTCCAACGGTGATGAGGAATGCTAGTCTATTTGCTCTCACTCGTCAGATTCTGTCATTTGGAGAACGAAATAACTTAAGACAGAAAATTTGTGTTTCAGGTTGATTAGAGAAGCTCATAATAAAGGTGCAAACATTGTCCTCATCCAGGTAAATTCGTATGATAAATAGAAGTGATCTTCAATGACAAGTGAAAAAATTTGTACCTGCAATATTTATTTCAAAACATATGCATGGCTGACATATTAGTTCGGGTTACATTCTGCCTTTCACAACACAAGGAGGACAAAAAGGCATACTTAATTCTCATTCTTTCATATATTTATTAATTTCCTAGGAGCTATTTGAAGGGCACTATTTCTGTCAAGCTCAAAGGATGGATTTCTTTCAGCGTGCTAAGCCTTATAAAGAGAACCCAACTATAATGAGGTAGGCTCTCTTGCTCAATCCTGAAGCATTTGGAAAGCTACCAATGCCATCTCCATTTGGTGTATAATATTCATACATTCATTTTTTACTTTATGGTCCATAGAATGCAGAAGCTTGCAAAGGAGTTGGACATTGTGATACCAGTAAGTTTCTTTGAAGCAGCAAACAATGCTCATTACAACTCAGTGGCCATTATTGATGCTGATGGCACTGATCTTGGTCTATACCGTAAATCGCATATTCCAGATGGACCAGGTATGACTTTACGGTTGAGTTTACCTGTACCAATATAAAGTGTAGCTTATCTGATAAAGAAAAATTATTTCTTTGTGTCAGGTTATCAAGAGAAATTTTATTTCAATCCAGGTGACACCGGTTTCAAGGTAAACGTGATATCATATCTGTATTACACACCACTTCGGTTTAAACTAGATGTACATACTGTAGCTGTGACTGTCATTGTTATCGGTGGAAACCTTCTAGTGAAACTGCCTTTTATTGATGCAGGCTTTCAAAACCAAGTATGCAACAATTGGCGGTATGTTAACTATATTTACAGGAATAGATTTTTTATTTAATTTAGTCAAAATAGCACTTCTTATATTCTGCGGCATAACCTCAATAACTTTGTAGGTTTACTTATTACTGATCATGGCATCCATCCTTTGTAGGAATTTGCTGGGATCAGTGGTTCCCAGAGACTGCAAGGGCTATGGTGCTTCAGGGGGCGGAAGTATTGTTCTATCCCACCGCTATTGGATCTGAACCCCAGGATATTAACCTTGATTCCGTGAACATTGGAAGCGTGTCATGCAAGGCCATGCCGGTGCTAACTTGGTACTATTACTTGTTTCCTTGTTATACGTTATAATGCACTCCTCTAAGAGATATTTCTTCTGTTTCTTATTCTTCTAAATGATACTACTACCACTTGGCTCAACTGGTCTCATAATTCCATGTTTCACCTTAATATGGGCAGGTTCCTCTTGTCGCTTCTAACCGGATAGGAACGGAAACTGTTGAGACTGAGCATGGCAACAGCACTATAAAATTTTACGGGAATTCGTTCATCGCAGGTAAATCCGCTTTGCTGTGTACTTTTTACAGAGTAGGTACAGCCATACGACATAATAAAAGCATGATATTAATATACATGGCTGCATGGGCAGGGCCAACTGGAGAAATCGTGAAGCTTGCAAATGACAAAGATGAGGAGGTGCTCGTGGCGGAGTTTGACTTGGATGAGATCAAATCTATGAGGCACGGCTGGGGGATATTCAGGGACAGGCGTCCTGATCTATACAAAGTGCTACTGACATTGGACGGAGAGAAATCGTAGGCTTCCACTTTGAGGTTATCCGCCCATGAAAGGGACAGCAACCAGTTCCACAATATTGGGAAAACGCAGGGTCCATGAATACGGGGTCCATTCGTAAAATCAAAATGGTACATCTTCTTCTGTTCTATCTTTTCCCTGCTAAAAACAATGCTTTGCCTCTGGAGAAGGCACCTTTGTGTTCACATCTTGGTGGTTTTGCACCAATATAGGATTACATAATAAATAAATAGTTGTCATGTGATGCTCTGATGAACACGAATATTTGAAATGAAAGACTTCACAGTTTTTGGGAGTGGTGTTATTGGTTTTTTATCACTGAAGCCAAAGAAGTGGGATCATAATTGGCAGAATCAGCATCTTTGACCCCAAAATACCGTTCACGGTGTCTCTAACGTAGACCTATCAGCTATCTGTCACGTGTGAGCTTTTCCTTTTCCATCAACTAAGTGCAGGGATCTTGTGAACCTAGAGCTGTAGAGCGACTTTGGCAGCTTTGCGCACGCGGTTATCCTTAGCTGGGAGCAGCAGAGCATATACTCCCTCCATCCGCAAATAAGCGTATTTCTAGTCTTGTCTTAAGTCAAAGTTAATAAAATTTGACTAATTTTATAGAAAAACGTAGCAATATTTATGACTCTAAATTGATAATAGTAGATATGTTTTTAAATTTACAATTTTAATATAATATATGTTACTATATTTATCTATAAAGTTAGTCAAATTTAATAATGTTTGACTTAGGCAAAAGCTAGAAGTATACTTATTCGTGGAGGGAGGGAGTACTACTGTACTTGGTTGCTCTGTTTCGGACGTGAGTGTGTATTTTCTTTGTCACTATAAATGAGTCGTTCAACTGCACATCCGATTTGGCAATAGAAAAGGAAGACAAAAAATGTACTAGATGTAGATTGATGGGTGATGGGAGAAAGTCTGAACAAAATTTCTGCGATATTTACAACTCTTTTTTTGGAAAGAAAGATGAGAAACGACGATACTGACATGCCAGGATAATGAATTATTTGAACTCACAGGAAGAAACTAAAACCCTGATCTTTCCGTTCTTCGATCTCCCGGGATTGATCTTGCATGCGGTGACATCGGCGGTTAATCTGCTGCTAGTTCTCGACTTCCTGGCCATGGCACTGATCATCATCGGCTAGTTGATCCTGGCGGGCGAAGTGGAGCTTGAGGCGGCCGTCCTCCCGGCACGCGTGGAGCAGCTCCCGCGACGGTATCCTCACCTCCCGCAGCACCAGGCGGCCGTCCCCGCGGTGCGCCCTGAGGTACTGCCACGGCTTCCCCGCCGCGCCGATCACCGATATCGGCGGCGGGAACACCCTCCTGCCGCCGCTTGCCCTGGCCGGCACGGTCGTCGTCTTCTCGTGGTCGTCAAAGTGCTGTACACCCTTGTATTGCTCTGCTTCCATATCTTCGATGGCATCGCCGAGGTCGACGTCGCCCGAGCTCTCGGAGCTCTCGGAGCCCAGGCCCTCGGTGCAGAGGCCGGGGTCGCGGGACGTGGCTTTGTTGTTGGAGCCGGGGTGGCCGGTCCTGGCGCGTGAATGGAGGTCGAGAGGCGGCGGCGGCAGTGGAGGTGGTGGCGGGGCGGGCGGCGGCGGCATGACGACGCCGTGGACGATGGGGCCGAGCATGGCATGGCCGTAGGTCTGGTGGGCGAACGGATCCATTGCCTGCAAGGACCTCGCTGCGGTTGGCGAGCCCACCATGGCGGCGGGCGTCGGCGCGGACGGCGGGCAGCTGCTGCCGCCATAGCCGTAGGCGCACGTCGTCGCGGCCATGCGCGCGGGTGCGTGCGTGTGCTTGCGTACGTGGTGAAATGGAACTCGAACTCTCGCCTCGACTCGGAAGCCGATCGATCGGGTCGTGCGTGCGTGCGTGCTTGCTGCGGAGTCTCTGGGGGTCAGAGGGGTCCCTTGAATTATAGGGGGCGAGGAGATATGGGAGTCGGGACTCGTGGCCTGCCTCTGTGACGTCCTGCAGAGGGCGGTGGCGGCTCACTCACTCCCTGGTGATATGGTGGGCGCCCTATGCTAGCTGAGCTACCGTGTTGGGCTGCGAGATACAGATACAGATACAGATACGGATACTACTGCTGCTGCTGCTCTGTGGCTGCTGCCCCTTCTCGCAGCGCGTGGGTCGGGGCGCGAGATCGGTGTGGTCTTGAACGTTTCTTTCGGAACCCACCGGGGGCGCTGTAGTATGTGTTCCGGTCGCAGAATCGTGCCGTAGATGATATCGCGGATCCACACGACACCGATCCCTCCTTTTAGGGCTGTTTTTGTCGGCGGAAGCAGCTTCTGGTGTAGGTGGTTGCCTTTGAGGCTTTGACCAGCATATGTATGGATCCCCGGTTTTGCTCTCGGCCGATTTGAAACACGGTTGATAATTCTCTGCTGTGTTAATGACCAGCTGATGACAGAACAGCAGGTTCAATTGTTATCGGTTCCCAGTTCAAGGAACGTAGGCGATCCAGCCATCGGAGGTACAAACCAAACCAGGTGACTCCATGTCAGGCTGGAACTCTTGACCAAAGTTGCTGGTCGAATTAGACGGCATCCAACTAAGTTTTGTTTTGTTTTCGAGAAGGCATCTAACTAATTGTTTGGGCTTTTGCATGCATAACTTCTTTATTATGCCTCTAGATAGAGTAAAAACAAGTTTTCCTAAAATAAAAGATAGAGTAATAAACAAAATAAAAAGCGAGTAAGTAAGAAACGAGAAGCCTATTCCGTCCACTTCTCCAAGGATGGAAAATGGAGCGCCGTGTCGCTCTTGGGATTGCAATTCGGATCGACAACATGCACCTCCCTCCTTGTGACCTCTCTTGTCTTGACGAGAACTTCATCCAGAGAAAGTGCGATGCGATTAAGGCATTGACTCACGACAATGCCCCGGGACCGGACGGAGGCCTCACTGGCTTTTTTCTTCAAATCTTGTTCGAGCATTATAAAAGAGGATGTTATGAAACTCATCGGCCTTTTTCTCCAATCGTTCAATCTAAGAATTTTCATTGGCGCAATTCCACCAATATAGTGTTGCTTCCAAAGAAGGAGGTGGCTGAATTTGTCTCTGATTTCAAGACAATTTTAGTCTCATTCATGTCGTCGCGAAGATTGTTGCGAAAGAAAAAATGATTACTACTAGAGTGGAGTCTTTCATGAACACCCTACTATCCCGATCCCAAAGTGCTTTTGTCAATACGCAGAGCAACCACGACAATTTGTCATATACGTGCGGAACTATGCAACAGGGTTGCACAAGACAAGAACTCTGGCCCTATTGCTCAAGCTTGACATAGAAAAGGCCTTTAATCCGGTGAGATGGGACTACCTTCTATATTTTCTCCAAAGGCATGGGTTCCTGCTTATATTCCGAGAATGGCTTGTTACGATTCTCTCCACCACATCATCATTTCAAGAACACACAAGCTGCATCTCTTCAATATTAAGACATCAAGAGAACAATGATACGAAGCCACTGAATGGATGCACTCTCCACGCATGCCCCCTCAAGACACACTCAATGCCAAATAGGCTTACAACTCACTCCCACATCAATTACTCGACAAGAATAATCTTAGCAAAGCTCCATCCAAGAATGGAAAGCAGGCGGGAAACAAATCCTCAAAACGGTATCACCACCAAAACCAGGCATCTTACTAGCACGACCCTCACTACCGGCTGCCTCAAAACCGCGTCATCTAGAGTTCTTGTAAATGGAGTGTCGGGCTCTCCAGTCAAGCATGGTCGGTGCTTGCGACAAGGAGACCTTTTTTTATCACTGCTCTTATCCATCCTCGCAATTGAACCTTTGCAATTCATTCTAGATATGAAACGACAAAAGGAGATCTCTAGCGGCTCCGTGGACGTGCAACTTCCATTTGTATCTCCCTTTGTGTTGATGAAGCGGCCATTTTCATTCCACCGATCAAAGAGCATTTCGACAACCTTACCCATATTCTCAAAGGTTTCAGAGAAGCGGTCTTGTTACAAATGTGCATAAGAGCATGGTGGTTCCTGTTACATGCTCCAAGATCAAGCCTAATACTATTCTTCCTGGTTTAGCAGGCATTCGATCTCACTATCCAATAAGATACTTAAGGTTGCTACTGTTGGTGCATCGCCTTAGAACTGCACATTTTCATTCACTTTAGATCAAATGGCAAAAAACTTCCAATTGGTCAAGGGAAATTTGTTACCACCACTACTAGGGCAACTAACATCAAGATAGTGACCACCTCACAAGCCATCTATCCCGTCACCTCCTTGCTCCCCAAAAGGAATTATGCTGGCCATCCTCAAGCTTGAGCATGCTTTTCTTTGGGTGGCTTCAGATCAAGTTTCCTATGAAAAATGCAAAGTAAAATGGGGTCCTGTTTTTCGACCGAAGAACATGGGAGGACTTGGTATTTTGGACCTCGAGAAATTTTCGAGAGCTTTGAGTCTAAGATAGCCTTGGATAGTCGAACTAGAACATCATTGCATCAGGTTGGGGAAATGTTGTGATCACATGGATATAGTCTTCTTCTATGCATACATTACCGTTACAATCGGAGATGAGAAGACCATCAAATTTTGTCATTCATCTTGGCTTTGATGATATCAACCCTAAGGACATTTTCTCCCTCCATCCTCAACATCTCTAAGCTATTTGGTCTACAAGACCTTAGACCAAGAGTTTTGAATTCGTAGTTTAAGCCTTTATGGGCACATTTCAGTCCTCCACTTTAATGAGTTGTTCACTCTTTAGAGTAAGCTTCAATAAGTGCATCATGTCGAGGGAAAACATTGACAAAATCATTTGGAAGCTCACAAAAAATCGAAAATACTCTACGACCTCGATACCTGGAACAATTTGACACATTCACTTGCATCTTTCATGATGCCCATAGTTGGGGGGGGGGGAATTGGGCCCCACTAAATGAAAATTCTTTGCTTGGTTGATCCTTCAAAATAGAGTGTGGACAGAGGAACACCTTTCCCGCTGAAGTTTGTTGTATTATGTTATTTTTCAACTTTGCAAGAGGAAACTGTAGACCGCATCACATCTTTTGTTCAAGTATCGGTACTATCTTCATTTGGAGGCATAAAGGAATGACTTGGTCTAGTGGACTTGGACACCTCTCAATGGTCTAATCATGCAACGATACAAGAGTGGTTCTCCTTATAACAGTCCATGGCCGTTGGCACAAAGGGATCTCTTCTATGGTCCTTCTCAACATTGGGAAATTTGGAACAAGCAAAGAGTTTTTAGAAATTGTGCTTCTATGCCAATCATAGTTTTATCAACCAATAAGCATAGTGCCGTCCTTTTTGCGACGTGGTGGCAAAAAGTTTGAGCTCTATTTTGCGGGGAGAGTAGGCTTTGTACCCAAGCCTATTGGCTTGTTTTGTAACTTGAACTCTCCTTAATAACCAATAAAATAGGCAAAGTTTTCTCCTTGTTTCAATAAACCAAAGCCACTAGAAGACAAATCCTCCTTATATTTGTCAGTGTCACTAACAATTGACAATAGTTTATTGCTTTGTAATAATGTACTATTTTAGTGTGTATTTTTCATCAGTGTCTCGATATCAAAGATGGCATCATGCGGAATAAAAGTCTGATGTGTTGTATCCCCATCCTGGTGTGGTCGTGAAGATCGACATGTCTGACACCGGAGAATTTGTGGTGCTTTGGTATCACAATTGACGAACTTTGGTCTTGATAGTCATTGTACACCAATCGACATGCCTCAGCTATGCCACAACTATGATAATGTTAGGAGTATTTTGGTCAGAAGCTCCCTCATTTTGATCATTTGTGCTCAATGCATGTCTTCTTCGCTGATGGTACTGCGACAAAAGAACAATGGGACAAATGGCCTTTGTAAGTGGCGTGTCCTAGCCACAATACATTCATTCAATAAGTTTTGTATGTACTAAGCATTCGAATATATTTTCAAAGAACTCTAAAAACAATGTTGTTTTTAATTTTTAGCCTTATTCAAAACTTTAGCTGCCCAGATATTTTTTGTCGAATAGGTTATCATATCTGCAAACACACTACCATGTTATCTATCATACTACCTTCTGATGACTGTGAAATATAGCCATCCACACTCAGATTTAAACTGAATATTATTCATACTTTTGATGAAATATCTCTCTAAACCCTGCCACTAATGCCTAATGATCAAAGGGGTATGCAATCCTTTCTTTTTATTTTTCTCTGCGCACATAATGACGTATGATGATGGGAATCATAACATTAAAGTCAAATATACGATATTTCCAACACGATAAAGAAACCAGAAGTTGTGAAAAGAAGACAGAAGCTTTAAGGACCAACTATACAGTGGGAATAAAATTCCGGCCGTATAGTTACGGTTGTATAGTTGCCATCGACTCTGTTAGGTCAAACAAAACAACTTTCGTGAAGGGACCCTATATAAAGAGGCCTCGGACGACGAGAAACGAGATCCGCATCCCACATAACACAACACCGAAGAGCCGCCAGAGAAATAGATCTAGATCTAATGTCCAAACCCTTCTCCACCACCATAGTCACATTCCACCACTTGTAATAGTAGATATCTTCTCCAATTAGCGACATTGTAAGACTATTTGCTATCAATCTTATGTTCTCTATTACAATATTTCTGATTGTTGATTTCATCTCTATGTGTGAGTAATTCTCTTTGGGCTAAGGGCTTCGGCCTAGCCATGCAGCATGTGCATGTTATTTATCATAGATGGGATCATGTATTAGTTTGTATAACATGATGATTATTGTACCCTCTCTTGCCTCAATCTAAGGACTTGTTAGGTACCCAAGACCCTGAGGATTGATCCAGGTATAGGGAGTGTGTGTAATGACTAATCCGCAGGATGGAAACCCCAGTAACAGATATGGTAGTACGACTCTATGTGAGGGATTTAATTGGGATTAACGGTGACGTCACTGTGCATATCATTAGTTCTCTTTCTTCTATGGATGAGACTAGTAGGTTATTGCAATAAACGGTTGCCGAGGCAATGGCAATTATGGATACACTGCCCACATATAATTATCTTGCTCTAACAATTACATGCATACTTTATTATTATCTTTTATTTTTATCAGATGTTTTGCATTCACAGTGAAACCGAAATCCCTAAGCCCTCTCTCCATCATCAACGACAACAAAAGATCGCAAATTCTTGGTCCGGTAGAACACAAAAATAATTCCAAAACTCCTAAAGGTCTGTAAAGTAACTTTACTTTGCTTTCTGCTTCCCGAGGATTCGATAAACCTAGGTCTACTAGGGAAAAATAAGCTATACTACATCCGTAATCCGGATAGAAGGTATCAACCCTTTTTCTAGCACCGTTGCCGGAGAAGCAATAAATACGCTGGTAAGGTTAGTAGGAACCTTGCTAGTTTTATTGTTTTTAATTTTGTTAGTTTGCTTTCAGTCTTTATTTGAAAAACCAAAAAATAGCTATTCTTTAAATTCTTCTTTTTACCATCGTAAGTTTTTAGTTTAAGAAAACCCAAAAACATAGGAAATATGACTGAAAAGAAGCTTGGAGAGTTTGCAACTCCCAATAATGATTATTTGTGTACTCCTATTACTCAATCAACAATTACTGCTGAAGATTATGAAATTAAACCCCAATATTTAAGTTTGGTTTAACAGAATCAATTTGGAGGCTCTGATGTTGAGGACGCAGGTATCCACTTAAATACTTTCACTGAAATATGTGATATGATGCGCATTAAAGATGTTGACCCCGATGCGGTCAAATTGTGTTGGAGATATGACCAAGAGGCAATAATAAAAGTAGTTATTATTATATGTTTCTATTTATGATAAATGTTTACATTCATGCTATAATTGTATTAACCGGAAACATTAATACTTGTGTGATTTGTAAAATTGTAAGAGTCCCTAGTAAAGCCTCTTTATAATACTAGCTTGTTGGTTAATAGATGATCATGGTTTCCTGATCATGAACATTAAGATGTTATTGAAAACAAGATCATATCATTAGGAGAATGATGTGATGGACATACTCCTATAGTTAAGCGTAGCATAAAGATCAAGTCATTTAAATAGTTAATTTGCTATAAGCTTTGGGATACATAGTAAGCTAAATCCTTCCGACCATGATATCCTGTTAATCACCATCACGGATGGATGCTTTTATGACATCAAACACCACTTCAGAATTGGGTGTTTATAAGGTAGCATTGAGTATTCGAAAGTATATGTTGAGGCACATGGATCAAGAGTGGATTTGTCCATGCATATGACAGAGATATACTCCGGCCCTCTCGTGGAATGTCATCCAATTAGCTTGCAAGCATGTGACTGGCTTAGAAGGGATCACATCAACAAGAATGAGTAAAGAGTACTTATCGGCAACGCAGGTTGAACTAGGTATGCGTAGATACCGATGATCAAACCTCGGATAAGTAAAGTATCGTGAGACATAGGGAAATTGGTATCGTATGTAAATGGTTCATTCGATCACAAAATAATCATAGAAATATGTGGAGCCATATGAATTTGCGATTCCTCTATTGGTTATTGATCGAGAAGAGTCTCGATCATGTCTACATAATTCACAAACCGTAAGGAGATACATTTAAGGATTGATGTTGTTTAGTAGATATGGAATGTGAGTAAGAAAACCGAATGTTGTTCGAGTCTCGTATTGGATCCGTGACATCACGAGGAGATCCATAATGGTCTGACAATAAGATTCATATAAGGAAAGTCCAATTCCGAAGTTTGGGAATGGTTTTAATGTTTTCACCGGAATGTTCTAGAAGGGTCTAGAAGGTCCACCGATCTAGAGTGGGAAGGGTACATGGATGTGTCATGACAAAGTGGAATGGTTGCATCATGTCCTAGGTCACTTGGCTAGGCAATGGGAAGAGAGAAATCAAACTCTAGTTTGAAAAGTCAAACGCCAATTTGAAAAGTCAAATCCCAACATTGGTTGCCTAGTGGAGGGGGGAAGTAATCCTACCTAAGGGAGGAATCCTCTCTCCTTGCCGCCGGCCAAGCAAGGGGAGTTGGGGGAGGACTCCCCTCCCCTTGTCGCCTCTCCACTGGCCCAAGAGGCGCTTGCCCCACACCTCAAACCCTAGATTGGTTGTAGCCTCTAAAAAGTTGTAGCCGATTTAGAGTCTCTAAAAGTAGCCGCCTAGTCTCTACTAGCAGCAGGCCACCACCTCGGCCCTCTAAACCCTAGATCATCGAGGCCTCTTCTACTCCACCATACCCCTTCTTGATTAGGCGGCCTGGATTTCCCTCTACTTCCGACACCACGCCATCGTGCTACCAGAATTGCGAGGAGAGATCTATAACCTCCGCTGCTTGCTGGAACAATGGAGAGGAAGGTCTTCATAGAGTACCGAATGTGTGACCGACTACGGGAGCGCTGCCAGAATGCGGCGCCAAAAGGATCGTCTACGCGATCTTGTGATTGGCAAGTGAATGATTACATCACCCACAAGAATACGATATCGTTAACCGCTTTGGAATCTTCAAGGGTTAGTACTCTATCGACTCGTTGCTATAATATAGTAGATGTGTTCATGCGGTAGAATGTTTTTCATGCTATGAACCCCTATAGTGGTATCAGAGCCGTGCCTATAAGTAGATCTGTTGCACGAGTAGAACACAATGGTCATTATGGGCGGTGGTGCTTTTATTATCAATTGCTTCTTGTGTACTTTGCATCTTGCGGTATGGTGGGATGAAGCGGCCCAGGCTAACCTTACATGACATCGTTCATGAGACTTGCTCCACACTCGACATGCAACTTGTATTGCATAAGTGGCTTGGTGTATGTCTCTCCATCATAGTGAATATTTAATTTACAACGGCATTTGATAGTACTTGGATCAATGTTGTGGTTCTTGTTCATAAGTTAGAACGGTTCTTGTTCGAAGCTCCAAACCACGTAAAACATGCAAAGAAAATTAGAGGCGCCTAACTTTGTTTTCCAGGTGTCGTGATGTGATATGACCATGATTGTGATTATATATGATGTGTA